>OZ023065.1:42051913-43356054 GCA_963992785.1 Tenthredo livida
TAGGTATGCAAGTACTTACGTATGTACAAACATATACCTATATATGCAGTATATAATACGCGTGCGTAAACATAAAAGCGAAGTGAGAATTGAAGGTGTGTGTGTGTGTGTGTGTGTTTTTTTCAGCCAAGGAAATTTATGCCTCAGGTATTTTATTTTACGTTGAAAAAAAATTTCATTACTATCAAATATTCGAGCTTTTATTTTCAATGTCGAACAAACTTTTCTTGCGTGTATAAATATATCAATGTTGAAATGGTGTAAAATCTACGTTATGGTTCATTGATTCGAGACTCTCGGTTCGAATCCGACTATGCGAAACCGTTGTGAGAGGTCACGCTGCAACCTTGAATATTTATTACGGTAGACAGAAATTTTGTCAAAGAAAAAACTAAAAGTCTCATTTGATTTGAAGGTACACTTGTGAACTCTATACGATGCTCGCTTAGCTCTGCTATTCGTAAATTCAAAAAAGCGATATTTTACGATCTACAAGTATTCAGTCGTGTGAAATATATTGCTGTTTCGGACAGAACAAGTTACGAGATTTTAAATGTTGTTCAAATTTTTTAGTACCTATTCAAAAGATTGACCACTCGAAAGATTAACGTTCGACTTTGATCTGTATAACATTTTCCTGTATGTACATCTATATGCTGGATTTCCGAGAAAATAGCCTTCAGCTGCACACTTTGAATTTTGTGAAATGAAAATCGTTCAATTCTTCACAAGGATGAAAAAAGAATGAAAATCCCACCCCAAGAGATCAAAATTCGTTTTTCAAGTTTAGAATCTCATTCTTTCGTGCAGGAGTAAAATTCAGAGCAGTACGATTTTCACCCTTGAGGAGTGAATTTTCACGCTTGAAAATTTATTACTCTCTTTGTAACGACGTTCATGAAGACACGTTGTACAAAAAGACAAAGAAAACAAAAAAAAAATGGTCTTATTCTTTTCGCCGTATGCTTTGAAACTGAAAGCGATGCACCGAAGTGCATGTATAGATATGTAAATTTCGACGGCCATAGTACTTTGTGCATACTATGTTCGCATACCGACATGCGCATATACAGGGTGCCCCAGAACTGAATGCAGAAAATGAAGAGGGTAATAGAGGGGGTCAAGCTGAGTAAATTAACCTATAGAACATGTGGTCTCCGAAGTACCGGTCTCAAGATACGGCGGCTTGAAAGATCGCGCTAGGCGCCGGCATGTAGGCAACCGACTACACACCAGATATCCGTCAATGGTCTAATTGATAAGCGCGCTGGACTTTTGATGCGAGTCATAACACTTTTGAATACGAAAATTACAAACAAAAATATTTTTGATATCAAATTTCATTATGGAAACAAGTAATGTTGTTGTGTTTGGCGGAAATTCAATGTCGAAAGTGTTTCCATTCGAAGTTCTTGACTTCTGAAGCATTACGAATGACCACATGTTCTAAAGGTCAATTCACTCACACTTGACCCCTTTTATTACCCTCTTCATTTTCTGCATTTAGTTCTGGGACACCCTGTATAATTAAGATATACAATATGTATGTGGGTATGTATGCAGAATACGAATCAACGTAAGACGAGCTATTATGTACCGTTGAAAAAAAAAATCCATCATATTTATAAACCAAAAATGTCCACGTAGAAGGAAATTTATTGTTTTCAATCATTCCCGAGTATATATTAATTTATATAAGCTAAACGGTCAGAATTGATTATGATGCGGAGGAGCATGTTTTCGATTGTTTTTTTTTGTTTTTTTTATAATTTTTTCAGCGAGTTTCGTTACAGTTTCGTTGAATCAAAATATCACTTGATCGCAGGTACTTTTACATAAATAATGTTTTTCTCATTCAACATTCTTCTACTCCGTGTATGACAGGTATAAGCATATTCTCGGTCCGATTCAGTATCGGTACGTCTTGTATTCATACGTGTGTATAATTGGCGAGAGCTGTTTGGACAATCATTCAACCGCATCAATTAACGTTACCAAGATAACCACTCCTAAGAATAAGTAGCTTAAATTAGTTTTTAGAACGCTATGCAAGCAGAATACATATATAGGTATCAGTTTTGTACGAAATCTGATTTTATTTTCAGCGCGTAATACTGATATATATATATATATATATATGAAAGATAGATTGTTAATGCAAAAGTACCATTACATAAATTATATATAGATATATGCTGTAGAGAGAAAGGATATTTGTTATATTTGTTGACTCAAATTACTACATTTACATATTTGACAGACAATAAGCGAGATCTAACGATCAAATATTATGACGAAATGAAGGCATTCTTGATTATAAATAAAATCGCAATTGATTTATAAGTTGTTCAAGTTGACCGCATAACTTATCCGATAATCAAATGGGAAATCAAATATGCTCACTTTGGTGCCACTCGAAGTTTGATCAAAATCCTTTCTTTCCGTGACCTTTCTGTGTGAGTATACACTGAGAGAAAATTATAGTTGTAGTAACTATTTTTCAACTATAAACAATAGTGGTTTTAGGGATTTAAAATATTTTATAGTTAAGGTTACCCGATGAAACAAAAGTTGACTTGACTAAAAATTTTTGTTCCAATTACTATTTGCTCAACTATTTGGACATAGTGAAGCGCACAATATACCCCTGCAACTAAAAACAAGGTTAGCCTTACCATATGACGTAAGTTGTACTGACTAATCAAAACGGTATGATGTACTATAGTGGAACTATGTAAAAAACCAAACCAAATAGTTAAATAAGGCTCTTTTTTTGTGCTCAAAAAATAAATTTAGATCGTTACAATGAATTTATAACATTGTATGATGCGTCGAGTAACACCTACCAACTGCATTCAACCGCATATCAATACAAAGTAAGGATTTTTAGATTAGAAAAACATCGCATTATTTTGGCCGTGATTCGATCCGGGACGCACGCATTCGCTCGCATTACTAGTCGCACGCTCTACCGACTACGCTAAACTATTTATTGAAATCATTAATCACTTTTTCCTATTTATTTTGAACTCGGCATCTGTCTCAATGATATCAATGTTTTAATGCAGCTAAGATATCTGATTAACTGAATATCTGTATTCCAAATATCTTTTTAATTCAATTTCTTTCCTAGAGTTCTAAAAGTTCTCAACTGTAACGCTTACAATAAATATGTAGTAATATCTATAACAATATAGTCTCCGTTACTATTTTCATAGTTTACATCACTATAAAAAAGAGTCCTCCACTCTGAAATGTTAACTATTTTATTATAGTATCCTCAACCGAATCTTTTTTCTCAGTGTACCCAAAGATGCAGTAGGTTGAACTATGAGTACTATTGTGGTAACTAATGAAGATGTGTTTCATAACTATGACGGTTTAGTTACCAGTTGACTAAAAATTATAGTTGATTGTACTATAGATATAGTCATTCTTGCGAACTTATCCATTTTGTTGATTTAACCAACTTGAAATAGTTCGCTGAACTATTTTTCAGTAAGCTGCACTATAAAATTGGGTTGTCTTGACTAAAACACGTAAACTAAAATAATATAGTACCCCCAACCAAATTATTTCTCTCAGTGTATCGAGAGCTAAGGACTAGAAGGGCGTAACCCACATTTTTTCGACTTTGTTGAATTTTCTGCCATAGGGGTGTATATCTGGAAAATTTAACACATGACCCCTGTGGCAGTGTCCGCAATTTTTTGTGGGTTACGCCCTTCTGATCCTTAGCCCTTGATATAACGTAGTATATAACTTAAATATAAGTTATTATCAGAAATTAATCACGCATATAAAATATTATCTGAATTTTATAATTAATTGCGAATTAAATCGTCGTCAAATTTTATCGCTAATTAATGAACATTATTATAGAGCCATCGAATAATCCACCTTGTAACGTTTTATCCTTTATACCTAGGTGGGTATGTACCTACTGCGGTATATTCATTGACTAAAATATTATATAAACATGTTTACGACAGCTTAGGACTTCGCTCGTCATGACGTAGGTATGGTAAACTTTGTTTAAAATGATGAATAAGACATCATCTCTCTAAACTCGAAGTATGGTTTATACACACGAAATAATAAATCACCTGTAATTTAAGCAGGGGCTGGGTATTGCAAATTGAAATCTGTACAACTCGTGTTAACTGATAATATCAATTGCAATCGCTCTCCAAATTTAGTTGAGTGAAAATCGTGCAATTGCTAAAAAGATCATTTTATTTTTTAGTGTAATTAGGAGTGGCATGATTTTCACTCTTCAATAGTAAATTTTCACTCGTGAAAAAAAAACAAAAAAAAAATGTATCGAGTAGAAAGCGACCGATTGTCTTTTCCTAAAAATTCCTCGAAATATCCAGTTCGATGCCATTTGAATGAAAATGATGCCTCTAATATCTCCATATACGTATAAATTATTGTTCTGTAACCGCATTAGGTTCAGTTTTTTTCCAGTTTTTTGATAAAAAAAATGTACATTAACGTGGCTGATATTGTCCCTGAGTTTAATTTTCCACCAGACTTTACGTGGGCGAATGTGGAATACCTAATGGCTGTTAACTATAAGATACACATACCGATATATGAGCATGGCACAACGAAACACTCATATATATACCATATATACCTATATAGTATATACCCATGCATATGCACGTATATTATATAGATATAGCTACGTGCGTGTGTATACATGCAGTCATCTTTACCACCGCAAAATTATCTCCAATTACGACACTCTGCACCAACGGAACACCCGCAAACACACCTATACACACTCTGCAGTGTTCGTGCATATAAACCATATAGTCGTACACCTATGGTAGAAATTTCTGGTAGCTATATACGCTGACGCCATTATAGGTTACCTACTTATATTGTATCATATATGTATGGTTAATAAAGTCCCCCAGCTTAAGCCGAATTTAATTTACTTTGGCAGGATGGACACCCTAATATATGACGATGCGGTGGTCTATGTGCCATTGCGTCAAGTAGATGGATGAATTTAGGTTCCGGTTTCTTCAGGCGATCTAGCTGCACGGCATTGGAATGGCAGAAACGATATGAAGAAAGATTTAACCAGCAAATTCGACATCGATAATCTTTTTTAGTCGGAAAATATCGTATGAAACTCGCGCGTATAAAGATTTTACGCACTAGTTGCATAATATACTAATATGTAAGAGTAAGTGTTGTTTAGGTACCTAGATGGTTGAACGTATACTCGTATTATATTATTTTCTCTGTGTCGTTCATGTGAACAGTATATATGTACACAATTGTATACGCGATCGCAAACATAAGATAAGAAGTACACACATATATATATATATATATATATATATACATATGTCCATAGAATAATACACCTTGGCTTCACTTCATGCACGCTTTAGCCGTAACAGATATGACGCATTTGAAGATGTGTACCTATTTTGAATTCTAAATATGCTGTTAGAAAGGATTTCGCAGCTTCGATACTCATACAAGATAAACGTACTAACGAACTGAGAAACTGACGAACCCACATATTTCTATATATACATATTATAATCAGAATCTTCAAGAATTGTATAGAAATCAGAATATCTGTGACCCAGGTATCATGTGAGCACTTCGGAGTTAACCCCGTTTATCATTTCCATTGTTAAAACTTTCAGTAGGATTCATTGTTGGAATTTAAAGAAAAATATGAAATAAACATTTCACTCAACGTTCTGAAACTTACAATAAAGAATTGAGGTTGCGCAACGTTTCGAATATACTCGAGCGATTTCCATAATACTAGTCTATATCCTACGTATACAGGGTGTCCCAGAACTAAATGCAGAAAATTAAGAGGGTAATAAATATATACTTACATGTTCTATAGGTCAATTTACTCAGCTTGACCCCCTTCATTATACCCTCTTCATTTTCTGCATTTAGTTCTGGGACACTCTGTAGACATACACGTGTGTACAGGTATGTGCTTTTGAGTAGAAACTAATCTTCGTTATTCATGTCGTATTTTGCACTTTGAGGCCTGTAACACGTATATTTATACCTACGTGTATCCGCAAGGTGAGTTCAATTTTTTGGGCTCTTTGAACCGACATACCAAAGAATTTACGAAACACAATCCTGAGGTAGTGAAAACAAACCCAACCTGGTCGAAGAGGTTCGAGTAACCTATATATTATATAATAGTAGTATAGCAATGTACCTATACTACACCTTGGCGAAACGCGTTGGGTACACTGTAAAAAATAATTGTGAATTTACAACACATTTACTACACAAAAGTGTTGCAAAATTACAAATGCGGCGTAGCAAAGTAAATTGCTAAGCTTGTTCTATAAATTTACAAATAAATTCTTGATTTTACTGAACTTTCATAGGAAAAACACAAAATCGTAGTTGAATTCGCTAAATTGTTCAGTAAATTTGAAGTATTTGTGAATTAATTTTAAGGAAATGTCTTGTAAATTTACTACTAATGCATTGGAAGTTTTATTCAGACACTGTATCGGAATATTGTGGGCGAAATTTTTAACAGTGTATACAATACTGCACACACTTAAATATATCTAGTATCCAGTATATAGTATATCTACTTATCTTACCTGTGCTAAAATATACTAATTTCAATACGAAAGAAACAAAGCCGTTTCTCCCGCGTGTACGAATTCATTGGACATCGTGTCGACGTCAAGATAAAAGTGGTAAACAAAGTTCTCACTTCGCTATATAGGTATATGCATACATGACACATAATATATATATATATATGATATACTATATATACTATGTGTATCATATCTAGACGGAGGAACGAATTGGTTTCATTGAACTATATATAGAAACAAAGTGATATAGCACGCAAACATTTAGAGCATATAACGACTCGGTATGTCTTTTATTCGAAACTCGTGAACAATCAAGTGCAGGATACACCTGGAGATATTATTTATTTTTATGCAGTACATATATGGATTGACTATTTGATTTTTATGGTTACTTGAACGAAACCGAATTCATTTTCTCAACCCCTCAATTCATTATTTGTTACAAAACAGATACTTGGGTGAAATTTCAGCTCGATCGAATGACGTTAACCTGTGCCCCAATACACTAGAAATCTGACGTTCATTTTTAAACGTGAAAAACAAAGGATTCAAGATTTTCCTAGTGGCTTCGGAAGAGAAAGATCACACAAGGCTGCCGATAACAGAATCTTCATCCGCAGTTTATATGCGTCTAACCAACCCAGTCAAAACCAAAAAAAAAAAAAATCTGTATCCTATTGATTTCAGTAAAAATGGTTATCCGATATCATAGGCCATAAAACGATACGTTTTATACGTTTTTACACCGAAGCTGAAGGCAGCACCTATTTATCTATAACCTACTCTATACGTATGAATATGGGGCGTTTCATGTTAAGTTGGTGATTTTACGCCGTTCGTTTTCTTGGATTTATTTCAAATTGGTTTCGTGCCTAACGAATATAGAAAGACGGTGAGAAACAGACGAAAAACTTGGCTAGTGTCGAGTTGTCTGTGAGTGACTGTGAAGTTTCTAGAAAGTCTCTCGGTATATTTCGTGATTACCAAATTTTTCCATAATGATAACGCAGAAGATGTGAATCTTTCAAATTTTCAAATTTTGCGAAAAGATGACATTTCCGAAAGTCAATTATCTCGTAGATCAATAATTTTCGCGCGAAATTGGTACAGGTATAAAATACAGAAACGCACCCATGTATGTATCTTCAATGTACAGAACGTAACATATACCTACGTATATTCTTTATGGCCGCTATGATATCGGAGAAACATTTTTGCTCAACTAAATAGGATACAAATTTTTTCATTTCTTTTTCAAACAGTAACATCTTATATCGATCAATCTCGATCAAAAAAGTGCTCATTGATGTGTAACGGGTGTTAACGTTATCCAATCAGGCTTAAAATGTATAGATTTTTTTTCTTTTTGAATTCAGGGGATTATATGTGCATAGAGAATTTCTACTACTCTCGTGAAATAATGACCACCCGAACGTCACATGCTATTCTAATTAATACGAAAAGCAACGACTTACAAGCTCAAAACACTCGATCAGACTGACGCGCTGACGCCAGATCGATATTGTCCATACATATCATACATGTTTATGATCACTGGTGTCAAGTTACGTCAGATATAGTTGGATATTACACATAATTATAATCATACAAAGAGCACACGTTGGTCATGAAACATTATCGAATATTATTGACAATTTGTCATCTCTATCTTATACGCAAACCTGAAGATTATGTTATATAATTCTTCATCGCCGTCTTTATCTCGCGTTTTGAGTTCGGAACTATATAGGCGTTGATTTAAATACAAGAGAAGAGAAATTAGGTCAACTCAGATTAGCGCGTTCTGCTTCTGCCCACTCACCACCGTGCAGAGACAGGAGCGATATTACGTGGATTGCAAGTTGTTAAGTCCTTATTATATTAAGAAGTGCAAAACTTTAAAAGATTTCATATCAAGGTCAACAACTGCCAAGAAGCGGTGGCCGATATTGTGCAAATCACATGTACATACCTACTCTGTGTTGCTGCAGGCTGATCAATATACGGACCTGCATAGATACAGGTGCCTGTATGCTGCAGCGTTGGGAGCCATTGATTGCTTTTGTAATTTGATGACCCATTTGATCATACATTAAATTCGTGATTGAAATTCGAATGTAACTTCATCAGACGTTTAATTACAATTTTAACAACTCTGATTTCCTTTTCGCGGCGGCCAGTGCCTACTATGCGATGGTCAATGCATGCGATCACCTGGTGAGAGGTGTTTGAAAATTACCGCGCTAAGGACCTAGGCAGCAGCTGACCGCGCAGCCTTTGAAGTTTGGAGCTTCTCTCACGTATTAAGTATGAACTATAAGTAGCTCAAATTACTACCACCAGATGTCACGTCGTTTAATAGTTAGCAAAAGTTACAACGACCCCATAAAATTCTTGGCCATTGTCCTTGGCGCAAAACGAGTTCTGTTTTGAAACTGACTCATTCGTATGCTAGTCGTTATTCATTATTCTCCGTTCATCAAATTATATTTAGAGGAGAGAAATTTTTTGATTAACGATATTTGTGCTTCGATAAACCGTAATTAATCACTGGCTCAGCCACTACGGTACCGTATCACTATTCAACTCATAGATTTCCGGTCAGTGTTTATTGTTGCTATAATAATATATTCACTGGGAGGATCAAGATTCGTGACAGCGAATGGCCACCAAGTACCCGAGGGAATTTCTTATATACTTGTAATCATTACATATCATATCTCCTGAACTAATGCATATTTTTCGATCAACTTTATGCAACCGGAAGTCCCAGTTCACGTGACCTGGCTCAAAAAACTTGAACGAAATCGGTCGAGTAGTTGCTGAGATATTGACCTCTAAAGTTTATGAGAAGCTTTAAGATTCTTCTGCTTATTCTTCTCCTGATCTTCCGCAGACCCTTTCAGGTAACACCTAGCTCTCTCGAACCCATGCACAGATCGACTCGAGATTTGGACGGGAGATTATCTTCATCGATATCTCATTGAATATTGATTTTGGCTACGATCGGATCACGCAACAAAAAGATTGACCCTAATCAATATACGAAGTGCTTATTATTGTTATTTTCGTAGGCGTTGTATATAGAGTGGCGCTATGGAGTGTTTTTCTTTTCTTTTTTTGCGTCCGTGATGCGTAGACATTGATTAGGAAAAAAAATCAGAATAAGTAACACACTTACGATAAAAAGTTAATTTTTATCGATTCAGGTGCATTACGCGTGTTGGATCGAACCAATTCTAAACGCAATTTCCAAATTATTCGCGAAATTATTTCAAGGTCGGTATATACAGAGTGGGTAGCATCTTCTCAACATTAGAAAAATATGCCATGCGGATCGAATGAACTAAGATCATAAACATTACCAACTAATGGAATCGCGCAGTTCTGTTATTTCGACTATTCTTAACGATTCCTATGAATTCTTAATCGACCGAGCGAGCAAGGAGTCAGCAAAGTAGCTAGCCATCTTCCGACGCCAGTCGATAAAGTCACAATTCACCGAAGAGATCCAGTTAATAAATGAGTGAAACTCACTAGGAGAATATCGCACCTCCGGTTCATCGATCTTGACCAAACTTGTAGGAGTGTTTCCTTGAGCCAAAATATCAAGTACCTGCTGAATAACTCTCTGTAATAGGCCCTTACTCTATCAATTCACTAAAATGTAGAATAGAAATCAGCGTAACCTGGGTTTGTCCCCAATTGCCAAGAAATAACCAGTTTTAGTGCTGCGTTATGAGATTCTACATTGCACTGAATATTTATAAATATTCATCATTTATTGTACGTTCAAGTAAATTGATAGAGTAAGGCCCCATTCGGGAGAGTTATTCAGCAGGTACTTGATATTTCGGCTCAAGGAAACACCCCTATAAGTTTGGTCAGGATCGACGAACCGGAGGTGCAATGTTCTCCTGGTCAGTATTCAGCTCAACCCGAAAAATTGATCATTTTATCGTTTTGCCAATGTCATACCAATTATTATCCATCAACTTACCGCTTTTCGTTTGTCCTCCGCGCTCACGACGCTGTGACTTCGATGTCTGATGAGATCCATCACTTTGCTTACTGGGTTTCGGCTGCTCTCTGATCCAGCTCGCGGCCGGGAACCCTGCTCTTTTCCATCTTTGTGTGAGTCCTTGCTATCTTTGTGATCCTTATGGTGATGATCCTTGTGGTGGTGATCCTTCTCAGAGTTTACATCCGATGAGGAACTAACGTGTGAACTTCTGTGCAGAGAATGCTGCGGCAAATAAAACGACAAAGGTTATTATAAATTAATGGACAAAAAAAAAACAGGATTTTTCATTCTTCAAGAACGAATGGAAGAAATTTAAAAATTCTTTGAATATGAATGTGAGATGAAGCGTCGATGATTTAAGAGACGATTACCTGCACAGCGTTCTTCATATTCGTAATAATACTGGGTTTTCTTGTTTTACTAGCATCCGATTTACTTCTTGGTCTAAAAGCGTCGAATAGGGCCGGTTTCCTGGTCGGACTAGCCGTGTCATCGCCGCTCTTTCGACGCTCGGTACTGTTGCTACGACTCGTAGATCCTGACCGTGTACCAGAAGTCTTACGACCTTGCGCCTTACTCGAACTCGACGAACTCGAGTGCTCCGTATGCTGCTGAGGTAATGGGGTGGATTTACCAGAACCCGGTGCACTCGCGGTTGAGGCTTTTCTGATGTTCCTTGAATGGGATCCCCAGGTACCTATGTACACAACGAGACGGTTACTTTTTTTTTTTTTATTTGCATCACTCAAAGCTGATGATCATACAACCAAACCCATGTTGGATGTACAGGTAGAGCATGTTTATTTAGTTCCTTGATTTGAAACTGTTTCTCAAACCTGAAGCACGTCTTCGTAGGCAAACAATACAAAACAAAACAAAAACCAAAAAAACACCACAGTTTTGGTAAAAGCAACTGCATTTTTGAGAACGTCGCAACGTTGAAGAAGATGTATACAGGTACTTACCAGCACGTGGTCTGTGGCCCTGATCTTGTCCGGACTGTCCAGATTCATCAACATCTTCGGTAACGATAGTTGGCAGTGGCTGCGAGCCAAGTTCCTGAAACAATTGTAATAAAATATTTTTATTGATTGATTTCTCGTCTGTTTGATACGTAATTAAAATATTTTTACCACATCTTTTGGAAAGTCGTAATACACTTATACTATGAATGAAATGAAAATTTATTTTTGTACACAGATATTATAATCATGAGCTATTTGGTTATTCAGTAAATAATCATTCGTCACTGGCTTCAAGCGATTTTAAAATTCTATTAATGAATGACCATTCCTAAATTAGTCAATTAACGATGATGCGAATCAATGTGCGGTCGGCGACTCTGGATAACAATATAATCAGGCCAATGAACGATACGTGGTACTACGTCAGACCTTAAACAAAAATGCGCACTAACGGCTCGAATAGCTTTTGTGTTAATTCGATGATTACCAAAATTTGAAATACTCTCAGATCTGCTACTAAGATGCCTCCGTTTGAAGACACGATTACCGCACAAGTGTTTGATCCTGCAGCTCGTCAAAAATCATGCACTTGGTAAAATCATTGTATCTTTATACCTCGATGTACACTTACAGAATTTTTTTTATTTTGTTTGAGATGAAATCATTTTTTCAATATCTGAAGTCACGTGGGATGTGTAATAATTATGTATATCCCGGACGGAGGCGTAGCATATAAAAGTTCTAGCTTGATCTGGTTTGAAGAAACGAGTTATTTATTAACCCATGAATTAACCGCTCATTGTCATTGTCAGTCACATACTGCACTGATGATCATCGTGTCAGCCTTGTGGTAGATGGAGTAGCAAACGCAATCTGCATTGTTAGTTTCAATTAATTTTCCTCATTTTATTACCCCTGCGAGCCTGCAGTCACTGGACCTAGGACCTTTGTGAGCTGTTTGTTTGAACCTGAAGAGCATATCCATTATTGTATACTCTAAGCACCCATTCACCTATACGCGTTTGGTTTTATCGTCACATCAAGTTTCGTGATGGATTCGCCAGAACCCGTAGCTAAGTTTAATGTATGCAGCATATTGGTAAGTATATACCGACGCTGTTTACGAAGACTAGCACGTTTCAGATTTCTCACGAAAACTAGCACGTTTTGACATTAACCACGAAGACTAGCACGTTTCGATATTAACCATGAAAACTAGCACGTTTCGATATCTACCACGAAGACTAGCACGTTTCGATATTTACCACGAAGACTAGCACGTTTCGGATTTCGCCGCGAAGACTAGTATGTTCGTCGAACTGAAACGAATATTATTTCGATTTTGCAACATTTTATCATTCTCTAACTGTGTACTGTAAAATATACAAACGACATATTGAAGTTATTTAACAAATGTTCGAATAATTTTTTCGGGTGCTCCATAATGAATCA
This sequence comes from Tenthredo livida, assembly GCA_963992785.1. Taxonomy (NCBI): domain Eukaryota; kingdom Metazoa; phylum Arthropoda; class Insecta; order Hymenoptera; family Tenthredinidae; genus Tenthredo; species Tenthredo livida. The sequence continues at coordinate 42,064,981 of OZ023065.1, forward strand.
ATCAGAAATTTGAAACATCTGTAAAGAACCTGTGAAAACAGCATCAATTTTCCCAATCCCTCCACGACAACTCAATTTCGAGAATATTCATAAGTTTATTTTGATGCAAAAAACGCACTTCTACATCCGCAAATTGACTGTCATTTCGACCATCGCACACCGCACAAATCTTCAGAAAATCCTTGTTACAGTAATCAAAGCATGGTGGTTTTCGCGGAGATAACTGAAACGTGCTAGTCTTCGTGGTGAATATCGAAACGTGCTAGTCTTCGCGGTGAAATCTGAAACGTGCTAGTTTTCGCGGCGAAAGCCGAAACATGCTAGTCTTCGTGAGGAGCCGAAACGTGCTGGTTTTCGTAAGAAATCTGAAACGTGCTAGTCTTCGTAAGCAGCGTCGATACATACTCAAGGAAATTGATTCTGTAACCCAGTCAAGCGTACTTACAGAGGACATTAATAACGTCAACTGCCATCGGCTGAGACGACTCTACGCATTATTTTGCAATTTGGGATATTTGTGAAAAATCGAATAATTTTTTTCGGTAATAACCAGCTCTCACATATATTCTTTCATCGCAGCATATCGATGCTGTAAATCCATGCATATTCTTATGCGTGTGTCTATCCATAACGAATTAGGGTACCTATACGATGTAGTCTGTACTGTATATATGGACAATTAATTGCAAATCATAATAATTAGTGATAAATGAAAAATAATGCGTTACCTTAACGATATAACCGCCATGATGTAGGATCGTTTTTCCTTCGAAAGAAAATGAATCACATCCCAGTGTGAACATATTTGTACTATAGTTTTACACGGTTAGCGTACAACGCAGAAACACTATTTTTCTTTATTAAGAGATTTACTTTCATAGATCTTGACCAAACATACATCGACACCACTGCCACGTAAATTCATAATCGTCCGCGACATCACGGAGTGAGGAGTAGGTATCCACATGTATAACATAAACCTATTCACGTGCATCGATATGCATAATTCACATTCAGACACACGTGTTGCAAAATTTTCAATAACATTTTTTGACATGTAGCACTAAAATTTCTTTCATCCGATACACCAAAAATTGTTGGAATGAACATAAAAATGTCAGTCGACCCTCCTGCAGCACATTTTTTTTTTCTCGATGATGTAATGATTTTCGATTTTTTATTTACATTCAATATTATAATACTCTGTTTCAAACTGGAAACCGATATGCGGAATGTATATTATAAGATTGGAGAAATGATTCCAAACGTATTATAGGTATGTCTAGCTGTATACTATAACAATCCACATTTATCGCATTATGATCAAACAAACTACGCGCAACGTAACTTTATCACTTATTATAGGTACCTATACCTACGTACGTTACCGCACAGTGTTATTCACAAATAAAAGATATCCGGATTTCCTAAGATTAGTCAGGAATTAACTGTCGGATTAATTAAAGTGCCTCACGTGTTTTGGCCTGAGGATAATATCGATGGCTCCAGGGATAATGAATTTAACCAGTATAATTCTACTGGCAGGTAGATTATTTCTAATTACACAGGTCCACGAAAGAAAAGTGGTGTGTGCTGGATGTCAGACTATGATTTGCTAGCGTATTTTTTCCCGCTGAACACGAATCTGAAGTCAGAATTGAGGTTCAGACTGCTTAAAAATCTCTGTAGTATAGAACCGTAGTTTGAAAAGAGATTTTCAAGCAAAAACCGCATGATGATAATATCATGCAGAAAAAACTACTAGATCGTAATTTTTATCAGTTTTTTTGGTTTTTCTTGATTACTTGCAGTTTGACCCTCAATTCTGATTTCAGATTCGTGTTCAGCGGGAAAAAATACGCTAGAAAATCATAGTCTGACATCCAGCACACACCACTATTTTTTTTTTTTTGTGGTCCTGTGTTATTGAGCAATAGATTTCAAAGCTTTGTGTCGGACGAGATGATTTGAAATTATCAAATGAGTGTCTCGCGATTAGTCACTGATCTTAGAGATTCAAGATTCAGATGTATGTAGGAACATGTTACGATTATTACATCGGTGTAGTACATAGTAGTGTATAAATTTATGGGATTTTGAAGAATTTGCACATCAATGGGACCGGCAATTCGCATCATCAATTATACAATTCACGTGACAGAATTATGATTCTGTAACAACAATTGGAACGAAATATTTCTCAGGTGGTATTTATGAATTTTTCATACCAATTGAGTATACAGCAAAATAAAAAAAATAAAAAACTCATTAGTGTCTATTTAGTATGCACGCAATGCAGCGCTGACTTGTATTGGGCCGAACTGAGGAAATGTGCCACGTAGGTACTTGGCTCTCATTTTATTTCTCCATGAATTCTGGAAACCCATTGAAGATCAGAAATGCAATTTATTCTTCGAAAATATCCGCGATTCGGAAATTTCTCACTCGATTCGCAAACACTAAATGCCTAAGTATAAGTTTTAAGACTCGCGCACTACGAGGTTCACAGCGTCTCGCTTTCGACTGCCGTTCTAGCCGGATCCAGCAGCGATCATAGCCTGCAGTCTTGATCCCGAAGACTGCCGTCCTTTCTTTTTCGTTTTTGATAGAAGAGTATAAGGTATATGATGCGTTCAAAATTTACGCGAACCTCACACGTCTCTTTTGTAATTGCCCGCACGTGGCCATTCCTCACGAGGAAACTCTGAGCGAGATATTTTCATTCATACCTGAAAATCTACCCTATAATTCCCCGAGTGTATAGTCACATATCGCAATTCCATTGCACACAACGACATGATTGATGCAGCCGATGAAATTTTGCTACTTTTAAGATAAACGATAAAACATATTAAAAGAACAAAGAAAAATAATGTTGAATAACCGAACTCGAAATCTTCCAACTAAATGACCGAAAATAATTTGTCGACTATCTCACGTCTGTTATATTCAACAATTATACGAAATAAAAAAGTTCACAGCTGACAATTGCACGTGTTCACTTTATATTTTTCCACGAGGGTATTGAATTAGAGCGTCAGAAAATCTGAAATATCATTCGACAGCTGCGGTAATGATCTAGGTATATATATATATATATATATATCCGTATATATATACCTACATGTAGGTATACTTTCACACTTGTTAGAATCTCTATTCTATTAGGTCCCCCGTTGATACGTATTAAATCAGGAGATATAATTTTTCAAATTTTTCAAAGATTGTCGCGTGTTTAAAATATAATTAGTACGTATATTTCTATAATTGACGAAAGATAAAAAAAAAAGGAAAGAAAGAAAGTTAGAAAGATGATCAAGACACTTCGGTGCATTCGGTTATGTATTTTATTAACTTGTTGTTCACGATCATTTCGGTAAAATTACGGTCAATGACCAATTGAGAGTTATAATTATAGAGACATATCTACTACATGATATAACTATATTTATATGTAACATATCATGAGGCACTTGTGCATAATCATCAAGCTATGCGATATATTAGGTATTAAGAAAATCTTTCCACTAAATGCAGTCTGCACGCGAGTCACTAGCCACTGGTCGCAAGAACCACCGAAATTAGCAATTCTCAAACTCTGGTTAAACAGCTATACGATCATATCATAAATGATAATTATACATATGATACGTTTTTAGAAATAATTACTGCAGTTATATGACATATGCGATTTCAAGTTTTTTGGTTTGTTTTTTACTATTCAGTTCCTGTTACGTTTCATTGTTTTCGTGATCGTGACTTACAATTAACCGCGCGAATCAGATTACAGAAAACTGCGAAAAGAATAATTTGTTTTATTATATTTTTATCGGGTAATAGGTATAATATGTATACACGTCTGCTTCGTCAGCCGACGTCTCCTCGACTGTCGCAGTGTTCTTCTTGGTGGGCTGAAAGTGTCGACTCTTATAACCAGACCAGACCCTCTATACTTACTTATACAATTGGGTATACCTATGCATGTACCTACTTATGGTTTATAGTTGGATATTTCCTTGGAGTATAAGAGGGGGACGGGTGAGCGTTTATTACACAAAGTGGAAATACCGAATTATTCTTATCAATTGAAATCATATCATTTGTTCAATATGTATGTATACCTACATAGAGAAACGTGGGAGGGGTCTTTACGAGTACTTATCCTACCTATATGATAGTTTAAACTTTAAAGAATCATAATTCATCAAGATTATCATTCTCAAGTTGTAAATCTTTTACGGAAATGAATAATGATCCCACCTCTACATACCGAGAGTTTTCAGCTGGTCGAACCTCACGCACGCGCTACGTGTCTGTGTTGGTTTCGGGAGCTGGGGTCACCAGTTTCACCGAAGACTCTCGGTACACAACCATGCTGATGTGGTTTTGGCGAAATATTATACATCGCTTATAGATCGACGAGTATTTTTTTTTTATACACGGGTGTTATCAGCAAAATCGCCGAATCCATATGTAGAAGAAGAAGAAGAAGAAGAAGAATATCAAAAAATAATGATGAATGAAGATTAGGCGGCTTCGTACACGATCGTTATACGAATCGCAATGTTAAAAATAATTTTCGGAAAACTAACGACGACGCGTGACGTTTTTCACTTACACCTATAGCTACTTAGTATACGTTCTAACTGTATTTGCGCATATACGTAATATATCTGTCTTTAGGACCTCGAGTTATGTGTCAAGTTTCAGAAATGTACCTCTTCCACGTTCACGCAGCTGTGACCCACAGGGTTTATTATAGTCATACTAGTTACACGTAATAAGGTTTTCAAAGAAAACTTGTGTCATATTTCTCGCGCCTTTAATACCATTTCCAATTTCTTGCATACGATTTAACATCTCCCAATATCCCAAAACCTATAATTCTGATTGTTTCATAAAAATTGACATAAAAAAAAGAGAAGAAAAAACGGTGCTAATCGGATACTAAAAGATCGCAGGACGTGATATAATTGAACCTACGCTACGCTAGGCAATTACCTCCACAAACACGTTGCGTAGACTTGTGTTGGGGTATTATAATACATGCACAGAAACGTACATACTTCCAATTCTGTTTTGAACTCACGTTAGGCCAGCACCACTGATCGGTGTATAAGTGCACAGGTCACACGCACGTATAGACGCTATACTATTTCTGCTTTTTCGCCCAGCGTGTAGGTATAGTTATACGATACATAGGTACACCATATGTTTCCATATACATATTTCTGACATGAGTGTATAGGGAATTTAAAAAGTTGTATGAAGAGAATCGAAAGAGAGTATCAAAGAGCTGAAGATTTCCTTTTAAATCTACAGTGATCGACCCAATTGTATCGTACTTACATCATAACTGCCCAAGTATGGGTACTACATGTGGAGATACCATGTATGATGTAAAAGGTGCGAAGGTTCAGAATGACATTAGATATTAATTTAATACTCGATCAAAATAATTATAGGGGAGGGAGGGGGAATGGCGGTCACTTAAGCAAGAATTGCAATAACTGGAGCAATCATGATCGGAAAAAAGGCTGTTATATAGGATATAGCGGGGAATTTCATCCACTATGACTGCTATGAACGGTATTCAGATCTACGACAAACTTCACCAGCTAACTTCAAATCACTGAAAAATGAAATCGACCGGCATTACCCAACCTGTCGGGTAATGACGGTCGGCATAAGGTGCAACGGCGGTCAAAATGGGGTAATGGTAATCACACACGAAAATCTTGTGGAAATTGCTTTAAGTGAGAATATTTTTATTGGAGTGGGTAATATATAATATAATATACTATAATATACCTAATATATATATATATATATATATTCATATATAATATATTATTATTTCATATATTAAAAAAACGAACTTAAAATTACATTACTCTTCTTAATCATATTACTCTTCTTAATTAAAAACAAAACTATACCTATGATTCATTATTCAGGTACTGATGAAATACGGATATTTTAGAAATTCTAGGAATTTAATTCTAGGATTCTAGGATATAATAATCTAGGAATTAATGATATTTGTTAATGACTTGTGAATCACAGTCGTATTTGAGGTTTGGTTAATTTTTTGGCACAGGTGTCACATTTGTAGCCTTTTGGGGTGCTGACCGCACTGCACTCAGCATGCACCCAATTACCACAGATTGTGCATCTGTACCAGAGTTCATTCTTTCCGAACTCGCCACAAATAACACACAGTTCGTTCTCTGAACCGACACTACCATCAGTATCATCACAAGTACCTTTCGGTACTGAACTTTCATCGGATGAATCTGAAGAATCTTTCTGCTTCTTCCTCTTCTTACACTTAACAGTTGGTAATTTCTTTTTGTTGACTGGTTGTTTTCCTTTCTTTTTTTTTGTATTATTTAATTTCAGTTCCTTCTGTTTTCTTTTTTCTAGTTTTTGCAGTAACGTTTCCTTAAATGACAATGAAGTTAATATTTCAGAGTGTTGTTTCGGAATAGATTTCCTTGTAGATTTTCGTACTGATGTACTGGGAATTGGTACAAGGTCTTGTACAGTAGTTGTTGGTTGAGTCATGCTAGGATTCTCCAGCGCAACATTATTTGCATTGGTCACCACTTCCATTGGGGCATTTTTTGGGCGAGTATTTTCTTTCTCAGCACTTGGTTGCTGCTGCGTGGTAGTGATAGTTGGTTCAGCTACCGGTATAATTCCTGGAGATTCTGTACTTGGCTGGAACGTAGTGGCTGCAGCAAAATCTTCCTCCGAAAATACATTTGGATTCATGGGGTGAATCCCACATGCTTTAAAACCAGATACAGCGTTGCTTATTTTCGCCACTCCGCAGTATGCTGTATTAAATATTGCTGCTATATCGTATGGCGTTATCTTAGTGAGGGCACTTGATTTCATGAATAAATCGCATTGCCGCTTGTAGGCACTTTTGAGTGGACCATAGAACGCCACGTCAAGGGGCTGGAGCCTGTGCGACGTGTGAGGCGGAATGGAGAGCATGACTATACCGTTCATGCGACATAATTCAAATGTCTCTAAGCTTATATGGCTGCCATGGTTATCTAAGATTAAAAGAACTGGCTCCTCTTTAGAAGGTTTAGCGAATGCGCAGAAATGGTTGAGCCACTCTGTAAATATCTCCGAATTACTCCACCCATTTTTGGAAACTGTATATGCAGCATCTGCTGGACCATCCTTACATAGGAGAGACGACATGCGTTTACGTGCGAAAATGAACATAGGCGGTATATAATGCCCAGCTGCACTGAAGGCACAGATGACCGTCACCAGTTTTCCACGCTCCCAGCTGGTGATAGAGCCCACTCTTCGTTGGCCTTTTTGTGCAATGATTTTGCCCGGATCTTGGACGGTGGAGACACCGGTCTCATCCATGTTATAAATCTTTGAAGCCGCAAAATTATACTCATACATCAATGCTTCCAGATTACTGAAGAAACTATTCACTTCCAATTTATTGAACGCTGTTACTCTGTTGATACTTGTGGCTTCTGGCTTTCGCACTGCAAGTGATGGGTTTCTTCTGAGAAATCCATTTAACCAGTCCTTTCCGGCCAATTTGGTTTCTTGATTGAAATTGTTTCTCAATCCATTTTTGGTAGCAAAGTCAAACGCTAGACTCCGAATCTCCAACGGTGTCAGCCCATAAAAAATTTTCGCCATAAATTTAATGTGATCACTCAACATCTTTTCTTGATCATTTGTAAAAATAGATCTTCGTCCTAGCCTTGGACCCTCGTCGACTTTACCCTGTTTTAATCTCTCTTGAAGGGTGCTGAAGGGTATGGAATATTTTTTGGCTGCCAACCGTATACTCATACCAGTTGTAACTGCATCTTTTGCGGCATTCAAATTTTGGATACTCCATTGAGCCTTCTGGGTAATTCGCTTCCATTTTCGCGGCATCTACGGAATAATGGAATAATTAAAGCCCACAAATAATCAACATTGTCAATTATAGCTAAATACCTCAATTACGAGACACAAGAAGTGTAAGTACAAATCTACCACACAGCGTAATCGCGATAAAAGCGTAAGAAATTGTCATATCGAATTATCAAATGTTATATTTCGACCGCCATTACCCGGCTAAAATGACCGGCATAACCCCAAAACGTCGAATCAGCTTTGACATGTTGTTTCAATCACAAAATATATTATAATCAAAAATCATTAATATGTAGAATTAAGAGAAAAGCTGAATTAACCACCCAGTAATATTACTTTTTACGTAAATGTGACAAAAATATAACATACCTCTTATCAATCGCATCCAAAATATTAGAGTGGCACCACCACAGAACTACCGATTGGCACGAAGAACTGAAACCTCGAGCCAAGATGGCAAGCTCGAGGCCACTAGTTTGTATCTGCATCCTCTACGTAGCAGCAGTAGCGTCGTTATTTTAAAATGCATAGAATATGAGATATTGACATGACCGGCATTACCCGCTGACCGCCATTCCCCCTCCCTCCCCTACCGTTGATTCATTTCGAGACTTTGATAATTAATTCTTAAAATAACCTATATATACCTATATATGTATATGGGGGTTTCCAGCTCATCTCGACCACCTTCCAGACCTGACCCCCTCGGATTTGAGTGAAACTTTTTTTTTGCTTCACTCAAGGTCCAAATTGGAACCTCCATTTTTTTCAGAATTTTTCGAGCCCCCGTCCCGGAGGCATCGATAGTGGAAATTTGCCATTTTATGGAATCCCAGAATTTTTGAACGATGATATCTCAAGATTGGAGAGTCATATCAATAAAAACAGGGTGGTCAATAGATTTGTCTTGAATTCAACTTTTTGAAAAAAAATATTTCGCAATTTCGCGATACCGTCCCGGCTGCTAGAAACTCATTTGAAAGCGAAAAATGGATGTTTCGATGGTTTGGGCATTTTTTATCTTTTTCATTTTTTTTTCTAAAATTCTTTGAAGAAAGACAAAATTTTGAGGCCCATAACGAAGATGGAGACTCCAATGGTTTGGAAGTTATGATTTTTTCAGTTTCTAAATCCATGAATTGAAAAGAAATAAAACAATCATGAGATATTTGTCGTTTGAAATTGTCAGTTTCGCACACTTTTAGAAACTGAAAAAATCACAACTTCCAAACCATTGGAGTCTCCATCTTCGTTATGGGCCTCAAAATTTTGTCTTTCTTTATAGAATTTTAGAAAAAAAAATAAAAAAGATAAAAAATGCCCAAACCATCAAAACATCCATTTTTCGCTTTCAAATGAGTTTCTAGCAGCCGGGACGGTATCGCGAAATTGCGAAATATTTTTTTTCAAAAAGTTGAATTCAAGACAAATCTATTGACCACCCTGTTTTTATTGATATGACTCTCCAATCCTGAGATATCATCGTTCAAAAATTCTGGGATTCCATAAAATGGCAAATTTCCACTATCGATGCCTCCGGGACGGGGGCTCGAAAAATTCTGAAAAAAATGGAGGTTCCAATTTGGACCTTGAGTAAAGCAAAAAAAAAGTTTCACTCAAATCCGAGGGGGTCAGGTCTGGAAGGTGGTCGAGATGAGCTGGAAACCCCCGTATGTATGTCCGTGATATTGTAAATGGCTGACCTTGTAACGTTCGCGGAAATTTGGCACGTCTATTAATAAAGCCTATAACGATAACGAGATCTCGAATTGTACTATGTGCGTAGGTATATAGTTGTTATCTATACGTACCTACGCTCACGAGTGACACATACGTATACGGAGATATATGAAATCCTTTTTCTATCACATGTGTGTGAAGCAACTCTTTGAATCAGGTATAATTATACCCGACCTATACTTGCAGAAAACCTCACTTTCTCGCAATAGAATATTCGAATGAAATTATTATACCGAGTGTTTTCGCTGAAACCGCTGACCCCCTCCCTGCGGTGAAACCAATACAGACACGTACCGTGAGACTGGGGTAATACAGGGAGGGGGTCAGCAGTTTCACCGAAAACTCTCGGTATACACACAAGTATATAAAGAGTAGTACTACCCAACTATACGTGTTGGTTTAAATCTTACACAAACTACGTATACAGTAGATTCTATTAGATTGATTTCGACTCAATATATATATGTATATGACATTAATTTTCGTTTATTATGTATCTAGATAACACGGCCGATTTCAGGCTACACCCTTTCCGGACCCCGGAGAAAACTCACCCTGTATACCATTAGACAAGTGATATGAACCGGCTTTCTCTACGGAATAATTTTTCTCTCTAATTAGTTACGTGATCGTTGTTACCGTATTAGGTAATTAAAAGGTAAACCCTTCGTCACGATGATCAGCTAGGTCTATACATATTATATTATGTATAAACACCAAAGATCGGAATAGGTATCTCCTATCTCTAAATATAACCTGCAACCGGGTCGCAGTTAGTCGTCCCATACCACTCTCGTTCAGAGAATCTGCAAAATCCTAAACAGTTTGGCGTTTGAACGCAACAAAGAATATAAAGGTCCATTCCATGTTAAATATACCGAATTTGTATGTACAATCAACGATCGTGTCAGCTAATATAACTAATTACAAAATTTTGTATAGGTAGTAGCTTTGACACTCAATAGGTCTTAGAACATGATTTTTTCACGCAATTGGATTCAAGAATTATTGTCATCACAATTATATTCTCGTTGCTTATTTGTTTTTCAAATGGAAGCATTCAGTTATAAGAAAACAAATGTATACCCTGCAGGTGCGATATCGTGGTAAACTTTGAATATCATCACATAACACCTTTGATTGACAAATCTATATATTTAATGGTATACCACTGTTGATCTAATGTAAATTGTTATTTTAAATAACATTTTAACCAATTATTATACCGTAGTAGAAACCCATGAATCTTTTTTAAACATCGATCGATGCACTCGATCTGGTTCGAGCCTCTTACTTCTCCTGATGAAATTGACACGCGGATCTTTGAAGCACCTGCTATACACATACCGCGTGGGTTCATCCTCAATGGACCTGATTGAATATACTATATATAAATATAAACTGCGTCCGATCGATCAGATCCCTTAATGCGCTTACACGTAGGCACGTGCGGTGAAGGAAAGATCTGAGGCTAAATATTCTTAAGGAATCAGTCTGCGCGGCTCCAAACGGACTACCACGATGATCTCTTATATGTACCTACGTTTAGTGTACATACGTTATACCACCTAGGTGCGTTTATTTTTGTCCACACACTACAGTGGGCTATTTAAACTCTTTGTATGTTAACATGTGTACGAATCTTTATATGTGTATCAAATCTGTGCTTACAGATGCTAACCAGTATTAGACTGGTATATTATATTATCTAGAGTAAAATATGTCGAGTTTCTAATTTTTTTCTCCAAGTATGCGGACATGTGAAAAACAATTTAGTAAATTTGAAGATACACTGTAAAAAATTTTATTAATTTAAATGCAGTTTTAATGCACATTGCACATTAATTTTAAAGAACACGTTCAGAAATTATCAATTAATGTGCATTTACATTAAAAATCGTAGGTATTCATTTATTTTCATGATCTTGTGCATGAAAAATAATACATATGGTAACTAAAATTCAGTACAGTGCTTGCAATGGTACTTGATGTATATGCACGTTGATTACAATTTACTCTTACATTACTTCCGTCATAATGTTATTGAAATTCATGCACAATTTTCAATGTCGTTATCTGCGCCATCTGTGGGCGCAGCGGCGGCGCACGGGCTTGCCTAAAAACCTTTCTCGCAAGTAAAGCAAAACGGTTACGTCTTTAGGTCCACGCCAAGCGCCACAGTAAAAGCAGACATATCTCTGCTGAAAGCTCTAAGTGAGCAGCTATCGGGGAGGGCTCGACCTCCCTGTAGTAAACGTTCTTTTACCACAAATTGGAGGATTCACTAAATGATTCCAATTTGATAGTTTTTCTAAGAAATCTTTTTAGATGCAATCAGTATTTATTGAACGGGAAAACCTGAACAGTGATACAACACATGAAACTACGCACTCACATGCACGCATTAAAATCAATTAACGTGCATCATAATTTCATCAGTATGTATCGATTTTAATGTATATAATATCTGAAATCTCGAAAAAAAAGAATGCATGAAATTTAACGATCAGACATTGAAATTAATATACATTTTACAAAATTTTGAAGATGAACATTAATTTGATTTCATGTGCGTTCATAACTTTTGCTTCATGCACTTTTCATTGATTTTAATGCATAAATTTTTTACAGTGTAGGGTGATCATCAATATGACATACCTAGGTACTCTTATTTATGTACCTCGTCATCACTTTTCTGATATAAGGACGACACATCCATGATTATAGACATGTGGCTGAACTAGAGTTTGAAAATATCTTCAACTCCGTTAATTTCGTCCGGATTTTACGTCAAGTCAAGAGTTTATTTATCTTACGGATTTTCCGCACGAGATTTATTCGCCTCCTCAGGTTTAAGAAATTTTATTTCAGACCCGCCTTATAGCCAGCTATCTATGAGTAAGTATTAAAAAAATCGAAAACAACCGCTCTACTATAAAATCGAAACTCCAGAGTTTATCCATTCATATTATTTACGCATATCATCACTTGCGTCAAGATTTTTCGGACAAGTCCAGCTATCGAGGGACAGTGTCGTATAAGGTGTATTAACATTGTGATAAAATATTTCACTGCGACGCAGCATTCGTGTCACATTCCGCGATACAAATAATAAATATGTATACACTATGAAATATTATCTCCAGTACACGTATCGTGAATTTGAAAAATGATAATTCCTCGTCGATAAAATAAGGTCCGTAAAACCGATAAAATTTTTCTTAAGTTTTCTTTTATTATTTCCGAATAAAAATAATTGACGTATATCCATCGTGTAGGTATACAGCCTTTAATCAATACCCACCTATCAACCATTATAAGATTTCAGAGATTTCTATATCCTAATCACTACGACTTATCTGCTTATTACCAAGGTAAGTAAAACAATTAGATAACGACGCTAGAAATTTAATTATACCTACACCGGTAAAAAAAAAAAAACACTTAAATCGTCGGACGCAGATAAATGATAATTAATTATATCCGGTGTGGAATAAATATAAATGGTCAAATAATTAAGAGACCACCATCCAATTTTATGGTCATTGATTCATAATAATATACGTCGATAACATGTGTAATGCTATCTATGAAAACATATTTTTTTTTTTTTTTTTAACTGAATATAACGTTAATCGTCTTCTATCGTATAATTAGATGTAAGATGAGGATGCTGACAACCGCGTCAACGGAAGTTACAACAAGAAGATAAGATTATCGGCGCGAATCTGTATTTACATTATGTATTATGCATTATGTATTATGTATTATAAATATAAATCTAAATATGTATATTATTCAAACCTTGTAAGATTGTGAATTTTCTTGTGGATCATCGGTTGTAACTAAAACATATTCACGGATTCTACCGAGGCGTGTATGCATCGCGGTAACCATATCACCTGCACTTATAGTTATATTGCATTAGTTAATAATGTATGAACGTATACACTACATATATAGACGTATATGGTATGTGAGATAAATCATTTTCAAAAATAATAAGTCACATCTTTTTTTTTTTGATCGAAAATTGCTCGGGAGTAAATTAACGCGCGTGTATCAATCCGAGTCTAAGAACTTACTGATATAATTTCATATACTTACGTTAGGTATACCTAGCTACGCCCTCGTCGTACTATAGCTCCCCACATGTCGACTGATTAGAAGAAAAAAAAAAAACAGAAAAAAATTATATGTGTACCTATATTGTGTATACTTACGACGAAATTCATTCTTTGGCAATTGTGAAATACAGATTTCTATAAAAATGAATTCATATGTGATTATTTTCAAGAAATTTTTCACATACAACATAAACCACCTCGATACACCTCGAACAGGTGTCAGGTATCTATATGCCTAGTCATAATTACAACGAAAGTGTATCATATATGGATGATTAATATATATATTTGAAGAAATTCAACAAACAACGAGACTGTATAGGGAGATTCATATTGTTATATGAGATTGTCAGACATCGGTACACGTATCATACACACAATACTGTATACGCGTGATATACAGAGTGGTAAAATATGGACTAAGTAAAAAGCTTTCATTTAGCATTTTAATAACAAAATAATTAGTTAGAATTGCATAGAAACAATTAAGGGGACCAGCACGGCGACTTTTCAAGAAATTATCATAGTCCAAAATCAATTTATTTCATCACCAAAGTTCATTTCACATGAAAATATTTTTCTTTTTCCAAATCATGTGCCGTAAGGATTTTAGAGCACCGTTGGACCGATTCAGGTCATCTTGGATTCATTTTCTTCAGAAAACAAATTCTCATCATGTGAATGGAGGAATTTTGAAAAATTTTCGTTTCGGCCAAGTTATTTAAGAAATGAGTGATAATAATTTTTGCAAATTTGGTAAATTGATCATAACTTATGACATAATTTCTTATTTTAAAATCCCTACATTCACAAGATGAGGAACGGTTCACCGGAGAAGATGAGACGTCAAGAGATTGAATTGGACCAACGGTGTGCCAAAATCCTTACGACACATGATTTGGAAAAAGAAAAATATTTTCATGTGAAATGAACTTTAGGTATCAAATAAATTGATTTCGGACTATGATAATTTCTCGACAACTCGCTGTACTGGTCCCCTTAACACTCGAAGAATTAGTTTCCAAATGTCATTTGTAAGCATGAAGTTGTTATTGTTATAAATTATTTGACCAAAATTTTAAAATAATTTTTTACGTCGAAACGAAGCTTCAGGATTTACCAAAAAGGTACGTGGATCTATTCGAATTATACATTTACAAGTGAACCAAAATTGAAATGAGAGAAATAAGAAAAAAAATGAAAAAAAAACACCGAATAAACAATATCTGTCTTTTAGTACAAGTCAGCGTGGGAAAATCCCTGATTGTTCGGTGAACGTCACCAACAAACCCTGCAGCTATCTTGATATAAAATAATCAAAATTAGCGCCAACAAGTTCTTCGACTGTCCGCAAAGAGTCGCTGCGAGCCGACGTACTAGTCAGCGCCATCCGCCGACCCGCATAGAAGGTGGTTTGTGTATAATCGTTGCATTTGCAGCTACGTCGACACAAAAGCGATCGTCAACGTGTACCACAATATTGTCAAAAAAGAAAATCGCTACAATGTGTCAAATAGACGTTAGTGAGAACCATTGATAAAATGTTCAAATTATTATTATTTTTTTCTTTCGCAATACAATGTACAATTTTAGTGTTCGGAACAGTACTTTCAAGTCTGATTACTGTATACATAGTATTGTTTCTCCACAATGAGGGACTGTTTAAGTAATGTCATTGAAATACGGAAAAAGTAGAAGAAAAAAAAAACGAGGACGATGAAGAGGAAGAACGGTCGCATTCCATATGGAAGGTATAAGGTAGTGGCGCAGCCAGCAAGTCGGAGGGGGATGCAGACGAAGAGACAAGAGCCTCTAATCGATACGGGGTGAATGTAACGCAACCGTGTTCTACTATTCTTATGCAACTCGTACGATTTCGTTTCGCCGACGTCGGACAAACTCGGTTATTTTATTAGTCAAAAATAGCTACGCGTCTCTAGAAAATGTAATAATTATCATTTCTATATTACAATTGCGCAGCAAGTATGATTCTATCATAAACTATGGCACTGATTCCGTAATAAATCAGACTAAAAATGATTAAAACGTTCAAATCATTATATGTACTTACGTTCCAAGCTTACACGGCAAAGAATGAACCTTCCGAAAGGTAAGCGTTGTCATCAATGTCTAATTGGTGCCGCAATCGAAAATTAGATCATCAATTTGATAAACACGCGGAATCTTACATCGTGCACTAATCTTCAGATAATTTGACTGAAAGAAGTAGTGCGAAAGTTTGTCTCCATGTTTGTGGGTCGTTTGGGTCGCTGATTCCGAATCTGTGATCTAAAATTCCAAATTTCATACATTTATGCAACTGACATCGTAAACATTTGAATGATTTTGAATTTTGAATTTCAGACCTTAGATTCGGAATCAGTGACCCAATAGACCCCCCGAGTACAAAGACAGACTTTCGTACTACATACTCGTATCGGTCAACTTATATGAAATTGATATAAACTTTTGCGTCATGCGTGTTAATAAATAAAATATGAAAAATCTTATCATCGAATGTGGCACTACTTAGACTTCAATACCAACGTCGCGCTTTTGGCAAAATCATTGTTTTTCATGTTGACACACCCTAATTATATACCCCTTCTAAATAAAATGATCAACTATTAAGGCACAGCTGGATGGACAGTCAGGTGAAAAAGTTAGTCCAAAATGGGCAAATCTTGTATTTACAGGTCTCGATCGTACTATAGTGGATGTTTGGCCTCACAAATAGCTAAATTAGTTATAAATGAACACTTATAAGTGTTAATTTGCTATTTTTCAATATCAATTGAAGCGAAATCTTACGAAATTAGGGTTAAATTCGTGGATTTCAAAAATCCATAACTACTAAATTATTTAGTGTAAAATTCTGAAATAATTAATGTAAATAATACAAACGGCACTTATGGTATCACCTATCGCAGAACATTGCTTGCGCAGTTTTACAACGAGTCCTAACCTATAACTGACTTTAGAACCTTCCTGCAGCTGAAATCTGCTATGTATTCCGAACATATACAGAGCGATTATCGGGAAAGTAACGCGCCGTAATAAATAAAACCCAATCGTCGATGTTTGAGCTGTTCAATACAGGCGTCGTGCGTTTGCCTACCTTTCAGGCGCGTTACTTTACAGATAATCGCTCTGGACATCGAAATCATTTGCGTTATAAGCGAATGAATTAAAATTCTCTTATGATTTCTGCGGGCGAATGAGGATTTTTATATACATAATATGGTAAAAAAAGGAGGAAAAAATCGTTTTCAAGTTTAAGTTAGAATCGAAATGTATAATCCGGCAGTGGTGTAAAGCGGGTTACACTATACCGTTGGATTATCATCATGGGTCGGTCGACTCGGGCCGCCATACCGTTTAGAAGCGGCGTTATACGACTTACGCGCTTGGCAACGGACAATGCCTCGTTGTTTACGGAAGTAGCGTAAGCACGTGAACACGACACACGCAGGACTCGGCGCTGTCGGCTTACGAATTGTAGATATAGGTGTATGTGATTCGTACGGGGGAATAGGTATGCCTATATAGGTATACATATACTATTTACATTACAATTATTTTTAGGTATTTAGACAAGGAACATACTAAAGCGAAATACGATCGATTAATCACGTTAATATACCCATATATTGGCACTGTTATAATAAGCTTATGTAAACTTGACGATATACGTACGTTCGATCGCTATATACCTATATACAACACAATATTGCACACGATAATATACCAGTGGTATAACGTACACTATATGCATATAAGTATAATATACATACTTATATAGATGTACTACAACATATTGCAAAACCATGCAATCACGTTGTTGCGGATGATTAGGTAATACGAACAGCCAGTGAGGCGTGGAATGTGTAATATATGTATATTATCAGAAAGGTAGCTGGAATAATTCTTCTGATATCGCTTAAGACAGTGCATGATGCGCTCGCTCACTCGCAATAAATTTTATTGTCACCTAGTATACCCAGACGTTAAAAAACCAAAAATCAACCAACGATAAATCCAGGACGTCTACCATATCCCGCCCACGTCACCGCAATTATACAATTACAATTTCATGCTTTCGCATACCTTGTATACTTATGCCAAGATCAATTATCATTGTAGTTTCAGCTCTTTGTTCATGCGCGGGTGGGGTCAACCCATTACATGTATAATCAAGGTAAAATTCTGTTTTCATTGCAATTACCCGATCAGACCCGTGCGGACATCGGAGGAAATTTGGGCTTTCGATTTCATTTCTATTCTTGTTACCTTGTATTAGGTACGTAGCCAGTTTTCAATTTACTCTCGAAAAGCGTTAGTCCGAAATAAATAAATATTCAACTCGAAACAGTCAATCTACGTTCCTAGTTGAAGATTTGCACAAGTTTTTTGTTCCTTTTCTTTTCGCGAATAATATCTTTATCGTATTTATCTCCATTTATCTTTTTTTATCTATTAAACTCTCCGCTAGGTTAAAGATAATTCTGACAGTCTATAATATGTCAATACGATAATAAGACAATTTTGCAAATTAATAAGAGCGATATAATTTCCGCAATAATGGTTGAAACAAGCTTCGATAAGACGTACCTAGTGCATTATAGTCGTTGTCAATTAGCCGGCTACCCGGCTTGACCCATTACGACTTGAAAATGTGACCATAAGGAAATTGAGTGAATTCTCTCGTTACCTACGCGATATACAGGGTGAGTCTCTTCAAAGTTCTAAAATGGGTGGGACTTACTTGCGGTAAAAGCACGCCGTGATTCGTGATCAAGCATGCTACCCCAGCCCCATCCGGATGATTCTTTACCTGATTGGCTGAATGCGTGCCTTTGCCATTAGTAAGCCCCACCCATTTTGGACCTTTGAAGAGACTCACCCTGTATATAAGCCCGTGCTCATGATAGAATGAATAAATAATGGACTATCCTCGTTTTATATCGCTTTGGTTAATTAGAGAGCGAACAAACCCATATTGAAGCATATCTTTACGATATGTACGTGAATTAGTTGATTAATGTATAACAACTCTCATTGCTGCAACAATATATATAAGATCTGTGAGTCTGCGACACATAATATCAGTGCGCAATAGATGATATATTACCTACTACATGGAAAATAAGAAATTCTATACACTTGAACAGAATATTGAATAAATATAATAATAAAAATGACGATGACTTCATTTTTCCACCTGGAGCAAGGGCGAGGCTTACCTAATAGTATACATTTTTTTACGGCCTGACCAATGACAGTCGATTGAAACTTGGAGTATAATACCTAACTCGCACATGTATATATATATATGACGAGGTAAAATTCCATAAACGTAGATGAGTATTATGTTCGGACTTGTGTAAGTAATTGGTATGTGACGAAGTATGTATGTATCACGTTTCTAATGGTATAAAGTCGTATGTGCTAATATATATACACACGACATTGTTATACCACGTGTCGGGATGAAAAAATATTGATCAATCGATAGTAAAACGTCCTAAACACTAGTGAATACACCCTTTCATTACTAACTTTGAGAAAAACAAAAAAAAAAAAAAAAAAAAAAAAGAATCATCTTAACTAATGGTATAAGGTAAATACCGGGAAGAAATCTTGATAGTATACAGTCGATTGCGCATGCGCCAAATAATTTATTTTCATTGGTCGGTAAGATCGTCCCGCGGCCGACTACGTCATAATACTGCCGCGGGACGACCTTACCGACCAATGAAAATAAATTATTTGACGCATGCGCAATCGACTGTATACTATCAAGATTTCTTCCCGGTACATATAAACACAATATGGTTCTTCATCGAGTGCAAATACCACCACGCAATGTGGATGGCTTATCACGTTTTAATCTGAAAGCAAATAAATGCCGGCAACACGTGAATCTCGAATTATCGCAGTTAGTATAAGTACAGAGAAGTTTTTCGGGCGGGCTTCAATTGCGCGCAAATAATAATTATATAACTGTCATGCGTGGGTAAAGTTATTTTATACGATTGAGAAAAAGACTTGAATTTCGACCGCGAAAAGTGAATAACGCAACAAAAAAAAACAAAAAGTCACACGGGTTTTATCGGAGTATCATTTGATCACATTGTGTCATTGTCCCCAGATTTGAAATAACGCGATTGCTCAAATTATAGGCTTAGTGTAGAAACTAGCCTAGTCCCACACCTCTCTGATTCGCGTGTTAGATAGAATGTCATCATACGTTTCCATTCATGCATGTGTCTATCGACATATTTCTCTCCGAACTCCCACCACAAAAATTTCTGCAATAACGTCGAGTAAACCTTCTAAAAAAGCAGCGCTATATCATTGAATTGAAAATTGAACATGGTGGAGCCGATCAAAGTATTTGAATTATTCAAATATTCGGAATATTGATTGCATGAGTGTTTTGAGATTGGAATTTCAGATCTCAGATTCGGAATCAGCCACCCAAAAGGCCCCGAGCGCATAGACAGGCTTTCGCACTACTTGCGTTCTGATCAAGTTATCTGAACATTAGTACTGATACGATGCGTAAGATTTTGCGTGTTCATCATTTATTGATCAGTCGATTGTGGCATCGCTGAGACTTTGATGACAGCGCTACCCTCCTTGGATGTTCATCATTTCATTTGCCAAAATCCTAGAGATTTTGACGAAAGTTCGACGAGGGATATTCGCGGGTTTTGGCCCACTTTGATCCATACATAGAAATAATAATTCAATCGGACTCACCCGGCGCTTTCGTTCCTGGACAAAGTCCACCCTCCGTACCCATATGTCTTCGGTAGAATCGTAGTCAAGGGTGCTTGAGCTACTGGCTTGACTTTTCATCTCGATTAGACTCGAGTCAAAGAATCTTTTGTCGAGATGTGGACTGGGCAGAGGGCTAGTTCTCGAGAATGTCATACTAGCCGAATGGCTGGGTGGATCTGTGGCGGGAAAAGTCATTCCTGGACCAGCAGTGTGACGTCTTCGAAGCGGCGGCTTACTGGATGTTGGCGAGGTGACCGTAGATGCAGACGGCGTCGTTATCTTGGAAGTCGTGAACCTGCTGGCGGTGGCCGTTACCACCTGGGTCACAGGCCGAGGTTCAGCCGAAGCGGCACTTGCTTTTTGCTCGATTTTTTCTGAAATTGAATTTTCCGAGGAAGAAGCACTCGATGCTTCTTTCGCTGGGCTATCTTCTGGCACATTTTCAAGACTCACAGAATGGAACGATCCTGCCTCCTTTTTCGCCAACGCGGCAGCGATCAGACCTATGGGTTCGCTGTTTTTACCTAAAATCAATAAAGATCATACCAACGGATGTTGAAAAGAATATTTCAACTTTTTCATACAACGAGGGCATTAAATTGACATAAGAAATGATATTATTGAATAGAAAATGGATTTGTGGTCAGAATTCAGACGACAACTAGGTAGTCTTGTTCAATAATTATCCGATTTCCGACCTCCCAACTGAAAATCCAGCCTAACCTGAGCCGCACAATCAGTGAACTGCAGATTTGCAACGGGTGCTAATATTAGCGAGTGAGAGAAGCGGGCCTTCGTTTTGGCTAGCAAGATTCAGGCTATGCGATCATGTACTGGATCTGCAGCGCCATGGCCACTATTTATTCCGTCTGTGCAGCTCTCGCGTCGACTTGAGTGATAATATATTACCAATACTATTTATACTCCCGTATACTGACTTCGTATGTGGTACCTATATTTATGCCTGTACTCGTCGGTCGTATAGAAAATTATGCATACTTATACCTACTAATGTAAAGTACTACTAAACATCAGCAGAGGCATAAATTATGTAATGCACATTCTAAATTTGCAATTGCGGTTATTCGTAGAGTCCGGAAAAGCGGCCATACAGATATTACTGTTACTCAACTGTTTCACTTATGATAGTGTGAAGCATAATTTTCGTATAAATAAATTGACAAAACAATTTCCAAGTTTGGTTGGATAGATTGAATTCAGCATATAATTCGATGCAAGGAGGGCACACCTCAAGCCTTTTATATGCTTTTACTGTGTTAATCTGAACGATGATTCACGAGATGCACGAAACACACCTACCGAAGTCCGAAAACAATTTGAAATGAGCTTAATGTGCATTTCGATGCATTGGTCTTGAAACATATGGAATGTCCAATTCAACATATTCTGCATCTGATTTTTGACCTCTATAATCACTCAACAATCTCGAAAAATCCCAGATAGAACAGTTGCTATCATATTTACATCATACCAAATCATCGAATGTAACAACCATGTGTATCTTATGATCGATCATATTGCAGTCATAGCATGACTACATCGAATGATCACAATATTCAGTCAACTATTTGTACATTATGCGACGCATTTAGTGAACGCACCATGGAATGATGGAAATATGCTATCATGATATGTACTCAATATGTTAGAAATAAAAGGAGTCATATCATGATTAAAATATGTCGGCATATTTACAACTATGTTTTGTTGATCATTCCATGTTGACAATGTGTATTCAACGTGCTGACAAACAATTGTGTCATACTTCATGATGACCATGATCATCACGAAATTCTATCTGGGATCCGACTGGTGAAATTCGAACCGATGCTGATGTTTGGATTCGTGATCTGCTATTCGCCGTGAATAGTAACTGTTCTATGATTATCGAACCTATTGTATGCCAAATGTTGTATTTCTATTCAATTTTTCGCAACGAGGGCATACAATTCATATTTGAACAATTTATGGCAAGAAAACAAGGATTGTGTAAATTTGGGTGGACTGCAGACGGAATAAACGTAATTTCATTTCACTTGAAATACTTTGAATAACATGCAACAGCTAGGTAATATGGGTAACAATTAGTAATAATTGTGTGCTCACCTTCGTCAGCCTCGTACTCGTCCTCCTCTCGACACTCCGACAATCGTCTGCCCCATGGATATGGACTGTGTGTTTGATTTCTGGACGGTAAACGATTAACGTGTGACAGGAAGTAATGGTGAAAGAAACTGTCAACGCCATCCGAGTCCTCGCCAGAAGACTGTAGCATGTCCTTAAGGGCGGCGAGTGAAGTAATAGTGTTGTAGTTGATTGCTGAGATAAGATCGTCTTCTATATCGCTGTCATCTGTCGTGTCGTCATTTTTCCCAACTTCCCTAGGCGCATCATCCGGGAATCCACCCTCTCTCGGTTTGTCCTTTTTCAAATCGTCCAACATTGAAGATTCGCCTTTCGTCGAATGAGAGCTCTTCTCTTTCGACGATTCGGCCTTCTCCTCGGATGTCGTTTCGGACTCATCGTCGGATGTTGTGGTCGACGACGTAGTCGTGGTAGTCGACGATTCGTTGTCATGTTTTTCGTCTGGCTTATCCTTGTTGTTCTTCTCCTCGTCGTCATCGATATCCTCCGACATTTTTTTCTCGACTTTAGTTCCTATGCCATTAGAAATCTTATCGGTATCTCGGATTTCTTTGCCTCCAAGCTTATCGCCCTTGGCGACGGCCAACTCTCGTTCTCGTTCTCGTTCTCGCCCTCCCTCTCCCGCGCCATCGATCTCCTCATCATTTATACCCTCGCCAAGATCTTCCTCAACTTTAACAACTTTTTTACCTCTTTTATCATTTATTTCTAACGTTTCGTTACGACTGTGCATTTCGGACAGGAGACGATTGTCTCGATGATTGTTCAGCTCATCTGTATCTTCGGATTGCAGCTTATTGTTTTCTTTACTCTCCATCTATGAAAAGTCTGGAACAAAAAATGAGAACGAAAAAAATTAAAGACGTCTCTCGACTAGTGGATAAATTCTACTCTCTAATTGCTGCGTAGAACCGGCAGTGTATAGTTAGAGCGTGGGCATATAATGTTTTGTGCGCTGTATTCTCGTTTCACCGTATTCATACGGCTAATTATAGGAATTGCAAAACAGCGGTAATTTACCACTTTACCTATACGATATAGGTATAGGTGTGTCAAGTTATTAGCGATGGTTTTCGCTGCGAGTGTGAAAAGCTTATTTCATTACACAAAGACCGTTCCTACGTAGATCCTACGTAGAGCATAGGGTCTGAATCATAATCGAGGTGTTAAGCTGTGAGTCGTCCTCTTTCATCAGTTCGTAAACTATACATATATACTGTCGTTTGATCGGCACCCGCAAACGATGTTTTTCTTTTTATCGCAATTCTGATATGGGAGTTGTGATGATCAAGGTGTCGATTTGCAAGTGTCTGAAGTCTTATGATTCGCTAGACAGATCGTCGCGTGAGCGACCTCCGTGTAGAAGGGGTAATTAGACGAAACCTGAAGCCGTATCGTGTGCAGAACTTGAGAAAGTCTTATATGTACCTTGGGAGTAATTGCCGTCATAAAATGTCGAATGTGAATATTAATAAATTAAAATAGCTATGCAAAGGTCAACAGTTGCGAAATTTGCGAATATGTTTTTATCTTTGTCAATGAAGCAGTTGTATTGAACAGAAGCTAAATATTCACAGAAGCACACTGATCCTTTCAAACCGAGTAGCCCGGAGTAGCCTTCGAGATGACACTGATCATTTTCACGACATCATCGTAGCTACTATTCAGCTATTCATTAGACCGGCGCAGGCAATTATAAGCTCTTTTCTTTGCTTTGAGGTGAAAAGAAAAATGTGTACATAATATATACATATAGGCATATATGTATAATGAGTGATGTTGACGAAGCCCCCTCAAAATTCGTCGTACTTATATATACCTATATTAGACTGTTTCAAAAAAACGGACTATTTTGTTTTTTTCAAAGAACATTGAGAAATCGTCAGAGTACGTCTAAACAAAGACCCTGGTAAAATATGAGCCCTTAATATAAATATCCAGAGGTGGCGCTTTTCAATTTTCTATTTCCATTTGAATAACATGGGAAAAAAAAATCTGAACTTTTGAATTCTATTACTCAAAAACGAACTACTTCACAGTGATAACTAACACGGATTCTTGTAGGAAATTTAACGCTCTATCAAAGAGGTGTGATCGACAATTTGCGTGAGGCGAGCCGTTTCCGAGTTATCAAGCCTCAACCATTGAACTGTTCAAAATGATGATAATTAACAGTCTTTTCCGGCTGTATATTCAACTTTTCTCGAATATTTACAGTAACTATTTAGTCTGCTGTGCAAGGCACAATTTTTAGCGAATTGCGGGTACTATTTTTGGGGTGTTGAGTTTTTCGAGTAATCGTAACTATATTTTCAGTTGACGGAACTCTATTTTCTATTAAAGATTAACCAACAATTCAACTTTACTCGTTTGTTTAAATGGACTAGTTTTTATAATTCCAAGTGTACTCAAACAATATGTTTATATCTAATACTTTTGGACGTCAACTTACTAAGGTATCAACAACTGTAATTTTCAGTCCAAACAACATAATTTATCACTTTCACTGAACTAAAGTTACTCGCGAGTAACAGACAGTATCACTGAGAGAAATATTTGGTTCCCCCAACCCAAATCGGCGAGTGAAATAAGGCCTAAAATTTTTTTTGTGTTTAACGAACGTTTCAAAATTCAGTACCAGTTACTGGACATTTCGGTGAACGTATACGAATCTATAGATTTTCATAAATATTATTACATACTTACTGTGAGCGTCACAGTAAATGAGAACTTTTGGAACTCGAGGAAACAGATGTTCAGTTGAGACATCTTAGCTGCATTAAAACGTTGATATCATTGAGACAGATGCCAAATAAATAGACAAACGTGATTTCATATTCCAATAAATAGTTTAGCGTAGTCGGTAGAGCGTGCGACTAGTAATGCAAGCGAATGCGTGCGTCCCCGGATCGAATCCCGGCCAAAATAATGCGATGTTTTTCTAATCTGTAAATCCTTACTTTGTATCAATATGCGATTGATTACAAATAGTAAGTGTTGCTCAATGCATCATACATTGTAATAAATTCATTGTAACAATCTAAATTAATTTTTTCGCGCAGCGAAATTCCATTACGATAAAATCGAGTTGAGTTAACACTAACTTATCGATTAGCGCTACTTTATAATCCCGTTTATAATACACGATTTACATAATACACGAAACAAAGGGTTACTTCAACTATAACGCAATGTCACTCGAACCAATATTAGTTAGTAAAGATGGTTTAGGTAGAAGTACTCTGTTGGAATAGTACGCTGGTATAGTTACGTTCACCGAAATTTCCAGTGACTGCTACTGAATTTTGAAACGTTCGTTGAACACCAAAAAAAAATGTTGATGCCTTATTTTATCCGCCGATTTAGGTTGGAAAAACTAGATATTTCTCTCAGTGTGCAACACCTGCTTCGAAAGTTTGATTTTCGAGACTTGTGTGGCGTGCGTAATAGTACATTATACAACGTGGGAATAAAGTGAAAGATTATTCCCGAGGGCGAGTTTACTGCCCGAACGAAATTCCCGAGGGTGAGTTTACTGCCTGAGCGAAGCGAGGGCAGTAATCACCCAAGGGAATTTTCGCAAGGGCAGTAAGCCCGAGGGAATGATGCACTTTATTCCCATGTTGCATACAATGTTTTATTCACTCCTCAACTGTAACCACTTTATCAATCTTTATAAATTTTGCGGGAATAATGTACATTATGTCCGCAAATCTGCGGGAATAATGTACATTATTTCCCGCAAAATCCAAATTTGCGGGAATAATGTACATTATTTCCCGCAAAATTCAGATCTGATTTACGGCAAAATCCAGATTTGCGGGAATAATGTAGATTATTTCCCGCAAATCTGAATTTGCGGGAAATAATCTACATTATTTCCCGCAAATGGGAAAAAAATTAATTTGCGGGAAAAAACGTATGAGAGGGAATAATATGCTACATTACGCCCGCTTTTCAGGTCAATAAAGTGGCGATTACAGTTGAGGAGTGAATAAAATACCTATATTTCCGAAGAGTGGAGAAAAAAAGAGTTAGCGCATGCGCACATCGCAAATACTCTACTTCACGCACTATTGCGTTTTTCGCGCACTGTATCATGGCGGCGGGTAGTAGCTATGTGAGGTTATGTCGATTCGTTAATTTTTCTCTCAAATAAAACTTTCTTCGCAGGAAGTGACAAGAAAAATCGTGTGATAGACGTACGGATTCGCAATATCAGTCTCGTGTCATTACGGCACTCGCTTTCTGTTCGTGCTGCAAACCGCTGCAAACGATGCTTGTCGGATATTGCCTACTTTCCGCACTTGTATCACAATATACTATTTTCACAGGTTCTTGACAATTGTTATAAATTTCTAATTGATTCATTATGGAGCTCAAAAAAAAATTATTTGAACATTTGTTAAATAACTTCAATATGTCGTTTGTAGATATATTTCACAGTACACATAGTTAGAGAATGATAAAATGTTGCAAAATAGAAATATTATTCGTTTCGGTTCGACGAACATACTAGTCTTCGCGGCGAAATCCGAAACGTGCTAGTCTTCGCAAGCGTCGTCGAATAGGAGTATTGATAATCAAAAGTGAGTTTTATCAAATCATTGAATAGGTAACATCCGTGGAATAGGTTTCGGGCTTCAGAGAAAGAGAGATAGAGAGCGCGAACTAGCATAGTCATAGTTCAATATCATTATTGTAGTATGTATACATATTTGAAAAAGCTGCATTGTATACAGTCAAAAAAATAAACTGCGTATAGGGTATAGACCACAGAGTAGATATACCGAATATCATATAAAATACATAAAAGAACGTATGGACATAAAGGACGGACACTGTGACAACTGACAGCTAATAATTTATAACTCTCTGGGCATCAATTTCATGCGATGATAGGTATATACATATATAAGACGGAAGGATCGAACTAGAACGTGTGAGGTTCATTTCACGTATATTTCGGTATATTTTTGATAACTTTTAACGTACAAGTCTCGTGTATAATGACTATACAAAAAAGGGGTCAGCTTCATTTTAGTTATTTTGCATGGCTATACGAATACGGTTTACCGAAAAAAATGAAAATAAAAAGTTCGCATATATATATGGCCTTTCGGCTGCAGTGCGCAAAGCCACAAGGAATCGCCGCCATGTTTCAACAAATCTGGAACGACAGCTGCTCCAATATAAAAAAAAATAATATATGAAACTATTATTAATATTATTATAGTTATTGTTATTATTGTTATCATTGTTGTTGTTGTTATCATTGTTGTTATTGTTATTATTGTTGCTATCGTTGTAATTGTTATTATTACACAAGATAATTGTTACGTCTGCCATATCATTCGGTGTCTCTATACTTCACAGTCTAGACTTTCGGGTTTAGAATCCATACATTAATATATAGGTAAGGTTAGGTTAGCTTGGTTTGAATAAAAGTCGTTTGCACGCGACGACGGCGCATGCATATGGCTCTGTACGATCCGTGTGTAGGTATGTGTATAGGTATACATGTATACATACACGATACAGCATGACCGGTTGGCGCAATGCGGTGCGCCACTCACGCCACTTATACTATACCGTTGCTGCTGCCGTACAGATGTTTTCTTTATTGTATCATCGCGGAATTACAACCACATTAGCATTCGTGAGAGATATGTTAAAGGTAGCTATGTACACGGGGAATGAGGACTTTGTGCGGACTTATTATGAAACGGCAATACCAAACTGTTTCCTATCAAGATTAACAATTTAGTAGAAAAAAAATTAAGCAACAAAAATAATAACCTTTGCATTAATTTTATTTTCAAAAAAAACATCGATTTCAACATATTACATGATGTATGTATTACATATATACCTACTATATGAATCGATATATTTATTATACGATTGAATATCTTCAATTATTTATTTGACGTATATAAATTTTGTGAAAGATACACGTGGTGGGAGGATATGTTATCTGAAACGAATGAATAAATTGTGTACGACCTTGAACGGGTATACATCTTATTACGAAATGTAAATTTTATCGATAAGTTAATATAACGATAAAAAAAGAAAAAAGGAAAGAAACAAAAATCTATAAACTTGACAGTGTTTTATAGATAAGAGTGACAGACAGCTGATAATAATAGCACTCATACCTATCTTGTGCAAATGCAATATAGAGTTATTATAGCTTTGAAACTCCGGAGCTGTTTAGCCGCGACAACAATCACGACAATGGTAAGTATGTCCGATACTGCGCACGTATAGTTGAACTTCACAGTCAAGGTTTAAGGTTCTCGAATTGGAGAATTAATATATATATCGATACATGTGTGATAACAAGTCCGCCGATGACACTATAAAAAATACTGATCTAAAATCTACTGCAACGGTATCAAACAAGGATTCGGAACCATACCGACTTACGAACCCGCAGCATGATTGAAACTGAGAAGACATACTTACCTACCTTAGGCATGTATGTATATATGTATGTATATATGTATGTATATATCATAATGCCATAGCGAACAACGAGGCACTGAAATCCAACGACCGATATAAGATTATTGGAAACTTTATACCTGTACCTGTACCTATCACCTGATTATCTACATATATTGTTTTCAACGTTTGATCATCAAGTATCTGTCAGCTGATTATCCACCTAGAAATATCTCGCGCTTCGATGCTGTATTACGTATGTACAATGTACATGAATGTATTTATGTCATTGATGCGCTATATATGACGTATAAAATTGTTGAATATGTTTAAAAAAAAAAAAAAATCATTGTACTTATAATAGTACAGTGCTTTGTTATCAATTATTATTCACATTTTATATCAAAATATGAACAACTAATATATATATATATGTAATATATATAGACTGTGCTCTCCTTGAGAGAATTTTGTATTTTTCTAAATTCTTGTAACTTGGATATATCTAATTATAAAATAAAACTGTACCTGAGTTTTGTAGAACGTAGATGTATGTAGTACATACCTACCTACCAATTATTGAAAATTATCGCCACCACTTCGTAGCGTGCATTCTGTAGTACGTTGTAATAGGGGAGACCGGGGCTAGAAGTAACAGGGGTAGGTTGAAACAACAGTTTTTATTATGAAACTATGAAGGATAAAAAAACAGGTTGCACGTGAAAACCAATCCTTCAATTGAAATTTATCTTTTCGCGCTCATCCCGTTTTTTGATCCTTCATAGTTTGATCAAGAGACTCGGTAGAGTCTCGCGCCAAGTACATTTAAAAATAAAATTTTTTCAAGCGCGAGACTCAACGAGTCTATATACCCGAGAGGCAACTACCCTAACCTATACCGCGAACTAGTATCTTCGTTTTCTTTCACCTCACAACATACACAAATTGAAACTAACTTAATCCAGGATGTGGGCATGAACAGCTTTCATTTCAGTCCTAGATCGATGAAATCGGTGTCCGGGACGCTGAGATATGATTAACTACAAATCCTGATACCCCGTTTCCTCGTACAATGTTTTTCCTTCCCTTTCGTCGTCGTCAGACCAAGTTCGACAGTCAAACCATTCCCATATAAAATCACTAGACGGGAAACCCACCAAAGTTGTATAGAGTGGCGTGAGTACGAGAGTCACGAGGTAGATGGCGCTGGTATCGCAGACAGAAACCTTAGAAATATATGCTCTAAGACAGAAACCGTCTGCAACACTAGCAGACGCGTGTGTTTTTAAATACAAATAAAGGAAAAAAGAGAGAGTACGAGCGATGCTTAATACAAAATTTGAACATACATAAACTAGTGAATACCCACCAAAAGCCCCTCAGGTGCGAAAACCTTACGCCAAGTACATTTAAGTGATAGCCACCAACAGAAATGTTTTGATAGGTTAATTATCATAAATCCTACGATCTTGAGCTTTTGAGGTTATGCGAATCGACTGACGTGTAAGATTCGTGGTGATAAATAGAATAACAATTGTGAACGGATAATTTTACGATTAGGTTTACCTTGTATGACACAAGAATGTTAGATGACTATTAACTGACTATTACCTCTAAATTTCATTCACTTATACATTGTAGATTTGGCTTATCTCCATTCATGAATGCAATTATCGGAGGAAACGGTTTTTTGGGGATTTAATTATCTAGCAAGTCACCGGCTGAGGAAGTCTGACAGTAGAAAATCAAGACAAAATGTTAAAGTTGAAAAACATCAGGATAGCTTGATTTGATATAAGGAACGACAAGGAGCCAGACCAACAAAGCAGAGTTGAAACGTTGGATTGCAACGAATTGTACTTCAAGCTTTATGTTAGGCTCGTCTCTAGAGGCTCGTCTGCTTGGACCCAAATTGTGAGCCAACGTTATGGGTTGGATTTCGACGAGTTCTATATTCTATCCCGGTATCCTCTAGTTCAAATCAGACTGTAAGTCGACGTTGTGTGTTGGACTCCGATAGGCTTTATTCTACACTCGACGTCAACGTAATGCCTTGACCTTCGGTGGAGATAATTTTTTAACCCATGTTTTACAATCAGTTGAGATTTTCCGCTCAGAAGCTCAATCAAATTCAGATTAGTGCTATCACGACAAATGGTGGGAATGAAAATACTCATTCGCTATTAAAGAAATGATCGATCGACCCCTCTTTGTCAGATGATAGAGATTCTCATTTATATTTATTTATTCATTGTAGACTCAGCGTATAATCATTTATGGATGTAATTATTGGAAAAAAAACCTTTTTTATGGATTGTTCAATTTTGTAGCGGGTTGCCGTATAAGACCAGAGGATGATGAGAGAAGACGCTAGGGTCGCAAAGTATCTGGATGGTGCGATTTGATACGAGAAACGGCAAGAGTCAGACGAAGAGAGCAGAATGCGAGTGTTTGACTTCATAAACTTCCATCTTATGTTCTAAGCTAGTCTTGCATGAATAGGCTCAATTCTAGATATTTTGATACCATCTGTTCAGACCTGAATTTGAAGTTCACGTTATGAGTATGGGACGCGTACGTATTCTTTTCACAGAGGACTAGCTACATTAAAAAAAAAAAAACTACCTACGAATTGCAATACACATATCTCATATTTATATATGGGGCTTTCCACGCCATCCGGGACAGCCTCTGACCTGACCCCTCCGAATTTTTTTTATACTTTGTTCTGATATTCGGTAGACTGAAAGAAGTGCTCGTGATTTGTTTCAAATTTTTATCTCAATTGGTTTTCGATTTACATATTTTTGAAAATTTTCAATTCCTGACCATCGCAAAATGTTCAAACGCCCATATTTCTGGATCTATCAGTCGAATTACGAAATGTGACTATATGAAATTGATCAGAAGGAAGTGTACTTCTCAAAAAAAGTATTGAGGGATGATTGTGCTCCGTCCTTCATAGGGAATTCTTCGTTTAAACATGTAAAATCGATTTTTCTCAAAGTATGACATGATTCATAATTTTCAAAAAATTCTCAAAAATACTTCAAGGAAAAACAAACATTTTGAGCTATGGTCGATCGTGGCTTTCTCTTTCCTTCTAGACTTTTTTCGGATTTGAAAAATTTTTAATGCTAAAACCGCTCGTATAAGAACCGCTCGAACTTGGCATTATGTTTCATTCATTGTTTTTTATGAAACTAGTGAATTAAATAATTAATAATAATAATTTATCTAACTTAATCCTGGTGGTAGCGCTGCAGCGATACATCTGAGGATAAGTTTGATGAAAAACAATGAATGAAACATAATGCCAAGTTCAAGCGGTTATTGTACGAGCGGTTTTAGCCTTAAAAATTTTTCAAATTTGGAAAAAAGTCTAGAAGGAAAGAGAAAGCCACGATCGGCCGTAACTCAAAATGTTTGTTTTTCCTCGAAGTATTTTTGAGAATTTTTTGAAAATTATGAATCGTGTCATACTTTGAGAAAAATCGATTTTACATGTTTAAACGAAGAATTCCCTATGAAGCACGGAGCACAATTATCCCGAAATACTTTTTTTGAGAAGTACACTTCCTTCTGAATAATTTCATATAGTCACATTTCGTAATCCGACTGATAGATCCAGAAATATGGGCATTTGAACATTTTGCGATAGTCAGGAATTGAAAATTTTCAAAAATATGTAAATCGAAATCCAATTGAGATAAAAATTTGAAAAAAATCATAAGCACTTCTTTCAGTCTACCGAATATCAGAACAAAGTATGAAAAAAATCGGGAGGGGTCAGGGTCAGAAGCTGTCCCGGATGGCGTGGAAAGCCCCATATATTTAATCATGAGCAACAACTATAACCCTGTGTGCAAGTAACTCCGCCATTGCCGGTCCCAAGTCCAGATGAGACAGGAGGAGGGCTGCGCGCAGGGCTACACGTTTCAGGCATATAGAATTATACCAGATTCTAACGAAACAATTCGTAGAACTTAATGAAAGAACATATGTTACGTCTGTCCACAGAAATTCAAGGCTCACAGAAACGTGTATATCAAGAGACTCGGTAGAGTCTCGCGCCAAGTACATTAAAAAAAAATTTTTTTCAAGCGCGAGACTCAACGAGTCTATATACCCGAGAGGCAGCTACCCTAACCTATACCGCGAACTAGTATCGTCGTTTTCTTTCACCTCACAATATACACAGATTGAAACTAATTTAATCTAGGATGTGGGCATGAAAAGCTTTCATTTGAGCCTTAGATCGATTAAATCGGTGTCCGGAGTGCTGAGATATGATTAACTACCAATTCTGATACCCCGTTTCCTCGTAAAATTTTTCGTTTTCGTTTTCGTCGTCGTCAGACCAAGAACATTAAAACCATTCCCATATAAAATCACTAGACGGGAAACCCACCAAAGTTGTATAGAGTGACATCAGTATACGAGATAGTTCCGATCGGATAGATCGCGCCAATAGATAGCGCCAGTATCGCAGACAGAAACCGTCCGCTACACTAGCAGACGCGTGTTGTCATTTCATGTTTTTAAATCCAAATAAAGGAAATAAAAGAAAGTACAAGCAATGCTTATATACGAAATTTGGAGGTACAAGAACTAGTGAATACCTCCCAAAAGCCACTTAGGTGCGAAAACCTTACACCAAGTATACATTAATGTGATAGTCACGAACAAAAATATTTCGATAGGTAAATCTTAAATCCTACGATCTCGAGCTTTTGAGGTTATGCGAATCGACTGACGTGTAAAATTCACGGTGATAAATAAAATAACAATTGTAAACGGACAAGACTGTCAGGTGACTATTAACTGACTATTACCTCTAAATTTTATTCACTTATACATTGTAGATTCGGCTTATTTCCATTCATGAATGCAATTATCGGAGGAAACGGTGTTTCGGGGATTCAATTTTCTAGCAAGTCACTGCCTCAGGAAGTCTGACAATAGAAAACCAAGAAAAAATGTTGAAGTTGAAAAATATCAGGATAGCATGATTTGATATAAGTAACGGCAAGGAGCCAGACCAACAAAGCCGAGTTCAAACGTTGGATTGCAACAAATTCCACTTCAAGCTCGATGTTAGGCTCATTTCTAGAGGCTCGTCTGCTCGGACCTAAACTGTGAGCCAACGTTATGTGTAGGATTTCAACGAGTTCTATATTTTATCTCGGTATCCTCTAGTCCAAACGAGACTGTAAGTCGACGTTGTGTGTTGGACTACGATAGGCTTTATTCTACACTCCACGTCAACGTAATGCCTTGACCTTCGGTGAAGATAATTCTTTAATCCATGTTTTACAATTAGCTTAGATTCTCCGCTCAGAAGCTCAATCAAATTCAGATTAGTGCTATCACGACAAATGGTGAAAATGAAAATACTTATTCAATATTAAAGAAATGATCGATCGACTCCCTCTTTCTCAGATGATAGAGATTCTGATTTATATTTATTTATTATT
Source organism: Tenthredo livida (assembly GCA_963992785.1). NCBI lineage: Eukaryota > Metazoa > Arthropoda > Insecta > Hymenoptera > Tenthredinidae > Tenthredo > Tenthredo livida. The sequence goes on from OZ023065.1 coordinate 42,099,638, forward strand.
TGTAGACTCAGCGTATAATCATTTAGGAATGGAAATATTGGAAAAAAATCTTTCTTATGGATTGTTTAATCTTGTAGCGGGTCGCCGTATAAGACGTGAGGATGATGAAAGATAACGCTTGGACTGCAAAGTATCGGTATAGTGTGATTTGATACGAGAAACGGCAAGAGTCAGACGAAGAGAGCAGAATGCGAGTGTATGACTCCATAAACTTCCATTTCATGCTCTACGCTAGTCTTGCATGAATAGGCTCAATTCTAAATATTATTATACCTTCTGTTCAGACCCGAATTGGAAGTTGACGTTATGAGTACGGGACGCGTACATGTTCTTTTTGTAGAGGACCTACGAAAAAAACTACCTACGAATTGCAATACATACATCTGATATTTATATATTTAATCATGAGCAGCAACTATAACCCTGCGTGCAAGTAACTCCGCCATTGCTGGTCCCAGGCCCAGATGAGACAGGAGGAGGGCTGCACGCAGGGTTAGATGTTGTAGGTATGAAAAATTATCGTAGTGAAACAATTTGTAAACGCTATGATATGAAAGTACATTACGCGTCAGTCTACAAGTTTGAGACTTGGGGAAAATTATGAGCACACGCGTGCTCGTTGCTGTTGACGTTCCTGCTTATCGAGGGACTTCGGGCGGTATGAAATAGTACAAAACAACCGAGCGAGCGTAGCGAGCGAGCACAATTATTAGGTGGTCAAGCAAAATTTTACAAAAAGTAGTGAAATCAACCCCAAAAAGCACCTTCGGTGCAAAAACCTTTCGCCAAGTCCATTAATGTGTAGACTACCAAAACATAATCAAAAGTTGTGCTCGTTCGCTCGCTGCGCTCGCTCACTCGATTGGTTGATGATTAACAACATACAAAAGCATTGAAATCAGATACAACTGCCAAGTACCTGTAGAACAATAAAAGTTTGGAATTGAAAAATTTTTTCACACTAAATGACGTTGTACTCGTTCGCTCGCTGCGCTCGCTCACTCGATTGGCTTATGATTATTGGTTGAAAAAAAAATTCGGATGAAGAAATTGAAGAAGTCAACATTTATCCAAAAATATTCATAACGAAAAAATTATTTAAAGAAAATTTTTAAAGAAAATTTGGAGGTAGTGGCACTTGGCGGGCCTTTTATAGAAAAAGAACTATGTAATATCGATCGCGACCCTGTCAATGTCATCTGATGGTTATTCAAACATTGGCCCGCCAATGTACCACGGACTCCAAATTTTCTTTAAAAATTTTCTTTAAATAATTTTTTCGTTATGAATATTTTTGGATAAATGTTGACTTCTTCAATTTCTTCATCCGAATTTTTTTTTCAACCAATAATCATAAGCCAATCGAGTGAGCGAGCGCAGCGAGCGAACGAGTACAACGTTATTTAGTGTGAAAAAATTTTTCAATTCCAAACTTTTATTGTTCTACAGGTACTTGGCAGTTGTATCTGATTTCAATGCTTTTGTATGTTGTTAATCATCAACCAATCGAGTGAGCGAGCGCAGCGAGCGAACGAGCACAACTTTTGATTATGTTTTGGTAGTCTACATAATAATGACCGTTGTAACAACCTGCCCCGTGTTACACCTAGCCCCGGTCTCCCCTACTTGCACTTTTACATTCTCTCCGCGCGATAACCGTTCACTATCAGTTATAACATCACACGCGACGAATCAACGGGGGAAGACGTAAGAAGAATATCTAGGACAGCAGCAAGGAAGTGGGTATAGGTATAAGCTCGTATAAGCTATATATATAGGATATATGTGTACCGCATCGTAATTCAGTGCACGCGGACAGCGTTCGTTTCTTGAATCCACAAACGTATACTAATACAGAAATGTATTTCGTTTGCACTACCATTTGGATCGAATGTAAGAATACGATGTTGTTTGATATATTATGTACATAAAATGAATCGTGTACAATTGAAAAACCTTCGTCATGTAGTATACATATAGTAATTACATCGCAATCGCAATAATGCGAAATCTCAAATCGTTTTTTTCGAAAGTAATTCTATGATAATATATAATAAGTCATGAAAATAACTAAGTTCACCTCTATAAAATTATATTATTGGACTACAAACGTGTGTCTCCGAACGAAAGGGCAACCGGAAGCGGAAGTGCCGGGTTCGATTGTATAAAGGTTCAATTCTAAGCCGACGACGTGTCTCGTCTTCTCTCGTCTCGTCTTCAGTCGTTGAAGAAGTCTGCAGTCCTAGTGAGCCCCGAACGAACAATCGGGATAGGAATGTAACTCTGAATACTTGGCGGTCGGCCAAAGTCCGTCACCAAACCTCGCGGCTACACAAATTCTTGTTTACCGTTAGTTTTTCTTTGATATACATATATATTATATACATACACCTTAAGTGACGTTAAAAAGATAAAAACTCCTCCTCATATGCTCTGTTGCATGTATACATACATAAATATAGATAATATAATTACATAATATATATGATTAGGCGATTTATAGATGGCTCATTGGGTTTTCAAAAATTCTATAATACATATATCCCTAACTCTAACTTATGTATACTTATAGTATCTGCGGTCAATAATTGTAATGCTTTACGTGCGAGTAAAGAGCGACTATCTTTCCTCGCGCAACGTAACGTAACGCAACGCAACGCAACACAGTCATTTTTCATTCCTTACAGCTGCTCATCGTCAGCAACATCAGCAGTGTTGCCAAATGTGTGTGCGAGATTCTTGATGAACCCAATTACACATAGGTACCACCTATTAGTATTATTATAGGTATGTATTTCGAAGTATATAAACTGAGTTCATGTTTCTTCTTAGATGAATTAGAGTATATAGATTATGCTTCCGGCTTTCGTGCAGTTATTTCGACAAATATGTTGAAAATATACACGCACAAAGAAGAGTTGTAAAATAAGAATTCTGATACGCGTTAAGCGTTTACAAATTTCTTATCACTAATGTCGATCGTTGTTGTCGCTATTGTTGTTCTTCTGGCGATGATTACAAAAATTGTAATTTTTTTTTATTTTAAATAAAATGAATTGGAAGTACATATTGAGAAAGTGGTGAAAACCACGTGTATATATACATAGTTATATTACAGACATAACTAGAATATATTATAATACGGTGTAGTTGGTATGTATATAGTACGCAAGTAATATAGCTGCGGTATGACATTGAAGCGCAAACAGCTGATTCAAGGCTGCCTCGCCCACTTTACTCCCACTCTATGTATGTAGGTAATACTGATGTATGTACTCTCACATACACTTTACGTATAGAAGTGTGTTCACATCATACGCGTGTCCTATGTATGCATAGCGTAATTGTTTTCTTTCTTTTATTTCTTTGCCTATTCATACATATATATAGATATATGCTGACCGCGCGCGCGGCAAGCATTACCATAATATTTACCACCATATGCATATAGTATACATACATGTATAGTTACTAGTATAGATATACTATATAGCTGAAGTTTCATGCTATTCGCTATGTGCACCTCCAACACACTCACCAAAGTGAGAATGTATATTCGTGTACATACATTGTCTTTTCGGGACCCAAAGTGCCGATACCTACCATAGGCGTCGCCACTAGTATGCATGTACACGACTACACATTCTTACTTTGGTGAGTATGTATAGGTATGCACGGACCCAATATGTATAGACGAAGGTGCATGGCGGTATTAACGAACTAACGAGATATTAACGAGAGCTGTGGAACTGGTCGAGAACCGCGTGAGTGAGTGAGTGAGTGTGGAGCCTTACGATTGAACCGAGAACGCCCACGACTCAACGTCGTCGTCGTAAACCCACCCGAGTTTTCCAGTGATGTCATACACCTTGAGTGTACCGCAATGTCTATACGTTTGTGTACATACGGTTCAATATTGATAGACCAAGCCATGCTCGTGAACCAGAGTATTCCAGTTACTTTCCACCGTCTATTTCATGCTTGTATATATATATATATATATACATATATATAGCTATATAGTGTATGATCTATGTTATTATTATCTATATAGCGTCGATTTGACATCTCAATTTAGATTTGGTATACATATCTATACAGTATCGCTAATCTTTCTGTATAACTTATTCGCTCATTTCGACCAATAAAATAAAACACTATCGTAGAATGAAGAAACTTCCGTTGTGGTATAGAATATCGAACGATTAAACTCATATTATGTGTGCAGATTAATTCAATTCTATAATCGATCTAGTCTGCACTCGTATCTATAACTCCTACGTACGTTAACTCCAAGTAACTCACAGGCTCTTTTGCGGTAAAGTTGATTGGCTTTGAGGCCTTATCGATTGGAAACAGATACCCTATAGACGTGTAATAGAATCCTAATGCGGTTGGTTACTGGATTAATCGGGGTCGTTATACTTTTTTTTCCTCTCTCCCCCAGCTGTTTTACGTAAAAGACGATCAAGCGGAGTAAGAGAAAAAAAAAAGAACAGAAAAAACAAAACATAGTCGGTATGTACGTCAGAGTCTGCAGTGGTGGTCGGGTCGGGTCGTGAGAGTTGTTAGTCCGCTTGGCACTCGAGAGTAACACGTGACCCACCCACTATTTCGTAATCGCGATTCTTTACGAATGTCAACATGTATCATCTCATCCTACACGGCGGTGGTATAAAATTAAATAATCATCGTGCAAATATAGTAGGTATGTATATATTCACGGCGTATATTAATTAAAATGTATAGAAAAATTGACACATCATTAGAATTAGAAACTTTATTTCATAAATTATTATACGATCGATCATATTACATATTATTAAATATTTATTTAATTTATTATCTAATCAGGCAGTTTATTCTAATGAATGATGCCTATTATTAATAATAAATATAGGTATCTATATACGGATAATAAACTGAATCGTTTCGGTATATATACAGGGTGAATTTTTTTCTGGTATCGAATAAGGGAGTGGCTTATCATCGCAAACGCTCCGCCCCTTCTTTCTCTTCATACTTATTATCGTCGTATCGAGAAACACCACTTTTATTTTCACGCGCCGTCAAAACTGATGATTTTAACAAGTATGATATGCAATAGAAAGGGGCAGAGCGCTTAGGCATGATATGATAAGCTCCTCCCTCGTGCGATACCAGAGGAAACTCACCCTGTATATCTAATTCTCAAAGTATCGCCAATTTTCAAAGGCTTCTTCAATATACATATATACCCACACACATAATATAACTTATACAGAATAAACCCGTAGAATATGAAGCATTAGCAATTAGCATTATTAAGGACAGCTACGTATAGGATTAGCGTTGCAAAACTTAAAAATTATGTTTATGTATTTCACAGTCGAAAGAAAAGAAGAGAAGCAAAAAAAAAAAAGAATTATATTATGGGACGGAAAACAATTATTGTAGGATCGTTCGACCGTTTGAAGAATCGACGTGATACATTCGAAAGGATTTCTATTAGGGTCATGGATATATATATATGTATATTATGCATGGATTCCATGAAAACATATTATTCCGCGCGCATCATCCGATAGTACACCACGTAGGCACATCAATTATACTATACGCATACCTTAAACGCTTCACTCTCTAAATTATAAATATTTGTAACGATCCAACGCGATCCCATGATCCATAAAGAACGCTTCGGCAGAAACTGTTTCACAATTGTCTAGATAAATTAGTTATAATAATAATGCCGGGGCTGAGATGAACTTGAGACGTGGCGTTGATGCGAGTAAGACGTCGATCTCCGGGTAGAAGAGGCTCCACCAGTACAATATACTACGCCATCAGAGTATTATTCTGACGTATAAAATACATAGTTATAAATACAAGTCAAACCAACGTTGGGATATAATATATGTATATAGAATGCCCCTCTCTTTGGCACGGTGAACGAACGAACGCCTTGCTCTCGCGCGCAGAGAAGAAGTATTTTTAAGATCGATTCAGAGAACTCGGCTCAGAGGAGTCTCTGTACTCAGAATGAAACAACAATTTACGGACCCGGTGGAGTGCGGCGCGACTCGGCTCGTCGGGTCGCGGAGCTAGGCTTGGCTTCTTAACCTCGAGGATAGATTTTATGATACGGATCTGAAAGAACATCATCAACGCGAATACAATAACTTCAGAGAATAACTAAAGCTTCCGTATAGTTCCTTCAAAATGACCTTGGAGTCGTTTTTTTTTTTTTCTCTAATTTCCTATACTGCACTAGCCACTTTTCTGTTACACTTTCTAATCGCAATATCCAATATGTGATGTTATAACTTATAATCATATATGCGTACATTAGGGTGGCAATATTTTTTCGAGCTCACATGAAAATTTGTTAGTTTGATCCATTTCAAGACCCCTCTCCAAATTTCGGCTGAATTAAAAATTTCGTAGAGGTCGCTCAAGAATTTTCAAAATATCAAAATTCAACGAAATCGATTTTTTTTTTTTATATTCTGCAATTGCTCACTAATCCAATCTGTTCTAGATGGATTGTAGAAAAACATACTGAAATTTCAAGTGAAAATATTGATATCTAAGGTCGCTCAAGAATTAAACAAAACAAATCTAATAAACTTTCAATCGTCTCACGGGGTAACCCACGTTTATAAAACCGGGAATGAGTGAAGTAAAATATTATTATGCTTACTTGAAACTTCAGTATGTACCTCTACAATCCGTCCAGAAGAGATTGGATTATTGAGCAAGTGAAGAATATAAAAAAAACATCGATTTCGTTGAATTTTAACATTTTCAAAATTCTTGAGCGACCTCTACGAAATTTTGAATTTAGCCAACATTTAGAGAGGGCTCTTAAAATGGATCCAACTAACAAATTTTCATGTAAGCTCGAAAAAACAAATAAAGGCGAAAAAATATTGCCACCCTAACGTACATGTTGATTTCGGATCCGCAATTCAATCCATGCGCGAACGAATTTGAAACAATTTTTTTTATAACTTTATGAATCGAAGTTTCGGTATAATAGGATGTAAGTTTTACGTTCGATCACTGCTCGCTATATAATAAACCATAAGAAATCACTCAATGTCTGATCATTAATTCAACAGTTGATATGTACACCTCAAAGAGGAAGTTCTGCTCAAATTTCGTGCACAGCTTATCTACGTCAGCTATCTCTCTAGTTTCTGCAATAACAATATTATAACATCGAAACTGTCAGCCATTACCTTTTAGGTGTATAAGCGGTACACGTATTACATGTAGATTAAAAAAAAAAAAAAAAAAAAACAATATAATTATGAATATAGAAAAGCCAATTGAACCGAAGAATCTGACGTGGGATTTATGCGAATTGGTAATGTGAAAACATACGATATTATCGATAACTAGGATATGAGAAGGTGACCGAATGGATGAATAATCTGTTAATAATAAAAAATAAAAAAAAAATGAAGAATAAAGAGAGAATACAAGCGGCGTACATGACAGTCATATACCTACCTATCTTACGATAATGTGATGATAATATAATGCTGCGAGGTCGCAGATACCCGAGTTCTCGAAATTCTATCCTCCACATTATGGTTTCTTATATGATAATGTATAAGTAGAGTGACGAAAAGACCCTGGATACACTTATGTACGATTATCTGGTATGTGAATAATGTAACGTTGCTGCATGCAAGTTGACGTACCTACACCTCATTCCGTATAGTTTGCCTCTAATAATTGGCTTTGTTGAAACTTCATTGGCTTCGTTGGCTTTTACGGAATGAGGGTGTAAGTAGGTACACAGACTTGACTACATTTTATATACATATTTTTTCGTTTTTTTTTTGTTTTTGTTTCATGGTAAATTATCTACAGTTATCCACACCACTACGCATACACATACTATATAAAAAATACTACGAAGAAAAAAAATTACTCATTTCTTTTGTTCAATTCAACGAAGATATACCATCTATTATTATCATCAATTTTTCATAAGCCGAAAAATTGATTCGCGTATTAGGTACGTAAAAAGGTGTGAACATTGCGATTTACTTGTGAATTCTAGAACGCGGACTGCACAAATATAGGTTGTATCTTGTATGTGTTACAGACATCCCTAGCTTGAACTTGGTGTACTAGATACCTACGTAGTACATACATATCTATTCCGCTATTTTTCTCTCTCTATCTATCTATCTATCCATCTATCTCTCTCTCTCCATTTTTCTGTGCGTGCGCGCGCTCTTGGATACATACGTCACAGACAGGTGTAGAGAACTAAAGAGACACCTGTAGCGCACGCCTGACCCGTTTAGTTGGTTGTCTATATTTTTTTTTTTGTTCGCGTAATATTATTTCCCAACGTGGTTGCTGCTGCTGCTGCTGCTGCATCACCTCGACTATTATTGGCTCGAGGCAATTCCGGTCGCTGTCCCAGTATCGTTATTGCGATTGACGACGATTGGTAATAGGCAAACAACGATGTAACAATAGTACTTTAACTATTACGTTGGCTATTATAGTAACTTATTATAGCGTCACGGGTGCACATTGGGCGATTAAAATATCTGAAACTAGCGCCAGAAGAAGAAGAAGAAGAACCATGTACATACTTATACCTACACTGCATGCGTAATCACATCGAAATAAAGCAGAGCGAGTGATGCTGACCTAATCATGATTAAAATTAAAACCGGTGTACATATATACCCAGGTCATATTTTTTCTCTTAAACTTTTTGTTTTTTATCGCAGCAAACTGCATTAAAGTACGTAGCTATGAGAATACAGTATGCTAGGAATCAATATTGAGCATTCAGCCTGAACTCATATACGTAGTTTGTGCTATGCCTAGCCCGAGTCGAAATTCTAGACCTCATTTAAGCCTCCAGATACTCCTTTTCTTTGTTGTTCAGATTTGCCGAAACGAATTCAGACCTCATTTGCCTCTCTTAGGTCCTCACAGACCAGTTGAACTCGATAGAGCCTCCAAGTTCTCTCATATTTTCGATTGAAATTGAACCTCAAGAGCCTCTGAACGGTATATATATCCTCGAATTCAGTAGGGCCTCGAGGTTCTCCAAATATTTAGCTCGACATTGCACCTCGAGATACTCACAGTACACGGAGAGAAATTCGGTTCGCCTGCTGTGCCACGCGTGGTGGCGCTGCTGTTTCTTACTTTTTGTAGCTGATACGCACTTGTTTGGGAGAGCTGCTGCACCAAAAGTTAGAACAAGGGAGAGCAGTTATACCAAAATATGGAATAGCTGCTCGCCCGGCCGATTAGTATACAATGTGTGCCTCTTGGTACAGTAGTGCTCCCAGCTTGGACTGTACATTATACCCATGCGAGTGACGCTGCTGTACTTTAAAAAGGATAGCACCTATCGGTCGCAGTATAGGTGGCGTACCAAATTTCTCTCCGTGTACTTACTCTCGGCGTCACAACGCGGCGCCGATCTTCGACTTACCCGTAGAGTAGCCGGTATTTATTCTCGCGAGTAAAGTACTACACCCAGGCACATATAGACCCCGCCGTCCTACCACGCGACACGACACATCGAGCAGCGATCGAGCGATCCTGACTAACACACACGATCCTGGATCGATACGATAAGAAATTCGTGTTTGTGTAACAATCAAATAAACCAACACGTTTAATCAAAACGTATGGTTTAGAGAGCCCCTCCCGCCAAGGCCCCTCTCCATACCATCAGAGAACCTCGTGGACCAACTGAGGTCCAAGCTAGGAATTAAAATTGAGGTTCTGGAGGACCAAATGAGTCCTAATATTGGTTATCATGAAGACCTCAACAGTCGGGATCGGCACGTAAGCGCACTATTGAGGTCCTAATAATACCCAATTTACGCAGGTTTTTCCGGTACCTGAAAGAAATCTTGAGCCTCATATGAGTCTCAAAGACCTCGCGAGATTCTCGAGGCTTAAATGAAGACTAGAATTTCGACTCGGGAGAAGAGGAAATTTGATAAACTGTAATATTTCAGCTTTTGATGCACTGATTTTACATACGGAAATACGAAATTGAATTTCAACGTAATTTTGTTCCATAAAGGGATAAAAATATGAAAAAAACATTCGACGAATAATCACGATCACTGCTATAGCGCGCGACCTACCTCACGTACGTACGAAGTCACCGATCACCAAGCGCAAGGTCAAGCATGCTTGATAAACCTTCTCGGACGGTTTCACATATTGTGTAACGTATGCGTTGTGTGGTAAAGGAGGCGCGGCGGTCGGTCGGTCATCGCGTAAATTTCCCAACGGAAAATAAACGTACGATAAGATGTGAATGTGAATGTGAATAATCACCGCCACCGCAGCCTGCGCGTTCCTCGCGTAAAAGGCTATATAGCTCTGGCGTAATAATAATATTACGTTTAAAGATGTATAAAGATTTGCATGGCACTAGGATTGAATCAGAGGAGGTAAAAGAAATCTAACCGAACGATTTCTTTCGCATTTATTTCCTCACCAAGCGATACATCACGAAAGCAAAGGTCTGCCTGTCTGCTTGCGCTGCTATGCCTACTGGTTTATATCTTAAAATTCTTTACGATCTTCAACACACCCGACACTCTGTTCAACGCTGTGTAACGTTGTATACTATACCTACATGGAATATCAAGACGGTGTATATTTTTCAAAATCAAGATAAGTCAACAACGATGTTGCGTATATCGCGAAACTGGAGTATCGAAAATACGTTTTCATCATTCTAGCCTCGAAATCGCGACTTTGTCGCGATTTTCCGGCTTTCGTGATGAAAAATAATAATCGTTACTTGTACGTAAAGGCTTTTTGACGAACCTCGTTACAGCACTCGCCTTCGGCTCGTGCCGTAAACCTCTCGTTTCGTCAAAAAAGCCTGTCCGTACTCGTACTGAAATGTACTATTTTCACACTGCGTACGCAAAGTTCGATTTTGCGCACGCTTCGCGTGCATAAAATTCAACTTAACGCGCGTTGTGTTAAAAAATAAAGTTCAATACACGTGCGAAAGATGATTCTCGACTCGTGTGATTGTCACCCTCACTTCGCTCGGGGGAAAAACTTCACACTCGTCCGAGAATCAACACTTTCGCACTAGTATCGAAAAGTACTATTATAGGTACCTACAATATTAATCTTCATCCTCGTGCTGTTTCCTTCGATAGTCAATGAAAAACACGCGCATATCGCATAATATCATCCATCTATTCCTTCACCCAGACTTGAAGAGGTAGAATTTACCGACTGTTGGGGGAAAAGGCAATTGTGGAAAGTCGTTTACTTTCGACAGTCAAACAAGAGACGTGGAGTAGTAAGTAAGTATACTATATCGAGTGCAAAACACATACTCGAGACTCCGAAATATTGATGTATATAATAATAGTAATTATTAATGTGATTACCTACCTTGGTTCGAAAATCCAAGAACTCGTTTTTTTTTTTTTTTTTTTTTTCTATTTCGTTGTAGTTGATTCTCAGAGCGATTTATCCCGAGTATAAAGGGATTTTGTGATTTTTGGATTCTTAGTTTTTTATATTATACATGTAGATTATTATTCAATATTCTTACACGTTACGTTTAAATGGTTAAGTTAATAAAACCAGCGACTGGTAGATCAAACTTTAGAATTGTTTTGTGCAATGTTATTCAAATTAGTTCATAGACGTTTTATAAATATACAAACTGTTTTAAATTCTTGATGACTATTATGACGACGATATATCGCGACGTCGTATCGTATCGTATCGTATCGTATAGTATAGTATAGTATAAGCTGTTGATTCTTATTACATACGTAATCGGGAATTAGAATTATTATACTTTTGATTTACTCTCGACATTCTTCTTCTTTGCTTTCGATCATTATTTATATATAATTTAAGTTCATTAATCACGATTAATCCTGCTGCAGTCGAAAATCATATATTTATGTGCGTGCTAATTATAATTTCTTCTGCATCTAATTGCCGTGCTATAAGTATAGGTATAGGCGCGTGTAAAGTGTTAGAAATTTTTTCTTTTTAAGTACGTTGAGCCCTTGAATCTCAATTAAGTAACAATAATTATGCTGCTTGATTTTATCATTTACAAATACTATATTAGTTTTCACCTTTTAAGTATAACACCGCAATGGACCCCAACATACGTTCTATCATACACGTAGTAGTAACGTATGTATATTCACCCGAAATTTTTAAACTCTAACGATATCGTTATTTCATACATTTATTATTCATACACCGATTTATGGTGCAGGTAATGTTCGTATATTATTACTACACGACGATTCAACTTTAGGGCGAGAATGAAGAAAAAAAAAGACAAAACTGAAACACGAAGTACAGTACAGAACAGAACAGAACGGAACTAAATTAAACTAAATTAGAATAAAAAATAGAAATAAATCACCAGACACTTGGGGCACTTTCCGTGATTTCATTAAAATATCAATATCAATATTTATATTATGATATTATTTCTTTATTTCCTTCTAGATTCTTTGACAATAAGATGGCGATCGAATTTTCGAATTATTATTCACGAGAGCCGCAACACCACGTAACACGCACGCTGGGTCGGTGATCTCTTGTCACTATTATATTATATTTTATTATATTATATTTAATTTCATTTATTTTATTTTAGTATTACCTCTAGGCCACTGTTTATATACACTTACTGAGCTAGGATCCCGACAAATTAACAAACTTGACTAGAAGAATTGCATTTCCTGCACACTCGTGAACTACGGGAAAACTTACGGCGCGGCGCATCCTCGCTTCTGCTCCGGCGAGCGCCGAACGAGTGCCTGTCTACACGCGAGACGACGACAGGCTGCCTCTCGTACTACCAACGATCCCGAGCGACCGAGCGACCGACCGACCGACCGACCGACCAACCGTACGACTAGAACAGGCAGCTGACTAATAATGCCAAGCCGAGTGAACGACAGACAGCCCGTAGTCGACGATTGAGAGAATTATTTTATCACTTTATTCACTGTCACGGTGTGTTCACGCGTTGTCGGTAGCGGAGGCCAAGTATCCGTGAACAACCTCCACCGATGCGGACAGTTATGTTATTGGAAAACTCGATGGGATCAAGTTTTTGAAAATAATAAACTGATTCGAAATAAAATGAGGCAACACCGAACACAGCGGCAAGTGGACAGCCCCGCAGCAGTGTTCTCTAGTTTGTGAGTGGCCGGAACTCTGTAGTTCGATCGGCTGCCGTTCCTGCAACGGCGCCACCGTCCACACGCAGGCGTTATGAACGCCGAGAAGACCGCCGCGCTACCGGCGTCGGGCGTCGTTACGGCAAGACTCTTTGATGCACTATACGGCGTTTTGTTGTACTACTCTATACCTCATATTCGTTTACGTGTGTTGGCTTGACACCGGCCCCGGCTGGTACGTGCGTACGCGTCTTACGTACTTTGTACTAAAGAAATAATCGATACGACATACAGTCTGCACAAGCGATGCAATCTACAGCGTATACACGTGTACGGCATTTCTCTATGTGTCTGGGGACGATAATAACAAGATTTGCAACAGCTGTTTGATGGCGGCATCGTTACTTCGTGGCACCTAATATGTATACGCATGAATTAATTCACACGTTATTGCAATTTCTTTACACTCTCCCCGTTCGTCGACATTACTCTTTAATTATAAGACCACAACGAGGACTGGTTGTATAAATAAGAGAATATGGGACGCCAGTTTTGCTTTTGAATCTCTTCGGACCGGGTGCATAGTACATCCGCTTAGCACTTTTATAGTTAGTCAATAACTCCCGGCAAAGCGCATGGTAGTATATACTATCGTCTCGTGTGTTTGATTGCGGATCGAAAGAAAAAAGATTATATTACAAATGTTAGAAGGTAAGGAAAATTTTGAGGAGTTTAGAAATTCATCACTCGAATTTCAAGAATCCGACTAACGGGCTAACTGAGGATTTATATTCGTGAGAAGCTCCTCAGTCCCTCTGTATTATTATATTTTAGTACTCTTTCATGCATTGCAATATTGTATAGATAGTTTTTCTCTGAAATACAATAGGTAAGTATATGTATGTTGTGGTCGCAATAAAAATTGATAATTCTAAAAACAAATCATGAATAAATTAATTGTAACAATATATCGAACCATATTTGTAGGATAGAGATGTAATAGTATAGTTGTCACCACTTCCGAGTATAAATATCGGAATATAAAATAACACGACTATCAAATGTCGCGACTGTAATTATAAAATGTACATATTACACTGTTAACAAATGACATTCAAAATTGACCCAATTTTATTATCTCCCACGAGAAATGCATATCGGGTGATTGCTTGTTTGCATTTTTATGTATTGTGATAAATTCTGTTGATGGAGAAGTAGAGAAGCTTCATGCAATGGCCAAGGACGAGTAGCGATTTCTATCGGAATGCACTAACTCTATTGAATGTATTTTGAGATGACAAAGAGATGATAAGTATGTAATTATATATTAATATAATAAAAATGATAATACAATCACCTGCAAAATACATTTACGAGTTGCACAATTAGAAAATAGTATTGATAATCAACAAAGTACATGTAATTATGTCCCGAAATCTAAGATGTGTCGAAAAAATGTACAGTGAATAAAATTCTCACGTGATTTCGATACTTTTCGCATTTTTATTCAACAAATATAGCAATGTATGTATATAAGAATCGTCAAAGTCAACATGATATCGCCCTTGTAGTACCTCTAGTACGCCATACGACATGGGTGTACGTATCAGGGTATGTTAGGAAACAAGAAGCGTGATATCGTTGTTTGCATAGCACGATCGTGAACAGTTCGTCGAAGATTTTCAGTTTCCAACAATTTTCGATCTTAAAATAAGTTCGATAATCATCAATTCCGGCATTATCAGTCTGGCATTTGCCCTCGAATTCGCAAGCATTATTATATTGCTGACAAAGTATTTTTACCGATCCAAATCAGAGGGTATCCGCTCGTGAGCATTATTTCAAACAAAAAAGGAGCACCCGGCAACTCGATCTATACGTGGTTAGCACACAGTTTTTATGTTCTATCACATTGCTCGTTGAGAAACTTCGATGCGTAAGATCTGTGTGACTTTTCTGAACGTATATTTTAAACCATATGTTGGAAACGGCCGAAGGTATACAGGCGTTGAATGAAACATAATTAGGTATAACGCGGTATTTTTACAATTTGCAATGAATTGCTCTCCTGATGTTTCTTTAGAATGTTCTTCAAATATCTGTATTTTCTGGTATACAAAATACAACTATACTAATGCAGAGTATCGAGCTTCGAATCTCCCGGGCGTTGTATATAGTGCTTCTTCTGCAACGTGTCCGAAAAGTTTCGTCACATGTCGTACGTGGTGTGGTGTAAAAGAATTGGCTGCGTGCCTGTGTGTGTGTATGGGATATATACTCGGCATTAATCAGCCGGATCGTCAGTTAGTACCAAAGGAAGCTGCGCTTGTGATACAACGCGTCAGCATCAACGCTTTCACGGTAACACGCTATTCTCGCATGGCGATTTTGCGAAGCACGCGGAAATTCTTTCGAGTAATAAACATCGTTATACGTGAGTGGAATAATATATGAATTGCTTTCATGTAATTAAAACGAATTTGTAAGAGATCGTATTGATCAGTTCTGATGTACGTATGGCGCATTTCATGGCAAATCGACTAATTTATTGAAATTTATTTTTTTGAACGTACCGCGGTACATAAAACACATACGTCGAATTATTTGTCGCTTTTTGTTTTTTGCTCGGGGGAGGGTAATTATCCCTATTAAATTCTCAAATTTGGTGAGAAAGAAATTTCTTTACGGGTGTCGTTGATTTTTGATTGAAAAATCTTCAACATTTGTTTCACAGTGGTGAACATAAAAATTCTGGCCACATTCCGTTATGATTCAAATTCGTTGCTGATACTTTAAATGGGATTGACATTTGAACATTTTTACTAAAAAAATTATGACTTTACTCAAAATTATGTTATCGAGTATAAAAATAAATCTGATGACTTACGGCGTAGCCCAGATGGGATATTGGGGTATTTGGAGCTTCATCTCATCTTTTCATAAATACCTGAAACTTTCCCCTTCAAAATTAGTCAAAAACGAACTCGATACCTTAATTTTTGGTCAAGTTATAACTTGTCTAGTCAAAATGTTTTCTTGCTTTTGCGATCGTGTGAGAAATAGAAATCCTGTTGTAGTAAGTATTTAAAATTAGGCTACATGCCTGTTCTTTGCAGAGGAACTATTTGACATCAAAATCTATCATCCAAAGTGTCAGCAGCAAAAGAATTAAAAACACATAGGTATATTTGCGACACATCCTAGTATATACATACGGGCAAGTCCACCAATTATCAACAAATGAATGGGACGTCAAAGAATTGATTTGTCTGAAATTTTTACATCTCGTAGTGTGTACTAAGATTGAAAAGTTCACCGAGTTTGAACCTTCTAGGACTTACCGTTTGCGAGAAATGCCACATACAAGTTTACCATTTCGACCTAATTGAGGTTTAAGCGCGAATAATTTTCGTATTGTTATCGGCATAAAAAGAATGATGAAAATATAAGTATCTTATGTGATAAATTCTCACCTTTCTGAATATGTTATTCATTTCTGAATCAATCCCAAAAACACGTTTTTCGGCAAAAAAAAAAACCGCTTCTTTTCATGCGCCACCAACATTTATCTCACTTTCGAATTTTTCGTGTGACAGCTGAGATTTTGTCAGTAAGGAACTCAGATCTTCAGAGTAGGATGGCCATAGGATCACACACTTCAATGTTACAAAAATTTTCATAATCTTTCATGCCGATAACAGTACGAAAACAATTCACGTTTAAACCTCAATTAGGTCGAAATGGTAAACTTGTATGTGGCATTTTTTGCAAACGGTAAGTCCGAGAAGGTTCAAACTTGGTGAACTTTTCAATCTTATGTTAGTACACACTACGAGAGGTAAAAATTTTAGACAAATCGATTTTTTGACGTCCCGTTTATTTGTTGATAATTGGTGGACTTGCCAATAGATACAATGATACTTACAAACATTGCGAGATATATGTGGCATTTCCAATACAGTTTTGTCATTTTCGTTTGTACAAAAATTTTTAGAGACTCGATTCGACGGTAAGTTCTACGCTTGATTACCAGACAAAATGTGTGGAATCTGGGCGTTATTTGGTTTGGACAAACACGTAATTCATCATCTGGGTAATAACTTTAGCAAAATAAGTCACCGTGGGCCAGATGCCTTGAGGGTCGAATTCAACAGCAAAATCAAGGTAATTTTCGTGTCCATTGACGACCAATAACCATTTTCAAATTCGACAATGATACAGATGTCAACACTTTTCAGAATGCTCTACTCGGATTTTACCGGCTTGCAATAGTTGATGGTATCCACGGTATGCAGCCAATGCGTATTCACAAGTACCCTCATCTATTCTTACTATGCAATGGTGAAATTTACAACTGTAAACAGGTGAGCGACAAATTCACCAAAATATAATAATAAATAAACTACTCAACAAAATTAGCGGGTCACCCCTAGCATTACCCGCCATTTCCAGACAGCTTGACCGATTGACTTGAAATTTATATCAGGGCAAGTCCAAAGTGTTTCCAGCTTGTGCATGAAGTCGCCACTCTGTATTTCCAAGGGTCTCGATGTGGCACCCTGAAAACCAACCCTACGCGAAAAATCAAAGTCACAGGCTTATGACTTCGGGTTTCGCCGCCGAATCCACGCCCAAAAAAATATTTGAACAACTTAAAGTGAAGCCAGATGCTTTACTCTATTGCTGGACAAGACACCCACACCCGTTACTGGAGATGCAGACCAAACATTGAGCTAAAGGACAATCGGGGGTTGTTAGGGGCTGGGAGCTCTGAAAAACGGATTGAGAGTGCCTATCTGAAACGTACAGTCGATTCGAAAACTCATTCGGGCAGTCAGTCACCAAAAAAGTCTAAAAACCTCCCACCTGATCCATATGGTCAGAAGGGGTGAAATTTAAGCGTTGAATAAGTGCAAGTATGAGTCTGGTGGATGTGTAAGGGGTACTGATTAGACCTGAGGTTGTTCAAACACTTTTATAGGCACGGATATGGGATCAAAACCACAGATCGAAAACCTGTGACTTTGATTTTTCGCGCGGGGTTGGACTTGTGAGTGCCTCATTGCAACCCTTAGACCAATAAAATTGTAAGTCTGGGTACATGTTAGGGACACTTCGATCTACCTGTGGTATGAATTTTAATCGAATCGATCAAGGCGTTTGGAAATGGCTCGGTATAATCAGGTTGACCCGCTAATTTTGTTGAGTAGTTTGTAAACAGCGAATGATTATGCTTCAATTGTAACAAGCCATTGTTTTTCTTTTCCCCAATTACAGTTGCAGGGACAACATGAATACGACTACGAGACGTCGTGCGATGTGGAATCAATTCTACACACCTACGAAAACCACGGAGCAGACGCGGCCGTTCGTTCCCTCGACGGTGTATTTGCTATCTGCTTATTAGATACAAAAAAGAGGAAATTATTAATTGCAAGAGATCCGTACGGCGTCAGACCGCTATTCAAATTACACAGCGATACTGGGATGTTGGCTCTATGCTCTGAGAGTAAAGTATGTATGACACCAGCTGTCTATGAACGGATGACCAATTAGGCAATTACATTTCTCTCCTTTTTTCAGGGCCTTATGAATTTGACCACAATGATGGACACAGCCACGTGGAAAATGGAACCATTTACTCCCGGCCATTACGAAGAGTATGACATTGCAGAGGATGGAACTGTTAAATTAGCGAATACAGTCAATTATCACAAACCCGGTGATAAGCCAAGTTTCAAAACGTTTGTGCCTTGGGCAGGTATGTTGATTTATATTTTTCGGAAGAATTTATCTCCCGGCATCTACTCGTGATTATTGAGTATACAGTCTTTCAACCTCCTCATACAAACTCACAGAATTGAGCTGTACTGACGTTTACAAGAATATAAGAAACCTGATGACGGCTGCCATCGAGAAACGTCTAATGGCTGAAAGAAAAATCGGTTGTTTATTGTCTGGTGGTCTTGACTCGAGTTTAGTAGCCGGTTTGCTGGTCAAGTTGGCAAAGGAGAAGAATATTCCTTACAAAATACCGAGTTTTGCAATTGGGATGGGAGAGAGTCCAGACATTATTGCAGCTCGGCAGGTAACTAGGAAACTAAATATACCTACGTGTATACTATACTTGATTATCATCTTCAATAAATAAATTCTATGATTATTATCACACGTAGTCAAGATACTTAAATAAATTGTGTCATTAACAGGTGGCAGAACATATCGGAACTGAACATCACGAAGTGAGTTTCACCCCGGAGGATGTAGCCGAAGTATTGGATGATGTGATCTATCAGTTAGAGTCTTACGATATCACGACAGTACGAGCCTCCGTGGGGTAAGAGAAAGAAAGAAAGAGAGAAAAAAAAAACAAATGGAGAATTTTAACTGACAGTGATACGTTTATTTTCAGAATGTATCTGATATCAAGGTACATAAAACAGAATACCGATACTACTGTTGTCTTCAGTGGCGAGGGAGCCGACGAAGTTGCACAGGGTTATATCTACTTCAGAGAAGCACCGAGCTCTAAAGATGCTCATGACGAGTCGATAAGGCTTTTGAAAGACATTTATTTGTTCGATGGTCTGAGAGCTGACCGAACAATCAGCGGTCACAGTCTAGAACTCCGAGCGCCGTTCTTAGACTTGCAGTTCACAAATTATTATCTTTCCTTGGATGCTTCGTTGAGACAACCGCGAGGTAATGCAATATAAACGCATCACATGTAGTCACCAAGTTTTGTCATTCATCATGACTAATTAATTCACTTGACTCCCTCAGACGGGGTAGAAAAATATCTTTTACGGTCTGCCTTTGACGAGATGAACTTGCTGCCGCATAATATTCTCTGGCGGCATAAAGAGGCCTTTAGCGACGGTGTGGCTTCCATAAAGAAGTCTTTGTTCCAAGTAATTCAGGATATTGTAGAAGAACGCGTGGACGACATTGAACTGGAGAAAGCGGCTACTTTGTATCCACATTGTACTCCGAAAACAAAAGAGGCTCTCTACTACAGGTGAGCATTTCGTTTAATCCAACTGATGAGTACATACTGATGAATTGTATATTGTGTTATGTAGGAAAGTATTCGAGACGCACTTCAAGGGACAAGCAAAAGAATTTGTTCCATACTTTTGGATGCCACGATGGGTTCAAGGAGTTACGGATCCTTCAGCCAGGTTTATAACTCATTATGCGGCAGATGTTGAAAAATAATCAATAAAAATTGTCTCTGAAAACGTGATGTTCATTCTCTTTCACTCGTCATTCATTCATCTGTATCAAAAAAACAAAAATGTGCATTTGATATAAAAAAAAAACGATCACATACCGTGATTCGGCGTTGAATTCATTTGATGATAATTTGCAACTCGTCTCGTACTGAAAATGAAGAAAAAAAACTTAAGTATTTTTAAACAGCACTGCAAGCAGCAGTGATGAAGATTCTTGTCGGTTTCTTTATAAGTTCAAGGTTCATATTATTTTATGAAGAGAAATCTTCTCATACAGTAGTGAACGTTCGATAATTACACGATTTCTACATTACCGTCACAGCATTACCGTCAAACTATCGAACGTCGTGCAACGAATAAACGAACAGCTGTTGTAGCAAAAACATGGCGGGCGTGTCGATATGTCTGTGTTTGAGG
Source organism: Tenthredo livida (assembly GCA_963992785.1). NCBI lineage: Eukaryota > Metazoa > Arthropoda > Insecta > Hymenoptera > Tenthredinidae > Tenthredo > Tenthredo livida. Next base: position 42,120,471 of record OZ023065.1, read on the forward strand.
TTCAAGCTTTAAAATAAACAAAAAATCCATAATATTTACGATACGAACAAATATCATATATCCCGTCCGAGGTAGGTAGAGCCGATGATCGTTCTTCACAAATTAACATTTCTCTAAATTCGATCATTCTCAATTGTTGAAAAAGAAAATTCGACATTTACAAACGCGTGCAGGCTCACCCAGATACGTTTTTCATCTGTACGATATTTATCAATTGTTTTGTCATTGTATCAGCTGTGTTATGAGAACAATAGAAATACTGCTCAACTTGTGCCACAATTCTCTGGTTGTTTTCTTCCACAGATGATTTCTACAAGATATGCTTCATTCATATCCGGAATAGTGATAGCCTCAGTCACATGGGCCTTTAGTTTATATCTATATTCAAGACTGTCACAAAACACAAATACAGCAAACCCTACAATGTATGTATCAGACTTGTCAAAGCCTCTTAAAGAATCAGTGTTTGATCAACGGTCAAATTACCAACACAGTGGTTTGCTCGCTGATAATCTCCACGATAGAATTAACAATTTAGAAACTAATGGTAAAGATACGTACAACTACAAGGGTAACAAGAAACATCAAGATGTTAAAAACAGCTATAAATTGTTGCAACAATTGCAGCCAGTACCAGTTAAAGGAAGTGTTACCATAGGACAAGGTACAAGGTCAATCTCCCACGGTGCATTGTTTGAATCATTGACTACTTATGAATTTTCACCTTTTTAAGGACTCGATGAACTTGGGATGGTGAAAAATTTCGAAGAGCAGCAAAAACGGGACGAAGGATACAAGAATTATGCTTTTAATGTGCTGGTCTCTGATCAGCTTAGTTTACACAGAGAAATACCTGATACCCGTAACAAGCTTTGCCAGTCTCAGACTTACACCAAACAAATGCCAAACATTAGCGTTGTGATATGTTTCTACAACGAGCACTACATGACCCTTCTTAGATCTGTACATTCGGTTATCGATCAAACACCCGATAAATTACTACACGAAATTATTCTGATAAACGATTGGAGCGAGGACGATACTTTACACTCGAGATTAGATGCTTATGTCAGGGACAATCTTGGGGAAAAAGTGAAATTGCACAAAACTGAGAAAAGAGAAGGATTGATCAGAGCCAGAATGTTCGGGGCTAGAAAGGCGACCGGAAAAGTCTTGATCTTCTTAGACAGTCATATCGAAGTTAATAAAATGTGGGCCGAGCCTCTGGTCTCGAGAATTGCAGAATCTGAGACAATAGTTCCTATGCCTGTTATAGACATTATAAACGCTGATACATTTCAATACACCGGAAGCCCCTTGGTCAGAGGAGGTTTTAACTGGGGGCTACACTTCAAGTGGGATAATTTACCAGTTGGAACGTTGATTCACGACGAGGACTTTATCAAACCGATAAAGTATGTGCGTTTTAATTTTGCTGGTCAAAGTCTTAAATATTACCTTAACAGAAGCAGACCATCATTTTATCTGACTTTCATTTTCACAGATCACCGACCATGGCTGGTGGACTATTCGCTATCGATAGAAAATACTTCACACATCTAGGAGAGTATGACCCAGGAATGGACATTTGGGGGGGTGAAAATTTAGAAATATCATTCAGGGTGAGATAACAACTAGAATTTTCTGCCAGCATTCAGGATTCTCACTGCTTGAAGCAGCTTGATTCAACTTGCTGATTTAAATCAATCAATGATCTCCTTAGATCATGTTTTCCCATGCGTTGAAATTCTATGGTATCAAAAGATTCAAGAAAATTAATTCTCGTTTTATTTATAGATATGGATGTGCGGAGGTACGATAGAGCTGATCCCATGCTCTCGAGTAGGCCATGTGTTTCGAAGACGTCGTCCCTACGGCGGGGACGACCAGCACGATACAATGCTAAAGAATTCATTGCGCGTTGCTCACGTATGGCTGGACAAGTATAAAGATTACTTCTTGCGGGATGTGAAGAAGATTGATTACGGTGACGTGTCAGAGCGGATTGCTTTGCGGCAGAGATTGAAGTGTCGAGACTTTTCTTGGTACTTGGAAACGGTTTATCCAGAATTGACGTTGCCAGATGATACAGAGAGGCACTTGAAAGACAAATGGGCCAAGGTTGATCAGGTGCAAATGCAACCTTGGCATTCTAGGAAGAGGAATTACACCGATCAGTATCAAATCAGACTAACAGACTCTGCTCTGTGCGTTCAGAGTGAGAAAGATATAAAGACTAAGGGATCTAAATTGGTGCTTACACCTTGTCTGAGAATTAAATCACAGGTAGATTTTATACCCATGTTATGTAATAGTACTCGACTAAGTTAACTTGTGTCTATGCTCTGGTACTCGGATTAGAAAACAGACGTAAACATGAATGTTTGTCACTTTTATAGATGTGGTATCAAACTGACAAGAACGAATTGGTACTTGGACAAATGCTGTGCCTGGAAGGTAGCGAGAAAAGACCGAGAATCGGAAAGTGTCATGAAATGGGAGGAAACCAAGAGTGGAGACACAAAGGAACTGTAAGTTAACAGGATGATTTTTCAAGGATTTCGTGAAAACATTTAGATTCTCTGAAGTTATACCTGTATGAATATTTTACCGTTTCCTCCATCAGTATAACAGGAATAGTCAATGGTGATAAAACGGTTTTTGCAAAGCGAGCTTGGAGTTCGATAATCTTCAATCCGCAGAGCCCTGTATAAATAATACCGATGAACTTTGTACATACTTCCAGAATCGTACACCGATTTACAATATGGCAGCTGGTACGTGCTTGGGTGTAATTCGTGGTGCCAAAAACGCCCAGGTAACTATGGACCTGTGTACCAAACCGGACGCGTCTCTGATTAGCTGGGATCTTGTTCGATCCAAGCTGCCTGCACGAACGGACAGATGACGTAGGAGAAAAAATCGCAAAAATAAACGGAAACTAGACGAGGATTGGCTGGGTAGAAAATGGTAATCGGAATCGTGAATTGGAAAGAATGATACAATGGTGTAATAAGAATATCACAGATACAACACATGTGTGTGTAAGTATTGAGATTTGAGATTTGAGAGGGTGTATACTACACAACTACACCTTGGTAATAATTGTTTTTCTAAATCACTGCTACGCTGTGAATAGGTCCTACTCTATCGACTCGGTTTTTTTCACAACTGCATGGATTGATTCCACTACAATATTCTACATCGATATAATTTCGGCATAAGCCAATAATATTCGACGATTTTAATCTTTTAGTTACGAAAATTTATCATCCAAATCCATTATTATTATTTTTTTTTTGTTCAAGCAAGGGCCCATAAAATTGGAAGCAATTTCGAGTTGTGAAATTATGATATGTTTGATATATCAATAATCACTAAGTAATGATCAGTAGTCCGTAAGGATAGAGATTAGAGAGATATTAGCGAATAGGTAAAGAAGATAAATCAAATGTCCCGATTGTCTACGGGTCTTCTTGCGTAAACTCTAGTGTCAAGTTAGTCAAGTATAATGAGCTATATATCAATCGTAAAGTGGTCAGTTAAAAGTGAAATGTTGTTTTTGTTTTTGTTCTTTTTAGAATTTATAAATACATATTATAATATACGCTTATTCGAATTTTTCCAAAGTCAATAAAATAGTGTATTTTAGAAAGAAACCAATTCTATATCAACGATTTATTATTGTCATTAGAGAGATCTGACGGAACGAGATATTGATTGATTGATTGTAATTTAATCGAAATATTGTAAACATTGTATATTTTGTGTTAAAATAAAGATATTATTTTTTTCTACTCATTATTTAAGTAGCTATTAATGTTTGTATAACTAATGAATAAAGAACGTTATTCGTATACTCAACACTTGTTAAACTACATACTATATGTATATTTTTCCTCTACCTCTACTAAAAAAAAGGGGGCAGGGACACGTTTAGATTATTATCCAAGCCCAGGCGTCCGAAACGCAAAAGAAGATACGCTGCGCAATTTAAAATTCAATTTCGAACATATAGTATATGTCGAAAAACATGTTCGTTTCATGCGAAAATCGAGTCTACAGATGGTTCTTACGTAATTTCGAATGTCAATTTCCTCGATGGCCGCATGATTATGAGAGTCGTCCGCCGAGTTTGGCAAGCCACCACGTTACACGATGCGTGATCACGGACGGCTTACTATTTCGATCACTTTCGTGCGCGGAGAGACACACGCATCGTGTAACGCCGGCCGAACTCGGCGTACGACTATTATAATCATGACCGATCATGACCGCCGAGGAAAATTACATTCGAATTACGTAAAAACCATCTGTAGATCTGTATCTGATGAAGAATATACTATTATTAAAAAACATTCCAATGTCCGTATATTACGTAAGACAATTCTAGCCACTTTTCAATCCCCCTTCTCCGACTTTTTAATAAAAATATATACACAAATATATTGCCATAAGACCACTTTATGGACAACCTCCGTTCTTAATTATTCCTAATCGGAATCGTGAAATCATTACATGAACAATTAGCAGAGTTCACATGAAATCTGGCCAAATGAAAGAGAACTCTCAAGCGGGTTCCGTGGTGTAGTGGTTATCACGTCTGCTTTACACGCAGAAGGTCGCCGGTTCGATCCCGGCCGGAATCACTTATTTTGATCTTTTTTTTTCCTCTCCTCGAGTCCTCAAGTTCCGTTAATCACGCTGCTTTACTAGTTATCGAGCTTTCGCAGCGAGCTTTGAGTCTATATATAATATATAGGAAACATTTAGTTCGACAATTTATTCTTCAATTCTTGAAAAGCGGATTGAACGTAAGAGAGGTATTGAACGAGCTCGAGTCTTCCGGATACATAAATATGATATCCATGTGGTTACTTTTTTGCGAATATACTTTTTGTTCGAGAAAAATAATTTAAATAGAAAAGTTTTCGTCTTGGAATTTACTCTCGGTTTCGGAAATACAGAACAATTCTATTTTCGACTGTTTGTATGTCTATATCAAGAGGCGTTGGATGTATAAATATATAATATACCACATGTATAGGTATATGTATATGGGCAGGTCCACCAATTATCTGTAAGCGATCCGGGGTCAGAATTTCGATTTGTTTGCAACTTTGATATCTCATAGTGTGTATTGAGATGTAAAAATCTACCAAGTATCAGACCTCTTAGCTTTACTGTTCAGGAGAGACGCGTTGATTAGTCTTTCAACTTTGAGCACTTTGCTTTTTACATTCGAATTTTTATCCCATCTCTATCACAAAAAAGCAAAGTCGATGATACGTGTTTTTTATGGAATCGCATTTATGTTCATTAAATTGAGGATTCTTGGCTAAAGAAAAAAAAAATACATTTTAAGCTCAATTTAATAAACATAAATGCAACTCCCGCCTGATCCCATTCCGGGCACCCAAAACAAATTTCAGTTCCTCCAGTTAAAAACTGCAAGCTTTCAGATAAAAATATCAAATTTGAAAAAAAAACTTGGGGAACGTTGAAAAAACGTTTTTTTTTTCGAAAAAAACGCATTTTTTTACGGTTTTTGAGAATGTAGCTTGAAACGAATTCCATATATGGAAAGATCAGACATTTTTACATGAAAAACACGTATCATCGACTTCGCTTTTTTGCGATAGAGATATGATAAAAATTCGAATGTAAAAGTCAATGTGCTCAAAGTTGAAAGACTAATCAATGCGTATCTCCTGAACGGTAAGGCTTAGAGGTCTGATACTTGGTGGATTTTTACATCTCAATACACACTATGAGATATCAAAATTGCAGACAAATCGAAATTTTGACCCCGGATCGTTTACTGATAATTGGTGGACCTGCCCATGTATACCCCGGTGAAAATAATTCTACGAATTTCCAAGAATTATTAAGCAAATTCGAACTTTTCATGGATTTTAGTTGTTTTATAATCTTCTAGTTTATTTAGGTATTTTATTTTCTTCAAACCATGAAATATTCGAAATTCCTTAAAAATTCTTAGAAAAATTTGTATACGATCAAAAATTTCCACTAGTAGGGTTCTTCGAAATATAGTCGCAGAATATCTAAAAAGCTTCGCTTATCGAGTTGAGCGGCGAGGTGAGACGAGAGCGTCAAAGTCGGAAGAAAATAAGATGCGGAGATGTGTGACAAAAAAAAAAAAAAAAAGAAAACGCTGACGACGTGAGAGGGCGGAAGATAGCTGAGGGCGGGGGGAAAGAAAGTGTGAGAATCCGCAGTTGGTATCATGTCACGGCGGTTGGCGGTTCACACTTCTATAGTCGTTCTATGTGACAATATATATACCATAGAATCCAGGGCCGCCAAATTGAAGAAGCTTCATAGAAAGACGATGAGAAATCTATAAGTGAAGGCGGCTTAAAAAGTCAAAATCTAATGCCACTCTTTCACGTTTCATTTTCATGCACCAACTAAACGATCATCAGCTTTCCTAAGTCAAAGGACCGTAAGTATTTAATCGATTTGGTAAATTTCATTGAAATCTCTCACACCCCCCGTACCCCAAACTGCAATGAGGTATAGAGCGTCCAATTCCATTCGCGAATGCGTCTTGGTGAATGTCGTTGGTCCTATAGGTAGTCGTGCAGATCTCGAATGTCTAGCCTGGCCCGTCCCTGGTGTGATAACTCGCAGCCCTTGAGACGGGGATAAAAGGTTTCCCTGTTTAACAAAATAGCGGCCCCGTGCCATTAGCCAATACTTCCACTTCCACTTCCACTTCCACTTTACACCTCGGCCATGACTCGAGAGAGGCATTCGAGGGAATTTACTGTTCAACTATTTCTGGATATAATAAAGAGAATTATAATGTATAGGCGATGTAATATTATTATCTCCCTAAGCTAGACAGCACGAAGAAAAAGGTGTGGCGATAAGTACAAAACTTCAAATCGCTGTTACCACAATCCTATGTATAGCGATTGTCAGCTAATGATTCCTTACTATAGCTAAACGTACTGTATTGAGGACTATACAGACCGTGGTGAGCGCTATACGGATCGTGATAATCGCGATACACCGCTCGCAGCGCCATCTCTTTCGGCCTGGATCGTGATAATCACGATCCGTTTCGTGATGAGCGCGATATTTTTTTCTCCGTGAGCGAAGGATGAAAGTATGGGCTAGCTAGCGTTATGTCTTGTCAATTTGTACACATATACACTGCGCGGTGTTGAAATGAAGCAGGCGATACGATACCATAAGGATCGTCGACCGTCGTCATTGATTTCCGTTAAATATAAGTAATGAAAAATTCAAGGGGCATTACCGCCGTGGCGATCATTACACTATTATAATATATATGTAGATATGTGCGTACATGTACACAATTTCATACATATATATATATATATATATATTCATATGTGTAGTAGGTATGTATAATATATCTATATACCGCAGGACTTTAACACAGCTGGATTACGCCGAGCTTAACCAACCGTGTGAAGCTACCAGATGCTTTCTCACTCTTTACGAATCTACGTCACTTCCACCAAACCCCGTGAAATGCGATACGATTTACGTGACCGTAGCGATGGTAGGAGAAACCATTATGATCTGCGGTTGCGTTAAATACTGGATTTTTAAGTCTCGGTCCATTCTCGCTATTTCTTTCAAAATTTATCCAACAATCCGGTTCTCTTTATTGCAACATCTTCGAATGTTTAATGTTTGCATAAATAGTTCTATACTATCGGGTGAATAAATCAGGGCATTTGACCTTGAAGGTCTTAGACACTTTGTGAGAGGATCGTCTAAGATCTTTTTCTGCGAAGTTATTGAGCTTTGAACTCAGCACGATAATTCTCAAATCTCAATATTTCATTCGAGCTTACCCAGTCGGAATATAGAAATTCTAGTTACATCATCTAAACCCTCAATTCCTACTCAAATTCTAGTTTGCACTTCCAGGCCTTCGATGAGAACCTGTAGAATGAATCTAGAATATTTTCGGTTATGCTGTAGGTACCCGTGCGCCGGACGAGTAGAAAACTCGGGTGTTAGGTCGGGCAAGCCGTCCGCCGAGTAGAGTAGACTCTACTCAGAGTAGGTGTAAGCTACTACTGATCGGGCAAGCCACGTTCGACGCATCAACGGCGTGACTACTTCAATAATTAATAATAATGCTGTATAATTGCTTCATCTAGCTGGATTTATACATGTTTATTACGGTGCACCAGCCACAATGGCGCTTCCTAGCTCCAGCGTAAGATAAACTTTTACAATTACGTAACCTGAAAAACAACCGTTTTTCTCTTTCTTCTTTCATTATGTGCGATAAAAAGTCATTCAAATGACATGCCACATTCACCACATGTATCTTTCACACAAGAACAAGGTTTCTCACAATTGAACTCAATTTTACTCGATTTTGACACGGAATTTAGCAATGAAATACATCTACAGTATTCGTACTAATATATGGGATTCGGCTATTGCATACGGAAAAAAATGTGCTGTTGAATTTACTATGTGAATGATTATTAGTATATGGACAGCAATTTTGTGGTATAACAACAATTGTGGTACCATTTGATCATTACAGACATGGAACCCCAATGTACCAAATACTAGAATGCTGGAAATTTCTACTGCAAAAAAGTGCTGTACATACCGGGAAGAAATCTTGATAGTATACAGTCGATTGCGCATGCGCCAAATAATTTATTTTCATTGGTCGGTAAGGTCGTCCCGCGGCAGTATTATGACGTAGTCGATCTTACCGACCAATGAAAATAAATTATTTGGCGCATGCGCAATCGACTGTATACTATCAAGATTTCTTCCCGGTATATACTAACCATTCACATGGTAAATTCAACAGCACATTTTTTTCCGTGTATAGGCTGATATAGGATATATTATAGCCATATGATGCGTTTTGAATAAGTGTTATCGAAACTCAAAAATTTTTGAAGGTATACTTACACTCAGGTAGACACGTTACAAAAGAAGATAACAAGTTCATAACTATCTCAGTATGCTGATTGCATACTGTTCAATTGTTCTATAGCTCTGATGGAAAGGAATGGAATCTTTCGACACCTAACTCTAAGTTCGTCGAGACCAAGAACTTCAAGCTTCAAGCGCATTGGTTGAATGGACTGTTGGAAAAGTTTGGTAAATTTTTATAACACTTTGCGGGTTTGTTGAAAAATTCTTGGAGCATACACTGAGTCGTCGAAAAATACCCCCTTATAAGATTATTGGGGGTCGACGATTCGGGGTATAAGATTTTTTCAGACACTTAACTTGGCAAGCTCGAGTCAAAGTGGCGTCGTATTGAGAGATGGGAACTTCTACAGGGACAGAGAGGGTGCATGGGCAGTAGTCGATTGAGTCGAGGGGATGAGCCTTCGGTGCTTTTCTGTGGTTTGGTGCTTTCCCTTACGGGGTTTGCAACCCTCCAATTGCAAGCTTCTTCGAGGGTTGCGGTCGAAAGCTCCGCCTCTTGGCCAACGACAAATGCTTCAGCGTCGAAAAGGGCGGCGCCAAGGTTCACCCTCGGCCAGGATCACGATGGATCACAGGGGCATGAGCTATGTAACCAGAAATCAGAAATCATAGATCACCAAGACACCACGAGGATCGGTCAATCGGTCGAATCTCCCCGATTATTGATCCTTGAATAAATACTTATTTCACTCTTCATATAAAAACAGTTTGAAACATTTTTATTTTATTTTTTATCCCTTTTCTATCGAACATTTTCACAACCGGGTTATCCTTCATTTCACAAATATAAATCCATTGTCGTTGGACCGTCGTCAAATTTTGTCGACAAAGGAACAAATCTGACGGAACTCTTCACTCTTCACTCTTTACTCTTCACTCAGTGACAAGGCGTGGCTGCCAATAGCAGGGATTTTTCAGAAGGTAAGTGCAGAGTGCTTGTCAATTTATGTTTATCCATGTTTTCCCTAATTCATATGACATTTTAGCAATGAAGTCAACTCATAAGGCAATATTTTGTCAATATTTGAGCTTGCAGTCAGATTTCACATTCAGTCTGCATGGTTCAGCGAACCTCTTTCACAATTCTTGACATTTTTGCATGCACCATATTGTTCGCTTGAGAAGGGGGTTAATGATTCGATAACAGTGGGTGGAACTTTGTTGGTCTCTAAATTGAATAACAAATCTGCTTGAATAATCTGTACGGATAACAATTCACGATATCGATAATTTCATCATCATGTCATTCCTATGATTAAGTTTCATGAATATCATGGTCCGCGATTTTAGTCTCTGAGGTTCGCGGTGACAAGTACAAAATTGTTTCGGTAACCTCTTACGAAGTGGAAAGGGATATCATAGCTGGTTTACTGGTGGCGAACACACGAGCCCCATGAAACTTCACTCGTCCATCAAACCGTAGCGTTATTGCCGCTTATAGGGAGTAATGCCCATAATTATATCACTGCATGGTCGCAAGCTAGTCCCGCAGGCCTTAGTTCACACAACTGAAACCATGCGGGCATATGTTGCGTATCGGATAGCCAGATTGCACGGGGAACCCCCACGGTTAGCCACCCACACACGAAATAGAACGATACGTAAAAAGAGGTACACGTCAAAATATACCAATTATCATAATTGTATGAATGTACAATATTGCCGGTGAGCAACGGAACTATTAATGATGAACTGGCGTCTTTTGCGGAATTTCAAAAATGCAAGGGATTTAATGACGATTTTTTTGTAGATTATTTTATCGATTTCGAAATCGTGTGCAAAATTTCGGATCGATCTGCCGTCTGGATGTAAAGTTATTGATTTTAAAAAACATCATTTAACATGGGATCTTATGGAAATTCGGAAAACATGTTTTAAAAAATTAAAAAATGCAAAGAATATTATCAAATTTTGCACACGTGTAGAGTCGGAATAGAGGAATATTTTGGCATAAATTTCGAGCTGATTGACCGCATAGTTTATAAATTATTATTGAAAAACCGCAAAAAAATGAAATTCCGCATATCGGAAATTTTTCAATTGCAATTAAAACAACTCAGATGAATAATTTGAGAGATTTAACTTCTGTAAAAAATAAGTATGTTTAAAAAAAATTAATTTGACCATAGAAATCATCAAATATGGTCAAATAATTAAGTTGAAGAGGAAACATTTTTCATGTTCAGGGATTGGTATTGCCCATACCGTAGCACGGCCCTCCCCTGCGTTTCACCTGCTACATGCTAGGACCGCCAGTTCATCCTTAAGTGCTGATGAACGTGTCGCGATGATTCTGGCCACTTATCTGAATTCATATATTATGCATTCTATCATGCGGGACTACCGCTGACTTGTGATACTCAATTTCAATCATTTCGAAACATTCTGTACACTTCAACTACATATTCAATGATTTCGACTCTTCGATGAATACAGTATAAGCTTGTTGAAGTTTGTAGTTTGCGGTGTTGTTCTAGGGAGTAAAAATGGAAGAAATAAAGGAGAAAATCATTCCTCCAAGTCCGCTGCTGCAGACATGCAACTAAGGTACTATATGGTACGAAAAGTGGAACGTAAAGGCTTTGCGCGATTGATATTACGCGAGTTTACTAATCCAACGGTGGATGCAGGGACTGAGAATTACACCCGTACAGTCTACGTGTGCATGTGTTTTCTACACCTATTATAGTCAAGCAGGGAAGGTCCTGCTTTTGCATAACAAAGTCAGCGCGTCACGCAATCACGACTAGAATCGGTGGCGTGCGAAGGTGGCCACGTGTTTTGCGTATGGCTTCGAGGACTCAAACGGAATGACAATTAAATTTTGGAATTGAAACAGAATCATGAAAACTATTTATGAATTGAATACGTATGGATACTACCTATAGACGTGGTAAATAAGCGTTCATGCGTTTTATCACTTGTATGTGCAGGAGCTCCCACCCCCATAATTGAAATTCGATGAACGCGATGATACGGCTAAGTATCGTTCATAAAGGTACTGCAAAAAAGTCACGATGTTCTCATTGTCAGATGAATGGTAAAGTTAACAGGCGTGACTATTTCTGTAAACCTTTCGACTCTGCTGAGTAACTTTCACCTGGACAACGATTTTCGAATATCACCAATCCCAGGTCCACTTAATTTCGGCGATTACTTTCATCCCTCCCTCGTTTTATTTCGTATTTTTGACCCGATGTATGTTGCATATTCACCGCTTGCGGCAGTACCCACCAGCGGTTACAAATTTTCTCAATAAATCGTTGTCATTATCACATTTCAGTTGTCTACGTAGTATGTGTGCACATTGAAAGTTCGGTATAGGTATCGCGTGAAAAAGCGCATGTGACGTGACGAGTTAATAATTCAGAGTGAAAAAAAGAATTAGCATACGCGTATTTTTTATGCACACTTCGCTGGCCTGGTGACACCTTGCGGTACGTGCGGTTGTCCTGAAGGGCTATCGGAAAGTCATTCGATCGGCATTAAAATCGCTCGAACCCTAAACTCCGTGTCGTCGGGATGGCGGAAATTCAGGGACTGAACAACTTGTCAAAGTTTATGATTGATTGCTTCGCCAAAGTTATGCCAACGAAGGCAAGACGAACTATTTGTCTAAAAATAAAACCGTGCAAGGCGATACCCTCAGCTTAGATCTGATAGAGATTCAAACGCGTTCGAGAATCGATTGGAAATATCTGCTTGTATAATAAGCTACATGGGTATCGATGCTTTGTCTTTTTATCAAATGAACAAATGTATATCATGCACCATCATTCTCTCTACTAATTTTCTCGATTATTAGGTACTGTGCAGTCCTGCTGCATGCCACATCATACTTGATATGTTGGGACTCAGGAATATAGCTAAGCGCTAGTCACATCGGAGAATCTTATCTAAAAGTTTGTGTGTTTAATCATGAGCGTATAAATGATAGAATTGCCGATAACAACCCTTCGTGCTAAACTGGTGATTCCACTAATGGGTTCTTTTCCGTTTTTCTTCCTTGTTAGTGTCCGTTAATATTTTGAATTTTTTTCTTTCATCAATTACTATGCCTGAAAGAGTTCGTTAAGGATGATCCTGTCATAGAATATGTCAAGGACCAAAAACAAGGCTTCTTGTTCAAATATGCAGGGTACTGGTGCCCCCGGCACCGACCGATGTCTGTTTTACGTCAAACAAGTCGAATATCATTCTTCACCCAAGGCAGGAATTAAAATTCATGAAATATCGGAATCAGAGTATAATTTTCAACGTTCGGAAACTAAAGCTGCACTTTATACCTGTGCGCGGAATATCACCGAAGATAATTACAGGGCAAAGTTCATATCAGTCAGAAAGTCGTACCACAAGGCACAGGCAACATATGGTGAGGTGTGTCGACCGTACAGGTAACTACTGAGGTTAAACTATCCACAACTAGGGACAGACACCCCCCCCCCCCCCCTTCCCCTGTTTGCCCAATTACGTATCTGCAACATCGAGGTCATATGTTCGCGGGAAGGGGTCACGGCTGAGTTAGATTCGAGTACCGATCAACCCCTATCGGATATATCAAAACAATACCTACATAATATAATATGGTGTAATGTTCAATATGTAGGTACGATAACAAACTACTATATCGGGTCATCGTGTGCAGTATGTGCAGTGCAGGTATATCTGACTATTATTTTTTTTTACTGTTGATTAATGCAGGGGTGTATGATTCATCTTATATAGAAGGAAAAGATTTTGAGGGACCGATGTGTGGCGAAAGCATTTTTACAATAAGCTGGCTACTACAATTTCTTTGTCTTTAATTGTAGTTCATAAAACGCACTTAGGTCATATGAACAGAAGACCTTGTGACTTGTTGATTTTTCTTCAATACGATACAAATCGTTTCACGGCATTGCATGGTAAAGTCATTTGCAGCATAGACCCCCCCCCCCCCGCTCGAGGTGTACATAACCCATTGGCTCCTTCCCCATTGAATTTCCGTTTTATAAATGCCACATGACACAGGGAAGATAATATAAGAATCGATCATAAAATCGGGAGTACGATTAATTTTGGAAGCGGCAGCTATCCTGCATATCGACTCTGAGCACCGCGTCGAAAAGCTTAGCTAACGATCCCCTATTATATGGAACTGTAGTCTGTAGAGGGTTGAAATGGTGCAGCTATTAGCGAGGCTATAGGTACGCAGATATAGGCTTGCGGCTTGCGGCTTCGACAAAAACCTACCGCCGCGGTATTCTTGGCCATTGAATAATAATATTATGACAAGTTAATGCTCACAAATGAGAGCTTCTGGGCTTGAGGGCTTCTGGGCGACGGGCGCCATATTGTGGCCGCCCTTGTCTACACCGGGGGTCGACTCTGGCCGATGCTCCATGCTCCCTGCTGATGCATTATTGAGTCTGGGAATCGGGCAGGTGGCCACCGCGGTCCTATTAGAGTGAGCGAGAGTGACAGAGAGGGGTTGTTTCATCGCCTATAAGGTACCCAAGGGAGAGACAGGGACAGAGACAAATGGTGGTAGAGGTAGAGGGTTGTTACAGAAGTCACGAGTTGTTACGTAGCATTGACTTGGTGGCTTTGGAAATACCGGAAAATTTGACACATGTATAGGAGAAGAACCACTTCCGGTATTTCCTTGCGGATTGTCTAGTTTCTAAGGGGTTCCGGTCACTCGATGAATTTACTATTACCTATACTTCGTCACAATGCTCCAATAAAGTGACGTTAAAGATTTGAAGAAATTCTAAGAAGCTTTTAATGTGAAATATGATTCCAACGAACATGTTATAGGTACCTATGGCAAGATATTTACACACCTTGTGGATACATTTGCGATCGCTGGCACATCCTCATCCATACTAAGGTCGTTATCGCCGGGAAACTTTCATGATAAACCAATCATACCCTCGACAATCAGTTAAACTTATGAAGTTGTGCTTGTGCAGCGAGGGTCCTATGTATGAGGGTACATCGCCGATACCATATATGAGTAACTTTAACCAACCAATTGACGTGGTGATCAAATTTCCTCAAATAGATTACCCGCTTGATAATCGGCCGAAATGGGGCTGTCTGTCGTTTTGATATTGTTATTGTAATTCACGATCGATAAGCCACCTTAATGCGAAAAAGTTACAAAATTATTTTTGAATGATCTATAGGAACGCATCTCGTTATTGCGGACGAGAAATGGACGAGGGTGGCAGAGGGGAGATACTGTGCAGAGTATGCGGTGACAAGGCATCTGGGAAACACTATGGTGTACCTAGCTGCGACGGATGTCGTGGTTTTTTCAAGCGGTCCATCCGCAGGTATGCGAGGTAACTACCGTAGAAGACGTTCTACGAAATTTCATATAGTTGCCTATCAATTTGCGTTCATTATATTGAAGAAAGATCGAAATCGTTGTTGTGCCCCGGACCTCACATCCCCTGCAGCTAGTGGGTATAAGGGTGATATTCCAGGGACATCTCAGTACTGCAAGTCTCGGACCGTCAGGCGGCTGATAAATATGTGCGCGAAATTATCAGGTTCGCCGCTCGACTATTAGGTAGTTATAGTATAGTCGAAATTCGATCAACGCGATCGTAGCCACCGATCGTAGATGAGAAATAAAAGGAAAGAAAAATCCACGGCTACGATCTGTGGCTACGATCGCGTTGTTCGAATGTTGACTATACTATAGCTACCTACTAGTCGAGCGGCGAACCTGATAATTTCGCGCAGATATTTATCAGCCGCCTGACGGTCCGAGACTTGCAGTACTGAGATGTCCCTGGAATATCACCCTGTATATAGGAAATTATCGAAGCTGCAGGACGTCGTACAATAATCTTGTTTAAACGCGCATTCCGATACTTCTGATCATAAAGAAATTTCGCAATGCCTGCGGCGCAGATGAACTAAAAATACTATATGGCGTGAGGCGAAGCGAAATACTGAGTGCTTGCGTGCTACAATTTACTGATTATGAATTAAAGCTTAATTTCTAAGCTCGATTTCACAGAAGTGTTGTACATTATTCAAGAATGTAATCAATTTTTATCTCCAACAGTTTGAGGTAATTAAATTAAATTTACACGCCATGCTTATGTATAATCACATATTATATGCCTCTGTCACACGGACTACGTGGGTGTCAAGATATCACTATTCCCTTTCTATGAATGAATTTAATCGGCCACAATAGCGTTGCAGTTCTTGAATTTCTTCAGTTCTTGAACAAAGATGCGTGTCGATTAGTTTCGAAGCCTAAAAACCCTTCACACATCTTCCATTGTTCATATAACCGTTCAGCATTGATTTTTTAGAAACCTCGACTACGTCTGCAAGGAGAACGGGCGATGCGTAGTCGACGTATCTCGAAGGAACCAGTGTCAAGCGTGCCGATTTACCAAATGTCTTCGTGTCAACATGAAACGAGACGGTAAGCCATTGTGCATACTTTTTTCTTTCTATACGTGAAAAAATTATTTTTTGGGTCTTTGGGCTTTCGGTTCACGAAAGTTTCATTCAATATTGAGCAAAACCTGCAGAATCACGAAGCCTCTCTGATTCCCGGGATCTAGTCGAGGTCTGAACCAGAATTTCCAAAGTCTAGTTCACGCCTAAGTTTGCCTAAAAGTTAAAACGGGCATAACCCGGACTTTCAGATGCAAATCAGAATTTTATTAGATGCGCAATATCCTGTATCTTCGAACTCCAATTTGCAATTTGCACCTTCAAGTCTTTAGCTAGAAGTTGTAAAATAAAACTAGAATTTCTATTCCGAATTGGTATCATTGATTATTCTTTAGGCATGAAATCCGGATTATTCTGCATCACTCATAGTCGTGGTCTGCTGTACAAACGCTGATACTATGAGGAGCTATTATTGAGCAATCAAAAGCATTGAAAAGGACACTTCGTGTCGAAGGTTTGTCAGCCGCAGGTACCGTACGTCTGACCACTTACAAACGCGCTAAGAGTGTCGCATACGTGTAGATCTCTACCGTGCGTACGTTCTCGTGCAAACATAATATGTGGTGCATTCGCCGTGTATATAATGTCAGACATCAGACCCTTTCGGAGTGTCATTGCAGGGTCGCCGTTCCTATGCCCAAATAATATTACAACGTATACGATGCGCGGTTTATTTACCTTGGTTAAGAAATAGAAGAAAAAAAAACGATAAAAAATATAATACACACACACACACAGAGAGACACATACCTAGATGCGGGGGCGAATCTACGAACCACGTGTCAGAAACAGCCCGAGGTTCGCAGCTTTTGTAAACAAGATGGTACTTCACGCGGCGACGCGACGCCACTCAAACCCAGAGCGATTCCTCCCTCGGCTCATCGAATCACAATGCAAACGCTTGATTCCGCTTAGATATCAATTAGCAGCTGCCATTAGGGTTGAAAGTGAAATAGCGCGAGGATTCAGAGGGAAGATTGTTACTTCCAATACGAAATCGACGATACAAAACTGAACAGTGTGACAATGATAACGACAATGATGACATTAAGGATGAACTGGCGTCTTTTGGGGAATTCTAAAAATGCAAGGGATTTAATGACGATTTTTTGGTAGATTATTTTATCGATTTCGAAATCGTGTGCAAAATTTCGGATCGATCTGCCGCCTGGATCCAAAGTTATTGATTTTTAAAAAACATCATTGAACATGGGATCTTATGGAAATTCGGAAAACATGTTTTAAAAAATTAAAAAATGCAAAGAACATTATCAAATTTTGCAGACGTGTAGAGTCGGAATAGAGGAATATTTTGGCATAAATTTCGAGCTGATTGACCGTATAGTTTATGAATTATTGTTGAAAAACCGCAAAAAAAATCAAATTCCGCATATCGGAAATTTTTCAATTGCAATTAAAACAACTCAGATCAATAATTTAAGAAATTTAACTTCTGTAAAAAAATAAATATGTTTAAAAAAAGTTAATTTGACCATAGAAATCATCAAATATGGTCAAATAATTAAGTTGAAGAGGAAACATTTTTCACGTTCAGGGATTGGTATTGCCCATACCGTAGCACAGCCCTCCCCAGCGTTTTACCTCCTACATGCTAGGACCGCCAGTTCATTCTTAAGAATATAATCATTAACAGTTCGTTGCTGATGATGCATTTGTTATTGAAATCTATTCATCTGCAATAGTAATCACTAATCATATAACACATATAAGGTAATCGTATTTTCATATTAGCGGTGCAACACGAAAGAGCGCCCAGAAATGCTACCTCCCTTGCAGCGGCGGTCCGAAGAGGTCCTCCGGGACTTTATCCAGGGATTCCCCACATTTATCACACAACGGGTGCGCCATATCACCCACTGCTCTACCCAGCCCTGTTTCCTTTCAAGCCAACGATATCCTCATTCACACCAGGCGTAGGTGAGTGAGCTTTCTTCCTCCCACGATCGTTCTTATTTATTTATTTAATTATTTATTCATTTCCTTCAGGTATAGATTTCAAGTGTCAAACTTCGGCGCCAACCCAAGGGCCGTTTTTAACTCGAGCTTCAATCGAACCTCTACCGCCACCTCTTTCAGCGAAGGAAGACGAGGTCACGAGCTCCGAGGAAGCCGGGACTGTCGAGAATCAGAATTCGCATAAGGGTGAGATTTGGTTATCTGGTAGATCTTATCTTGAGACAACGTCTGGTATTATGGACCTGTAGCAGGGACAAATAATTAATAATAATAATACACCGGCGGATTGTGACTTACATACCGTGACAATCTCAGGATGCCGAACGCCAGGGATACCAATCCAAAACTCGTTGGCAGCAGTTTAGTAATTTACTAGAAACATCTTCTAAGTTACTAAACTGCTGCTCACAAGTTTTGGGTTGGTATCCCTGGCGTTCCGCATCCTGAGATTGTCACGGTATATAGGATATTGATTATTCCAGAGGACGCTCTGGTCAATCGTTTGACACCGGCGACTATGGGCTCAGCAATATCGGACTACGCCGTATCAGGGTTGTCACTTTTGCCGACTGAAAATGTGTACGAATCTGCGGCGAAACTACTTTTCCTTGCTGTGAAATGGGCCAGGAGTATACCTTCCTTCTTACAGGTTGTTTTTTTCGTCTGAATGAAGCGTGATCATAATTTTGAGATGAAATTTTTGCATTCGTCTTCGAACACAGATCGTATATATAATTACATATTATGGCTGTTCAGCTCTCCTATAGAGACCAGGCGATACTTCTTGAAGAATCCTGGAGCGAATTGTTCGTGCTTACCGCAGCACAGTGGAACTTTCCGGTTGAAGAGGCTACCCTGGTCTCCATTGACGCTTCTACTGACAAAAGACCGAATCTTGAAGAAGAAGCGAGAAGGCTTAGGGAGCTCTTAGCACGATGTGCGATCTTGAGGGTTGATCACTCCGAATATGCCTGTCTTAAAGCGATAGTCCTCTTCAAAGGAGGTACCTACATGTAGTACAACGATTTAACTCGATAACTCGATAATCAGGACGCGAACAAAAGCCGGAAAATCCGGTCTACGGATCTAGGAAAAGTCAACAACCAAACGTTTTCCCTTAGAATCACGAGGTCTGACCGAAGTGGCGAGGGTATCAGCTCTCCAAGAACAAACTGTCGCTGTACTTGGTGAACGGGGCGCTGGTCGGGTTGGACGTCTGCTTCTTCTTTTGGCACCGGCGAGAGCTCTATGCCGTAAAACTCTACAGGAGTTACTCTTCAAGCCGACCGTTGGCGACGTGAGCGTTGAACGACTACTGGGAGATATGGTACGCGCAACGAGGCCACTCTAATGCCGCGAGTAGGTCGTATGCACTCAAAAAAAAATCGTTTTTTTTTTTTTTATTCCATTACTTAACAGATTCCTAGACAAATATAGGAACACCTATATATCGAGGAGGTCAAACTGACTGTGAGTTGATTATTTTAATGGTTAATATAAGTAGAATAATTTCCTGTATAGGTGTACGGTATAGTTTTTCAATACGAGATGCATTTCAATTGTTCACTGACTGCCTAGGCTGAATAAACAATAATTGAGAAGTTGGAGGCCATGGGGGCATATAATAGCAGAATATCACGCTTCTTGCTAAGATCTCAGTAAAGGCTCATATCCAAGTGTTATTCGGACACTCGAGTCAGCGTGCTGCGCGTTCTTCCAAATGATCCTTCAGATTAATGCAATAAGGGCATAACAGGCTCAAATTGTCCTCATTTTATCAAACTTCTCAATTATCTTTGCATTATCCATATAACATGCTCTAGCCAATTGACTCGTGTCTTCTGTTCAACATTCCAGACGCTTGTCGGATACAAAAATTTTCACAAAAATCACAGTTTGACAGATACTAGTTATTGCAGTTAATAACATTTCGGCATGAAGATTACGTATTGCTACAGCAGCAATAGCGTTGAATTGTTCGTGTGCTTGTTATACTGTAACAATGCGCGAGACTTGGTGCAGAGATACTCTTAGTCATCAAAGAAGAGATTTTCAACTGGTGGCAGTGCCTACCCACACGGCACGAAATATTTCAGAAATATTTAGAAATGTTACAACATTTCAGATTCATAACATAACTTCAGGAATATGTCTGAAGCGTTTCAGCAACATTTCCATAACATATATCATCTTCGACATTTCTGAAACGTTTCAGAAATATGTCGATTGTAGTATAACATTTTCAATATTTCCGTAATATTTATGAAATACGTCGATTGCAATATATCATTTTCGATATTTCTGAAATGTTTCCGAAGTACGTCAATTGCAATATAACACTTTCGATATTTCCGAAATATTTCTAGAATATGTCAATTGCAATACAGCATATTTAATATTTTTGAAATCCATCATTTGCAATACAACATTTCCAGAATTCTCGAAATGTTTCAACAACATTCCAAATGACATATATCATTTTCGGCATTTCTGAAATGTTTCATAAATATGTCGATTGCAGTATAACATTTCCGAAATACGTTGGTTGCAATATATCATTTTCGATATTTCTGAAACGTTTCCGAAATATGTCAATTGCAATATAACACTTCTGATATTTCCGAAATATTTCTACAATATGTCAATTGCAATACAACATATTCAATATTTCCGAAATATATAAATTGCAATACAACATTTCCAGAATTCTCGAAATGTTTCAACAACATTCCAAATGACATATATCATTTTCGACATTTCTGAAATGTTTCAGAAATATGTCGATTGAAGTATAACATTTCCGAAATACGTTGGTTGCAATATATCATTTTCGATATTTCTGAAACGTTTCCGAAGTATGTCAATTGCAATATAACACTTCTGATATTTCCGAAATATTCCTAGAATATATCAATTGCAATACAACATATTCAATATTTCCGAAATATATCACTTGCAATACAGCATTTACAGAATCCTCAAAATGTTTCAACAACATTCCAAATGACATATATCATTTTCGACATTTCTGAAATGTTTCAGAAATATGTCGATTGCAGTACAACATTTCCGAAATACGTTGGTTGCAATATATCATTTTCGATATTTCTGAAACGTTTCCGAAATATGTCAATTGCAATGTAACACTTCTGATATTTCCGAAATATTTCTAGAATATGTCAATTGCAATACAACATATTCAATATTTTCGAAATATGTCAATTGCATTACAACATTTCCAGAATTTTCGAAATGTCTCAAGACAATTTCAATATCAAATTTTCTGCACAACTTTGTGAAAACTGATACTTCAACTCAATTTCTTCATTGTTCTGGAAGAAATAATATATAGGAAAAATTTGCAACAAATGTTAAGTGGCGGTCTAGCGTAGTGGTTAAGGCGTGAGATTAGTAATGCGAACACCGGTGAGCGTCCAGGTTCAAATCCCAGTCAGGATTTAGAAAATAGCAAGACGAACTCGAAATGCGTTTTTCTTCATACAGGTGATTTAATATAGGTACAATTATCCTATAACAGTGATATCTGACAGCGGAAATATGAAAAATCGTATTTTTTTTTCAATTTTCATTTCTCATTTCTATAGTGTTCAATGTTCATCCACGCGATATCCACATATTACTGAAAGATTTCTGGTATATTACTGGAAGATTTCTGGTATACAGTTCTGAAATATTACTAAAATATTTCTGATATATGTAACCGACATATTTCTGAAATATTTCTGATATATGTAACCGAAATATTTCTGAAATATTTCTGATATATGTTACCGACATATTTCTAAAATATTTCTGATACATGTCAGCTATATAACGTTAGTTATATATGCGGACATGGACATATTTCTGGAATGTTGCAATGAAATATGTCATGTAGCGAATGAAACATTTATGAAATATTTCTGAAATATTACGTGCCGTGTGGGTATGTTGGTATAGCTGAGCGAACTATGGTTCTTATTATGTAGAAGCAAAATAGAAGCCTATGCGCAGTTTGAACAGTTTTCAGGGGCACCGGGCACATTAGTAGAAAGTAGTAGAAACAGCATTTGGTCAGCCTCAGAAATGCATCCATGAAATTTTACAAACTATATTTTCGACTCTGCAGTTTTACCTTCTGCTGTACTTGCGGCATTGTGTATGATACATACGCATACAAGTTTTTATCGTTTTCATCGCAAATATTCGGTACTACCACTACGTATTTTCCAATTAAATGATTTTTCCTGTTTCAAACGACAAATGCAAATATGTATGCGTATATTGGGATCCTTGGAATGAGCGTGGCTTCGTAAAAGTAGCAGTGTTTCAACAGTTCTATTTTTCGTCACTAGTTAGCGTATCGAGGTTCTAAGCCCTCTCATTGGTTACTGCAGCTAACTGCAGCCGTCATTCAACAGTTCTATTTTCTGGCACTAGTTGGCGTATCGAGGTTCTAACGATCCCAATATGTACTTGAATAAATTGATTTAACTCATGTATGTAAACCCTGCGACTATAATATGTCTCGTAACTATTTCAAAAACAATGTATATGAACTGGACTATTAGAATGAGGTGTATATGCATAGGCATATAGTTTCATGCATGTATGATGTATACTTATTAATTGAGTCCGTAACTGTCCCGCGCACAACGTATCGTAGTTCGATTGTGATACGGATGAGTAATGCCGGGTGTTTCGAGTGCAATCTTGTTTGACTGTAAATGTTTAGGTACCTATAGGCTTAGCCACAGTTACGTGTGAAAGATATATACTGAAAAAAAGGTCAGAATGGTAATAATTGTTGTGAATCCGTGCTATGCCATTACATACTGTAATTTCATTTCGGTATTTAATTTCACTGAATTTTTAGTCATCTGAAAATAGTTGACTTGCTTTCTCGAATACTTAGTATTTTGGTAATTCGGGTTTTTGACTGATCGAAATTTCGCCTATTCTGAATTGTACTTATATGATCGGTTTATACCTTCGACATTTTCCTATTTTGCGCATTTTTCATTTCGGCTTGATGGAGCCTTTGTATAAGGCTGAGTTGGATTGTTAGTTTTCGGAACTTTGAAATTTCGGAATTTCGGTCATTATCAATTTTGGTCTTTCAGTTCTTCGACACCCACCCTTATTTAAGGCCCATCCCCAGTCACCCACCTCTTTTTTGGCAAAACAACGCTGGGCAGAGACACATTTCGATTATTATCTAAGCCCAGGCGTCGAAAACGCAAGACAAAGATTCAAATTCAATTCCGAACTCGTGCGTCCAAAAACATGTTCGTTTCATGGGAAAATTGGGCCTCCATATAGTCTTTACGTAATTCGAATGTCAATTTCCTCGGCGGCCATGATTATGATAAGCCACCACGTTATACGATGCGTGACCTCTCTGACACACGAAACTGATCGAAATAGTCAGCTGCCAGTGATCACGCATCGTGTAACGCGGTGGCTTGCTAAACTCGGCGGACGAATCTCATAATCATGGCCACCTAGGAAATTGACATTCGAATTAGAGACGTAAAAACCATCTGTAGACTTTATTTTCGCATGAAACGAACATTTTTTTCGACGTATGTGTTCCGAATTGAATTTGAATTGCCGGTGTGCATTTTTTTCGCGTTTTCGACGCCTGGGCTCGGATAATCATCGAAATGCGTCGGCCTCCACCTTTTTTTCGACCAAAAGGAGGTGAGCGACTAAGGATTGTCCTTAAGATTTCACGAAACTTCGCTTCAATATTATTTTAAAAGCGTAAAAGTGATTTGGCCAGAAAAGGAAAAATCATTTCTCCAAAAGCGTTATTATATTTTCATCAATTTTTACTGTTTGACTTGTCTAACGATATCGTATAAGATGTTGCTTATAAGATGCGATAGTCGGGCGATGATGGGTGTGGGTGGGGTTGATTGGAAAGGTGTTATAATAAAAGATGATACATCGCACATTTTTATTAACTAGAATAATTTATTTTTTTTTTTTTTATTTTTTTTTTTCATGGTAGAAAAAGGAGAATGTATCTTAACTCATGGACTGCATTGTACTCATATATATACAATTACATACAATCCTCAATTGAATGTTACACATAAATTCCTTACAAATTGATTTCATGAATATTTTTTTTCGCCCTAAAGCGGTTCTCATTTTTTTTTCATTTTTTTTTCATTTTTTTTTCATTTTTTTTCTGTTTTTTTTTTCTCTTTCTTTTCGTAATTTTATATAAGTAATATTATGTATTTAGTATAATGTATGCTGCTATTTGTGGAGAAGAAAAAAAAACAAAAAAAAAACACTGGCTTAATTCTTCGAGTGTATACGTGAATTCATATAAACATAGGTACACACATATATAAATATATATACATAGACATATGTATATACTTATATAGGTATATATCTCATTATATGTATATTGACGGAGTAAATGAGCTATTTTCGTTTAGATCGCATGATATATAAATATGTATATCTATTATATACTATATAATAGTTCTGTATCGGACATTATTCAATCTTTTGACCATTTAACTATTTATACTATATATGTGTACAGTAATGTTCATCGATGGTGTCCCTGTGGCTCACTATTTTTCCTAGCTTTTTTTCAAATCAAATTTCCCTTCTACAAATATTTTATTTGCCAATGACCAGTGCCTTACTTCGTGACACTGCTCCACCTCGCAGCTGTCATATTCCTAACGACCTGAAGGTTCCACTGGTCACGGACAAATAAAATATTCGTAGAAGTCAAACTCGATTCTGGAAAAAATAGTGAGCCACGGGGACACCATCGATGAACATTACTGTACCTATATAGCATGCGTATACACAAACAGGTATATACGTATATATACATATACATATGTAAATATAAAGATAGCATATGAGCGGTGCAAAAATACACAAATAGGCTAAAATGCAGACAATATTGTTCGTACATATGTTCAAACTGACAAAACAAATAATATAATTTAGAGTTTTCGTTTATACGGACATTATACGCTCCCTTCTTGTATTCTGGTTTTTATAATATTTTTATTTTTATTCATTTTATTTTTTTTTTGAATTTTTTTTCTTTGTTTTTTTTTTGTTTTACTTTTTATTTATTTATTTATTCATTATTTTTTAGCATCTAAACACATAAGTCCATTTCGGATCTCCAAAACCTACAGTGAATTTTTTCTTATGATTTTTGTTTTTTTTTTGTTTTTTTTTTGTTTTTTTGTTTTTTTGCTTTTTTTCTTAATATTTTAACGCTTTTACATTCATAGATTTATTAAAGAGTTATACAGTATAATTTGCAATAAATCTGACGCCAAATAGTATATATATATCGTTTGAAACTACATCATTTGTGAGGAATTGTTATACCAAATATATGTACCTATTATAATTTTTAGTATCATTATTCAAATGTAGGTATAGTATACATATACGTACGTTAATATACGCATTCGTAAATCCACTGCGACCCTCGGCGTGGACGGAATAATTATACAATATAATATGCCATAATAAGATTGAGAATTTGATTTTTTCATTTCTCTCATTTTTTTATAATTTTTTCAAAATACGAGAATCTTGCACGCACACGCCGGGTAGGTATATACCTTATAGGTATTATACATGAGTATATTATATATAGGAAGCATTGTAGAATAAATAAACGCTTATTAACGCCGTACATATACAACTATACAAACTGCAGCAGTTATGTGTTTTTTTTTCTTTCGTTCATTTCGTTTTTTGTTTTTTGTTTTTTATAATTTTATATCTTGTAGTATTTAATAGGCGAAAAAAAAAAGATAATTCAACGGTCATTACTATTTTCTATAATCAACGCTATAATTATTGTAGTTATATAAAAAGAAAAATAAAACTAAAAAAAAACAAAAAAAAATACTAACAGATTTCGGCATACCGGAATAACAATTCGTAGACCCGTAAGCAAGACTTTTAAGTCGCGGTTATAAAAATATACGTGTATAATGTTTAACCATATATATATGTAATATAACTGCAGTAGAGGTATATATAGACTATTTCATTAATTGTTTGATTATATTTCTTCAATTTTAATTAAATATTGCAACGAAAGAATCAAGAAAAGAAAAGAAAAAATATTGTAAAATTCATCAAATTTATTCCTTCGTATGAGGGAAAAAAATTATATGTATCCGCGACTCCTGCACTTGCCTACGCGGCGACGAAATATATAACAGGTTTTTTATTTTTTTTATTTTTCGGCTCTGACGATGTATATATCATGTGTACCACCCCTGTCGCCGCCACGCTTTTTCGAAAAAATATTATGAAAAAAAAAGAAAAAAAACCATCAACCCTATAACTTGACCTTCGATGTATGAGATTTGGGGAAAATAACTACGTTTCAGTTTTCTCCACTCGGTTTTTGCCCCGCGATTTCCATAAGCTGCGTACATTAGGGATGTTTTCGAGAAAGCGTGGTGGTGTATTATACCCTATAAGTGACATAATACAATATAATTATTATACACAGTTCACTTTTTTGGTCCATGAGGATAATTCAAGCAATATACCTATATATGACTCGTCATTGCCGGAAGTTTGGGAACACAATAATCTATTTCATCGATAATATTCATAACTATTTCCTATTATGTATATCGTTTAGGTATATTTATATATATATATATATATATGCGGGTTTTAATGAATTTCTTGTTATTATAATAGAAAAAACAAGAAAAAAAAAAAGAAAAAATTCCTGATTATCATATTATAATAATCGTTATAAATTATCAATCATCAACGTTGTTGCATATATCGTCATCATATTATGTATCATATGATTATTATATATGTTTATATCTGCGGGGTATAATATATGAAGAATGAATTAGAATCATATTATACATATGATCGCATTCATTAGATAATTATTTCTTTGTTTATTTATTGTTATTCTGTTATCGTTATATAATTATCGTATATTTTTTGAAAAAAAAAAAAAAAAAATTTCTTTCTTCTTTCTTTTCTATATTATCTTTGCTGTATATATATTTGAAGAGAAAAAAACCGAACAGATTAGAGAAAAAAAAACATCGTACGCTAGATTCTGTATACAATCATCAAAATTTCATTGTTTAATAATAATGTCGGCAGGTTTCGGGCTATTGCAATTTAATTATTATTATTATTATTATATATTATGTAGGTAGGTAGGTATAGCGGTTATAGTATTAATTACATAATATGTAATGCAGTTTAATATATGTATATAGATATAGCTGTAAAGATGTAGAAGAAGAAAAAGTAAAAAAGAAAGAAAAAAAAAGAAAAAACATCAGTAATCACACCGTTTGTCTTTTTTTTTTTTTTTTCTTTCTTATTCTTCTTTCCTTGTGTATTTTGTATTTTTTTTTCCTCTATTTCTGATACTACCTATTACTTTTCATTCAGTGCATGATTGAGGTATGGTTTATAATTCTGTTGAAAAATCGCAGAAATTTTTCATTTTTTGTTTATTTATTTATTATTTTTGTTTTATTTATTTGAGGTAGTTAATTGTGGGCACCTCGACTATCCGTGTATATTACATATTTCCTCATATATAACAAAGCTGCACCGATATAGCGTGGCAGAACATTGGATTGAAATAAGATTTCAAAAATTGACTGTTATACCTATACATATTACCTATATATATATATATATATATAAATGGCAGTAAATCGAAACCTCTGCAACATGCCTCAATTCAATGCGAGAGGAAATATATTTATGTCGGATGTCGAAATGTTTAGAGTTAAGAAAAAAACAAAAAAGAAAGAAAAAAAATAGGAAACAATAATTCATGTATAAAAAGAAAGTTAACAAGTATTTTAAACCCATGTCTATTGTAGCTATTGCACTTATATGTATGTATATTATGATTTTTCATATATTTAATTACGCGGCTGTGACTGTGGTAACAAATGTGTGAGTAAAACAAAAACAAAAAGAAAAAGAAAAAAAAAAACTGTAGTAAATACATACTGTGAACCGTAAATATTACTTGTACCTATAATCAATCTGTCACTCGGTAGGAGCGAAATGAAAAAATAAAAAAAAATAAAACATAAATAAAATTGAAAATTGAAAGTTGGAAATATATAACGTAATATTATTTCGGTGTAAAGATATAACATGTATCGGAGGTATATGTATATATACTATATAATATATAATATAATGTCTATTGTATATGCATATGTATATTATGTGGATTGTATAATCGTGTAATTCGGCAGTTTAATATTAACGTTAATTTTAACAATAATATGATTGAAAAATTTGTTGAAACGGTATATATAATAATGGAGTTTTACGGCAAATTCGGAAATCGCCATTTTGTTTTTGTTTTTTGTTTTTTTTTCTTTTTTATATAATATATATATAAATGTATATGCATCTTGGGTTATCGTATTTTTTTGATTCTATTTCTTATTTTCACGGTGTACTGGGCAATTCCTCACGTCAACGAACTTTCAACCAAATTTATATCCGGTGTGTTTCCCCTCCGGAAATGGAATTTTTGATGTTTTCTTGTGTTTAGTTTCATTTCTTCTTTTCTTTTCATTTAATAACTATATGCACTGCGCAAACTTGGGGCCACATAATGCCGAAAATCAGAAGAAAATCAACGAGAATTATGGGTAATATAGTATAATTTCATATCATCTACCGCAGGCAGCTTCCGATTTTGCAAATTTTTTCTTTATCCTTCCTTCGTTAACATGTTTTGAATTTAGTTATAATGATGAAATGTTTTTGTCAGAAAAAAGAAAAGAACCAAATTTCCGAAGGGGTATAACTGCACCAACTTCCAGCCTTACATGCCTATATGTATTTTTATTTCTATGCTTTGTGTACTTAATGATTATTATCCATATATTTAGTAATCTTTAAACATTATCCACTAAAAACACCATATCTATTATTTTTATTTTTATTTTTACTTTTTATTATTATTTTCTTTTTCTTTTCCATCAAAATTTTTATGCGCTTTGTGAAAATCAAAACAGTATGCGATGCACAAATTTTGAAATTGTATCCCTCAAAGCTTATTATGTATTCTTTCTTCCTCTCTAACATGTAGTAGTAGTAGTAGTAGAAGTAGTAGTAGTGTAGTAGTAGTAGTAGTAGTAAAAGTAGTATACCATTAGTAATTTCATAATAAATCAACATCATAATAATCGTATCAGTGTACGTAAAAATTTTGCATTATAATGTTACTATATATATTAGTCTGTCGACTATCTATATAGTAGAGGTATATAATTTGGGTAAATAATTACCAACGCATATAGATAAATGATATTGATAAATGAAACCAAGTTCAAACCATATTTATGCATATTAATTACTGCGAATTAATCAAATCAAATTATAGCAAATTATTATCAATCATTGAAGACACAAAAAATAGTAGTAGTTATTATAGTAGAAGATATTATAGTAGTAGAATAGTAGCAATTAAAGTAAACTAAAGTAGACAAAAAAAAAAAATAATATATATATATATTATTGAATTAATTATGGAGAAAAATATCGTTAATGCAGAGTTGTCCTCGGATTCAAGTCCTTATCTTATTCAGTCACTGGCGTTCTGTTAATTTCTTACCTCATCGTATATTACATACCAAACAATTTTCAATCATCGTGAACATAGGTGCAGTATGTTTTTTTTTTTTTTTTTTCACTTTCGTTTTGTAAGTGCTCGTTTTTTTTTCGTAAATCATTTTCATTTTCATTTTCATTTTCATTTTCATTTTCATTTTCAAATTCAAAACGCGATCGAACGCCAGAATTGTTCCTGTTGATCATTAGGACTTTACACCGAGGACTTACCCCAAGCAAATAGCAAGTGCGAAGCAAACGTCACGTCGAGGTTGTCTCTTACGTGACGTCTCTATATATCAAATAAGCATCATATTATTTATGTGTATCATAAATGATTTAAGAGTGCCGATCATCAGCGTCGTGCTGATAAATCGGAAAAATTGTACATGCATGCAACCATCATTACATTATATTCTATATATTATCATGTTTCTGCGGGAACTTATAGCGCTGTGCTTAAAATTCTCCCGTCTATTTAAACGTATTATTATTACATTTCCATCATTTCTTGTTGTTGTTGTTGTTATTTTTTGTAATTGTTTTTGTTTTTGTTGTTGTTGTTTTTTTTTTAAGATTATTATTATTACAATTATTATCATTGAAAAAAAATGGTCATTTGTTTGCCATTTCGTATGAGCATAAAACAGAATTATACCACAAGCTCTCTGTGTATATAATACGGTATATAAACCATCAATATTATTCGTTTATTTAATCATTTTTTTTTTATTCATTTTTTTTTTGTTTTTTTTTTCAAATTCGTATTATTTTTCTTCCTATAATCTTTCTCTGTGTGGTGGTGGTGTGTGTTTGTTTATTTGTTTTTTTTATGATTTTAGATCTTTATGAAATCTGATTATTTGTATGACATCGTAATATCATTTGAAATGCATTGCAGCAGATCGGTAGGTATAACATATATATGAGGTATTCCACGTGAAACCAAAAGTGATTTGACTTTCGGGTTTTTGATTTCGATCGAAATTTTTTTTCGTATCACTTTTTGCAAGCTAAACCGATACCCCGAAGGGTTTTTCGATTGCAGCTGTTTATTTCGATTCATCAATTAATGAAAATATCCCAGAGTTACCATTTGACCAAGTTTTCCATTTTTTCCTCCGAAACCTCGTGCTCTGGGGTTAAAATGACCCGGATACAAAATGTTCATTCTTGATCGAACTTTCCGAAAAACATTTTTTCAAACCTCCGCCATTAACGATCATAGAAGATATTCGAGTGTAAACACTAAATTTAAAATTCCAAAAAAAGGCCATTTTTGATTTTGATTTTTTTTTTTTTTAAAAAAGTAGACAAAAAAACGAAACTTTCAAGCCCCTAATCAAGATGGGACGAATTTTTCTTATATTTTTTTCTAGGGTCTAAAGCTTGTTTTACTGGAAAAAAAATTTCATTTTAGAAATATTTTTATGAGTGGTCTATTGGATCGCTTAATTATTCTTTTTTTTTCTGTTTTCAGCGCTGAAAAATAGTTATTGGCGAAAAAAATTAAAATTTTTTTTTCAATGATTCTTTTCTTGCCAAGCACTTTTTGTTCAGCTTGGAAAACAAAAAAAAAACAAATGATTAGGCGATCCAATAGACCACTCATAAAAATATTTCGAAAATTAAATTTTTTTTCCAGGAAAACAAGCTTTATACTCTAGAAAAAAATATAAGAAAAATTCGTCCCACCTTGATTAGGGGCTTAAAAGTTTCGTTTTTTTGTCTACTTTTTTTTCAAAAAAAAAAAATTCAAAATCAAAAATGGCCTTTTTTTGGAATTTCAAAGTTAGTGTTTACACTCGAATATCTTCTATGATCGTTAATGGCGGAGGTTTGAAAAAATGTTTTTCGGAAAGTTCGATCAAGAATGAACATTTTGTATCTGGGTCATTTTCACCCCAGGGCACGAGGTTTCGGAGGAAAAAATGGAAAACTTGGTCAAATGGTAACTCTGGGATATTTTCATTAATTGATAAATCGAAATAAACAGCTGCAATCGAAAAACCCTTCGGGGTATCGTTTTAGCTTGCAAAAAGTGATACGAAAAAAAATTTCGATCGAAATCAAAAACCCGAAAGTCAAATCACTTTTGGTTTCACGTGGAATACCTCATATATATATATATAAGGTATACACAGTGGTTTGTTTTTTGCTTTTTTTATTATTATTATTATTATTCAATATAAATTGTTCAACTTGGAGAAGAAAAAAAACTGTCATTATTTATAACGTCAATTTAAGCTAACAATATTACAGCTATAAACAGCATATCTATAGGGTAGGTTTATTTCTGTTTGAGGGTAAAGGGAGAAAATGGAAAAAGGGAGGGGGGTTTCTTCTGTGTGGAAAAGTGAATAAAGCGTGGGTAAATTAGATACATATATGTATAATAGTTGATTTTATCATTGTTTTTATCTGGTTATTAATTATCGTAATTATCGCGTTAGATTTGTCTTATTCGTTTGCCTCGATGATAAAACGATAATAATATAACGATTCAATTGTCAATTCGTATATATGTATATATAATTACCGTTTTCTGCAATCTCATAAGTATATAATATACGTCTTATATAATATTATGTACATTTATATTATATGAAATATCTGCGTACCTAAATAATATAGTAGATCGTATATTTATAATTTACATCGGCAACGATATGCGGGTGTATATATATTAGATCATATAATTCGGTGATTATAAACCACGCGGTAGCGAACCTAAATCTCAAATCATTAACCGTTAATCGGCCGGGTTGAGGATAAAAGAAGAATTAAAAAAAATTGAAAAATAAAATAACAGTCTATAGTATACTGCTGCAGATTTCGGCCTCGTCAAACAATTTATGAAATTTATGAAATTTATGAAATTTTTTATATCATATATATAGTATATACCAGCTTATAGATCAGTAAACTGCAATATGTACCTATATACATATAAAGCGTTTATTTAATATTATATATAATACAAAACAAACGAAGTTAACGAACGAACGAGTATAATTATATTTAAGCTGATCCTCGTACGCGTAATAAAAAATCGAAAAAGAAGAAACAAAAAAAAAAAAAAATAGAATAATTATAAGGAACAACACATTATTACATCGCCGTATAAATAATATATATATACTATATATATATTATATATATATATACGTACGATCTCTGCACCAAAGTTATACTGCAGTTATTGAATATTTATTCACAGAACAGAAATGTTTTTTCCTTCAACTATTTCGGGTCAACATATCACGCGTATAGGTAATATGGATTTTCAGATTAACTATAATAAAAGTGATTTGAAACTATGAATTATTCTTGTCTCATTCTTTTTGTTTTTTTCTTCTTTTTTTTTTTTTTTCTCTTCCGTATTTTCCCGCACGATTTTTCATTTCTTATTTCAATTGGAAAGATAAAGTAAAGATGGTCGAAAACGGTCGAAGAAAGAAGAAGAAAAAAAAAAGGAAAAAAAACTAGGAAAAACAAACAAGACATATTGGCAACGTTTGTTGATTCTATTATTATAAACGCACCGTTTTTTTTGTTTTTTTTTGTTCATTTGTTATTATTTTTTTTCTTCTCATTGTCTTTTTATTGATTTATTTTTATTTTATTTTATTTTTTATCATTTTTTTTCTGTTTTTTTTTTTCATTTTTCTTTTGCACTTTTGTAGAAAATTGTAACTCTGAGGTAGTATGGATGCATTTTCAATATTCCTTTTTTTGAGTTTTTTTTTTTTTTTTTATTTTTTTTATTTTTTTTATTATCTTCAAGTTATATAAACGCGCATAGATGTGGTGTTTTTTTTTTTGTATTTTTTTTATTTGTGTCGCCTCTTTCTAATTCATTTTCGACCTAATCAGGTATATGTTTGTATGTATGTCATTCGACGAATGCATTTTGACTTTTAGTATCAGTTGCAGCCTTATTATCTATATATTATACTGTACAGCATAATACATATCTTACTTATAGCGGACGTACATACTTTATCGGAGTGTTTCCCTCGTTTTTTTTTTTTATTTATTTTTTTTTTCCAACCCAAAATATAGATTCGGTTTTTCTTATTCGATCAGAAATTTTTAGACACTCAAATGAAAAAAAGGAAAAAAAACAAGAAAAAAATTGAAAAAACTTTTTTTAACTATAGTATACCGGACCCACTCGGTCACTGCACACCGTGACTCACTTTTGTCGTTCCCTAATACATGTATGTATTTATGTATGAAATATGTATGCATGTATGTATGTATGTATGTATAATATACATACCTACGTACTAATATAATATTATCACTTAAACTTATACGAACGTTACGACGCCATCGCTTGAGGTGATCCGTTAATATTGTTGTTTATTTTTGTTTTTTGTTTTTTTTTTCAATGTTTTTTGTATTTTTTGTTTTTTTTTGTTTTTCTATTTTCTCTTCATTCCATAACGCGCTCTTCCTTAACTTTCGTCAAACGATATATAGGTAACACCGTATCAACAAATGCAAAGTATCAACGTTATACGTGTATAATAATAATTAGTATAAGTAACTATTTGATCATTTAGAGGTATATATGTATTATCTACAGAAGTTATGTAAAAATCTATTGTATTATTATATAATTAAAGTTATTTTAATCCATATATGTTATGTTATGTTATGTAATTATGTAATTATGTATGTAATAGGTATATGTAGGTAAAAGTTATAAAGACCCGCGCAGTGTTTCCATAATGCCCATACTGGCAGCAATTAATATAAGATAATAGAATATATATTAAGGCTTGTGTATAGTATCATCATATTATAATCATTAATCGTCATAAATCATCACCAACAGATTCTATATTCATCGTAATTAATATTCTATTTCAACTATATCTTTAATATTGTGTAGTATTTATTTTATTTTCATTTCATTTTCTTTTCCTTTTTTTTCTTTTTCTTTTTCTTTTTCTTTCTATCTTGTTTCAATAATATTTCATCTTTCATCTATATCTGATAATAATGTATAGTTAGTTTTTATCTGTAGCGATATATATTATCACTTTTCTATATCTGTTTCACTTAACAACAATGCCCAACTGTGTATTTATTATAATTATATAAGGCCTTCGACTTCTGACAATTATTATTATTATTATTACTCTCCTCCTTCGTCGTCGTCTTATTCTTTTTATTCTTTTTTTTTTTTTTTCTCATTTATTTATTTAATTATTTATCTTTTTACGTGAATACTATAATCTTCACAGGCAAATCTCGCTAATTATTATAGGTATGTATGTATCAACTATTGTAAAGCATATTTATTTTATATTTATATTAATTATAGTGTGTCACGACAAGCGTAGGTGTAATCTAGACCCTATAATGTAATATCTACATATGTAGGTATGTATGTACGTCCCTATAATATATCCCGGGGAACGAGGTATATACTATATCATTTTAAATATAATAATTAATAAGATAAGGAATGCCGATTGTCGGCTACTTCTTAGGGTCAAATATGATAAACTGTTGGCGTTTATATCTTATTTCTTTTTTTCAATTCAAAATCGCCGGCTATATTGTCCTCGGACCGTGGCTATACCGATACTAAAGTCCAAAACCACAATTCGTCAATGTTCAATTATCATCATCATCATCATCATCATCACCATATTCTCATGAATATAAAGCAGCGTCACACGTATGCGTACTACATTGTAATATTGTAATATTGTAATATGTAATATGTATTATATGTAATATATGCAACATGTAAAATGTAAAATGTAAAATGTGAAATGTAAAATGTAGACATAACTATATGTATATCATCTCTGTATATCTTGTTATTTGCGATCATAATTGATATATATATTTTATGTATGAATCTACCTATATATCAAAGTTCATTATGCGATTCTGTATATAGGTACAGTGTATGTATGTATGTATGTACATTATCGTACGTGGATATATAGTACATCGGTATTATATCATACGGTGCACCAATTGTCTGTTTTTTTGTTTTGTTTTTTATCTTTCTATATTTCTTTACTAATCTTCACTATTTTGTTTGTTTGTTTTCTTTTCATTTGTTTCTTTGTTTCTTCTTCATTTTCAACGATTGTTCACAATTACAATTACCATATTTTCAAATAGATTGAGGGTGGGGCTGGATTGCGTACGTTACATTGAAGCTACTAATAACATTGTGTAACTGATACCGTTGTCGAAAACGAAATCGAAAACAAAACAAAGAAAATAAAATAAAATAAAATGAATAAATAAATAAAAACTAATAATGGCAGTTCATAAGACTGCTGTACTAGTCACTATAAAAATGATCATTCACAGGAGCAAAATGTGGCGACATTTGTTTTCTGCCTTATTCCATGATGATGACTTCTTCGAAAATTCATTTCATTTCAGTTTTTCTAATGGTCGAACTCTGTATATGGTAGCGGGTGTAGCCGTGGGCTAACTTGAGTGATTAATTGAAAAATCTCAAATCAAAATTCGCTAAGTATTGATTCCTCTTATTACGACTTGCGTAGCTGTTACGCAAGTACGCGGGTGTACATGTATTTTTCTGTCAGTTATTAGTTTTGCTTTTATTTTTCGCACACCACTGACAATTTATTGTATGTATATTCTTTTAATGCATGTTTCTTATATACCTATAGGGTGCCCGCTTTGCTATAGCAATTATCTACCCGGTTTTATTGTTGTTAGAATTTATGTCCTGCGTATTCGTACAGGTGTAGGTATAGCTTCATTTTATTTACGGATAGTTATAGGGAGCTGGTGTATAGTTCAGGCTGTAAATTTGCGCTGATACATATGTCGATGTAGAAAATACGAATACGGAATACGGATTACTCCTGTTGCGAGAAAAAAAAAAACCAAAAAAACATTGAAACCAGCTTGTATTTGACAAAACTTTCTTTCCTCTTCTTTTTTCTTGAATCAAGTGTTTTATTTTATAGTTTGTGAAATATTTTTCGTACTTTCTTTGTTTATAGTCGTATGTTCATCGCGGACATATGCATATAGTATGACGCGCTTGTGTGGGTATTATTATACTATGTGAGTTTGTAGAGTGGATTGGAGTATAAAAGTATACGTATAATAATATATTGTAGCAAACCGTCGTGGCCGGAAATAATATTTACAGAAAAAATTAAAAAAAAAAAAAATTGACGCAAGTCGGCAAATTTTTGTAAAAATCATTTCCTATACCCTGGGCTCCTCGTCCTCGCGGACTAAGCAGTCTATATATGGTATGTTAAGTTCCTCTCTTCTTAGTTACATCTTTAAATATTATAGATATACTAACTTTTAGATTTTTAGCAATTAAGTTTGTACATTTGTCTGGTATATCTCTGATACCATATTGTTTATTTTTTTATCTTTTTTTTTCTTTTTTATATTTATTTTTTTTCATTTTTATTTTTTATTTTTATCTTTTTTTTTTCTTTATTTTTCATAATTTATAACTTTAAAATCTTTTAAATTATTATATTAATAATTTCTATGCTTTATTTTTTTTTTGTAATTTTTTTTTTTTTTTTTTGATTTGTACATTTTTTTCGAGTTTATCGCGTTCCTTTTTTCTAAAATGCTAAGGTGAGGAATTAGCCGAAAAAGAGATCTTGGTTTTCAAGATCTTGCGTTTGTTTGTTTGTTTGTTTGTTAACTTTGTTTTCATTTTGTATGTTGTTGTTGTTGTTGTTGTTGTTTGCTTTAGTTTTATTTCATTTTGTTTGATGGTTACTCGGTGTATTGGTATCTCTTATACATCTCGTTTCATTATTTAATCATTTTTTGTCTTTTGAGTTTAAGAACTAAGCGAGCCAATATACAGTTTAAAGGATTTATCAAACCTTCATCTAATATAAACGAAATTATTTTTTTATGGGGCAGATTTCGAAATTTCGTTCGCCTAATAATTGTTTTGTTGTTGTTGCGGTGATTCTTCTTTCTTTCAAAGGGGTAGGTATATAATATAATATATATGCGTCCGAAAGATGGGTGAAATTTGAATTTCGAGTATTTATCTTTTTTTCATTTTCATTTCCGTGTACTTTTTTTTTTTTTTTGTTATCTTTTGTTTTCGCTTGTTTAATAGTAATTTAGATTCCTCGTCATGCCTATAATCAATAGTTATAACATATTACTATTATATCTCGGGGCGATGGATATATATGGCAAACATTTTTATCGAATGTCAGAATTAGAAAATTCAAGCTACAAAACTTGATTATCAATCAATGCATGGGTTATTCAATCAATCGTCTCTATGGTCCGATAAATTTTTAGCTTTTCGTCGAGAACTGAGTGTTGTTGTCTTTTTTTTATTCATTTACTTTTTTTTTCTTTCAGAAATTTGGAAAAAAGAGGGTTCAGAAGTATTTCGTTATTACAGCGTAAATGTTTGTTTGTTTTTATTTTTGTTGTTCTTTTTTCTTTTGCTTTTTTTTTTTCTATGGGTATATCACCACCAAGCTGCAGTCGGATTGCTAGCTTTAGGTAGGTATATTATATTTGCAATAAATATGCAACACGTCGGGTGCAGCAGCAGTGCAGTATCGGTGTGTATAATATCTGGTCGGTTCTTCGATGACTTTGCGAGAGCTGTAATTTTTTTTTCTCTCCATATCTGTCCCTTGGCACTGTTATTTATTTATTCTATTTTTCATTCATATAGAAATTTGATAAAATTTATTTAATTATTTATTTTTTCTCTTTTTGTTTTTTTGTTTCTTTTTTGTTTTTTGTTTTTTCATATTTACGCTCGATAAATAAACCTGGAGGTGGGGTAGTGGGGGGGGGGGGGGGGGGGGGGGGGGGTACAGGCGGCGGTTCAATAAAAAAAATAAAAAAAAAGGAACGCGGAGGGAGGGGTAAAGGCGTCCACGCGATTTTCCGGGCTATCGGGTCACATAAAACTGGGAGCCCGGCCAGGTTTTCACGGGGACGTCAAACCCAGCGTATATATATTTATTATATACCCTAAATTTATAAGAACTTAACGCCCACCCTGCAGCAAACGCCCCGAATTTACTTCTCATACGCACCTCCGAATATATTATATTAAATATATTATACAATTTATCCGACTACAAAAAAAAAAAAATAAAAAAATAAAAAAAAAACATAAATCTCCTTTGTTCCCACATAGTGCAAAAAGCTATGTGCCATATTTTTCACGAATTTATCATTTCGCTTGCTTTTTTTTTTCTTTTTCTTTTTTTTTTGACTTTTTTCTTTTCATTTATTTATATTAAAAAATTCTTTCTCTTTTTTACTTTTTACTCTTTTTATTTTTTATTTTTTATTCATTTTTCTCTCTCTCCTCTCTCTCTCTCTCTCCCTCTCTCTCTCTCTATTCCACTTTTTCTTTAATATCTTTAAAATTCATTAAGTTTATTTAGAAAAAAAAAACGAAAAAAAAAGAAAAAGGAAACGAAATAAAATAAACGAACGAAAAAAAAAGAAAAAAAATATATATATTATATTCAATAATAATAATGGAAAAAAAAGAAAGATTACTTAGAGATCTCCCCAACAATGTATCAAAAATAAACTTATATTTCTTCTTATTCCTCTCTTTCTCTCTCTCTCTCTCTCTCTCTCTCTCTCTCTCTCTCTCACTCTACTCTCTTAATTCTCATATTCCTCTTTTCGATAAAATTTCACTTATTCAAATCTCCCACCTGTATATTTGACGCGCCACCCGGATACTCGCGGGTTTTTTTTATTTTTTTTGTTTTGTTTAATTTTTTTTTTTGTTTTTCAGGAGGGGTGGTATAGGCGGAAAGTGCAAACTAACGATAATCTGCCGACCACCCCATTCCAGCCCAACGAATTCCCGAATCCCGGTCACCACAATTTCTAAATTCTACCCCAAACTCGTCCCGCGCTCTAATTCTCGCATGCAGCCTTTCTTAGACTCGTATTTTTTTTTTTTTTTTTAATTTTTTTTTTTTATAATCTTTGTACTAAGAGCGTATCACCGTTTGCCTCTTTGCGGTTTGTTTCTTTCTTTTTTCTCATTCTCAATTTTCAATTTTTTGTTTTCTTTTTTCATTCTTCATCATGATCATGATCATCATCATCATCGTCGTCATCATCATCTTCTTCGTTTTCACGGCTCAAAGAAACAACTCAAATCCCCTTCAACTCCCACACATTGAATCGAAAATTGGTGACGGTGGTCGACGGTTGGGGGGGGGGGGGGGGGGGATAAGTGATCATTATTTCTCACCAATACAATATAAACCACCACTTGAGGCCAAGGGATACGTCAGTCCAATTTGGTGCCAGGTGGTTCATTTTTTTTTTTTTTTTTTTAATTTTTCAATTTTTTGGTAATCGTTTGTGGATTGCCAAAAAATAGAAAAAAACAAAAAAAAAAAAAAAGAAAAACATTTTTATCACCCGTTTTTGACGTCACACGAATTAATAATTCTCTCTCTCATATAATATGTAATATGTAACTTTTACATATTTTCGACAATGACGCCCATTTTATTACAAGTTTCTTCTTATATTTTATATCGCTCAGTAAGGCGCGAGGAACCACAAAATTTCTTTTCTTTTGTCCCCTTAGATTTTGACCATCAGCCAATTCTCTCGCTCTATATCTCTTTCTTCCTTTTTAAACGCGATGCTGTTTATTAATTTCGGCTTTTTACAGCCACGGTGATCGCAATCGAATTATATTCCTCACGACAGCATCGTATTTATGAAAAAGATTGTTATCCGTTATTTCCGGTACGTTATCATTCATATTTTGCATCGTAATATGTGTTTTTGTTTTCTTTTATACATATTCGTCGTCCCTCGCGCCTCTCCAGTGTATATATAGGTATCCTTAATCGGTAATTCATTACTTATCATTAATAGTATTATTATTATTATTATTATTCAACTCACACGCACACTCACACACTATTTTACATTCATGGTAAAATAAAATCCCTGAAAGAGTTTAGTGGCTTTTTTGTTTGTTTTCTTATTATTCTCATCTCATCTCATCTCATCTCCTCCTCCTTTTCCTTTTCCTTCTCTTTCTCCTTCTTCTCCTTCCCAATCTCCTCCTCGCAACCGTACATACCCTATATATAATAAATATATATAATAGATTCACGTATATACATATATACGTTCTTCAATTTTAATACACCTATATATGTATAGTATACAATAGTTCCCTTCGCTGCATATCTGTGTCCTACTGTACCTATATATATTCTGTATACAAGGATATAACGCGTGTATCACATCA
The DNA here is from genome assembly GCA_963992785.1 of Tenthredo livida. Classification (NCBI taxonomy): domain Eukaryota; kingdom Metazoa; phylum Arthropoda; class Insecta; order Hymenoptera; family Tenthredinidae; genus Tenthredo; species Tenthredo livida. The sequence goes on from OZ023065.1 coordinate 42,161,836, forward strand.
TATAACATATTATCATGTATTCGAGGATCGTATACCTCGGACAATTTTTTCCCTCAAAATTAAACGCGTAGTATGTACCTCACAATCTTTCATTCCCTCGATAATCTTCGTCATCTCTTCTCTACTATAATTTCCCATTTATAACTGCATGGGGGGGGGGGCTATAAAAGAATGGTAATTTCATATGATGGTAAACATCTCCCCGCGTCTTTTTCAATTAGTTACCGTTTTTGTTTTTTTTTTTTTTGTTTTATTTTTATTTCATTTCATTTCATTCCTCTTCGCACATACCTATATAGGTAAGTATATATATCTCGATGTTGTCGTATATTTTTCGATATTTATTTATCTTTTAATTTCCTTCTTTATATGATTTTCTGAGAAAAAAATATTCTCGTTGTTATTCCCCCGTTATTCCAATATCATATATGAAAACCGTGTTCCAAAACTTGTATTATCAAAGTATTAAGAATTTTCACGGATGTATTACCTGCACTTGGGTATAGGGTAAATTGGCAGTGTCTTCGCGTGGGTTTATTCATTTATTTATTTATTTTCATTTTTTTTTTTAAATAAAAATAACAATATCCGTCGCTGCTCTTGCAAGGAACTATCTATCTCTTTGTTATATCGCGATACATACAATAGTAATTAATAGATTTATATCAGCGCGTTATATCATAGGTATATAGGTATAGTAACGCGTTCGCTTCGCCCGGCGAAGCTTTTCGCTCTTATTCTTTGCTCGCTTCTTTGGTATGATGCTAGGGATGCATAATTAAAAGAATAGAAAAAAAAAATTAAATTAAAAAAAAACACACCCCCCACGCGAAGACCTGAGTTAGTTATTGAAAAAAAAAAAAAAACTAGTTAATTATCGTATCTCTCGTCGTCTATCTCCATATACGTATATTATAGTATATACTATTATAAATTACGGAGTACCTATGTATGTATATACGTAAACCACCTTGCAGGGTTACACGAAACTCCGTAAACCTAATACGCTGCCCTCCCCTTATTATGCTTCATCTCACTCTCGCGTGTTTCGCGATCACGAAAGTGTACCTCTATCTCTTCTCTTAATTAACGCGACAGAAAGAAAGAATTGGAAAAAAAATATATAAATGTAAGAACAAATCGGAGGAGCGAAATATTATTTTATATCATTATTATTATTATTATTATTAATATTATTGTTATTATTATTATTATTATTATTATTATTAAAAGAAACCGCCTTTTTTTTTCTTTTTTTTTTCTTCTTTATCCGGTGAGAAACCAGGTAGGTAGGGTGGTAATTATATAGTATAGGTATGTATATATATATATGTAGCAATATGTATATATGTATATGCATATTGTATGTATTTTTTTTATGTAGTAGTGTTTTATGTCGGTACACCGTCTTTTCTATATAATATACACTCGAATTGATGTGTATATATTTATATATATACGTATGTGTATATATAGGTAGTATATATGTATTCACGGCTTTTTACGTAACTTCTCTTGTATATCCATATTATTATTATTATTAATATTATTGTTATTGTTATTATTAATATTATTATTATTATTACAACTCTAATATTAGGTAGATTTTATTAGTTTTCATAGTTATATTTCAACGTTTTCTTATTTCGTTTCGTTTCGTTTCGTTTCATTTGTATTTCATTTCACTTCATCTTTATCTGATCGTGTTTGTTTGTTTTTTTTTTTGTTTTGTTTTTTCTCGTTTGTTTCTTACTCTTATTTTTAAATCTTATGGTTTTTTTTTTGTTTTTTTTTGTTTTTTTTTGTTTTTTTTCTCTCAATTCATTTATTTTATTTATTTTTTAAAATTTTATTTCAATTTTTCAATCATTATTTTTATATCATCGTAATATTATTATTATTACTATTATTATTATTATTATTATTATTATTATTATTAATATTTAAACATATTTAATTGTAATGAATGAGGTAATAAGGTTGTGTATGTGTGTTTAAATTTAATAATCGTCATACATAGTATGATCATCGTCATTCCCTGGGTCGGGTTGGGGGAGAAGGGGGGGGGGGGGGGGGGCAAAGAGTTTTATATAGTTTTATGCTTCGACGCGGGGCGATATACGTTACCAGTTTGAAATCTTTCATCCGCATATATTATATAAATGTATATACGTATATATGTATGTATGTATATATGGGGTGTTAAGTTTTTCTTTTTTTCTTGTTTTTAAGTTATATTTTTGATTTTATTTGATCTTTTTTGTTTTGTTTCAAACTTCAGTTTTTTTTCTTTTTTTTCTTTTTATTACAATTACAGATTTTATTAGTTTTAGTTTCATGGTTTCTCAGCGAAGACAGGACGAGTTATATAGATAATTGATATTGATATACACACATATTCATATATGTATAGAGAGAGAAAGAGAGTGATTGATAAATAGATCGGTAGATAGAGAAGAGAAGAGCAGAGAGAGAGAGAGAGAGGATTGTCACGTGTCACGTTATTCCGCGTCGCTAATATATACATATTATTATACATATAGGATATATGCGAACGCGTTGATGAAGAGGGGTCGAGAGGGGGCGGGAGAGCACGTAAGAACCTCATCGTCTTATCTTTCAAAGGAAGACACTAAAAAAGCCTCCAAATATCTTATACTATAATATTTATATGAATCGTTGGTTTTCTTGATATATGTATACACATCATCATCGTCATTGCAGCTGTATATCAATTAACGTTATATATATATGCATATTCGTTATTTTATGTTGGGATTTCAAAGTGGTAAGGGTAATCACCCCGTGCGAGAGATATCGATTTTCTATCTCTATTTGTTTAACTCGTTTTCGTATTTGTTTTAGTTCTCCTTGGTATTTATCCTCATTTTCTTTCGCTTCTTCTCCTTCTTCATTTTCTTCTTTTCCTTCTTCTTTTCTTTCTTTGTCGAGGCGTTGCAGGTTGATGTCGGGTGGTGGTTTACTTCAACGTTACTGATTCTGTGGTTGTTGTTGCTGTTGTTGTTGTTGCTGTTGTTGCTGTTGTTGTTGCTGCTGCTGCTGCTGCTGCTGCTGTTGTTGGCTAACAGGTGACGCTGATCGCTGCTGAGACGAGCCACTCTGAGACGTGGCGCTGCCATCGCGCCGGGAACGTGAACCGCCGTCCTGACTTCCGCCACGTCCAGCGCGCGGACCACCTGTCGGACCAATTCCTGGCGTTCCGCTACCCGGTGCTCCGGACTGCAGTACCATTGCCCGAATCCTTCTCTGTGCCGACTGGAATGAATCATTAATTAACGGTCAATATTACTCGACGCGACGCGTGACGGGAGAACCGAGGATAGAGTTCTATAATCATGTCGACGCGATGGACATGTAATGAGTATAGACGTGGTTAATTTCCATCCCGGAAATTAAGGCGTCATGTGAAATGCTCAAGACTTTTATCAATCGTTCGTTTTTTTTTTATTTTCATAGTTGAAATTCATTTTCTAATTTATTTACGTATGGCGACAGTTTGACGCGAAAGATATGAAAATGAAAAGAGGAAAAAAATATATTAAAAACAGAAAAAAAAAAACAAAAAAAAATTGGGGAGACACTCACCTGGACAGAGAAGAATGGTCCGATTATGTGAACCGTCGTTTCTTCGTCGGCTTGTGGTGGCGTTGCCTGCTGTTCCGAGAGCTTTATCACACTTCCGGTAACGCGTTGTAACTCTCTTACGTTTTGACCACCTTTGCCGATTATACGACCAACTTGAGCCGATGGAACTAGGATCTCGATGGTTAGTCTTACGTCCTCTGTACCCGCCACGAAACCCTCTTCTCTCATCTTTTCAAAGATTAAATACTGAGCCTGAAATAAACCGGGTTAATTCATGAACACGTTAGCGATGAGGAATCGTAATGCGACCTGCAATCACGCTGTTTCGAACTTGATGCAATAGTACTTAATCATTTTCAATGAGATCAATCGGATGAAGGATTTCGCTCGAATAGGAAGGTGGTAAAATGAATTATATTGTAGGAGGATTAACGGGGCCAATTGTCATCAGGAATGGATGCGATCAGCACGGGATCCTCTCTTGTCCTTATCACAAGGACTAATCTTCCTGTGTGCATCAAGCGGGCCCTATGTGTATCGGGAACCTCTCAAATATCACAGGATTGTATTCCGATTTTAGTGTTGATTTTAATTCTACAACTTGGAGGTATGTCTACATTTGGAAATTTAAGGCATGTCTAGATTTGGAAATTTAAGGTATGTCTAAATTTGGAAATTTTAACGGAAATAATTTTTCGAGAATATTTGGCAGGGCTCGAACCTGCCACCTCAACGAACTGGAATTACGAAGCGGGTGTGCTAGCCGTGGGCTACCCGCTCACCCAATACCGTTCACTCGAGCAAACCTCTTAAAGCGAAAGTACGTTGAATGTTATTCGGTGTTCCGTTCGACCGATGTCATGTGACTAACGCGGCGCGTCATAATCAACCGCGTTTATTGCATCATCGCATAAAAACATTCTCCGAATGAGATTACACACGCGCGTTTCTTGTATAGTGTAACGTTGAAGCGTTTGTTTTACCGACGATCGGTAGGTGATAGGATTCAATGCGACGAACATGAGTTACCGATAAAACTCTAAACGTGACTCTTCTTACCTTCCATTGAGACTCTGGCGATCCAACGATCGTGACCTTTCTCTCAGTCTGTTGATCGGCAGGCTTGTCTTGTTCAAGCGGTGCAATCTTGACACTGGCACCCGAGAATCTTATGATGTTTCTGATGTGGGAACCTTTGGTGCCGATAATAGCACCTACGCTGTTGTTAGGAATGTACAAAAATGTTGTCTCCTGTGTATCGCCGGTTGGGACTCCACCCTGCTGGGCTGGCATGCTTCCTTGATACGGATACGGGGCTGGTCCCGAACCGTACAGACCTGGACCACGCGAACTGTACCCCATACCTGCCGTCGACATCATTGCCATCGGGTGAAGACCGGGGAACATCATGCTCTGGGGCTGTAACACGTTACGGTGTTGATCAGGAGGTGTGGGAATCCACTTTATTCAAAGGCGAATGTATATAGCGAGGGCGTTTTACGCTCCAGGTATTCGAGTCTCCTCGAGGATTTCCACTCATCTTCAAACTCGATTACTACTAAAGACACGATGCAATTATACATTCAATTCACTTACGAGGGGGTAAATCGGGGGAACTGCGGGAGATTTGTTGTTGTTTGTTGAAAACCCGGTCTCGAACGTTACTCATATGCACTCTCATCCGCTCTTTCTCTTTCTCTTTCTTACTCTCTCTCTCTGTGTCTGTTATTTTTCTCTCTCTCTCTCTCTCTTTTTCGCGGGAATAAACGAGCTTCACCTCACCTGATGAATCAGGATAATCACTTCGATTGGTTGCGAGTCGAGGGAGGTGTGTGTGTGTGTGTGACTGTAGAAATACATGAAGCAATGACAATGATCACCACTTATCGTTAGATAATTTTATTAACGAATCCAGCCCGAGAGGTGAGGCTTGAATATGACTGAAGAAGAATAGAAAAGACCAGAGAGACGAGCGTTGATTGAAAACAGACAATTTTATTGACTCGCTATTGCTAAATACACATGAGTTACGTACGATTTAATTACGTAAAGAAAAGAATCTAACTGCAAATGACATATGCACGGTACTTTTATTCAGCCGTGCGGCGTTGGAATTGGAAAAGGCAGGACTATATCATGTATTTGTCTTTGATGTATTGTATAACGCAGCTTTCTACCCCCTAGGCAGCGAAGTGAAGACGCGAATATTTTCCTAGAATCACGCTAATTCCCGATGACGATGATGAGTTGCTACTCTTTTCATACTTCGGACTTGAGCCGGGCTGTGGGAGAGAAATTAGGGTGACAATTTTCCCGTATATCATCTTCGATTTTTCACCCGACCGCAGGGGATGCGGAGAAACGCTGGTAGATACCCTAGTAACCAAATCTTGTAAGAACTTAGACAATCCTCTTTCGCACGCATCTTTCGGCAGATTTGCAGCAGACTTGTGAATGAATCTTGCAAGGAACTTGGGCAATCCTCTTTCGCAAGCATCTTTCGGCAGATTTGCAGCAAACTTTTGTATGATCATTTCAAAAGACTTGAAATAATCAACATCTTGCGCAAGTTCATAGCATGCATGCGGAAACAGACTACTAGTGGCTCATATGTAAGCATCTTTCAAGAATCTTCCGAAAACCTTGCAGCAGATGGTTACTAGGGTATTTGTATCGGTCACAGATTCGTCGACGACGCAGAAGATCATGAAAATCGTCGAAGAGGGTATGTAGAAATGATAATATAAAATAACTTACAGCCATGGCCTGGAGGTCGTTTTCGTAGCTTTGACGGAGTTTGCTGGATATCATAGACTCGGCTTTGCTCATGTTGTCGATTGTACCCTTTACAGTGATTATGCGCTCGAGGTTGAAACTGTTTATGTCGTTGATGCTGCTCACCGTGATCTTAGAGTCGGTGTCCTGCATTATTCGCTTTATGGTGTTTCCACCCTTACCGATTATCCGACCGATCAGATTGTTGTGCGCGAGGATCTTCAAGGTGATTTCACTGGTTGAGAAAATATACATCTTATAACAAAAAAAATACTCAACTCACCCCAATTTTTGCTCATGGGAATGTGCATGCGATGGTGGAACAGAAGAAGAGAAGAAACAGAAACAGAAACAGATATTGGGGTAAATTTGTGTAGGAAAAAATCGAGGCAAGATATAAGAAAGAAAGAAAACTAGGAAGAATTTAACTCCACTTACCCCTTGTTCGTGTTGTTCGCTTCTTGCTGCATGACCTCGAGTATTTTTTTGCAGGCGTTCGTGCAGTTCTCAGGATTTCCATATATGGTGATCGCCTTCTCGAGGGAGCCGACGTTGTCCTTTCTGTGTACGTCGACGCGGGCGCGAGTCATCTGGGTTATCTGACGTATGGTGGAACCTTGTCGACCAATTATCGCACCTACCATGTCCGACTGGACCAGGATACGAAGAGGGAAGTCCGTCTGACGACCGGAACCGGGTAACCCTGAGAACGCTACTCCGCCACGCTGGCTTCGTCCTCTTCGCCGATTCTCTGCGCTCGACATCTCAACTTTCAGTGGGTTACCCTCGTATTCGTACCCATTCAACTGATTCACAGCCCTGGAAGGGGAGATGTATGAGAAATTGGCAAGGAAGGAGTCCGTTCGTCCTTTGAGGACATTCCGGGAAATTCGGTGACGAACTAATTAATGGAATCCAGATCTGCACATGCATTTTAATAAGCTGGTTACATACTGTTGTGCTTGTTCCTGCGTCTCATAGCTGACGAGCACCGTCTGGGTATTTGGATCTCGCGATGATAATTTCTCCACGTTTTGAACCTGTCCGTACGTTGTTAGGAACGGTTCGATGTCTTCGAACCTAGCGTGAACTGGCAGATTGCTCACGACGATCTTGCCCCCGGAGCTGGCACTGGAATGAAAAGAAAGTAGCAAAAATATAGTATTCAGTAAAGTATAAGGAGCTTTGACTACGGTTTTTTGAAATTTAGGTAGGCATAACCGGCAAACATCTTCGACCGCGCAATAAATTCACACATACTTTTTCTCCTAATCCTATGCGCACCTTATCCTGCAGAGTTCTTAATTTTCTACTTTTTTGGTAAGTATGTGTTATAATGACTAACGAATGAAACAGAAAAAGTTTGATTAAATCGCTGCCCCTGAACGAAAGCAAGAGTGTGACTGGAGGTGAGTAGGTATACTCATGGGTATACCTATCTGGCAAGGTACTGCAGGGGCGCGGTGCATTGCGGGTGGTGTGCACTAATATGCACCCATACTATGAACACACTCAAGTTTAGGTATCAACACGATCCCCTTTTCATTCATTAGACTCGGTGGCGTGCAGCGTCCGCCCGTTTCCGTGCATGCGGGACCGCTTGCACGCGAGGAATCCCTATCAGATATATAGGTACCTAATCGATGTATAAAAGTCATTGTGTGCAATGTTTAGCGGGAAATTTATATTCACCGTCGTTTTCTCATTTCTATAGGTAATATAGGAAGAGAAAAACAGAAGCAAAAAAAAAAAATGAAAGAGAGAAAATTCTCCAAATTCCATTCATCGTGTGAGAAACAGAGCAATGATCTCGAACCGATAAGTGGAAGGAGACTTTTTCCTTTTTCTCATACGGCTAGAAAGTCTGTCGACAGTATAGTGCCCACGAAAAATGATAAAAGTGAAAATGCAAAAAAAAAGTTAACGGGGTGTGAGGATACACAGGTGGATGAAACCGACGCCTGCTGCAGCGGCGCCTGCAGAACAAAAACGCTGTATGCGGTGCATGCGGTGCAGGTAAGGAGGTGTGTATATCATTTTGTGTTTTTTTACTTTTTGTTTTAGCGACGAATCTGCGTACAGAGGCCTTTCTCTAAAAACCCTTCTAGAATGTCGACAGGTAGGTACCTAGTATATACGCGGAGTTAAATTTTCACACTTTTGACGAGATCACATATGTGCATATACCGCGAGGTATACTAGAATGGTGCAGGTATGTGGTGATGAGGTACACATACGAAGAGGCATTTCCCCGCTCCGCACTAGTCTACTGCACTATCTCTTTCCATCACCCCGAATCCCCCTGAACTGGTGTACGTCGTGTATCTAGTTCGAAAATTTTGCCGCCACCGTGGTGCACCACGACATGGATAATCCTGTCGTCAGTCGTAGGCGAGTTTAACACATATTTCTTATCCCTGTACGTACGTACGTTAATATACCTGGTAATTTCGTGCGTTCACCTTTAACTGTAAACAACGTTGAGCTCGGGGCGTTTCATGCCACACTATACGATTCGAGTATAATGTACCTATACCCACTCGTTTTAACTTACGATGGGCGAGCAGGACGTCCGATTCTTTGGTATATCAGATTTCGCGATGTAGTAGATGAAATCATCGTACATTGCAAATTTACGAACTGTGATAACAGAACGAGTGTGGGCTGTTAAGCATGACCCCGATTCACCGTCTCGTATACGTAACTAGGTGACAATAAATCTGGACGTAAGATGCAGTAATCGTTCGCAGCCGATTTATATCTACCTATTATTAATTAAAGGTGTAAAAATATGTTCGAATAAATAATGAAACGAGCGAGATGGGTTGGTGTCTCATTAGCGAGACGACGGCATTAAGGAGGAAATAACAAGTCTTAGAGGTTCATCTTTAAGGCTCAGCCCTGGGCGAGGGCGGGTAAAGAGTCACGGGCCGTGGCGTACGTACGTACGTATACGTCCGCCGTTGCGCGAGTTAAAATCGATTTTCAAAAGGGAAAGTGAGGCGTCTACATAGCTGTATATGGTAGGTATGCACACATACTGTTCAAACTACACAGTATTCAACTCTGGAGTGCGTGCACGCGAATATATGTGAGGTGAAAATGTGTAGCGAGAATACGCGCGCTTATACGAATAAAGGTACTACCTGCCCATACGTATGGTAGTAGTACTTCGCTCGAGTACGTTTATACGCACTCTCTCATACTAATCTACAAAGAAGCACGCTACTATATGACACACGTATATGATTCCTTTTTATTTTATCTTGTTAATTTTAACGCGATTTATAAACTTTCAATTAGCAAATACTAATGTCTGCCTTTTACTTCAGGTACTATATAATGTCCCGTAAAATGATTAGAGATCATAAAAATAAAAATAAAAAACATAGAAGAAGGTAGAATATCGTGAGATACTTGGCACCGAAAGTGCAGCAGGATTTATGCCTCGGATTTTTACTCGAATTCATTATGTCTCACGGCTTCTATAAATCGAAAAGTAGAATTGAAGCATCGTACTCGTGCATTATACAACGTTTATCGATCTTTAGTAGTACACGGCTATATGCGGCTGGATGAAAGAGGTACGGTATTCTATTCTAAAACGTTGATACATGTGTCCTTGAAGATGCGTATGCCTATGTAATAAATCGATACGAGATTTAGAGGTTTCTGTAATATTTTCTATTTTATGCAATAAACGGTTTCTGATTAAAGTAACTTTCAACTTTTTATACTGTGCAGGGTACTCGATCACCACTCGGTACAAACAGAGCTTGATGGTTTAATTGAGCGATTAATTAAGGGCGCGCATATACAAAAGAAAAAAAAATTTCACCCTATTTCGAATCCTGATGATTGTAATTAAAGGGCCTGTTTAAACAATCAAATGAACCTCGACAAAATATTTATTTCACAAATTGTTCCAACGCGTCGTGTATTTTTAAAAACGAAAATTCTTCAACGTGATAAAGATATAAGATTTTTCGAAATACATCATTTTTGTTTTTTACTTTTCAAAACGAATTATATTACGTATCAATAACCTGCGTTTACCTTACTATACGTGAGAAAATAAATAAATAAATGAATAAACAAGTTTCTCCTTCAGGTATATATGTAGACATACGGGATTCATAAATCCAAATAGATATACCTGCGAGTAACTCATCGCCCAGATTTTTCCCCTTCCTCCCTCTTACCTATATAGATATGTGTTCCCATCTGGATATATCGTTTCAATATTTCATATATTATACCTTTCGAACACAGATTTATATTCACACAATATTCATATACCCGCCGAAGTTGTGTATAACGTACAGATCGACGCAGGATATAATACAAACGGGTAGGTGTACACATAAAGAATACGGTAGAAAATTTCCCTCAGGTATTCCAATTAATTTCTTCAGTTTTTTTTTTTTTTTTTTAATTTTTTTTATTGTTTCTCTTTTTTCGTTCTCTAAGTAGGTACATACAGTTTTTACGTATATATATATGTATATACACGGACAAAATTTCGTTCATCGCTCTTAAAAATTTTGCTACACCGTAAATAGACACGTTGGAAGAAAAGAGAAGAAAAGAAAAGAAAAGCAAAGAAACAACAACAAAGTTGTCTGAAGAATCGCCATGGCAGTCGTCGCGTCTTATAATTTGTTTTTGCTTAAATTTGATCAAAGGAACGACTTCCCTGCAATTACCGTCAGTCGAGAAAGAAGAAGAAAAAAAAAAGAAAGAAGTATAGTGAAGCAAAGAAGGAGAGAAAGAGGGGAAAGATTATACCGGGAAGGGGATACTGTTCCCCGAATAGCTGACTCGAGGAGGACAGTTGGCAGCCCTGTACAGCTTTCAACCTATGTCCGTCCCTCTCACTCTCGCATCTCTGCATCAGTATTTCAATATGAATGAATTTTAGCGTGGAGGTCCAAGGATATGCAGGCAGCCTACACCACTGACGGATATTTTACATGGATAAAAGTAATGGAACGAAGGTCGAACTGGGTTTCGGTGTCCTTGCAACCTAACAGCGTGCGCTCCGCGACGTAGGTATTAGCTATACTTAGGTAGGTATATGATTCGCTCTCTCCCGTTGCGGCACGTCTGTATCTACAATCTACATAATCGCTCGATCCTTCTGTCAGAGAGTGTTCGATCGTGACGTTTTTATTTTACCCATTTTATTTGTCTTTATTTTCTTCTCTGCTACTCTACTCTTCTCTTCTCTTCTCTTCTCTTTTATTTTCTTTCATTTATTTATTTATTAACGTGAGTAACGCGGTCCTCGGCTTGCAACTTGCAGTCCGAGTTCGTAGAAGAGGTCGACTAGCACCCAATCGCCTTAATCTAACCAGGTCACGTGGCGGGTCAGACTCATGAAGAAAATCATAACCGATTAAATTCATTCTATATAACATAACAGAGAGCTGGTTCGATCCCCGCTAGCTACCGTGACAACAACGGGGGTAATATAACCACACGGATTTTTCACCAACACTTATAAGGGAACCATGCACGCGTGGTAAGTAGTATCGTGGAAGTGAGGATGGCGATGGCGGCTTAATATACGTCGCAGAATATTTCGTCAAAAACCCGAAAAGCAGCTGTACTCTCTTCTTTCTGCTCCTCTTTCTCATCGCGGTTTCTACCGCAGGCGTCAGGCGTCAGGAGTCAGGACGTGTGGGTACCGTACCGTACCGTGCCGTCGCGACGCTCGGACACAGATTCCTTGAAATACGTCTGCCACTGCCTCCGGCATACAAAGTCAGAGGATGAAGAACGTTGACACCACAAACGTGCGCATTACACTGCCGCAGCTACTTAGTGTTTGCACGCTGCTTTAGCGGGAATATGAGAAATATTGTCGATGTGAATAAAAAAGGAGAAGGAGAAGGAAAAGGAAAAGATAAAAGGCGAAATCCTTTGTCGACAATCGTGTTACGGGTGTGCATTCGGTGTAGGAAACATGCAGTCCTGCCGTTATTAGAGGCGTGTGAGAAGCTAGAACTAACTAACCGTGCGGGTTAAGGTTCTGAATCGTTGTTATCAAACCTTGCGGTGAACGGTAAATGAAACGCAATTACTGATCTCAAGCGCACTCAACGTACGTTGATGTCGGTGTAGCAGAAGTTCTGGTTGAGTTAATGGATTGAAGCAACAACGAAATGAAGAAAGTAAGGAAGGAAAACGGAGAAACTAATACAGGAAAGAGCGGGAAATAAATGAGAACTAACTCTTTACTCCCTCGGATGTTTTGAGAAACTTCTAACATTAGTTTATTGATTTATTTATTTATTTATTTATTTATATCCTTTATTGACTTATCGCCCTATTCGGGCATGTAGTCAACTCCTAACATTAGTAACCGCGATAGCTGTCCGTCCGTTCACTGCCTAAAAATTCTTGACTACAGATTGGTGAAGGATTTTAGCGCCAATCCTCGAGTCTCGGCTATCGTTATATCGAGGGTATATTACATTATATGCGTATAGCGATGTCCGCAAGAGCGACGACTATATCTACCGCAACAATTTTTCTTTTTTCTTCCTTCCTTTTGCTTCTTTCCTTATTTCCTCCTCCTTCTTTTGTTTTTTTCTTCTTTTTTCTTGTTTCATTCGTTTCTTACAACCAGAGAGTTTCCGGTCGTGATAAACCGTCAGCCACACCGCGCGTTTATGCGTATTTATACTGACATGAATGGCGCACGTGTTCTGCATATACGAGAAAAGTGCAGTAAGCCTTACTTCGCTCTGCACCCAACCCCCGGTCACGGCGATGCACGAAAACTGTGAATATTTTATTATGCATTTACGGTATGGTACACACTCGGTATCTCCGGACTCGAAGGCTAATATATCTATATTATTCATTTGAATATGCTTCTTCTTCTTCTTCTTCTTCTTTTGATACATTTCTGGGAAATAATATATTCGACGTAAATCATATAGTTTTCGAAATATTGGAAGAGGCGATAAAAACTGTTAACCGAGTAAATAATACTGCATGATTGATTGATCATATCGCGTTGATATATACACCGTCTCAATCAATGAAAGGTTAGAGATACATATTTTCGATTGCAGGAATTTACAGTTTAGGATCATTATCATGCGTGGAGTGTATGATCGGCTTTAGATTGATCGCAGTGTGAAAAAGAAATTTGATAAAAGTTGTGTAAAACAGAAATTTATTCCGCGTAGGTATACATATACATAGTTATGTAAATATATATATATATATATGTATAGATAAAGATCGCGTGACATTATATTACCTAAGTAACTGGTGAAAATCTAACGTGACAAAAAAAGGAAGAAAGAAAGAAAGAGAGAAAGAAAAGAAAAGAAAAGGAAAAAAAAGCAAAGTGGCACAAGAACCGCATCAGAATTAGCGAATAAATAAATATCCCTATGCCCGCCCGCGTCCATAGTATCTTTCAGAGCGTGAGAAACGAGACGTTCTTCATCTACCGCGCTGTTAACCTAATTTGTATAAATCCTTAAAAAAAAAAAAGATAAAAAGATAAAAAGAAAAGACAAGAAAAAAATGTATAACTTATATCGTTACAGAACTCTTTGTACTATACCTACACTTGAACGGTAAGTATAACAAAACTTGTTATTATCATTACTTCTATACTTACTTGCTACTCCCTTCGTTTTATTACATACGCCTCCTTCGTCGTAAATACAACTGACTGCAGTACATTTTACCGGATATCAAACCATCTGACGTCAGCATAGAGTAATGCGATCGCGTTACTAATATACTCACACGAGTGGTAATATTAATATACCTATCTAAGTAGTTGGATACATAGAACGTGTCTTTTTCAACCATCTATATTATACTTTCTATAAACCTAATATGTATAATATATGTTTTTCCCTTCTTTCTCATATTATACATATAGGTATATCATGCTGTTCAAACAACTATAAACGTCATATAGTTTATTTTATTATTCAAATGTTGCGGTGAAACTGAGAATAATAACGATGAACGTTCTGCGAACTTAAATTCTGACTCAAGTGAGAAACAATAATAATAATTTCAGTTATAAACGCAATACGCATATATGTACCCATAACATAAACCATATGAGAATTTGTACGAAAGATAGCTAGTATAGTATCCATATATACATACTATCATTTAAGATAGCGATGAAATATGTTCTAGTCCTCGCGAAATAAAAGAAAAGTATCAGATGTATACTTTCATAAATATTATATTGATGTAACGATGAAAATGATATTCGAATTGGTTATTATAAAATAATGATACGCAAGCAATGAGGATTATATTGCTTAGCATAGTATCTATGCTGCACGAGGTGATTTAAACAATCAAACACGTTGTTATATATTATACCCATACATATACGTGAATGTGGATATGGGAAGATACACATACTCGTGAATACGTTGTAGGTATGTATAATCGTACACCAAAGTAAACATACAAGGATAACGACTTTACCTGTGCCAGGGGGCCCAAGCCGTGGCGATTAAATCCGTCGCCTCGGTTACAAACAAGAATAACTGCGCTCAGGCAACGCGGTCTATATACGCAACCGCCCTGTCGTGTAATGCCGCTATATATGCCATTGCACAAACTTCTTATTTTTGAAATCCTCGAGTGCAGGTAACGGAAGAAAGGTAAATACAAATACTACTATATACGGAATAAGAATAATAACAAAAAAAACTGGTATAGTACTTATACAATAATATGTTTATAACGGCTTTATGTTACACACTGTGCTTATATATATTATTATAAATTATACGTAATAAGTATTATCACGAATGTGTAAATCTGTATCTTAGTGGTAAAGAGGAAATGATAATAAATTATTTGTGTATAAGTTGATCATATTATTAGGATTCTTATATGACGTATATGATGTATATGTACTATATTGATATTATGCAGGTGAAATAAACCCACGCATTTCCAATATCTATGTTAATTATGAAACGTGTAAACCCGCGGGTCATGATATAATTATTATACATAGTTTATTACGTACGGAACGCGCGCAAACATTTAACACTCGGTGTTAGGTATACAGCTGAGATAAGGGCATGACGACGGAGAAGAGCGAAAAGCCGAGAAGGCTGCAACATATATACCTAACACTACATGCGTGTACATCTAAAACCGTTCGGTTGGATGAAAAAAGATCTCATCGTATATGTATACGTACGATAAGAATAAGAAGGAAAAATAAGAAAAAAATTACCTAATATATTGTATATAAGAAAAAGTGAACATATACACATATAATATATATATATATACAGTATATACCGGGTCGGGGCTAATGAATAACAAAGAATAAGAGAAATAGATGAAAAGAGCGGGAAAAATTCTTTCCTTCTATAATGTACAACATATATAGACATGTTTGAGAAGTCGTTAGTAACGTTTGTACTGGCTGGTTATGGTTATGGTTATGGTTATGCTACGCGAACGTTTCCGACAAAGAGTCAACCATCCCGTTCGTCGTAGTTATTATTGTTACCACACACGTCGTCGTATCCTCTCTTCTGTCTATAACGCGCGGGACCTGCAGCAGGCTTCCCTTCCCTTTCCTTTCATACCATTCCATACCATACCATTCCATTCCTTTTCCCTCCCCGCCCCGTCACTCGTACTTCGACAGAGATCAAGCAGAGCGAACGACCTTTCTCCCCCGCGGATCCCGGATTCGCATTATGTATCAACTTGTTAGATATATAGAAACAGTTGTGGACACAAGATATGAGATATGTGAGATAATTATCCGAATAACGCGACAGATTTCGAACATCGAATATAAGGATAATACTTATCAGAAACTACATATATCCTTCTTACCGTATCCTTTCATTCTCGTTTGAGAACGGCCACGTAAACTCAGCTATAGGCATGTGTATGCGTGTATGATCGTACGTACATCACAACACCACGTGTTCGAATGCTCAACAACAACAGCAACAGAGCAGTAGCAGTAGCAGTAGCGGAGCGCCAGGCCCTAGCAGCGTCTAGACTTCGTGGCTATTAAATGATAATAATTATATCAAACGCGTTGGAAATACCGCCTGTCTTTGTATAATGCAGTGTATAAGTATGCGGATATACATATCATATCGAGATATGTATATAGTAAGACGATTATATGTTTTAAATTATTTTCAAGATTATTACTACAAATATATACA
This sequence comes from Tenthredo livida, assembly GCA_963992785.1. NCBI lineage: Eukaryota > Metazoa > Arthropoda > Insecta > Hymenoptera > Tenthredinidae > Tenthredo > Tenthredo livida. The sequence continues at coordinate 42,178,428 of OZ023065.1, forward strand.
ACTTCGTATTAGACGACGATCATAGTTTCGATAATATATTATTTAAAACGTTTTCAAAAAGTTTTATCAAAAAAAACTCCAACTATACTACGTCTTTGACGCTGCTAGTTAAGAATATGTATAATCTGCGAACGCGCTGAACATTACACACCCGACCGCACTAATATATAGCGAGAAGAATATTTATCCTTAAATTATAATATGATTCAATAATTTTTATTGCGTATGCAAAAGTCCAGTCCTATGATATTTATCGCCTATATATGCACCCGCAGGCTCACTGGATTACTGCATGAAAGCGAACGCGAAATTACGGCGGCGGTTCGCGAATGACTGCGACTACTGCGAGGAGGCACGTCCCACGCGAAGGCGAAGGCGGACGGCAACGACTTCTTAGTTCAATATTTTAACCCGAGTGGCAGCACTGACGCAACAGAAAAAAATAAAAATGAAAGAAAATAAAATAAAAGAAAACCATCGACACGGTAGAAAGAGATAAAAGATATAAACCGCGCGCGCGCGCGCGACTGCGATGCTAAAATCGTGCGATAAAATAAAAATATTAATTAAAAAAAATAAATTCAGACAGATTTTGAATATAATTATTAGCATCCAGTGCTTTATATATTTTTATTATTATCATTATTATTATTATTTGTGTATAGATCGACTAAGGAAAAAAATCAAATGAAATTTCAAGAGCGGAAATTCGGTTTTAACAATACGGTTACATCCGTAATTTTAGCATCGAGTTCGGGCAGCTAGGGCGATGTTGTGTACATAATATAGGTAGTATGTACGAGGAGAGAATCAAGCTGCGCGAAACGTCGCGTGGATGGATGAACACCGTTTGTTGTTACGATAGCGCATTATCGCCCGTATATAAGGGACTTTGTTGATTACAGAGAGATATGTAAATGCTGCAGGGTTAGCCTGTACCTACATTTGACGAGCGTTTTTCTTTTTTTTTTTTTCTGTTTTTTCCTTCGTTTTTTTTATTATTCATTTTTACCGAAATAGACGCGTGTTTGCGTACATCTGAATACTTACAGGGTGGTTATAGTTTATATAAGTATAGTGCATTTCTTGGCCGATTGTTTTAACAGAGATATGAGGCTTGGAAAAAGAAAGAAACAAAAAAAAAATAGTCAGGAATAAAAAATTTCCGTACCTATATCAAAAAATCGCATCAATGGAACGAAGTTTCGATAAACGATGATAATTGCGAACTGCGTCATATCATACGACAACAACTTTTTGTTCATACTGCGCAATCAATCTATGTACTAACTATATAAATATAAGTTCGCAAGGTGGTACGAAATAATTTTGAATTGCCTATGTCGAAAAATCCCAGCAATCGCAGTATCGTAAAACAACTGAATAAACAGAATATTTCTTCAAACCGTATAGCAGTGATTTGAAAAAAAATTCATTTCCCATGTGTATATTAGCCCTTATTCGGACCGACAGTCGAAAGGGGATCGAAACGAGTGACGAAATTGAATGTACCTATGTACGATACTTTTTTTTTAATTCTTAGAATTTTTCCTTTCAAACTAGTCACCCGTTACGTTATCCCTTCGGTGTATAGATTATCTTGGACAAGTTGATCGAGGATCTCTGCATGTCAACCCTGTGTTCGATGGTGTTTGAAGGGACGAAAGGGGGCACATATAGTTCAATCTATACCTATATCATCACCTGCTGCGGTTAGAAAGCGGTATCGCACAACTCGATGTTAGTGATGATCACTGCAACGAATGCATACTGTGATAAAACGTTGCGAAAACTAAGTCGTTTCTTTCTGAAATACACTTTTCATATTGCAGGAAATAAACCTCGGATAAATGATCACAGGACGAAATGTTGATCAGTTCCGAAAATCGCGAGGTGCAATTTTCTCGAATAATTATAGTGAATGCGAAAATGTACAAATCGTATACAATATCTACATTCGTTAGGACCTGAAACTTAAAAAATTGCCGTCCACTTTCAGACCTCAAACACCAGAGTTGACAGAGTTTCGTGAATTTTTGAAAGTTTTCAAATCACAATCGAAGGTACGAAAACATTTTCCAACAAGTCATCTAGGAATAACTGCAGTGGTTCATCTTAGAGGTCCGTTTTCGTCGCGCAAAAATGTACCCGAAAATTGGACAACCTGATAAATTTCATTGCAGAATATTCAACTGCACTAAGGGGACCAGTACAGCGACTTCTCGAGAAATTACCATAGTCCAAAATCAATTTATTTCATCACCAAAGTTCATTTCACATCAAAACCTTTTTCTTTTTCCAAATCATGTGTCGTAAGGATTTTAGAGCACCGTTGGACCGATGCAGGTCATCTTGAATTAATTTTCTTCAGAAAACAAATCCTCATCATGTGAATGTAGGAATTTTGAAAAATTTTCGTTTTGGCCAAGTTATTTAAGAAATGAGTGATAATAATTTTTGCAAATTTGGTAAATTGATCATAACTTATGACATAATTTTTTATTTTAAAATCCCTACATTCACAAGATGAGGAATGGTTCACCGGAGAAAATGAGATGTCAAGAGATTGAATTGGACCAACGGTGTGCCATTGCAATTCTTACGAGACATGATTTGGAAAAAGATGAATATTTTGATGTGAAATGAACTTTAGGTATGAAATAAATTGATTTCGGACTATGACAATTTCTCGAAAAGTCGCTGTACTGGTCCCCTTAAGGTACTATTTCGATTCTGAAAAGTGACGTTTTATATTTTGGGGCTGATTCTTTTTTTTTTCACTTTCTAAACTTCACAGTCTGTATAACTCGCGCACGTTTTACTTTGTCTACATATAATATGATGATTTAAATAATCGATGTATAAAAAAAGATTGGATTATTTTTGGTAGAATTTCTGTGCTTTAGCCTCCGCGTAATTTTTTTTCGCTCTTTTTTTTGCATGGGTACGATATTTGGGGTGTATTTTAGATCGCGTTCGCGTGTGTGTTGCTCACGTGTCTGGCGTTACGCACGTGTACCTGCCTACCCATGGTTTGACTGGTCGGGTATTGATTAATTAGAAAGAACAAAATTGTAAAGAAAGGAGGGGCTCTACTGGCGGATATGCTCTGGGGTGCCCGAAGAAAAAATAAAAAAATAAAAAATTCGGGGTAGCGTTTCAACGAGAGTAAAAAAAAAAAAGAAAAAAAGAGATCGAATCCTAGGGAGAAGAGAGAAGAGAGAAAAAAGAAGAGTGTATACCATATATACACCAATAGCGTGATAACCAATAAATATATTATATATCTTATTCTTGGTTCTTAATTTTTTATACCCATTTCTTATTCCGCATATAAGCCAATTATTTTACATCCAATATGAATAAAGGGATCTACGTTTTCCCAATTTATTGGATGTGAAAGGCGAGCGCCTTTTACTTGTTTAACGCATATACCTATAGATATAGGTAAAGCTATGTAGTAATATGCGGTGAAACTAATTACTATGTGCGATTAGCCCGCGGAATAAATATGAGACTTTTTTTTCCTAGTCTTTGGTATGAAATACCGGCAGATGGTTGAAGCGTCTCCCTTATCAAAATTTTTCGATTCTTTTTTTATACCCTCCATTTTTTTCCCCTCTTTTCTTTCCCCTCTTTTCTTTCGCGATAACGTTGCTGATTTATGTAGTATTTGCCATTTTCACGCGTCGTATATATATCTATACGTAGTTTTTTTTTTGTTTTACGAAATTTTCACAAAAAAGTTTCTTTCCTGTCTTCAGGTATTAGGTATGTATTGTGATCTTTTATCAACGGGACAATTTTACTTTCATTAACATCTCTGACTAAAGTGCACAAATGGATTCGGATGAAAAGTGATAAAATATACATCCAATTAAATTCTATTCATCCCTCTATACATAGATATAGAAATAAATTAGTTACTTCACGTCTACCTGTATGAACGAGGTTCAAGGATCGTATTATTGAGCCGGAAGAATCACAATGAGATGTATATAAGATGGTTAAATTTTTAAGTTATACAATATAATTTATTAATATTATTGACACTTTATTTGTGGCCGACATCTGTTCGGGGGCAGCTGCCTTGCTGCAGTTGCGGTAAATATACAATACGTATTACGTATACGTACGTGTCTACACCTATACGTCGTATAGTTCAGACTTTATCTTCTCCTGCACCCAGAGAGCTAGTGAATACAACCGCTGCGCACCGTCCTCGTCGCGAAATTGTCTTCCCCCAACCAACCCCCAGTCATCCTTTACCACCTACAAAACGTACCACAAAAGGCAAAGTGCAGTACGATTATGCTTTTATCCTTGTTGTTATCTTTTTTCTATTTTATCCTGCGAGGGGGTTAACTATCTCTCTCTCTCTCTCTTTCTCTCTTTCTCTCTTGCCCAAGATTATGGAAATTCTTGTACTCCACAAAGGGAAGAATGCTTCAGGCAACTTCTCGAGGCTGCATACAGGTTTTTTATTTTCTATTTTTTTCAATCTTGATAAGGGAAGATAAAACGACAAAGTATTTCCTGATCCGCAGGGGAGTTGTATCCTCAAATATTTAACCCCGTATAAATATTTGGTAGTCATTTTCCGAAAATCCGAAGCTGGGTCAACGAGGTCCAATGAACATGATTCCGGAAATACTTTCCAACAGAATTACCCTCGGTTCACTGTCCGACCCGTGAATTTTCCCTCGTACCTGTGTGTAAAATTTCCCGCAAAATTAACGCGATGGACTGATAAATGAAGAATTTCTAATTTTTTTGGGAAATTTTCATTGTCTTTCCCAACGAGGTACCAGCTACCCGTAGGAAACGCTGTAATCTTATGGTTTGAAAAGATTTCTACGTTTTTGATAATAGAAGAAGAAAAAAGAAAAGACAAAAACATCGCAATTCCATCACCCACTGACAAGATTCCTTTGTTTCAAATTCTGCGCACAGAATTCCGTTCAGATATATTTTGATGAAAATTTAACAGTGGGACACGCATGAGGGGCTGACTCACAAAGATATTTTGCTTTTCGAGGGTTAACCCGCACCCTTGCAGAACGATGGAAGGGTCTTTTTTTCAAATTCGTTCGTGAAGGAATGAAGAAGGCTACAATTTTGCGGTTCCCACATTTATGTGCACACATTCGAAGTTATAGGCTTTAAGTTCAAGGTATATGGGGGCCGAGAGGGAGAGTGCGCAACATAGGTGAAATTGTTCATCTGCTGGAGCTGATCAGGATGATATTAATGTATCCTTGAACTACATCTGCGATTTTTGCACCATAATGGAATCGATAGCCAATGTGTTACCTAAATCGCAATGTTTCAGACTATTTTCTTAAAATGCGTAAGTTAAAATTAGAGTTGTTCAAAAATGAAAGTGAATACTTATGCGGTAACTTGATTTCATTAACTTTAATACCCACGTCGGAATATAATAAAAAATCAATTAAGACGAAATCATTATTTTTAGACTTGGTACCCGTTTTGCCAACCCTCCTCCGCATATACATCCCCAAATACGACCGAAAAACTGCGTTTATTGTTCTAAATTAATGAATTCTGGTTATATGAATTGCCTAAATATCTGCGAACACCGTACCTACATCTTGAAGAGTGTATAATTGGCTGCATCGATTGGTGAAAATAAAAAGAATTATTTTTTATTTTTTCTCCATACCGTGACGATCTCAGGATGCGGAACGCCGGGGATACCAGCCCAAAACTCGTTAGCAGCAGTTTAGCAACTCGCTAAATGTTTCTAATAAAATCACTAGAAATCGCTAAATTTTTACTGGACATTACTAGATTTTTAGTGATTTTACTAGAAAAATCTAGTAAATTACTAAACTGCTGCCAACAAGTTTTGGATTGGTATCCCTGGCGTTCCGCATCCTGAGATTGTCACGGTATATATGCGCCTACTACATCAGTGAGTAGAAAAAAATGGTTAAAATTCAGTTTACCAACCCCCAGTGTATGTGTACCTGCGTATATGAGGTATAAGGTACGTTAATCTTGTACCTACCTACTCTGTTGGCGGTTGGTGGTACAGCTAGCTACGACATGGAGGGTGGAATGTACAATGGCCTTTGTACAGGGAGAAACGGAATGTGAAAGCTCGCGGAGGGTAAGACAATCGTACGAAAATCGGGGGTGTAGCTATAAGGCTCCCAGTGCTTCTAATTAGCAATTTAAGGCAATAAACGCGTATAGCCTGCAGAACGGGGCTTCTGACGCGACCGAAAAAACGAAAAAATTCGGGAACTGCAGCAATCGACGTGACTTTTATACGATCTCGTCATTATTCGAATCACATAACGCTGCAAGCTCGGAAAATTTCCCAAATAAATTAATAAACCCATAAAGTAGTGAACTTTTTATCGATTTTCACACCACTTTATGAATTAATGAATAATCACGGTGTGCAATTGCTGCACTTCTGGGGGGTCCTATGAACTCTTATGTGGTGCAGGGTGTAAGGTATACAGTTGCAGCAAGCTAAGTGTAGTGGCTACTTAGGTATTTAAAAGACGAGTTTATATTTACAATTAGTCTTGTAACCGCAGTAGCTGTACCATGTTATGACTAGGCTTGGCTTGGCTGGCCTTGTGTTGTCTTACGTATCCAAATTTCCGAACGCTACATACCTATAACCCACACATATAGCTATATCAGTATATCATCTAATCGTTATTCAATATCCGAGGCTCATTGAGTCGACGAAAAATTAGCCGAAAGTGAAATTTAAACAATCTGCATACCTTCATCTTCTATTCAGGTAAATATAATAATAATACTGAAATAATTAAGTAAACTGTATATATATGAGTAATTCGATTTCAATTTTTTTTTTTCTGGTTTCTTAAATTATTCATATATAGGTTGATTCAACTACCTTATATCCTACGTTATTTTTCTTTCGCTGCTCATCGTTACATGAGTATATACATACATATATATATGTATGGTGAGTAATAAAGCGGCCTCGTTCCCCCTCGAATTCTCGGTAATATCCTATACCTACATATCACTACCACGTTAACGCTTAACGTTTCCGGTTCCGGGTCTACGCGAGTACGCAAACCAAACCATTGCCGGACGTGTAACATACATATAAATATAACACATCCAGATACGTACCTATATACGTAGTTGTTATAACGTATACGCACCGGGAAATTATAACTCCGTTTACATATAAGTCCAAGGTACGAGAATATTACCTGGCGCTGTATGTAATTCGCGGAAAAACTCTATCTATAAGCATATAAGCATAGTAGGGGTCCATCTTATAGTCGAAAGGGTCTATAAAAAAGAAGATGTAACTTATCGTGATCGCGATCACGATCGGAATTATTGATACCAAATTGAATAAATAAATAATTAAATAAACAAGAAACCAACGGCGTTATAATTCCCCGCGTTAAACCGCGATTCTCTAAGCCCTGCGAGAGTGCAGCATATATACCTACGTACAGGGGGGTGTGTAACCTTGGCGGAGGCTATATAGCGAAGATATTCAACCTCAGGATCGATCCTGGCTGCAGCCAGGGCGAGGGGTAAATAGAAGCAAGAGAGGGTTCAGTGAAGGGGTAACCTTGACCCGGGGATGAACGACCCTCTTGGAGCGCGTGGCTTCCTCTTTGCCCCTCCGCACGCCGGCGAGCACGACGCGATATGCGCGCACCCTCTACGATACTGATATAGTCGGCGCATATGCCTACACGATCTACTCCTCCCTGTTTAATTCGCGCGCTCTGCTGCACTCTCTCAAAAAAAAAAAAAAAAAAAAAAAATAAAAATAAAAATAACAATTCCAATTTTTTCGTTCTCCATGTGTTTTTTTTTTTTTCTCTTTGGAAGCACTGGTCTCTTTAAAATAGTTTCATCATAATTGGTTTGTCCGAAAATGTGGTAATCGTCATTCTGTTAAATTTAATGTATGCATGTTGTAATCGGCATGCATGATGGGTGTACCTACGTATAAATGAATGGTGAGTCGCTAGTACGCGGGCTGTTAGATCGATTATAATATTAGCTCTTGAAAAGTGGTCAAAGTTATTGTTGGGTCGACGGCCTTTTAGAAGTAAACAACTGACATATACATAAGGTATAGCCTTTAGCAGGTGGGAAGCGAAACTACTGACTATGAGACCTTGACTATTTTCCACTAGAGTTGATCCCCAGCTCGCGCTGCTGCTCGGTTCACTGCAGATCTCGTATAGCTCCTTCCGCAAAATCACCCAATTAAACCGATAAGAATCTTAACGCATCAGGCCCTACTTGTTCATTCGGTCATTCGGATATTACGATTTCGATACATACTCCTGCATATGAAGTTTAACCGGACATTTGAGGATAGTCAATTATCGGACCGTTTGACGAGGCGGAATTTCCTCGCATGATACAGAAACCAGATCCGTTTATACCATTCGAATGATATAAATGGACGCGGGCAAACTGAGATGCACACCAGAGTTGGGGTCAGTTCAGTTATTGTTATTACTGTTCATCAGTAGACAACTGGGTAACGACTTGAGTTTGCTGCGGTGCAGGGCTTACGGTCAACACCATCGTCTTATAATAGTATAAATGTGTGGCGTCAATTTTCAAATAAAAATCTATATAAGGAAATGAAAATTGATCAAATTCGTACAGAATACCTCGTTGAAAATTATAAGCAAATTCTTTTTTCATCCCCGAGGAGAGAAATATCATTGATCTTCAGTCTCGATGTATTATATTAGTGCCACGGTAAGAATTAAATTTAATAATTTATTGGTATGTATGTTATATATTTTGTAGCAGCGTGTATAATATCCTTGAAAAATTTAAGTCTCACCATATGCCTGCGTATATAGTATTCGTATTCGTGTATGCGTTTGTATACGTATATGTACTTATATATATTGCATATACGTGAACGAGTATGTGTGTCAGTCCGCGGGGTCGCGGGACCGCGTAGCGCGAAGGCCTTTTCCTGCTGGTTTTCCCTCTACTCTGCCCTTACATCCTCGTATATAAAATATATACAAATATACACACATATATATGCATGTATGTATGTATGTATGTATGTGTGTGTACATATACAGCGAGAGAAAGTAATCAATACTATAGGAAGGTGCGTGGGCGTTGGGGACGGGGGCGGAAGTGGAAGAGGAAAAGGAAGAGGAAAAGGAAAAGGAAAAGGAAAAGGAAAAGGAAGAGAACGAGACCGAGGAGAAGGAAGAAGAGATGGAGAATAAGGAGGAGAAGAAGAACCGGGCCTGCCTGCAGTCTATTGCGCGAATTTCATAGCTATATTTCTGTACCTAATACCGTAACAATTTAGGAAATATTTTCTTACGTAGGAAAAAAAGGATTATAAAAGAAAATTTGCAAATAAAAATTAACCTTTTAGAACGAGCCTGCACTCTAGTTCCTCTATACTACTTTAAGCGGAGTTTGATCCAGAAAATGATCTTTCTGTTCAATATCATTATTCTCATTTGTTAATGAAATTGATGGAAAATAAGGTCCGGAAAATTTTCTAGAGTGAAAAATTGATGAATTTCTATATAGTCAGCTGCCAGGACATGATCAACGCAGCCACTGGCGAAATGATCGATTTTGAGGATATAGGATATAGACATATCCTGGTACCCGGGCGATCTGATCTCGTTGTTGTTAGATGATGAAAAGATGAAATATCTCACTTCATTTTCACTGCAGTTAATGAATGAAATCGATATTCACAAATCCGCTTCAGTTTATACCGCCTATAGTTGTGTTGGTCAAGTAACCGTTCACGTCTAGCCAATAAATACGGGAATTAATTAAACCCACGTATATAAGGGTAGGTATGTATTACCGTGTTTTCTCCACGTTTAATATGTTTCCCTAGAAATTCCGAATCGATTCATTCTTCCGTAATGTTTCATACATGCATTCATTTTCACATATTTATGGAAAATAATTGTATACATACATCTGGCTATACAGGGTGATTCAGAATTCGTGACGAATCTCTTGAGGAGTTGTCCCTTGTCAAAATTGTGATCGAAAGTTCCTCTGCCATTTTGGCGAAAGACGATTTTTTTTCTTGGGACCCATAACACATTTTTCCAACATCTTCAACCGAATAAGAAACTTTCACCGAGAAATCTCTTTAATATTGAAAAAAAAAAACTCATTCGCATCATTTGAGATTCTTTAAAATTCACAAATGATATGAAAACCAGAAAAAAAAACAAAAATTGTTGAAAACATCTTTTTTCGGAAAAGTGGTTGAGAAACTTTCGATCCCAATTTTGATGGGGATTAACCCCTCGAGAGATTCGTCACGAATTTCGAATCACCCTGTATAGTTCATAACTATATATTCTCTCTAGCTTGCCCATTGTCTTTTCCTCATGTAAGTCGAATCGCGATCAATCTCGTACGAAATAGTATATTTGTTTGGTCAGAAAGCAAAGATTCTTTGGGAATATAATAAGACGATGTGATAAAAATCACCTGAATCGTTGATATCATACCTATACCTATACCTAACGATCGCAGTGAATAACATGAATTGTTACGAACTAGGTAGAGGTATAATGTATGTATACCGAATATGGTAAAGATCGATGAACCGCTGGATTCATATAGTTAGCTTCTTTTTTAACCATTTCAAGCGTTCGCTGGCCCCCCACACGTGTAGGTATAGGTATAGGTTACCTATGATTAGAAACCGAGCTAGTGGTTATACCTTTATTAATTGACGGTAATTGAATATGACGAGTAACGATTTTCAACATTATTCCGTAGTTGAAATAGAGAATCAATAATCCAGAACCGTCGAAGCTCACTTACCTATATTATCGTCTTATAGCGAGGTTAACGAAAATTGAGGATCAGTATTATACAGACGTACTATGTACCGAGAGTTTTCGGTGAGACTGGACAGCCCCCTTCTCATGGCAATACAAACACAGGCGCACGTGCGTTGTTTTGCCGCAAGAATGCATGGGGGCTGTCCAGTCTCACCGAAGACTCTCGGTATATCGCGTTATCGCAGGATAATTACAAAGAGGATTTTTATTCTCGTAACATCGGAGCAAGCCTGCGCGAGCTAGCTAAGCTCATCTATATATCTGATCTCTTTACGTACATATGTACGTACATTGTACCTATATGAGCGAGAATTTCTGCTGCACTGTCAACGGAGAAGGTTTGATGTAACGTGCAGCGAAATGATTCTTAGAAACTCACAGTTCAATGTATATAATATAATATTATACATATATATATATATCTATATATACCTTCATGAATTTATACATATGTGTTAAGTTATAGGGTTAACGTTAGGTTGGATGAGATTAGCTACCTACCTACGTATCTATCTACGTTCTCTCGAGTCTATACTAGCTGCAGCAAGCTGCAGCTGCACCGCTGTGCAACTTCGTGTCTTTCTGATGTTGCACTTTTTCAGATTCTACTTATTACACACATTATGTGCTAATCTTTGTAACACGTCTGAAAAAAAATATATTCCAGTGTTTGTATTTGCGCGATTCGCATAAGGTATATTCTTCGATTTTTGTATTATACAAATAAATTCGAAAAAAGTGCGATACATGACCGATAGGTATAAATGGAATAATTATATCATCCTGTATCTAAATAAATTAAAAATTGAAGAAATTAAAAAAATTGATTGTATATTCGAGAACATCGAAGGGTTGATTTTTTGTACTATAGTAGTTGCGTATAATACGCATGCGTCTATATATTATTATAATCAAATAGTAATATATAGGTACCTAAATAAAATGATATCAGCTAATTATTGTTCATATATAAGTGAATAAAAATAAAAAAATTAAATTATTTCATAAAGTATTTTGAATACAAGGACTATATGTGACAAAAAAAAAGAAGAAAAAATCGCGACAGAATTTCGTATCACAACGTAGTATGCTAATGAACGTCTATATCAGGCCGGTTTGCAAATGGTGGCTGTCCACGGCCAGCCGCCATTTTTACGCGAATCACACCTCGCCAATTAAATTGTCAAATTTGACGAAATTATTTGGATATTTTAACCGTTTTTTACATCGTTCAATCCCTGATATTATCCCTAAGAAAATAGCGAGCTTTAATCATACCGATATCAAACTCTGATGCATTTTGCGGGCGATATAACGCGCCAGTGCGTTCGATTCGTAAGATATTATATCTAAAACGGAAAAAAAAAGAATGACGAACAAAAGAATAGGAAATATCAAAGTTCTCCAATATGCTTGTGGAAATGCACATTTGTGAACGAGCTGTGATGAGACATCGCGTCTATTTCGACGTCCTGCAGCATATAAGCGTATGAGTTTGATTCATCGCATTTCTTTTGGCAATCTCAATCCTCCTTTGTATAAATCTTCGTCAGGTTTTATACGTCAAATGCAGAATAAAAAACTGCAGTAGGTATGGTAGAAGAAAACCGAACGGCGCACTAAATAAAGAGCGAGGAGTCGACGTACATCGCCTGTCGAATCCTGCAGCCGGAGTATAAGCGACGAGGAAATGGGATAAAGAAAGAAAATTTCTGTCCCATGATGAACGCGTTTGGTTTTTCTAACTGGATGCGAATTCGTTATACCTGAAGCAGAGATCTTCGGAGTTGCCCGGAGAGCCGGGGACTGCGGTAACATTTGGGACTTTGATGCCGAAAGCTTCGGGTTCCAATAATCGGTTTCAACGCTCGAGGATCGTTGGGATTAGCATAAAATCAGGTAGAAACAGTCCCAAGCTGTATTCTGCGGACGGTATAATACCTTCGGAAAGCGCATCGTCAGGTAGGCGTCGACCCGGTGTCGACCTTCTTAGAAATCGGTCAAAATCATCCGCGGACCAAATGCCGCCTGGGAGTTTGCAGATGTGCAGTTTGTATCGCGTTTTACATCTCCGTATTCCTTTTTCCCTTTTTTATTATTCTTCTTCTTCCCTGTCTCTCTTTTTCCCCGCTCGTTTCATCCGATCAAGGCTCTAGCTGATCTCCACGGCGCCCGCAGATCGACAAAGGAAAAAGTCTTTGTTTTCGAAAAACCTTCCCGCACGCGCTGAAGGATTTCGATATTTCGGTGAAATCCGTCGTTTCACCGCAAGAAACGGAAACGTTTTCGTTTCGCTTGTATAGATGCGTAGGTATTGGAAGAGGAAATGGAAAAGCCGCAGTTCTCTTATCGCGCGGTCGAACCGCAAGAGATAAAGTTCTACGCAGTCGTTGAAAGTTTTCGGCAACTATACAACCGCTCGAGAGTTTATAGGACAAGAAGATCTGAGGAAATCAGAACGCCGAGTCGATATCATTTCGGCTCGATGTTCTGAATCCAGGGAACGCGGTAGCTGTGTCGGAGTGAAATGTTCATTTTTCACATTTTCACGTGTACAATTTGCCCCGATAACTTCACCCCTAAAAATTTTCGAGTTCCACTTTCTTCCGAGGGCGATAGACAGACACCAAACTTACCGACTGCAGTCTAGTTTCGGGATGAAACTAACGCGTTAAACGACCAAAAGATAGAGCCACGAACGTGCGGCGCCACCGTCTCCACGTCGCGGCGCAACGCAACGCAACGCAACGCAACGCAACGCAACGCAACGCAACTGCGTTGCTTTACTACGTACGCGTTACGCTGTGACATGAACGGATTTCACGATAACGCACATACATAAGGCGCATATTATAAGGAAAAGAAAATTTCGTACAATCGTTATATTTTTTATGATCAACTCAGGCGAGAAGGTGAAAATCAGATACGACACTATACCTATATGTGATAATCATCTGATTTCGAACAATTTTCTCCCTCCACTCGACAATTTTCCGTTACCTAACGGGCCACCGATTAGCTGGTATCAAACGACAAACTAGATACCTTATACATCCAACGATGATTTTTTATTTTCTACAACTTTCGTATGGGGAAGCCGCGCGCGTGTTTATTTTTCATTGATATATAAAAAAAAAAAAAACAACGCGCGATATGGTTAATTATTTGGGTTTAGAATACATATATACCTACTTATATACGTATACCTACAGATTTGGAAAGTCTCGTATATTAGAGGAGTAAGTTTAGGTCACGGTGACCGCGTTTAAACTGCGTTTTATCATAGAGTAGTATGTTTTTTGAAAAGTTCGTACCACTATATATATAGTTAGGTATAGTATAACATTCGGGAAATGACCGCGTGTCTCAACGCGCTGTCCCGATTGCGTGGAAGTTTCTAGCTTCTAGATAGATACATATATACACATTACATATATACCTATATGTATGTATTTAGTATTGGTAGGTACATAGGTATAACCTATCCCTAGTCACTTTTCACGGGTCGCGGCTATACAACGCGTTTGTCGTTGTAAATTTACGTGTATTTAGGTATCGTTTAAAGAATTACGATAAAAATTCTCATCGAAAATCTATCAATTATTCAACGATTTTATCGCAAAATGGCTGCAACCAGGATGGAAAAAAAAAAAACAAAAAACAAAAAACAAAAAGAACCCCACCGTCACGCCGAATGAACTTGAACGCTCAATATATTTTTCGACCAAAAACGATCTCCTTTAGAATTTCTTCAATACAAGAATGAAGAAAACTTTGAAGAAATAGGTATTATTAGTGAAAATTACGCGACGACAAAACTCGAAACTCGAAATTAGCTCTTGCTTAGTATTCAACGATGAAATTCGAAATTGGAGTAGGATATTCCATTTTTTTATTTTCTCAATTTTCGAGTATCGAATTTAGGATAGGATCGCTGTTGTTTCTACAAAAATGGACTAAAGAATGTTATTTCTTTTTCTTTTTTCGTTTTTCTTTTTCGTTTTCGTTGATCTCGGTCGATATTTGAGTAGGGTTTTTTTTTCTTAAGCGTCAATTTTGTCGCATATGTAGGTATGTATATATACACGTATTCAAGCGCAGGTAGGTATTTAAGGCCAAATTTTTTATTTTTTCGACTCGAATTTATATTTCCGAATTTAAGGTATTTTTATACATCGCGGGGCTGCGGATGTATAGCTGTAGTAGGTAGGTACGTCACGGAGCTGCGTTTAACCGATTCTATTAACCTAATTTTTTTCTTTTTTTGTTTTCTTTCTTTTTTTCATTTTATTTCTCTTGATAAAATGTTGCGGGATTGAATTTCTTTGATATCGGTTATACAGGTACCTACATCCAAACGATATCGTAATTTATCGGTAAAAACTTTGTCGATCCTTACACAGAAAAAAGATTAACTTGAGCCAAGAAATTTGTTTTGAAGAACCGAAAATCTCGCGAGCGAAGTGAAAATTCTATGAGCCAAGTAAATTATTTCTTGAATCATGAAAATTTTCTTGGTTCCAGAGAATTTTTACTTCGCTCGCGAGATTTTCGGTTCTTCAAAACAAATTTTCTTGGCTCAAGTTGAGGATGAATCCCATCTTTGCGTTGCGTGGCGAAACGAAGTTTCATTAACATGCTTTTCTTATGTTTTCTTAGGAGTGTGCGGAAATACTTCCATAAGAAACATAAGAAAAGCATGTTGATGAAACTTCGTTTCGCCGCGCAACGCAAAGGTGGGATTCATCCTTTAACCTTTTTTTCTGTGTATAGTGTAGCTACCTGCCTAATAATGAAACGAAGAACGGAATTTCCGACTTCGAATTAAGGAGGAAAGAAACTTATATGTATCATTTCTGTTCATTTCAAACTTCGGAATTCTTTCACCCGACATTTTGGATTGAAATCCGTAACTTACGTCTGCACGTAGAGAAGACCGTAATAACGTATTTCATACAAATATACGTATGTACATAGGTATATACTTTTTAACCAAAATTGATATATAACAACGCCAATTATTACGCCGCCGCATTCTCGTTATATAGGGGAAAGTTGCCATTGTTGGACCGCCACCTAAATTGGACCGTTTCAGTTTGGTAATTTTTTGCAACAGTACCTCTTCGATTTTGAGAATTGTAAAAATAGGAATGTTTAGAGAATTTCTAGTACTGATGGTATCCATTTTTACAATTCTCAAAATTAAGAAGATACAGTTGCAAAAAATTACCAAATTGAAACGGTCCAATTTAGGTGGCGGTCCAACAATGGCAACTTTCCCCTACCTATAACCCATACCCCGCGTTTGATCCAAAACTCATTATTTTCCCCCTGTCCTCTATACACGTATCGGACATTAGCTAATCGAAATTTACGTAATATAATTTCGGGAAATAGTTGTAGGTATGCGGAATACAATACTATGAATGAAAATTTTTCCACCAAACTTTCGCAGAGTGAAAAATTAAAAAAATGGTAATCGTCGCATCCGATTAGCGTAGTGCTGGACACAAGACGAGACAAGACGAGACTTTGCAGAGTCTTGTCTTGGTCTCGGAAAAATCTCAATTTTTACGTCTTGTCTTGGTCTAGTCTTGGTCTTGTCAGGTTAATGCTTGTCCCTTAATGGCCCTAATGATTATATCATCTAGTTCCCATTCAAAAAAAATTTCACAAGAACCAAATTTTGGATTTTATTTATCACCATTTTTTTTTTTTTTTCGTTCGAGTATTGGAATATTGACTAATCTTGCCGAGACTCTCGACAGTCTCGACAAGACTTCAGGGTAGCCTTGGTATCGTCTCGAATTTTTCCATCGTGATCTTGTCTTGGTCTCGTCTTGAAAATCGAGACGAGACCAAGACCAGACCAAGTCCGGTCTTGATCTTGTGTCCAGCACTAGATTAGCGGGAAAGATATATATGCGTATATATATGATACAAAAGGGGTTAGAATAAGTATAGTTAAGTTATAGAGCCTCTGGAGTGTCGACGACGATATAAGGTCCGCCATATTGGCGCGGGAAACGCGTTTTCTGTCAAATATGAATTTGACGAGGTATATTGTCGGATCGAGCGTGAATCCGGCATGGAACCATAGGCACTACGACATTAGCCCGTCGCGGAGCTGTTCAGCTCGCGGAATTCGGCGTTGTGAACGACCCAGAGTTGGAACCAAGTCGACGCCATTATGGCGGCCGTGTGACGCCAGGCCTGAGGACGCGATAACGAGAAGCGTCGCGCCACGTGTGACACAAGTGAGCGAGAGAGCGAGAGAGCGAGAGAGAGAGAGAGAGAGAGATAGAGAGAGGAGAGAGAGAAAGAGAAAGAAAGATGAAGAGAGAAAGAGTGAGCCGTAGGTGCAGGACGGGAGAAGAGCTTCGAGTCTCACTAATACACGTCGGCTCTGCACCCGCACACGCGTATGCGTGTACCGAGGATAAGAACGAGAGAGAGAGAGAGATGAAGAGGCGGGGAGGGGATCCACGTGAAACGACGAATCTTGTGTCGAACTACGCGGCTCCTGGTTGGCGGGGTCGAGTGACTTTTACCTGTCGTCTTACCTGTCGAGATCGACATGGCACACAGAAAATAGAAAAAATGAAATGGAGTTAAAAGCTGTGTGTATGGGTGCGTTTAGGTTTAGGTGTGAACTGTACGACGGGAAAAAAATAAATTTACAAATTTTGGACAGTTTCTTCAATAGTCACACAACCGTGTCAATTATTGGGGATGCAGGTTGTCGCCATTTTTAATCAATACATATATCTGTATGTTATAGGTAGTATATACCTATCAGAATAATGTAATGACGAGGGTGTTTCTTCTGCGTACATAAAAGCACACATATATAGGGGAAGGTAGGGCAAAACGGACCGAGAGGGCAAAACGGACCGCCTGAAAAATTTCTTTGGAATTATTGTAAAAAAATCAATGATGCATCGTGAAGGTAACCCTCGAACTTAGTAACATTTTGAGGTAGGTCTTAGTCAATCTAGTCGAGTCAATTATCCTTTCTAGTCGTTTCCGATGACTTGACTGAGTCTGACTCGACGTGATTGACTAAGACCGACCTCAAAATATTTCTAAGTTCGAGGGTTAACTTTACGATGCATCATTGAATTTTTTATAATAATTCCAAAGAAATTTTTCAGGCGGTCCGTTTTGCCCTCTCGGTCCGTTTTGCCCTCCCGGTCCATTTTGCCCTACCTTCCCCTATAATTAAAAATATCGTATTATAATTCGGAAAAATTGATGCTTCTAATTTGTATCAAGCGCGGCCATGCGACGAAACGTTACGTAACGTACGTAAGGCATTGATGACTCTTGCGCCAGAAAAGATTTGCGAGTCGCCAACACTAAATCTACCTCTATAAATGCGTGGTATATAGGTATGTGCGTTATTGGCTGCAGTTGGAATCTTAAATTACACACCTAAAGCTAAAAAAAAATATTCAACTAGGTGCGTTTATATTCGTATATTCGATCTTCATATGCCATAGTACCAATAATAATATGATAGAAGAAATTAAATCAACTAAATTCGAGACCATTAATTATGTGTCGGAGACTCGCCGTTTAGAGTAATCTTTTGTATTTCACTAGGACTATGGGGTACCAACAATATAAAACAAACGCCGGACGTTATTCGGATTATATACCGTGCGTTTCGTCGCAGGTTACGTAAGAGGCAGTGGGTACCTGCTGTATAGTTATATATTTAACAGGGGGCGGTAGACTGTCACGAGAAAGTGGCGGGCTAGTGTAAGGCTGCTTCTGCTTCTACTGTTTCTGTGCTGTTGGTGGTGCGTGCATCGGACAGGTTTATTTCCCGCCAATAATTGATATACCGCAAGGATACAGTGTAGTTTGGTACTTTGATACGTACGAATTAAGAGCCATTTAGCATAACTGCGCAGTGTATAAGCATTGCAATTGGGAAAAATGAAAAATTGATGCGAATTATATAGGAATAAAGAAATGAAGATGAATATAGCTATAAGAACCGTGAAATATTATCACCTGAATGTATATACCTACCCACGTTATGCAGGTCAAATATTATTTAGGCACGTGCGCAAGAGTCGAGTAGCGCAATATTATAGGTAGTATCGCATAACGACGTTATATAGGTATTGGCGAAAATATTATTTCAACGATTGGGAAATTACTTATACCTGAGGATTAAACCTCGAATACGGTTACATATATATATGGCATACATATATATGAGGTATTCCACGTGAAACCAAAAGTGATTTGACTTTCGGGTTTTTGATTTCGATCGAAATTTTTTTTCGTATCACCCTTTGCAAGCTAAAACGATACCCCGAAGGGTTTTTCGATTGCAGCTGTTTATTTCGATTTATCAATTAATGAAAATATCCCCGAGTTACCATTTGACCAAGTTTTCCATTTTTTCCTCCGAAACCTCGTGCCCTGGGGTGAAAATGACCCGGATACAAAATGTTCATTCTTGATCGAACTTTCCGAAAAACATTTTTTCAAACCTCCGCCATTAACGATCATAGAAGATATTCGAGTGTAAACACTAAATTTGAAATTCCAAAAAAAGGCTATTTTTAATTATGAATTTTTTTTTTTGAAAAAAAAGTAGACAAAAATTCGAAACTTTTAAGCCCCTAATCAAGGTGGGACGAATTTTTCTTATATTTTTTTCTAGGGTATAAAGCTTGTTTTCCTGGAAAAAAAATTTAATTTTCGAAATATTTTTATGAGTGGTCTATTGGATCGCCTAATCATTTGTTTTTTTTTGTTTTCCAAGCTGAACAAAAAGTGATTGGCAAGAAAAGAATCATTGAAAAAAAAATTTTAATTTTTTTCGCCAATAACTATTTTTCAGCGCTGAAAACAGAAAAAAAAAAGAATAATTAAGCGATCCAATATAGACCACTCATAAAAATATTTCTAAAATTAAATTGTTTTTCCAGTAAAACAAGCTTTAGACCCTAGAAAAAAATATAAGAAAAATTCGTCCCATCTTGATTAGGGGCTTAAAAGTTTCGTTTTTTTGTCTACTTTTTAGAAAAAAAAAAAAAAAATCAAAATCAAAAATGGCCTTTTTTTGGAATTTCAAATTTAGTGTTTACACTCGAATATCTTCTATGATCGTTAATGGCGGAGGTTTGAAAAAATGTTTTTCGGAAAGTTAGATCAAGAATGAACATTTTGTATCCGGGTCATTTTCACCCCAGGGCACGAGGTTTCGGAGGAAAAAATGGAAAACTTGGTCAAATGGTAACTCTGGGATATTTTCATTAATTGATGAATCGAAATAAACAGCTGCAATCGAAAAACCCTTCGGGGTATCGGTTTAGCTTGCAAAAAGTGATACGAAAAAAAAAACGATCGAAATCAAAACCCGAAAGTCAAATCACTTTTGGTTTCACGTGGAATACCTCATATATATAGGTATTTTTAAATTATTAACTTTAAGAGTTAATATATGGACGCGGTTGAGGTGGTTGTAATTCCAAGAATCCTGTTTAGGACAAATATTTGCTAGAAGGAAGTAACATGTCTGTACCTACATAGTATACCTATATATATATATATATATATATATGTACTACGATTTAGCAATAGATATAGGTAAATACATAAATTCAACGATTTGGTTTCCACGGTTCGGTGTATTATACCTACACACCTATACACATTTTCGAAGAACAATAATAAGCCAATTAGACGCAGATTCTTGAGTCTATATATAATACAAGGATTATATAGATATACGATGAAATTATTTAACTACTCTGATATAGTAAATATATACGTTAAATCGATTTCCTAACACCTTTCAAATTCTTCTGTACAGATATTTTCTTTGAAATTTTTCAAGAAATAAATTTAATCATATATTCCCTATTTTCTATATCATTGTCGTCTCCATATATGTATACCCACCTACATATATGTATTATACGTGATAAGAAATTGGAAAGTAAAGATGTTTGTTTGTCGTTTAAATTCCAATGGTCATAGTACGATGCTATATAAGGTACCTATAGGTATAGGTATAGGTGTATACGCGCGATGGTTTGTTAGTGCAGGATATTCAAGTTTACCTTTGACCATCGCCGTTGCGATCGTCGATATCCAATCGTTCCATCTCCTTCTGAAGGATCCCAGATTCTCCAAATTTATCCATAGACATAGCGCTTCTCTTCTTTTGATAATATTATAAGTTTCTTTTGTTTTGTTTTTGTTTTTTCTTCTTCTTTTTTCTTTTTTACACGCGAGTAGACAATATTATTATTATTCTTATTATTATTATTATGTACAGTAATAGTAACTTTTCAATATATATACTTTATTATATCTTAATTGATAAGTTTTAGTTAGCTGCCGCTAACTTTGAGGTAGAATATACACTGGCACACACTGGATTTCTTTTTTATTTTAAACTTCTTCTCTTTCTTTTTCTTCTTTTAATGTTGTTGTTGTTGTTATTTTATTTATTTATTTATCAGCAACAAACCGAAAACAATAAACACAACACTGCTCTATATCTTCTTTTTTGTTTATTATTATAGGTTTATAGATTTTGAAATCAATATAGGATCACGAAAAAATAAATGATAATGATGTAGTGTTACTGTTATTTATTTATTTCTTGTTAATATAATATATATATGTTTAAAAATGTAGGTAATCGCGTTGTCGTGGCAGTTTTCGAGCAAAATACGCTACGATGGCGTTTATTTCTATATATCTTATATACTTTTTTCCTTGATTTCTCTTCTTTCCTTTATCTCTTCTGTCTTCTCTTTTCTCTTTTCTCTCTTCTCTATTTTTTCACTATATATGATTTACCCTGTGGATACAGTCTTTCGTAAGAAATGAAATGAAACGAGGACTTAATAAACACAGGATCAAACTAAGGAGGTAGTTTGCTGCAGGTAATTTGAGAGTTTTTCAATTAATATAGTATATTTTTAGTATATATGTAAGTATATATATCTATATATAGATGCGAGGGGGATTTGCTCCGTTGGTTCGTTCTGATGTATATTGTTTGAAATTTAAATTCGGTCGAAACAGCGGTACAACACGTGACACTTTAGTGATGTGATGGAATCAACGACGACGACGACGACGACGACGACGACGACGACGACGACGACAACGACGATGATGACGACGACGACGACGATGACGATGAAATACGAAGAAGAACCAACGTAGAGACACTCGCGCACGCACACTAATCGGCCGGTAATACACACACACTCATACACATAGACACTTACACACACACAATACTGCGCGCGATGTTGTATATACCGGACGAACTAAGAGAGGGATGCACAGGTACAAGAACAGTCGTGAAGGGTATGGTAAAGAACCGCAGGAACTTGGTGCAATATCCTTTTACTCTCTTCTCCTTTCTCCTTCTCTTTCTTTTTCTCTTTCTCTTTCTCTTTCTCTTTCTCTTTCTCCTTCTGCTTTTCTCCTCTCCTCTCCTCTTCTATTTCTCTCTTCGTTCTTGCCCTTCTTTATCTTATTTCTTCCACACCGCGTCGCTGCAGCAGATTCCCATTAACGGAGTATTACGCGCGCGATGATTTCCTGTATAGTAGAAATAATCAACGGTATAAATATTATTTATTTATTTATAAAATGATGTTCGATCGGGGTATAACACTGTATATGACCAATATTGCCGCTGAACTTATGGCGCGGGCTGACGCGGCCCCGTAGTACAATACTGGTGTGTAGAGTGACGACCGAGCCAAAATGGTGGGTTGTCACCGATATCGCGGGAGCACTCGTCGAAAACTATGGACAAATTCACTTTAGGTATTCCCGATCCTGCGGCACCAACTATACTATTAACTCGATGCACAAAATAACAAATCCAAATTAAAACTGTGCGTGTGTTTATGGTATGCGGTTTAAGGGTGCAGGCGTTCTCACTCGCGCGCGCGTACCGTGTCGATTCTCTGTATAAGTTTTGATTACCGTCCGAAAATATATATGCAACGACGATCTACCTCTCTTCTCATTTACTTTTTCACGTATTTTCTTATTCTTCCCTTCTTTTTCTCCTTCTTCTTCTTCTTATTATTATTCTTCTCTTTTTTCTTCTTCTTTTTTTTCTTCTGTCTCTTACAATTTCTTCTTCTTCTTCTTCTTTTTCTTCTTTTTCTTTCGAACTGAAGTAAATCGAGTTGAATTTTGAATCCGAATGATTTTTGTGGTGAAACGATCCCGTAGCGCAACACCGTGTGACAACGACAGCGTGTGCCTCCTCTCTCGCAGTGTAGTACAAGGGTATCTAGCGACAAGCGCGGCACACTGATATTATTTTTATAATCGTGTGCGGCGAGCGAACGGGGCGCCGTAGGCCGCGCCCAGCTTCCCCCACCCCTGTTACCTCCCCCACGCACAACCGTCGGTCCCCCCTCTTCTCTCTCCTCGTACGCCCTCCGATCCCCTCCAGCCCCGACGGGGTCTTTTGCCTCTGAGGGGCAACCCGGCGACCGGCGAGGCTCGCCCCCTCTCCCACCGACCCGCGCTTCTTGCGCGCCTCAAACCCCAACCATCCCTCTGCCCCGCCGAAACCCCCGCCGACACCGAACCGATTAGAAAATGCGTACGTCATCGGAGCAACAGAGCCGTCTGGCGGATGCCGGTAAGCGTTAAACGAGGATCCCCTCCGCTGTTTAGACGACGCCGCGCCGCATGGGTTGCGCGCCGGGTTTTCCCTCGCTCGACGCCGATGCCCCTGCCGCGCAGGGTTTCGGCTGGGATCGCGAGTGCCACCGCGCCGATGCGGCGCGGCGCGACGCCGGAGCTACCGACGCGCCATCGACGCCGTAAGATCAACTAACGTCGCTTCACTCGACGTGACACGCGAGGCGCTGATCTTGCCGCCAAAAATTGTGCTGGGGCGCCGGATAAACGAGAGGTGGAACGCGACGTGGGCGTTTTAGCACCGAGGTGCGTTTTCAGGAGGCGACAAAATCTCGCAGACGACTCTAAGGCCGGAATTGAAACTCTGGAACGAGAGGAGACGGCGACGACAACTACGGATTGGCTTACTACACGCTATCCCATGTTGCTCGAGGTCTCAGCCTATATTAGGACGCGGTATGCACTATACATATACGTCACGTGCGTATACGCCACCGCGATTTCATACCTCAACCCGCAGGGTATGTCGCCGGCATATTTTCGCATTTTCTTACCAAACCATTCTTATGTATTGGATTGTCGCCTCGTCGCACTGTACGATAGACGAAGGGAATTCGTTCATGGCGTGCGCCTTGGCCATGGCCTAGTGACCGCCAAGGCTGGCCCAAATTCTTTAGGTCTATGAGAGTTGATCCAAGTTTCATCATACTCCAGTACCTATACGAATACCATCTCTGCGTTTCTATACCAACACAGCGATACCGAAATCGAAAGTCCTCGACCCGACGTTGAACCAAACTCACAATCAGAGTACCGTAAGTACACTGAGAGAATTTTATGATAGCGTCTACGATTCGTGGTTTGTAGTTTTTATCATCTGGAATGGTAATTGAATTTGTAGCAGTCAAGATTATGAATATAATCATTTATTGGTTATAGCTACTACTATCATTTGATAGCAATTTCTACAATGAAGCGATTGTACGCTTTTTTATCTGGATGGTAACGGTTATCATCGGGGCGCGAGAAATTATTCAAACGTACAGGCTTGAAACTGCAGCGCTGAACGTTGAGAAAAAAGAAAACAAAAAGAAGCTATAGCTTATATATGATCATATATGATGGTAATGATTACCATCATTGATCGTAGGATTAAAAATAAAGTTTTTAAAGGTTATTATTTTGATAATAAATTTCACAATCTCATATTAACATGAGAGATGATAAAGATTATCATAAGAATGGTGAAGTTTCTTATACATATTGTACATTCAATCATGTGAATAGTGTCCGCTATCATTGAAATCGGTTAGTGCGTTTTTACGATAATTCGATGGTAGCATTTACCATAAAATTCTCTCAGTGTAATCGACGATTGATAAGAGCGGATTGCTGTGATATTGAAAACTCGAACGGGCGCGGATCTCCACCGTATAGCAAAGGGACTGAGTATTGGCAGATTGGTTTTACCGATGCGTAGGGTAATGCGAGGAGAGAGTCAAAAATCAGAAATTTCGAATTCGAGGAAATCGAACCGCCCCGAGTTGGCTTTTTCTTCTCGCATATACCTAAAATTCGAATGTTCGTCGCCCTTCTTATCGTCGCGGTTGCGTCTACGCACCGTATACATTTCTCTCGCAGCATTATACACATTTCCACACATCAGTTAACCAATTGTTTCACCACTGTGATATAGACACGCTGGAAGATAAGGCACATTGTGGTTAGTGGTTACCCACATAACTAATTGGCGCCCAAGTGGAAATAAGGTTCGGAAATGCTTGCGGTGTATTTTACATCCGTTTGATTCGACCATGCTTATCAACAATGAATATATTCAAGAGAATAGAAAATTTGGAATCATATTCAAAACGTCGGCTCCATTTCTCAACTACGTCATCCTGCTGGGCCTGCGCGAGGGATTAGACCCCTCGACCCATGAGGTTTGCCTGAGTACCTAGCGCCCAATAACCTGCAGAGTTTTACGACTTCCAGTTGTTTCGACTTTCGGGACTTTTTTCCGGGAATATTTCCTCCCCCGACGAAACGAAACGAAACTAACCGAGCTCAGAACTAATCGGCCTGATCCTTTCCAACTACCGACTGCAACGGCTTCACCTTATAACATCCTCATGCTGCTGCAACTCTACGCGTCGACGCAAACGAGATAACTAGGGAAAACCGACGACCAACTGTTGATGTGGTCGGGTATCCACGCCCTATTTTACTACGGCGAACACGTGGCTCTATACTACTAGGTGATTTCAAGAAATCTGCGGAACAGGGACTTTTCACACAATTTTATGCATTTTTTTTCTCCAATTTTGGATCCCATTGAGAATCCAGCGATGTGTGATTATCAAATTAGGGTGTTTCTTTGAAATACAGGGTTTCACTAGTGCAGCGTTCAGCAGTAATTCTCTGAAATATTACTACCAACAATACAGGAATGATGGACTGCTCGCGTGTATTCTTATACCTACTGCAACGGTAAATGCTGCAGTTCGTGTGCCAGCTTTGTGCTTAGGTACGGATACGGTTCTCTTGAAAATATTTCAAATTTATTGCAGGATCAGGTGTCGCATAGAATACCCGCACCTAACCGACCGCCACGTTTTCGGGGAAAGTTTTTGATCAAAAGAATGAAGAATGAAGAATGAAGAATGAAGAATGAAGAATGAAGAACGTAAGGCGATCGAAAGACTCTCGATACTCAATAGCGCTCGATGCATCCCGCATATGTATTCGTATGTGATACCTGAAGAGACGGTTTGATGCATCAAACCTTAAGTACTAATTTGCTTAAATGGTAGCTAAATGCAAATCAATCGAGCGCTTCGAGTGTTTTGAATAATGGTGAAGAGAGAGAGAGAGAGAGAAGTGGAGGGTTTCTAGGCGTGCAGGTAGGTCGGTAGTCGAAAAACTAGATGGAAAAAAGAAAGAGAAAGAAATGCGCTGCATATTTGAAGGGAACTGGATTACTCCCGTCCAGTTATGCAAAGCTGGTCACGATTTTCAGCCTATGTTCCGGGAAGGTATACCGTACCCCATATACAAACGTTGGGTTGGGTACCTACATACATAGTCGCCGGGGAACCAGGAAGCCCGACGTTATACCAAGGGTACCCTTGGTTTCGTTGGTATAACGGTGCCTGCAGCTGAATCTAGCCTAGAGACGCCCGGATGCGGAGAATATCTCATGTACACACACTAGCGTACACGAACCGTAAAATCATAGACCTTTGGTAGACCCTTTGTAGACCCTTGTCGTATACCTGCCCTCTCCGGTATACATAAGCATATATACAAGGTGGTCAGGCATTGGCACGCACCGGCGCCGAATCTACTCTCCTATACTTCATAGGAACGAAATGTGGACATTTTTTTTTCTACAAGCTAGACATTCCCAGAATTTCAAAGTCCCAATGTCACGTGAGCGAGATTTTTGCAATATTTTTTTTAGTGATATAGGTTCTTCGGTATACCTACTTCCTGAGTGTTTGGAATTGCGAAATAGTGATTTTGCCCTTTTCGAAATGCTTCTTCGCCGAGATATTTAGTGCCGAAATTTTTTAACGCCCTGTATACACCTATATACAAAAAGGATATCCATATATCTGTACCTGAAGAAGGTGCAGGACAACTGCAAGCACTGGATTCCTAACCAGGGGATTTTCTCGTTCTACCTGGGCCAACAAAGAGTCCTGGGATTAACTGCGACGAAATCATCCCCTCGAACCCGGGCCGCTGTTAGAGGCTTACCCAGGGGATTGCATTTTCCAGAATTTCGTCCTGCCTGTTCGGCCGCCGTTCTAGCCACTTTACACCCGTGAAAGCGACGTTTTATTGGAAGTGTAAACAATTATACTTCGTCTTTTCGTATACGGTTTTCACCTTTCATGGTACAGTGCCGTCTATAAACGGGGTGTTCAAAACCTGATATTTCCCAAAAATTTATTTTATATACCTACACGAGAAACTGCAGCCATTCAAACAAACTCACAGGTATGGAATTGGAGCATTTACATTCCGGAGATCCAACACCGTTTTATGGGGTATTTCACTATGTACGATGGCGATGACAATTTCAGGATGCGGAACGCCAGGGATACCAATCCAAAACTCGTTGGCAGTAGTTTAGTAACTTACTAGATTCCCCTAGTAAAATCACTGAAAATCTAGTGATGTCTAGTAAAAATCTAGTGATTTATAGTGATTTTACTAGAAACATCTAGTGAGTTACCAAACTGCTGCTAACGAGTTTTGGGTTGGTATCCCTGGCGTTCCGCATCCTGAGATTATCACGGTATATAGACTCCTCAGGAGGTACTATAGCACAAAGAATCTACCGCCAGAGAAAAGTTCGTTTCTATCTAGGTAAAACCCGGTCTTCCTTTGGCGCTGCACCGGGCCTTGCGACGTTGACCTGGGTAAACCTATAATAGGCTACAATTATACGCCTTATGATATATATACGGACGTTTATACAAGCTAAAATCAACGTTCAGAACTGATCATCAATTCAGGGGTGGCGATAACGAATCTGAAATATATTTTTTGGTACACGTGTCCGTAAAGTACGTACTTTAGGGACTGTTCTAAGTCCGTAAAGTTTGATTTTACCGACCCAAAATAGTCCGTAAAGTACCACTTTACGGACACGGGTACCAAAAAATAGTGTTCGCTCCACGGCCCTAAAGTCGGATTTACTTGACCGAGTGGGGGATTTCGCATCCTCGGACCGGCTGCGCCGGTCCTCGGACGCACAATCCCCACTCGGTCCGTAAAGTCCGACTTTAGAGCCTAGGACCGAAAAGCACTATTTCGATATAGTGTGCGGAAAATGAAATTTTACGCACACTGTGTCGAAAAATATCGTATGCAACTCGTGCGTAACATTTTTGCGCACTTGTTGCATAATATAGTAAGATTTTACGCACTCGATGCATAATATACTATTCCGCGCCGATTTATTCATCCGTTTGAAAGCTAGATTATAGTCACCGTCACTATCGTTTCTGTTTATCGATTTGCTTCGGACATGATTATCTTCACTTCGACGGTGTATAGGTCATTACATGAGAATAATCTATACCTATGAGCCATTCTAGTTTTGCGGTTACTTCAGTGTAGTTTAGTCTAGTTTAGCTTGATTTAGTTAGGGCGAGGAAGGAGATGGACGGACGCCGCGACGCCGAATAGAGAATACGGAAGCCGTTCAAGTTTCAATGGATTCACAGAAACGACGTTGAACGCAGCCCTGGAATGGGCTATGAGGGGATGGAGTGGGCTTATGGGGGAGAAAATAAAGAGGGGTAGAGCTTTCAACGCGAGTATACATATATTCACGCATATTTGTACTTGAGAACCTGGGCCAAGGCCATCTTCGGCAAAGAACTAAATACATATGAGAAACTCGCGCACTCACATATACATAGGTATATAGGTATCCAAGTGCCTTTACGTACACAGATATGCCTATAAGCACATGTGAATATGAATACCCACCTATTTACAGATATTATATGACCAGTTGAGTACAAAGTAGATGTACACTATAGTATACAGGTTGCGTAGGTACAACTTATAATGTGACTTCGAAATACACAAGAATTACGCAGAATTTTGTCGTGAAAGTAAATCGGGGATAAATTCGTGTCGTTGGTCGTAATTATTACGGATCAACATGACCTAATCCCAAATCCCAACGATAGATACTGTATTGATTATCGCGTAAGTGTATAGGTATTTACCTCTCGTCATGATTATGTGTAGGGGTTGAAATTTTTTTACGTTTTTTGGATGAAATCGCAGTAGCGATTGACGTGCTTGCGAAACTTATAGCGAAAAGTTTGTTTCCCCATCGCGCAGATTATATCGATCCTATGTTAAACTATCTGAATAGTCAAGGGGACCGGTACAGCGACTTTTCGAGAAGTTATCATAGACCGAAATCAATTTATTTCATAACCAAACTTCATTTCACATCAAAATATTTTTCTTTTTCCAAATCATGTGTCGTAAGGATTTTAGAGCACCGTTGGACCGATTCAGGTCATCTTGGATTCATTTTCTTCAGAAAACAAATCCTCATCATGTGAATGTAGGAATTTTGAAAATTTTTCGTTTTGGCCAAGTTATTTAAGAAATGAGTGATAATAATTTTTGCAAATTTGGTAAATTGATCATAACTTATGACACAATTTTTTATTTTAAGATCCCTACATTCACAAGATGAGGAATGATTCACCGGAGAAAATGAGACGTCAAGAGATTGAATTGGACCAACAGTGTGCCAAAATCCTTACGACACATGATTTGGAAAGAGAAAAATATTTTCATGTGAAATGAACTTTGGGTATGAAATAAATTGATTTCGGACTATGATAATTTCTCGAAAAGTCGTGTACTGGTCCCCTTAAGGGAAAGATCGTCTTTTATACTTATACTGCCAGAATCCTTTCTCCTGTGTTTTAAAGAATTTAAATTTTGTCAGTTATTATTCAGTTGTATATAGGAAACAATACTCGATCACCTTGCGAAACTGAAACTGAAAGGCAACAGGCCTGCTGCCCTTGGAAATATATTTCTGATCGCAATTAACACCAGCTATAATAACTACTGTTAATACACCTACCTACAGCTGAAAATCGCAATCGTATGTCTATGCGTATTACGAGCGAATCATACCTACTTATCGTTAGGCGCTATAATTCGAGAAATTAATCTCGGAGATCGTTATAGACGTACGTGGCTGACGTGTTGAGATCATTATTTTAAGGGTCAGATCATTAAGCGTTAAAGCAACGTCGTTATAGATAAGGTACCTACGTGAGATAGGATAGGATCATTAATCGGGTTGTGCCTATTAATTAGACCTCAATTTGCGCGGCCATTCTAATATTCACGTCGTACAAAAATTTAAGATCGACGCACTAGCAGGGGGAACGAGATTAGTGGTTGATACTCGTAAGTTTTACTCCGTACAAAAATGATCCTTTCGATTCTTCGCGGTATAATTTATTCACCTTGTCGAAAATTTCGGTTTTACTCAATTCCCACGACTCGCGAGTCGGAGTTATATGTACCAGCTACCATGTTCCATTTTCCCATACCTGCGAGCGGTGAAAAGCCTGCAACGTGTACCGAATACCCTGTGCATATGCACACCTGCCTAGCGCTAGGCTGTTATAACAACGAGTTATTAAAAAATCGGTGCAACTTTTCGGATCACCGCAAGACAACGAGCTGCTGCAACCGCGGCGTTACGGTGAAAAAGTCTAGAAGCTACGTTCTTCGCCGTATAGGGTACGCGGCTTTACGCTCGGTCGAGGAGATAATCGATTAAATATTTAACGAAGTTAGCTGATCGGACAAGGCTGCTGGTCAGGCGTTGTGTAAAGACATCCACTCGAACAAAGCCCGATTTTGAGATAGCCTCCGCACCTTTAACACACAGGTGAGGACCCCGATCTAGCTCTAGGTATACAACTACCCCTTTTCGCGCACCGCATGAAGAGATAAAATTTCATACCTCTCCTCATTCCAAGCTCGATGTATAAAAAATAATTCCCACTAGGTTTTGAAAGATAAACATAAATTTCACTAGTAAATTACGGCCATGGAAACGAAAGAGAAAAAAAAAAAAAAAAAAAAAAAAAAAAAAAAAAAAAAAAAAACGAAAGAAAAAAGAACAGAACAGAGAAAAAAAAAAAAAAAAAAAATTGTGAATGCGTTTCGGAGTTGGAGAAGAATGGTGAGAAAAATAATAGAACCGTATGGGTCAGGGTCAGACGTTCGTCTAGTCGGTATGAGGGAATGCCCCATATGCATAGTACGTAGAGTCGAACAGTTGCGAGGTTATACCGATTTGGGAGACAGACCAGGTTGTGATGCCGGGTGTCGAGGAAACGCCAGCTTTTGTTTTCGAAGTTTTTAATAACCGTTGGGGTAGGTTGCAATAGGGCTGCGTGGGCTGCCTGTTCACTATACTCAAGCGGTTCGGCCCACTAAATAACAATGGTAATGGAGCGTGGCGTTAAATTATCAGACTGTTTCCGGTCCCGACTGCAGTGCTCCCTATATGTGTATAACGTAGGTATATGTCGTAGTTTTAGCCGCGTAAACAACAGCCGCGGATCGTCACTAATTAATCGGGTACCTGTACCTTTCGTAATCAATCGCAGAGCTCTCCCCTCACATTTGGAGATGTTAAATTAATCGCTGAGATCAAAGGCCGAAGATTAACTCGGCAATTTCAATCTCGAACCCTACTTGATTTCAGATAGGAGGAAGAAGAACGTTCAAGGAAACGATATCGAGGGCTAAGGACCAGAAGGGCGTAACCCACATTTTGCCGACTTTGTTTAATTTTCTGCCACAAGGGTGTATGTCTAAAAATTTAATACGTGAGCCCTTTTGCATCCGCAGTTTTTTTTGTGGGTTAAGCCCTCCTGATCATTAGCCCTCGATATATGGGTGTGAAAAAACTGATTCGAACAGTTCCGGAAGGCGAGGAAACGGAAGCTGCAGCGTTCACCGCGAGAAACGAGAGAACGTCGAGATGAACGAGAAACGTGCCCAGGGGCTGAGGAGGAGTTCGCGCGGACGGACGGAGGTTCGCGGAATCAATAGTGCCCACGCACCCTCCCGCAGGATTTCACACCGCGGGTTCGCTGCTGCTGCTGCTGCTGCTGCTGATGCTGATGCTGATGCTACTACTACTGCTCCTTCTGTTACGGGGCTGGGCCACGCGGTTTCGCGTAAATTCCCCGCGAAAATACCCCGAGGAAATCAACCTGCGTATATGTTACGGCGACAGATATATATATAAACATATCTGTATGTCGCCGCGTGTTATATGAACATCTCTATTTGATGAGAAAGACGAGGCGATCTCCGACGCTGGAATCTGCTCGCACAGAGCCATTAAAGCTTTGATAGCTGTTGCTTCATTATCAAAAGGATATATATGCGACCAAGCGTCTTTCGTTTCTCTCGATCGATCGATCGATGTCCCACGGATCGGTGTAATTTTGGGTACAACAACAAATCGCATCCTGCAGGGTTAGGGCGGTTCGGGACGGGAAACGGCGGTGGAGACCACTGCACGGGCATCACCACCACCGCAGTCGTGTGGACGAAATTTTCACTTGAGAGGCTTCACCCGACTGAGCTTTCGCCTTGGGTATATCTATCTACTTAACTCTCGTCCCTTCCCCGAACTAACGCACGGTGATAGCTAATTGACTTTCACCTGTGATAGTACGTTGCTACGATTATCACCAACATACGTATGTCGACGAGGCTTGATGCCATAGTCAGCTGTTCCGAATAGAGTATAATGCAACCATATTTCGAAGAATTTTTGTTCGATTATCGAACAAACTAAGAATTGGACTCGGAAGATTGCGAAATTTCAGTACTTTTCGATACTAGTGCGAAAGTGTTGGTTCTCGGACGAGTCTGAAGTTTTTCGCCAGAGCGAAGCGAGGGTGACAATCACACGAGTCGAGAATCATCTTTCGCACGTGTATCGAACTTCATTTTTTAACACAACGCGTGTCAAGTTGAATTTTATGCACGTGAAGCGTGTGCAAAATCGAACTTTGCGCACGCAGTGTAGAAAAGATCCGTTTCGGCATTCGGACAATTCACTAGAGCTGCCCGCTCAAATGCCTGAAGGTAACATTGAAAATGATACCTGCATGAGAAAATTTCTTAGCAAATCCAATTGACTAAAAATGTTCGTAATCCTCGAAATTGATCGGTTCCAGTATCGCAAAATTCCCGTATAATTAGATGATAAAATTCAAGCGTACAGTAATGTTCATCGATGGTGTCCCTGTGACTCACTATTTTTCCTAGCTTTTTTTCAAATCAAATTTCCCTTCTACAAATATTTTATTTGCCAATGACCGGTGGCTTACTTCGTGACTCTGCTGCAACACGCAGCTGTCATATTCCTAACAACCTGAAGGTTCCACTGGTCACGGGTACATAAAATGTTCATAGAAGTAAAACTCGATTCTGGAGAAAATAGTGAGCCACGAGGACACCATCGATGAACATTACTGTACCTAACGATCTACTGCCTGCAGTCTACAGTCTACAATCTACAGTATTAACTATTAGGGGAATTAAGCAGGTAGATCGGACTCACCTCCATCCATTTCCGACCTGGTCGACGGGAGATTCTGGCAGTGTGGTTCCGCTACCCCTGTAAGCAGGAAGACACACTCTGTAGGTATAGGATGTTAAAGGATGTAGGGAACTCGAAGTGCATACTATCTACTGCAGCGTTGCAAAACGCATGCACATACATATACTTACCTACGCCCTACTATCCTACCACACAAAAAACCCATGCTAATACACCTTGTAGTTTGAAGCGAGGTTTCTTATTTTTCCACCTCGATTAGTTTCGCATATTGAAAGCAGCCCGTGGAACTAAATTATGGTAAAAAAATGTATGCAACAAAAAATAAGAATAAGAAAACGAAGAAGAAGAAGAAGAAGAAGGAAAAGACTAAAAAATAATAATTAATATACTCTGAGATGTAATCGGTCTTAGCGCCAGGTGCAACGGCTACTATTTGGAATGGGATGCACTAATATACTTTCAGTATTTCTGCCAGCCCACGTAACAGGGCAATTTTTCGCGGTGTGTTCTTTAAACGACGGACTGCACGGCAATCAACTTAAATTACTCTTCAGAAAATTCGTGCCTATATGCCAAAGTCGTTTCTGCACCTCACCGTTTTATTACGCTAACGCTGGTGCACCTGTATCTCACACCTAGGTATATCTTGTATCTTCTTATAGTAATATAAACTCATCCGATGCAGCTACTATATACGCAGACCAATTTAAATCAACAAAAATCCGAAACCGATTGGTTTAAATTCGTTTACCGGTATCGTAAATAAAAACATAACTTGCCAAAAGTATGATCCCATCATTACGGCAGGTGCTGACCCGCCACCTGATCGAGACATGAAGAAATCTGTGAAAGATACGCCGATATGCTGCAGCAGTAGCTGAGAATTAATGATGTTGAATAAAACTGTAATGAGGAACTTTGTGCAGTGCGATAATTGATTATGGCTGAATTTTTAGCTGCACGAATGGGTGTTCGGTGGTGGTTTTTATTTCTCACGGATGAATGATTCTTATTCGGTGTCGGATCAAGTTTGCATAGAATAATCTTCTGACAGTTATTGCGTACCGTATTCATGCACCTAGCTTTGAGATACTTTGGGCAAACATTTGAGGCAGAAAATTCTTTACAAAGTTTCGAGGGGCGATCGGTTTTTGAACCAACAACAGCTCGTACACCTAGAACCTGGTACAAAATTCATTCATGCCAGTCCAGTTTTATGTTTGCTTTTCGTCTTTCATACGTCAACGCCGAATATGACCTCTTTGGCACCGCTAGTTCTCGCTCATAATCGCACACACCGTGAATTAAATTGTATAAGAATGGATTACGCAACATTTCTGATCTCCGATGCAGCATATATTCATAATATCATCCAACTGATACATGTAAGAGTCGAGAACTTGAACTTGCGTGCATATCACTTATCCCGACAAGGTTCAGCGGTTCTTGAATTTCATCAATTTAGCTGTCAGCGAAAATGGAGACACGTGCTCAAATTCGGATCTAGAATAGAACAGACGAAAAGTCATAACGTTTGGTACACCGAGTGCATGGAATTCGAATTCCTAACCGTTATCTACCGAATAATGAAGGAACGTGTACCGGACAATGTTCTGCTCATAGTGAAACGGGATTCTACGATGAATCCGGTGAAATCAATCCAACAGTCATCATCGAGCCTGCATGCAGCAATGAAATTTCAAACCACTACGCCTCCCGCACATCTGATTTCGAAATTGTTCTTAATTCGGGGAAAAAGTGGGTAGAGCGCCACAAATTACATCAAAATCATACAAACGGATGTCACATCGATACATCTGAGCCTCTGTTCACATCTGAGAGTGAAGAAGACCGAAGCAGGTATGTTTCTTCAGGGGGAGCTAATCGTGAAAGAATTACGTCAATTTCTTTGAAGAGCTTAGAAAATCCATCGACACAATGAGAAAAAGCATGCTCATACTGCTGCAGACTGCAGGGACTATTCCCACATATCTAAAAGCTTTTCCATACCAACGCCCGTAATCGGGTTGGGTGTAGTAAGCACCTACCATCGAGCGACCGAGGTGATACGATGCGTCGTGCCCGGCCCCCGCGACGCAACAAGTGTATCCGATGCACCTCGGCGTGGTTCTCTGGGTACCGAACAAGTAGCACCGAGGCGGGGGGATGGATAAAGAATAAAGGATAGGTAGGGATGGGGGAAAGAGAGCGAGGCTTCGGCCTGGGGGTGGGGTGGGGGGCACGCGGTTGGCACGCGCCAAGTGCAGCAACAGCGAGCGATTCATACGCCCGGTTGACTGAGAGATCAGAGACCTTATCGCGAGAGCGAGCGAGCGAGCGAGAGAAGGATGAATACATGGAACATGAAAACTGCACTGATCTACGGTGCAGTGCAGTGCAGGAGTTGCACGGTGTTAGGCGGCGCGGCGGCTGCCAGTGGCGGTGGCGCTCCGGTGCTGAACACCCATACGTCGTATCTGACAATGAATGCATTGGATATACGCTCGCGCCTGCGATGCATTATGGGTATACCTATACGTGCAGCCTACTAACGAATGTCGTGGTGTGGTTAAGAAAGGCGTATGTATGTACAAGGAGGGGAGGTTCCCGCTGGTGGTATAAGTAATTCTGTATCAACCTGCAGCCCGACGACTCGTGTGTCGCTTGGGGTAGCAGCCCGGTGCATTGCGCCCCGGTGCAGCGCTGTTGTCATTCAAATTACAAAACTGCATTGCCGCTTTTGTACGACCTGGTCATAATCGCAACAACTTGACTATACTCTCGTATGGACTAGCTTGGTATATAAATAACGAAGAAATGGCACCGGCGAGAAGAGTAGTCGAGCACGCGACCTCATAAAGTTAAAACTATCATCGGATGACGACGACTCGTGTCAACCGGTGATCATCGACCCCTCCGGACATGTATAGCTATATGCGAAACTTTATACATATAGAACTGTTTCGCGAGGTGTACAGTGTACACCCATATGTACTGCGGAGAGGTGCAAACTCCATCCCCGAGTCGAGAGAGCAATTCTAGTTTGATCCTACGAAACCCTGATTCTTCTTCCTCCACTTTTTCCGACAGAAATATAATTCTGTATCTGAGTTTGCGATCGAAAATCTGATGAGCGTTCATGCATTCCTGCACTAAATTTTCAAATTCTTATTACAACCAAAAAAGTCTGTGGAGCATCAACACGATGATCAGTTTCATTTTTGAATTGGAATTTATTCGTCAACCAGTTCACAAAACGTTTTATCAAAGATCGAGAAGAGCCACAGGTCGAAACCGCACGATCACGGATCTCTGAATTATTGGATCTGGAGGTTGAAATGAAAATTTCAAAAGCCTAGTTTGCACCTTATAAACTTGCACAAAACGGACACAACTCTCACTTATAATTTATATGAATACGAAATTGATGCGAAGATGGCAGAGATAAGGAGCTGACGTTGAGATGACCTGCAGTGGTACTACTTTCGTAACTGCAGGAGCCAACAATGTTATTGCTGCAGGCAACCGGCTTAGTTGCGGAAAGAGAGCAGGTGCCATTATCGATGCATTTTTTTTTCATAATCTGAACATTTTTACGGCATGCGCCCGATCCTCTTGATCTAATAATGAGGAGTGCTGCATTAGCCGCGCCTGCAAAGCCACGAATGCAGAGGCTCGCAAACAGGAAACTAAAGTTTGCATCAATTTTTTCATTGCGCATCGCTGCCTACCGATCGCGTCATGATTATCGGCATGAATAATAAAAGTCGAATTTTTTCTCTGAGGAATGTAAAAACATACCAAAATATTTCTGCTGGAACTAATTTTCTATTTTTTTCCTTTTGCAAAAATCAATTTGCACTATTTTTTTTTTCTTTCTTTCTAATCTTCGAGAGATATTTACGTATTTTTGTTCTTCACGTAGGTATTTCATAGAAATGAGGTGTTCTTTTGTTTCGTGTTTCGTTTTCCAAGGATTGAAATTCATAAAATTTGCGGAAAAAACGAGGTTTTCAAAAATCGTAAAATCCAATCCGGGCACTTACGATATTATGCGAATACATGAGCTCCACTGTGTTCTCTCAATTAGGTTCGCCAACTCAATTCAGTCTTGAGCCCAGCCGAGTTTAAACTTTGAGCGTACACACGCACTTAACTGCACGCACGCGCGTACGACGCATCGTGATGCATTTTTAGTTCTTTTATTTTGTTTGTTTTTATTTTTCAAATTTACTCGTCAAACCTATCGCCCCGGCAATAAGAACAAGTATAAAAATTAGACTCGTTATTAACACGAAATATTCATTTCGCCCCGATTGAATTGAGATGCGCAAAATTGAGAGACGCAATGATTAATAAAGTCTTCCACTAGTATTTGGAAAATGAATTTTTCACATATTTTTATCCGCAATTTTAATATCTACAAACGTGATGCAGGTGATTCAGGCGAAGCATGCTGTAGACATGTGATAAAAAAGGATGAGCAAGCCTCTCTGATGAGGTAAAATAAAATCGAAGAACAAAAAAGAGAAGAAAAAAAATGTATAGATAGCTTTCAAAGCGAGGTTAATCCACTAGAAATATCTTTGAAGGCGATTATTCGTTTTTTCTTACCGTTTCTTGGCACCGCTGGCTACCGATGGCTCGACTACTAGCGATGATCCGAGGTACAAGTATCCTGCAACAGGTGAAGATGTTAGGTATAGAGAATCTGCTTGTTTTTTTCGAGAGAAAAATTCGTTAAAGATGTAAAAACAAGTTTTAATCATTATTCGACTCGAACAAAAAAATATATTAAAACTTTTCCTATTATTTCATTAAAGGGACCAGTACAGCGACTTTTCGCGAAATTATCATAGTCCGAAATCATGTTATTTCATACCCAAAGTTCATTTCGCACCAAAATATTTTTCTTTTTCCAAATCATGTGTCGTAAGGATTTTGGCACACCGTTGGTCCAATTCAATCTTTTGACGTCTCATTTCCTCCGGTGAACCATTCCTCATCTTGTGAATGTAGGGATTTTAAAATAAAAAATTATGTCATAAGTTATGATCAATTTACCAAATTTGCAACAATTATTATCACTCATTTCTTAAATAACTTGGCCAAAACGAAAAATTTTCAAAATTCCTACATCCACATGATGAGGATTTGTTTTCTGAAGAAAATGAATCCAAGATGACCTGAATCGGTCCAACGGTGCTCTAAAATCCTTACGACACATGATTTGGAAAACGAAAAATATTTTGATGTGAAATGAACTTTGGTGATGAAATAGATTGATTTCGGACTATGATAATTTCTCGAAAAGTCGCTGTACTGGTCCCCTTAAACGCTATATAGCGTATAAATTTTATTTCAAAATTCGTAAAGCATCGTTTTTCAATTATCAGATTTTCAACTGTAATATTGTACGTAAATTAGAAATTCCGAGGGTCTGCATGCGCTCTGCTCGCCAACGTAAAAATATATGTCAATATATAAAAAGCAGCTACGGCGATATTGAAAACCGTCCGGACTCACGTTACAAGATTAGTTCGCACCGCATTCGGACCGTTAACGGCATATATGCAAAAGCGATTAATCCGTTGAACAAAAAGGAAAACATTCCTCTTCGAATACTAGTCTGACAGGTTTTTATGATCCGCCAGGAATTTTCTCATGGTATCACATGTACACGTTCGTTTTACCATAGGTATACCTACACCAGCAGGCCGGCACACCATATACACGCGTATACACGTACGCGGGCCATATAACGTATGGAACGAAATACTACATACACCTCGACGTGCCTATAGTATAAAGCGGTGGTAAGCCGCGGGGATGACAAACGGGATACTAGAAATCAAGTTGACAATCAACAAAGTGATTTTTTTCCATCGGGTAGGTATAACCATAGAGCGACCGGACACTACCGTTTCTTATAGTAGTTAGAACGCTACAGAAACACAAACACAAAGATGAACACATACACTATGTATGTGTCGTAGGTACTCTCTTTGTGAACAGCTCCGCAGCATATCATCTGTACATATCCTCGTCTATCTAGTCTACTGGCACGTGTTTTATACCCTGTCTAAGGTATGCATGTACCTTTACCTTTACCTTTACCTTTACCTGTACCTGTACCTTTACCTTTACCTTTACCTTTACCTCTACCTCTACCTTTACCTCTACCTACCTACCCACTGGATTTATTTCACATGTATCACGCGCCCGAGCCACCGAACTCTAGCTCATATTCTAATCAGGATCAAGAGGTTGTGTGAACGTACGTTTCTGCACCCTAAATTTTCGGGTTTCCTTTCCTTTCCTTTTCCGCCAGGTGTCTCGCTACGAGAACCCAAAACTAAAACTACCACCACTAGAACGTTTAGAAATTTACTATTATATATTATTCAAGCACTGCGCATATATCTATATCTCTATATTAGGGTGCTCCTTAATTCGGTCATATTCTAAGTAGTAGCTATCCGTGAAAAATTTACAGATTTTTAACTTAGAATTGAGATAGGAACCTGAGCTTTTGGCTACATTTTTTTTTTTTTTTTGTAAATGGGGTATTCCACGTGAACCGGATCGGTTTTTGGCCGGAGGTCATCGAATTTGACGCCAATGCAGATTCAGATTCCTTGTTACTACATGAGATGTCCACAACAGTTACAAAGCATGAAACCAATTGGTTCAATTTATATCGCTGTCATAATTATACCAAAAATTTAATTACTACATTTTCAACTCCACTTCTCTCAGCCATGCATGAACAAAATCATCACTTCCCATCGTGCATTCTACGCGCATAGATGAGCTCCTTCGAAATATGTAGCACTTCAATTATTTTTGAAATTCTTAAACATGTAAAACTTTGGGAATATGCGATTTCTTTGTTCTTCTACTTGAAGGGTCTAACCAATTGCCCTGAAATTTTCACCGAAATTACTTCGAGGTGGCGCTAAGAAGTGATCAAAATTTCAGCCTCCCGTTTTTCTTTTTTTTTCAAAAAATCGGCAAAGCATGTAAAACTTGGGAAAAATGTGTTTCCATTTTTTTTCTACATGAAGGGTCTAATGGATTGCCTTGAAATTTTCAACGAAATTACTTCGAAGTGCCAGGAAGAAGTGATAAAATTTCCAGCCTCCCGTTTTTTCCTTTTTTTTTTTTTGTCAAAAACCGATACGGTTCACGTGGAATACCCCATATATATATTCGGAGACGAAAATGATCGAATCGTGGACTACCCTAATCTATACACATCTATGATCGATTAAACTTTCATTTCATTTCCCATGAGTCCTATTCTCTTATTCTTATGCATATAGTACTGTTATATAGGGAGGAATTGGTTGCTCGTTAACAGGTCACTGTCCGAGGCTCTTTTTCTCTCTCCCTTTCTCTCTCTTTCAGAGTGCTTACCTGGCAGTAAGGAATCTCGAATATTTGGCCCTTTCTCTTCTCCACGCCACTCCATTCTCTTTTACGTTAAATTCCTACTCTTCTCCTAGCCTTATATAGCCTATAGCATCTACGGTCAAGTCCGTGTCTTTTCACCAAAACGGACGTTTATTTTAACGCTCCAACGATTTAACCGACTAGGTACGGATATCGCCGGGTTTGAACGAACATGACCCAGGCTAACCCAAACCAAACCAAACCAAATCAAACTAAACCAGGAGAGAGAAAGGAAACGAAAATCCATACCCAATTCATCGTTATACTCCGTTATACTAAAAATCTATACAATATCTCGCTGGCCACCGTTTCAGGCAACGTTTTCATTCAACATACAGTGAGGAAACGTGGAAGGAGCATAGTCCAAGAGCGCATGCGCTGATTTATTCGAATGTTACGAGGCACGCAAATTTCAAACGTATATGCCCCGAATATCCCTAGAGTCAGTCTGCTACTTGTTTCCGATTGTTGCCAAATACAAATGGCGGTAGACCGTGGCAGGAATAGGTTATGTTTGTTGTGAATCTAGCAGACGACTGCAGAACTAGGGATATTACTAAACAGTTGGTGGATCAGTTGCTAGCGCGATTTGCTGCCGGCCAATCGCATATCCGAATAAATGAACGCCTGCGCGCTCTTTCCACGTTTCCTTACCGTATAGACCTACTCCATTCTACTCAAATTACTCGTAGGCTTTGAAGATATGCTCGGTATATCGAAGGAGCTAGCTGATGGCTATAGTTTACCATTCTCAGCCATCGGTGTAATACTCGTCAGATAGAGATCGTTGAATTTTTTCTTAATTCTTTCTTTCCCCTTTATTTTTATTTTTCCCCAATTCGTTTTCAGAGAATCAGCCTGATTTGGGGCGGCCTCGACATTATTATGAACAGACCCCGCTGAGCTCGAATGAGAATAGGGTGATCTGACAATAGTGTGTGGCGAGTGGTATAATTGTTCGCGAGGAGTCCATTAAATGGACCATACTAGGTACCTACCTACCCCGCGCGGGATAAGTATAAGGTATAGTGTAGGTACGTATCTAGACACACATATGCAGTGTGTATACAGTAGGTAGGTACACAATAGCCAGAGAGAAAGAGGTAGAGAAGTAGAGAGAGAGAGAGAGACAGAGTAAGAGAGCGACTAGCCTGTTCGCAATGCGAGACCGAACACAAAATACGTGCTTATAGCTCAGTAGGCAATGAATACTTAAATAAAATTGAAAGAAAAAAAGAGAAGGTAAAAAATAAGAGAGAAGAAAAGAAAAGAGAGAGAAGAAATTGAAAAAATAGACGTACAACAAATGAAAAGAAGAATGAAAAAAACACTCGCTGCATGTATGCAGACGCGTCTCTAGATGGCTACTTAGAAAATGCCGACAGGTTTCGCGCGCGAGGGATACGCGTTACAATAATCTACACTTATATACATGCACCTAGGTATATACCTATGTGTGTATCCGCACATACATGAATAATAAAAATTTGTATTTTGGGATTTTTGCGAGATTTTTAACATTCACAGAAATTTGTAAAATGCAGCAGCGACTAGTATAGACAAAAATTATTACATATTTTTTATAAAATAATGTAGAATCTGTCGAATCGATCGGAGAGTTCGATATACCTATACATCTCCGTATGAAAATTTTCTTTTATCCTCGATGATCCGTTGGAAGTTTTTAATCAAATGAAGCTTTATAATCGCAAAAATAAATCAAATTTCATAACCTTTTTTTTTTTCTTTTTTTTCTCATTATCTTTTCAAACTAGTGTGAAAAATTTCAATTTTAATCATACGGCTAAAAGAGGAAATACAGTTTTTAGTTTACCTATAATGATTTATTTCAACGAGAATCATCGGACCCCCATAAATATGTATATAAGTGCATGTGCAGTTATGATATGCATAAGTTTATTCAAATTTCATGTATACGTACACATTTGTACATACGAATCGGTTTCGGATGATGGAATTAGAACGGGAATGTATATATATTTATATTATACAGTGACACGTACGTATATACCTTTATACGTCGGGAGTAAGCGGTTTCTGGATCAGAAGGAACCAGAAAATTCGGTCAAGTTACCGCTGGTATTTACCCCTAATAAACTCGCTCCTCATAGGTATATATACAGGCTTGTACGATGTGTGTATATATATATATACATACATGCGTTGTACAAATTATTTATACCCGCACATTCATCCTAGCTGGGGTAGTTAGGTGGTTACTGTATCACGGCACAGGTATATCATGCATATACGTCGTTTGGTCCAAGAAACGTGAGATGTTTCTCAAATAATGAAAAAAGAACGAAAACAAAAACCAAAAAGAAGAAATCTCAACCCAATGTTCTACCCTTCAAAAAAAAAAAAAAAAAAATATCTCATTAGATTTTGAAGCGAATAGTAGGCACAGACCTAGCCGGTTCCAGCGGTTCAAATAAGTTCAAAAAAGGAGCAGTTGCTATGCTAGCTGGTAATGGTTATTCCCGATCCTTGATCAACCCGCAAAATGATGGGAAGAGTGAATGGCGAATAGCCATGCAGCAACTACCTCATATACTGCAGAATAGTGAAAGGCATAAGCTCAGAAGTATAAAAAAGAGCGATAAAACTGCGGTGGTGTGCCTCATCGAATCTGTTCCTACTGCATACCTATACGTACTCCTGTCACCCAGCATACGTGTGTACATGCGTAGTTATGTGCAAGAATTCGGGGCCCACAATGGACGCCGCATCATCAGGACGCGCAGTGCACGCTAGACTAGAGCGTGCGTATCGTCATTCACACATCCGTAAAACTACTACCGAACGGTAATGGGCATATCTACCTACGTATCATACGTTATATCTAGGTATAGATGTGTGCCGTGTTACGTAACAACGTTTAACTCCAGAAGGTATACTATAGGTTCTTCAACAAAATCGGGGACATACCGAGCGTGACATATGACCGTGTTGCAATAACCCGAAGGATTATCATCTAACTTAGGTATCCCGAAACGTGATATACCCTTACTGCATGCAACTACTGCATAATACATTTCGGTACGCTCATGCATTTCTGCACGATGATTTCGGGTCCGATAGCGGATAGACTGACGATTATCGGCACGGGATTGGGAAGTCTTTGGGGAGAGTGGTGCACGGAGTAGGTAGTCGGTGGATGTTGGGAAGTAGGTATAAACGTACACCTATCCCTATGGGAGTTGATCCTAGA
Source organism: Tenthredo livida (assembly GCA_963992785.1). NCBI lineage: Eukaryota > Metazoa > Arthropoda > Insecta > Hymenoptera > Tenthredinidae > Tenthredo > Tenthredo livida. The sequence goes on from OZ023065.1 coordinate 42,222,799, forward strand.
GTGGAGTAGGTTAGCGGGCTCAAGAGCGGGACAGAGATGGGATACGGGGATTCGGGTCCCCAAGATGGTGAGACGAGAAAGAGAGGCCAACAGAAGGAAAGAAAGAAGGGGGGTTGAGAATGCCTCTATGCCTATAGTAGTGGGTCACCACTAGCTGGCACCCGACCGAGCGGGTATGTTCGGTTCTGTTTCGTTCAAGGTCTTCTGTGCCGCTCCCCTAAGCAAAATCTCTCAGGTAGGTAGGTAGAAGTAGGTATATTATCCCTTCAGACGCGCGGTTTCCTCGGCGTTGATCCTGTGCCCGCAGTATTGCCTGTCGGTGCAAATTTTTTTTGTTTTTTTTTTTGTATTTTTTTTTTGTACTTTTTACGTTTTTCAACCATTTAGTACGACACCGCGAACGAATAATACCAACATGGCATACTGCGTGCGTGTACATGACGTGAAGTATTTCCGATCAATTGAATCACGTCGAAGAAACACAACGTCGCCGACACCCCAGCGGCTCGTCGTTATTAGAATTTCTCCAATTTCTAGTTTTCGTTTGAGACGGTGTTCAGCATTGAATTTGAGTCACTATCGCGCTATTTCCGGGCACTTTTAATTAACATTTCGATACCTGCGGATTATCCGCGGCGAGGTTTGATTCATATGCGATCACGTGCGGGGAGAAAGTCGGTGGATTATTACATACGACATAATCTATCATCTCGCGTGGTTGATCTAAGAAATTCCTAAAAATTAATTAGCCGGACAGTATAAAGACGCGGTTATTTCGAAACTCGTTTTACTAATTGAAACAGCTGCTTACCACCTGAGAAACTCTTAAGGTTTGTTAATTTAACGACGCAGTATAAATTTGAAGGGCATATACCCTGGTGGTGTGAGTAACCAACACACACACATACACACACACACACACACACACACACACACACACACACACACACACACACACACACACACACATATGATCATCAGAATATACAAAATGCGTATTTTAGCCCGAACGTGGATGATATATCGTTCGGTTGTACTATGTGCAACAAACCGTCGCCAGTTTAGTAAAATCGCAAGTAGGTATCCGTTGTCCCAAGGACCCGTCATTCCCGAATTTGGAAAATGCGATTGTTCCTCATTGTCAGTACACTGTTAAAATTGCTTGTGAATTCACAACATATTTACGAAACAAAAGTTTTGCAAAATTACAAATGTGGCGTAGCAAAAGTAAATTGCTAAGCTTGTTTGATAAATTTACAAATAAATTCTTGATCCTACTGAACTTTCATAGGAAAAACAAAAAATTGTATTTGAATTCGCTAAATTGTTTAGTAAATTTGAAGTATTTGTAAATTAATTTTACTGGAAATGTCTTGTAAATTCACTACTCATGTGTAGGCATAAAACTTTCAAAAAGTGTTGGAAGTTTCATACAGAAATTTTTAACAGTGTACGAGATAGATCCAGATCAAGCGTCCCATGAATTTGGCTCTTCGATAAATGTCGTTCGCGGTTATTCGGTTAAAAATTTTTCGTGTATATGCGTATACTAGGTATAATACCATGCCTAGTAGAAAATAAAAAAAAAAAAAACGAAAAAGTAAAAATTGTTTGGTGTGTTCGAGGTTGGCCTTGTGGCATACTTCGTTTCCCGTCTCATTCCCCAGTGGCTGGGCTGGCGGGAGTGAGGCGAGGGACTGCACCAGGGAGACCCAGAGAGCCAGAGAGAAAGAGAACAAACCGCACAATGGATTACTTAGGCGGGTAGGTTAGTTTGGCGGTGTTGAGCCAGCCGAATGCCCATACCCCCGGTGCGTTAAGATAGGTCCTGGCTCGGATCACGGGATGCTGGTACGAGGACGATGGTCCACATACATGAATTTTGTTGGTACATTGCATACCTACACTTCTGCAGGCGGACCGCAGCGTGTTTCGTCGTGAGGCCTATATCATAAGACCCGAAAGACACGGAGCTATTGTATGCATTGGTCTGAATTCAATAATCTGTGTACTGCATTTTCGATATCAATTAGACCTAATGTTGAGTGCAAAAGCAAATGCCAACGATTGCACAAAACAAGTTCTTTAAATATGATCTACGAGCCCCAATTTACAATTATTGCAAAAAATTGTATAGAGATACAAATTCTTGTGTCCAATACGTTGAAAATGACCTTCTGCCAAAGATCCCAGGCAAATGATCATTTCAGTGTATTCTTACGACTTGAGTTATGTCCTCGAGATTATTGGACTGAAAGCAGATGTGCAGGGCTCAAGGTGCTGCTTATTGCATCGAACTCCTATATTGGGGTAGGTATTCCGTTCATACCGTAAAGATTTTTGGATTTCAATATGCGTGTATATACGAAGGCTATAGGTATGTGTGTATGTATTATTACCCATAATGTATACAAACGATGTATGATTCTGCCTCCAACGATCAACGCGCGGAGATTAAAGGCATCTAAAAAATGTATACCATTCAAGCTCAAGTATAGCTACTTTACCATAAAGTAGTTAGGTATATTACGAGCTTATACATGCGTATGTGTCTATTACACGTAGATTTTGTTATATGTACGTATATCGTTAGGCGTAACGGTACTCAACGCCATGCTATCTGACGATGAGCCTTGTTCACACCTCGTTTACCATTTTTTTACGAGTGCATTTACATACACATTTTTATATACCTATAGGTACATAGCCAAGCGTCTTATCTATCATATACTATTATCATAGTTTCTGTAAGGTTTTGAAACGCATAGTTTCACGTATGGCGAAACTCCGCAACCTCGTATATCATCTAGACCAATTGTATGTAAGATAGGTGTATATATCTCGCGGTCATTTTGACCAGTAACTAATTAAAGGCTATAAATTAAGAGCTTATCTCCATACGATCCTTGGTGCAGGTACACACGTGTACACTATACATCGTAGGCGAAACATGATCCGGAAACTTTTGATTTGACACAGAGTTATAAAAAGAGAGATAAAAAAGAAGAAGAAAAAATGAGTGCAAGATCACCGCTTATGTGTGTACATGATACCGTATACCTATACTATATAGTCAAGAGAAATGACGGGAGCGGACGCCATTAATCTTTAAATGAGCCGATATTATTTTAATTCGTAAGTCTCGACCGCCGATTCTTGGAACGCGATCCTTTGTTCGACCGGCTGCTGCTGATGGTGATGGTGGTGGTGGTGCTGGTGCTGGTGCTGTTGGTGCAGGAAAGGGAATATTACAAGCGAATCATTCGCCATTGTAAGTTAGTGTCTGTGATATACGCACATGCCCATGTATGTATGTGTTCATGTGCGTGTAATGGTAGCGCGAAAACATCGACGTTCTCAAAGTCTCCTTTCGAACAGCGGAATTTGCTTCACAGTTTCCGGAAATGTCGACTGGTTTGACTGCTCGAACGCGACGCTCGAATAGAAAGGGAATTTCAGATGGAGCGAGGGAAGTCGCCCACCTATATCATCACGAAACAACGTGGGTGTGGGTGGTTGAGTATGTGTGTTCAAAGTTTCGTGCAAGCGAATCGTCCCAAAAAGTAATTCGAGAAAAACAAAAGACAGAAAAAATCGATAGATGAACTGCAGGAGCTCAAAAACTTGGTTTTTGGAATTCTAGAAGCTAATTTTTGTCGATAAAGTTTGGCAAAAGTTCGGTTTGCCGTTGTCTGTAAATTCTCTAGGTATATATTGCGTACGAATCAATCTTCATTCGAGAAATACACAGTATATCGTGATATAGACTATATAGGAAATTATCAAGCGAAAGGTTTTCCCTCCTTTCGATAAGCGACCGAGAAACCAATAAATTTCTTTATGTATGGAATGGTGAGTTTGATCAGGGTGAGGGTGGGTATAGTTTGATCATTTTAAAAGCTGCTCGAGGAGGTATATACCCTCCCTTCTTCTGATCCGGACCAGACACTCTTCAGCCTCGCCTAATTACGACGTCCAGACTCTAAGCCAGTCGTCGTCGTGTTGTTTGGAGGAAGGAGGAAGTCAATGGCCCCGTATCTAAAACAAACAGATGTCGCCGCCATGCCCATACCCATGCCCGTGGGGACATTAGGGGAAACGCGGTATATGTATATCCACATTGGATTTATAGTACTATAAGAAGAGGAAAGTTTTAACCGCAAACGAAATATCGTCACTGAGAAATAAGAAGAGGAAGAAAAAGAAAAATAACAAAAAGTTGCACCAAGTTCATTCGGAAGTGGAGAAACAAGACTGGCACAATTGTACATCACGTGTACTGCACTTTCTCTTCAAATTTTCCATAGAGTATTTGAAAATCGTGCGACTCTTTACCAGTGTGTTAAAGAAAAAAGTGAACAAATTTTCTCATCAAAAGTGAAATTTCAATATTTCTTTTTCTTACGAATTAAGAGTGCAGGCACGATTTTTATTCTTGAGGGAAGCCCATTTTGTACTATGCGAATACGGCTTTGAAATTTGAAAAAAAGTTACTCAAATATCTTGAACTCGATTTGTTTGAATCGGATGAGGAATAGTTTGACGGAATATGATCAAAGTTTTACTCGATTAAATATAGTAACTGGCCAGCAAGCATATCCAGTAACTGGCCAGCGAAACTTGATAAAAACTAGAAATTGCGCCACCTACAACTGAGTAAGAACTGACAATTTTGATAACTTCAAAATTGACAGCTGTCAGTTTTCTTGAAGTCGCCATATTTTATTTGATGTCTAGTAAAACTGGCCAGTTATTAGACAGCTACTCGATAGTACACTAGCCAGTTCCTAGTTTAAATCTAGTTGAACTGGTCAGTTACTGGCCAAAAACTCGATTTCATTTATACTAGGGAATGTCCTCGACTCAATATCCAGTTAAAAAAATTCGCTAGTCTAGGGTCTGTAGGCTGGTTCCATTGAAAATCGTCCAGGACTTTCTGGGTGACCATCACAGAATCATTCCGTAATACATTTTTCTCATTCTTTGGACAATTTGAGGAAATACATGTTTCGGGATTTGTGTAAAAAAAATTACCATCACTCTGCACATAAATTTCAATTTAATCATGAAAAGTCATTTTTTAAAGATGTTATTTTGGTCAATTTTTTCAAATAATTGTAACTTCGAAACCGTTCAACCAATTTCGACGATTTTTCTTTCGAAATCTGTAAAATTTCGTACACTTTTAGAAAATTCCAAGTTTGTTCCGAGCAGCTCATTTTTGGTGAAGTTATGAGCTGTAATGTAAAAAAAAATCAATCTTTTCAAGCGCATTTTTCTCAATGTGCATATATTTTGATGTTATTGTTTTGGATATACGATCTTTTAGATCACGAATGGCAACTTTTCTGAAAATCCCAGACCACTAAAATTCGTTCGAAAGGACTAATATATGCACGTTGGAAAATGACGATTCTTTTCACTTCTTCGATTATTTTAGAATACTGCGCACTTGAGTAGCCGAATCTTATTGATCAATTGCAAAAATCATCATATTTCCGAAGTTACAGCGATTTGAAAAGAGTGACAAAAGTAAAATCTTTAAAAAATGTCTTTTAACGATTAAATTGAAATTTATCTGCATAGTGCCGGTATAATTTTCTTTAGACAAATTCCGTAACACGTATTCTCTCAAATTGTGCAAAGAATGGGAAAAATGTATTCCGGAATGATTCTGTGAAAGTCCTAGACGATTTTCAATGGAACCTGCAGCCTGCAGTATAATAAGTACCTAGTAAGGTATTCTAAGCGTGCGTTCAGAAATTTAGACACTTTTAATTTCAGCTGCATGCGAGTGCAGCTTTGTAAACTGGCACAAGAAACGCCTAATGTAAGTAATACCATTGTACCTATATAGAAGATAATTTCACGGTTTGAAAAGCTTCGAGTGACATAAAAGAGGTCGAGCTATAGCTGATACGTGACGACGTGGGTGGCGTTTGAAATTCAAAATAGGAACACAACTAGGTAAGTTTGATATTGTGTGATTGGCTAATGATCAATATAAGTGTATTATTTATATTATGTACCTAAGTATGATTATATATAGGTATATACAAGTTTTTAATCGGCATCGAAATTCCATATCGGAGTAGGTAGGTACATAACCGTGTATATATATTATAGGTATACCTATATTAGGAAGTAAAAGGGCTCCGATAATCTTTTCGTCTCTAATTAACATCCCGATATCTTCACCTGTCCCTTATACACATGTAGATCATATATCATTAGGGAATACCCAAAACTGATGTAGCAACAGAAATTCCAAGATTTAACGACGAGATCTGGTGCACTGTGTATATAACTACAACTATATATATAATATATATATACCTATACGTATATACTGATTCGACCCTGCACGCTTTAATTAAGCCCTATAATTACGATTTGACTATGCGTTTGTGTACGTGCGTAGTAAAACGCTGTAGATATACCAAACTAGTGATACGTATATGTAGGTATAAAGTGTACTGATTCTGAAGCCTGCGTGCGGGTAGTACGTTAAAATTAGATCTGGTGCAGGACTGCATGCGGGTGCTTGGTTGCCAATTGATGTCATCTAGACTTTCACGGTCACACGATGAATTCAAAGATCTCAAAGACCTTGCGACTGGATATGTAGGTATATTATATTTACGTCTAAGGGTTGTGGCGCGACGGAATGATCGCCAATAAAATAACCACCTATCTCCCTCTCTCTCACCCTTTCTGTATAAACTGTAAAGCGTGTTTATTCTGCACGAGCAATCAATCACATCTTGATGTACGTACATGAATTATTCAATTATATGAAGATTCGGTATGATTGAGAAAAACGCATCCCATGCTATATTCATTCACGAATTCACGCCAATCCGTGAAGTTCTTTGGCTTCAACTATACATACCTATACAGAGAGGAAACGGTTTAGTTTCCACTCGGTCACAGCCAACTCGGCACACCCCAAGTTTTTCGTCTGTTCATTGCAGTCTGGCCATCCACCTTTCCTTTCTTTTTTTCTTTTGTTTCGAACCGATGTCTCCCGAAAGCGAATCAATTCAACCAGAGAAAGAATGCAGATGCGAAAACTTGGAGTGTGCCGAGTTGGCTGTGACTGACATGAGTGAAAACTAAAACCATTTCCCCTCTGTATGTGTGTTATACGATCTTGCGAATCGTCCTTCAGGTCAATGCAATGAGGGCATACACCTAAATCTGTTCAATATCTGCCCTCATTCATTATTGCATCGAACCCTTCAATTATTCATATCAACGATAAATGAAAATAAAATTTGTAAAAAAAATGAATAAAAAATAATGGACAAAATTGTGTTACGATATGTGTGCATAAGCGTACACTCATAGTCGATTGTAGTTTGCCACAGCGTTGACAGATAATCGATGAGTGAGATAAAATACGTCCTATATCGCTACCGCGCGAGCCTACAGTGTCAATAATAGGATAGGGGATACACGGTGCAAGGCATATAATATGGCGGGTGTATATCATATGTGTGTGTATATAATATATATAAATATACAGTGTACAAATAAATACAACTCGCTTATGTAGGTACTGCGATAGGTTGTAACTTACAACCAACAATATGTTACGATAGTACGACTTAGGGTATATGTGTCGTTATCGTATCGGTGGCGCCTGCCTGCTGCAGCTACGATCTCTGATTATCTATACGATTATTCTCACTCGCGCGGAATCGCTAATCCTATATTATATCGTACGTGAGTAATGGCTGATGATTTTTTTTTCCGTAATGATATAATGAATGATGCATCAGCAATATAGGAATAGGTTCGTCGTCGCTTAATACTATTACTTTTTTTTAGCCATCCATGGGTCACACCGTACCCGTATATCGTATACAATATACATATTATGTATGTATAAGTAGATAATGAGACTGCAGCTACGAATGGGATTTGGTTCTTTTATAGTTTTACACGCGATGTGTTATGTGTTAACGGTTGTAGGTACATGCATACAGAAATATATAGTGTATATATTTACTATATAATATATATATATATATATTAGGTTTAAAGTCCGGTGATAAATTGGTATTATGGTTAATTTGAAAAATAGATAGGAGTATTTTAATAATTTAATTAATATACTTAAGATCCGGATCGTTTAAAATTCTCCCGGGATTAGATAAGTTCGTTACATGTATATGTATAATGTGTATAGTATGCGTATACCTCGCGGGTTCCGAAATTATTATACCGCAAACACCACACTGATATAACAGTTATCAAATCAGCAATTTGACCTGGTTGTACGCCAGGGGGCCAGAGTACACATTTTTAAAGATAAGGTGTAAACTACGATCGAGGGGATCAATGGAATACAACTTTTTATCAAACTTCACCTATATATGTTATACACTTTTAATATCATCGCTTACTGCAGTAGCGTGGGCAAAAAATTAAATACATATTTTCGGGGAAAAGGAAACAGATTTATTTTCAAATTTTCAATCAAACGAATACTTGCGATTTAATTTTAATGTATAAATAAATTAAGAACGGATAATTTTTATTCCATTTTTTTTTTTCATTATATCGATAACTTATAAATCACGACTCGTCGTTATGAGGCTAGTTCAAATTACTTTCTATGCGATCATTAGCACGCTAACGAATGTCGTCTAAAGCGATAAGCGACAGCCAAGTAAAGATAACGTTACGATCCCCGGGTATCGCTATATACCGTGAAGTTTTGAGGAAGCGGAACGATGGGCGTGCTATAGTTCGACCTACACACGCTCGCGTTGCGTACGTGAGCTGCCAGTGACTGCGAGTAGAAGCCCACGTACGCAACGCGAGCGTGTGTTGGTCGAACTATAGCACGCCCATCGTTCCGCTTCCTTAAAACTTCACGGTATATACGATAAGTAATAAGATGAAAACAAGACAAAAAATAAGCGCGGGGAATCTTACTTGTACCTATAGAATTTTGAAATCTAGTCAATTGATTCGAAATGATAGACAAAAAAAAAGAAATATTGGAGGAAGCTGCTTTGAGGCAGGTTATGAATAAAGTTTAAGATAACGAGTAAAGAATTGTTCGAGTTAGTACGATTTGTCCCATTAGTCAATTTCCTATTACTTCTATACGTATGGAGTGCAGCAGCGGTGTATTATACCTACTACGGTATCATACACGTACTACAGTAAGTTGGCCGTCTTTTTTCAAGGGCAGGTGTTCGCCAAGCCAATAAAGGGAGTCTGGCACGCGACGACGAGTTGACTGAACCACGCGAGACAATTACGTTGCGTTGGTAGGTATAAGGTGTACGTATAACGTATACATACAGATGTATGCATACATGCCTACCCACCAATGTAGGTATATCACCGAAACAAGGAAGGCGATATCAAACAGGGTTCGGAATCATCTGAAATCGAGATACGCGGTTATCTATTTTCACGTTCAAACAACATATCTCGCCATAAAACTTTAGCCTTCAACATATTCGATATACTTCGAAATTTAAAACCGAACAATTCATTACATGACGTAGATACAGTACAGAGGTGAGAAATTTCGAGAGAAAAACAGTCCTTAACAGCCCCGTTTAGAATATACTACATATACCGTGCGTTTTCGTGGAAGCGTGACATGCCTAGATCCGAAGATAGCCGAACGTGCGCCTTATTGTATGCAACCGTCCACAATTGAGTCGTGTTGAGGTGGTTGAGTGTCGGAATTGGCAATTGTTTTAGTGGCTACCAAGTCCTTGATTGGTTGTCTAGTAATAAACAATTGCCGTTCATTTTTGACGCTTGAGCCCTTGACGGTAAGCCGTCAGTTTGTCGTTACCTTGACAGCCAATCAAGGACTTGGTTACCATTACAACAATTGCCAATTCCGACACTCAACCACCTCAACACGAGTCATTTGTGGACGGTTGCATACAATAAGGCGCACGTTCGGCTATCTTCGGATCTAGGCATGTCACGTTCCCACGAAAACGCACGGTGTGCTTAAGGTTGTAGTATAGGTATGTAACATACATTCGGAGTTTTACCTATTTTTTTTTTTCATACACCTGCAACGGACATACGCCTTAGCGAATTAACGACTGTATTGTTTTACCCTCAGTGTAATTTTAAATTTAGGTTTAGCTTTAGGTTAGCGTTACCTGCTGCAGATCCAACGAGGTAGGTATGATACACGTGTATATGCGTATACATACAGCTACATCGTACCTATATACTTATTCACTATATGCTACAGTATATGCACACAGAAAAAGGCATCTGCTAGTCTAGCCGGACGATCGAGCGGAAGAAAAAAATAAAGATCACGAATTTATAACTAACCGTATAGGTATACATGTGTTGTATATGGGAAAGGTACGACATTGAAACACTCTGGTGCTACAACATCAAATCCACCTTCAGGGTCTCGTATAGCTCCGAGTCTCGTGCCTGAACCCCAATTTTTCATCCCAATATCGAAAAGGCGTGAAATAAATGAGTATCGTTTGTTATGTCAAGGTATAAGAACTTACGGATCAAAATGACGTTTCTATCATGTAGTTACTCAGGTCTAAAATTTTCGAAAAAAGTTTGGTTCCAATTTCTTATATAATTTAAATTTTCTCCTTTTTTACGACTTTCCGAACTAGTGAATCAATTCTTTCAGTCAGCAATTTCATGAAATGAACGTTTTTCTTTTTTTTTGTTGGCGCCGTTATTTTCCGAATTTTTCAATGACAAAATTTCCTCATTTTTTACGAAATTTGATTGACTTGACTCCTTTTGCAAACGCCTGTAATTCATTGATTGAAAAAAATGCAACAAGCGATGAGATAATCATCGCCTGAATTTCTGTCTCATATCATAGCTTCTGAACCATCAGAGTCGTCATCTTGATTAGGGGTTCAAAAATTTCGGCTTTCTCCACAGAATTTTAGAAGAAAAACAAAACCTCAAAAAATCGAAAGTGGTCTAATCATCGAAACATCAGTTTCATCATACAAACTAATTTCGGGCATTCAAATCGTGATCGCGAAATCCTGAAATGATATTTTTCGGAAAGCTGGAATCAAGACGAATCGATCCGCTATACCTTCTTTTTGTTGATACGACTTGATTCCAAGCTCAATAAATTATTAATAAAAAATTCTTGGATTCCGTGAATAGCTCAATTTTTAGTCTGGAGATCACCGAATCAGGGTGCCTAAAAATTCTGAAAAAACTTACAGGTTCCGATTTGGACCTGTACGCAAATCTGGAAATAACGTTTCAATCAGATTCGAAGGGGTCAGGTCTGGAAGCATGTTGAGTTGCGATGGAATACCCCACATATAGGTGTGCTTAGCGTCTATATATAGGCATACTAGCTCGCAAGTAGCGCAGCACAGCACCGAATGATGGCAAACTCGTCTATATATCTATATGCACATATGAGTGTACGGGCGTATGTATATAGGTAGGTTTTCGTGTATATATCAGTATTTCTGTGTGTCTGATGTATATATATATACCTACGTATGCGGTTTGTTCGAGAGGTCGTCGAACGATAGATATTTCCGCCGCCCTCCACCCGCCTTACCCCGACCTTACGCGTATGCTAAGCAGACAGTTTTCATCGACGAAGAGTATAACTGAGAAGAGGACTAGGAGTAAGAGAGGACGAGAATAAGAACAACTTCGAAACGAGAGATTCGACGCCGATCAACTATTTTACTTACCGTTACCGCACCATTTTATTACATTTTATTTTAATTTTCGTAAGCTTCGCGGATATCAATTCGCGTTACTTATTATAGCTTATACAGAGCGCGATTCTCTGGAAAGTTTAACGCGCCTAAAAGATAGACAAGCGCGAGGACGCCTGCATCGAGCAACTCAATTAACATCGACGATTGGGTTTTATTTCCCACGTAGCCAAAGGGCACGCGATGTGCGAAATAAAACACAATCGCTTGATGTTCGGGTTGCCTGTATGCCGGCGAGGCGCGTTACTTTCCACAGAATCGCTCTGTATATAACATGGTCTGGGTGCAGAAAAGGGATCGGAGAATCGTACCCCTAAGTAGGTACGATGATTTTTATCTTTAATCGAGCTATCGACTCTTCTACACTATTACAGCTGGTCGATGGGCAGTAATCGCAGAATTATCGTTATTCTGATGAGAATCTGAGAAATTAAGCAGCGATATTGTAATTTTCGTGTCAGGTAGCTTAAATATGCTACTACAGGATTAACTGGTATCAGATATCCTGCGATATTTTTATGTCGATAAATAATAATAATAATACGGAATAATAACTATGTATATACATCGCAGCGTACGCGTGTATATACCTATAACTATACAGTCGTTAATTACTTTAGCAAGAGTGGCCGTGTAGTCACTGAATAAGGAATGAAATTAGCGAAGTGAATCCCCCATCGACAGAAATGTCGATCGGTCTCATGTTAAAAGAATAAATAAATAAATAAATAAATAAATAAATAAGAAAAATTAAAACGCATTTATATACCGAATGAATATAACGTGATGGAGATAAAATTATAGGGATAACCCGAGTGAGAAAGCCAATTAGTTCTCTCTGCTCAGTGCTTACAGGTGACGTGTAGCTTACAGGCGGTCTATATGCATCTACATAATATAGATGTATGTGTGTATACATGGTGGTCCGCTAAGTAATTATCTCGAGAATTAATATTATTTAATAGATATCTAGGAATCGTTGTTAGAAAGAAAACAAAACGAAAAAACAACCATATTTTTTTGCTTCTGTTTGGCAATAGTATTTATAAGATGAGTATGTTATATAGCCACAGAAAAATCTCGTTCCTTAGGGGATACGGAATTCGATTCATTTCCGTCAGAAGAAGAAGAAGAAGAAGAAGAAGAAGAAGAAGAAGAAGAAGAAGAAGAAAAAAGATGTCTATAGAGAAGATTAGGAGCGAATCAACCGACCCATTAAATGTATCGTTCCAACTCAATTACCAGTTATCGTCTCCCGATACTCCAGCGTCAGACATTAGACACCTGTGCAGCAGTTAACGGCGCCTATATACTCGTGTCCTGTCCTGGCGCTTCGTAAGACAATAAATGATCATTTATCAAGCAGTTATTAATATTATACGTATATATGAGACAAGTTATTCGATTTGTTTTTTTTACACATATGTGTATTGTGTATGTAAACACATGTACGAAATTATATGAAAAAAAATATCAATTATCGATTACTATATGCGACCATAAAAGAAAAATGAATGAAAAAACGTCAATTCAAAGTTGACGAAATAATAATAAAATAGTGATATAATTGCTTCTTCATGATAAAGAGCGTGAGAAGACGCGCGTTACGAAGTTTAGGCAGGTATGTATATAAGTATATAAGTCAGCAGCAGCTTATATATCGCTATAGGAATTCTCTTCGTATGACGTATACGTTACGTTATACGTCTTAGATATTTCTAACCGCATGCACCGTGCGCGTATAGATAACCACATTGTTGTTACTGTTGTTATTATTATTGTTATCATTATCATAATAACTATCATTATAAAGCCTAAAAAAACAAATTTCTTTGCCGTTATGATACCGAGAGTTGAGCTGTATACCTATGCGTGTAAGACTTTGTTATATATATTTACGAACGGACAAGCACGCGGGCCTATATAAGAAGACGGAGAAGTAAAGACGTCGAAGAAGAAGAAGAAGAAGAACCGAATATAATGGAAGAATGTAACAGTTTCCTGTTGTCGACTCTCTGCTGCGCTGAGGCCGCGGCTGCGCGGGGCGGGCGACTCTATACTCGGCCAACGGTCGGACGCATTGCTTGCTGTCTGCCTGCCTGCCTGCCTCTGCCGTTGCCTCTCAGCCTTCCAGCGAGACGTGAGTCAGTAATTCCAGTATACCATATCGTATTCGAGACCTAGAACCGAATCGTCGGCCTGGCGGGCTGCCCGCTTATATGTTGCCTGCATGGCCTCGCCACGCAGCTCGCGCCTAACTTAGTTCTAAAACCTAACCTACCAAACTAGTTCCATCCACTTCGGGAGCCGGACCGCTAGCGTTTGCTCATTGTTATAGCGTTCTACGAGTACTTATAGTACCCAGAGTAAGATGTACACGTTTAGAGGCAGGGAACTGCGTGCGGAAGAATAAAAATTGAAAGAAATAAAGAAAATAATAAAAAGAGAGAAAATATAAAGGATGTCGAGTATATGGGAACGACGATTTTTCTCCACAAATAGCTATAGTCTCGCATATAATATCCATCATCGCCTGCGCGGTTTTGCGGTGTTATAGATTTTTGCATATTAAAATTTTCAGAGTTTCATGCTCGTCATAAAAGTTGGCCGAATCACGAATTTACCCTATGATTAAAAACTCTGGTGTGTGCCGCGTGTCTGTGAATTGTTGGCATTGTCAAGTTTCATTTCTGCGATATCGCTTAGCGTACCTAGTATATCATAATATCATATCCTTGAATTTTACGGTGGGAATATATTCTCTTCGCATGTTTCTATTTCGCCCCTTAATATTAGGTACTGCAGGCTTCCGGTTTACCCTAGCTGCTTTTAATAACCAGAATCCCGCGGCCCTTGACCTTCTATAGGTACCTTAGTTTGTTATACAAGTATGTATTGCGATTAGTCGAAGATGCATGCAATATGCATATCATTTCTTTATCTTTTTAAAATATTTTGAACGCTGCGCAGAATTGCTGCACTTGGTAGCTGGATTCCTGAATTTCTGTTCATTCAGCTTACTTAGAGATAACGTAAAACGCGTTAGTCTCGTATCTTCTGAAATAAAATCGACCCAACTCGACGACGTTAATTTGAATCTACAGTAGTATGTATATATCTACTGTACCCGAGGTTTAACGAAGACTGCCGAACATAGCGCGCCAGAAATCTTCAACTAAGAGACTGTTATCACGTGGAATTTTGATCCGTTGCAGGTTTTATCGGTCGACAACTGACGTAGACTTGATATTTCAAGCTAATACTACGTAAATACAAACTGCTCCTCGCGCCACGTTCCCCCTCATTACTTCTTCAGATTCTGCATTATTTTATATTGTAAATTCAAATATTATATCTATGTATCTTATTTCTTAATTGTATTTATTCTTAAAACACTATGACGTAAGTCTATCGTGTATATTATTAATGAGAATTGATCACTTACATTATATAGTCCATTATCCAGGTAGTTTATAAAGCTGGCTGCAAGCAAAGTAGAGCAAAGCGAAGAAGCAGAGTAATAAGGCAGAAGATTCCTCGTGGCGAACAACGTGTGTAGCATATCATGCGCGGCTGTGTGATAGCTGGTTTAATAATAAGCGCATGGTGTAGGTGGGTACGTAGGTATTGCAATTATGAGAAAGGACATTGTACAGGAAAGTGGAAATTGTTGGTATGTATAAATTTAAGGAGAAAAGCAGTAAGCAATGTACAATAGGTTTTTTCATTTATTGTTTATTCATCGAGCAAATTTTGTCAACAATTTTGTATATTGTATTACGCTGTATAAAATGGTGCGTGAATTATACCTATTATATAGGATATAAATCTATGGTGTATACAATTTGTTATAGGTGAAAAAAGATCGGTTGAAAACTGATGATTTATTATACCATATGCTACCAAAATTCTGAATATGTATAATTTCGAGAAGATTAATATTGTATACCAATCCAAGTAGGTATAGTATAATTATCTACTGTTTACGATTGAAAAGAAATTTGTAAAGTAGGTACGATCCGCGAACGGACTGCGTGCGAGTTCGTCCATATGTTTTGAATCAATTCGCGAACAAACATTTATTATATACGCTAAATACAAAACTTGGTGGAATCTTAAGTTATGCTGATTCGAGTATTAAAACTCGACTGAATATAGTAAAAACTGTGTAATAATTGTAGTAAGTATATAAGTTATAAAATGTAGAAGAAAAAAAGTCGTAAGTATAATATTCAACAGTTTTCATGCAAAAATCTTTTCTTTCCTTTTTTATTAATTGAGGCGAAATCTGCGCGTGCATCTATAAAAGATAAAGAAAGAAAGAGAGTGAGTGAGAGATAAAGGGAGAGAGAAATAACGTAAGAGAGAGCGCGTGCGCGGGTGACCTTGCTTCCGTAGACAAACGAGCCGCCATCTTGGGCAATCAACCGGCCGGCCGGCCGGCTCCCGCGACAGCGTGCGCGCGCGACTTTGTACATGCGGGAGAGACTGCGAGACATAACCTCATCGCTATGTAGCGAGGAATCGTATACCTAATCCTAATCGTATAACGACAAAACTCTATTTAATCCAAACGGTTAACCGCGGGCAGATGTAGATGCAAATTTTTAACCAGATACCAGTATCTTCCGGATTAAATTAATTAATACACCAACTTTACAGCGAACCAAAGAATTATACCCTATTATAGTATTCATGTTATATCAGACTTTACAGACATTGAACTAGGCCATACCGGAAACAACGATTTCAACATATTATGAATAACAAGGCTTAATTCTTTTAATAGTATTTCGTTATTGTCATAGTTTCCAGAACCAATGGGAAGCACAACAACGCGTATTAACTATATTAAGAAAATGATGATGACAAGCCAAGCATAATATCTACATTTCACACAGGCATGCATGATCGGCGAGAAGGATGTAGATATAGATGGATAGATAGATATAGATTATAGATGGATGGAGAGTCGGTCTTCGGTTGGCCATCAGACTACAGACTACAGACTACAGACTACAGACTACACAACTACTATACTCTACATAGCCTGAAGATAGGTATAGCGAAGCGAGCGAGTGAGTAGGGAATGAATCGAGGTAGCACGTCCGCGAAGGCAAACACGAGAGGGTATTCACATTAATCAGTACTCACCGTTGAGTTTGTCGATCGCTCTATCGGCGGTGGACTGGTCGGAGCAGTCGACGAACGCGTACCCACCACGCTTAACGAGTATCGTAGTACAGGATAGATTGTGATCCTGAAATAGCTGGCGTAGCGCGTTCTCGTTGCAATCCGACGGTAAATTGCCGACATAGAGCTTCGACATCGTGCTTTGTTCTGCTTTGGAAGCTATGGTGACGGCTTGATCTTTGAACTTTTGGTATATGAATGAAACGTCGGAACGTATAGACACGACGCGAGTTCACACGTCGCGGCAACTGCAGGGGATTATCAAATATTACTTTTCTCAAACTCTGTACCTATATATAAGGTATATATGCTCGCGATTCCGCGCTGCTTTAGATCTGAATCCGTAGAGTGGGGGGGATGTGTTATAATAAACTGACGACACACTAAACACCGGGAAAAATGAATATACATACACGAAGTTTTTCAATTAAATAAATGATAACTCAGCGCACGGACGATTCAGACCTTATTTATAATCGCCTTTTTATTTTACTATAGCTGTTTTGTAGTATATAAACGCGCGTATTTCTTTATTCTTTCACACTTTTCTCTCAACGGCGTATAGAATAGCGGCGCGACGCGGTGACGCTGAGCTGCGCGATACTACGCGATTTACCAAAGAGTCACGTGTGCACTCGCCCCCGCCAAGCCAGCCCAGTCGAGTCCGACAGTCTTGCCAGGACTTATATACCGGTGCAGGTATAATATTTTATTTCACGCTGTAATATATTCACACGCACAACTGGTATAATAAATTGATTATCGTTTTATCACTGCAACGGTTTATTTTTCAACTTTTATTAGCTATATTACGAATCGGGAGGATGTATTATGCGTATGTACGTACGTTTCACTGTTTTATTAATATTTTTATTCTCCTTTTGTTTTTCTTGCTTTCGTCTTTTTTCTGTTTTCGCGCTCTTCTGTTCTCTTCGCTTCTTCCTCGCCCCTCGCGGTCTATCGCTCCCACTCGCTCTCTCGCGGTCTCTATCTCTCTCTCTCTCCCCTTTCTATTTTCCGCTGTCTCTATCCTTCTTCTTCTTCTTCTTCTCTTCTTCTTCTCTATTTCCCCCGTGTTGTTTATTATTATCAAGATTCCTCGATTATAACGCGTTTCTGTATTTCTACACTGAAAAATTCTTCTATGGAGAAAATATAATATCGCACAGTGCGTTGTTCGCGATGGTGGTGCACAGCCTGACTCCTTCTAGCTCGCGGACACCGCACACTCGCAGCCTGCTCAACGGGCCTCCTCGCTCGCTTGCGACGCGCGATGCGAACTTGTTTTCTTCTTATTCTTTTTTACTCCGCCGCGAACTACACGCCGGGTACGCTTGAATCGAGACGGCGCGCTTACCTTACTGGACGAGGACACGTCACGTGACCATACCACGACTCCCGCCTCTGAACGCGATTGGCGCTATACACAGAGGATTCGCCGATGTTTTCAACGCTCGACATATCGGGTATGCAAGTTGCTTATGTTGCAAATATAACGGGTGGTTTTACGCGATACCATCTTCCCGCCCTTTTTCGACTAGTTATCGAAATATCACCGCACCCGGTACAAGGACGGATTTTACCACCTAGTTTCATCGGATTTCATCGGAAAACAACAATTCCTTTAAAGTTCAATTCTTTGAGACTTTTTTTTGTATACCTTTTATTCATTTTGTATTTCTTTTTCTATACTTTCTTTCTATTTGGATATTATACTTATATCCTTATACCTGTGGCTTGTTCTCTATAATACTTGTATATTGTATGTATTTTCATTATGTAATAAATCTATTTTTCAAATCGAATTTTCTTTCTCCTTCCCGTTTTTCAACAGAATTTCTTTTCATTTTTTTTAAATTAATACCCAGTGATCGGTAAGTCTAAACACCGTCGAGCAGCAGATTAAAAAACCGTGAAATTTCCCTATAGTCATTCATTTTTACGGTGCAGCTATTATTAGTGATAAATTATATTTTTTATTTCTGTGAAACGGTTTCTCAATAAGATTGACTGAATATACTACATAGACTTATAGCCGTTATTTTTTGAACGGTAGGTATTGGAATCGAATTTAGAATTGGGATTTCGCAATTTTAAAAAATTTATATGACATTCTGGTTACATCCAAATGTCCTACATGGGTGTACCTACAATTTCGAAATTTTCGATCGCCTAGGTATAACGTTTTAAAAAATCGTGCGATCTATTAACGTTATGGACTGCGCGGATCCGCATATCGCTTCTCCGACTTTTCGCTTATGGATCAAGTTTATACCTAGAGGGATATGCAGGCGTGATATGCGGCGCCAATGTGAGATGCGCGCGCTTTCGCAACCATCTATACATGCGAGTGTTTTGGGTATAACGCAGTTCATGTATATGTTACATACATGTATATACTTACACTCGTCACTCCCGCGCGTACAATACCAGCTAGGTTATAGCGGAGGGAGCTAATACACGTGTCCCTATGGATGCGGAGAAGTGGCAACTTCTCCTCCGGCTTCCTCCCCTCGGAGGCTAAAACCATCCCTAAAATACCCCTCATGACCTTACCGAGAACCATAAGTGTGTATAACTATATGCTGCAGTATGTATGTAGTACGCACAGCACCGTATCTAGTTGATTTCGCGCCAATTCCGATAAAAACTGAATTAGGATGAACTGATTGGGTATAGGTGAATAATCCTGGAATTCTCAAACAAAAAATATATAATATAGAAACTGATTATATACGTCAAAATATTAACGTGTTTTGAAATCCGGCAACCGCCCCTGCGATTTTAACGTTTTATACTGATATTTGCAGGGGAAGGAACTTCGGGGTGGACACATATATTCGTAGGTACTGATGACGAATGTGCATGGATTCATGTTCGTACGCGATCTTTGGGGAGTTCAATGGCGTGTCGTCACGCGGTTGCAGGTCTAATCTTTCCTCAATTTTTGGGTTGACAGAGGATCCTTTTTTGAATAGTTGGAGATTGAGTGTCAAATCGGTTTTCCGAATTTTGGACATCATTTTTATTGAATAAATAAATTATCAAGATTTTATTCATCCGCTAGTATGTGTTCGCATGTGTTCGATCGTAAATTTTTCGAGTGTGGCGCAAAGTCTGCCGCAACCTAATCCAAGCGGATATACCTACTATATATATATGACAGGCTACACCTTATACAATTTTGAAAGAAATCCGCAAGGGCGTATTTTTGGAATCATACACGGAGAGAATTTTATGGTAGAAATTACTATATAACTAGATTACCATATAACTGCTATACGATAAACAGTTGATTACAATGAAAAATATATTGTTATACGATGAACAGTTGATGCAAAAACTCTTGTACTATATTGTATAGTAATTTCTACGATAAAATTCGCTCCGTGTATAGGAAATACGTTTCATAAACACGTTTCGCGCTTGTCGCATTATGGTTGCGCGAGTTACGTATAAAAATATATTTTCACGTAAAAAAGTTGTGAATTTCCGATCGAAAATATGCTGTGTTTTAGGAAACAAATAAAATGCTGATAGTTTATTTATTAAATAAGAATAACGTCCGAATTCTCCATTTTTCTGTTCAATTTTTTCAAAATTTCTTTCACCACATATTATATAGGCTCATAATATACGGAATTTTTATTACCTATATCTATGTATACCGTGACATTCTGTGGATGCGGCCCAGCAGAGATATACCAACCCAAAACTCGTTAACAGCAGTTTAGTAATTTCCTAGATTTTCCTAGTAAAATCGCTGAAAATTTAGTGATGTCCAGTAAAAATCTCGTGATTTCTAGTGATTTTATTAGAAACATCTAGGGAGTTACTAACCTGCTGCTAAGGAGTTTTAGGTTGGTATCGCTACTGGGCCGCATCCACAGAATGTCACGGTACTCTCTTAAATCGAAATAGTGACTTTCGACTATCAAATAGTGACTATTCACTATTTAGTAGTGCAAAGTATACCACTATTTGAATTAGTGATCTACTCTGCACTGCGAAATAGTGAATAGTCACTATTGTCACTATTTCGATTTAAGAGAGTGTATGTATCTTGAGCTTGACTGATTCGTCAATGATATTCAATCATTGATCGAAATACACCTTCCATACCTCATCCAAACCTGATAATATATTCCTAGTTTTTCTAGAATTTTCGGAATATCATAATCCGCTGTTGTATTCGGTCTCGCTAAAAATATAACAGGATCAAGTATAGGTACCTATAATCAAGAATATATAGGTATAGTATGTATATATAAGACGGAATCGAACAGGCTTCGAATGACCTTTAATATTATACCGATATACTCGCAGAACTTCGAGTATTGTACGTACATCTACCCAATTGAAATTATATTGTTACGCCTAAAATATATTACAAAAGATAACGTCGAGTTGTTATAATCTGTATACCCAACCGCAGGAACTCAGGAAGGAAACGCGTGGGCACGGGAGCTGTTTCTTCCCTCATCATATTAACCAGCGTAAAGCTCTCAATTAGCTTTATGATGGTATAATTAGAATTATAACTCCTGCAGGTAAGTATTATCTTATTTTTTTTTTGAAAATCACTGTCACCAGTCAAATTATTTTTCATCAGCCTCTGAAATTGTGTAAAATATACATACATTGAATTGTTCACCCAACCCTATCTGAATTAGTTTTACTTTTTTTCATCTTTTCCGAAAGAACTGCAGCGCAAATTATTTCGCTGATTATGGAATTGCGCGGGACGTTATAGATTCGAGATCCTGTTGATAACGTCTCGCTGCAGCCCACGCGATTCCCGTGGCGAGCTATTATAGCGCCGGAAGTAGTAATCAAATAGATTTGCCTTCTACTCGACTGTACGTAGTAGGTACCTATATCAGCGTAGAATAACACCGAAATGCAATTAAAATCTTTCGCCCTTTGATACGAGATTCCAACGCCATCGGAAGCGCCCATTTCCGGGTTCGACACACTATGTAACCGCAGATATGCTGTGCGCAGTAATAGCGCGCTCGCTGCAAGCATTTTATCAAATTTCAACTAAATATGAATAGGTATGATGTTTTTAACAAAGAGAAAAATTCTCACGGAGAATATAATGGCTTCTCTGTTTTAACTAATTTTCACATTTTTTTTTAATGGCTGGATAGGTACAGTTGCACAAGAATATTATACCATATTATACCTACTGTGTTATAAATCCCCATCTATATTCTCATTGAAACAAGCAGACAAAGGCGAAATCGTGCTGATTGTTTCGAAAATAGAGTTATGCAGCGTGTACCCACCTACCATTGCAGATTGAAGAGATTGGACGTATATTCAACGGGCATATTACACCTGTACCTATGTACATATCTTCGAAGGAAAATTCAAAACGGAAATATCAATTAATCCCGTTACCCCGCGCTTTCGTATAATAATTATAGGGGAGACCGGGGACAAAAGTAACACGTCATGAAAGTAACAAGGCCTCCCACAACGCACACAATCAAATCTAAAAGTTGTGTTTTACATAATAGTAAGCGTGTTCGATGCTGCTTCAGTTTGAGCCATCGATTGCGCCCGCGCGTGAAATTTACACGTTTTGGTGGAGATTTTGTGTCTTTGGCCGACTTGACTAAGTTTTTCGATTCTTGGTATTCTTATGAAAACCTGTAGTAAATATGTAAATACTCAAATGAATTTTTGCCAGTTTATTCTTGAAAAGTCGCTTTATTAATGGCTGCGTAGAAGTCCTATGTTCTGTTCGTTTTTCCGAAGTTATAATTTTTTTATTTTGGAAAATGAGGTTGGGGACAAAAGTAACACAACACTATTAGGTACCTATTGTAATTTTGTCATTAATCTTTAGAATGCCTCAAAGTTACCTATGATCAAAAGATCCTCGTATTTGTGTTATTAATTTGTTATTTTAATAATAGTCAAGAAAATAAATAATTCTTTCATAAATATTCAATAATTTGTTGATTTATTATAAATGAAGTTTATCTGAGGATATTATAATATTTTTTGCTTCATTATAATCAATTCCGTGAAGTACTGTAAAACTAAGTGAAGTTTCTGTACTGATTTATATCTGTTTAAAAAAAAAAAACCAAAAGAAACACATGTTACTTTCGTCCCCTAGGTATGGGACGAAAGTAACAATCGCCATGTTCGATTAAAGTGATTATAACTCTATAACAGACTGATATGAAAATTCTTCCATTTGCTTATTATTAGAGGAATGAATATACTATCTGAAAGTGCCATTAGATCTATTTCATCTTGATTGTGGAATTTACAATTGGGCTCTAAGTCAAAATTGTTACTTTTGTCCCCGGTCTCCCCTACACTGAGAGAAAAATATATAGTATATGGTGAAATTTTGTATAGTTAAATTTTATTAGTTCACTCAACCATATTTATGTCTAATGCAACCTTTTTTTTTTGTCAAAGCTACTATAAATATATGATTGAAATAACCAAACAGTAGGTATATAACATAACAGTGGGTATTTTTAACTATAATTTATTGATGTCACCTCCACACACCCGGTCTCATGGTGGAATCAACCATATTTTTCTCTCAGTGTACCTAATTGGTTAGGTACCTCTTCGTCTGATTATAACTCTGTAATCATATCCCGCCTATACGAAGACACGATTTATGTAACGGCGTTATGACAACATAGTTCGACATCTTGTTCATTGATTCAATCATTTATTCATCAGTAATGAGTTAGATAATTCGAAGATTGTATACAAGTTTAAGTTTAACCGCCGAAGAATCTTTCGACCTTCGCTACGTCAGATCAATTTCTATTTTCTTCTTCTTCGTCTTCTTTTTCTTCTTCTTCTTCGTCTTTATACCAGACAGATTATATGACTGCAGAGAATTGTATAAGAGCTGCAGGAACAGATGCTGATTCCATTGCAAATCGGGTCGATATTAAAGTAGTGTATGCATTATGCCCATCCAGGCATTGTATCGAGGGCGGTAAGTCTTGGTTGAGTCACTAGCGTAGGCAGGCTGCATCATGGTGGTGCATGCTGGTAGAAATCGCAGGAAAAGCCGTAGCCTAGTTGCTAGGCGCTACCCCAGCTCCGAGCTCATAGGGAAAATGAAAATCATGTGGGGGTTGAAATACTAGGGTCTGCAGCTGCTGACGCAGACGTGCCTCTGCAACGATTCATTTTTAAATGCACTCAGCTCTTAGGTATAGGTATACCTAAGTAATTTCCACGTAGAAAAATTATTCAACTTCTGCTATTATGCGGGATCAGAAATCTCATAAACACTCCATAGCTCATTCCCTCGTCGGTTATTATATCAGTTTTCTCGAATATTCCAACTCACTCTATGCATTGCAGTTCCGCATATATGCGCTATATATACTATTTACTAAATCTTTCTAATCATCTCACGACAATTTCGATTCTCTGCATCAATTTCGTACCATATTCGCCGAAGATATGACTATCCGACAT
Organism: Tenthredo livida; assembly: GCA_963992785.1. Lineage (NCBI taxonomy): Eukaryota > Metazoa > Arthropoda > Insecta > Hymenoptera > Tenthredinidae > Tenthredo > Tenthredo livida. The sequence goes on from OZ023065.1 coordinate 42,247,203, forward strand.
CGGTAATGGCGTATAGATTTGCGTATGCGGTCCCTTACTTGCCAACGCAGCAGCTGAAGCTTTGCTTGCCAAAAGCTTCTTCAGACCCGCGAAATTTCTATCACCCTATACTATAACATCTGCCGCCGCAGATTGTTAGAAATATTCAGGTAGGTAGGTATACCACGTGTCTATAGGTATACGTGAACCTAGGTATACGAGGTATCGAATATCGTTTAGAAAAAAATGAATCAAAAAAAAATAAAAAATAAAAATGTATGCTTTTTTTTTCCTACGCAGGTATAGGCAAAACTCTCAGGCCCTGGGGCGTATAATTGGTGAAATTCGTTGCACTTTTATTTGCGATTGTTGGATAGGTGCAGGGTAACGAATTGAACCGCGGGGAAGACAGCTATACGACCGTTAGGGATTTCGGAAAAATTTCAAAGAAATTTTCCCCATTATTAAAAGTCTTCCTTCCATCGTTTCGCACCGGGACGAATCTTAGTCTCTATGCAGGTATATATCGAATGGTTGGTTTATAGTCATTTCGGAAATTCGTGAAAGGTTGAAAAAATGAGGAAATCGTCGTGTGATGATAGGTTCACAACGTATACGAATTTGGGAACTCCGTTTTTGGACTAATTCCCGAAAACCTCGTACGGCCAACTCCATCGATTACCAAAAAATACTGTTTCTTTTCCGAAACGTGCAACGAGCCTGCACGTACACTCTGTGGACACTGATGCAACGCCATGCAACGCACTGAAACGGCTCCTGCAGGCTTCCTGTCTTTTTCTAGTTCCTGTTCCTTTTCCCTCTTCTCATATTCCTATGTATTCCTAGTCTCTGATCCTTCGCGCGTATGGATACTAGCCTCTCGTGTCAACATGTGGCTATCTTCAACACATGTGCACTATACCCACTCCTAGTTGAATGCGGCACATATATATATGGACTAGTGCGTAGACGTACTAGTACCTTACATACACACACATGAAGCGAAAGATAGGCATACTGCGTCGCATAGAGTTGAACTACCTACCTACCTACCTACCTACCTACCAATCTACAGCCGGGCTTCCTTCGTTAGGTAGCTTGGTTATACGGCTAGTGCAGCTGGCATCCTCAGACCTCCCCCTCAATTGATCCTTGTCCCCATAGGTTTTGGCCCGATGTTTTTCCCCGCTGTCTCTAGTATAGTCCCTGGAAGGATCTAGCCGGGCGGGCACGCTGCACTTCACCCCGTAGATCCTAGAAGCCTAGAAAAATATCCTCAGGCGGGTATAGTCGACCGCAAAAGTTCGCGCGACACCTATACCTACCCGTATTCTGCAGGATAGAGATGCAATGAGACCATATTTTACTCTAATTAGTTTCATTCTTCTTCATATTTTAACATTCTGTTCTAGTGTTTTCTATACCTGCGACTGAGCGAGTAGGTGCACACATGATATGGACACGATGTAGGTACCCATCAAGCATTCAGAGTAGAAACTCTAGCGACATTTTTTCAATTATTATTACATTTGCGTTAAATTTCGGATGAAATTTCGGATGAAATTTAACGGGTAGAAAATAAGTTTGTCGAAGATTGTACGAGAGGATGTAAAGTATACGTGCACGGATTTGTTGTATGCAAGTGCAGCTCTGCCATACGTATATACTTCCGGAGACATTCCATCCATCAATGTCCATATGTGCTAAGAATCCAGATTTGAATGAAATTTCTCATTCTCTAGTCGGAGAGAAATGAATTTGCTGTTGATTTCGATGCACTGACGATGAGAAATGTACTTGAACATTTCCTTCATTGGATAACCAATTACTCCCGCAGGCTTGTGAAGTATAGCTTCACTTTTCGCTATCGGAAATGAAGTCCGACGTTTTGGGGCCACCTCTAATTGCGTTCGCTCGACGTCTGACGTTTTGGGTTTTGTTCTAAGTTGGTAATTAGCAATCTCTATTAGATATACAAACAAAGGTTTAGAAATATAGGTCTTGGTGAACTTAAGAGCTCGGCTCAAGTGTCAGCTAAGCGAGAAGGTATGTAGTACGTATACCTACCTCATGATTCAAGGTCAAGACCATGACGTAGCCCTTGTAAAGGGGCAAGAAAGAAAATATATATATAGATAAATTTTTATCTACAAAATGCATAAGCATTCCGAAAAATTGATTTTCTTATTAGACACTGCAGAGAGGCGAGTCGGGAACCAATAAGCAATCAATAATGAATCGTTGGATTTTCTGCTTCGGGATCGGAGTTAATGCTGCTGCAATATTGCAGAGATGTTCTCCATTCTCATTCGTGTATTTGAATTTTTTTTTTTTAGATGTAGAATGGAGCATTGATTTGCGCAGCTTGAACTTCAAGCACGGTTTTCGGCGAATAACGTCTTCATTCTTGAAAATCTAACTGTTCGGTATTGAAGTCGAATAAATTGTCTACAAAAAGTGTCCGAACGTATTTTCAAAAAAGTGCATAGTGCTCGAGATATTTCAAGTCGAAGATCGCTTGGGGTCAATTTGCTATACGGAGGCTAGTGCACTCAAATTAAGGCTTAATTAAATTATTTCTGTTTCTCTGAAGAACGCGAGGGAGCCAATATAACAATAGTTCAATCTTTTTCGGAGTAGCTACCTATTTATAAGCTTGACCAAAACCGTACAATGCATACTTCGTTACAAATCGAGTTATTGCTAATCGGAAGAAGAAAAATAAAATTAACAAATTAACAAAACAACTGAAAAAATATCTCTCTATACCTGGATTTCAATTGATAATCCATGGGTCCCATGATATTCTGGATTAATCCGTTCAACGGTGTTCTATTGCGTCATATACACATAATTCGCGTCACTAATGCCATAAGGTCGTATAAGCGCCAAAAAAATTTTTTTTTTGCGGATATGCCCAAATGATGTTATAGGTATGGCATGAAAAAGATTTTTTTTTCTTTGGCGCTTATGACCTTATGGCATTAGTGACGCATATAGGTATACATCCACAGGGTAAAAATTTGCATAATTTTGATTTAAAAAATTTTTTCATACAGGTACCTTACATAAATAGCTGCAGCTGTAGCCGTTACAAATACGGGATAACGAGCGCATCCAAAGGATCACGGATCCATTATCCTTCTGTGAAATAAGGTGGAGAGAGGGGGGGGAGGAGGAATAATAGGGAATTTTTTGAAAAGGAAGAACCATAAAAAAGGGAAAAAAAAAATAAAATAAAAAAGAAACAACGCAACGTGAAATGGCATTAAAACTTGTAGAAAAAAAGGCACGAATTTTGTCTCTCCTTTTCTTTTTTTTTTCTCTCTTTTTCATACAATTTTTCAAAAGGTAGAAAAGAACAGATCTCACGGAAGATTCGAGTTGGTAGAATAGGTAGGTAGGTAGGTAGGTATAATAGGGTGGTAGAAAATCCGCTGCAGGGTGCAGCATGGTGCCGATTGTCTATATACATACCTACCTACATTATACCTACGCGATTTTTCGACGCCAAAAAAGAAATAAATATCCGGGCACAACCCTGCAGGAGCTAAGGATGCGAAAGGATCGTAGGAAATTGTCCTATGACTTTGAATTATTGTCATATTACTGTCTCGCTGTGCAAATCCTCAAACAAAAACCACAGTGAAATTTGCAAGCGAGCAAATTAGGTATAGAATGGCAAACTTTCTCTTCGACATTGAACAGCCGGAACTAAATGGTACATATAGTAGGTACCTAGGTACCTATATACCTCTGCCTCTTGGAAAAGAAGAAGTAACATAATTGGAAAAGAAAAGTGGAAATTTCCTGCGTGCAGGAAATGAAGAAAGAAATTATTTTTCCAAAAGAGTATCAGTAGGTACCTATTTCTGAAATGCATGAGACGCGCAGGTGCAGGTCAGTATATAATTGTTGTGAAAAATATCTGCAATTTTATTTATCGTCGATCGATTTTCCCCAGCGAAAATTAATGATCGAAATTTAGAATATGGAAATGATTGAGCGACCATGAGATCGTTGTGTTTATTGAAAAATTGAAATTTTAGTATCTCATCCGCGGCTGCAGCAATGAAAATATGCATTGGGATAGAAATTGGATGTATATGTGTATGTAATTGCAATCGGCCATATAAATTCGGCGTCTGCACGTATAACATGGGGCATGCAGGTATATGACTATATTACATCCATATGATGGTTACATCCGATTTTATACATCGCGATAAAAGGCCGCAGGTTCGAAGCCTGCTGCTGGCAAAAGCGCAGCCTGCGTACAAATGGCGGCGCAGTAAAGTTTAAACGGGAGGGCGCCGCGACGCGTCAACCCAAGCCGGCCGCCATTTCGGGATCTGCAGATTCGCGATTTCGAGTTCGACTATAATCTTAATGGTTTTGAAAAAGCAATGATCCGTGGATTTCTCGCAAGTAGGTATTACTTCAATTTTTAACAAATAACAATGTATTAACCCACTCGCGGTTTCATAGGAAAAACATAGTCATTTCTTTTATCTTCTTCGATATACCGTGAAGTTTTAAGGAAGCGGAACGATGGGCGTGCTATAGTTCGACCAACACACGCTCGCGTTGCGTACGTGGGCTTCTACTCGCAGTCACTGGCAGCTCACGTACGCAACGCGAGCGTGTGTAGGTCGAACTATAGCACGCCCATCGTTCCGCTTCCTTAAAACTTCACGGTATATAATAATATAACATATGAATCGGCTTCTTTCATAACAATACAATTTTCGATTATTATTCACATCAGATACACAGTAAACATTTTTCTGTCAAATTTAACACAACAGTTTGTGTTAACCACTTTTTTTTACACAAAATTTGTGTTATTTCAACACAATCAGTTGATGTCAAAAAATTAACACATCTTTATGTTAAAACTAACACAAAACTATGTTGAAATTTTGTCTTGATTTGAGAGTAACATTTAGAAAGTGTTACTTTTGTGTTAGTTTTAACATAAAGCTGTGTTATTTTTTTTTACATAAACTGATTGTGTTGAAATAACACAAATTTTGTGTAAAAAAAGTGTTCAACACGAACTCTTGTGTTAAATTTAACTAACATTTTTTTACTGTGTACATTTAGATACTGAATCGATGTTATTTTATATTATATATTAAATGAAATTCAAAGTTATTTTAGATTTTGTGAACCTGGGTCTCTTATATATCTAGGAGACGTTATGTGCCGGAATTTTGGCAGCTGCAACCCATATTATAAATCACATATCTGTGAGAAAATTGGTGTCAGGACGAGGGTTGAATTTCCTTCACGCCTGCAGGATGCGTTATTCCATTATTATTATTATTGTTATTATTATTATTATTATTATTTTCTTTCGAGAAACAACATAGCGACTATATGTACCTACCCTTTCAAAATTATTAGTTATACGATACCTATATATACCTACTCGATCGCCTAGAGACGAACTGCGATCTTTCAACGCTCGCCAACTGACGTTTTTTGAGCACCGTGTCTATTATAGCTGTGTAAATATATAGATATATGTACAGGTATAGGTGCAATCATGTACGAAACGTTTTCTCAAATTTGAACACAGAAAGAAAAAAGAAAAAAATAGAATTTAGTACCCAAATGGCAAACAAGAGATTTAAAAAATGAACTGTAATTTTTGAAATTAGTTTCTTCGCTCCGAATACACGACTGGGGTTCAAATATATATATATACTTATATATATGGGCATGTCCACCAATTATCTGTCAACGATCCGGGGTCAAAATTTTGATTCGTCTGCAATTTTGATATCTTATAGTGTGTTGAGATGTAAAAATCCACCAAGTATCAGACCTCTGAGCCTTACTGTTCAGGAGATACGCGTTGATTAGTCTTTCAACTTTGACCACATCGACTTTTACATTCGAATTTTTATCCTATCTCTATCGCAAAAAAGTGAATTCCATGATGCATGTATTTTATGTAAAAATGTCTGATCTTTGCGAATATGAAATTCGTTGCGAGCTACATTCTCAAAAACCGTAAAAAAATGTGTTTTTTCGAAAAAAAAAACGTATTTTTTCAACGTTCCCCAATTTTTTTTTTCAAATTTGATATTTTTATCTGAAGGCTTGCAGTTATTAACTGAAGAAACTGAAATTTGTTTTGGGTGCTCGAAATAAGATCAGGCAGGAATTGCCTTTATTTTCATTAAATCGAGGATTCTTGGCTAAAGAAAAAAAAAAACATTTTATACTCAATTTAGTAAACATAAATGCAACTCCCACCTGATCCCTTTTCGAGCACCCAAAACAAATTTCAGTTCCTTCAGTTAAAAACTGCAAGCTTTCAGATAAAAATATCAAATTTGAAAAAAAAATTGGGGAACGTTGAAAAAATACGTTTTTTTTTCGAAAAAACATATTTTTTTTACGGTCTTTGAGAATGTAGCTCGCAACGAATTTCACATTCGCAAAGATCAGACATTTTTACATAAAATACATGCATCATGGAATTCACTTTTTTGCGATAGAGATAGGATAAAAATTCGAATGTAAAAGTCAATGTGCTCAAAGTTGAAAGACTAAACATCGCGTATCTCCTGAACGGTAAAGCTTAGAGGTCTGATACTTGGTGGATTTTTACATCTCAATACACACTACACGGAGAGAATTTTATGGTAGAGATTACTATAAAATATAGTACAAGGGTTTTTTCAATCAACTGCTATACGATAAACAGTTGATTACAATGAAAAAAATATTGTTATACGATGAACAGTTGATTCAGAAATTCTTGTACTATATTTTATAGTAATCTCTACCATAAAATTCTCTCCGTGTATGAGATATCAAAATCGCAGACAAATCAAAATTTTGACCGCGGATCGTTTACAGATAATTGGTGGACCTACCCATATACATAAAAAACGAAAATAGATTTGCAAAATTTTAGACCTTATAATTAATATATTGAAATTCTTAATAAATGTGGCCGAATTTTTTTTTACTGGAAGGGAGTAAGTACCTAGGTATCATTAGCGATATTTTTGCTTAATTTTTGATTATTTGACAAATAATATTGCGGACGTTCGAAAAGCCCATGTTATTCAAATGGGCTAAAATTTTGCAAATCTTGTTTTTTTTTCTATTTATTTGGAACCCATTATTGTATTTGGAGCGAAAAAAATCGTCCATAATCAAAATAACTATCTCAGTCTAATAGATATAATAGGAATAACACGTACTCATCTATATCAATGCTTAGGTATATACCGATTTATTCACCTAGAAATACAAAATTATCAATTTATTTTGTATATATAGGTACCTATATATCGTTGGGGTATTTCAGATAATCCGATTATATCGGATATGGGTATATCAATTACACAGTTACGTTATTCACTCAAATTATCATCTCTAATTTATAGTACATACCTATATACAACCGGATGAAACGAGCTGCGAGAAATATTCCGTTAGAAATTTTGATGAAAATTTTTGAACTCGCAGGCTTATTCATGCCAAATAATTTTCGGAAATGTTACCCCAATCAGTAAGCTGCAATTATTATAGTAAAGGTATACTTATGGATAAAAAAGGCATGTATTGAACATAACGCGATACTTTCTTAGTAAATTTCCAAAAAATTCAGTTTACCAATATTTCATTGAACAAAGTTGAATCGAAGTTTCAAATCATAGTCAAGTTATCGTTTGATTGAAATTAAATTTCTTTCACCGTTTTTCTATTGTGCTAATAAAATGAATATTTATCTGAACTGCAGATCGATGGTTTATCGATTAAATCGGATCTATTATTCAGTTGAAACAAAAATATTCCTCAAAGTATAAACGAATCATTTGGTTTATTCAAAGATATGTATGTAACATTGTTCATGAACAATATCTGTTTAATTCACACATCGACTATATTATGGTTGTTATTCAAGAAAATATTTTGCTAAATCGAACGAATACCATCACACAAATATTTATTTTGATGAAAACTATAGTGGATTCATATTATTTTGTGAAATCAACCAAATTTCGGATTAATTGCATCAAATTTCTGTACATATGTGACCGATAATTATTGCCGCTTCAATATTTTTGCTGCATAATATTTTATACATCAATGAGGTAGTTCGACGACTTTATTGAATCATCAGGTTTCAGTTAATGAGGATTATTGACCTTTAGACATTCTTTGATTTAGTTCAAAATTTACTTACCGATTTTCTTCACTATGCAGTTTTCGGCTGCAGCTGAATAATTGCAGGCGGTACAGTATTTCGCAAAATCCAGAATTTTCTTTTGTGTATTGGTTTTTACGAGAATATGGTATGCGGGTATATAGATCGTCGAAGAAATCGAAATCGGACATTACACACACTGCCATACCTACGTATGTGAATTATTCGTATTTCAGGAAACGCCAATTCGAACAAGATTGAAAACTGAAATTTTACAAATTTCTGCATCACTATGCAACCGAGTTTGTCCCATCAAAACTGATCACCGACTTCTTATCTCTCGATTTTTCGCCAATAATTAGCAAACTCGCAGAAATTTTTCAGAGTTTCATTGAGCCACCGTACCGATAAAGTGAAAATTCATTCCAATGGTTTCAAATTTGATTCTACTAGAGTCAACATCGAATCATTAGAACCAAAAGATTGACTTCTTCCTCAAAAAAATTTCATCATGAGAATAAACATTCAAGAAACAATAAGCTTGTCATATAACGGACGGATGCAAAAATCTCACACACAGTAAAAATTTTTTTGTGAAATTTAACACACAAAATTTGCGTTATTTCAACACAATCAGTTCATGTTAAAAAAGTAACACAGCTTTATGTTAAAACTAACACAAAACCATGTTGAAATTTTGTGTTGATTTGAGAGTAACATTTAGAAAGTGTTACTTTTGTGTTAGTTTTAACATAAATCTGTGTTACTTTGCTGACATAAACTGATTGTGTTGAAGTAACACAAATTTTGCGTGAAAAAAGTGGTTTACACAAACTTTCGTGTTAAATTTTACAAACAAAATTTTACTGTGTAAAAGTATGTTGCAGTTTGAATTGAAAATTTCGAATTGCATCCAACGCATTATCTGAGCTTTCAATTTTGGTTTTGATTATTCAAAAATACGTATTTCAGAGAATAATTTCCGTGATGATAATAAAATGATTCCAATATCCAATATATCCGCGTTTCAAAGCATCTAGTAACCTAGGCTTAGGTATCGTTAGGGCTTTTCCTGCTTCGACTGTACATAAAGGCAAAGGGAGACCAGCAGCAACCCCAACTATGTACTAGCCTATTTTTGGAGAACGGTTGCGCCCGTATTTCCCGATGCACCCTAAATTTCCACTCCCTCGTCGGCGTTCCTCCCCTATATACATGCATATACCAAACTATGTTGCACCGCAGTCCTGCAGCTTTAGAACCGAATCACCCTTCTCGGATTGGTCGGCTTATACCTATCCCGGATGGTTAACAGTGGGGATAACCGCATCACTCGCTGCAATTTCCCCTTAGGTATGTATATATATATATATATATATATATATATACATATTTACCTTATATACCATTCTTCATGCCCTTATGTAGTACGTGCACATAAGGTACCCTACCTCACCGTTCAACCTCATGGGTGCATCGAGCGCGAATAAATTGCATTATGCGAGGCTGCGCAGCGCAGAGTAACGCCTCATCAGCGCAGCGCAGCGTATGCATTTCTACATTGTGGTGCAGTGCTGCGGCGATGCACCAGGATCCGATCGGCTGCAAAGAGGGCAGAGGAGGTAGAGAGTGAGGCTCGTATCAATGGAACGAGTAATGGTAGGGTGAGGCAATGGTGCAGACTGCACTTTGGTCATGGCATGCCAAGCATGTTTACCGCGCGCATCCGACATTTGTACGCCACGTGGTGCAGCAGCTAGTATAGGATATATAGTAGGTATAAGAGTTTCTTGTGCTACTCGGACTTTTCTTCTCGTATCTTTTTCTTTTTTCTTTTTTCTTCTTTCTCTGCGTCGTTTCCAGGAAACTTTAGTACTCAAACGAATTAGAATCCTTTGGTGGGGAAAATTTCGTGCATTAAATTTCCTCGACAATTTTACACCCCATATTTATCCATTTCTATACAGTCTGTGAAATGATCATGACCTCATTGCTTAATTGATATTCCATTTTTATATTAGGTATACGACTTTATTAATTTATTGGAGTGAAAATTGAGCCATTCCGTACCGATAGAGCGAAGATTCACTCTAATCGATAGTGAATTAAGTTTTAGATGAAAAAAAAAATGATTCCTTCATTTGAAAAAAATGTAGAGCGTACCCAATATGATTGTATCATCAGGTGCATGAGGTTTGATCGAATTTTCGATTATTCTGAAAACAGTTTCGATTGATTTGATTCTTTACATCAATTTATTTTAGTCACTTTTGTTTCGCAATTTTCTTTGTCACTGCAATTGCGCAGATTATTGCACTTTGGGGTACCTTGAGCCTGCATGAATCGTGGTTTTGTATCGGTTTATTGGCAATCTTTTCTTCTTTTCTTCTTCTTCTTATTTCAACAGCAATGAAATTCACCGAGTATAAAATAGTCTATTAAATCCTCGAATACGAATTCCGCATCGACTTGTCTTAGCCGTGTCTCTTCGAGGGTGAACATCGTTGATAGGTTTTCTCTGAAACATCGAGGAAGTCAAACGGGTGGTTTTGTATAATAAAACCGAAGTTTCTACCGGTTGAAAAATAAAATCGCGGTCCATGCACTCCGAACTTTTTTCACCCATAGTTAAACGTTGTTTTTTCTTCCTCATTAAACTTCGCCTTAATTTGGGGCGAAAAATAGCTCGGAAAGAAGAAAAAAAGAAAAGAAATTCTCCCGCCATTTCTGGACGGAAAATTTTCTAACGGAAATGCGTAGTTCCTCGTATCTAGTCGTCGGGCCTGTTTGGGTTTAGGTTTAGGTTTGGGTCTGTTTGGCCCTGTTTAGACCGCCGCATATTCGTAGCGAGCTGTGAGGCCTAGGAATGCGTGGTGGGGCCTCATTTTTTCAATGAAAGCTTCTTCACCAACATTCATACGACACACGTATAGTCTCGTAAACACACGTACACGCTTTCCCATGAGGCTCGAAACACCGCCGCCCGTCATTTGTCATATTAAAAAAAGACTGGCATTATATATATACACCATATGTATATACATATGTACCTAATGTATATGTCTAGGTATATCATATACCTATATGTAACATATCTATGCACAGTGTACACGTATGGGTAGATACCTACTACACTTACCTATCAGCTCTCACAGCCCATATCTTCCCCATACCTAAACCTAGGTGTATCACACATTATGGTTGTACCAACACAACTATGAATTTGTTCCGTTATCCGTTCATACACCTATCATACACTTACGCATATATCTATGATAATAATGTATGTACATACCTATCGGCGAAGTTCTGATTGTGAGGAAAGTCTTAGCTCTGAACGATTCGACTAATCTTTTCACCGGCTCTTCGTAATCAGTCGAAGCCATGAACCGGAAGGATTATCCACGTGTACTCGTACGCATGTAGGTATAGATACATTATTATCATAGATTACGGCTATCGCCACCAATCTCCGTTTCCGGTTCGGGAAATACGGTCCTATGTATATCCGATAGCCGCACGTATCACGTATGATTCGACCGAACGCCTAGGTATGTTATATAACCGTTATTGATTGCTGAACTTATTTCGGCCTCTTTTGTTTCCAAATTTTGATAATTCCAGGTACGTAGGGTGGAAAAAAATAAAAAAATAAATAAATTTTAAATTAGACAGATTCGATTACTTCATACGCGGATGAAATGCGTCTGGCGCGATAAAAGCCTGCGAGAAAAAACTAGAATGCGGTTAATTTATCATCCGGATATCCCGGACACCGAACGATGGACCGATTTTAGTGGGAAATTCGACTTCCACGAATTTTCGAAAATTTTCGGTATATTGTGGAGTTGAGATACCTGCGATATAACAACGGGCAGTTTATGGTATAGTGGGACAAATTGAGGGAAGAAGGGTTAGCTGAAGGTTCACATAACGATGAAGAGACTCGATCGAACAGATCGTCGGTGTCCCTGCACTACGCAGCCTAATACGTTTATCGACATGAGGTCGACGATCGTGATAAGAGGAGGTGAAAGATCATCGTCAGAAATTTTTTTTGATTTTGTCTTAGCCACGCGATGATGATCTTTAGCAATTTATGAAATTACTTATAGACGGACAGAAATTTCGGATAGTTTTCTCACGAATGCTTCTTCAAATATTATAGCTGTATGCTCTTGTCGCGAAAAAATTGCATATAAATGCAACATTTGAAGTCCAATAGGTACGTCAGAAAATTATAGCTAACGGATATATATTTCTAATTGACGAATAATAGCGCGCATGGGCGAAATTTTTTCGCTCCGAATGCACCAATCGTTTCCAAATAAATAAATTTAAAAAAAATATTCGCGAAATTTCGAATCAATATGATTACGTGATAATGCGCAAAAAAAATTGGAAGAATTTTATCGAGAAATTTAATTCAATTTAACCGTAATAAATTATTATCTAATTTTGTATAAGAGTGGCGTAAGTGATCGACTTTCGTTGCGTAACTTTAGTGAGATGGACGGAGCAGAAGAGTGCTGCAGCACCAGGCAAAAGCGGAGGTGACAGCAAAGTCCTATAAATAGGAAGTATTGTTGTCAAAGGTTATTTTTACATGAACCTAGGGAACAAAGGCTTCGCAAGTTTCTTCTTTCGTTAAGGGGGGGAGCGTATACTCGCATTTTACCGACCGGTCTATTTCTCGATTTTCTCCGAAACGGGGCTATCAATCGACTTGTCCTTTTGGCAGCCGATGTTTGACGAGTAATGAGTTCGAACTGGTACGTTCGATCGGATGAAATGCCGCTCCCAACCGTGGAAATCGCGAAAATTACCACAAAAACGTACACAGAAAAAACGAGTTGTACCAATTTAAATTGGTCCAAAAAGATGTTTTTGTTCCAAGAAAAGTTTTCTTGTCCCAAGAAAAATTTCTTTGTCCCAAGAAAATTTTCTGCAAACGCATTGGAAACCGAAATTATCTCGAATCAAGTCGAAAATGTTCTCGAACCAAGAAAACTCCCTTGGATCGAAGAAAGTTTTCTTGGTTCGAGAAAATTTTGTCTTGATTCAAGATAATTTCGGTTTCCAATGGGTTTGCAGAAAATTTTCTTGGGCCAACAAATTTTTTTTTCTGTGTAGAATACAACTGGCCCCTTCATCGTTGTCGGAAACAAAAATGTTTTGGGATGGTTGTGTTCGGAATTCCATATAGAATCGGGCTCTCTCGGCCGATTTTGCATTTTTGATGCGTAGGCTATGATATAAGTCGAAATAAATGGCACGCCGACACTTTTCGAAAAAAAAAACCAAATAAATTATATCACAGCATTATTATTTTAATTACAATTTTTTTGTTTTTTGTTTTCCCCACAATTCGGTTTAATTTTAGTCGAAAGATCCCGGAATCCCCATCAATTATACCGCATCAGAAAATTATAGTACCTACGCAGCCCTCAGACTCTGTATAGGTATGTGCACGGATCTAGGTTCATTTTTCGAGGGTTTTCCGTCACTCAGATCTCAGGATATGGAGATCCTCTCTTCAGGCCTGCATCAGGCCTCAAGGCTTCCATGGATCTTGACGGTTAATTCCTCTGAGAAGGAACCTCGTACCTACTATACATACATAAGCCACGCAGAACTCGACTTATTCGCGTCGGTATAAGGGGGCGCGTGATCTTAATACAACTAGGGTAAACCTCTTCTATATTGCTTCAGGTGTGGATCTAGAGGCATGAAATAGCGGGAGCCGTTTCTATAGGTGAAAACATTTATCAGTTCAAACATGTCTGATGCAATTATGGCAATTATAATATTCTTAGGGTTTTCAGATCTGAAGATCAAGCGCCAGGGAAAAATATGTCCTTCTTCATATACCGAGAGGTTACGCGGAAAGGGACCGTTCAAATATTACGTAACGCGTTTTGGGATAGTGCGTGCACGGCGTTCCCTATACTACACTGTAGCATTTTGCGTTACGTAATATTTGAACGCTCCCAAAGTACTGCATGGCTCCAAGCGCCAAGGAAGAATATCTCCTTCTCCTTATACCGAGAGGTTACGCGGAAAGTACCGGAAGTACTCCAAGCGCCAAGGAAAAATATCTCCTCCTTCTTATACCGAGAGGTTACGCGGAAAGGGACCGTTCAAATATTACGTAACGCGTTTTGGGATAGTGCGTGCACGGCGTTCCCTATACTACACTGTAGCATTTTGCGTTACGTAATATTTGAACGCTCCCAAAAGACTGCATGGCTCCAAGCGCCAAGGAAGAATATCTCCTTCTCCTTGTACCGAGAGGTTACGCGGAAAGTACTGGAAGTACTCCAAGCGCCAAGGAAGAATATCTCCTTCTCCTTATACCGAGAGGTTACGCGGAAAGTACCGGAAGTACTCCAAGCGCCAAGGAAAAATATCTCCTCCTTCTTATACCGAGAGGTTACGCGGAAAGGGACCGTTCAAATATTACGTAACGCGTTTTGGGATAGTGCGTGCACGGCGTTCCCTATACTACACTGTAGCATTTTGCGTTACGTAATATTTGAACGCTCCCAAAAGACTGCATGGCTCCAAGCGCCAAGGAAGAATATCTCCTTCTCCTTGTACCGAGAGGTTACGCGGAAAGTACTGGAAGTACTCCAAGCGCCAAGGAAGAATATCTCCTTCTCCTTATACCGAGAGGTTACGCGGAAAGTACCGGAAGTACTCCAAGCGCCAAGGAAAAATATCTCCTCCTTCTTATACCGAGAGGTTACGCGGAAAGGGACCGTTCAAATATTACGTAACGCGTTTTGGGATAGTGCGTGCACGGCGTTCCCTATACTACACTGTAGCATTTTGCGTTACGTAATATTTGAACGCTCCCAAAAGACTGCATGGCTCCAAGCGCCAAGGAAGAATATCTCCTTCTCCTTGTACCGAGAGGTTACGCGGAAAGTACTGGAAGTACTCCAAGCGCCAAGGAAGAATATCTCCTTCTCCTTATACCGAGAGGTTACGCGGAAAGTACCGGAAGTACTCCAAGCGCCAAGGAAAAATATCTCCTCCTTCTTATACCGAGAGGTTACGCGCTTGCAAGCTCCCGCGTAACCTCTCGGTATAAGAAGAAGGAGATATTTTTCCTGATAACATACGTACATCGGTGTCTTCGGATTCCGATAAATTATTGCACAAGTGGTGTTATAGCGTAGTTTATAATATGGTGTCGTGCGCGAAATGAGACTTATCGTAAAATGTATCTACGATCATTTCTGAAGATTCAAACATCAAAATGAAAATGAAAAAGGAAAAACTTATTTTCCCCAATGACAGCAATCCCTTCGGAAGGAGATATGCGCCTGCCCACTATCTCTCCTACACACCGTTGGGTCGGAGGGGAACTAGGCGCTGGATTATGAAGTAGGGAATACAGCAGGATCGCAGAGGCTGTAAAGGATGCCTGCGGTCTGAGGGGAAAATCGTCGTGTACATATACAGAGTGGATGTAGGTAGTTGTGCGGATGCATAGTCGAGTGTATTAGTATATTTAGATATATTTACGTGCTTATATACGTATAGCCTCGTGATATACATATAGAGAGATGAAGAAAGACAGACGCTCGTCTGTGTACATATATATATATATATATATATATATATATATATATATATATATATATATATATATATATATATATATATATATATATATATATATATATGTATATGTATATACACACATATCTAGTATAACAGAGGAGTTATTTTTTGGCAGGGGTGAGTCACCCCTTGCTGCATTAACCGGAACACGCCCCTAGCAAAGATGGCTGCTATTTCATCGACCAATTAGGACCTTCGTCGAAGGGCGCGCGGGAAAACACAGGGCGAAGACCCTACCATCGCTCCCTAGTTTGGGGTGAAAATTTAGGGATGGGGTATCCCCCGTTCCGTTCCGTTCCGTTCCGTCCCGTCTCTACCCTCTACCCTCTACCCTCTACCCTCTACCCTCTACCCACTGTATACCCTCTTACTCTTCCATCCCCAGTTCCTATCCCCGGCAGAACTCGGTATCAGCCCTTAGCTACGAATACTTATACTTCGAGGGAAGCGGCGGCGAGGGGTGGATCTATTTAGTTTTTACTCGGGTCAAATTTTTTATACTCTTCAACGTTGACGCCCGAGATACGTAATACACCTATACCTATACCTACTCTTAACTTGCATATACTATACTTATTTCATGCCCTAACTATCATCTTTAAGGGTTTAATCTCTACCTACTGTGTAGAATGTTTACACACCATAAGCACACCTATATTATTATATCTCGATCCACAAAATTTGAGATTTCGGTCACGTTTTCGATTATCAAATGCCTTGTAAACTCTTGTGGATTTTGGAATGATTTTTTTGCTTTTTCATATTCGATAGGACGAGACTATTTTTTTTTGAATTTTGAGATCGAGGAAATCTCTGTCTCGTTCACGCAGCAAAACGTTATTATTCCGTAATTTTTCGATCGTTAGATCGATTATATCTCATCTTGTACAGTTGTTTCTTTTTTTTTGTTTTTTTTGTTTCAATGTTTTGTTTCAATTTTGTAATCTTCCATTTTTCATACGGACAAATTGATCTTTCAGAAATTTAAACCCCCCCACGTTAAATAGCAGCGCGTAGGTATTTTAAAGAGCTGATTTCTTGTTCGAGAAACAATTATCGGTTAGATAGGTAATTCTCGGAATTCTGTCACGCATCGCGGTTGCTGCGTGCAGTATAGGTATATAGATATCTATCAATTCAGGTTCTACTATAACTTAACGTAACGGGAATATTGTTAACCATTATGTTTTATTTACATAATTTCCATTACCCCGGCTACTTAAATTGACAGCTCATTTTTCAACCTATTGGTTCTCGGTAATATGGTGAAAGAATTTTTCAATATCAAATCGCCATCAATGAAAATGAATTTTTTCTTTTCTTTCCTCCTTTTCTCATCCAATCTCTGCGGGTATGACTACACACACACACCCGAGCCCTTTATCCCTTCAAATGAAAAAACTAGATCAAACATATTTTCTTTGCCCATTTTATTTCGGATTTAAAAAATAACACACATACTCAAGATTACAGGCGTAGGTACAGCTCGTCGATATCAAACTCATGATATCATAAGCTAATGATACAGGATACTTTATAACGCTGAACCTCGTAAACGGTCAAGACACGGAACTACGCGAAGTGGTAGGCGCCTATCGATCCCCGGATAAGGAGGTCTTCGCTCTCAGCGTCCTTGACCAACCTTCTGTTTCGCTCGCGATTCTCTGCATCCTGGCCACTCCACCTTCCTCAAAAGAACCGCGCTTATGAAATTTCTTCGGTAAATTGTCTCTTCTTCGAAAAGATTTTTTTTTTTTTTTCAAACTAGACAAAATTCAGCGAATACGAAATGTACCCATCAATCACTCGCCACCATACCTGGTATATGAATCCAATATAATTAATTGGCTCGCTCGAGGGATTCCAGAGATTTCATTTGTCTTTCACAACAACGAGGCCCAACGAGGCGAGTCGAGGCTGGGCTAGGCTAACGGGTGCAGGCGTCTTCATATTATAATGATATTCGTTAAGTGCGAGTTTAGAATTCCGAGTAGTCAATATAGCCGTGGTTCTACGCCCATGAATTCCTAGAATTGTGTCGGCCGGGCTGCCCAGTCTTGGTTGGTACACGTCACAGGATGATGGGATTTACGCAGTTCTTGGTTCTTGGCTGTTGACCATCCGTCCTGCAGGGATGTTCCCGCGCGACGCACCCTGACTAGGACGAGGATGTATCCAGGGTCTTGGGTATCCTTAGCCTGGTTGGTAAACACGACAAAATTATCGCCCCCTTTCGTTTTCTCTTTCCCCTTCATCCCTATCCCGTATGAAATTTTTCTCTTTCACTCCATGGCCTCAGCGCAGACTTTTACTCACAGCCGGAACTCCCCGAAGCAAACCATGGCTCATGGCTTGAGCATCACCGAATCGTGCTTGGATTTATAAACGAGCGTCTTACCAGCGAAGGTATAAAGGTAAGTAAGTATACCAAAGTTCCTCACTTCTCTATCCTCGTAATTCGTTTAGTTTCATTGAATTTTTCGCGAAAAACTAATGTGGGGGTACTCTTCATATTCGGCTGCCACCTTAACCCAGAATAGAATCTCTTCGTCATTTGGTGTGTGTCTGCATTGTGAGCAGAAGGAGCCTATGTCACGGTCAATTCTTCACCCGTATTCTTGGAATTCGTATACGTTTATTACGGTAGCAAGTAGGTATAGCTGCAGGGCCAGGAGCTGTTTAACGGATGAAATAGAGAAAACCCGAGAAGGTCGCGTAGTGTCCGAAGAACCGCCGCAGGTGTAGGCCGTAACATCAATTCCGTTACTCGCTTTGTTTTCTTCGAGTATTATGAGACGGGTGTAATTCTTCTTCGGTAACATTCCGAGAGAATTATGATCAACGCCGTTTCTGAACGGACATTCCTTAGAAGAAATGGAAACCCGTCGGTTCCCATGCTGCATGGTGAACGCAACAAGGCTTGGCTTGGCTTGGCTTGGCTCGTATCTTCCTTGCTATAATGTTTCTACCCGAGTTCATCTTGCAGTGGTACAACCGCTAACTATTACTATACAAGTACGTTGACATATATAGATATATATGTACATATGTATGTATGGTGCGCAGGGCAGGTAGCTAAGCTGATCTCACACATTGACACTGGCCTAGTTTCGAGGGCGCTGGTACTGTTCAAAGACTGCCACCATTTGCAATCGAAAACAAAAACCCATGAGCGAACAAACGAAGAAGGTATATACGTCTATCCTTATCCGTAACTTTTCATCTGTCCATTTCTATCTCTCTCGCGTTTTGTTCCCCTTTCCAAATCCTCGCTCGCTCCCTCCCCTGCATGTACCCAGCCTCCGCGGGGTCGTTACCCCCTTTTGGTTCGATGGACCTGTATAGGTCTCTCAATACAATACCGGCTCTATTTGCGACGCGAAAGATTCTCAGGAAATTAGTAAACGGAATTTCATTCATTTCACATATTTACTTTATTCCATCTCGCGTGATACGACATCCTTTCCATTCATGTGATACGACATCTTCAAATATCAATAAATACTGCTATTCAGAGCATTTGGAAGGTCAGCCTGCATCCGGAACTGGCGGAAAAATGATAACCTGTTGTTCCGAAGATGACACGCCTTTCCTGTTATGTTGCTTGACGTAGTTTTCTGCTTTCATGATGTTTTCAGGGACCGAAGGTCGACTGTTGGCTCCGTGGGGGATGATATGCTGCTTTTTTACGTCCGGTAGAATAAGTTTTCGACATTTTTTTTATCGCTCTAGGTTTTCCGCAACGGATCCAAGGCGCGGATCTATGCGATGGTTGAACTACGACGATCTGTAGTCTCGTCAGGCTTCGGGGGTGAATCCTCCGTTCGTTCGAACCCCTGCAATCCCGGCCCCACCCTCGGCCTCACTCTCTCCTTCGAACTTCTCTCCCTTAGCCGCTCAGTTTTGGGGTTCTGTCGTTGGGGTGATATCGATCGGGCTGCATTTTCTCGCAACGTGGTCAACGACCTCGGGAAAACGCGACCCTCCATCGACCCTGAGGCGACCCTGAGCGAAAACTCGGTCGTGATCGGATACAGTATACGGTACCTTTACCTCAATGCGCGCGAAACGTAAACCCAGGAAATGATAATGAATCAGAGACGGAGTTTGAATTTAAGTCAATTCTCGTTACTTTAACTTCCTTCGAATTCATGAAAACCGAGAATCATTCAAATTTTTCGTTTTCCACGAGTTGGAAATGCAACAAATGCATGACTCTATAACAAATGTACATTCTTGAATTGAACGTGCTTGCGCGGTTGGATATTTAGCTTTTTCTTTATTCCTGCACCGCTATCAAAGAGGCCGAGGCCAAGGCGAAGGCCAAAGCGAAGGCAAAGGCAAAGGCAAATGCAAATGCGAAGGCAAAAGCAAAGGTGAAGGCGAAGGCGAAGGTAGAAAATTTCCCCTTGAGTTCCCGCGCGCTTTTCTCAGTGAAGCCCGTAGGCGTTGCCCTGGGCGACCGCGATCTAGCCGAGTCAAGGCATATGGTGCTGCTTGCTGCTTAGCCGTGTCAGGAATTTTTGTTTTTTCCCAGATTTCGAAACTATCAAAACTTTCAAAATCGGACTCTATACTATAGCCCTACGGAACTTGATCATCATTCCTTAAAAAATAGCAATTGCACATCGAATCCGACGTACAGGGGCTTCATTTTCGCTTAGAAGAAATTTTATACATTTTTGAGAATCACGAAGTTACACACGATGGCCGATAGCCTCACTATCGTTGAAATTTCAAGCTAGCTTCCATCGAAAAGGAAAAGCCCAGCTTACAATAATTCCGTATTTTCAAACGCCTGCAGCAGCTCATCAGGAATGAAATCAATCGATGAAAGATGCGTCGAGATGTTTTCCAACATTTTTTTTCGAGCCAATTAAGACTTGAAAAAAATGCCAGCTTGTAATCGAAAGGATGACTGCACATCGAGAGCATAATATATCGAGAGAAAAAACGCAACTAACGGAGCGAATCCATTGTAAGTATCACGAAGGTCAAGGGAAACAGGAAGCAATTAAAATTCTATTGCAGGCATTCCCTGCTGCAATGTCGTGAAGGAAAAGTCTTTGCTGCAGCGTTAGTTTAGTTTAATTTGTCGATTTTCTTGCGACTGACACAAAAATGAGAACTTTGTCTTTTCCTTTCTTTTTGTTTAATTCCTATGATTATTTTTTTTTTTTTATTTCTTGGGAAAATTGGACGTCGAATACTTGGTAGAAAGTTCATTCGCGTAATAAACGAACGGAGTATCTGGCCCCGCGGTCCATTAAATGAATTATTTTTTAATACCGAGCGAGTAGCGTGACGTAACGAACCTCAGGGCGATCCCCCGTTCTATCCACCTAATTTTTACTGCCCTGGCCCCATGTACAGATATAGATAGAAAAACGTCTATAAACATGTCATAGTTGCAGTTCAATTCATGAACGCGTGTACTTAGGAAAAATTATTTCATACCAATGCATGATTTTGAGAAACGAAACGATTAGCTGATTAAACGCTGCTGCTGGTATTCCAGACTTTTACCATATGAGAGAGTTAAGGTGACGTGTGACACTCCCCACTACGTGAATTTCTAAAAATTTCCCCTTATGTAATCCAAGTTTCATGAATCGTTATACGTTTCGAGTTTTATTATTCGAAACCTTTGATCGATTATGAAATTAATTGCGGATTTCGTTTTCATCTCATATATCGTATAATCTGAAAGAAAACTATCATCTAATTTTTGGTTATGTATGGAAAATTTTTCATCAAATGGCAGTATGAACTTGCCTGTTTAAGTATAGAGAGAATTTTAACACTCCTACGTTTAGTATACTATACTATACATACGCTTGTTTGTACCGTATAAAAATACGAGTCATGCTGCGAAATGAAAATGGCGGCAAGATAGTAGATTATCACGAGGTATGTATGTACTACGCCCATGGCATGTTTTAGATACCAACGTCTACTGGAGACGGCGCCACCGGTTGGAATCAAAGACTTTTTCAATAGTTCAGGATCTATTTCTAGAAAGCTCGAATAATATTATTACATCTAGTCCCTGCATGCCTCCACGGAGATGGTTCATGATGCCCCTTCATGCTCGTCCAATTTATTATTTCATACCAAATACGAGACTTAGGACTAATTAGAATATCGAACTGAAAAATACATCTCTGATACGACCCAAGTCCATATTACTAATTCTTGTGTAATTGCTGGCATTTTGTGTCATCACGAAATTTCTCATTAAAAAGTTGTAGGTGCGAACTAGAATTTTAGGGTAAGATTGTGCGTGCGTGTGGTAAAATTCGTTTTTGCACCCGAAATAAGTACCAACCAAGTTGAAAATTGAATTTTTCCAAATTTTCTTAGGTTGTAAATAGAATTTGAAAATTTAGTAAGACGTTGAGAAGCTAATCAGAATTTCGATCCCAAAAACTGATTCTGATTCACACCTACCTAGGACGTGATTATACTAAAGCGGAATGACATTGCTGTCGGTAAAACGTATTTGAAGAACAAACGGATCTGGGTTTTAGATGATCAAACTCGTTGTAGTCTTCTCTGTTCATCCAGCGGAGGTTGTTATCTTGATGCATTGAATGAAGGGTATAAATAGCCAAATTATCGTCTTTATATAGAGAGGATATAAGATGTCGGAGCTGTAGGCTACGTTGTTTATACCGATACTCCGTTCATCCAATTTCTAAATGTCATTAGTGTACAGCGTGTGTATTAGATTAGGTATACATGTTAATTCGTGTAATTGATTAGATATCCTTTCGGCACAAACCACCCCTTCGATTATTATCATATATCTATATCTGCGCAGTGGTAATGGCGGGTTCAGACCGCATTTGAAATTGAATCGTCTAACGTCATCGCATTGCATTAGCGGAATCGAACTTGGGAAACGTAGACATATGATGTAATTTTAGACTCAGCTGTTAGTTACTGTTACTTTACTGTTACATCTCTCAGCTTACAAGCTATACGATTGAACAGCGAAAAAAAAAAAAAAAAATCGAAAGGAAATATTTCAAGGCACTTATAATATTATCGTAGCTTTTAGACGGGGTAAAATGAAACGCTGATGTTAATTCGCGGCAAGAGCGAAATTCTGTGGAAAAAATTATGCGAAAGTGTTTCTACCGAAGCTTGTTAAGCATCGATGGAAGAATTATTGCAGTGGCGAAAAAGGCCTTCAACTAACAGATTCTTGCAGAAATTTTCGTTGCAATGAATCCAGGGCTTTCAAAATGGCGTCAGACGACGGCGAAATGCAGATCTCAGCATCGCCTAGCCTCTACGAGGCGATTTGCTGAGGGGTGATTCGCCCCGTTATCCACCCCTAAAATACCACCCATATTATACCTCGACGCATAAAGCGCGGGTTCCCCTGCCGCAATGAAGGGACGTTAGAATTTCTAACCCCCCTGCAACCCTCGCTGGGTGCATGAATGCAGATACACCGTGAGAAAAACGGGGCGGAAAATCATTGGAAAATTCAAACGAAGCGCTCGGAATGTAGTATGTACTCGGATATTTACTGGGAAGGTATATCTTGAGTGGGTACGGTCGAGACCGATTTTATCTCTCGATGTTTGTTTTGCCTTCTCGAGTCACTCTAGAGATACACGCATCTTCGGAGGGAATGAGATCTCTGCTTGACCGATTTATCACAGATTTTTACACCCATGAACATGATATAGTTTCTCAGATCATCGCTTCAGTATGCGCAAATACTTCGGAGGAATTTTCAAAAGCATGTTTTCAAAAAATACTTCTGAACCAGACTAGAATGAAAATCTTGTGAGTATAGTATCCAGCGTTGAATTACTGAAATCACTTTAGGACTTCTATACGAAGTACGTTTTTCGCCCTGCACTTCCGAAATCCTGAAATTTCATCAAAATCCATCGACTCGTTCGAAAGTTATTCTCCTTATAAAGAAACACTCACGATTTCAACATTTTTCGAAAGTAGCGGTCTCGATCGAAAACACTGTACGGTGCACTGCACTTGGACTCCGTATGATTGGTGGAATCAGGTGCGAGGCTATATTGATCATATCTGAAGATTTCTATCATTCCAGATTCGCATGATTGGGACTGGGAAGGCCGATATTGATGTGTCAAGGGTTTGATACAAATCTGATAACTGTTCAGATAATTTTCTTTTTCCTTTTTTCGAACGGCAATATAAATATTTGCTGATAATATGCTGTAGCTGTATTTATCTTCAGAGTAGGTAGCTCGATAAATAGTACCTATCTTGAAATACATTTCACCTCAGTGGTATCGTAGACCGTCCGTATTGGAAGTTTGCTGTGAGACAATTCAGTGATTATATAGGGATAACTTATACTGTTCAGGAAAACATCCTATACTAGTCCCGCTATATTATTGTTGAAAAATTTGTGTTCCTGCAGAGTTGAAATAATCATTAGTTGACATTTTTTTTAATCTTAAATTCACTACACATTCGAATCTTAATTCATTCGACAAATGATGCGTGTCAAATGAATTTTTTCTATCAAACTCCAGAGTATAACATATTTTTTGTGAATAACATCATACTTATGTTAAATTTATTGATAATTACACATGTGATTGAAAAATATATCATCATTTTACTTTGAATTGTGTTAATTTCAATTTGCTGATGTGTCACATCAACTTTTGGGAGTAAGGAATACATTTTGCAAAATCGTAGTTTCCTCATCTTTATTTCGGTGCGTACCTACACTGGAAATACGATACGATAGAATTTTTTTTATAATATTTAAACTCGTATCCTGAACTGCTACAGCAGGACAAACACGATGACGTCTGTGCTACTGCGACTTACTACAAAAAATATTGTCATAGGATCGGGGTTCCGTTCCTATCGATATCCTCGACAAATCTGTCAAGAGAATCGACTCATTCCTGCAGGGTGACTCTATCAAAAATTATTGTTTTTTTGACATCCGAAAGGAATTCTTTAGGTAATGTGTGTCTGTTTGCACAGATTCAATGCATCCGGAAAAATTTGCAATCCAAAGATGGCGGTAATCAGCAATGTTAACTATTCGGATCAATCTAACAATAAGGTGTCTAGCTGGAAGCGCCCGGAAGGTCCACCGCGCATTTGGAATACCTTCGAAGGTCGAAGACCGTCAGAGGATGGTAGAATACCGCGATTTTCTATTCAGGATGTTCCAGAAGATAGAATGGAAGATGTGGTCGAGTTTATGCTCAAATATCTTCCGGGGGAAGAAGGTTTTTCCATCGCCCTCGGTGAGTCGTCAGTGATGACAAAGTCAGTTCCTGAATCCCAAAATATCTACTTTATCAGAATGCAATGTCGTGCGGAGTCGCAGATCGATGAAAAATTTTATAATTAAGTTTCTGTTTGCACAACAAGATGAACAAACAATTAGACTTCATGACTAGGTTGGGCTAAGGATCCGGTCGCGTTAGAAGATTTTCGAACATATTGGATGAAAATAATACGTCAAGGGATGAGCATTGCTGTTTTTACGGAGAGTTCGGACGCTGATAAGAAGCCTCTAATTGTTGGTGCAAATCTTCTTACCGTTGTCACTCAACAGAATAAAGCCATATCACGAAGTCTTGAACAGGTAGGGGTGTGCGATACTCATGATTCATTTGACCACGATATGAGGTCATAGAGATGCCGATGTGATAAGGAAACTCATTTCTTTCACAGTTCAAATCAAAGCGATGTAAGACATTTTATGGAATAGTGTTTGATGTAGAAGACGAAGCTGACATACTAACAAAATACAATATTGATAAATACTTGGGTTCTGTTGGTCTCGCCGCTCACAACTCCTTCAGAGGCAACGGCATAGGAGAGAAACTTCTAAAAGTTCGGTGAGTATTCACGATCCCTGCACAGGCAATCGATCATCCGATTTCTTCCATGTTCTTAGTTTTTCATTTGCGAGGATTAGGGAAAAGACTCCACGTATGATAATCTAATAGTGCATTTTATTTTCAGTGAAGACATTGGACGTGCATATCAAATCTCTGTGACCGAAGCGATGTTTACGATGAAGTCGTCTCAGATTTCGGCGAGTCGTGCTGGTTTCGAACTTCTGCTCCAGAAGGAGTATTCGGAACTTCTAGACTATGAAGGGAACCTTGCCTTTCCCGGAGCAACCGGACGCTTCATTCAACTGATGACGAAGAGGCTGTGTTAAGAAAATGTAGATAATTCTTATGTCTGTACTCGAAAGTGCATTCAGCGTTGTATGTTCTTAAATCGTTTCTGATATCATATTCATGTCAACATAAATTAGCATTGGATTTGTTTTTCCGCATAAGTCAAACGTTCAAAAGACCTTGAGTACAATCTCTGCGACACGAATGCATAACTAGTACCGACAAAAGACTCTAATAAGATAAGTAAAATGTGCAATGCCTGGATCAAAAGGATTTCGAAAGTGAATTACGGCTATCTATTCGTCAACAACAAATACGTGCTGATAGCAGCCCATGAAGTAGATACTGTAATAGTAAGTTTATTGTATTGCAGTAATGTCTTGACATATAACGTCTCATGTTGTGTTATGAACAAAAAACGTTTGTGTAAATCTTGAGTTCTGGTTGTATTTTACTTTCATCCAATTACATCTAGCAGATAATCTTATCGTTCATATAAAAAGATATGCGATGTTTACAACTGCGCAGTCCCAGAACTTACTCAATTTTTCCAGGTTGAGGGTCTGCATCAAAAATTGACTGTCTAATTCTCTTGCGGGTGCAGGTATAATTTTTGTCGAATTGAAAAACCACTCTCAACTACTTCATCGTGTGATGAAATACGTGCTGGACTCCTCTGCAGAATGTTATCTGGAATTTAAGATTACACATCTCTGACCCCCTCTCCACATCTTCGAAGTTGGTGTTCCACCACTCTTCCATCACCCGTTCGGGACGTGTCTGCCCAGTCACTGTGCCGTGTTTACCTAATAACTCCTTGCGCACTCCTCGAGTAAACTGTTTTCTCTGGCCCATCGGTTGTACCGGAAATTTACTCAGCCGATTCGGTTTTCCGTCAGAAAACAACTTTTCGTCGAGTTTACTCCATTCGAATTAGGAAAACCAGTTCTCTTTCCTCCCTCGT
This sequence comes from Tenthredo livida, assembly GCA_963992785.1. Lineage (NCBI taxonomy): Eukaryota > Metazoa > Arthropoda > Insecta > Hymenoptera > Tenthredinidae > Tenthredo > Tenthredo livida. The sequence goes on from OZ023065.1 coordinate 42,274,117, forward strand.
TTTTTTTCTCAACTACCTAGTTCTCGTGTCACGATTAATTCGTATATTTTAACCGTGAATGTGGACATAGTGGTCAACCGAGTTGTGCGTTCAGAATGAATGGTGTACTTGCTACGCTGGGTGTAGGATGTTTTTGCCTACTTCTGGTGTACGCGAATTCCGAAAATAGCGAACCTGTGGTGACGGTCAGAAATGGCACCCTCGTTGGCCTTTTTATGAAAACGCGAAAGGGACGTGAGTATGCCGGCTTCAGGGGAATTCCCTACGCTCTTCCGCCCATCGGTGAACTAAGATTCCAGGTGAGGTATACTTTTCCACCCATACTTTTTAGTATTGTTTCAATTTCTTGATAACTTACATGGTTTCATCTTTTCGAAAAAGCGTATTTTAAATTCCGACAGAGATGAACTGCAGTCACAGGTGAATCCTCTTCGTCTTATGCACTATTTAGATTTGCAATGCAGTAGATAAACAAATGTTAAATGCCATGATGTTATTACAGTGATTGCAGTAAGAATAACATGTTTTTTTCTCATCAATCATCGCTCGCGGCTAAAAAGCCTTTTTGATTACCCTACGTGCAGTGATCTACGCAACTGAATGTTAAGTTTACGATATGGTAATGGGAAAGTAAGTAAATATGCATAAAGTCAAGTCTCTTATGCAATGGACAGCAGTGACATTGATATGACCTCATGTAGCATTTCCTAGAGGTTATAGGCTGGAAAACCTGCTTGTAATTGGTATATATGAATTGCTATTACTTGTGATGCAACTCAGGAAACTAGAGGCTCATAATCCCACTGTTTGTGAACACGGATGTGTTCTGAAGGGACGAAAAAAATATCAAAAAATTTTTATTCCGCTTCTCTAAAACGTTTCGATATTGTGTAATATACACATCTCTGAAATGCCGGCGTTTATTCGTTGACATTGGAAGGGTGAGGCCCAAAAGCCCGTTAGTGAAAGTCTCTAGTGATTATCTACTGTTAGTCGGATGAGTCAAGGACAGTTAGATTTTGAATGCTCATCTACACTGTGAGTTTGAATGATTTTGCGCCTTTCTAACGGATTTCGAAGCGCAGGTATAGAGAAGTAACTTTTTTTTTGCCGTAGTGGTGACAGTAATTGCAGTAAGATATACAGACCTTTCGGCATATATATCTGCAAAGTCACATCGAACGCAATTGCTGTAATGTCTATACAGTAAAGAGGTTCTATTCCTATTTCAAATTTTTTCATACGGTTGTAATTCCCACAGAAACTTGTAAGAGAATCTAGAGAAAATTCCCCGAGGGGATTAACATTCTCGGCAAAATCTTACACTCGATTAATTTTCCCTTCGATACACCTGACCCGGACTACTTAATTCACTTTATGAATTCTAAAAATCGTTATGCAACCATTCAGCGACCAATGTCGCTCGACTGAATTCCCAGACGCCTTGTTTTTGATCATTCAAATGAATGTTGACAGGCTCCAAGGCCGGCGGCCAGCTGGACTGGGATTCGATCCGCCAAAGAAGATGCGGAAGTTTGTGTACAGCGAAACATCTACACACATGAAGAGGACGTTAGCGGAGTCGAGGATTGCTTGTACCTCAACGTCTACACGCCAAACTTACCCACTTCTGAAACCAACGTCCATAATCCTCATCCTGCACTTCCGGTTCTCGTCTGGTTCCATGGGGGTGGCTGGGTCACGGGTGCTGGACACTCGGATTACTATAATGCTAAGTTCCTCCTTGATCATGACGTGATTCTTGTTACCTTGAACTTCAGGTCAGTAAAGGTTTTCATTTTATTTGAAAAAAGATGGATAAAGATAGATAGAGCACTCTATGATGAGCCTGATGGATAGTTCTAATCCAATATATTCAGGGAAAATCGTTCTTGTGCTCTACAGGCTATTAACAACACTGCATATTTTTATCCTGCACATGTCGCTTGATTTTGAGGAAAATAATCAATAGATTCAATGTCGGTTTCAAGAATTTTCCTTCTATCATAGCGTCTCGATGATGTCACAACTAGCAGTCAGTTCAGAGATCGGCAATAATTGTGTATCATTAAATGCTAATTGTACAGAAACGATTGGCTATTGCGTTTTAGCAAGAAAGTATGGCCTGACTGCTAAGTGTCTACATACCTACATGACGCAATCTAGATCATTCCGGAGTTCGGTCGATTCTAAAGTGTAATGGTAGTTCTAACATCAGAGATTGATGTAGACGTCATTACACCCACATATAAAAAGAGAAAAAATCCGCAGGTTGGGTCCACTTGGATTTTTGAGTACAGAAGATCTCGCGTCTCCTGGTAATCAAGGACTCAAAGATCAAAGTCAAGCACTGCGCTGGATCCAAGAAAATATTGCAGCTTTCGGGGGTGACCGTAACAGGGTGACTATCTTCGGAGAAAGTGCTGGAGGCGTTAGCGTGAATTACCACATGATGAGTCCCCTATCCCGAGGTACGTGGAACGTTTTGAATTGTGAAAAGTCGTGTTTACCAAAAATTTGTCCATAAGATGTGCCGAATTCTTATGAGCCCGCGCATGCAGGGGGTGAAAACGGTTTTGAATCGATTGGGAAATCGGGAATAAACGATCACTGAAGCGATGGTACATCATTGAAATTGATGACTATTGATTCTCGAATGTAAACCGGTATGATCATCAATATTGTACGACTCGATAAAGTAATAAGCAGCCGCGATATACGTCTACCTATAAAAAACACATCGCAAGACATAGGTGTGCATCTCTATGATGATTCATCTTGCGCAAACGTTGAGTCAGCTACCAGCTAGTAATCAATGGGTTTAGAAGGTAATCACTTAGAACAACCATCAATATACATATCAATATTTGATTGACAAGGTATGAATGGTATCGATTGGGTAATTTAGACGAAGCTGTAGAGCCAGAACTCCATGCGCCCATTAACATTTCAATTCACCTTTGATGTTGCGGACAGTTCATTTGCGGCTGGACTAAGTGAAACAATAAAATACATGGTATATCTGTAATTGAATCATTGTGAAGGTATGCAACGCGATGAAAAACTTGATATCCGTTTATTTCGCGGGTCAATTAAGGCCCATCCCTAGTCGCCCACCTCCTTTTGGTCGAAATGTGTTACATTTCGATTATTATCCGAGCCCAGGCGTCGAAACTGCAAAAAAGAGATGCTTAGCGCAACTTCAATTTCAATTCCGAACACATACGTCCAAAAAAATGTTCGTTTCGTGCGAAAATAGAGTCTACAGATCGATTTTACATTGTTACGAAATTATTCAAATTCGGATAATTTCGTAACAATGTAAAATCGATCTGTAGACTCTATTTTCGCACGAAACGAACATTTTTTTGGACGTATGTGTTCGGAATTGAAATTGAAGTTGCGCTAAGCATCTCTTTTTTGCAGTTTCGACGCCTGGGCTCGGATAATAATCGAAATGTAACACATTTCGACCAAAAGGAGGTGGGCGACTAGGGATGGGCCTTAATGGCCAGAAATAATTCAACATGAGCTAAAACACGTTAACTTAGGTCTCTTCCAACGTGGAATATCTGAGAGTGGTACGGCTTTGTGTCCTTGGGGATTAACGAGGCCAGGACTTGCCATCAAACAAGCCAAACGAGTCGGACATTTACTGGGCTGTCCAGAAGGAGATACGACCCAGCTAATCGAATGCCTCAGGACTAAAGATCCCATCGATATCATAGCGACTGATCGCGACTTCCAGGTAAGGATTGTGTATGCGAGGAAGAACTGGAAATACCGTAGGATAATTTTATGCACAGATAATCTCGGAGATCATGATTGAGGTGGTATCCCGCTATTGTAGAGCAAAAATGGTCTTGTTTTGATATGCATTTATGGAGAAGTGATGGGTGCCACTTTTTTTTTTTGATGTTCAAAGTGCAAAATTGTAACCTCATCCAATGCTTGACAAGTTATTATGAGGACATAGGTGGTAGGTCATATGCTCGTAAAATATAACGACATTTACGCAAATGAGAGAGATAGGAGACGGTTGGAAATCATATTCTATGCGTCGTTACAGCCTAATGAAGAAGTCGAGGGGCTGGCAACTGAATGCAAGAGGAATCGATTTCTGCTGATTTCGTCTATGATTCCTGCGATTCCCACGTGTTGATTTTATTTAGAAACAAATGCTCAGTGTTCCACGTGTTGGGGTTTTTTAGAAACAAATGCTCAGTGTTATAGATTTCCAATGATTTCTTGTGATTTCTTTTGGATTTTTCTCACTGATTCCCAGAGTTGCCAGCCCCTCGGAAGCAGTGTTTCTCTTCCGATAAAAGGTGAATATCTATGAACGGGAAAGAAAATTATCTCAAACTGTTCTGCACGGCTGATATTAATACCTCGGATTATCCCAATGCGTATAATTTATTGCCATTCTGAATACATGAAAGTACGATGTGCAATACCAGGTACTCGTTATTTACCTGAAGGTTTTTCGAAAGGTTCCAATCTATGAGAAAAATGTCAGCTCTTGTAAACGTTTCAAGAAATATCAGCTACAAAGTAGCAAACTCTCAGTATGCAACCTCTATTTACATAAAACGTAATACTTCCATTTAAGGATGAACTGGCTGTCCTAGCATGTAGGAGGTGAAACGCAGGGGAGGGCTGTGCTACGGTATGGGCAATACCAATCCCTGAACATGAAAAATGTTTTCTCTTCAACTTAATTATTTGGCCATATTTGATGATTTCTATGGTCAAATTAATGTTTTTTAAACATATTTATTTTTTTTTACAGAAGTTAAATCTCTCAAATTATTTATCGGAGTTGTTTTAATTGCAATTGAAAAATTTCCTATGTGTGGAATTTCATTTTTTTGCAGTTTTTCAATAATAATTTATAAGCTATACGGTCAATCAGCTCGAAATTTATGGCAAAATATTCCTCTATTCCGACTCTACACGTGTGCAAAATTTGATAATATTCTTTGCATTTTTTAATTTTTTAAAACATGTTTTCCGAATTTCCATAAGATCCCATGTTAAATGATGTTTTTTAAAAATCAATAACTTTACATCCAGACGGCAGATCGATCCGAAATTTTGCACACGATTTCGAAATCGATAAGCTAATCTACAAAAAAATCGTCATTAAATCCCTTGCATTTTTAAAATTCCCAAAAGACGCCAGTTCATCCTTAACAATCAAGATAAAAACGTTTAAAAAATGTATCATCATTACGATCGAATCACAAGAATCGTATACCATACGTATGTACGATCAGCACGACATGTGCTTCTCTGACTGATGAGAGAAGGCCCTAGTTTACTCGTACAACCGTTTATCATTAAACACAGCCTGATGTTTCACATTGTGCAATTATGTCATTATAAAACGGCGAGTGAAAGCGTTAACATCGAATGATGACTCTTCCACAAGATTCACGAGATCGCCAAGACGCTACCGGTATAATAATAGGAGACTTAATGCATATCAACCATCATAGTAGAACTTACCTTCGAAATGGTTAACCGACACTGAATAAACCTGGATTGATTCGTGTAAACGTAATGTTTCTTGTTTTTTTGTTATTTTGCATCGAATTATGTGTAAACAGAGCATGATTTTTCCATAATTCTCGAGGTCAACAACGTATAGAATTTCACTCAACCACGCGATATTCAAGAGAGCATGACTCCGTCGATTGCTTATTAGCTGCCAATCTGTACGGTCAATCACTGACCGGTTTTGTTACGCGTCCCCTACCTCATAAAGCCGTGTCATTTCATGTCAATCGAGTTATGCAATGAGACGAATACATACATTATTCAGCATCAGCGAATTCTTTTTACACTTTCATCACTATAAGAGTAAACATGTATACTAATAAACGGTGAAGTTCCATAACACTTATATTTATCTTTATTTAAGCTCTTGCACAATTTCACGTCTCATTGATTACACAAAGTGGCGCTTTCATTTACAGAGCAATAGATATACTCCGTATTACTTGCGGGATAAATATCGACGAAACATTCACCTTCCACGCATTAATTAACCATTAATCATATGGAAATCAGAATAGGTATCGACTACTCCCACGCATGATACCAGAATAACTTTGATAATTTTTTCGACTCTCAAAAGTCTTGTTACCGTTTACACAGCAACTCGGATACTGTCCTATGATCCCGTTCCGACCCGTCATAGAACCTCTGCATCCCGGAGCATTCCTCATCGAGGATCCAGCGAGTGCTTTGAAAGCTGGTCGTCTAGCCGATGTCCCTTGGATGACTGGCGTCACTTCTCATGAAGGATCTCTCAAAGTTCCTGGTAAAATTCCCATCAATTGATCGTTTGGCAAAATGCAACCTCTCTATTGCAGCGTTTTAAAAACCGCAGGTTCTATTCAGGACAAGTCCGTTTTGCGATATAAAAATCAGTTCAGCACTAATTATTATCTCTGATCCGTTATCATTGGAGAATTATGTATCCAAGATATTATTGGAACTAGATTGGCGTGACAAATAATCTAGCGTATCTGTCCTTGCAGAACTTTACGGTCTAAACTACGGCGAGCAAGCTAAGCGGCTTGAAAAAGACTTTGAGAAATTGGCTCCCATGACGCTCTTGTACGAACATTATTGCCCGGAAGATATACGGCCAGAAGTTACCAGGCGAATAAGGGAATTTTATCTCGGTGATCTGCCGGTCGACAATTCTACGAGGTTCAACATGATAGACGTGAGTATGGATTGAATAAATGAAAACGGTAGTTTCTCTTCGTACTGTAATGAGACTCTTCAATCCAGCTCTACTCGGACGCGTGGTTCTACATTGCGGCTGATAACGCAGTTAGAGATTATCTTGACGCCATGACTGGGCCAGTATTTTACTACTACTTTGCTTACCAAGGCGAGATATCGTTCAGTACTATATTCGGGGATCCCGATCAAGATTACGGAGTTTCTCACGCTGATGAACTCCAGTACATATTCCCAGTCGGCGAACAACTATTCAAAGATACACCTTTGGGGGAGGAAAGTTCGAGGGTTATTGATATCATGACTTCGATGTGGGCAAACTTTGCCACGTCTGGGTAAGTCATTTGTAGATAAGATCTCTGTTTATCAAAATTTATATTCAAATATCGCTGGTGTGTAACACTTCCAGAAATCCAACACCGGAAGTAACTTCGGTTGTACCGGTCAAGTGGCTGCCAGTGAGGACGCACAATTTGGAGTATTTGCATATCGGTGGTTCCCAAGATTTGTACATGGCCTATGATCTTCTACCAGAAAGAACACAGTTCTGGGCATCGCTGCCACTCAAAGGACTATCCTATGTCGATCAGGACCACAAAAACGACGGGCATAATTCCAGAGACGAATTGTAGGGAAATTGTCATGATATTAATCGATGTACCTAAACCAGAGTGTGATTAAACGATGTGTTGGATATTTGTCCGCAAGTAGATCACTGGAGTTGTGAACAAAAAAGCTGTGTACCTATGATGGAATACTGATACCTAATGAGAAAAAGTTCTTGACCTTCTAGTGTGATGTAGAAAATTTCTTGGAATTAGGTCGAATAAAACGATATGGTTGACGTTTCGATCCTTATGGGGATCCTCCTCAGAATTATTTATTAGAAAACTGTAAAAGTTTACAAAAAAAAACCGTTAGCACTGCCTTGATGAATCGAGACATTACATTCAGCAACAGTTATGGTTGACAACCTAGACTACCTAAGTAACAACATACCTTAATAAGGCAACACGAGCACAAACCGAGAGAAAAACACACACAATTTGTGTGTCACAACCACAAGTTGGCCACCCTCCACTCCCATTTCTCCATCTTAATAAGGTAACAGCTAAAACTCAAAAATGTGGCGTAAAACTTTTTAAGATGGAGAAATGCCACCTTATTAAGATGGAGAAATGGGAGTGGAGGGTGGCCAACTTGTGGTTGTGACACACAAATTGTGTGTGTTTTTCTCTCGGTTTGTGCTCGTGTTGCCTTATTAAGGTATGTTGTTACTTAGGTAGTCTAGGTTGTCAACCATAACTGTTGCTGAATGTAATGTCTCGATTCATCAAGGCAGTGCTAACGGTTTTTTTTTGTAAACTTTTACAGTTTTCTAATAAATAATTCTGAGGAGGATCCCCATAAGGATCGAAACGTCAACCATATCGTTTTATTCGACCTAATTCCAAGAAATTTTCTACACTGATACCTAATACTGAACGAGTACTTATAGAAATAATCTTTCAATGATTTTAATCGAGTAGTTCGTTATGCTACTCGGACGAATACTTCGAAAATATTTTGTAGTATAATTTGAAAATTAACAGCTGTAGCTTGCGATATTTTCAATAATAATTTACACCAGGTTCCGAGCCGCAGTTTGTTCCAAAGTAGGAGAGAGCACATCATGGGTGTTCATATGCAGTTATACAGTTAGTTTGCGAATATGATCCTTATTTTCTATGTATGTACTATGAATGCCCGTTGCTTATCTGTCATGTAACAAATTGCCAACTCCTACCAATCATGTTATACACATAGTTTTCATTAAATTCGTAATAAATCATAATAAATTTATGTGGCGTTTGCATCCTTTTTGAATATCCATGATTTGATTACAGTTGTCATATGCATACTACTCACTAGTCGACTAGCAATAAATTGTGTTAAACGTGTGACTAGATCGATTTCAAAGCAATAGTGCCAACATTTGTGCATTGTGATCGATTAAAAAACACTGAAGAGGTACAAAATAAACCGCGGCTTCTAAGTCTCCTTTGCCTTCTTCGTGGTCGGCGCCGTCTTCTTCTTCTTCTTGGATGACGACGTCATCGAAGTCGTCATAGAGGTAGACCTGGCCAATTTTGGAGGTACCAGAGTCGGTAGACCCATACACGCTATCGAGTAATTCCCAGAACCCGTGTCAACGAAGGGTTTTTCAATTCTGCCTGGTGTGACGTATTCTCTGTATGGAATTTCGGCCAGAGTTTCAAAACCGAGACGTTCAGCTATGGTCTGAGCAGCGCCGGAACTAAAAGCCCCAATGCACGTTGGTAGCTGAAAACGTCGGTAGCAATCGACGCATGAACGTACTAGAGCCGAGCCTATACCCTTGTTCCGAAATTCACTGTTCACGCATAAGACGTGCACCCGGAAGTATTCCCCGATTTCGTACTTCTCGTAGATATGCGAACACCCAAAAACACTGCTCTTAAGAGTCAGGATGTTGAAAATTGCTTCACCTTGACTCATCTGGCTTGAAGAAAGATCGGAGTGATTTTTTTTTTCCAAACCTGAGCTCCATTAAAGCTTGGAGAAGTATTTCTATGTGGACGCAGTGTTTTCACAGACTAAGACATGATGAGAAATTATTTGGGATTTTATGGACTTCGCCTCACATGGATTGAGTCTAGGGAAGCAAGAGTTTAGGTGAAGATCTCAAATAATTTTGAATCATGCCTGAAAATTCTAGTACCACGTATGAGTGATTTGAAAATAATTATACTTTCAAGACGCATCTCCCGAGATTGCCCTCTCTTAAGTCAACCAAACCTGTTTCTACTCATATTAGCTAGAAAATTATGTATACATTATTCAACACTTATACCTACCCGTATTCGACTACATTCCTCCGACTGATCGGCTTTCCTGTTCAAAGTCGCCACTGCAATCCCAACTAGCTTTCCAGTACCCTCGTGTATCGCGCACATGCTTCGCATCTCTTTGATCCAATGGGTAATTAGGTCTAGGTAAGTGCGTACGGAGGTTTTATCTTTCGCGAGAAGAGTGGCCGTGCACATCGGCTCTGAGGTAAAAAAATGCTCCTAAAATTGGGTGGAAAACTATTACCTACAAGGTTCAGGTAACAGCTGAAATGTCAAATTTCATATCTATAACCGCGGAAATACTTTGACAAGTTCAAGTGCCTCGTTGAACCTATCCCTCCTGAGGTCCATGATTCTATAACCGATGATTAGCCTTTCCCAGACGATGCATGCATCAACGTTTGCCGATCCATCGATGGAATCATCCGAAGACTGTTCACAGAATTTTATGGAAAGATTATTTTTATTTGCTTCATCCTCACCCTCCATTTTATTATCTGTTTCATCACGTCCTTTCAGTTCAGAGGTTTGACACCACCCTGCAGCTGCGCTGCAAATCGATACATTTGAAGCATGACGATCACATCGATTTCGGATCACAGATCAAAATTGAAGCAGTATCTCAAAAATCGATTTAACCCAACTTTGGGAAAAAGTCAATTCAAAATTTTTAGTCTCTTCATCGTATTAAGCAATAACAAGTAGCCCGTAATCTTCCAGCAGGTGTTTTTCGCATAGGGTTGATCAAGATGGACGATATCGACCCACGACAGAATGAGGCTATGATGGCCGCCCAGGCTAGAATGTTTGCCCCATTGATCTGGACTACTACTCCAGATTTCGAAGTTCAGAGTCTAGAAGACACGCGTTATGACGAAGCCATCAATCTCATTAAAGTTTGTTATTCCGGTAGTGTAACAGCTTTTTATAATACTGTTCTACTTCCACGGATATTAAAGGATTGATACAAAGCGCACAACGGCGGCATGGTAGAACCTTTGAACTCTTTGTGCCCGCAGCATCACTACATAAAAGAGGAGCCAATGTGTACGTCGACTGATATGAGCCAGGATGCTAACTCTGTTAAAAGGTTTTTGGAAATGGCGCTGACGTGGATGAAGGACACTATCAGTATATGCGCTTTGAGTGCACGAACTGGCCGATTGGTAGGAGTCGCGGTTATGAGGATCAACGCTCTGATTGACAAGGCGGAGACCTACAATCGGATCCAGGTACAGAGGTTCAACCCATAATGAAATTCTCTCGCGATTGTAATTCCGGCAACATGAAATACTTCAGGTATTCAACGGCGAGGTGTTACCGAAGATCATGCATTTGAGAGGCACGTTGGTCAAGCAGGCTAAGATTTACGAGACACTAAACATCGAAAACTACCTTAAGATCTACATTTTGGCTGTTCATCCGTCGTACGACCTTAAAGGAGTTAAGTCAGCGCTTATCGAAGCCGCAATTTCGGTCTGCAGGTCATTGAAGGCGCAAGCTATTTTCGGAATATTTACTTCCAAGATTGACCAAAAGATCGCTGAGAGTTTGAACCTGAAATCATTCTCGGAGATTGAATACAGTCGATGGATCATCAACGACGAGGTTGTATTCGATGATCCCGGTATTGGCAATTACTCTGCTGCTTTAATGGGCGCTTTGATACCTGAAGAAGAAACAGAAGAGCAGCGCAAAAGGCGAAGGAGCGCTCAGAAGAGGGTAAGAAATTTGGAGCAAGGGAAGACCCCTTGCCAGCAGTAGAAGAGCAACGGCTTCGGCTGCACCTTGAAAGAGTAAAGACACTAAGAAATCGCACAACTTTCAGTTTCAATAGTAGATTAGACTTAATTGTATAATAGAAGGTTTGGCAAACGAAACAAAAAAAAAAAAAAAAAAAACGTTGCTCATGCGTGAGAATGATCTAAGAATTGAAAGCCCCGAGTGTGCTGAGCATCGAAGCGATGTGACTACTCTCGTTTCGGTAACATCACCCATTTACTCCTCGAGTGATAATAGACCAACGGACCAGCTGCTGGTATACGAATTCCTTATGATAAACGACGAACGATTGTCGTCAGTTGGAAACGGGATTTTACCCCGACTGTAACTACAATCGGTAAGGCTTATCCCTGATGATTAAGCCGGTAATTACCGCCACCTGTTTCCTCCGCGATATCGGTTCCTCCGATTGTCCGCTGGCCGCGGTGCCATGCGCTCGATCAAAGCATGCGCAAGTTCTCTACGTCGAAGGCGAGTTCACGTTCAGTGCATGGCGGCCCGGGGCCCTACTTCGTGCTCCGTACTCGCCTCCTACTCTCGAGTGTCGATTCGATTCGCATAGTGGTTGACGATCGGTGCCTGTCGCGTATATTATACCAAGTGTGTGTGATGGTGATAAGTTCGTTTATTCATTTCCTTGTTTTATTTTCATTTTATAAATCAGCCAAACTTACACAACGGTCAGTATCACTGGCTATTCTACTTGATAATTGCAGCACAAAGTGCACTAGTACATAATAGTACCTACATTCACGTCCTGGAGTAAGGACAGTGCTTTCTTTAAACAACGAGGAGAAATCCACCGCCGAAGGACTTGGGGAATTAATTCCGTGAGTATAGAAATTCGGAGATATCGCAGAACCGGAGTTTTATACATCACCGTTATTCTCTTCTTGAACAATCGTTATAATATGTTACTACCACAAGACGCAACTCTGAAGGGCTCCAAACCGCGGCTGGGGTGCATTTATAGGCGTTTCACCCAGCAGACGTTACATCGATTATACATCTACCCTCGAACTATTAGCTGATAGCTCAACATCGCCGTTTGATATTAAACCGTCATGAGTATTCTGATGACAGAGCTCATGAACTAACAATAAAGATAGCGTCATCGGAGCTTGTGCATAGAATGTAAAGATTCTAGCTTATAAGCAATGAATTATGCACCCTGATCCACTCGCAGACAGATTTTCGAATACTGTTTTTATGGTTTGAAGATATTGTGTCGATTAGGTAGTCACTCATCGAGAATGTATTTCTGTATTCGTGGAACACAGAGATATATCAGTAAATGAAAAACGTATCCCTATTCGAGACTCTTGATCCTTGACCACACACGGCGAACCCCTGTCTCCCCAATTTTGATGCTGTATATCGATCGTAGATCCGAGATTACCGCGAAGTAAATGAAAAACATTGTAGATTTCTATCAGACGTAAGTATTATAGTATGTTTATTTCGTGTTTCGGCCTCCGGTGTTGCTCAATATTAACACAATGCTAAGTTAAGAAGTGGGAGAGGTTGTAGTGTGAGCGTGTAGGGTTGCCTGTGACTTTAGAGCTAGTATAGTGGGTATATCGATACACTAAACTAACCTCACCACGAAGTTAGCTGGTTATACTGTAACCAACTGGCACCAGCTCCGTTCACAAAGAAGGTAATATCGGTATTCAACATTCTGATTATGGTTCTATCAAGCGGCAATCATTTTTTCATCCACGTAGCTAAGGTGAGTTGCGATAGTATTTTTAGAATACTTATGACACGTAAGTATACGTCCAAGGTAGAGTATTTGTTATTATTTTTAGGAACATGAAATTCTGAGACCTCATACGCGGGCGAAGATAAGAGACTATAGTTTTTATTCACTGCATTTGGCTTCCTATACGATCTCGACTAGTGCGTTATCACTTCCGGCGATGCAGTCATGAATCCTTCGCTTGTTAACAAATCGTGATACACATACTCTGCGCTTGGTTATTTTACCTGAGGGAAGGTCACGTCCGAGATATAGTATACAGGTATATATTTACGATTTACACACATCGAGCGTGACCGGCGTAATCTGTCCGGTTCAGTCCAAAGAAAATTAGCTGTTATAGAAAGGCGAAAAGTTTCTACGAATCAACTATTATCGCCCGCCTCACGATTAATGACCGTCGATACAATCTGCAATCTATAGTGAGACGCATAATGGAGACGGAATGAATAAATGAATATATAAATGGATGGATGTGAATGTGAATGTCTTTATCATCTATCGTTTCATGATGCGGCTAGGGATCAGACCGGGATCATCCTAACCTAACGGAGGGAAGGAATGGAAAATAAATTAATAAATATAAAATCAACAAACACGTGTTTCGTGTAGATATGAGAAAGTCCCTGAGGCATATGGCGGCGCGATGCAATAGTCCCAGAAATATCTGGCAGTACTATTAATAGATTTACTGGAGGCGGTCGTCTGAGACAGCCAAGGAAAGGAAGCAGAGTAAAGTGTCGGGGTGCGGAGCGGAGTCGAGGGTCGTGAGACGCGAGATGCGAGACGCGAGACGCGTCGGGCGCACCCCTTTTTCACGCTCTCGAGTCGGCGCGCAGACAGAAAAAATACCCAATAAAAATAACCTCCTATATAGGTACCGGAGTGGTTTCTTTCGGGAAATAAGAAAACTGAATCTTCAAAAATTTTCATGTTAACCTATGCATGTGTCATACATACTTTGATCCATAAAACGAAGTCAGTTGTTGATATTGAGGCGCGTGGATGCAACAATTTAGCAAGGGGACCGGTACAGCGACTTTTCGAGAAATTATCATAGTCCGAAATCAATTTATTTCATACCCAAAGTTCATTTCACATCAAAATATTTTTCGTTTTCCAAATCATGTGTCGTAAGGATTTTGGCAAACCGTTGGTCCAATTCAATCTCTTGACGTCTTATTTTCTGCGGTGAACCATTCCTCATCTTGTGAATGTAGCGATTTTAAAATAAAAAATGATGTCATAAGTTATGATCAATTTACCAAATTTGCAAAAATTATTATCACTCATTTCTTAAATAACTTGGCCAAAACGAAAATTTTTCAAAATTCCTACATTCACATGATGAGGATTTGTTTTCTGAAGAAAATGAATCCAGGATGACCTGAATCGGTCCAACGGTGCTCTAAAATCCTCACGACACATGATTTGGAAAAAGAAAAATATTTTGATGTGAAATGAACTTTGGTGATGAAATAAATTGATTTTGGACTATGATAATTTCTCGAAAAGTCGCTGTACTGGTCCCCTTAAGGGTAATTTGAGACGATATATCCCCTCACTGCAATAATCTGGAGAATGATTGACAAGAACGCGACACACCTACGAATAATACACTCGGAAATGTGCAGCCTTTACTGCGAATTGCCATCTGAGCAAGAAGGGCACAAAATTTTAGACCAATTATCAATCAATAAACCAGGGCCCGGCACGGCCGGGCTCTCGGAGCCAGCCTGGCTCTAAGTACCAATTACTACGGCCGTAAGTCCCCTCGGTCTACCTGAAAACGGTCACTCGTCCTTACCTGAAAGTGCAATGGTTGGGGGAGCGTTCAGGAGAAATAAAAGGAACTGAGGGGTGGTTTGCTCTATTTGCGACTGCAAGAACTGCGTCCGACCGTCCGGGTCTTTTCATACCTGCATATTCCCACCCATACCTACCAAAATCCAAGAAATGGCGTTAAAAGGATTAGTGCCGGTGAACGGGTTGAGTGGATTTAGAGCTTTGGCTCTTTGGACTAATGAGTGTGCCGGGCCCTGCAATAAACCATAGTCGCTCTCCACCAAATTTCTGACCTAAATTATAAAAAATATGCCAGTGTTTGGATATGAGATGGGTTATGCAATTTTTCGCAATAATAGCGCGTTGTGCTGATATTTAAACAACTTGTGCTGCTCATACCGTGATATTTGCCTTGCGGTCAACATGAGGTTTAGTTGGCGCCGTGACAGAGCATGTCTGGAGAAATGATTGCCTCGAAATATCCATGACTGAGTGAATGATGCGTGTTTTCTTGATTATCTTGAAACGTGATAAGTCACTACAAATATGTCTTTGTAACTTTATTGCATCCAACTTCTCAATTGATTGAAGAAACTGTGCGGATGAGTCTTTTTCGTACATACATACATCAGATTTCAGGGTATAAATATTTCAAAGGGTTTCAAACATTTCAAAAGATTTTAAGCTATACGTTGAACCAGTGCTGAAGATTTTACTACATTTCAATAGATCTGAATGGATATCGAGGAGTTATAAAGATTTCAGAAGATATAAGTGCATAGGGTATATCGTATATCTAATTCCCATAATATGGGCTTTCGGAAATTTTATATGTATACCGTGATCAGAATAGCCTGATGGGTTCTTAGATCAGTATACCATTCAATTCGGCAGGCTTTTTGCTGCGAAAAATAAATTATTTTATATATATATATTTAAATCATTGTATGTTATATTTATAAGAATAAATCGATGAAAAATTGACTAGAAAACCTCGCATATAGGTACTATGCAAACGTAAGATATCTCAGAAAATATTTACACACTTTCAGTCGGTCATTTCCCACATATTGACTGTCGAACTGACCTACCAACGAATAGATATTTTTTGAGTACAAAAAGTAGAAACTGTTCAATGGTCATGGAAATTTTCGAGCCGTTTTTTGAAACGTATTTGAAAAAAATACTATCCGGAAATTTGGGTGCAGTGAGTCAAACGGTTTCGAAGATACATCAACAATTTGAGGTCCATGTGATCATTAGACCTGAAAAATGATCATCCCCTAGGCTAGTGCGTTGTGCAATTAACACAATCGCAACGGTGCCGTGGAAACAACCCGTTGAAGCTTTTCCGATATCTTGAGTATAAGGATAATGGAAAAGCATTTAAGCCGGGTGTTAATCGGCTCTTAATCGACGACTAACCATCTTGATTTCACGTGGCAGTTCAAAGGCCCACTTGACGCGGTACTGCAGGGGCGTCGGGCGTCGGCGTCGGCGTCGTCAGTTTGAGATCTCGAAGCCCCGTGGGGTGAATTGCAAAGGGCGAAGAGGTGTTTGCCCGAGGTCGCGGTTATACAGCAAATGTTTACGGAATATATACCCACCAGCTCTGCTGCTCGCACCACCCTCTGGTCATATTAAAGTCATGCGTGCGTGCATACGTGCGTGCGTAGAGTATAGGTACGCGTGGAAACCCACATATACATATCAGTTTAACTTACATAGATGTATAAAAATGTGTATACAAATACATGTAGACGTGTACCACGTACGTATACATTACATCGCCCTGTACCGAGGCTTGCGGTGCTGAGGTATACTTGAAGGGTTGCTGCAGAAAATAAGAAGTATATTCCCGTGTTGTGACAGCGACACGTGCCTACGGGTTAATAACAAGTGCGTGTTGCAGTAGTTAGGTAGGTACTACATACACCGCATAAGGGTATGCAGTACACTTAATACCTGGGCTGCCCGCTAAAATTCGCTATCATCATTTGCCCCAGTATTTTAATAAGGCGTTACTATTGTATTAATTCGCGATCAAATCTACCCTCGCGCATACCTAGCTGCAGTTCATATCATATTATTATATATAAGCGTGGGGTTACACAATAGGTACATTCCATCTCTTTTTAATTCAATGCCATTTATATTCTTCAAGATTTTCAGAGTTCTTCTTTCCTTTTCTTTCCTTTCCTTTTTTTTCCTCCTTCATTCTTATATTCTGTGGAGATATTATAATCCTTAGAAATAATCTTTTGTGGGTAGATACGTATAACTATAGGTATATTATACCCTGCATATGAACGTACTCATTGCGAAACCGGAGAAAATAAAAAGATTACGACGATCCTATACGAAGTTGGAGATTCTCATATCGAAAATTGGAATATTCTATTCATAGGAATCCTTTATAGATTGTATTCGCCTATTTGCGAATTATAATTGACATAGTTCCCCGCGGTTGCAGTCGATAGCTAAGGTGGCAACGAATCTATAGGTAAGGGTACACCTCTGATGAATTATTGTCATTGAAGCGATAACATAGATCTTCTATAAAAGTATGCACGAAGCTTAATGCGATAAGATTGCAGACTGCATAAATGAATGACAATAAAAAATGAGAAAATAATGGCTTATTGTTGTCCTTGGTATAACCTACGCAATGATAGTGACTGCGATGTGGCATCACATGGCATTGCATTGCATGCGGCAGTTCCCGAATACGAACTTCCTCGACGACCGGAAGTCTGCCGCCCTTCTCGCCCCACACACCCGTCACTCGCCACCCACAACCCACAACCTAGAACTCGGTGTGGCGCAGCGCTGCGCGGCGCGTCTCCGTACTTGACTCTCGAAATATACATTATAGCATAGATAACCCGCATGCGTGTTGCATATGAGGACCGCGGATATGCGATAAAAAGAATAAAGATACGACTGGACGCATCATACGTGTTGCTTATATGATTCAGATATATTATATACAGAGATATGGATATAGACATATGAGTTATAAATGTGTATATTAGGAAAATGACCGTAGACGTCTGACCGTCGTTTTGTCACTAATCGACATTTTAGCATTTATAATAATTTTTGCCTTAGATTTATATGATGGATCCACTGGTATAAGGAAACTACCTCATTCTGGATCACCCTGCATCTGTATATGCTCTTATATACCGTATAGGTATATATGGTCGGAGAGACTTCCTCTCCGACCATACTCGCTCCGTCTCTTTCTCTGTAATTTCTCTTTCTCTTTCTATATCCATCCGCATGTCTTCCTTTGTCGGGCTTATGCATACATGTAGTAGTATACCTATTAGATTAGAATTGTCCGCGCATCGTTCGCGCAATCGTGCAGCGCAGTAAGAGAAGTTGCTGCAGCCGCGCGGTGCAGTGGGTGGATGAACAACGACGAACCTATACCCTGCAGAGGGCAGAGATCCATGTACAGTGTGCACGCGCGGCGCGGTTGCTCGAGTAAAGCGGCGCTGCATAGGCATATGTAATATATATATATATACATATATACAGAGCTATACCTAAGTAGAGAGAGAGGAAATCCACGACGTGAATATAAAAGATTGCTTTATGGAAATTGGTCCAACTCCAACCACCGACCGACCTATGGCTGCTGTACCATGTCTCATATTTTCTATTCCGGTATCCGACCGCCCTTCGTGCTGCAGCTTCCTTTCACTTTTATTTTATACATACTGAACGAGCATAACGTGTACTTATTAGGGTATGTCGTTTGAGGAGAATACAGGGTGATATTCCAGGGACATCTCAGTACCGCAAGTCTCGGACCGTCAGGCGGCTGAGAAATATGTGCGCGAAATCATCAGGTTCGCCGCTCGACTATCAGGTAGCTATTGGGACCGTGCATACCTATACATACTCACCAAAGTAAGAATGTGTAGTCGTGTACATGCATACTAGTGGCGACGCTATGGTAGGTATCGGCACTTTGGGTCCCGAAAAGACAATGTATGTACACGAATATACATTCTCACTTTGGTGGGTGTGTTAGAGGTGCACATAGCGAATAGTATAGTCGAAATTCGATCAACGCGAACGTAGCCACCGATCGTAGATGAGAAATAAAAGGAAAGAAAAATCCACGGCTACGATTTGTGGCTACGATCGCGTTGATCGAATTTCGACTATACTATAGCTACCTAAAAGTCGAGCGGCGAACTTGATAATTTCGCGCACATATTTATCAGCCGCCTGACGGTCCGAGACTTGCAGTACTGAGATGTCCTTGGAGTATCACCCTGTATAGATCTCCTTTTTGCTCTCACACCTGAAAAATCCTGTGAAATAGGATTATATTATGGAATTATCCTGGCGAGAGCTGGAGAAGAGAGCGCTAAAAAGTAAAAACACATCTTATAAGGCTGCAGCAGCTGAATGAATTGTGACTTTTTACATTTATTATTTTGTTTCAATCAGTATTACTCAATGATGCAAGATTTTTCAGAGTAATGACTTTTGTAGAGAATTAAACTGTCCGGAAAAAGTGTCCTTGGCATTATTTTTTATAATGTCAATAGTTCAGCCGTGACAAGCGTTCAAAGGTATAACTTTCAACGCTTAAGACTTGAAAACCGTTCAATTTACGCGGACTTGGTTTCGAGGACACTTTTTCTAAAGAATTTAATGAGCTTCTGTGAAATCTTAATCTGAAAAATTACGAATTATAAAATCCGGCTGAGTGATACCAATTAAGAAAGAAAAAAAAAACAAAAAAAAAACATTAGAATTCTCATCATTTTTATTCTCCTTTCTATTGTTTGATGAAAATTATCAGAACTTTGTTCATTCAGACCTGAGTTTCAAGCTTATCTCTTAATTTCGTAACGTTCGTATAGCGGCAGCATCTCCACAGCCGGAAGCTACGTAAACTGCACTCACAAAGCGCAATCCCGTTCGAACCACGGTTTCAAGATTATTAAACTGCGCCGCGCTGCGGGCGCTCGTTAGTTCAATTAGTGTCCTAAATTTTTCGAGGTTCAAGGACACGTGGGTTGACGTCGACTAAGATCGCCTCAGCACGACTTAATTGTTCTGTAATGTCGTTGTTTTTTTTTTTCTAAGTCGGCGGATTGGCGCAGAATGCCCCATATATTATATTTCTTTGTTCTAATCCTATACCTATAGCAAGGGACTACAAGATAAAAGATTTATAGGCTTCTGCAGAAAGACAGAGTAATCTTCTGAAATAGCAAAGAAAAACAAAAAAAATTGTAGAATCTTATGAAATTTTGAAAGTTTTTGTAAAATCCCGTCTAACCAACGTCATTCTATACGTGTTCTACAAAATTCCTGCATGAAATCCGGCGAAGTTTCGTGAAACTCTATATGAGATCTAATTAAATTCCATGAATCTAAATGGTGTGTAGATGAAATGGTTTGAAATTTAACAAAACTCAATGAATTCTCGTGACAATTCCTATGAAATTTAATGACGTTTAATTGAAAATATTTCATGTTATACATAGAATTGAATGGTATTTCACAGAATCATAAATATTTTATGAATTCTGAAAGCTTTTTCTGTATGCAGTAAAAATTTTTTTGTAAAATTTAACACAGAAGCTTGTGTTAACTACTTTTTTAACACAAAATTTGTGTTATTTCAACATAATCAGTTTATGTCAAAAAAGTAACACAGCTTTATGTTAAAACTATCACAAAAGTAACACTTTCTAAATGTTACTCTCAAATCAACACAAAATTTCAACATAGTTTTGTGTTAGTTTTAACATAAAGCTGTGTTACTTTTTTGACATAAACTGATTGTGTTGAAATAACACAAATTTTGTGTTAAAAAAGTGGTTAACACAAGCTTTTGTGTTAAATTTTACAAAAAATTTGTTACTGTGTATCATTCTAATCGAAAGGTAATAGCTCAATCTCTTGCGGTTATGAAATGCAAACTTTACATATATTGATCGCTTCTAACGAGTAAAAGCGCAACTCGCGAGGCGCGCTAGTACCGACCTATTTCGGACAAAGCGCTAGTAAAAGCATATTCCGTGAGTGCAGCAGCTTATATTATATATAATGAACGTATCTCGTCGCTCAGCTCACATTAGTAGCGTCCTATAATACGGAAGTAGTAGCGCTAGTGAAAACGTGATTCGCGAATCTGACTAATATAAGCCTTATTCGCGAAAAATCTGAAGAAACCGCATCTCGCAGTCGCGCGGTCAGTGAAAATCCAGTAAGAACTGCGTGGTAGGTATACCTACGGCTTTACCAGATTTTTCGCGAATCGCGATTACTGCACTAGCGCAACTTTCGAGTTAGGTCGATACTGAGCGAAGCGGCAAGACACGTTGATATACCTATACAAGCTGGCATATATGGCATCGGGAAATACGCTCTTATTAGCACTATTTCTGAGATAGCTCGTTACTAGCGCGCCGCGCGAGCTGCGTTTCCACTCTTAGCGGAGTCTTCGATATGCTAATTATTTACATTTATTTTTCATATTTTCATTCACCCTTCCTTCTTCCTCTCCGCATCTGCGGAATCCATTGCAAATGTTCCGAGAAACAGCATCTCTTGCGCGTATGGAGAATATCTCCGAGTTGCTTAAATACAAATATGCTTAAATCTGTACACTGCATGGACACAGGCATGTACCTCGGGAGGGTGGCACTATATATAGACACACTCTGCAAAGAGTGCATCCGCCACGTTCTCTGCCTCCACCTCCACCTCCATCTCTTCGGGTACGTCGGTCCTGCTCTTTAGCTGTTTCTTTTCTATTTATCTCCATCTCATCTCCGCAGCTCTTTTAAACCATGTTACAGCTCCGAAGTGGTACATCTATACGCATCATGGGCTAAACAGTAGCGCAGCTTCCGGAAATATAATCAGAAGGTCAATTTATTTTCGGAAGTAGAATTTGAGAGAGAAAAACGGATGGTGTGGATGAAGCGAGAGATAAAGAATTCAGATGATTTAGAATTTAGGAGAAATCGTTGCATCGATCTGCGGTAAGATTTCAATCAACGAATAGCTCGGAGCTTTTATAGTCCTATCTATCAGCCCAGTGATGAATCGTTTTTTATTATTCATTCGTAATAAAATTTTATACGAAAACGAGTTTTCTAACAAATATATCGTATCCTGAATTTCGTATATAGGATACGAAATTGTATATTTATAGCGAGTTGCGTGTATTGTTTACGATCGGTTTCGTAGGCTGCATGCAGGCAGGGTTTAATGAAATGGTGATTTATTTTATGGGAAAGATCAACAAGCGGCTCTTTGATCATTTCATGTTTGAAAATTGGTTTTATCAGACGCAAACAATTTTGATTTATTCATTCGATCGTGTATTCGAGATACCAAAGTCTCTAAGGGTTCCTTCCTCCAACCATCTTTCCCTGCAGTCTGCAGGCTTTCAGTTTTCACGAGAATCAATGGGTGAGAAAGAATCGACGATATTATCCCCCGGGCTTTCGGGATTCTCAGTAATGGGAAATTCCATCACAGGCTCAAAGTGAACGACGAAATATCTTCCAGAATACTTTAATCGATTAGGGAATGGCGGATCATCATCATCATCATTCGCTGATATTTACCCATCATTTATCCTCCTGTAATATAGATGAATAAAATTAATCACGTTTCAAAATTAATTCAAATCTCTTTATTAATTTTACACATTTTTCGTTGGTCAATTTTTGGCGTCGTAAGTCCATGGACTGTTTTCTCAAGAACCAGACTCGACGATAACACCATGTTAACTGAAGCACACATGCATTAGATGTAGTTGTGTGAATAGCTGTTTAACGAGCTATTTAGAGCATTGTAAAATTGTCAGACAATTTTCAGAGATTTTGCTATCGTAATTGCTTCTTTGGTATTTAAAGACAAATATATACCAGCTGTGTATAATATATATATATACATATTATACATCCTGCAGTTTCTTGTGTATACAGGCAAACGTGTATACATATAGGTATGAATCAGTCTTAAAATTGGCCGGTGACATACAAACCACCAGCCTCGAATGAGTTTCATGGCCTCGCTGCAAAAGCTAATCGGAGTGTATTTATTCTCGTTATTACCATACAAACAACAAGTTATTAGAGTAGGTATAATTGTATAATAAATTGCGGTATAACTTCCGCTTTACACTTCTGAAATTCTGGTAGATTCGAAAGAATTTTGGTTCAAATTTGATATAATTTCAAAATATTCTTTTCACTTTTCAACTTTTAGACGCAATTTGAAATTATTTGAAATTATTTGAAATTATTTGAAATTATTTGAAATTTTGAGGACAGCTCTTCGCCTATAGTTGAACAAGTTTGAGTCTATCGAAGAATAATATGATTTTAAAAATGAACAAAACAAAAAAAAAAGAAGAAACCGTTTTCAGTCAGTAACTTTCTGGCTGTATCTCTTTGTCCATGAATTCCACTTTCAAATGGTATAACATTATGAAAAGACCTGAAATTCGAAAAATTTTGAAAATTCTCGGAATCTCAAAGTTCAGTTTTTATCGCTACTCTGTCCGTCATATACTTAGGTATATGTTGTTACTCGCGCACAGCTCTTTCGAAACGTTGGAACGATTCACCGTAAACAAGCGAGTAGATCACTGCAGCTGCATATTTCTGCCCCAGAATCATCATAATACGTATTAAAAAATATTCAGTTCCTGGAATCTCGTTTACCAATATCTATTATCCCCTTCCCGTTTCTCAATATGCAGTTAGATAAGATATCGATATTATACCAGCGTCAGACGATTACAATCTTTTTTTTTTCATTTTAAAGATAGGTATATATATATATATATATATATATATATATATATATATATATGTTGGTACGTATACTGTGTAAACAGTACATAAAAAATATATATCTAGATACACATTGTATAGGTATAGCGAATCGCAAGGGGTTCTTGGTTCTCGTGTTACCGGTATAAAAGCGATAAGAAAACTTGCAAGAAACACCTACAATGAGGAGTATTTCCGTCCGTCTATACGTATATGAGATCAAAAAACGTACCTATATCATATCACGTATACCGTATCGTATCGTATCATATCGCACACCGTGTCAACTGTGCGTCGAATAAATATAAGCCGAATCTTGTGTGCGAAAAGAAAAAAAAGAAAAAAAAATACAGAGTATGCAGTTAAGAGTATGCCATGCTCACTCTTTACCGACTTCGATGTAATTTCGTGAATAAGTCGAAAGCGGTGCTATCAAACTATCTCGGATTTATTTATTCGATTCTTTACAGTTTATGAAAAATAGATTCGATCTGGCACGCGAAATACTCCGCAATTATTGAGAAAATAATCGACTATTATTGCGCATCGTGAAGTTTGGGCGTGTCACACATACAAATCCTTTTTTTCTCATCAATTCTGCAGTTGAACAAAAATGTGCCGAAAATTCGTCATCAATATATTGTAGAATAAGATTGATTCAAGTAAAAGAGTCTGATAGGTGATAATATGTAATATGTATCGCGATGTCGACAGGCGACACGGTTTTTATAGTGCGTCAATACCGTAGAAAATCGTCAATGAAATGGAAAGTTTTGCTCATGCACTCGCACTCTCGTCAGTTAAATTATTGAAGCACGAGAATTCGTTCGACTATAAATTCGCACGGCTTTTACCGGTTCCGTATAATTTTGTTGGATTAACCCGTAAGCTTCGTGGTCAATAAAGCTCGCGCGGACTGGACTAACGAAACAATTCCTTCCGGCCCACGCGAACGTTTCAATTTCCCAATCGGTAAATTATTAGGTTCTTTCCGGGATTTCAGGGCTTCTGATTCCGCTTATAAGAATGAAGTAAAAAAAAAAAAATATGTCTGTGAATCTTGGACAGTCGATGATATCTAGATTTCTAAACAAATTTTGACGTTCTAGATTTCCAGCTGTTAAGGATGAACTGGCGGTCCTAGCATGTAGGACGTGAAACGCAGGGGAGGGCTGTGCTACGGTATGGGCAATACCAATTCCTGATCATGAAAAATGTTTCCTCTTCAACTTGATTATTTGACCATATTTGATGATTTCTATGGTCAAATTAATTTTTTTTAAACATATTTATTTTTTCACAGAATTTAAATCTGTTAAATTATTTATCTGAATTGATTTAATTGCAATTGAAAAATTTCCGATATGCGGAATTTCATTTTTTTGCGGTTTTTCAATAATAATTTATAAACTATGCGGTCAATCAGCTCGAAATTTATGCCAAAATATTCCTCTATTCCGACTCTACACGTGTGCAAAATTTGATAATATTCTTTGCATTTTTTAATTTTTTAAAACATGTTTTCCGAATTTCCATAAGATCCCATGTTAAATGATGTTTTTTAAAATCAATAACTTTACATCCAGACGGCAGATCGATCCGAAATTTTGCACACGATTTCGAAATCGATAAAATAATCTACAAAAAAATCGTCATTAAATCCCTTGCATTTTTAAAATTCCCCAAAAGACGCCAGTTCATCCTTAACAGAGTCTGAACTAACAATAACGAGTAGTAATTGGCATAGAGTTTCTAAAAGTTGAGTAAGAATTAGGAATTAGGAATGATTGTAAAACTTTTTCATCGCAGTCTCGTATTGTTTTCTGGTTATTGATTTTGAGGTCGTTTAATGTAAGACGCGAGGGTCTCTGACTTATCACGTCTAATCATTATAAATAAACGAAAAATTCCTCGCGTTTAGTAAATAGTTCCCGTACAATACCTAATGACCCAAATTGATTAGAACTGATCCTGCACTCACGTAGCGATTTAGCTATCAGTAGGGTACGCGGCTGCACATCGTATCCGAAATGACTGGGCTTCAACAGTCGTTGATAATTATAATTTGAAGTATATATATGCATATATACCTATAGATAAATATAAAAATGGATAGATAAGTGTTAATATAGAAAAGCTGATAATTTTTTATTTGTTATTCGTTATTTTTCCGTAAGAAATATATGTAGGTATGCTTATACCTATACCGTGATTTTCTGTGGATGCGGCCCAGCAGGGATACCAATCTAAAACTCGTTATCATAGCAGTTTAGTAACTCGCCAGATGTTTCAAGTAAAATCACTCGAAATCACTAGATTTTTACTGGACATTACTAGATTTTTAGTGATTTTACTAAGAAAACATAGCAAGTTACTAAACTGCTGCTAACGAGTTTTAGGTTGGCATCCTTGCTGGGCCGCATCCACAGAAAATCACGGTATATCGGTTCTATCTCGAGGAGGATTGACTCCGTTATAAAATTATTTCATTTTTTCTCATTCACCATACGATGATAATTATCTACGAGGTAAAATCGCTCCAAGAAAAATAAAAATAAAAAAATGGAAAATTGAACCAAATCGAGGTGCAGGTTCTGACTTCGAGCCAATGCAATGCAATATGACCCGTGCTCGATATTTGCGCGAGATGCGCGGTCAAAGTCGGTTCCCACCGGCTCGTTAATTTCAATTTGACCGTCTGTATTGGCCTAGATTTATATCTTAGACGAACCGCGTTCGTCGTCAAGTGGACGACTACAGCTCCGCGCGTTTTATCTTATTCGGTTTCAATTGACCAACAATTGGAAACACGTGTTATATGCACACATTTGTACAACTATACACGTGTATATATGGGTGTACCAGCGCGACCGTACGTAGTACGTGTACACAGCATTTCTATGAGGGTTTCTAGTTTCAAATAATTCGGTGAAAAAGAATGTCAAACTTTTGTCGCTTTTTTCGTTTTTCTTTTTTTCATATTTTTTATGCGAAAAAGATAATTAGAGGTAGAGTTGTCCGGCTTTGATCTTTCACTTCTGGAATACACCCATGTAATATATGGATTCTGCTTTGATCATACATCGCGTAGGTACGTGATGTATGTAATTTCCCGAAGTATGTGTAATGTGAGATAAAAATACATACATGTTTAATTTTTTTTTTGTTTTATATTAATTACAATTTAAAACGGTCGCAATAAGGATACTATTTCCGTTGAGGAATTCTCAAGGTCGGTAATCAGGACGAAAATCCTGCACCCTAGGGACTATAGCAGATCGTATACCTATACAGTCTCGTATAAACTGAGTGTTAACGATGCACGAGCCTAGCGCGTAAAGATAAAGTCGGTAGTCTCAGTCTCGCGCGCTTTATTAGCTCCCCCGCGTGACTTAATTACGAGCCGAGGTCACGATACCTATAATATATATATATACCATATATATATACCACCGTAAGTTTTGATTCAGATTCACTGAACCCCCGCTATAGGTTGTCCAGATAGGAAGTCAGCTCTTGCTCTCGCAGTGAGTAACGTCATTCTGGCATGGCATTCCGAGTGCAGGTGTATATATATACGAAACGAGGAAATATACTATAACGAGCCGCTTAAGGATGAACTGGCGTCTTTTGGGAAATTTTAAAAATGCAAGGGATTTAATGACGATATTTTGTAGATTATTTGATCGATTTCGAAATTGTGTGCAAAATTTCGGACCAATCTGCCGTCTGGATGTAAAGTTATTGATTTTTAAAAAACATCATTTAACATGTGATCTTATGGAAATTCGGAAAACATGTTTTAAAAAATTAAAAAATGCAAAGAATATTATCAAATTTTGCAGACGTCTAGAGTCGGAATAGAGGAATATTTTGCCATAAATTTCGAGCTGATTGGCCGTATAGTTTATAAATTATCATTGAAAAACCGCAAAAAAATGAAATTCCACATATCGGAAATTTTTCAATTGCAATTAAAACAACTCAGATGACTAATTTAAGAGATTTAACTTCTGTAAAAAAATAAATATGTTCAAAAAAACTTAATTTGACCATAGAACTCATCAAATATGGTCAAATAATTAAGTTGAAGAGGAAACATTTTTCATGTTCAGGGATTGGTATTGCCCATACCGTAGCACAGCCCTCTCCTGCGTTTCACCTCCTACATGCTAGGACCGCCAGTTCATCCTTAACTATGGGGAAATTTAGTTAATAGGAATGCAGGGTGGTAAATTATTCGGATTTAGAAAGAAAAATCGAAAATAAAAAACATAAAAAATTTCGACGAAAATGATGAATATATTCTTCGTCGATTTTTGGAAATATATAAATTTATCAAATCTTCGGATCGGAGTGTAGTGCGAGGCGTCGCGGAACGTGTGCGGAGACGCACGCGACTAGGGGTGCTCGCGTCCGGCTGTACCGAAGCAATAAGTGAAAAAGGGGAAAAAGGTGAAAAGGGAAATAGAAAAATAATAAATGGAAGAAAGGAAGAAAGACAGTCACGCAACCCCTGCACGTGCAGGACAAACTATCGAACCCCACGAATATATTTTTTTTATCTATAAAATCGAGCAACGAATAACTGTACGTATTTATTACCTCTGAGGCCTTTGCCTCGGCGAAGCTTCGTTTTTACCTCCTACGGCAAAGTTATATTTAAGTAGCTTATATAGACCTCCGTGATGATAAGTACGCGAGTAATTGCAAAAATTAACCCTCGAGTAGGTATCTCCAGCAAGAGAGTCAATTACGCCGGAGATATACTCAAGCGCGTCTACTAATTATTCCGAGATTCGTACCTACTCTGAAAATAATTTTTTTCTTCCAAAGTCACTTATACAGGGTGAGTCTCTTCAAAGGTCTAAAATGGGTGGGGCTTACTCATGGCGAAGGCACGCATTCAGCCAATCAGGTAAAGAATTATCCGGATGGGGATAGGGTAGCATGCTTGATCACGAATCACGGCGTGCCTTTGCCGCAGCTAAGTCCCACCAATTTTGGAACTTTGAGGAGACTCACCCTGTATATGTAGAACGCAATTTTGTGAGCTTTTATTAGGAACTGGATGGGAAGCTTCAACTCTTCAGAAACCGTAATAACTTGTCCTGTACGTACCTTGAAAAATGTTGAGAATTTCTTTGAAAAGAGGTAAGTTTTGTTGATTATTATTGATCGATGAAGCGATTCGTGAATTTGATTAAGGGGACCAGTACAGCGACTTTTCGATAAATTGTCATAGTCCGAAATCAATTTATTTCATCACCAAAGCTCATTTCGCATCAAAATATTTTTCTTTTTCCAAATCATGTGTCGTAAGGATTTTGGCACACCGTTGGTCCAATTCAATCTCTTGACGTCTCATTTTCTCCGGTGAACCATTCCTCATCTTGTGAATGTAGGGATTTTGAAATAAAAAATTATGTCATAAGTTATGATCAATTTACCAAATTTGCAAAAATTATTATCACTCATTTCCTAAATAACTTGGCCAAAACGAGAATTTTTCAAAATTCCTACATTCACATGATGAGGATTTGTTTTCTGAAGAAAATGAATCCAAGATGACCTGAATCGGTCCAACGGTGCTCTAAAATCCTTACGACACATGATTTGGAAAAAGAAAAATATTTTGATGTGAAATGAACTTTGGCGATGAAATAAATTTATTTCAGACTATGATAATTTCTCGAAAAGTCGCTGTACTGGTCCCCATAATTCTACAGGATTTTTAGATCTTTGAATCCCCGCAAAACGTTCTATTTATCGTAAAATCGAAAAACTGATTCGTCCTTTCCCTGAAACCAACGTCGACTTTGTCAGAGTTTTGAATTGACCCATTAACCCCATGGTTCCGGGTTCTGGACCTTCAACGTTGGTATATTATCGCCCGTGGTAGCTCTTGAGGTTTAGGAAAGTCGTTACGGACTTTATCGCTCGTTCCATCCTCGAATATCCTTTGGGAATAGGTGCGACCTACGGGGGGTTATTTATCACGGTCATGTTCCAGGGGCCCTCGGGCCCCGAACGTCGCGGGTTCTCGGCGACAAGAAGTCTTTGGGGATATAAGGCTGTACCTATACCTACGTATAAATACGTCGTACCTACGCGACCTGGTGAAACGATTCGAATACCCGGAGCATGTACAGGAATCGAGAAGTGGGTCAACGGTCTTCTACCTCTAAACCGTGGAGAATTAACCCGCTCGCTCATACACGGGGGCCGCCTCCTGCAGGCCACGCGTCGTGTTGTCCTCGAAGTTGTTGACGCCTCGAGCTCAGAGGAGATTAGAAGTCGTAACAGCTCGCGGAGGAGTAGATAGCGGAATTTTTATAGCCTCTGCAGTTCGTATTTATCTATTTCGTCGCTTATCTCAGTTGAATGTCACGCGGAATCACGAGTTGCAACATTACGTAAGATTTTTTATTCACGTTTATGTATATAGTATACACGATGATCGTTACGCGACGTAATAAATTCGTTTCCGCGTTTTGCGTGGCAATCGTTACTTTTCGTCATTCTCAAAGCGGGAAGATGAGCGGATGAATAAAACTGTAACGAAGCGATGCGAAAATATTCTTCCGAATAATCAAAAAAATTGAAAAAAGTTGAAAAAAAAAACGAATAAGAAAATCGAGGACCATCAAGTTCGGACTGTAGGTATAGCGATGAAAGTTCGTCAACCCTGGCTAATTGCGTTCCCAGTTCTTCGAGAAGGTTAATAATATACTAATTGCTAATTATATAGGTACGTCGCCTAATTATGCTTGGTCAGGGTTCAAATAAATTTTTACTTAGACACCTAACAACATCACGCGTGGTAATAGCTTATCTCTATCCCTTCCTCTCACGGAAGGATTTCCAGAGACCGTCGAGTCGCTTACAAAGAGACAAAATTATGATCCGACTAATATTTTCGATCGTTTTTTTCTACGCAATATTTACTTCGCGATTTCTTTTCAATCATCTGTTCATTTTTTTTTTTTTTTGGGAAAAACTCCATAATACTTAAGGAGCGTCTGCAGCCTGACCAGTGCAGGTATTATGGGTATAGGTGTGCCTACGCGCCTGCGGATGTCGGTATCGAGAATCAAGTCGGAGTCGAGCCGCAGCACGCGGAGCCCTTCGACCACGTGGTACCATGGGTCCATATATGGTTCGGAATGCGTTGAATTACGATCGAGTGAAAAAAAGGCCCATTCGTCCGCGTCTGTTTGCCTTCCGAGCCCGGTCTGGTCCGTAAAATAAACACGATACCTAAATCCGAAGGTACCTATACTATATGATCAAGTAGGATCTACCAATCCCCGATATCACAGCCAGCTTGGACGCTGGTAGAAATCTTTCATCGTTCTTATATCCTTCGCCGGAAAAACAACTTTTCCTCTATATACACCCTCAACATGTAAAATCACATCTTATATTTTTAATGTCTATTCTGCAGCATATAGACTTTTCGACCGGTTCTATTACGAGGTTCGAAAACGTGGGCGAAGAGGATCTACGACGCCCTTTATCTACCTACCTACCTACCTACCTACCTACCTAAACCTAAACTCGACGGCGACAGGAAAGTTGCAGTAATTTTTATAACCCAAGTCTGGGAATCCTAATTTCCTCAGGATATAACAACAAGTCAATAAAGTATCGCTCTTTTGTGGACCCCATCAATTTATCCTCGGCTAATATAAGGGATGATATGACGTTGTATCATATTACATGGGTCTCTTTCGCATGATCGATTGATTTAGCGATTAAAAGAGATCTTATGCACTAGGAGTAAAGTGGCCGGTCACTTAGAATGAAATTTTAGATAAGAAAAGATTATCGCAATATAAGGGCGTAGCTGTTCATAATGTACCCCTATTGCATCAAATTCATAAATTCTATGTATTTCATTTCACTGGAGACTCGTATGGCAGCATATCAAAACGGAAGTGAATTAGCTGCAGCTATATGATGTATATGTTTCTTTTTAATTATTTCCAGGAAATCAGATATTCCAGCCCGTATAAAATATTAGAAATTTTATTATCGTGTGCAGGATAATCCTCCTCCCATCTCTCCTTCAATGATGAATATTACTGTCGGATTCGAGTCGAATAGAAAGTAAAGCAATCTCTTTTCCAATTTTAGACGTTGCTAATTCGAGTTTCTGACTTTTCGAAATGTTTTGATAAATGTACGCAGATACATATATATTTCATTAGATTTCTTATATTATCGATCCGTGGGAACCGCGCTGCAGAGCTGCAGTCTATCCTCGTTGTGAAAATAAAACTGATGTACAAAAAAAAAAAAAAAAAAGAAAAAAGGGGTAAAAGAAATGTAAAAAAAATTGTGGAAAAGAAGTAAATAAAAAAGGAATATCACTCCACGTAGCTAACAAAGTATAACTATCATCGTACCACTCCGTACTGACTGCAGTACAGTTTAATGCGAAACGTTGCGTGCTACGCAGACCGCAAACTCTGTCCGCGGTCCGTCGATCGGGTTGTCTCTCTATATCTATATATATACAAATATAATATGTTTATATTCGCAACAACCTGACTTGTGTAATATAGCCTGTGGGGTGTGTAGTACCAGGGATTTGGATAAAAATGAAAAATACTGCCCGCCGCATGCGCGTAGGATTATAATCCAGATTCAATGATCGCGTGGTGCAGGAGCAAACCGGCTTGTGTGTGCTCTCAGAATTGCAGTGAAAAGATATCATACCCAGTGCAGACTCTGTATGCTATTCAAATAAAATGAAATAAAATGAAATAAAATGAAATAAGTTTCATTTAATTGGATGAATTTAATATTATAATATTTTTTGAATAAAATATTTTATGACCGATGTTGCGATATGTTAATATTATCATCGATTTACATCGCGGCCCTTGAGTTTTATTAATCGGTTAATCCCTACGCGACCCTAACATAAGCTTCAGAGTTTATACCTATAAGTACCTACCTAAGTAAGTCTAGATTAGTTCTAGATTTCTATACGAGAATTTGATTTGGCTGCACGCGTTACCCAGCCACTTGCGTGACTACCTATATACCTAGTCGGATGGGGGTTTGCACGAAGGATCAAGAACTGGTGAGTAAACGGTTTTAGGATTTCTTGAAATTAATTTTCGATCTGTTCATACTGTCACAGCTTTCGTATATAAATTGACGATATTTAATCAGCATTTTATTTTACCCGATATTCGTGCTATCAAAAACATTAATTCCGTAATTTTTACATGATACGTAACGTCGTAGTTTCTCGATTATTTCTTCATCAAATGATACGAGATGCGCAAAATGCATTAAGTATCTCAAAAGTGCAATAAATCGAGTGCAATTGCAGTTATAGATGGTTCCACGATTTCGCTGATGATAACTGAATCTGTAAAAAAAAATTCAAAATTTTGAAAAAACGAAATACTTAGGTACTTTCTGCCGCCGTAAAGCAGTAATCCCGAAAGTTTCATTGAGATTAGTTGTGTGGTATGGGAGAATTTACGAATCGCGTTTTTGAGGTGATGAGAGCGTGTCTCGAAACCCCTTCAGCCATTTTTTTTCCCATGTAAACGTTGAAAAAAAAGTGTGTTACGGGCTACATGTTCATGCAGTTTTCCCCGAAATGACATAATTTTATGACATTTCCTAAAAATTTGAAAGAGTTTCTACGCACGTGATGTAACCTGACGTAAGTCATGTGATATCAATTTCCTCCTCGTATATATCACCGCAACGACTGACCTGAGGAGCGCAAAACAGTTCGGTCATTCACTCTCGGTAGTCTCGATCAATTGGATGATCATGTTGTATTATAACGACATTAACATACATAGGTATGAATGTGCATACATACGTCGAGTTTGAGTCGAGTGAAATAAGTTGAAATTTTTTACTCTCACGTAACGCGTGTGTAAGTAAGTAATTTATAGGTATAGTTATTAGCGACTGACCACTCGCGTAAGATAACTGAATTATATATATTTATTTGATAAATTGATAAAATAAAAACTGGATGACACATTTTTCTTTTATTTTCTTTTAGTTGAGTCAATTTACGAAGAATCTATAGTGACTGTTTTGTTTCACATGTTTTATTTCTTTCCCAGTCTCGCGATATATATTAGGTAGTATACCTATACAAAAGTAGAACTATTTTTCGAAACAACATAAATCGTTGACTAAGATTTTTTTCCCGGAATAAAACTATAGTCGTGCGATTAACGATGACGAGATTTAACAATGCAGCGTCGCGACGCCCCACGTGTATATTACACGCTCGTGACGTATATTCTTACGAGCATATGTTATTATACTAATAGCATAAAGTATAATTATGATAATTAACTACTACGAAACGAAGCGATGCAGATATCGGTCACGAAATTCCATCGAGCGAAACTAACAGTCCTGGCATTCAGACGCGCTACTTTGATCGGTGATACTAACGTTTATTAATAAAAACTTACGAGCCATAGTTGCGTTGCGTCAGAAATTCAGCATCGCGGCGCGGGCGTTCCGTTTCGTTGAGTCGCGTCGCGGCGTATGGCGTCGATGCGCGAGTTGCCGGATATACAATCGGTTATGTTATATTACTAATTCTTTCAAATCTTCTTATCAAATTATATACCGTGTGGGTGGTCGACGATGATTTTAGACACATAGGTATGCGCGTATAAGTTTGTATAGAAACAGAAAAAAATCGGCTAAAAATTATATCCACAAATTTGACTCAACTGCACGTGTATACGCGGTTCAGAAATGAACACGACCATAATTAATTGTAATGCATTTTTTTTTTTTGATACAAAAATAGCGAAAAAATGAAAACCAAAAATAATCTGTCGACGATGATACCTGCGATATTTTTAGCAGCACACGTATGTACCTATATGCTCTGACTTTTTAAAAGATTAGAAACAAAGCGAGAAGGCATAACGATATTGAGAATGGAGCTGAGTAAGAGTAGGCGAATCGCGTAACATGGAACCGTGAAGATGACGATATAAAATATAATGACCGACTCTGCAGACCCCCGCGGAGTCTTGAAACGAGCCCTTATTCTCTGTATAACAAGTAATTTTCCGCTTGAAATTTCTGTCGATTTTGTAAAGATATGTCGTTGCCACGGATACGAGTTAGGTGAAGGTAATATACTCCATTGAAATTTCCCCTGCAGTGTAGCGTGGCGTAACTCGAGTAAGAGCGAGTTGATTAAACGACGTTCAAAGACTCGAATCACTTACGGTAATTTAATTAACTTACAATTATCAGATAAAGGTAAGATAAATAATAACGATATGTTTCTAATCAATCGCGCAGGAACGAACCGGATATTGTTTCGTCGCCAAAACAATTGTCCGCCATATACGTCAGGGTAATTACCAATTAGCATTAATTAACATAATCGAGTGGTTCGCGTGGCGTTATACCTATGTGATTTGAAATCGAAATTTACACCTCGCAAATCGGTCCGCAGTCTCCTCATACGCGCGGTTAAGATATATAATGCGTAAATAAATCGCGATGCGATGTGTATATGATAAGTATGTATACGCGTATACGTGAGTATATCGTGCGAACTGCATGAGAGCCGATTATGGCGAACAGGTTTTTGGCCCGGCTGCAGAAAGTTGGGATAATTCGTTTCGCAGCTCGCGCCCACATATGATGCCGATCTTACGTCGAGGCTCATACGTGAATAACATATACCTGTATATCTAGTATATATATATACACGCGTGAATTTTATTTATGTATTCCGTTAGCCACGCGACTCACTCCGGGACGTACATCGATGCCTGTATCGTTTGTATATATATGTATGTACATATGGGATACGTAATATAGGTATATAGAGAGAGTTTCGCGTGGGCTGCACACACCACAGTCGCATACAACATCGTGCCGATATACTCGGGTCGCTGACTTCTCCCGCGCTAAGCTTATGAATGAAAATATGGTTTGCCTCCAAACCGTACTTACACATCTACATCCACACCTACATGTATCTATATCTATGTATGTACATATATTATACATAATGTATACGTATGTGCCAGAGGCAGTTTTATTTTTTCTCTGGATGCTCGCTGCAGCTACTGACACGATGCGACGCGATGCGGCGAGTCAAGATTTCGTATCGAGCCATGGCGCCCGCGTTTATCTGTACCCACGACACGCGCACCATTTCAGGAACGGATTTACTCTCAGGATGGGCCCGCGTTTGAATTTGGCAAGGAAATTGGCTTTATTTTTTTTCATTTTTTTTTTGCCACGATAAGAAGAATCGAATGATTAGGGATCAAAGTCTACCTGCTGCAGCCCCGTAAAGCATTATTCAAAATTTACGTAGATGCGATATGAGTGGATGTGAATTACATGAAAAAAAAAAAAAAAACTGTATATAAATCTGACAAAGGATTTCATTCAGCTGACTTATTCTTAAAAGATTTCGGCAGATCATAAAAGTCGAGCCGAGTCTCGTCGGGGGACTTTGGCCAAGAGTTTATCGTCTGACATAAAGACTGATCGCGTTCTATGAACCCCGAAGACCAAACATACTGCAAGTACACTTTGAGTTGTAGACAAACGATGCATTCGTTATCATATGTATGTCGTAAGTGTTTTCAACGCGCTGTGCGTAAAGTTAGATTTTACGCATGCTTGGCGTGCAAAAAAAAAAAAAAAAATTGAACGAACCTGAAGTGAATGGAATGTTTTTAAAAAGCGTTCGAATGATTTGAAAGAAGATGTAATACATTTTCTTTCAAGTCACGATTCTTATTATATGTTTGAGAATATCTTTTTTCATTCCGTTATGGAATCGGCGGATGAGTAACGTTTCGATGTAAACGCGTATACATGCATACCTATACAGTTTCGAAAGTAGTTTTTCGCAGTCTAGTTTTCTATGGTCTCGAGGATTTGTTGAGACGATTAAGTTCTACGACCCCGCAAGCCATTCATCTTAACGTTGCCGCTGTAAGGGCGGTACGTAGGTATAGGAAGGTAGTAGATTTAATATTGCACAAGCGAGGGAAACTTTCAGATGAGTCACAATTCGCATCACCCTCTTATAGAAACTCTTGGGGAAACCTTAGCTTAGCTTATTGCTATCTAAGGTTAACCAAAGACGGCGTGGCATGGCATAAGCCTGCACCAACTTCCCCATTGGAGTATTGCCAGGCTATGTAGTACCTACATAGGTATATACATCCCATCCACCCCATACATACAAGTTTTGCATCGTTATGACTTCCCATAAACCGAACAACGAGATTCGTGAAAATCTGATTCATACAAGCCCGAGAAGGGTCTATGCCCTTAGAATTACACACGGGTTCAAATTCGACGGAATCTTCAGTCGAATAACTTTACGAACATGAAATTTTTCAAATTTCTCTATACTGAATGAGTTTGAGGTCGTAGCTCACAATTAGAACACGTAGACTCGTGCGATGAGTAACAGGATACTGAGACACGGCCGTTGACTGCTCACGTACAAAAAGGTATCGCTCGCAGTTTCTCGGCTGTGTAACCAAGTAGCTCCATAAGTAATAGGTAAAACTTGCTCCTGCAGAGAGCCATAAGAGCCCTGAGTCCGAGCCCAAGTCTCGTTCCTCTATTTCTGACATCGAGAGAGTATGTTCGCGGTGAATAATACACATATAGGTATAGATAGCGACGATTCGTATATACAGGGTGAATTCTCTCGGCAGCCGCGGAGGCGGAGTCTCAGCCGATTCAAGCCACGCCCTCTTCGGACTCCGGGGCGGATTCACCCTGTATATTTGGAATGGATTGAATTAAGGACCACCATCGTATCTCTGCGCATACCTTTATCCACGTTTTCATCTGCACGTATAATAGGTGCATGCACTGTACTCCGTTAGTTGCATTATTTAACGGTCTATATCGATCGGTCTCCTTGTCGCTTATCCTTGGTGGCATTGCCTTGGTTCGAGTCGGTGCTCGTATTCGTATGGCACTATGAACTACCGAGAATGGAAGAAACTTATACTTACTTACTGACATTAGCGAGGCGAAGGCCAACTGCTGCATGCAGACGTCTTACGTACGTCGCTCTTCGTGTCGAGCTATTCCATTCCATTCCATTCCATTCCTTCCTTATTTTCTTCACATTCTTGAAAGCCCCCAGTCTCGATCGCTAATCGCAGAACCTTTTAGTCTCGTCGTGTCTAATTACGGATTCAAGTTATATTGCCGCAGATTGCGCATATATGGGCAGAACATATCCGTAAACCTTTACGTGTGACAATATATTATGATCTATACAGGATCATCTCTGTTTCGTTTCAGAAATTCATTTACTATTGCAGTTCGCGTCAAATTATCTTCGAATATTCATGACATGGACCGTTGTTTTCTATAGGAGAAGAGTGTCAAAGGTCGTGTGATCGATCCGCTCGTAGTCCTCTTCTTCAATTTGCGTATTATCTAAATTCTGGATCTCACCAACGGTGAGGCTCGGTCCTAAGCCATACCTATACGTTCAATGTATGGACTGAGTTCATGGGGTATAATGCATCGTATCTATTATTGAATAGGAAAGAATTATTATATACATCCGATCATTTCTATATACCATGATACATGAGGGATGAATAACAGCGTCCTTTCATACAACTACTAACACGAATTCGGGTTCGTTTAAGGGGACCAGTACAGCAACTTTTCGAGAAATTATCATAGTCCGGAATCAATTTATTTCATCACCAAAGTTCATTTCACTTCAAAATATTTGTCTTTTTCCAAATCATGTGTCGTAAGGATTTTAGAGCACCGTTGGACCGATTCAGGTCATCTTGGATTCATTTTCTTCAGAAAACAAATCCTCATCATGTGAATGTAGGAATTTTGAAAAATTCTCGTTTTGGCCAAGTTATTTAGGAAATGAGTGATAATAATTTTTGCAAATTTGGTAAATTGATCATAACTTATGACATAATTTTTTATTTTAACATCCCTACATTCACAAGATGAGGAATGGTTCACCGGTGAAAATGAGACGTCAAGAGATTGAATCGGACCAACGGTGTGCCAAAATCCTTACGACATATGATTTGGAAAAAGAAAAATATTTTCATGTGAAATGAACTTTGGTGATGAAATAAATTGATTTCGGACTATGACGATTTCTCGAAAAGTCGCTGTACTGGTCCTCTTAAACTCCTTTTTTTAGTTCATATTAAATCTTGAAGAAAATTAATGCACCATCGATTCTGATCAGCTATAAGTTACGAGACTATTAGATATTATAATATTATGTAATTATCGTACATATTATAGCCTGAGAATAATGAAACGCTAAACAATTTTCTTTATTAAATAATTTCTCTATTCTCATATAGGTATACCCAATAAGCTTTGTCTTGAAGTATAATTCCTTTCAACGTTTTGATGTAATTAAAAATTCTTTCCCTTATACCATTTTCCTGCACCCTTCTGACTCAGACTCACCTTATATTATACCAACCCCGCTTTAAAACGCCGTGCAGCGTTGTTGAATCGCGCAACGTGAGAAGGAATAAAGCTTTGGATCCGTTGCTCTCGGCGTCTCTTTTCCCATCTTATCAGAAGCTCCTAACGAGGCATCGTTTCTTGGCTCATTATTTGATCGCCGCACTCATTATCGTCAATTTATTAATTGATCTGCATGAACTAAAGAATTGAAAAAAGAATTGAAAAAAGAAAGAAAGAAAATAAATTTATCCCATTTCAGGGAAAAATAATTAGGAAATTTTTGGTATAAGAATCAGAGGATTGAATTCTATATAAGAGGTTCGATTGTATATCCTGACATTAACAAATCTCCTCTTATATTTCCCAAGGGCTTTATAACAGCAGTTCATTTTCTTTTTGTTCTTTTTTTCTTTTTTATATATTTGGGCTCATTGAGAAATTGGAAACTCCGGTTTGTTACAAATAGAAATGTTTTCCGATATATCGGAAGCTGAAACCTTAATCAGCCTCCGATGACTCAGCCAATCGAGAACAATGCTTGGCAGTCGAGCGAGGTTTATTCCCTATACAACCGCCTTTGTGTACCAGTGTTCAGAATTTTCAAGTAAAGTCATCCCTTACAGATTTTATCCCCTGGGCGCGTTTAGAGCATACATACGCAAAGTAAAGAGACAATAAGATAATATACTCGCAGTTTCATCGATGACGTAGAATCGAAGTTTTTTTCTTTGTTATTTCTTTTATACTTTTGTTATAATTTTGCAAATAAATCTTGGCACATGGTGGAGTGAACAGAAAATCGAGAGAGATCCGCAAGACCATGTAGGTATATTTGTGTATGGTTAGATGGGACATTTGCTTTGAATGAAAAAATGAAAATATAGTATGAAATCGTGACACCTTTGCTTATGATCAGTTACCTACTTATACGCGCCGATTTATGTTTTCGACTTATAATCTGCCTGCAGGTGAGTACAATACGTGCTTTCAATTATCACATATGGCATACATGTACAAGCTATAGAGTTACACTCGGATGATTCGCGATTCGGATAAAAGCTATAGACTTTTATATATATATTCAGGCAGGGATTTCGACTGGCAATTCTGATCGTAGACCGAGGGAGACAAATGTCCGTATATTATACCTATATATGAGGGAATATTAATAAAACACGTTTCGAAATCCAACCCTTTTTAATTCACACACATATGTTGGTTCGGATCATTGTGTACAGCTTTAATTAATGCGGATTTTAATGTCGCAGCTCGTTATCTCCGATACCGTTTAATCGGTTTGATCTCAAAGCCCACTGGTTATGAAAATGTGTAAAAAACGAAAAATGAAAGTCACGTATAAATCAACCCTTAAAAATTCCGAAATACTATACGCATAGTACACATGGGGTATTCCACGTGAACCGGATCGGTTTTTGGCAAAAAAAAAAAGGAAAAAACGGGGGGCTGGAAATTTTATCACTTCTTCGTGGCACTTCGAAGTAATTTCGTTGAAAATTTCAAGGCAATCCATTAGAGCCTTCATGTAGAAAAAGAATGGAAATACATTTTTCCCAAGTTTTACATGCTTCGCCGATTTTTGGAGAAAAAAAGAAGAAAAACGGGAGGCTGAAATTTTGATCACTTCTTAGTGCCACCTCGAAGTAATTTCGGTGAAAATTTCAGGGCGATTGGTTAGACTCTTCAAGTAGAAGAACAAAGAAATCGCATATTTCCGAAGTTTGACATGTTTAAGAATTTCAAAAATGATTGAAGTGCTACATATTTCGAAGGAGCTCATTTATGTGCGTAGAATGCACTATGAGAAGTTATGATTTTGTCCATGCATGGCTGAGATAAGTGTAGTTGAAAATGTAGTAATCAAATTTTTGGCATAATTATGACAGCGATATAAATTGAACCAATCGGTTTCATGCTCTGTAACTGTTGGGGACATCTCATGTAGTAACAAGGAATCTGAATCTGCATTGGCGTCAAATTCGATGACCTCCGGCAAAAAACCGATCCGGTTCACGTGGAATACCCCGTATATAAAAATAAATTGGCTAAAATTTGTAATCGCCACACGCACTTGAAAAGATATGAAACCTACTGCACGATAAGGCGATAATAATCGATTCCAAGGCTTATTCCATACTTATACTTACCTATATAAAAAGCTTTGCCTTATGCTGTGCAGTCTTCATGGGCGATCGAACTGATCGTTGTGTCGTGCGTGTGCAGACCTCGTCGTCACGTCACGTCACGTCGCGTCGCGGTGTCCCCCAGAAACCGGAGGAACCATCACCGGTTTACGGCTTCGACAATTCGATTTATTGATCTACTTTAGGTATTATCTACTCAACAGTGTACCTACTTTACGTTATTCCACTCCAACGCGCTCTTGTAAGCTCCAAGCTCTATTTAACCACCGTACCTTATACATACATACATACACACGTATACAAAGTGCAGTGCAGACGCCCTAGTTGGTGAAAATAATTTACCCTAGAGGATAATGGGCCTCCGGACAACGCGAGGGTCTAATAGTGAATAGTTTTCAGGTCAATGAAGGAAGGTTTGCCAATGCATAATACAAGTACCTACTGGCTATACGATCTAAGTGCTCTAATTTCGGGGGATAATTAGGGGGGGGTCTAGTTTGGCAGTCTGTCGTTAGAAATAGTGGTCTTAGTTGTGGCGTCTGTGACATACGCAGGCCACATCAAAAGTTGCACCCAGGTGCGATATAACAATAGGCTCGAGCTTGGTTCTAGATCGGCTCGCCCTTGGCTAGTCGCGGCCCAAGACTGGCGTTCAGGGCTGGTCCAAGAGTGGCTGAGCACAGAAATGATAACGCCGAGCCAACCTCGACCGCCAGGACTAGGACCTTCCCTGACAGCCAAGGATGGCCCAAGCCTAATATACAGAATCGGTCCAAATCTGGATCAGCCGATTGGTATTTATCAGTTCAACGCGAAAACGTGATAAAAAAAATTACTGACAAACCATTGTATCATCAAATTTGCTTGCAAATTTACCGCATGTGAATGAAAACGCATTTTCGCTGAAAAAACCGACACCGATATTTGTCTCCTAACCGGGATTTGAACCCACGTCCGCTCGCTCGCATATATTACTAGCCGCACGCCCTATCCGCTACGCCAAACTACTTGTTGGTAAAGATTTCGATCTTTTTCTATTTATATTACAACTTTATATGAAGAATTCCATGTGGACTCGTTGAATCAAAAACCTTGATTAGCGATCCGATTTGATTAGCGATTTCATACAATTATGATGAAAGAAATTAATTTATCGAACTGTTTTTGATTATGAATTTTTGACAACTCAAAATAGCGCCGTGATCAATTTTTTTATCAATTCTAAAAAATACGACGAACATTTTTCGGTTATAAAAAAGGTGGTGATATTTTTTTGAGGTTCCATTTTCATTTCTTTCAAAATTACAATTATTGATTTTCGACTTCGCGATTCTGGTTTATATATAGTAGTCGACAGCCGAGCTAGAAAAAAAAAATCACAAATAGTGGTTATTCACAGGCGATCAAACTCGGGTCAATGCTGAACGAGGTTCGGTAAAACCTAGTCTTGGAAGACGGTCTTCAACCAATGTTGGACCGAGCTTGATAACTAAGCTTGACGTCTGAACGTCTGCCACTTCTGGTTACAGACTGGCATTCAGTATCGGGCCAAATCCGGTTGACCCGCGATAAACCAATCTTTGATGGACAGTGTTGGTCCAACACTGGTCCGAGCTCGGTTTCCAAATTTCGACGTCTATACGTCTGCCACTTCTGGCTACAGACTGGTACCCAGTATCGGGCCAAATCCGGTTCATCAGCGGTAAACCAATCGTTAATGGACAGTGTTGGTCCAACACTGGTCCGAGCTCGGTTTCCAAATCTCGACGTCTGAACGTCTGCCACTTCTGGTTACAGACTGGCATCCAGTATTGGGCCGAATCCGGTTGAACCGCGGTAAAACGATCGTTGATAGACAGTGTTGGTCCAACACTGGTCCAAGCTCGGTTTTCGAACCTCGGACTCCGAGCATTGGCCCTAGACTGATTTCAATGCTGGCTGAGCCTTGGTCCAGGTTTGTTTATCCAGCCTAGGCAAGTCAAGGCTGAGCCAACCTCGAGCCAATTGTCGAATCTTGGCAATTCCTGCCTGGGCATTATAGCGCCTGCGTTTAGGCAGCCAACGGCACGTCGGTGAACAGTGGGCTGTCTAGTTTCAGGCGCCCGCGACCGCCGAAGCAGTCATTACGCTTCTGCGGTTCAAGAATCACAAGAATCGTTCACAGCTGTGTTAAATAATTCTTCGGTGAGCCGATTTCACCCGTCAGTGACGTAGTCCGGTGATTCTTGAGCTGTGAAACTGTTTCGACTCGCTTCGGCGCTCATGCACGCCTAAAACCAGTCAACCCAGATATCGCCTCTGTGTTGTTGGCTGCCTAAACGCAGGCGATAACGCGGTTTTCTAAATGACCTGTGTATGTCACGGAGATCACTTTTTCA
This sequence comes from Tenthredo livida, assembly GCA_963992785.1. Classification (NCBI taxonomy): domain Eukaryota; kingdom Metazoa; phylum Arthropoda; class Insecta; order Hymenoptera; family Tenthredinidae; genus Tenthredo; species Tenthredo livida. The sequence continues at coordinate 42,317,932 of OZ023065.1, forward strand.
AACGGCAGGTCAACGAGCTAGACCACTTCAATCATTCCCTAAAATTAAAGCACTGAATTCGCCATCACCTTGTAGAAGTTGATGATTTTTATGATTTCTTGTCATTTTCTGTTTGTGACAATGGCAGTTGTTGCGATTCGTGTATTACCCTGCTCATTGTGCATACAAAGGCATATGTATTATACGCTAGGCACGTACAATTCCAGTACGCTACTAGTGTGTGTAGAATTTGTGCATGTATACGACCGCCAGCGCCGCCTAACTTGTGTGCCAGGCAACTCTGGGGTGAAAATCGCATGCATGTATACGAAAGCACAAGCTTGTTCATACGAGTGTAGTAGTACGAGCCTAGCGTATAGTTGTATTACGTATTAGGTATGCACGTTACATATACCTACATTAAACTTATTATTATGAGACACTGATTATGGTTACTTGGAAGTGGGTGGTAGGTGGAGCTGCGGTACAATTCTGTGTAAAGGTGGATCAGGCTCAACCTACGCTATAATATCTGACTACCATATTTGTTTTATATATATACATGGTGGTCCATTTTGGTATCTTATTTATTCATTCTATCTATAATTATCGTTTTTGAATATGAAAAAAAAAAATACGTATATATTCTATCAAATCAGTCCGTGACTCCTTCGGATTTGGAGTTAATATTCTACATCGATGTCGTATATACGTTGTATTGCAGATACTCGACGAATATGATTTTCAGATACAAAAATTGCGCATATTTAAAACCACTTCTCAGCTGTAGGTAGTACACGTCTGAAATAAAGTTTCGATAAAATTTTCATGCCGTAATGTAAGGATCAATCCGAAAAATTATCTTCTGCAGAATCTTGCGGATCTTAGAAAGACTAAGAAAAAAAGAGAGAGATAGAGAAAAAAAATGGAATGTCCGGTCTAAATATGTAACCAACGGTCTAAAAGAGGTTAATAATATTCACCACAATTCTGATTTCCGCGAAATCGTATATATTGACCATTATATCCATTCTATTAAAATAATTTCATTTTTATTTCCTATATATCTCGCATAGATAGAAAGTCGTACGTAGGTTGTTATGAAATTCATTAAATTTGCTAAGGCGACTCTTTAATATGACAGTGATTTTTTTAGTGGGCAATTTGAGCCGTGTCTTGTGTCACTTGTACACGAATCTACACCCTCTTAGGCCCTTCATAGATATAGTTATCGCAAACCTACCGAGAGTTTTATGTGACACTGCTAACCCCCTCCCTGCGGCGAAACCAACACAGGCACATACCGCGTGCATGAGGTTCGGCTGGCCGAGGAGGGGGCCAGCTGCAGTTTCACCGAAAACTCTCGGTACATGCATTAGCATGTATATTAGAAACGTAAAAGAATAATTGTGGAGTAAGAGCTAGACGCAACTATTTCAACCTATCCTCAACCTCCGCTCATCTTCTCAACAAGATCGTATGTAAATATGCGTATGACATCAGCAAACCGAACGAAGGAATGACTGAGATGAATGAGATATATAGGTATATACGTGTAAATACAGAAAACAGGTTATACCGTATTATGATGTATAAAATAAAAAGACACTGACACACTGTGACAAAAATTAGTCATCGTATTACCAAGCCGCAAAGCGGTCAACCGACCTTCTATGTAAGCATAATTATCTACCTAATGTATAATAGATGACCGTTATAGCAAGTCTTTACAGATTTCATTCATTGTCTCCTCTTATCTACGTACGAGGTATTCCACGTGAACCGGATCGGTTTTTCGCCGGAGGTCATCGAATTTGACGCCAATGCAGATTCCGATTCCTTGTTACTACATGAGATGTCCCCAACAGTTACAGAGCATGAAACCAATTGGTTCAATTTATATCGCTGTCATAATTATACCAAAAATTTAATCACTACATTTTCAACTCCACTTATCTCAGCCATGCATGAACAAAATCATAACTTCCTAAGTGCATTCTACGCGCATAAATGAGCTCTTTCGAAATATGTAGCACTTCAATTATTTTTGAAATTCTTAAACATGTCAAACTTCGGAAATATGCGATTTCTTTGTTCTTCTACTTGAAGAGTCTAACCAATCGCCCTGAAATTTTCACCGAAATTACTTCGAAGTGCCACGAAGAAGTGATAAAATTTCCAGCCCCCCGTTTTTTCCTTTTTTTTTGCCAAAAATCGGCGAAGCATGTAAAACTTGGGAAAAATGTGTTTCCATTTTTTTTCTACATGAAGGGTCTAATGGATTGCCTAGAAATTTTCAACGAAATTACTTCGAAGTGCCACGAAGAAGTGATAAAATTTCCAGCCCCCGTTTTTTCCTTTTTTTTGCCAAAAACCGATCCGGTTCACGTGGAATACCCCGTTACACATATTACTATAGATGCCATCGGACTTTTCTTATTTCATATTAAGTATTACATAAAAGTATCAAATAAGTATCTAATTTTGGTGTTCGATTTTGGCACACCTCGAGTGCGGCCGGAGTTGTGGACCATTAAATATCACGCCCGCGCAATGAGGGCAATAGCCATTACCGTCACGTAAAATAGGTGTGCATTGTGCATGATTCGGTCTTGTTTTCTCTCGAATGGACAAAGAACGCTCTTCCCTTTAACACTTTCGGAACATCACACAATACACTAGGTGCGTAGACCTACATGGGGCCGAATAGTCAATAATGTGAGGAAGGCGAGGGACGCACGGTGTACACCTATAATAAACCATGACTATGGCGTTTACGCGGGTTACTATAATAAACGCATTTCCTGTTTCCTGCGGGCTTTAATTACTCGTAGATCGCATATAATTGATAATATCCCTGGATATGCAGCCGATGGACAATGGCACACAGTCTAAACCCCGTAAGTGGTTACCAAGCCCACTTCACAGTGCAGACTTTGTATGGTGACCACTGATGCCGTCAAAGGAAGGTACAGCCAGCCGATGATAGTTACTGATCGAGTACCGTTGCAGTCCATGCAGTTTATAGTATGCAGCGAGACAATCGCGGCTCCAGCTTCGTGCGTGGCGCCAACAAGTAATTATCTGCTTCAATGAACGTATGTGCTACAGGTTCATTATAGCCGTTCAGAAATTATTCAACGAACAGTCCGCATTGAAGAATAATAATAAGAAAAAAATCAACTAAAAGGAGTTCAAACGAGACGAAAAACTTAATGATTTAATCATGATTAATCGAGACCCTCGCTCTTATCGCTTCGATATAATGATTAATGCCGTAGGATCGTTACAGTAGCGAATAACCATAGAATTAATTGGTACATTAGAATCATAGCCCTATGTAGGCGATAAATGAACACCCGCACACCAATGCAATACAGTATCCTGTGTAGGAGGCGGAAGTCGGAATTGTACGCTGATAAATTTTTAATCAACTTCTATTTAATTAACATGCGACTGTGGAGAAATTCGCGTTGATTTTTATCAATCATAGATATGCATAGTATATAGGTACCTACACTGTAAAAAATTTTACTAATTTTAATGCAGTTTTAATGCACATTGCACATTAATTTTAAAGAACACGTTCAGAGATTATCAATTAATGTGCATTTACATTAAAAATCGTAGGTATTCATTTATTTTCATGATCTTGTGCATGAAAAATAATACATATGGTAACTAAAATTCAGTACAGTGCTTGCAATGGTACTTGATGTATATGCACATTGAATACAATTTATTCTTACATTACTTCCGTCATAATGTTATTGAAATTCATGCACAATTTTCAATGTCGTTATCTGCGCCATCTGTGGGCGCAGCGGCGGCGCACGGGCTTGCCTAAAAACCTTTCTCGCAAGTAAAGTAAAACGGTTAGGTCTTTAGGTCCACGCCAAGCGCCACAGTAAAGCAGACATATCTCTGCTGAGAGTTCTTAGAGAGCAGCTATCGGGGAGGGCTCGGCCTCCCTATAGTAAACGTTCTTTTACCAAAATTTGGTGGATTCACTAAATGATTCCAATTTGATAGTTTTTCTAAGAAATCTTTTTAGACGCAATCAGTATTTATTGAACGGGAAAACCTGAACAGTGATACAACACATGAAACTACGCACTCACATGCACGCATTAAAATCAATTAACGTGCATCATAATTTCATCAGTATGTATTGATTTTAATGTATAATATCTGAAATCTCGAAAAAAAAGACTGCATGAAATTTAACGATCAGACATTGAAATGATTATACATTTTACAAAATTTTGAAGATGAACATTAATTTGATTTCATGTGCGTTCATAACTTTTGCTTCATGCACTTTTCATTGATTTTAATGCATAAATTTTTTACAGTGTACCTACCTACCTACCGCTTTCGCAAAAATGTTTTTATCAATTTGTTTTATTTATTGTTTCAGACTAATTGGGGGCAGCGAGCCAACTGAGAACGGTTTTACAGCCGTGGTTTCGGTTTATATACAAAGAAAAAAAAATTATAAATTATATAATAAAATAATATAATGGAGAGATACGATGAGGAAGGTGGCGAGGATAGCGACAACGAAACGGATCCTGAACAACTACTCAATGAATGGTTGGGGGAATTGGACAGTCTCACTGTGGTAAGTTTTTTTTCTTTTTTTCGTAATTAATTTCGGGTGAAGAAATATATTATTCTTCATTGCTTTATCTACTATACCGGATTTTCGAATATTCATAGAAAAAAATAATTGATCTGAATTTTTCGTAACTTTTTTTTTATTTCTAATCGGATGGGAACTCGCACGTCATAGCTATATATTACATGGCTGTGTGGCTGTGGAAACGTTACATCAAGAATTTGATGAGCTAACGTTGATCAGATATAAACTGTATACGATCTGTTCGCGGGTGTTATTAAGATAAATAAATAAAAAAAGAAAAAAGAAAAAAGAAAAATAATAAATAATTCACTATAGTAACGTGTCTGAATCCGTAAATTTACACAATTTTATTCCACGCTCTGAATATCTAAAATAAGAATTGAGGAGGATTGTAATTCTATCCCTGATTTATTCTGCGGAATTTCTCAAAAATGTTGTACATATTTTATTTTATTATTTTCATTTTTTTTTTTTTTTTTGACCGTACCTAAGGCAGTAGGTACACAGCGTGTTTTAATCATGGTCAGAATTATTTAGGATTGATATTGGCAAACGTATATTATGCCTTCAGGCATATCATATCGTACATATCGGTGATTTGGTTCGATACAAAAGATCGAGAATTAGTCCGTACGGAAAAGCGCATAGCAGATGGTCATGATATAATTCTAAGAGAATAAATTGTATTGTGAAATGTACGCCGTTCAATTGGTGTCAATTGACTCGCGGTCCAAATATTCTTATACTAGATCTGTCATTTCTATTCGTTAAGAGAAATACTCATATCATCTCTGTAAAAGGTTTACCCGCGATGCGATAATTAGTCTTCATAATTCTCGTACAGTCTTCATTCTTTAATAGGCATTACGATGATCCTTGATTATTAGGGCTCGGACGATTTTTTTAACAGACGCCCCCCAAATTCGCTCCAAATGATTAGAAAACAATCCCCTAATTTTTTCAGATTTTTATCTCAACTCTAACCCCCTCTCACCAAGAGGGTGGATTTCCCCATTTGAAGTACACGCGTTTCGGCTGTATTCTCAGTATACATTAATTTATTGTATAGGAGTAATGATTTCCAAAAAAATCTGTCACCGTGAGATTTTAGTGGACATTGGTGCTACGAACTGATAAAAAATTCACATAATCGTAGCAGGCAATCTAGACGAATTGCACACCATCTGAATCCTGACTTTTTTTTTCTCAATTTAACAAAATAATTATAGTATCTAAGTACGAAAATGATCAATGCTTCGTACCTTTTTGTCCCCTTCTCATCACCAATGCCCACCAAAATCTCGCTGCATTTAAGGATGAACTGGCGTCTTTTGGGGAATTTTGAAAATGCAAGGGATTTGATGACGATTTTTTTGTACATTATTTCATCGATTTCGAAATCGTGTGCAAAATTTCGGATCGATCTGCCGTCTGGATGTAAAGTTATTGATTTTTAAAAAACATCATTTAACATGGGATCTTATGGAAATTCGAAAAACATGTTTTGAAAAATTGAAAAATGCAAAGAATATTATCAAATTTTGCATACGTGTAGAGTCGGAATAGAGGAATATTTTGGCATAAATTTCGAGCTGATTGACCGTATAGTTTATAAATTATTATTGAAAAACCGCAAAAAAATGAAATTCTGCATATGGGAAATGTTTCAATTGCAATTAAAATAACTCAGATAAATCATTTGAGAGATTAAATTTCTGTAAAAAAATAAATATGTTCAAAAAAAATTAATTTGACCATAGAAATCATCAAATATGGTCAAATAATTAAGTTGAAGAGGAAACATTTTTCATGTTCAGGGACTGGTATTGCCCATACCGTAGCACAGCCCTCCACTGCACTTCACCTCCTACATGCTAGGACCGCCAGTTTATCCTTAAAGAAAATTTCTTATCTTTGTGCGGATCACAGTGAAAATTATTTTCAATCGTGAATACAATGAGTTTTTTTTTTCTGTTTTTCTCGATCCGAGCGCGAGACCTACCTAACGTAATGAAATTTATGACTTCAGTCTGTATCAGACTTTGACCTGTGGTGGATATATGACTCGGCAGTTTCGATCTCTACTATATAATACTATATAGCTACGCAATTTCAAGAATTAATCATACGTTGCTGTGAATAGTACGTTAATTAATTAAGCAATGCTTAATTGTACTTTACACACTTCGTGACAATGGTTCAGAAACCTCATAATATAATGATATACCTATACATGAGTATTGGGCAAGAAATTGCCGCAAGATCCTTTCACCGATATCAAAATCCACGAAGATTAGGCCTCAGGGTATTTACTCTGAAGTCAAGATTCCCAATGACGATTATAAACCGTTCAATATTAGGGTGTGTAAAAAAACAAAAAAAATCCGAAAGCCGAAAATCCCGAAGCCAAGTCTCCGAAACTTTGAATAATTGGCCAAATTGATCATCTTGAGATTCACTTTTTGGAAAAAAAAAGTTTCAAAATCGTATAAATTATTTATGATTTAATTATGAAGTTATCGATTGAAGTAGATAAAACATTTTTCGGAATATTAATGTTCTGAACTATTAAACGTTTCTGGAAATTCTGAATCTTCTCAGAGAAATTCGGAACAGCTCAACCCGGGACCGTAAAAGTTTCAAACAAAGAACTCAAAATTTGCGACGCAAGGGGCTTTTTTGAAAAAAAAGTTCTTCCGATTCAAAGTTTAATGTCTGATCCGTAGATCCGTTAAGGGGATCAGTGCAGCGACTTTTCGAGAAATTGTCATAGTCCGCAATGAATTTATTTCATACCCAAAGTTCATTTCACATCAAAATATTTGTCTTTTTCCAAATCATGTGTCGTAAGGATTTTGGCACACCGTTGGTCCAATTCAATCTCTTGAAGTCTCACTTTCTCCGGTGAATCATTCCTCATCTTGTGAATGTAGGGATTTCAGAATAAAAAATCGTGTCATAAGTTATGATCAATTTACCAAATTTGCAAAAATTATTATCACTCATTTCTCAAATAACTTGGCCAAAACGAAAAATTTTCAAAATTCCTACATTCACATGATGAGGATTTGTTTTCTGAAGAAAATGAATCCAAGATGACCTGAATCGGTCCAACGGTGCTCTAAAATCCTTACGACACATGATTTGGAAAAAGACAAATATTTTGATGTGAAATGAACTTTGGTTATGAAATAAATAGATTTTGGACTATGATAACTTCTCGAAAAGTCGCTGTACTGGTCCCCTTACTCCCGTATAACATCGCAAACATCATTCCGATTTTGTTAAAAATCATCAGTTTTGTCAATTTACATAAAACCCGAAGCTTTTCAGTTTTGAACTAAAATACGGGCAACGCCTGCATTTGTGCACTTGCACTTGCACCGTAGCTGTCGGTCAAGGCGTATAGAGTACTACGGATCGATAACCCCCTAGTCAGAAATGGGAAACGCGTGCAGCTATTACTGTACGTAACGGTCGTCGTACCGTTGACCCCGCCTTGAAGACCGCCGCTAAGAGATGCGTGCGCGCATCTCTATTTATTTATCATTGCGAATCGAGTGGCTCTTTAAATGATCAGTTTATTTCCGCTGTTATAAATCTCCGGGGTTAAATCCTCCGCCGAACGTATCCCGGCTGTAATAGTAGAATCCAGAATCCTAATGCCCGCAATTCGCAAGCTCCGGTTTTGAACTTCGAAAGAAAGCCATCTCGCGGTTATTATTGGGATTCTAAAAGCTTCGCACTTTTCCTAATGTCGATGAAACGCAGGATCTACGTTACCGTCTGCAACGTGGATCCCTGACTTATCTTCCGGTCTATTTAAGCGTCGGGCTTTTTCTTACCTGTCGGTAACGGAGTGAGCTTTCAATATTTTTCACTTGGAAGAGCCTTAAATTTGAAACATAGTTACTGATTGAAAAAATAATCGGATTTTTCTCAAAAATAGTCACATTTGGATAATATTTCGGTTCAAGATTTAACATACCGTTAGGTACCTACTAAAATCGTATTTACGTGGCTTACAGTTAGCGCACTAGCGTCGTATTTGTTCCAGCACGTTTCTAATAAACGTAATGAACGGCTAAGGATTTCCGGCGGAATTAGTATTCCGGATCCGCTGTATCCGTACCCGAATAAGACTCGCTGGGTCCGTATCCGCATCCTAATCGTGACCACGTAATGAATTATTACTAGATTTGCATTTTTTTTTGTTTATCTGTTGTCTTCTTTAGACTACGATGCGTTACGATCATAGTATACGGTATAAGGTATAAATATACTATAAGTCTTACACTCGATGTATAATGACTAACTAGATTTAAATTTTTTTCCTCCGTGGATAATTATTATTAATTGATTTAATTGAACTTCATGGAAAGTGCAGAATAATCGTTAACAGGAACAGCTGAAATGGGTCACCGCATGCATATATACATATGTGGTATATTCGATCAGTTTAATTAGCTTCAGTAGCCGAAACCTTTTTACAGTAGACCCAATTAGGTTTTGGTATACCAACACCGAAATATGAAGCTCTTGATATGGGGGCAGGACCCTAACGTAGGTATACGAGGTAATTTAAAATTTCACTAGGTATAACAGCCGAAAACGAGATCCTATTTCTAATGACCGTATACAGGGTGATATTCCGGGGACATCTCAGTACTGCAAGTCTCGGACCGTCAGGCGGCTGATAAATATGTGCGCGAAATTATCAGGTTCGCCGCTCGACTATCAGGTAGCTATAGTATAGTCGAAATTCGATCAACGCGATCGTAGCCACCGATCGTAGATGAGAAATAAAAGGAAAGCAAAATCCACGGCAACGATCGCGTTGATCGAATTTCGACTATACTATAGCTACCTAATAGTCGAGCGGCGAACCTGACAATTTCGCGCACATATTTATCACCCGCCTGACGGTCCGAGACTCGCAGTACTGAGATGTCCCTGGAATATCACCCTGTATAAAGCAATTTAAATTAATTTTAAATTGAGCGAACAGTTGTTTCCATCCCCTAAATCGAAATGGTGAAGAAAAAAAAGAGGAAAAATACCAAAAAAGGTGAAATTGAGTAAGTAACGGCTCAGGTAGTCCGCATCAGACTTTGTAAGGGTCTGCCGCATTCGACACAGAGAATTCTGCACACGCGCCTAAGGACAGCTGCGTCCTGGACGCGGTCATCCTCTCGCCGCTCTCGCCGCTCTCGCCGCTCTCGTCCCTCAGGCACCCTCATCACGTCGCTTGTCGCCCTCGTAAAACGATACTTACTTCCGCGTGTTTTTTCGACCCTCTAATGTCCCCTATATAGATCTCTCGCTCTTCTTTCCTCGATATATATTCATATTTGTGTCCCCATATCAATCGTTTTACATCTAGACGCGAATATACCTACTTCAGATTATCTCACACATGAATTTGAAGAATCGTATCACACTCGCTCATAATGGGATCGCAAACAAAGTCCCAAACGCATGCAGGACGATTTTAAGTCAATTATCATTCAAGATTTCATTTACACATGTAACACGATGTCAATGTGAGTGTTCTCAACATTTACGGACTTCGTCTTAGATTTCGATTGACTTCATAGTTCATCAAATCTTATTAAAAATCGAACGGAATATATCCAACATCGATCTAATTTCCTTGCGATTCGATCATTATTTTCTTTCGTAATCTAAACTGATAATGATTCTGAAGAGTATAGGTAACAAAAAATTAGGGAAAAAAAAGAAAGGAAATTGATTACCCTATCCTGAAATCGGTATCCTGCTGCAACCCATAAAGCCATTGAACATTTTTGGTATAAGAATACATACCACAGGGACGAACTTACTCCAGAAAAATTTTCGGTGTCTGCAGGACGCGTGTGCGCCGCGGAGATTTCAAGTGTACGAAAAACCACTATACTCAAAAGTTTTTGTACCCTTGTTTAATTTGATCCCTGTAGGATGAAGGGACTTCGCCCCTGTGCAGCAAGCGGCTATACCCTAAGTCCTAAGACGCCACGCGCTACGCTCGACATCTGTTGCGCCCCCGTGACCCCAAGGGTAAGCTTCTCTCTCGACTTGCCCCACAACCTACCTCAACCAGAGATGAAACACCTCCGGGCATTGGCAGCTTGAAAAAGATGAATTTTTTTCACGATATACGTATGATTTAATAATTTAGTTGGTTTTGGGACGAAAAGGAAGAATTGGGATCGCGATAAAACGGTCAATTAATCTGTCAATGGTATTTTCAGCCCATTTACTATTACCGTGATTATAGTCACAGCCCGGAGGCTCCGATGTCAGATAGTATACAATCTCGTTTTTAATGGGAGCTGTGTCTAATTAAAATGAAAGAACGCCATACTGGCATAGCCGAGGAGTTTATAGCTCATATTATAAACGATAGTCTATAGTCGACACGATGTGTGTAGATGAGTCTTGATTTATCAATTAATTTCTTTAACATTGATATACCAGAGGATCACTTCGGAGAAATTCTTAATTAGACTTATATTCGATTTTATCTGTATGATTCCTGGGCATGATCTTCCCAGCTTCCGCGCACGATGTGAAATTCTCATATTTCTGATCATAATTTCACCGAGAGTTATAGGAAGTGGTATGAATATCTGAAATACGGTGATTTTAGTATAAAAAAGTCGCCAATTCGAAGGGTGAAAAACGAAATGCAAATTTTTCGTCTACCATGATATCGATTCAATGAAATGAAACATTTTTTCACGATCATTGAAACGAATCGAATACTTTCATGGTCCCCAATCGCCGGTTAGATGTCCGAAACCGTTTTTGGCGCGAATGCTAAATCCGTAACGAAGGGAAGGTGCGCGCAGGCAAGAAGATCGGAGATTGAGGATCGGCCGTGCAGCTGCTCCTCGTAGGTTCGCCGCACGTGTTTCTTCGGGGCAGGTGGTTGCCGTCTCGGTGCTGAGGCCAAAGAAGAACTCGATGGGTCTGCAGGGGCGAAGTAAAAATAAAAAAAAATAAAAATAAAGAACCGAGCACTGATTTGAACAGCACTTCAAGAAAGAGTGGGACATATGCGTGAGGAACATTGGAAAGACTGAGCACATTGCAGCAGCTCGAGCTCAACCGCCTGGGGATCAGCTAGAGTACGAGGACGAGGGCAGGTGGTGTCTTCCCTTGCAGGGCGAACTACAGTTTACAACCGATTAATAAGCTATCGTGATATCCCGCGATATATGTAGTTTATTTTCGCTCTTTTTGTTCTCCTTCCTTTTCCGCAAATACGATCGGCAAATACGATTTGCACAGCCTCGCTGAAAATGTAATGCCAATTTGACATGGTGCGATTCCTTTCAAATGAACATTCTCGATATCGAAAATTTACACCAATAACCGATTTTTACCAATCTTAAGAGTATTTTCTTCATTTTTTTACATTTACACGTTGATCGGTCCGCTAATATATCAATGAGGTATTGAAATATTGATAATAATTGACGCTTGGCTGTCAAGTATCTCGAACCCACTGATATTATCGAAGACTTACGTCCACATATAGATATATATACATATTATATGCATACAGGTATATAATATGTCTACACGTCAAAAAGATCGGGTTGGCAGGTGGCAGCAACTGATCAAGCGATTTATTGATCCTTTTGCCGACGCGACGTGGACGGGCCGATCTTATTATCTCTCAGGCGTCGTTCAAAGATTTTTTTTCTTTTTTTTTCTTTCAACCGGTCGAGTGCGGTTGGGTGGATGTTACGCCCGATTGTAAAAACAAAAAAATATAATTCGACAAAAATTATACTTCAATCTTCTATACCTGCACCTATGAAATTGCGCAATTTAACCAGCTGCAACGGCTTGTGGTAATATCGATAAAACTAATTCGATCGTTGGGGCCAATTTTGATCGTTTCGTGCAAAAATCACTGACCAAAGTTTCGCTCTTTACGTCTTGTCTATCGTTTTCAATTCTCATTTTCATTTTATTGTGTATCTTAATCAGCGGGAAATACGAGTATCCATACCGATCTTTTGAAAATCGTTTTGACAAAAACGTTAGGCTGGGTTCTTCTTTCTTTGCCAGATCGGACGCAGCTTTTCATCCAGTAGCAACAGTTCGAATCCGATAAGACCAATTCGATCGTTTGGGGCAATATTATGATCACCGGTTCGTACAGAAATCGCATTGTCTATCGTTTTCGCTTGTTCTTATTCTGTATCTTGTTTTACTCCGTGTTTTAATGACGAGGAAATAAGCCGTGTAACGGCAGCTTGCACGCAGGTTGATACAGAACCGATCCAAGTCCTTACCGATCCTTTGAAAATCGTTTCGACAAAAACGTGGGTCTAGGGTCTAGGTCTAGGAGGTAGTAGGAAAAGATCGAGAAAGGTTCTTCTTTCTTTGGTAAATCAGATGCAGCCTCTCATCCAGCAGCAACAGTTGGCGAAGAGGAAACATCTGCCGGTTAAAATCGACGTTGTATACGCATGCGTACAACTTTGTGTATATCTTTACCGACTTACCTGCCACGTTACCAGTGGTTCTCAACGTACAATATTTCTCGGTAAAATATATAGCACAGGCCAGACAATCTCTGACCAAATAACCGCTATGTATACATATGTCGTACGATGTGTGCGTGCATGAGTTCATTTTTAGAAAAAATATAGAATTCCACTGCTTTAATCTTCTGGCATCGACGTGCGACTGCTGATTGCTGGTTTCTGAGTAATTAGCTCTTTCCTCTAATTACGGGGCTCTTATGTTCATGCCGGCATTCATCCCAGCATTAATTATAGAATCGTATAAATCTTGTCTAGTAGAACGCGACTCGGTTGTGAACAGAATATTTTGACAGCCCGAGATTAGTGACGACACACAGAAAAATAAAAAAAATCATATAAATGACCGGAAACTGACGACGAAGCTTCGGGGCAAAGGGCTTTACGCATTATCTTCGACTTTATTTTTGGTAAAACAACTCAGCGTTGCAGCTTATCTCTGCAGTTACTCTATTATAGGGACACACATAAACCATTCGATATGCTTGTTACTGGACAGTTATGTGGTGCATCTATAACGAGAAATACTAAACAATTTCAATATTTTATCGTATTCGAATCACCGGGTTTCATGCAGTAACACTCGATACAGTGACTCACTACGAATTATTACATTCGCTCTTTTTTATCGTACATTAGGGTGCACGGCACCCCTGCAGATTCATTTGACCGTGTCTAACTGTGTAGCCATCCGTGTCCATCTATATGACTACGATTCTGATGCAAATTAACCCTTTAGTCAGCACATGGCGCGGTGCCCAACCTGCTTCATTTTTCCCTAGACACTGTCGTTCCTGCATATATCTGATAAATTTACGAGGAAATGTCGTCGGAACGATTGGGTAGATCTAATTATACCAATTACTCGACTGCTATACTGAAGGCGTTTGGTAAAACAAACGAGAATTGTTTACGAATGCTTTACCTTCGGTTATCTTACCCGCAATAACCGCAAAAGTCATTGAAGTTGTGTGTATAATACAGTGACTACGTGACCCAGTTTTAGGTCCTTCGAAGTATGCGGAATCCTTCTCATTATACGAACCCGAGTGTGTGTATTCACGCAGATTATACACTTGTTCGTAACACCAGCCAATTCTGAGCAGTCAAGTTTGATCAACCCAATCACACGCTGGGTCTCTCCCGCGCGTTGTTCCTCGAAATCCTAGGCGAAGGTCCTTGCAGAAATCCTTCGATCTCCTGGTCCCAATGCCGTGCAAAGTACAGACATTCATCATCGAAGACAAATCGAGTCCAACAATGGAATGGGAATGGCAACTTATTGGTCCCCAATAATTGTTCAGAAGACCAACTTGCGTCTAGAAGATTGGAGACCCATTGGTACAAGTTTAACAGTCTTGAAAATTTGAGGAAACGGATTGGTCCCTGCGGACTTGTCTTCCGCAGTAGCGAAAAGCTCAACATTTTCTGGAAAATTGGGTGTTCCTCGTTCATAGATTGTGTCGAAAATATCTGTAAAAAAATCCTGAATCGTTTTGCTCGGTAAAAAAGTCAGTTGTAACACCTTGAGAAACACTGCGACGAGGCGAGTATCTTTCGTCGACGCCACGCGACCAGGTCGTTCGCAGTCTGCCGGGTGCTGTTGAAATCAACTACAGTGGTGGGGCTCAGGAACCTCTCTATATCCAAGCTCTTATGGGCTCAGTCGACTCCCGGCTCTCACTGAGTTCAGGCTGAGATTCTATTAATTAGTATTATCCGGTGCAATAGCCAGGCCTGGAGAACGAGTCGATAAAACGTTGCCTCGCATTCGTTCATTTGGATCTTTTGTTGTTCAACTCGATCGATCGGTCGATCATTAGGTAGTCGTCAAGTGATTAGTGCAGAATGTAGCTGCAGTGTTTCGCTCCGCTAAGTATACCGAATCACAATGTGAACTCGGAGCGAAAGGATATCGAAAGGATCTTCGAAAATCGCGCTGATAGATCAGGAGTCGTGCTGTGCTGTCTTCCACCACATGCATGGAAAGGATCTCTTCCGATCTACTGATTAGGATAACTCAAACTCCATACGATACGTGGATACTGGATTACCTCTGACGGAGTTGATGAGTTGATTTTTTTAAGGGAAAAAAACGTATTTTGACGATCGGTATCTGGTCTCGTCAACATCTTCTTCGCTTATGGATCTGAGAAGAGTAGAAGGGTTGAGTCAGTCCTTTTTACCTTCCCGTCTAAATCCTCTTTCATCTTTCCGTCCCAACTCTTACCACGTCTCATATCGAATGGATTGAAATATTTGACGGATCATCGATGCCTCGTTATTATTCAATCCGATAATAACCTCGATTAGTTTGATCCGGTAATCGAACTTTCATCTTATGATTGGTCAATCGTGGAGTGGTATACTATATTATGTTGAATAAATTCCTGCTGCTCAATATCCCACGAGTAAAAATTCTCGACTTGTTGATGAGCCGGGGCGAGGGGAACGACCAAATGTACAGGATGAAAAAAAATTTCGATCATTAATTAATGGAAAAGGTCTCACGCCCTATTTAAGTAAGAATATAGCTATAGACTGCGGGCTATACATACACATACATGTACACACATATCTAAGACAAAGCTAGTGGAGGATAAAAGTTAAGATATTCACGAAGAAGTCGTCGTCGTGAGGCGGTGAGGAGAAATAAAAGTAAAATAAGGGGAAGAGAGGGAGAAAAGAGAAAGACACGACACAAAGGAATCTCTGCCCGGCGCCAGGGCCAAACGAGATAAAAGGAAGAAATAAGAAGACTGCAGCAGCAGCAGCAGCAGGGAGCGAGCGAAGAGCGAAACACCTCCGTTCAGCTACGAGAATCCTTACTGCAGCATGCAAACGTCTGAATAATCCGAGGAGTTTGAACGTGGTTTTGTCCTAACGGTCCAGGATTGATCTACAAGGAAATTTTCAACATCGCTAATATGTTGTGCGGTAATTTTAATAAAAAAAAACTTAGACACGCTACTGCAGGCGAAGAGTATCGACTGGTCAAGAGCTCAGCTTTGACGCCCAGGATCACACCGTTGAAGGAAATAGCCGGAAACTGCATCACTCCGCGGAGAAACAAGCCGAGGAATCTCGTCATCAAGGACCTCCTACAGTCGGTAAGCCAATTAGACTGCACAAGATGTCCTCGCATGACTAGGAGGATAATTATACACGTAGTACTATGGAAATAGTATGGTATCTATGGCCCATCTTCGAGACCCTCCATAGGCGGTCTGATTTCGTCCTTTTTTTCCCGCCATTAATTTGGGCGGGAAAAATTATGACGGTAAAGAAGTAAATTACTTTCTCCATCACAATCTCATCTCGCATCGTTCTCGTATAATAATTTACCAAAGTACGCAGAGGTGACGATAATATCTATACGAGCATTGGAATAATATACATGATTTTTTGTTTCTTCTTGATTTTATTTTTACGAGGATGCTGCAGGAGATAAGGAAGTGTGCAGCAGGGAAAGATCAAGGACGATTTTTTACCCTGCAGCAGAAATGCGTCAGTTCTTCTAGCTTCTATTACTTTTATTTATTTATTTATTGGATTCGATTTATGCAATTTCACGTCGATTTCATATTCCGTTTGTGTAAATCCGAACCGAATTTCCCGAAGGACCGAACACGATGGGTACGTAGGTATAGGAAGATCGTGGTGTGCCGCGACTCCTTCACCGTGAAGAAGCCACACGGTGGCTTACATCGAGGTTGTCGTATCTTCACCTTATAAGGCGTCGCTCGCGATGTCCACCGTCTATTAGAAACCCTTTGTTGAGTTGGCCCCGACTTTTTACCACAATACGGCGTCCCTTTTTACCTCCGGTTCTCTCCTGCAGTCTCTCCCCATTTCTTCTCCCCATACCGTCCTTATAGGATTTAGATCGTTCCGTAATAAAACGGCTAGCAAAGCTCCGCAAAGCTCTGCAGCATCCGACAAACTGGGATAAAGAATCAATTCATCATAGAGACATTTCTCCGTGCGCTTTTTCACTCCAAATGTCAAAATTCAATATGGGAGTTTGAATTCCGCAATTTTTACTCCGAATTGAAAAAGCGTATTCACCACCAAAAGTTCCGGAACAGTTTCGCAAATAGGATGGCAAAACGTCATTTGGCCAAGAATTTTCTCTATTTTCATTACCCAGCATCCGGATATGAATAAAACTGAGTCCGGATGATCGAAGAATTCTGATCATCTTCCGAACCCAATTCTTAATGAATTCTTTAAATTTTTATAACCGCACAGAGCTTTACGAATTTTTTTCTCTGATCATTTTTGTTCTGTTTTTAAATTTTTCCTCTTTTTATCATAAAAATATCAGGAGTCTCGCTCTAAAACTGGCTTAAAAGCGTTCTTTTATCTCAGCTAATTTCGACTGTAGGTATAGGTATACCTATACCTAGAACGGCTCTACCTGCAGGTCTTTTCTGCACCCTATCCTGCACTACCGCTGGTATCTCTTTGTTCGCAGATTTTGCTTTGGGCAATCCCTTCGCCGTCAGGCCTGCACGCGGACAGTCCATTCCGTTTTTTTTTTCTATTTTTTTTTTTTTATTTTTCGCAAAAATAGACTATACATGGGGCATTCCACGCCAACTCGACCTGGGTTTGACCCTCTACTCTTTTGATTTGGTTCATAATTTTTCACATGGTTGTTCCATCTTTCGAAAGCACTCTGAATTTTTATCAGACTTTTTCATTCAAATTTCTTTGAATAGGAAAATAAAATTACTCAAGAAAAAAAATCGCACAGAAGGACGTTTTTTAAAAATCTCAAAATAATCTCAAAAATCCTTTACTCGATTTAAAAAATTTCGGCGTGTGGACCAGAGTGGGCCGGCGCTTGCTTCTTATAGATCTATGAGTCGAATTATCGAAAACGAATGAAATGGCTGCGAAAAAATCTGAAAAAATTCCGAAAAATTCGGAGTAACATATAAAACTGTTCATGCAACTGCCCACAGTGAACTGACCGTTACGTCCATTTGTTTTTTTTTTTTTCCCCAGAAAATCGCGAATAACATATAGAGGCAACCGCCGGCCCACTATGGTTCACACGCCGAAATTTTTGAAATCGAGTGAAGAATTTTTGCGATTTTTCTCAGATTTCAAAAAAACGTCCTACTGTGTGATTTTTATCTTGAGTAATTTTATTTTCCTTTTCGAACAAATTTGAATGAAAAAATTTGAAAAAAAATCAGAGCGCTTTCGAAAGATGGAACAACCATGTGAAAAATTATGAACCAAATCGAAAGGGTAGAGGGTCAAACCCAGGTCGAGTTGGCGTGGAATGCCCCATATATACCCGGGTTGCAGACGAATTTCGCTGCGGAATTTCACCCCCGGCTCTTATAGGATTATATCTGTATCTATTCATCTATCGCTATGTGTATATTTGTGCATGCGTGTATATATATAGGATAAAACTGCCGGCGAGAAATATATATTTATCTGAAGAGGTTTTATCTACCGACAAGTCGACATTCCTACGATCGCAACAGCAATTCGTTTCAATCAAACGATCGGCGCCGCTTCTTCTTTTTCTTCTTTGTCCGAACCCGCGCGGCCCCGGCCCTATAGCTGCAGTGATGATGCTGCGGCAACCACGTGGCGCCATAAATGCGGTGTTTCTTCTAATTACGGCTAAGTGAACTTAATCGCTGCTTGCGCTGCTCCGAAGAGCAGAGCGGGAGTCAGCGGTCGCAAAAATTGGACAAAAAAATTAAATTACATGTACATACCAGTAAATTTTGACCGTAAAGTTTATTTTCGAATTCCGAAGTTCGTATCCCTCCGAAAATCCAATCGGTCCTTTTTATGGGAGATTCGACTCATCCCAATTAAAAAAAGCGATAGCTGTCAGGTATATATATATTTTCGAAAAATAAAACTAAAAATATATTGCGTTCGCCTATATAATTATAATGCGGAATGCTCCGTATATATCTAAGGAAAATAAATTATAACGAAGAATTTACACGCTCTTAATGGGTTGGGTTGCATCAGCATGAAACGTAATTGCAGCTGTCTACTGCATAAACATCTCGCTACCTACATATTTCTTTTGTGGATAATAAAAATAGTGATTTCTCGTAAAGAGAGAGAAAAAAAGGACAGTTCGTATCTTGCGAAATGGTATACTTTTCCCGGAGTACATTACTTCGGTTAGTGTCAATCAACAGTCAGATCAGATTTCTGTCTCCGAACCGATACTATATCGTAATAATTTTGAATTGAATTTAATGATTTTTGAGAAGTGCTCGGTCATCGATTATATTCACTCATCGACGATATGACGATATGACGATATGTCAGTTAACGTCGATCTTTGAGAAAAAGAAGAAAAAAAAAAAAGAAAAAAGAAAAAACACAATTTTTTGTACGTCTAATGCTTATTCCAAATCGCTGCATAGTATAGTATAATATATACGAGCCCCGAAGCGAACTTAAATTAGAAGAACGACGAAGGATACATTCCGCGGCTGCATGCAGCAGCCTGAGCAGGATCGAGGCTCAAAGCCAACCCAAAATTACCTCGCCTGGATACCCAACCGAATGAAAAATCCGCCTATACTAACCGGACACCCTAACAGTTTTTTGGCCAACACCGTTTTAAGCCTTTTTTTTTCTTCATTTCTTTATTTTTCTATTCTTTTTTTCTATATAATGGTAGGTATACCCTCTGGTCTTATGTTACACTTGTGTTCAAGTAAAACTGAGTGAGTCACGTGTGGCTGTTGCAGAAGATATTATACGATGTTCTGGTCTCGCAAATATATATATATAGGAAAGTTATTTATATACAGACGTATATGATGGAAAGTTGACGAAATAGATGAAGAAACAGCATCAATTCATCTTCTTTTAAAATACGACAATTTTTGCTCCGTTTCTCACTTTGATCAAACAACATCATCAAGATTATAATTGAGGAGTTAGATGCAATATACGGGGAGACCTAGCGGAATGTCACGTTTAGAGATAATTGAGAAAAAGGCACCATATCGACGCTGCTTACGAAGACTAGCACGTTTCAGATTTCTTACGAAAACTAGCACGTTTCGGCTTCTCACGAAGACTAGCATGTTTCGGCTTTCGCCGCGAAAACCAGCACGTTTCGGCTTTCGCCGCGAAAACCAGCACGTTTCGGATTTCACCGCGAAGACTAGCACGTTTCGATATTCACCACGAAGTCTAGCACGTTTCAGTTATCTCCGCGAAAACCACCATGCTTTGATTATTGTAACAAGGATCTTCTGAAGATTTGTGCGGTGTGCGATGGTCGAAATGAAAGTCAATTTGCGGATGTAGAAGTGCGTTTTTTGCATCAAAATAAACTTATGAATATTCTCGAAATTGTGTTGTCGTGGAGGGATTGGGAAAATTGATGCTGTTTTCACAGGTTCTTTACAGATGTTTTAAATTTCTGATTGATTCATTATGGAGCACCCGAAAAAATTATTCGAACATTTGTTAAATAACTTCAATGGATCGTTTGTTTATTTTACAGTACACAGTTAGAGAATGATAAAATGTTGCAAAATAGAAATAATATTCATTTCAGTTCGACAAACATACTAATCTTCGCGGCGAAATCCGAAACGTGCTAGTCTTCGTGGTAAATATCGAAACGTGCTAGTCTTCATGGTGAATATCGAAACGTGCTAGTTTTCGTAAGAAATCTGAAACGTGCTAGTCTTCGTAAGCAGCGTCGATATATTCATTCGGTTATGGATATATATATATATTTTTTTTGATCAAGCATGCTCCATATTCACGATACCAACTACACCTCTTAATATGTTCACTAAAAAAGCAAATATATGTCTCGAAATATCAGCTGTATGTCCTTATTGCAAAAAAATGCATAGAAACACAACATTTGGTGTTCAATACGTTATAATATAATAATAGAACTATACGCTATAATATTCATGAAGAATAGCGTATCGCAAATCCAAAAACTGGCATATTTTTTAATCGTACGAGTCAGATTTTACACTTTTTGTTTTCTATGTATTTGGAATTCGCATGTTTGTATCCGCGATCTGTTTGTATAATACAGGTATATACCCATATACACTACTACTATACATATAATGCATATTGCAGAGCATGTTAACAGCGACAAAGAGAACACTGCACCGTCCGTGAACAAGGTACCTTGTGAGGGCTATATGCAGAATGGAGAAGGGTAGAACGAAATCGGTTGGGACGGGGCGGGAAGGGGAGGGTGAAACTTTGATCGACTCGCAACATTTTGTGCGTGCCAGTAAAATCAATTATATCCCACGTACTCGGTAGCGTATGCGATTACACACACACGCATACGTACATACATACATACATGTATAATATATTTATTTATACATGTAACACTTGTATATATGTATATGTGCGGGTATAGGTATGCGTGTCAGTATATAGATGTATTTGAACTGCGTATGAGGTTCCCTGCGGCGCCCTGCGTCCCGGCCCCACGTTGCACCCGTGTACGCTGCTGCGTCGTTGCTAGGGGCAACCCCAGCGTTACCGGCACCACCACCAACATCACCGACAACCAGCCTCGCCTCGCCTCGCCTTGCCTTATGCTTCCCTTCCTCCTGTCCACCACCCTGCTTCCCTTCTTCCCTTCTTTCCTTCTTCCCTTCTTCCCTTTTTCCCTTCCTGCCTCCCACTCGACGGGACCTTCTACAACTATCTCGTTCTCCCGTTCGCGTTCTCTCGATACGTTAAACAGACGCAGTATCGTATGAAAAATCTGTTAACCTCGGGGACACGAGGCACAGGCCCGTCAATTATCAGAAGGACATTTTTATTCTTATCAACGTGGGCTTCGGAACATTGTCTTATTTTTTATTTATTTATTTTTTCAATTAAGACAATTAAGACAATTAACTTGCCCCCACAATGTTTTCACATTGTTTTAATCGAGCCTCGAACTCTAGCGACATGACAGTAAAAAGTCTGTATTTTGACGAGATAGACGCTTTTCCGTTGAACATTGATAGGCAATCGTCTCAAATTTTGTCAATTGCAAAAAAAAAAAGAAAGAAAAAAAAAATGGGGTTGGTTATGGTTGAAACCGGTTTCGATTAAGACATATATTATATTATATACGGAGTCTAGCAATTTAGAACGCAATTCAGATCTGCAATAAAAATGGCAAAGAGAGAGATAGAGAGAGAGAGAGAGAAAAAATACTACCCGCTAATTGTGAAAGTCGATTTTATACGTGAGGCATATGCCGCATATATGCAGCACATAAAGACGTTGCACCGTCAATGATCATTCGAACTTTGGAATCTGGATATATGCTTGAGGCTATATTATACTTGTTGTATACTTTAATTTATTCATATTTTTATGCAGAAAAAGGATTTGAGGTGATTAATTTTTTTATTCAATTTATTTCATAATATTAAAAACAGTAAAAAATTGTCAACGATTTATACGCACCTAGAATCTATATATAGTAACGATAGTAATTAAAAGCTTGTGTAATCGTGGAAAACTGTATATGAGTAAATAAATAATATAAAATCGATTGGAATTAATAATCAAGACGTTATAGATTTTAATTCCGATTTTCAATGATATTAGAATCGTTAGAGAATTTTATTTCGATAGATGCGAAAACAGGATTGATCTCCGCATATTCAGTTTCGAAGAAACAGTAGAAAAAAAAAAATATGAAAAAAAAAAAAAAAAAAAAAACTTAAAAGCTAGTAATTTACAAAATGTTCGTTTACCTATATTCTAATTTAATAACCCGATAAACGATGATCGATCCCTGCTGCGCGCACCTGTCCTCATTGTTTTTATACATGCAGAGCGTTAGTAGGTACCCACAGCGATTTAAAACCATTTAACCGAAACAATGAAAAAGAAAAAATTTCTACCATCGAACATTCTCGATGGTTTTCGTCACGGTCGCTTGACCTTGACTAAAAAAAAAAAAAAAAAGAAAAAAAAACATACGATAAGGCAGGTATATCAGAGAAACTTATCGAGCAATTACCAAAAACGAGATGATACTGCGTCTATCGCTGTTTGACTTTATCGTGTTTTTTTTTTTTTTGCTCCTCTTTGACAGTACTAAAAAAAATCCTATTTTACGACTCGAAATATCTAGGAATATCGTAGAATACATCGCACCTGAATTTTCTTTAGTAAAAATAAAATAAAATAAAATTTTCCCAGTCTTCATATTGCATACTTATAATTAAATAATGAGGACTACGCTTCTTTTTAGTCCTTATTTCAGAATTTGTCAATCGTATTATGAACGTTGGATATCGTAAATCGGTGACAATTAATTCCGAGAATAATCTCGATCGTCTGATATAAATTAGAGGTTCTGACTAAGTGAATGGTAAACTCGAACGTTACGTTTCCTTTCGGGGAATCGTTCGAACGTTTCATTGTTGTCCTGCCTGGGCACCGGAACACCATCCGATCCGCTGGAAGGATCGTCCCTGAACCCGGAGCGAGAGAGGGATTTGAGAACGGCGGCAGGGACAGGGACAGGGACAGGGACAGGGACATGGGCAGGGGCAGGGGCAGGGGCAGCGGCAGGGGAAGAGAAAGAGAAAGAGAAAGAGAAAGAGAAAGAGAAAGAGAAAGAGAGAAGTACGCCCCCGCCAATCTCCTCGCGGTCGGGACTGTCGGGAGCAGAGCTCGGCAAGCCGGCTCCGTGCCAGACGAACGCGCGCACACACGGTCAGAGTACTCGCTCCGTGCCACGAGACACCGACTCGACTGGACTCGACTCTTGGTGATCGTTTCTAATTCCCATTGTCGCATGATAAATTTCATCGAGATCGGTTCTACGGTGTGATTCAATCGTGAAATATAGTGAGTCAAAGTGTGATTAAATATTGGCCTCATAACATCGTACCGATTTTGATTGATTTTTATCCACCGATTTTTCTCGAAATATTGTGACAATTTGACACTTCATTTTTCATCTGGTGTTTGAGACGACCAGCTCATGCCGGTCAAGCTCGAGAGGCAAATGAATCGTGATGATGATTTTATAACGCCGAAAACTAACTCGGTAGTACTAACAATAAAATAATCGCGAATTAAAGTGCAACCGATCGATAAATCTGATTCTTATTCTACTCCGATACGCATCAGTGCGGCGGTAGATTATAACATAGAAATGGATTGGCTGAGGAGACAAGACTGCAGCAACAAGGAAGTCGACGTTATTGCAGCGAATGATATAATCTGCAAGGATTCATCGACGCTGATCGGTACCGAAGAGAGTGAAGATTCTTACTTTGAGGAGGACGCGTCGATCGACGAAGGAATGGTACGTGAGGTTGATCCGGTCTTGAACAAGCGTTAGAATTTTTTTTCATCTGTCGAATCGTCGAATCGAAGATCGCCCGCGGTCAGAATTCGATACCGATTCCTGCATCCCTCGCGACGATACGGAAATTCGTTTACCGATCTTCAGACGCCGCGGCATAGTATTTTGCGCGCTCGTTAAGCCCGGGTGAATTTCTTTGGAACGAAACAAACGGCCCCGTTTCGTTCACCGGTAATTACCGATCAAATAATCGAGGGTCCAACTCGGGGCCTGGTATTGCTGCCTCGAAAGGCCCAACGCGAATAAGAATAGGGAACACGTGTTCGCCCCACCGGGCGCTATATATAAACATACGGTGTACACCTATACGGGCGAGCTCATAATTTTCTCTTATACCCGTTTCGATTTACCTCAGAATACGTACGCGCCTCACCTCAGTCCCTTGCCTCGCTCTACTCCACTCCACTCCCCCTACACAGTTACCCGCTTTGTCACGGGTTACCTGATACCTGTGGCTATATATAAGGTCATGGAATACGGTTCGAGAGAGACTGCAGGCTAATGGCCGGGCATTTTACATGCGCGTTAAAAATCAGGGTCATACTTCGTTTCTAGATTACCGATCTCTTCCGATATCGAGGCGGAATTCAAAGACGTTAGAATCCCGCAGGACCTGCTGCTGTTCCCGACTTCTTAAATGAATTTCACGCCGTTTCGGGGTTTCGAAGATTCCTTTCACCCTCGTCCGAGTGATTTATGGACGATCTTTGTCCCTGTTCGGTATGAGGCTCCCAGGTCGCCCCGTTGCGGGTCTTAAGACCGTAAGGGATCGGCACGGAAGGTGCAGCAGCCATCAGACTCGTCCAACGTACGCGGGAATGAGAGAAAACTTGACAACGTCGCACGGTACGGCACCGGCACCGGCACGCCGTAGCATAGCCCTACGTAGGATGAATCACCGACGTTACGCCGCGACGCCTCCTCTCGACCCTGGGCATAGTCGTCACAGATTTCTAATTCGTCTCTAGGGTCGCTCGACGTTTCCGTGAATCGAATCGGGCGGAAAATTCTCATCAACAACGATAAGCTGTTGCCAGAATACACGCACGGAATCACCCCTAATCTGACCAAATTTCTCTACGATCGTTACGGAATCGTTATGTTATGGACTTCCGTCCGCTCGGCGAATAATGGAGAATGACCCATATCTGACTCGCCATAAGCTTCTGCCTCGGATTCTTTGCAGTAAAATTTACCCCCGGCGGTAAGAAGGGAAGGGGAAGGGGCAGGAATGGAAAAATATAATTTCAATCAGAGGGTCGGTAGAGACCGCGTCTGTACACAGAGGGGAGGCCAGCCAGCCAGCCAGCCAGCCAGCCAGTCATCCAGCTCAGCTCAGCTCAGCTAGCTCTCACCCCCTGCGGGGGATGAAGCATGACTCACCGTCCGAAAGCCTTCCCACCCGCAAACCCCGCTTCTAATTTTCCCCTGCACCTCCACCCCCGCCCCACTAACTCGCCCCACGGCTTCCACGACCGAGGAGAAGGCGAGGACTCATTTCATCCCGAGAGATGTAGCCGGAAAAAAATGAAAGAATTAAAAGAAAAAAAAAAATTATCATAATTCTCAGTGACGTAAACGCGGGCTCTGTGCAACTGCCCCATGCTCACGTGGGTGGACGATCGAGATCGTCCGGTTTTAAACACTGATAGAAGTTCTCGAGAAGCCAGAGTAGTATAACTATATAGAAGCCACCTTTTTTTTTGAGGAGAGGATCTCCTTCTCGAGTATCAATTTTCATTTCCACGCAACGTTTCGAAAACGAACCTCTCTGTAGCATAGAAAGGAAACAACGTTTCGACGTCGGTGACGAAATTTTGGAAAATTTTACTGTTTTATTTTTTCCTCCTTGAATTCAAGTAGTAGCAGCTGTAGGTAAATAAGGGTAACGCACAGTTTGTTCTTTACAAGATTGGTTCAATTTCAGATAACGATCGGTCTCATTCTTTTCATGGAAATTACTGGGTGGTGCAGGCGTTAGTAGAAAAAGGAAAATAAAATAAGTTTGAGAACTGTATAGCACGGGTGGCAGACAAATTAGTCTCATTATTTATTTCTTTCTTTCTTTCTTTCTTTATCACGGTGAGTAGAATCACATCTGGAAATACGGGTGTATATTATATGTATATATGTATATATACATGTATATGCGTAGACATTTGCCACTTGTGGCCATAACCGCAATATATAGCAACAAGAAGCGTTAGGGTCATCATGTGATGGAAAAATGACATTGCCACGCGCTGGATCATCATATTAACGCGTACCACTGCCGACTGCGGCACCGGAACCATATAATCGTTATAATAACTTACATATAACTTATTGTTGGAATGATGGGTGCAGGAAGTTTTCTAGGCCGGGGGTAGAAAATGTTATATAGGGCGTATAATAAAGCCACGATGTGGATGGATGTCTTCCGCGAGGGAAGTACATACAAGAGATGCCTTCTAAATAACAAATGAGTTGTGGCAACCACCTCGAGCTCGGTGGTTCTTGCCATTCATTTTCCAACCAGTATGCCTATTATTCTCTCATCTCTTTGGCAGCAGCACCAGCACCAGGAGCCAGCCTGCAGCTTCCCTCTTTACTTCTCCGCGAGTTGTCTCCTTCGTTGTTCTTTCGACCAGGTAGATAATATGTATATGGAGAATTGTACAACGCGCCGTGCCGCGCGGTTGTTATGCGGTAAAGAATTAGCCGCGGAAGATATGGTAAACAATAAACAACTGAGTTCGACGTGAAATGGTGTGCAGTTGCGCAGCAGCACTCGTCGTTTTGTGGCGAAAAAGACCACAGCATGAAGTAACCCAACGCCACGGGTCTCATTTTTCATTATTTTTTTCCACTTAATTTTACGCTCCGTGTGTTATTCACCCTTACATTTCATCTCGCAAAAGTTTTATCGCAAAAACATCAAGTGACGAAACGTCAAGTGGTTTATTCCTCCAACTTAAGTTCTAACTGAATGACATTGTTCTACGATATTATTTCCTCGGAATTTGATAAAGTTTTCATACATTATTGAGAAGAGAATACCGTGACAATCGCAGGATGCGGAACGCCAGGGATACCAATCCAAAACTCGTTGGCAGCAGTTTACTAACTTATACTAGATTTTCCTAGTAAAATGACTAAGAATCTAGTGATTATTACCGATTTTACTAGAAACATGTAGTGAGTTACTATAAACTGCTGTTAACGAGTTTTGGGTTGGTATCCCTGGCGTTCCGCATCCTGAGATTGTCACGGTATACAGTGCGCATTAATCTGTATTCTTTTGTGTCTGAACCTACTATATGTGCTTTAAGCGCGCACGCCTTTGGTGCTCGTGATGCGGTCATGGAATAAACGCGTTCCGGTATATCTAGAGGCATTTATCAGCATCGGTAGGGAGTGAGAAGGGCCTCGTGCCCAAGGGCCCCGATCCTGGCAGCACGCCGCGCCGGAGCTTGGGTATTTTTAGAACGACGTCTGGTAAGGTTCGATATCGGTGCCGTCACGACGCCTCGCCTTGTAATTCACCGTCCCCCGTCTAGCTCTTTCCCCGTTTATTTCTAT
Source organism: Tenthredo livida (assembly GCA_963992785.1). Classification (NCBI taxonomy): domain Eukaryota; kingdom Metazoa; phylum Arthropoda; class Insecta; order Hymenoptera; family Tenthredinidae; genus Tenthredo; species Tenthredo livida. The sequence goes on from OZ023065.1 coordinate 42,346,064, forward strand.
TCGTATTTGTATTTTACTACGTACTTAAAGGCACATGGATATGGCATGTATATACGTAGCTATATATGCGTATGCATGTGCGTAGGGCGATCCTATAGAGTATAGACGGAAAATAAGAAAAATAAAGAAAGAGAAAGAGAGAGTCTCGTAAAGCGAAGATACGCTGCTATGTCGCGGCGAGTGCCATAAGGCCCAGAGCTTACACGGACCTTACAGGCCCTTAAGTCTCCTGATTAGGGCGCTGTGTGCCTTGGAATGCCATTTATCAGCCGAGTTTGCCCCAGGGCTTGCGTACACTGTGTAACTCCGAAGCGAGGATGGACCACCGTTCATCGAATAATAAAGTTAAACTCCGCGAAAGCCCGCGATGCAGTTCAGTAGATTCGGGGGTGGTAGGTACGCGCAAGAGCTTGGCCAAAAAATAAACGAATGGCAATAGTAGTTTTCGTTACGAGTGCGAAAATGTTGATTCTCTCATCTTTCGCATGTGTGTCAAACCTTATTTTTTAACACAACGCGCGTTAAGTTGAATTTTATGCAGCGTGCGCAAAATCGAACTTTACGCACAGCCTGTTGAAAAATCATTTTCACTATGAGAGAAAAAATAAAATAAAAATGATCCGCAATCGCAATCGCAATCTCTTTGCCTTTATTTTCGAACCACTCGCATCATTTCGTATAGAGAAAAGAGGGAAAAAATTAAATTACGTGTCAATCCTAATGAAAATTTATTACTAAAACGTGGGAGGAGATGATCCGTCATAGTTTTCTCCCGTCTGGTCTGGCAAATAGATCTGTTTAATTATCTCAACTAATCCTCTGCATAGTGGCTTCGGACTACTGAGACCCGCATACATGTGTCTCAATTTCGTTGTATAATAATTGACCTGCACGTGTGCGAGGTGCTTTAAAATATAATGACGTCAAACTTAAGTACGAATTTAAGTTTTACGGTCATGTTATTAGTCTTGAAGAAGAATTGATAACGAAACACGTCGCCGTTCTTCTGAAATATCTGCAGATCGTTTACTTTTTTCCCGTGAAAAATCTGAGCTTGCATTTTTTACGTGTTCCTTTCTTTTTGTCTTTCACCCTAATAAGTACGCGACGCTCTGTAGTCACATGTAATTTAGTCACTCGATTCCCCATCGCCCTTTATATGCTCATGGTAGACCCTGAAAGAGCGCACTTTTTTTCCAGGCGTTAATCCTTACTTCAGCTGCCCTTCGAGGGAGGAAGCCTCGTTGATGGACGCCCGCACCCACTTATCTTCTCGTTTCTCTATGCTGCTGCAGTTCTCTGCTCTTTTATAGAGTAGTACATGCTGCATACACGGTACTGCACTGTGTGCTCTATACTTTACAGAGCATCCTCGCACTTCTCGTGCAGATCAACGACGCCTGTTGCGAGCGTCCTTCAAAGAGGGTGAATCGCCCTAAGGGGAGAAGAACTGCCCCGTTCATTTTTCTTCACATTTTTTTTCATTTTTCTGCAATCGGCAGTATACTAGACGCATCACGAATGTCAAATCCTTCTCCCTTGTCCTAAAATTTGATCAATTTTCGATTAGCCCTCCGTTTCCACTCGGTTGATTAAAATTCTTCAGTATTTTTTCAGGATAGACGTGTCCTTTCCGAATAGGAATCGAATAATGCGGAATAACGATTTCACAATTTTCTATATAACTGAAAATCAGGATTTTTGATAATCTTCTTCAAACGACAATTTATTCTTCGGCTTTCTTTAGTCTGCGAACGGAACTATAGTTTCTGTTTTAGACTGCAGGGAAGTATAAAAGACCCTGTCAATTCTAAGCCTAGTATTTCGAAACCCTGCTGTGCAACAGCTAACTTCCGTCTTTTTTCATCGTATGTTGTTTCATTTTATTCACGATCGTTCACGATTCTCTCACTGCACTTCCTGTGCTCGTATATACGTATAGGTATATAAATTGACCATACTACCTACTTAAACAAGAATTATTACACACCTCTTTCAGAATATAGTTCGCCCGAATGAGTCACGTTGATTTTTTGAACGTCATTACGTAGTAGCTGATATGCGTGTTGCGTATAGTTCACTGAAAGTGTAGCAGTTCGAGGAAACGAAGAAGAAAAAGAAAGAAAAAAAAAATTGTGATCATTACTATGAACGTATAGTAAAGTAATTCTACACTATTTAATAATGTCCAATTTGTAACGGGAAGCCAAGAAGCTGTTGCCACACATCCTGGACTGCTGCACATATAGGGGAGGGCCGGGCAAAATGGGCACCCCTGAAAATTTTTCTTAATTTAGTCAAAATTGTAAAATGTTCTGAATTTCATTATTTACTTACTATAGCAAACTTCAAACACCAAATCAACATATAAATAATAGTCGAATTATTTTATTTTGCAGTTTTAAAACACTATGTGTTCCGCGGCGAACTTCGAATTTCGGAATTAGAAAATTCCAAAATTGATTAATGTCCTAAGATTTTGATCGTCTTTTCTCTACAAACCTCTTGAACATAGCTAATTTCATGTTCAAGTACTCTCAAGTGAATACGAAAATGAATTTAAAACCTTTTTTCGATTTTGAAAAATTTCGACAAATATTTGGGGTGCCCATTTTGCCCGCAATTTTGGAACTTTTCAGGTGAGGGCGTTCAACACTCGGAATTGATCAGGTTATCGTTTTTCGGACAAAATTCGAAGATCCATCGATTCAAACCTGTATTTGAAGCCTTCATTTCTTAGGGGGCCCATTTTGCCCAGCTCTCCCCTATAGGTATAATCGAAGGGTTGTATCTTACATATTGGTCAGTATCGAGAAAGACCTTATATAGTCTAACTCTAGTTGAGTAGGGGAGAGCAGGGCAATGTGGTCATGCGGGGTAAAGTGACCATCTCAAATATTTTCCACTCTAGAACGCTGTATTGCACCAAGCGTTTGTGCCGAAGTACTTCGGCAAGTTCTTCGGCACAAACGCTCGGTGCAAATACAGCCTTTTAAATATTGCTCGAGTGGAAAATATTTGAGATGATCACTTTACCCCGCATGGCCATATTGCCCTGCTCTCCCCTATAATATACCCTTTACGGAACTTATCGTTAAAAACTGCTTCTGCATGCGTAGTACCTACTCCGCTATTTTTGGTGTCTAAAAAAGTATTTCAAAAGCTTTAGGGGTGGCTATTTCTGTAACACTGTGTGACCGGTGACACATCTTATCCAGTATTCTTACGCTACTTTATCGAGCGCACACTGCAGCCAGCCAGCAGCCTAGTACGCGTTGGCACGCGTGTATAAAAATAATTAATCTCACAGCTTCGGAGAGAAATAAAAGAGAAGAATATCACTATTTTGTTATTTGAGTATAAAACAAAAAAAAAAAAAAAAAAATAGAAAAATTACAAAATAGAAAGATAATTTCTATCCGTTGTTCTTCAGTTTTTTTTTTTCTTTCTTTTTTTCATCTTTTAAATTGACTTTTATTTTACAACCCGGCATAATTATTATTATAGCCGCGGATTCAAATATAGCCGCAAACCGGCTACTATAACCGAAATAAAGCACAGAGTTTGCGAACGCGTCATGTCACCCGCAGATGTATAACAGCTGTTCATAGACACGTTATAATATGATATTTTATTCGTATATATTATAAATTAGGTATATATGCAGCTTATCGCTTTTTTTGTTTTATTTTTTATTATCTTCGCTAATCCAGTTTCACTCTTCTAATTATCGTCTCGCAAATATTTAATTATCTTGCAGAACGGAAGTAGAGCAGATGTCCCCATGCACGACGCATATACATATATCGAAATAATGTAATCCCCGATTTTATCCACTTTGTAAAGGTAAAAACGTACAAGACTCTCTTTGAGTGCTCTTTATCTTGGAACTGCAATTTTTTATACTTTTTTTACATTTTTTCTTTTCTTTTCTTTTCACTGATCGGTTTCAAACCTCCCAGAATTCTTATCGGCAGAGTTGATAGTCTAATGACTCGTGCCTACGTGCGCAGGTATATTTAATATTATAAATAAATTTTTCTTCCGTTATAATTTGAGGTATAACTGAATGGATGATCAGAAATCGCCAAAATTCTTTAAAATTTCGTGAATGATAGTGCTTGATAGAATAATGATACATTTATTATTTCAGAATTTTACACTAAATAATTTAGTAGTTATGGATTTTTGAAATCTACGAATTTACCGCTAATAACTGGATGGATAATCAGAAATCGCCGAAATTCTTTGAAATTTATATGAATGATAGTGCTTGATAGAATAACGATACATTTATTATTTCAGAATTTTACACTAAATAATTTAGTAGTCATGGATTTTTGGAATCTACAAATTTAACCCTAACTTCGTAAGATTTCGCTTCAATTGATACCAAAAAATTGCAAATGAACACCTCCAAGTGTTTATTTATAACTAATTTAGCTATTTGTGAGGCCAAACATCCACTATAGTACGATCGAGACCTGTAAATGCAAGATTTGCCCATTTTATACTAACTGTTTCACCTGACTGTCCATCCAGTTATGCCTTAACCTCCTCTCAGTTTTCGAACAAATAATACTAATAATTAAGAAGAGGAGGCTACGACTCTTATGCACAGGTAATTGAATTCGTAAATCGACAACGTGCGTGCATGGTGCTTCATATTATATAGACACGTAGTACCCTATACCCTGCACTGATGCAGACTGCTGCACCTGAGAACCACCTGATCAAACGGTACAAGCTAGTGGTAGAATTTCGAGAATTTACCAGCTACGCCGTCGGGGAGACGACGCGGAAGGGTCAAAGGCGAGTCCAGGAACGGTTCTCTTGTCTATAGGTAAAGAAGCCAACCCCCCTTCGCTCAAGAACCTAGGCGAGAGTGAAATTATGCATATCCACGTGGCTTGCTGCAGCGCATAAATAAGTGGGAACATTTTTTCTTTTTTTTTTTTTTTTTTTCTCGAGGAACCAGCCTGCAGTCCGACGCGTTTATTGGTACCGAAATAAAAATTAAGGAAAGGCTTTACGCGGCGAGGGTGGTCACTTCTTTTCACCTTTATTTAGTATATAGGGGAAGGTCTTTCAAACACGGGTCCTCGGGGAATTTTCTGTTTTTTTCTTTTCTTTTTTTTTTCATGTTTTTATTCGGCGACAATAAATATGCTACACTATTTTCAAAACTGAAGTGCAGTTCTTCTTCTTCTGTATACGAAAATCTAAAGGACGTCTAAAGTACCGTCGCGTCGGCTAAAAGTACCTACTTAGACATTTTTTCGACCAAGCGTCCTTCGTCTTTGATATCTGCAATTTGTATGAGGTTTTAATTCCTGTTGAGTAGCAACAAAGGTGTTTAATTTAGCTTCAGGTAATTTCATATACCGTTATTATTTTATCATGTTGTATAGCCTCGCTTTTCGCGTCTTCATACTTTGTACACCGCGAGGGGTAAAGGGCCATCCACTCCCCCGTGTATGCTTTATATTTTTACTTTTTTACTTTTTTTAAGGTGTGGTGTTTTCTTTTCTTTTCTTTTCGTTTCTCTTCTCTTCTTTCCTTTCTTTCTTCGCTGCTCTTTGTGGGTCCAGTATACCGTCGTCGTTTCGTGAATAAAGCTTTCCCCATTTGTATAACTCATTGTTGTTATATGCACGACGGGTTTTGTTTTTGCATGTGCTCGTGCGTCTACACCCTAGTCGCACTATTGCCCGAGTAAATTTTTCGTATTCTTTCATCGTTGCGGTAAAGAAGAAAAAAACAAAACAACAATTTTTCACTCATACCAGCTACCCCTGCACAGATTTTCATTTATCTTTACTCATTTACACTTCAACACCCTTTCGGCATTGTCAAACAACGCAGCTGCTTTGTCTCTCGACGCCAGATTGTTTTTCTCTAAATTTTATCGATTTTTACCGAAACGATATCGTCTCGTGATATTTCCTCGAAATTTTTTCACCGTTCAACTCTTTCTTCACCCTCTGCGGACACCTTCTCTTTATGTACCTCAGAATACACCTACCTGGAGGAGGGAACAGGCAGGTACAGTTTTCGAGATCCTCCTGCACAGCTCGAGTCGAAGGCCTAATCGTAACCGGCCAGCTCAAGTTAGGCCACCCACACTTTCGTTAACAAGCCTTTGTTGCAGCATGACATAGAGCCGATATTTTTTTACTCTACACGAGGCTATAAGCTTTGACGAATCTCTCTACATCATGATGAAAAATTTGTTGCATAATCAAAAAAGTGGAAGTGAAATATGCAGTCGATTTTTCACGCAACGGAATATGACAATCGGTATACAATATTGAGTTTATCTGAATAGCAAACAGAACGGTGCAGGGAATGAGGGAAGAGGGTACGCACTACATATACGTATAAGGGGCTGCCGATAACGTCGATCGAAATAAACCATCCTTTATTTCTTCGATTCGTTATCTTTCCTCGTATATATAGGTACAGAAGATTCACTCTATTCCAATAATATATATAAGCGTTGACTTATCGGACTGCGGAAGAGTTTTATCTAACCCCAATATCAGCTTTGGATTCGAACTTTCGTTAGCTGCTGCGGTGCACAGTGTTGGATCTTTTTTAGAAATAGCACCGGATTTCCGTTTCTTTGATTGTCAGATATGTTATACGTGAGCTACTTTTTTCATCCGATTTCATTTCGTTCCTGCACTAGATGATGAAGATGATCATTCCGCAATGAAGTTTGCATGATTATACCTACTCAGTTTTTTTTCTTCATCATATCATATACCTGATATTTTTACCATTTCAAGAATTTGGCGAATTGAAAGAGCAGGAAATTGAACGTCCATGAGATCTTGGCGCGACGCACGTTGCAGGCCGGCCATGGCGCCTGTCTTTAGTCTGAATGGTTTGACTCTGTACTTGAATCACTATGCCAAAAATACCCCCAGTGCCGACAGTGTAATGCACCGAAGCTGAAGGGACGAGCGAGAAACTATGATAAATATAGATAGACGGTCAGGCTGGATCTCTTTGACGGTTCAGATGATGCTGCGTAACTGTACTATGCGGTATGGGTTGATATTGCGGTGACGATTTCACTCTTTAAGGGGACCAGTACAGCGACTTTTCGAAAAATTGTCATAGTCCGAAATCAATTTATTTCATCGACAAAGTTCATTTCACATAAAAATATTTTTCTTTCTCCAAATCATGTGTCGCAAGGATTTTGGCACACCGTTGGTCCAATTCAATCTCTTGACGTCTCATTTTCTCCGGTGAATCATTCCTCATCTTGTGAATGTAGGGATTTTAAAATAACAAATTATGTCATAAGTTATGATCAATTTGCCAAATTTGCAAAAATTATTATCACTCATTTCTTAAATAACTTGGCCAAAACGAAATATTTTCAAAATTCCTACATTCACACGATGAGGATTTGTTTTCTGAAGAAAATGAATCCAAGATGACCTGAATCGGTCCAACCACCGTGCTCTAAAATCCTTACGACACATGATTTGGAAAAAGAAAAATATTTTGATGTGAAATGAACTTTGGTGATGAAATAAATTGATTTCGGACTATGATGGTTTTTCGAAAAGTCGCTGTACTGGTCCCCTTAACTCCTACACCTTCTCCCGCTATTTCAACCGTATAGCATTCATCGATACTTTTAGGCTTCGATTGAACAGAAAATTTTCCCCGAAATCGTGATTCATTCACATATTCGAAGAACTTGAAAAAATTTTCGACTTTTTAATATACTCAGGATAGATCAGAGGTAAAACCCCCGCGCTTAAACGCAGTTAAAAATAAAAAAAAAGGAGCTCAATTTTAAAGAACGTCGTCATTACTTATCAGAATGAGATTTCAATAAAGTCAAATCGTGTGGGTGGTTGAAGGTTGCAGGTTTTATACTTTTTTCCACGAGTGCATCGAGCGGAACTTTTCTCAGCTAAAGTTGCTTAGTTATTTCGCGCACGAGCTGAGTTTGAGGCACGAAATGGTATGAGCTAACAATAAACTCTAAACCCCTAAACCTGCATCTCTGCACGGTATCCAAAAACGAGCAAAAGAGCCGACGAGTATCTAAAACGAGGTATAGGTACTAGGTATAGGTACAACACACATCACATCACGCAGGTTTATGGGCTTTTTCAACAAACCTGAACGTGAACGTGAACGTGAAAGTGTCCATGGCGTCTCGCACGCGACCAGAACGTACAATCAAGTCCCTAACGAATGAATAAAAAATTGAAAACTCAGTGATTATCTTTAAGTATCTATGTACATACATATCTATACGAATACTTGTATATGCTGCAGTCAAAGATTCTGATTGAGATGCAAGAGGGATTGGAGGTTTAAAGGTTCAGCGGAAAGTCTTGTATAGGGAGGATGGTGCGTGCGATGGTTATACCAACGACCGGAAGTAGCCAGCTGCAGCTGGACGTTTGGGCTTATTAATATTTACACTGTGGTTGAAAAAAAGAAGTAAGAAAAAGAAACGAAAAAGAAAAAAAAAATGAGTCAAAGCTGCATAAACGGGCTTCTTCGATTATTTTTTTAGCTTTTTTTTGATGACCACAAAAGACAAAAAGACAATCGATATGATATCTTCCTCGAACAATATCGACACCATCGTCAAACTTATTTTTCGAAATAAAGAGCTACTGCGCTATGTTTGAGTTGAAGAATCCACTTTTTGTTCAAAAACTCGAACGATTTAAACATCATCCGTCGTTTTGACGATGTAAACGGTTCAGAAAACGGTTCATACAATTTACTTTTCCTTTTCTTCTCTTGCCGGCCTGTGATTACCCACACAGACGCTTGGATCTATACTTATACGTCCATTCCGCGTTATTTTGTTTTTAACCGCGGTAGAGTTTTGAGAAAACCACTGTTATTATAAGGAAATTATTTTTATTTAGTATATATTATATCGTTGGGTAAATTAATGAGGAATGAAATTTGCCCGTGTATGATGGGAAAAAAAAAATTCTCGAATCCCTCGCAAATTGAAAACCGGCTAATTATTTATGAACGACGTGTTGTACGGACCAGGTGATTGCCCGTCAGATCCCCGGGATATTTATACCAACGCAGTTCTTACCGGTGCAGAAAGTCGGGGTAAATCAATCGCTGAATTAACTCGCCTGTCCGGTCACGAACACCTTGAGAATGTCTCGAGATTGTTTCAGCTGGTTTTGATTCGCTCGAAAAGTAGATATGGGGTATTCCACGTGAACCGGATCGGTTTTTGGCAAAAAAAAAAGGAAAAAACGGGAGGCTGGAAATTTTGTCACTTCTTCGTGGCACTTCGAAGTAATTTCGTTGAAAATTTCAAGGCAATCCATTAGACCCTTCAAGTAGAAAAAAAAATGGAAATACGTTTTTTCCAAGTTTTACATGCTCCGCCGATTTTTGGAAAAAACAGAAGAAAAACGGGAGGCTGAAATTTTGATCACTTCTTAGTGCCACCTCGAAGTAATTTCGGTGAAAATTTCAGGGCAATCGGTGAGACCCTTCAAGTAGAAGACCAAAGAAATCGCATATTTCCGAAGTTTGACATGTTTAAGAATTTCAAAAATAATTGAAGTGCTACACATTTCGAAAGAGCTCATTTATGCGCGTAGAATGCACTTAGGAAGTTATGATTTTGTTCATGCATGGCTGAGATAAGTGGAGTTGAAAATGTAGTGATTAAATTTTTGGTATAATTATGACAGCGATATAAATTGAACCAATTGGTTTCATGCTCTGTAACTGTTGGGGACATCTCATGTAGTAACAAGGAATCGGAATCTGCATTGGCGTCAAATTCGATGACCTCCGGCGAAAAACCGATCCGGTTCACGTGGAATACCCCATATATTGAAACCATTCAACGATTTTTAACAAATATCCGTTGCGTTGACGAAGAAACCAATTTTGTTAACTACCTTTCAGTATAAATACTTATTTATAATCATATCCTATTAATCGATGACTATTTACCATCCAAGGGTTTGTAGGTATACCTAGCTCTGTAATCAGCGCGCTAGGGATGATTTTGGGGAAACCTAACGACCCGGATATAACCGCGCTGAGAGATAGATAATGAATGGCAATTCGATTTAGTTTCGGCAAAGGATTTATCTTCACCCTTACAACGAGTTATGAGATTATCTTGGTCCTCCTCCCCTCCAGTTTCACTCATTTGATTAATTGTCGCACATTCGTTACAAGGATTCATGAAAATTCCTTACTCAAAAATTCTCTTGTTCGACTCGCTACCAAACTTAAACTAATGTAAAACTTTGTTCTTAGTTGGATGGACTTTACGAGGTACGATTAAAATTCTAATCAAGCCTTTGGGTAAAGTGAAATCCTTATGAGAGATAGCCGATCTGGCTCAGCTCTGGAGTTTTAAATTTCCAATTCTGTGATGTGCTTGTAGAAAGTCTTACATATACTAAAAAATTGAATGAGGAGATTGTGCATCTTCATGTTACATTTTTTGTTGTTATTTTTCTTCCGATTTTTAATCACGCTGCCAATTAGTGATAATAAAATGAAAATATGAAGACGTCCAATTGCAGGCTAAATGCTCCTGGATCCTTAACTGGCTAAGAATGAGGTGCGGTCAATTAAAAACAGCCCTATCTAACAATTTCAGTCTCTGATTGTTCGCCACTTCCTGCGAGGCAGTTGAGTGACCAATACATATGCATATATGAATATCCATGTACACCACATGGATATGGTTGTATTATATTCGTATATTTTAACGATGTGATGTTTTGCGTGGAAACTTTCCGAACAGTATAAGAAAGGGCGGGTTCAGGGGCTGCGAATATTATCGAGCGTTCAATTTTCCATCTTGTGTTGAGAAAGTGGAATTTCCAACTTATCAAGAAATTGGAAAACTTTATTCAACAAAATCCAGCAATTACTTAGGATTGTTAGTTAGGGCTGAAGACTGATACGAACTGGATTATTATATGTAGTATAATGTAATATGTGGCTCCTGGAACCTTCGCAGCGGCTGTTATTCGATATCTCCGCAATATCTCCTGCAGCTCAGTCTCCCCTGATCATAGTGTCCTGTCGAGTCCTCGGCAAACAGCCCAGCGCGTCCTTTCACGATTTCATTTGATAAAGCGCTACATCAGACTCGATGTGGATACTTGGAAAAGCTTTCAAAACAATTTCACCACTTTAACTGCACCGAAATTCATTCATAAATTGACGCAATACATATTCCGGTAATTGGATATGAGCATTGAGCATGCACGATCAGAAAAATGAGAAACGTTGCAGCAGATGAATGGATCAATTCCTAATAGAGCATCGGATTTCATTTCCCTGACTTATAAGCTGTTAGATATTACTTTCTAGAGTCTAATAGACTCGCAGGGTTGCAGCCAATTAGCGACTGCTGTGCGGCAGATCGTAATTAAATCAACGATCTGAAAACCATTTGGGTATATGGCAGAGAGAGGGAGAGAGAGAGGGAATTGGTTAGTTTGAATCTGTGATCTAGTACTGAACGTAGATTGATGGGTTTTCAGCCTTCTATGATCTTCTGACGTATTCGAAATCGGATTTCAAATTCCGAATATCCACAACAGAATCAATCCGTTGTACTTTATTCTCAATTATCCATCGAAACTTTGGATTTTGCTGCACCCCTCATTGCATCCGATTCCTCAATGTTACCTGATCTTTGCAGTGTGTCTACTCGGTTGAATGGCGAAAGGCTGAATTGTTGCGCCTGTAGTATCGCTGACACCGTGAGTATTGATAAAATAGTTAAAAAAGAGGTAGAAAAGAGAGAAAAAAGAAAAAGGAAACTACGTTGTATGCGGGTTATTGTTAGGTGGCGATGAAATCGCGCTAGTGCAAGCAACTCTCTAGCATCGAACGGGCATTGTATGCTTCACATCGCTCGTCGTGCAGAGAGGTTTACAACAAGATACGCGTGCAGGTATCCCCCCTGAATTGTTATCTTATCGTTTACTCGCCGAGTTTCTTCTTCGAGTATCGTATTGGAATTCGATGGGTTTTAAAATGTGGGCACATTGATACCTACAGCTGGAGGCGATTCGATGGGAATAGTCGACGTTAGGGGAATGAAATTGTCGTGAAAATTGAGAACTCGCAACAACATCGACAAACCCTTATGATATATATCTTATCCGAACTGATATCGGAACGAATTCGCTGCGAGCTGTATAAGGATTCGGATAAACAGCTTCAACCCCCTCGTTATCCTTGTCATGCGCCTTGTCGGAAGTGGCGTAATTGCTATTGTAAATTTCTAGCTTCCTGGTAGGCTTGTCGACGCGGGTATGACAAACGAGTGACCTTGAGGTTTCGCGTCGCCGAGGGTCCCTCTTTGCCCGGGACTCGGTGTTCGATCGTGTCCCGTTTTCACTCGCATTTCAACGAGTCCCTCCTGCGACCGTGCGTACAGCTTTTACTCCTCTACGCAGGCCTCGACCTCGCCAAATTCACAATGGAACTAAAGGTGAATTGCGAAATTGGCACGGACAGGTGTAGGTACGTGTCCTACACGACGTCCTTTCCGCTTACAATCCTAACTCCAATTTGCGTTTCAATTAGCTACCTCCATCTGGATTAACCGATCCTCGGTCTTGTTCATCGACCATTTTATCCACGGATTAATATAAACCGGGGCAACATAAGTCTCGGAAAGGGAAAGGGGAAAATTATGCCTCTGCACTTCAACATCCAACCGATAAAATTACCCGCTCGAAATACCCATTCGACATTTTTTACCTCAAACAGAAGTCGAGATTCTAAACGCTGGAATGAGCGATTCGAAAAGGTCCTTGCCGGAGCCAATGACCGGGAAGAAAGTGGGATTTCTTTTTGCGGAAACCGAAGCTTTGACACAAGTCATCTGAAGAAGGAATTGATCGATTGTCTTGTCGCCCGGCACCGACGTCACGTCGAGCCGGTAGATTTATGAAAGACAGAAAATAATTTGGCAAGAAAAGCACTCTTCTTGATTTTGCGAAAATTTTGCGGCTGGTTGGCCTAGTCGGAGTCTTGGAAGACGCCCGGATTCCGACGTCCATAACCTCGGCAGGGTTTGACCCGGTTGACCGGGGCAATCTTTCACTTCCCTAGCGCTACTACGACTACTACTACTCCTATAGGAAACACGGTATGGAGAGGGAGCGGGCACCAGGTATAGACTCTTCAACATGTCGCACGCGGACGAGTTCCCGTTCTCATCCTCCAGGAGCAGGCGGAATCGATAGCGGCACATGCGCCTTGATCACTACGGAGTTTCGCTAGATGTGTGCGTAGGCGGATGCGTGTGCGTGTGATGGCTCCACGCTGCATCCTCGAGGCTCGGTTAAGCTAGTGTAGCCGCCTCCGACGGCCGAGTAAGTCGTGCTAACCGGAAGTCCGGCTTTATTCTGAGCTTTGGTTAAATCGGTATACCCTAATGCACAAGGGAGAGCCGGTCAATTTTGTTCGGACATATTTTCTACGCCACGAATCAACGCGGTCCTTGTTAAACTGGTCAATTTCATTGTGAAAATGATCGTGTCACATGCGAGAGAATTTCGAAAGGTGTATAACTCGCCGATCAGCGTGGATCGATAATTGACCAATGACATAATCGCCACGGCTGATGATTCACCGGTTTTAATCACTTCACGCACGAATGTCAGCAAGGTGTCAATTGGCACTTGACGATAGTCACAACCGCGTGAGAGAGATTGGAGCGGCGATAGTTATCGACTGGTGCATTTCTGGCGCAGAGAAGATTGAGGGAAACCGAAATTGCTGGTTGCGGTTTACGAGATGATCGGTAAAAAACACCACGAAGGAAATTGCCGGGTTCATTGTCGTCTTTGATGTACTTGAAACGAACATCAGAGGCGTATTGCTGCCGTCCAAATAGTAATTAACGATCATCATTAGTTATCGGGTAATTAGAAAACGCGAGTTATGGGCTGTCCTTTTTACAAAGCAAACCCTTTCGCCGTCTAATTGATCGTTAATTATCTTCTAAACTCTTTGAGTATGTCAATTACCTTCTCAACCGTCCAGTTATAGTCGGAAGAAAGTGTAACTATTCGAAATATCAGAACCCCGATAGTCGATAGTTTTCGTGGCTTGTGTATATGTGCATACACTGATATGTGCAAGATGCTGCACCGCAGATCAGCTCAGTTACGAAACCATATCCCATAAAGATTTATCCAATATCATCGGCAATGGTTATAGTACGAGGGCGAGATGAACGGTAAGGTACTAACTTGGAAAAGCCATTGAGTTTCCGGTGACTTCCGGATCCATTTAAGACTACCAAATGGATAAGTTATTCCGTTGGAAGAGCCACAAGACCCACGAAAATGTGAGTATATGGTAGATACCGCGTTTTATGGGATAAATTTACATTCAATTATGCAAAACGTGTTTAGCGCTTAGCAATTCATAAACTAGGGGCCTACCCATCATCATCATCATCATCTTTCCATGAAAATTGCTACCTAGACCCGGGCTAAAGCGGATAAAGATTGCGGTTAAGTGATTGCGACAGCTTGCGCCTATAACTAACTCGAAAATGAAAAAAATTCGGCAAAAATGTGAAACGGGAATTTGCGATGCACGCAGAACTTGGTAATCCATTGGGTTGCCGCATCTCATTACCCATTCTTATTTCTTGATGTACATTTACACATTGGTGAATGAATGTGCCCTAGATGGTGCCTAAAAAAACGAATATAGATCATTTCTCATATGAGTTTTTCGGCCTAACGTAGGAACTCCAACTCCTACACTGCGGCATGTATCGGTGTAGGCCAGAGAGGCATTCCCCAATCGATTTCTAGCCGCGCTGAGTGAATCTATCTCTTATTCAAAGTCACGAGTGAAAGGGTGATGCAGTATTTCTCTTTTTTCCCCTCAACCCAGATGACGGGTTAGAGTTAGTTACTTAAACCCGCTAGTTCTGACTTCATGCAGTCAAACGATCTTCCCTCATTATATCGTCGTTCAATTTGTTAACAACGAGTTCCACCAGATGGAAATAACTGGGTACTATATATGTTCTATCCCTCAGCTACCGTATGCTCAATCCTGAACCAGTAGTACACCAGGGCCGAAGGACTCCACAAAAGTACTTTCGACGTTCATTGTTCGTCTTAGATTTACCGAATCGCATTAGGGTTTTCTCGTCTCCCTGCAGATTTACTCAATGTCCTATAATCCTCGGAGTGGTGGAGTCGGGGTATCGCGTCCTAACTTCTCCACAATGGATCTGACAAACAATAACGAACAACCTATACATGGCGGGAATTCATCTTGTGCTGCCAAACTTAACACCTTCGCATCGTTAATCAAAACTTTGATGAATCTGATCTGTGGATACGAACATTTTTTCATTCCAAGCTATTCATACCTACGTAAGGCGAAGTTCATGGGATGTTTGGTACCTGAATGATTTCGATCTTGAAAATATACAAATTTAGTTGCATATTTTTGTCAAACGAATATGCATTGTGATTTAAAACGTTATACCTACATTACATCGTAGTACTACATGTGCTGCACTACCTTCTAGACTCTAGTGGTAACCGCTCTCGGCAATCACTCCTACGCAACTTGGTGTAGGTATTTACACAGAATATAAGCACTAGTAGTAAAGACGTTGTGGTCGGACTACAAGTGTGCGCAGGACATGCCCGCCTCTAGAATAGCAACTTGAATGGTATATATATGTATATATATATGATGTGTGTGGCTATATGCCTGCGAGAAACGTTGTTCCATAAAGAGAACAGTCGACCGGGTAGCGTCGTACATACCTATACATGTACCTTTACCTACACCTACACCTACACCTACACCTATACCTAGAGCTATGCCTGTATGGGATAACCGAAGAGGGCGAGGACCGAAGAATAAAGTTGAACGGTGAACGGTGAATACTGAACACTGAACATTGAACACTGCCCGATTAACTGCTCGGGTTTGCGCATCGGTGCGTCCGCGTGCGACTGAACGCTCGCTGAAGTGTCTGAGGGCGTCCGAGCGCATCTATGGTCGCGTTACATACCGCAGTCAGCTTGGGCGCTCGCGTTATGCACGGATAGTAAGTTCGGTAACGCGGAAGCTCGTCTCCTGAGAATATAATGTAGGTATGTACGTACGTGTGGAGTTTGTCTCCGTGCATGTGCGACTCTCGCATCTCATCGTCGCTGCATGGATTTTAACTTATGTACAGTGCATCAATTTCCACGGCGATGCAGCAGTCTCCAGGGTATTTCACTCTTTTGCGCAATCCTATACCGCGTTCGTTTACCGAACTACGTCGCCGAGTTTAGCTCATTTTCTTTTCTTTTTTTGGTCCTACAGAGTTATTTATTTTTTTTTTTTTCACCCGGACAAGCGAACCATGACGACTTCCTACGTGAGCCGCGGGAATGGAAATTGCTGGTTATTTTTTACTCTCAGCTTTGTTATTATTTCTCTCGACACTAGGCGCTAACCGGTTTGGAGTTATCGCACAGGCGCCACTCGACGCGCCACTCTTATATTCCTTTTTCATGGGTCTTTTTTCTTCTACTCTTCGGTCCTTTTTTCGATGCTGCAACAATTCACAAGAAAGTAGAAACGTACGGTGGAGACAGACACGCTACAGGTTGTCGCGCAGAGCCGAGAACACCTTGGGTATATCTCGCGTATCGAGTATTGACTCGATTTATTATACCCCGATGCAGAGACGGGGGGTATACCTTTTATCGACAGAATTCTACTCGCCTTAATTCAACTCCAAACGTATTTCAACACCTGACAAAACCGGAGCGGCTCTCCCTCTAATCCTAATACAAGCGCAGTAATCCACCCTTCGCAGGAAATTGAGTGTGAGACTTTGCGGGGGAAGCGATCGGATTAAAATTATAAATTTTCAAAGGCTAGTCGCGTTCGGGATTCACAAGGATAGTAATATCAGGTGTTAGACGCTTTGCGTACTTGCGGCGAGCCTCAAACATCCCGAGATATCGCGAGGGTCGAAAGTCATAACGGATACGATTCTCCGCTTGTATTTATTCATCTATTCATGTCTCTCAATTTTTTCTTTCACCTCTGATTTCAGGGTCTGGAAAACGTTAGCTCGGCGACACTGAGGCCGTTCAACTCCGACATAAACACACCGAGAATCGACAGCTATAGATTTTCTATGGCAAATTTGGAAGGTGAGTGAAAAATTTCGCAGTATTGTTCCCGATTATAGCCGATTTTCGCGAAACAACGAAAAAAGAGAGAAAAGCGACGCGTCGAATGATGAGAAATGGAAAAAATTTTACCCGAGGGATGAGATACTCCCCTAACACACATTCATCCGAATATCTACCCGGACCGCGGACCTTCGAATGCCGCATAAAACGTTCCTTGATCTCGTCGTTATCCGGTTGAAAAAACCAAAGGATATTATTTCGCTCTTTCGAAGCATGGAAGCTCCTTTTTCTCGGACACAGAAAAAGCTTGACAAAGAATTCAAAGGTTATATCCTTTTCCTCTGTCCTGGCTTTTTCTCGGCCTTTTGTACCACAGGCTCTTATATATGTGTATACCTATATAGGTATGTGGGAAACATCTGATGCCGGACAAAATTTCTGAAAGATAATTTGACCCGTATTGTATCATACCAACCATATCACCGCATAGATGGTCCAGATTTGACCCTAGACCGCCCAGCATCAACCTCTCAGGAATCAATACCGTTACCATCCATGCGCTAACGCTTATATCGCTTACGCGAATCTGAAACAAATCGAACTCTTCGTCAAGTACCAGACTCACTCGACCTTTCGGGTCGTACATTATTCGACGCGCAGTTACCCCTTTCGTTTCGTTATATCGATGTTGAGAAAAAAAAAAAAAGAAAAAATACATCGCATTTTCATCCCGGTGATGAAATTATTCATTGGATATTATTATGTGTTATGTATATGCTGATAGGATGGAGAGAGGTGGACATAGTATACACCCGTGTAGAAATTTACTGTGGCATGCCCTAATATCAGTATGGGCCACATCGGGCGAATGTATGGCTTGCCAAACTTGCAACACTGCTCAGGCCCTGAAGTGGCCCGCATGTGGCGTGTCTTATTATCAAAATAGGCAATACCAGGCGGATTTGTGGCTTGCCAGATTTGCAACACTGCCAGGGCTCTAACGTGGCGCCGGTATCACTGCGCGAAGAACCGAGTTCGATTAATCGATTCCAAGTTGTCAAACGGCTGCCTGCAGCTCAGCTGTTGCGTTCCATCGATGTGCATGTTAATTCGAGGTTAGGGTTCCGGTATTCATGAGAACAGAACGTTATCGTTCTTCATAAAGTTCAAAGTTATAGATCAGTGGTGAAAATTTAGTTTTAATACCAGCACGTCTAAAGTCTTTATACGGCAGTCTGGATGCGCAGTTCGAAGTACGCGACAGATCTCGCCATAACCTCACTCTTCGTCGATCAAGTGCGAATCTCAACTGGCGTCAGTGACTTTTCATGCCTGTGCTGAAAAAAAAAAATGGTAGAGGCGTGCCCGTAAACTGTTTTTGACTTGAATAATGATCTTAGAACTCGCTTTCGGCTCGCCTTGAGCTGGTACTGAAATTATTATCCTCGCGGAAAAACACTTGGTTTTCGGGCATGCCACATAATATACTACTATTAGAACTCGGATCATGAAATAATGATCTCGCCCGTATCATAAAATAATTCATCTCGCCTTGACATTGATCGATCATGATACGGATTGGTAAGATAGAAATGTCTTTTAACTCTTAATTCGACACCTTGATCATAAGTTTCAACAAATAGAAAGATATCATACCGATTACCATAGGGTAGTTTGGCGTAGTAGGTAGAGCGTGCGACTAGTAAACAGCGAATGCGAGCGGACTAGGGTTCAAATCCCGATAGGATCGAAAAAATCGGATGGAGTTTTATAATCAAAATATTATAGATCTATCTTCCGGTGATTGAAAATATGTCATAAAGTTCACTTTTTTAATTTTTATGTGATAAAATCGATATCTCAAAGCAATAAATAAATCACACTTAATCGATTTGTACGAATATACGCAGTTTAGGCACGGCCGTGGCAGAAATCATGGCGCGAACGTGGTTCCTCAATGGCAGCCTCATCCGTGCCCGGTCTGGGGCGGTATCTAAAATGGTAACATTTGACCAGGCCCCTAACAGGCTGCCACAGCTCAGCCAGACCTGGGCCACATCTGTATTCTGGCAACCTTTTCGGGATCCGGCTTGAGCCACAGTACAATTTCTACACGGGCAGGGTGATATTCCAGGGACATCTCAGTACTGCAAGTCTCGGACCGTCAGGCGGCTGATAAATATGTGCGCGAAATTATCAGGTTCGCCGCTCGACTATTGGGTAGCTATAGTATAGTCAGAATTCGATCAACGCGATCGTAGCCACAGATCGTAGCCGTGGATTTTTCTTTCCTTTCATTTCTCATCTACGATCGGTGGCTACGATCGCGTTGATCGAATTTCGACTATACTATAGCTACCTAATATTTATCAGCCGCCTGACGGTCCGAGACTTGCAGTACTGAGATGTCCCTGGAACATCACCCTGTATATACGATGGAAATTTATATCGTATGTAATAACTTGGCGACGTGTAGACGACCCCGATTCCAACAGAACTTTATCGCGTTGGAGTACTAGCTGGAGTTTGTGAATTTGTTGTAATAAATTTAAGGCGCCCTTCGCAGAAAAAGACGCATAGCCTCTTATAGCCGTGGACGGCGTATCTCCATATAGCTTACCGCAGAAACATAAACGACGTAGTTTCTAAGCTTGCGTCGGTTGAGTTTGGAGGCCTTATTTCAGAAGTTTTGCTGTTTGGTAAAGACCCGCATGAATATGTGTTGCGGTATTCGCGGATTCTGGAAGATCGCCAGACTCGCTGATCCCGCGGTCCGCAATCTTATTACAATTTTCTAACTGCAGCGCAGGACGTTGCTGCAGCATAGCTACGGCGATGAAACTACGTCGGGTATTCTTTGCTTTACTTTCCATTCCGCATAATGCGGGTAAAAATAAGCATTATACCCTCTCTCTGCGATAGGTATAAGAACGATCGTTATTGCTAGGCGCCTTTATCCTTAATCTGTAAAACTAAATCGGGTTGTAATAAAAATCCACGCTTTCACGATCGGGATTTCTGATCACGTTATAATATAGGAATCGCGCACCCACCGTTTCTATGGGAAGAAAATTCAACCGTTCTGCATTAGTTCCGCTGCAGTTGTCATTATCACGTAGACAAAATTTCCGACGTTACATTACATCAAATCGCCTGGAATAATTGAAGAGACTCTTAGAGAATCGTTTTACTATCTCATTATTCCCCCGCAGGTCTGATACGTCGAACGAAACCTAGCTATTGCTTCATAACAAGGAAACTTTTTGTGGAGACAACTATACATGAAGTATAGTATCCAACCTCCGCGATCTACTTTCTCATTTGATATTTAGCCACGTGATTTATATAGATCTATATCGTTGATCACGAATCGAACAGAGCTTTCCGAAGTTACTATATTAATAGTCTGACAATGAGCATAGAACTCGCTGCTGTCTGCAGCATTCGACCATAACAAGCCATATAATTTAACTGCTCGATCAAGGGGACCAGTACAGCGACTTTTCGAGAAATTATCATAGTCCGAAATCGATTCATTTCATCACCAAAGTTCATTTCACATCAAAATATTTTTCTTCTTCCAAATCATGTGTCGTAAGGATTTTAGAGCACCGTTGGACCGATTCAGGTCATCTTGGATTCATTTTCTTCAGAAAACAAATCCCCATTATGTGAATGTAGGAATTTTTAAAATTTTTCGTTTTGGCCAAGTTATTTAAGAAATGGGTGATAATAATTTTTGCAAATTTGGTAAATTGATCATAACTTATGACATAATTTTTTATTTTAAAATCCCTGCATTCACAAGATGAGGAATGGTTCACCGGAGAAAATGAGACGTCGAAAGATTGAATTGGACCAACGGTGTGCCAAAATCCTTACGACACATGATTTGGAAAAAGAAAAATATTTTTATGTGAAATGAACTTTGGGTATGAAATAAATCGATTTCGGACTATGACAATTTCTCGAAAAGTCGCTGTACTGGTCCCCTTATCTTATTCGGTGTTTAAGTTTAAATTTAATGATGGAAAACGGTTTTTTCTTCCTTTCTTTCATTTCCGTAAATTATTTTCTTAACTTGATTTCTGTAAAACTTTTCGCTGAATATACCTCGAGAGCTTATTAAGATCGACAAGGGTTGGCTCAATTCAGCAGGGTGGTTGTTAAATTATGCATAACGTCTTTGTTTGGTAAAATTCTTAACGATACTTGACGCAAACGGTTTTCCCTCTTCCCCTTTTTTCTTCTCTGCGCGCAGATATTAAATTTCCGACACTAAGTTCAAGCGACCTAATTATTATCAGGTGAACAATTCTCATTTTAGGTAGGTATACAGAAAAAGAGAGGAAAAAAAAAAAATGACGAAGAATAGCTGAGATGATATTTTCCACGAAGTTATACACGCAGATGTATAAGATATAAGAAAGTTTCTTACCAACAGAGACTTTTTCAACCTCATTTTTCAAAGCAACGACACGACCTAGTTCTACATACTTAAACTTTTATAAGGGCTGTAGTGGATCGCTGAAACTGAACGAGGAAAATCCGCCTGTCTTATGTATGGCTTTGGCTCATGCATCGTAGAGATAGAAATTATGCAAGTATACTACTACTACTGCAGCAGTCAAGCCTCACGGCGTATACACGGCGTACACGGGTGTATAACGGGTTGTGTAGCCCCAGGCGGTAGCATAATAATTCTTAGCTTCAATTTCTTGGTGTATAATTATTATTATACGCCTACTGTCACAGATTCTTTGGATAAAACTGTTTCTCGTACGAGTTCGTTATTTTTTTCATAAGTTAAGTAACAAATATGCAATAGATCGCAAAAGTGCATAACGTTGTCAGGTAATTATATTATCTAGAAGTACAACGGTTCCTGATGAATCCGTGTACTATGTAGGTACACACATCCATGTATACAGGGTGATGTTTCAAAGACGTCACAGTACTGCAGGTCTCGGACCGTCAGGCGGCTGATAAATATGTGCGCGAAATTATCAGGTTCGCCGCTCGACTATTAGGTAGCTATAGTATAGTCGAAATTCGATCAACGCGATCGTAGCCACCGATCGTAGATGAGAAATAAAAGGAATGAAAAATCCACGGCTACGATCTGTGGCTACGATCGCGTTGATCGAATTTCGACTATACTATAGCTACCTAATAGTCGAGCCGCGAACCTGATAATTTCGTGCACATATTTATCAGCCGCCTGACGGTCCGAGACTTGCGGTACTGTGACGTCTCTGGAATATCACCCTGTATGTAATACGTATAATTATATATTTCCGCGCTTTCACAGATCCTCGATCCGTCGTCATGCTCGATTCATAGGCACGCTACCTACCTATATATCCCCAACTCGTATATGTAACAATCCTTGAAGAGAAAGGACATAAGAAACAGTACAGATACTGCAGTAATGTTGCGGTTTTTATCATCAGCTGAGCTTCTCGGTTTGAGGATGACATTAATAACCAGGAAATACAGCTATCGCAATTTTTCATTATACGTCATTGTCTAAATACGACAAATGTCGTGTCACTTCACCGTATAGCTGAATAATTTATATATCTTTGGATACTCGTGTCAACTCAGTGTGTAAAAACGTTGAATAATTAAATTTCGACTCTAATTTTCTTCTTCTTCTTCTTATTTTTTCGTATTCCTTATTCCTTATTCCTTACCGCATTACGGCCAACCCCAGCTAACAAAAGCACCCATTCCCTCAGCTTTTCGCTGCCAAGCAAAGGGTCATGAGGTCTAACAATGAACGAGGAAGAATGAAAGCCCGCCTTTGCGCGGTTCGGGATTAACGCGAACGTTCACCCCTGCGGAAATATCTTGACTGTCACTCACCACTCGCGGAAAACCTTCCGCTTTACGTATTTGACGAAAAAAAATAAAAATAATAAATAACGCTGTTTAGTTTATACTTAATGCTACGAACAGACTCCGCGGGCGTTTTTCTCCGCTCGATCTTGCTTTCTGTGCGTAAATGCGTGATAAATGTGTGGCAAAAGAATAGGAAAACGATTTTAGGGACTCCCCTCAGCTTTTTCGAGAATTGGTTAATTTATTCTATTTGAGAAATTGTTTCTACCGCGGGGAGATTCACCAAGCTTTTCGAAAATTGAGGGAGGTCTTCCCGTTCGCCACATAGTAGACACTCGGGATCTCATCCCTACGCCGCGGGGGTATTACTTCTTGTTAGCTCTATACTCGAGCAGGGGTCTCGACGGTATTACTTCACGGTTTGAATGAAATCTCGGAAATTCCCCAGCCGCCTGTGATATTTTCAAACAAATGAATAAATAAATAAATAAATAAATAAATGAATAAGATCTTTCCTACAATATCAAGCAACTGAATCTCTCCGAAGGCTGTGTGTATCAAATTTCGATCTCGTATAACGGGAAGAGCTAGTTGCTCCTTTTTTCAAACATTTATGAAAGGTTCGAGCCTGAGCGGTTCAAGATATCATCAGAGAAGTTAGACACAATGTGGTATGATAATAATTATACTATATGAACGGACAATTGAATAAATAAACAAATAACTAGCCTCCACGTCGACGGGCTATGGGGTTGCAGATGCAGATAGTCCACATGAAGTATTACATGTGGGGGTCAGCTCGTGACCCAGGGCGGGGCTCGTTAGTTAATTAAACGAACTGACCACGTTGTCACGCGTGTATCACTTCACGGGATTGTTAGATGCGTGCACGAGTCGGGTACATCATATGCGTGTACATATATATATATATATCTACACACATATATGTATACTATACCCATAACGCCGTTTATAATAGCTCTCGATTTTCTCCGCCGCTGTTTCAACCTGGTGATAGTGATATAATTGCTCCGATAATTTCTCCATGGGACAATAAATTATAATCCCACTATACGCTTTCGTATTCAATTTACTCATCCCGTATTCACAAGTCATTGACACTAGTCCCAAATTTCGTACACCTTCACATTTTCCGAAGCAGTTGATTGATCGTGGCTCTGTGCCTGTGCCCATGCCCATAACATCGTATAATACAATTATGCCGTATTACCCCCTCGGTGAACGAGCAACTTTGAACGGAGGTGATCGTCCTCGTGGGAAGATATAAATTACCTGCAAATATAAGTGCCAGAGCAGCAGGCGAGCTGTAGCAAGGAAACGTCTAAGTACAATTCTTCCAACATTCATACGTGTGTATGAAGGTATCCGCAGGGATATATGTTTTATGGTGTAGTACTTCATGTGTGAGTATACTGTACTGCCCATGTACACGGCTAACCGTTCCCTGTAATCTCGATTAATAGCTATAAAACGATGGATAGACAGGAGGACAAGCCATCCAAACTTGATACTATACCATCTACCCTGCTTACTTTTATACGATGATGGTGTATACAATACACAGATGTGACAGGGACATTTAGTGGCAAGATGCTCATAACATCAGATTTCTCATAAACTTTGATAGCTTTTGCTAGAAACAATGGATGTTTGTTACTTTCTATTCAAGTTTCTTGCAAATATCGTCATATCGAGATCGTATGTGCGAGCCTTGATGACAATCGGCGAAAATTTTTTCCTGATCGATAGAGTTTAGGTCGTAAAAAATCGTGTCCTGCACTCTCGGTGTTTGATTTCGGGGATGAAATTCATCGGTACAAACGACATACATGATAGGCCATTCGTCTCTGTTTGGATCGCGTCTTTGCCTCATGGGTTCGTATAGTAGTACCTACATACGTACCACAACCAACCTCTCGAGTCTCGAATCGAGAAAGAGTGGAAGTGGAAGTGGAAGGAAAGGAGTTACGAGGAGAGGAGAAAAACGGAATGCAAGTGAGTGTGGGTTGCGTGGTGGTGCGTGACGATGCGTTAAACCAAGAATATCACCTCTGTATAGGTACGCCGCAATGGCACATACATTTACGCACAACGTACCTTACCTTACGTATGTTACATACATATCCACACAGATATTATATACATATACACGCGTACATTCATTCCGCGCAAGAGCTGTCGAGTATAGAGAAGTAGGGGTACGGGCCGAGCAGCTCGGTGCTAGTTACTCGCGATCGCACGCGCGTGTCGCACGGGTTGCATTAAAGGCAGCTCATATTCCCCGAACCTTAGCGAAAATTTCGTACTTACAGTGCAGGAGGTTACAACACGGTCCGCGCGCGCGGTTTTTGCGGTGTTAGCGAATTTCACACGTGGGAGAGAAATTATTGCGCTCACCTCTGTGCGTCTATTTTCTTTTTCTCTTTTGCGTAGCATGACATGACGAGGCCCTCTCTCTTTATCTCTTTTTATTTCACCGTTCTAGTCCACCTCCACTCCTTCTTCCTCCTCCTCTTCTTCAAATATACCCCCGTTTTCCCCTCGCCAACGACACGCGACTCTTGGTGCCTACGCAAGCGAAATATTTTCTGTGGATCTCTGCAGTTTTGCATCCCTTCGTTTTCGCAGCCGTAGGTACGCGTTGTGTGTTGATTCGAAAAAATTATTCGCAACTAATTTACGCCGTATAACAGCGTCGACTACCGCGATTACAGTAAACCGATGCAGGCGAAACGTGTGAAAGTGAAGATCGAATTTGCCGAAGGCAAAATTGTGACACGGTGCTCCGGAATTCACATCTAATTAATGAAATCGGATCATCATTCATCATTCAAGATTCTTCATTTCTTTGTTTTGGTAGAAAACGAAAAGTACCAATCCGCACCATCGCTTCGTGAAATATGTAATCCGTGATTCTTCGTCCTGGAGCGTCTCGGCCTCTCTAACATTCGATCAAATATTTGAGAGAATTGGATCCCAGTGTGTTGATCTTTTTTGGTAGAAAATGCGAGGGAGGAAATTGGCCAGATGTGACGCTGAAGTCGGGTTAATTTTTGAACCGTTATGGCCTAAGCTATTGGCCCTCGAGGATCTCGTAGTGCAGCAAAATCCATGTATATGAATCCAAATATATGTACCTATGTGAATGATAATTAGTTGACTTATGACAGAAGTTCGTTAGTGAATTAGTTAAAAATCCAAGTGCACGCGGGATTTCGTAAACTTTATTGTTTCATCAAAAATGCTCGTCTACCCTGGAAGCAACGAGAGTATTCTGGGATATTTCACCGTCAAAGGTAATTTCCCTTCCAGACAAAGCCACTTCTTCTCTCTTCATGTTTCTCTCTCCCTCTCGCAGTTTCTAGTATACTCGTTTGTGTACTCACGCGTGCGTCACCTGTGTGTAAAAAGTTTAAAAAATTAAAAAAAAAAAAAATGAATACGTGATGTACATGTGGCGTGTGCTGCACGTGTATATACATACATACATATACCATCGATGCGGAAAAGTTTCAAGTGAATGAATTCACCCAAATTTTCATCATTCTTCACTTCTTTATTTTCACACATCGATTGTCGTATTAGGGAATATCTTTCTTTGTTCAAACGACTAGTCCATTATTTGAAAGGACTCGAGTGATATTATGTGACGAGAATATTTATGCACGTTGAGATTATAGTATGCTCTGCCATTCGCCTCGTACACCTA
This sequence comes from Tenthredo livida, assembly GCA_963992785.1. Taxonomy (NCBI): domain Eukaryota; kingdom Metazoa; phylum Arthropoda; class Insecta; order Hymenoptera; family Tenthredinidae; genus Tenthredo; species Tenthredo livida. The sequence continues at coordinate 42,372,833 of OZ023065.1, forward strand.
GTATATGCACATACGAGCGTTACACGTACGTCTTGCAAGTGTGTGACTCATACTGAATGAATAAAACCGTATGGAAAATAAGGATCGTACCTACTTGGTATGTTAATGATAATGGATCAGATAATCAAATCATAATTCATCTGGCATATAATTTAGACAAAAATAGAAAACAACATAAAACAAGAATGAAAAGAAGTAGAAATCGTCATGTGACTGTGCACAAAGAAGCGAACTGGTACGTACAGATAAAGCTTGCAAAGGAAGGAAACAGAGTCATTTGTAACGCTCGTTATCAATCTTATCTCGCAGAACGTGGTATTAAATACACAACGTGTACCTAAACTACACATCGGATAAAATGAACAGTCCAAAATCCCACGCACGGTAAATTCTAGCTTGTGCTGGAATATATGTATATGCATATATGTAACGCGCGTGCGCTTGGATCTACGCGATGGAATGTTACGCCTTCGCGTCCACTTGAATCACTTGAATCGCCCGAATTACGCTTAACGAGTTGTACTCAACCGGTTTGAAAAAGGTAGTTTTTACGTTTTTTTTTTTTCCTCCCTTCCCCTCATTCTTCCCTCTTTTTCACTCTCGAAAACCTGCACTGCACTGCACTCTTTGTTCTCGTGCAAAACTGCACATGTACTATATACAGGATGATATTCCAGGGACATCTCAGTACTGCAAGTCTCGGACCGTCAGGCGGTTGATAAATATGTGCGCGAAATTATCAGGCTCGCCGCTCGACTATCAGGTAGCTATAGTATAGTCGAAATTCGATCAACGCGATCGTAGCCACCGATCGTAGATGAGAAATAAAAGGAATGAAAAATCCACGGCTACGATCTGTGGCTACGATCGCGTTGATCGAATTTCGACTATACTATAGCTACCTAATAGTCGAGCGGCGAACCTGATAATTTCGCGCACATATTTGTCAGCCGCCTGACGGTCCGAGACTTGCAGTACTGAGATGTCCCTGGAATATCACCCTGTATATGTACGTGGAATGTATGTATGCAGATACTATAGCTGGACCTCGAACACACGCTGCACGTTTTCATTATTAGCGCAGTTTTAATGCTATCGAATAACATTATCACCGTGGAACAATGCGAGTTCGCATATTCCGGTGAGATAAGACCATCGTAGACGTGTGATATAATTACGCGGTTACTGGTTGATTATGTTCATTCAGATATCCCACGATTCGTTAGTGACGTGAGCGTATATATACCTATACGTGCTGCAGCGATAACGTATACGCGGTTTTATAGATCGTAAAAATTTGAGCTAAATCGACGATGAAGGGTTTCACGAAACGCGAAGTACATACTTTTCTGGAATTAGCGACTCGATAGCGTCGCTGTAATTATCTTAATTAGCGTTTAACGGACCTTTGGCATCGTCGCCGTTGCTAAAATGGATAAGCTGTTGGCCCAGGGGCGCTCGAATCCATAATAATGATAACGATAATGATCACGAGGGACATCTTGTTACCGTAGCTGCGTTTTAATACCATCTATCCCGCAGAAGTGAATTTAATACTCGTTCCCTCCTGCTGCCAGACACGCGAACTCAACCATAGCAGACTAAATCCATTACTGCACGAAAGGTGAAATGCGAGATTAGTCAAGGTGAAAATGAAAGAGAAAAATAGTCGTAGAAAAAAAAAAAAAATGGAACTGAAATTTCTAAGCTGAATTCACTTATCCCTGGCGCAAGAAATTAGAAAACGGGATTAATGTTCCAGCTTTGTAGACCCTAACGTCTACCTTCCATCTACATTCGACGTACCGTTCAAGGTGGAGCGATTATTGTGAAGATGATGTTTAGATTTTCACACAGATTACGGTGATCCGGTTTCCTAATGGAGTTTGTCTTTCCATCGCCGTTTCAGTAATTGTTTAACAAAGGTTTTTGCCGTGAAGCAAATTACGTAAACTTATATAGTTTTCAGCAGGCGCATAAACCATAGAACGCGGGCTTCTTCGTGTTTCCTTATTATCCACTGCGTGTCTATTTTTCTTTGTCGCAAAAAAGTGACATCTGCCCTCGGCGTTCCAAGCCAAAAGACTGACTATTCTGTAGTTAGATAGGCGCGGTAGGGTATCGAGCAGAGAAAGAAGTATACAAGCAATTAGCGTGAAACTGGTTTTCTCGGTAAATTAGCCAGCCATAGGTTGCGCCATTCGCAGAGGGAATAAACTGCACAGTCTTAAAGTCTGCAGTGTATATTGGCTCCTCCTTGTACCAGATATATAATTGCGAAAGAACTATTCGCGGGTGAACATACATATACACGCTGGTAATTGTTTTTACCCAACACCAGGATCACCACCTTCACTATTTCTTTACAGACTCGCAAGATGTTGACCTGGACGCGATCCTCGGCGAGTTGTGTGCTCTGGAGAGAAGATGCGATGGCGATATCGCCGCAACTCCAGCCCCAGACTCTCAGAGGCCGGGGAGACCGAACAGCACTAGAATCAACCCCACAGACAGCACTGACATCGGAAAAAATGATGGAGGTACACATCGCCGAGAGAAATCTATAATGTTCTCGTCGTACCCATCACTGTCATTTCGTTTCCTAACCGACAAATACCTCTTATTTTTATCAGGAATGCGCACAGACAGTCCTGACAACGACAGTGCCTTCTCAGACACGGTGTCCATGTTGTCCAGCGAGAGTTCAGCCAGCAGCAGTGGCTCCGGGCACAAACCGCCTCAAAACACTATGCACACCGTTCCTCAGCAGCAGCCGCATCATCTTATGGGTAAGTTCGTCGTTTGCCAGCTTTTATCTCAGTTTTTCGGCCTTTGAGCTCCTCTTGAGGACGGTGCAACCAACCCAAGCTCCTAATTCTTCCACAGACGCCGCAGGCAGAGCAAAGGCCGAGAAGATTCGGCTCGCACTTGAGAAAATCCGAGAGGCAAGCGTGCAAAAGCTCTTCATCAAAGCCTTCACGCTGGATGGTAGCGGCAAGAGTCTTTTAGTCGATGAAGGAATGAGCGTTGCACACGTCTGCAGACTCTTGGCCGACAAAAATCACGTACCGATGGACCCGAAGTGGGCAGTGGTGGAACATCTCCCTGATCTTTTCATGGGTAAGTTCTCAGCTCCCTAGTGCAGGCAGAACCTAGTCCGAGTAGTTTGGAGTGATAATTTCTTCGAACTTACCTTATAACCGTCATGTTTCTTTCCATTTTTCAACGACAGAAAGGGTGTACGAAGACCACGAACTGTTGGTTGAAAACCTCCTGCTCTGGACGAGGGACTCTAAGAACAAATTGCTCTTTGTTGAACGTTCGGATAAAACTCAGCTCTTCCTTACACCGGAGAGATTCCTACTTGGACCATCCGACAGAAGTAGTGCCGAGTACGATGATCACTCGCGAAATATTCTACTGGAGGAGTTCTTTTCCAGTAGTAACGTCGGCGTTCCAGAGGTGAGAAAGGGTTCCAATTATTACACCCCCAAAGCACTGCGCCCCGAGATTACTTCAGGAGAAGACGAAAGCACGCTGATTTACCTTTCTTATCTTTCAGGTCGAAGGCCCATTGTACCTAAAATCTGACAGCAAGAAGGGATGGAAAAGGTATCACTTCATTCTCCGAGCCTCGGGTCTCTACTACTGGCCAAAAGAGAAGGCAAGAAACGCGCGTGACCTAGTCTGTCTAGCGACCTTCGACGTGAACCAAGTCTACTACGGTGTGGGTTGGAAAAAGAAGTACAAAGCGCCTACGGACTTCTGTTTCGCAGTAAAGCACCCTAGGCTTCAGCAGCCAAAGTCGACAAAGTACATAAAGTTTTTATGTGCGGAAGACAACGCGGCTCTTGAACGTTGGATGGTTGGTATTCGGGTGGCAAAATACGGCAGGCAACTAATGGAGAACTATAGAACTCTCGTTGACGAATTGGCCCAAGAAGATCTCGACTTATTGGCTCACGCGCGATCCTGTTCCGTCAGTTCCATAGCAACGCCTCCAAATCAAACCCAGTACAACACTACTAATGAAAACGCAAGACAATTCACAGAGAATTCTCGACACGTAGTGCAGAACGAAGGCAGACTCAGCAGAGCCAGCAGCTCCAGTTCATCTGGTTGTATGTCGGATGGAGCACCGAGCAGCTGTGAGGTAAATTGGCACTCATGATCCGCTCGCTTATATGCCTTCAAAATTTAATGGCTGTAACGTTTTAATCGCCTCTTATGATCTCAGGTCGCCTTTGAGTGCGGTGAATTTCCCACGGGAACCATCAAGCGGAAGCCTTCAATGAACCCGAAGCTACCGCTGACGTCGATAACCCGGCAACTGAAAGAAGTCGGCGAAACTGTACGCGACGAACCGGACAGCTGTCCGAGTCCAACAAGTTCAGGGTCTGGTACTTTGACCAGAAGACACAGCAGGCGGAGAAGCGGGACCGACTCGGACGGCTCAGGGACATTGAAGAGACACCACAGGTCTGGAAACGCCACTCCTGTCAGCCCTATTCCCCCGGGTACACCCGTCAGGGAAAGAACCAGTCCCATGATCTATTCGAGGACGGAAAGTACCGAGTCGAAGACTCCAACCAGCCCGATACAGCAGTGCATGGTGAGTTTCGTTGAAAATTGATCATTCCAATAGCGCAGCAGCATGGAGAAAGAGAATTGCGTCAATATTTGTGATGAATCAATTACGATCATGTGACAATTTCCACACGCATTAATCAACCCGTTATTTACAGATGGACTCCATCACGTCCCTGCCACCACCGCCGTCACCACCCAGGGGAGTTGACGAGGCGGAATCGGACGGTGAACCCCTTCCTCCACCACCTCCGGAAATGTTCCGGTCCAATTTGTCGCTTGACAGTCTGCCGCCACCCCCTGCACCAGGAGAACTGCCAACCTGTCACAGCCCGGACCTTACCGGTTCATCTCTTAGTCTCGCGTCTCTGCCGCCACCACCAAGTCCTCTAGTCGGTGAAACGGGAACCATAAGACGCGCTAGACCCAAGCAATCGACACCAACGAACTCGCTGTCACCTGACGGTACACCGACCCGTTCGCCTAGGCCGATCAACCCAATTTACACATCGCAAAATAATAACGGTCAAATTTATCCCGGAAGTCCAACATCGCATGGTACAAACGGAACGAACAGTTCTAACGGTTCGAATTGTTCAACACCGACGAATTCGTACCCTGCAAGTATGGCCCCTGGCTCACCGACGACACCGACGAGTCCAGGTTCGCCTTGCTTCGCTGCTGTGCCACCGCCCTTCGTCCCACCACCGGCTTACGGGACCCAACACAACTCTCTTCCAGCCAGGCAAAATTCGAAGGCGGAATCGATATACGGTGGGTCTTTGCAGATGGGGGGTCAGCCCATCAGGCCAAATCCAAACATGGACACGGTTCGGCGAAGCGCACTGAAACAGGGAAGCGGACACTACGCGGCCCCTCCTTACCTTGCCGAGCTTAAAGCAACCGCCAGTCCCCAGCCTCAGAGGAGAGTGACGATACAGGAACCCCCGATGTCTCCCAAGGCGAAAACTGGGACTGGGAAAAAAATATCGTTCAATTTACCACCGCAGCAGGAACCCGGGAGCCCAGCTCTGCCTCAGAGGAAACCAATGCCGCCAAGAAGATCGGACAGCACCAAGCTGACGTCACCTAAGAAGCTTGCAGCCTCTGACCAAGCGCCACCTGGCGATTTTTTGAAGGATTTGCAGAGAGTTATGAGAAAGAAGTGGCAGGTGGCGCAAAAGTGCAAATTGGATACGACCACGACACCCCATGAGGTACTCGGGTTCAGGGATCCTCCGCCAGCTATCGCTGATTACAGAGAGACGAACGTTTCTAATTGGGTGCAGGAACATTACGGGAGTGATAATCTTTACGAAAATGTTTACGCCGCCGATCCTAACGCTCCTGTCGAATATGCGAGCAGTCCAACCCGGCAAATCGGCGGTGTTAGATTCGCGGATGAAAATCGCACGAATAATATCGCTAATGCTATCGCTGGGAAGAGAAGGCCGCCTCCACCACCCCCTAAGAGGGCAGACACAACTCACCTAACGACTAGAGCTATGCACTGACAATAGCCAACGATCGAATCTCGCTTTGATCAAGAAGATGGGGAAGAAGTACACCGCTGGTGGAGCTGCGGCTGCATTTGGTGAACACATTGAGGAGCTGTATCTGTTTTTTTTTTTTTTTTTCTTTTTTTCTTTTTTTCATTGGGGGATGGTTTTCCACGATGGAATCGAGTTAGCGAAAATTTACACTGCCAGTAATAGCTAAAATTATTTTATTTTATCTCGAGAGGTGCGCGTTCGCCCGTAACGTTTATAGAAGAACCGACGTCACCATATAACCCCATAGAAAATAGAATACAATAAATTGCCGAATTCAAATACGCGGCTAGCTCTGAGATATTCTTTATCGAAAAAAAAAAAGAAAAAAAAAAAGAAAAATAAATTTGGAAGGAAAAAAAGAAACGTTATTAAAAAACAAAGCGAGATGATGGATCGAATAAAGGCCGATAATTACAGGATTTCGGTAAGCCTGTGACACCCACAGATAATTTTGTATACTTTCTGACACGTCGTATAATTAAACAACAAGGTTTTTTAATCAAGGTGCTTTATACTATATATATATATACTTTATAACATTATATACACTGTGACTTTATCGTATATTATATTATTCGTAAAAATAATATACATACATATATAATACTTAACTATCTCTGCACGCCTCTTTGTCTCTTTGTACAGAATCTTCCAATACTTATTTAGTCCTATTTTCCTACTTCATATATATGGGGCGTTCCACGCCAACTCGACCTGGGTTTGACCCTCTTATACTCTTTTGATTTGGTTCATAATTTTTCACATGGTTGTTCCATCTTTCGAAAGCACTCTGAATTTTTTTTCAGATATTTTGATTCAAATTTGTTTGAATAGGAAAATAAAATTACTCAAGAAAAAAATCACACAGAAGTACATTTTTTACAAATCTGAAAACAATCTCATAAATCCTTTACTCGATTTAAAAAGATTCGGCGTGTGGACCAGAGTGGACCGGCGCTTGCTTCTTATAGATCTATAAGTCTAATTATCGAAATCGAATGAAATGGCTCCAAAAAAATCTGAAAAAATTCCGAAAAATTCGGAGTAACATATAAAACTGTTCATGCAACTGCCCACAGTGAACTGACCGTTACGTCATTTTTTTTTTCTGTTGTCCCAGAAAATCGCGAACAACATATAGAAGCAAGCGCCGGCCAACTCTGGTCCACACGCCGAAATTTTTGAAATCGAGTAAAGGATTATTGAGATTTTTTTGAGATTTTTAAAAAATGTCCTTCTGTGTGATTTTTTTCGTGAGTAATTTTATTCTCCTATTTGAACAAATTTGAATAAAAAAATCTGAAAAAAATTCCGAGTGCTTTCGAAAGATGGAACAACCATGTGAAGAATTGTGAGCCAAATCAAAAGGGTAGAGGGTCAAACCCAAGTCGAGTTGGCGTGGAATGCCCCATATATATCATTGTTTTTTTTCAATCAATTCGTATTAAATTTATTTAGCAACTCTTTTCTCATGGTTCAGATACTATTTTTTGATTGCTGAACGTCAGTTTGGAAGACCTTGTATCAGCTAAGAGACGTATGCATGTATATTGTATATATTATATGCATGCGAGCCACGTGTAGTACAATATTAATTGCAGTTTACACCCTACAGTCTACAGTCTACAGTATAAAACGATGTATGGATATGATATAATATTATATAGATGTAGGTGAGAATACCTTGATGTGTGATTTAAGTTTATGTGTCGCGTTGGATGTTTGCGATTTTTTATCTACAATAAGATAAAATACGGCAAAAGTAATAAGTTTTGTGAAGATTATCATCGTATAGCCCGCGTTTATGCGTATTGACCGGAAGATCTCGTTTATTATGCCATTCTTTTGATAACGATATACATATACATATATATATATATATACTTATGAATAGATACATTATGTTATGCATAAAATAAAATCTGAAGAAGGTGAAGAAAATACAGAAATACAATATTATACTATATAAAAATTGAAGCTAATCAGATCCATGATGAATTCAGCTCACTTTAATTAATTTAATTAAACGTAAGTTAATCATCAATCATCATACATGACGGAATGAAAAATATAATATAAACCCAACCATGATCTACCTATACTTATATAATATACCTAAACATGTTTTATATGTATATTATATTAAAAGAATTGAAAAGATATAAATATGCATATAACTTATCATGTATACGTATTTATATATTGTATATGTGTGTTCGACGATTTAAACGCGCAGGAAAAAATTATTTCAATCATTTTTTTCTTCTTTTATTATCCTATAGCTGTAATTCTGTATTATAGTGTGAACTCGCTGATCTGATATACTATATGCGATCGCCGGATATAAATTTCTGATAATGTGTCATATACATATACTTCGCTGTATTTAATCGCGATAAATGTTCAGGGCGATAAAAAAAAACCTAATAATTACGCAAAGTCAATAAAACTAAAACCGTAAATACTACTCGATGATGTTGAATTTAGGATTTGTTAGAAATGATTCAAATTCTGCAAAGTTTCTTTTTCTTTTTACTCTCTTTCGTCACATAATACAGCTAATGAAGAGGCTTGCTAAAATCTACTTTACGGCCAAAGTACTTTTCGCGCCTTTTCATTCGACTATCATTAAACTATTTAATACGTGCGTGTAATAATTTATGAATGTCATTTTGCGATTACGAGGTGGGCGAAATTTGTTGGAAAAAAAAAATAATAAAAAAATTTCTCAATTTCAATGATTGAGAATAAAATCAACGGGATATTATATATTATATAGGTATATATATAATATGAACATCATGACGATTAATGATAATAATTATTAGATCATTACTTTGCGGTTGGGAGCAAAGTCGCGGGTATCACGTGCTTAGGATTAATTATTATAATATATCTACAGTACACATATACCTATAAAGACTATATATATACGTGATTAGGAAAATGCGAAAAAATTAAAAAAATTACAAAAAAATTACAAAATAAATAAATATTAAATAATGAGAAGTAAACTTAATTTGCCAACGACCACAACATAATATAATATCATCGTGTCTCATTAAGCTGAGTCAATGGTTACTCTAACGACGAAACCGACCAAATTATCGGTACTTTTATAATTTTAGGTACACAAATTCTTTTTTCCGCCAACCATTTGTCGTTTTTGTATTTTTATTCAATTTTTTTTACTATTTCTCTGCATAACATAGTACCTTTGGTAATGCGAATTAGAAATTTACTTTTCTTATCTAGGCAAATTACATATTGAATTCTTTTTCTAAAAAAAAACAAAAAAAAAAAATTTGTAAATGTTCCAACGATGTATACGTCAGTCGGAAAATTTTCGTTTCCATTTTTTTTTTTTTTTTTCTTTTTTCTAATTTAAACTATGATTGTGTGTTGGATTCGAAAATTTTCCTATTTCGCACCCATTAAACGAGGCAATGAGACATTCTCAGCTTCGCAGTGTTAAATTATAATTCACGATTTATTGCTACCTGTTGAGGTGAATTGAATTCATTTTCATATACGTATATAAGATCTAGAAAGAAGAAGATGAAAAAAAAGAAGCAAATGTTTTCTAAAGTTTAAGTAAATTATTAAAAAATTGAAAAAATTAAAATAAAAAAAAAAAAAGATGAAAAAGAAAAAAAAATTTATTGAAATTGATAGCGAATTAAGAGTTTTTAAATAAATTTATTGCTCTTCAATGAGCATATATAAATATATAGTGCAATTGGCAGACGCATATAATAAATTCTGAATTATTATGATAAATAAATAAATAAATAAATATATATATAGGCGTATATAAGCGAAATATTTTATTATATCGCGTAGGTATCTTTTGAATCTATTGTTTTATTTTTTTTTTTATTTTTTATTTTTTTTTTCAGATCTTACTTTAATCAAATTTATTTTTAATAATTTTTTAATTTTTATTATTATATTTCTAAGTTGTACGTATGTTTTTTTGTAAATATTGTAACGAATGGTACTACGAAGAAAATTATTATTGAAAATATTATGATCGATTAATATAAACACACTATTTATGAATGAATAAAGAATAAATAAATAAATAAAATAACAAATAAATAACTAAAAATAAAAAATGAAAAATAAATAAAAATAAAGTGGGTATATTTTCAAAAATATCGTTTGTCACAATTTATAAAAATGTTTCATATGAATATTATATAATATATTAATACATTTGATTATTATTATCATCAGTTCTTTACGTTATCGCGAAAAAAGATTGATTTCACTGCATTTGAGCACGATATGATTTCTAAATTCTATAATATTATTATAGAAACAATTTTTGAGCTTTTTTAATTTCTTTCTAATCATGCTTTGGAAAACATCTGTATCACGTTATATTTTTGAACTTTTTATAATATGAACTTGTATTGAGTCTTGAAATTGTGACAACACTATATAATTTGAAATAAAATATGCCAATCTATATCTATAGGTACGATACAGCAAACAAAAAAAAAAAACAAAAAAAAAATAAAAAAAAATGCGCAGCAGTTGAAATATTATAGGTATTATATTCATGTTTTTATGTAAATAAATTTTTCGTATATTTCAAACACTTATTATTATTCATTTCACCCTTATAATTTCATTTCGGCAGCCTATACTGATGAAAAGAAAGAGAAAAAAGAAATTAAATAGGTGTTTAAAACACCTTTCGTGCGATACAAACCCATAATAGTATATTATATGGCATGCCCGTAAACCAAGTGTTTTTCGGCGAGAATAATGATTTCAGAACGAGCTAAAGGCGAGCCGAAAGCGAGTTCTGAAATCATTATTCGAGTCAAAAACGGTTTACGGGTGCACCCCATACTTTATTTTTTTCGAAATAGGCATGAAAAGTCACTTTGACGCCTGTTGAGATTCACAGACGAAGAGTGAGGCTATGGTGCGATCTGTCACGCACTTCGAGTTGCGCATCTCAACTGCCGTATAAAGACTTTATACGGCAGCTTTGGAATGCGCACTCCGAACTGCGCATCCAGCATCCAGACTGCCGTATGAAGACTTTATAGGGCAGTTCTGAAATCAGCCATATAAACTGCTACTTTGTGGATCGAAAAGAGGCGTCATAAAGTGACTTTTCAATGCCTATGCCGACAAAATGGAATTAAGAGATACGAGTTTGCTGACTAAATAGTATATTTCTATTTTAATTTTTTTCCCTCAGCTTTACGCGAAATCTGAATCCCTACGTAATCATCTGTCGGTAATGTCCCGTAAATCATTAAAAATCGAGGTCAAAGCAGCATCAGGTCAGTAAGGAAGCTGCTCGTACCATCAGCAGGTAAGAAATACCCGTCACTGGATCGTTACATATCCAACGATTGATATTTAGGCGCGTTATCATCAATCGCTTACTTATAATATATCCAATCGACAGAGTACATACATCGCATAGATCTTGAATACTATCACTGAAAATCTGTTTTACCGATCCACAGGAAGAGTCGAGAATAATGTTTCGCGTAATTTATCTGGCGGTCTATTCAATTCCCTTCTCAAACGGGGATAAGCTTTGCATAGTTCATGTAATTCCCTGGTGTAAAATGACGGGTAACCCAACGTAACGTAACGTAAGGTAACGTAACGTAAGGTAAGGTAACGTAACGTAACGTAACGTGGAGTGAAGTAATATCAGCGATGTATGATATACGTTGAATTTTCAACCTCTTCGAAAATAATTACTTGCGGAACAATATATTATTATCCCCGGCCAATTAACCGTCTGGAATAATGAAATTTTCTTTAACCAACTAAAAGTACAAGTAGCTTTTATATAGCCAGCTGAAAGTTTGAAAATACCTTGCAAAAGCTCGCATTCATTTACCTCATGCGCCATTTAGTTCTCTAATTTTCTACCAATTACCTATAATACCTATATACCTAATCGAGAGAGGCGTCATCGACGAAGCATTTTAGGAATGACATTCTCTTTTTCTTCCTAATTGTGCAGGGTTCATTTTTTGTTTTTATTGCTTGTGTTATTGATCAGCGTATAACATGATTAGAAAATCTTGTCGAGTTGGTCCACCCATCGTGTAGACAGATACAAGATTCATGTATCTACACACGTTGCTATAGGTATATTATACATATAGTATGTATATGTGACGCAGGCATATATATACTAGCTTGTATATACATAAGACGTAAGCGGGTATGCCTTTGGTCATAAACCACCTTAATAAAATGCCTTCGTTTCTAATACCACCCCCAAAGCAACCCTCTTTCACCCTCTTTCGACACCCTTCTTCGAGGCTCCGTTCATCCCCATACATCTCATATGGGAGCCTGGCTGCCGCACATAAAGTTTTACTAGATTGAATTTTCTAGCAGCAGCCAAAAGCGCGCTGTATATGTATTACATACATACATACATACATGCATACCAGGATATACAAAAGCGCTATTTTTTATGTATACAGCTACGTATGTATATACGTATACATGTAGTACACATATACCTACATAGATACCTAAAGTGTGTAGATACATAAAAAGACGAGGGTGGCGCTCTCTGCGTGGTTTTATATCGTATGCGCAAGAGACATTACATAGACACACGTTTACGTTCTTGTTAGATTGCAACCTCTCTGTACGCATATGCAGCTTTACCATTCGGAACGGTATGACATGATCGGTGTAAGGAAAACTATTTTAAAATCCGCCAATTTTTTATTCACATAAGTCATAACCTATTGATTCATATTTCAGTTTTGTTCAACGCCAATTTTCACATTCAATTATAATATGCTCAGCCGAGTCCAATATTTTATTACTTTTTGATTACCCCCGCGCAAGCATGCGCAGTGATAGGAACTACAGCTTTCAGGTGTCAGTATGCGCCCACGTGATCATAAATTCGGTAACTTAACGCGGGAATGAAAAGAGCGTTAACTGTTCCACGAATATATCGCGTTAAATCATCAGTAGACAACGTATTTGCAATTTTATCCTTTATTTCATACGTGTGAAAGTATGTACATCAGGGTAAAGTTTCAGGTGTAATCGACCCGTCTTTAGTCGCGCTCGTTCTTATAATAGGGCGATAATACTAACCTCAAAACTTCAATAGACATTGAAGATTTTTGACTCTATAAGATATTGCAACGTTGATTCTTCCATAGAAATGAACATTTTTGTACGTTTTCGTACAGCTTTTTGAGTTGTAAAATAAAAATTACACAGCAATTGTTTGGATTGAATTTTTGACTGCGGACGGAAAAATATGTGTGTGATAAAAAAATAAAATAAAAATAAGAAAAATGAGAAAGTTTGGCGGCCTTAGAGCTACCTGGTGGTTTTCAAAGGATAAATTAAATCCCTCGTAGCAGGAAAAGATATTTTCGTCCTGCGGTTATAACCGGAACTTGACTCTCTCGGAAAAATCTTGTGGCGCCTAGTCGCGCAAAGACCGGGCGCGGGCAAAGACAAAAGGCGAAAGACCTGGACGCGGTGGAGCCCTAGCTGTACAAAGAGCCGCGAGAGAGGAAGAGAAAGAGAACGGGAGGGAAAGGAAAAAGGAAAAGAAAAAGGAAGAGGGAAGAGGGAAGGGAAGAGGGAAGAGGGAAAAGGGAAAGACAGAGTACAGAGCCAGAGCCCTGCAGAGAGTAAAGAGGGCAATTTGGAATTTGGACGTCGACCACCGACGCTCGGTCGATCGCGTCGAGTTTAGCGCCGGTGGACCAACGGGAACTCTGGCTCCAAGGGAATCGAAACTGCTTTGACCCCCTCTCGCTTTCGCTCTCTCTCACCCCAGCCTTTCTCTCGCTCCCTGTTCCTCCGCCCGCGTAGATGTGGAGGAGTCTTAGGGCGAACTGGTTAGTGTGGCCTGGGAGAGGCGAGGAGAAGAGAGGCAGCGAAGAGAAGAGAACAGAACAGAAGAGAAGAGAAGAGAAGTGAAGAGAAGAGGAGAGGAGAGAAGAGAGCAAAGGGAGAGAGAGAGAGGCCGATGCCGGCGAAATTGGTACGCCGGGAGGCGATGGGGAAGGGAGAAACGGGCCCCTAGTTTTACAGTTTCGTTTTACGACTCGCGGGTGTCGTGTGCTCGCCATAGGGTTTACGCTCTTCCCGTGTCTTGGTGCCTCTACGTCAGCCCGCCACTACTCTATACTCCTATTCGGCCTCTATATAACATCTTCCTCTTCCTCCACCTCCGCCGCCGCCGCTGTAGCCTCCATCTCCTACTCGGCCTCCACCGTCGTTCCTCTTGGTTCCCGAGGTTCGTTCATTCGTTCCTTCGTTCGTTCGAGGCTGGCTCTCGCTTTTCCTAAAAATTCTTAAAGCACGAGGAGCCCGGGATGTACTTAAATTTAGCTTCGGGTCTTGCCCTCTACACCTTTTATGGTATGAACACCTATATTGTATCATAGGCTGCTGATGAACGTTTTTTTCACAGTCCAAAACCACTGCCTCCAGAATACGTACACCGTAAACCCGAAAGACTGTCTACTTGCGTAAAGAAAACGCGTATACACCTCAAATATGAGCATTTCCGAATCTCTAATCAACCAGTTTGATCACAGTCGAGCTGACCAACGTTTTTGCAGCGAAATTGAGTAAAAGTTAGGAATCGCGAGTCTTCAGGTCTCAGAATTAGATGCAGTCGAAGTAACAGCACTCAATGCAAGAATTTGGATCAACCGGTGCTTCGGTTCCAGATATTTGGGTTTCCGATTGTCCAGAAGACAAAGCTCTGTCCGAAGAGCAGATAACTCTTCTATACTGCAAACGCGATTCGATCAGTGGTCAATGTCTTCACTGCCAAGCTTTCTTCAATCTCTTTTTCAATTTTCTGGAACGAAAATCAACGCATCTAAAATTTCTCTATTCATCAGCTGATGGAGGTGTCGATCAAAGTGGTCGCTTTAGGTTCCTTTACTTTGACTGCATCCAACTCTGCGACCCGATGACTCACAAGTCTATGTAATTCCTTAATAAATCGAAACACCAAAATCTGAAGTTCGATAATTTCGGCATACTGCAGTTTGTGGTGGAGCGGGTTGATGCGAAGGAGGTTATTCGAAGATGTATTATTTTATGTATAAGTTGGGTAGGTATAGGTCTGGATATACTTTTGAATATTTCGGCGCATGCAAACAAAGAATATAATCGCGATGATCTCAGCGCGAGTTTCGCGTCCGACGCGCGAGTTTAGCGAAAATAATAATTAGCTAAAGGTCAGTTGACGAAGGACCGCTAACACAGCGCGCGCGTTCCTTATTCTACTGTTTACTGTCGAGTTGGTCTGCTTTCCAGGAACACGTGCGTAAATCACTATTTTATTACGGATAATTTTACGAGGCGAACGCCGCGGCCGGTGCGTCTGATGGCGGCTACCTTAAACCAAGTTAAACCACCTTAAACCAAGCTAAACCGTCTTAAACCGTCTTGAACTACACGCGCAGGAAACCATCGCCACAGCTCAGCTTGCAATCGAAGGCCGTGCCATGAATTTACGGGCTTTCATCCCAGTCGGAGTCTCGTTAGCGATCAGTTACCAGCTGACGCAAACTCCCAGAACTCTCGAAGATTTACCCATACATACCCATATATATACCTCTACACCCCATTGCAGAAAATATATCTTTCGATTGCCAGTCCTTATATGAGATCTTCTTATATACGTATGAAAAAAATAAGAGACGAATCAAATGCGCCGTTCATAGAACAAGTTTTCGAATTTTGGAGAAATACTCAAAAAATTACTTCATCTCGGGGTAAACCTACCTAGATTTGGGTAAACGATCGCGAGTGGCGCTTTGCAGCCAGGAATACAGTAACAATGCTGCGCATGCGCAAACCGGCCTGATTTTACTTCTCGCACTAGTGCTTTCTTCTCGCACGTACTTCTCA
Source organism: Tenthredo livida (assembly GCA_963992785.1). Classification (NCBI taxonomy): domain Eukaryota; kingdom Metazoa; phylum Arthropoda; class Insecta; order Hymenoptera; family Tenthredinidae; genus Tenthredo; species Tenthredo livida. Next base: position 42,388,882 of record OZ023065.1, read on the forward strand.
CACTTCTCTCGCGCGCTCCTCTTGGCAGGCACGAGAAGCAGCACTTCTCATGCATTTGTTACAAGAAGTATTATGTGATACACGTGCGAGAGAGCGACCATCCGAACAAGTTCACAACCTCAACAACTTCACAGCCTGCGTATAATGATCGCTTTCTCGCACTTGTATCACAAAGTACTATTACGTACCCTTCACAGGCCTCTGAAATCAAACTTTCGAAGCAGGTGTTGCGAGAACACGTTTTCTTCAGTGCAGTCAAAAGCTATGCATAAAGAGAAGACATAGCATATTCAATTTACCTGTTTAACTAGGTATAAATCGGGTATCAAATTATACCAGCAGTCAGCAACCTCACATTTTTTTATGTGGATGCGTTCGTTATGGTTCCCCGCGACCGCAGTGATGAACGTTTAATTTGCGCGTCGAATTCCGGACACGTTTATGGTATTTAGCTGTTCTCACATTAGAGGATCAGAGGACGAGTATACCGTCTTGTTTCTTTCCTCTACTTTTTTCACCTTTATTTTTTCTCCTTAATGCCATATTGTCACGACCCTGATAATTTGATAGACGCGCCACGTAAATTCAAACGACTATCTACATCTCCAGCACACGAAACCATATGATTACCGCAAATATTGTTCAGCTAACAGCATAATAGTATATTGTGCATCTAGGGAGGAAAGTAGGTTTTTGCTCACGAGCGATGAGCTTGCTACCCGAGCTGGGGGGGGGGGGGGGGGGGGGGGGGAAAGACGAGGCGAGCCGAAGGCTTTCTTCCCTAGGGAAGAAAGACTTTCCACACGGTCTTTCCTACCAAGGGACGCAAAGCTTCTTCTTCTCTCCTCTGGCCGGAAAGCGTCAACTTTCGGGCCGCTGCGCTAAACAAAGTTGCCGCTTTCCGGCTCCGTCGAACAGAAATAGTATATTACATACCTAGGGCAGTAAAATAAGGAAGGTCCCAGATCACATGTAATTGTCGTCCGAGGCGAAGCCGAGATCGACAAACATGTGATCTGGGGCTTTCTTATTTACTGCCCGAGGAGTGTATACGATTTTTCGCATCGACGGAGCCGAAAAACGGGAACTTCGTTCCGTGCAGCGGGACGAAAGTTGTCGCTTTCGGCCCGGAGGTGAGAAAAATAGTATACACTCCTTGGCCAGTAAAAAAGAAAGCCTCAGATCACATTTTTGTCGACCTCAGCTTCGCCTCGGCCGACAATTACATGTGATCTGAGACATTTCTTACTTTACTGGCCTAGGTACGTAATATACTATTTGCTCCGTCTCTGTCGGGAGCGAAATAGGCCTTTCCGTTCATGTGTCAAGAAAAATCATTGAATTTCCCCTCCCATATTGCTCGCCTTAAACTTTCTCATTAATTTCAATATTCTTCGAATATCAGTCCCAGCTTTTGGAAGGGTATTTGACTGACGAAGAGCACCATGAGTCCATAATGTAACATCATAGTTGCAAAATGGGTCCATAAATGTCCTGCATCTGCACTGCAGTTACTAATCTTATAAAAGTGACGAAAAATGGGCTTCGATATAACGAGACCCACCACAAACGTGAGATAATAACAATTCAAAGGCTGCAGCTATGGCGATCGTCGAGCGATTACCAACCACATAGTCTGCGGTTTTCAGAGGAAGAAGCTGTTAGAAGAAAAGGATCTGACGCGGCTCGACAGCGACTATTAATTACGTTCGGTCTAGTTTTCTCCTTCGTATATAACTGTAGCTAGGTGTACATACACACACGTAGGTGGCCGATGCAGACCCTTACCTACCCAAGTTATTCCCGCGAAGTTCGGTTCTTAGCGCCATGCCGATCAGCTTTGTTGCCGACCATATGAGAGTAGAATAAGGTTATTTCACACAGCGGGAGACACAGTGCCTCCAAAGATGTCTACAGCCCGGGGATGCGTTGTAAAACAAACACTTTCCCTGTTAGCTATGCCCATTCTCTCTCTCTCTCTCTTTTTATCTCTTTTTATCTCTTTATCCCTTTCCCTCTCGTTATTCACCACCGATTATACTACAATCTATTCTCCTCTTTATCTTTTTCGTTTTCTTTCTTTTTCCCTTTTTTTTTCCTTCTTTGTCTCCCTTCTCTCTCGCTCTCTCGCTCTCTCCACGTGTGCTGGTGATTTTTAATCTCACGCCAGTTCGGCGGCAACGGCAACGGAGGCGCGGGCAAACGGGCATTCCTCGACACCACAAAAATGTCGGTCAGTGTGCGAGATTCTCGATCCTGTATATCCTATCGTATAACCGCGGTGGTCCATATTGTACGGGGCACGCGATTCTACACGATAATTCTCAATTTCCTTTCCCTCTCAATTTCCTACTCTCTTTACCTATATATACATACGTGTAACTATACCAACACCACGGTTCGGTCAAGTTCCGTTTCAACGACAATCATTTCACCGAAACGAATTGTGGCCGTGAAAATTTCACACATTTCCGGCTATCCTTCACTCCCGAATAATTCTCCTTTACATATGTTTTAATTCTGTAATAAATTAGCCCGATATTTTTTAAGGACTGACACATGTGCCCAATTTTTATTTTCTTTCCCTTTCTTTTGCTTTTTTTTTGTTTCAACAAACACTTTCTTCATCCAAGCATGATCATGTAAAAGTTGCGAGTTTCGAGTCATCATGGTTTGATTTCGGATATCTGCTTAGGTCTCCAATTTTTCGAACAAAAACAAGTCGAAAATAAGTTTGTAAAGTTGAAAATTTGACTAGAACATCTGAAATCGAAGCATGGGTTGATCCCAATCTTTGCATTAAGTGCTTTAACTTCGATTGCATCTAACTCTGAGACCCGATGACTCAGGAGTTCTAACTTTAACTTGATTAGGTATGCTTTAAAATATAAGCGAACTAGGTATGTACTGTGATAATATTGATTAGCTAAAAGACGATTTGTAGACATGTCAGTCCATGCAGGATGTACATACTTATGCCCCCTCGCAAATTCGAAATTTTCTTTTGCATGGAGTTTATGTCTGGTTTGAGTCATAGTGGCTGTCGAAATAATTACCGTCGACGAAAATTCCATCGGTTAGATTCTCACGGATTGTCGGCAACTTTGTTGTCCGAAACAATATGCTAATTTTCAAATTTATTTCGTTTATTTAATATATTCACATCGGATTCTTTGACCAAACTCTAGAATTCATTTCGCTTACGTAAATCTTGAGCGATCTTTAAGACATATATAAGTATAAATATATTTATATATATATATATATATAATAATTTAACACGCTACCGCAAATTTCTAAGAACATGAGTAGGTAGGATACAAAATGCCAAATTAATTTCAAATCTATAGCTTCATTTCTTCAAGTTTTACGATTGTTTTACACACCGCTCGCTCGTTCGCGGTGAAGACCACCCATCGACAAATATACTATAATATTCGTTGAGATCAGGGCCGTTGATATACATATTGGCAAAAAAACTAATGGACAGAAGTGGACACAGTGGATACCTGGCTAGAGGATTAAGAATTGTTAAAAATGTATGTTTGTACGCTAGGGTGGTCCTTGATTCGGTCATATTTGAATTTCGATGCTCTCATGGGCCAGAACATCTCCAAATATATACAAATCGATGTTATCAAAATCCCAGGTTTCTGTATCAATTTTAAGTACTGCCACGCAGCCGTCGAACTTTCCGATTCAAATGACACACGATTTTTAGTACTTCGGTGTTGTTTTTTACTTCCTATCGCATTATCGCTTCTTTGAATCTGAAACTCCGCACACTTCTTACCTATAGTAGTAGGCATCCGTGAAAAATTTACCGATTTTTAACGACGAAATTTTACCCACCACAATTTGGAGATAAGAAATGTTTTTTCGTGCGCTGTAGCTTCGAAAATTACATCGTTGAAAATCTGTCGAATTTTCATGAAACACCTACTACTACAGGCAAGGAGTTTACCAAGTTTGAGATTTTTCGGAGTTGTACTGCAATGGACGGAAAAAAATTAACCGCGAAATGTCACAAATCGTGTTTTATTTATTAAAATGGGAAAAATCGAAGGCTTTGGGGCTGTACTTGAGATTGAGATAGGAACCTGGGGTTCTGACTACATTTTTTTTTCTTTGTATATAATTGGAGACGTCGTGGCTCATGGGAGAATTGGAATTCGTAAATGATGAAATTAACGACCTCCCTAATGTACTACGCATCTATAATTGCAGATATCTGTTGAGAAAAATGGCGCGAAATTGCGATGAGAATACGGGGCTATAAGAGCTTCTTAAAGCGGATGTATGGGATTAAGATAATAGTCTCGGTATACAGCGAAGCGCCGTCTATAAATTGTATTAGTCTGTATAGATATAGACGTACATATGGGTATAAAGAGAAGGCGGGACGGGACCTACTGGCGTATATAGTATATAGGGTAGCAAAAACGACTGATATGATGTGGGTCAAAGTCTCGAAGACTGGGGCACCAAGTCGCTTGGGTTCGACGCGGTTTTCCTGTGAGTCGTAGACGTGCGGCTGCAGAGGGTGTGAGAAACGAGAACACTGCCGCGCCGCACCGCGCCGCGTGGAGTGGAGTGGAGTGGAGTGGGAAAAATATCTTTCAATTCAAATGATCGCCATTCTTTTTTATTCTTTTCAATCTTTAGACACTTTTGAACTTATTCTGAGGTTTTCGTTTATGAGATTTATCAAATATCGGAAGATATTTATAGAGACACAGAAAAACGTCTAGAAATCGTTCGAATTTGTTTTGCTAGGTTTCTTTTCCAAATTCTCAAGTTGATTGACGAGTGTTCTTCGAACTCGAGTAGGTGAATTGCGATCCTGTGAATCATCCTCCATATCGTTGCAATAACTTTCCTCGTTGCATTCAACTCGTCAATTAAACAGCAAAGAAGATGGGAAATTGAATGAGTGGTTGATCGGATTTAGAATTTTTTCGATTCACACCAAGCTGCAGTCCTTCAGGGATTTTCAATCTATGAGGTGTGCAGGGTGATATTCCAGGGACATCTCAGTACTGCAAGTCTCGGACCGTCGGGCGGCTGATAAATATGTGCGCGAAATTATCAGGTTCGCCGCTCGACTATCAGGTAGCTATAGTATAGTCAAAATTCGATCAACGCGATCGTAGCCACCGATCGTAGATGAGAAATAAAAGGAATGAAAAATCCACGGCTACGATCTGTGGCTACGATCGCGTTGATCGAATTTTGGCTATACTATAGCTACCTAATAGTCGAGCGGCGAGCCTGATGATTTCGCGCACATATTTATCAGCCGCCTGACGGTCCGAGACTTGCAGTACTGAGATGTCCCTGGAATATCACCCTGTATACATGGTGTCAACGGGATGGTAAAGGCTTTAGTCTGACAGGAGTAGGTAATAAACGCGTCGGTCTGTGGTGCATGAGGCACAATTTTCGAAGGCTAAAAGTTGTTCTTATCTTTAGGTGGGGTGTCGGGCCGCTTTAACCAAGAAGAAGGTGAGTTTAGCCGAGTTTGAGGCTCGAGGAGTCGAGGAGTTAAACGAAGAGCGGGGGTGGAAGAAGAGCTGAGCGAAAGATCGCTTTATATGATGACTGATGGGCTGTGGGGTAGGTTCTTGGCTTTCTTTCATTTTTCTTCCACACTACCCTCTGCCCGCTCCAACCCGGCTACCAAAACCGTCGGACATATCCACCCCTCGGCTTGGGGGACCCCGACTACCCTAATAAGATAACGATAAGGACGAGAGCGAGCCTCCTTATCGCTACGGATCTTAATCTCGCGTCCCGCCAACGCCGACGCCGACGCCGACGCTAGAGGTCCAGACCGCAGCTCTCGCCCTCACTTTCCCTCCATCTCTATCTCTCTCTCTCTCCCTCTCTATCTTTCTCACTGTCCCTTTCGCTCCCTTTACTTTTCCCTCTCTCTCTATCGTGGTCCGTGAACGCTGGCCCGGAAAATTGGGATGTAGATCTAATTACGCCAGTGGAAATGGAAAATGTTACGGCGTCGCGACGCAGATCTGCCTCTCTGCGCGTTTGGATTTACTTTGACGTCACTGTCGCTAGTTTTCAACAGACTCACGTTACGATGTTCTTATATAACTATGTAGCCGCATCTGGTCAGCCAATTAGTTCCATCTTCCTCATCGTCCTCATCGAGACTTTTGGACTCAGGACGATATCTCGACGGTCGAAAACGTCGAGGCATTGATAAGGTTAAAGAAAGAGAGATGGAGAGAGACAAATTGAACAATGCCGAAATAAATCGTGTATTTTTTATATCGTTGTATCAATAATTGCGGGTCTTCTTTCTTTGACACGCCGCGGATGATTGATGTGAAATTATTCTCCCCATTCGTGTGAGATAAATCCGAGCGCTTGTTAAGGGTTGAAAGAAAATTCCTGAACGAACGAATCCCAGTCTGCTGGACGTACTAGCCCCGATTTCCACCGGTTGACAGCCCCTGGCCTCGACGCGTATCTAAGAGATGGTTTGGGGGTGCGGGTGGCGCGCGCTGCAAGAGTGAACGGAACACCGCGTAGGTCCTGCTATACCTATACTTCCGAGCTTGGGGCAGCTTCGCAGGCCGGACCTCGTGCCTCCCCCTGTACCACCCCAGCCCCCTGCGTCGTATATATATCGTGCGCCCTCTTGGCCCCCGGTAACACGTAGGGGCTGTTCGTAAAAGGTGGAGGCGAAGGTGGAGCTTGGGGGGAGAAGGAAGGTGGAGACCGAGGGGAAAGGAGGAAGTCGGCTGGAGGAAGGCTAGATCAATACTGGCATCTCCGCTAGCTGGACCAGGCTGGACATTCGCGGCGTGCCTGAGCCGAGGTGTGGCGAGGCAATCTCTACGAAATTTACATGCGCGCGCGCCCCAGCGAACCCCAACGACGTTTTAATTATATTATTCTACAGGTATATGTACGCCTAGCTACGGCTACGTGCGTAGGATAGAACATATTCCGAACATACGCATGTCTGGGTGAAAAGAGGAATCGAGACCTCGGCCTCCTTATATTGTCGCCTACTCAAAGACGAGAAGGAAGAAAAATTTAGGAATATGGATTACACGCCAGTTTCCATAAATTTCTTGAAGCGTCTCAAGTCCTCGACTCGTTTCCTCTTCATGAAGGGGAACAAATCTTGGAATCTTTTTTTAGAATCACGGATCGTTCCAATCCAAGATCGATTCCTAAGACATTTCTGCTCGCAATATGAGATTTGGTTCAATTCTATTTTCATTCGTCGATTCGTCCCTTCCAATTCGAACATATCCCACTAATCGCTGGTTAAAGCACGTCAATCCGATCCTTGACGCCACTTCCGACTGCAGACTGCAGGACTGATTACTCAACGAGAAGCTTTAAGCTTTGAAAAATGAAAAAAGCTCGGTTCTAATCTGGCGCTGATTTTTCTAAAGTGGATCCTGCTGTTTACAAAGCTCGATTGAAATTGAATTTTCCTGTAGGCAGAGATTGGGTGACGCGATATTCAGTGATATGAATTTACTTCACAGGTTGAATTACACTAAGTGTTATTTTGGACAGGTCGGATAAGCTCGGATTTCAAATTGCAGGCCAGTTAGTTCGATCGATCGATTTTATTTTATTCCTCGGTCCTGCAGTTGCCAGAGTCGATTTACGATTAATTGCAGGGAAATCAAAGCAGGCGACGAAATCCCACCGTGTCAGGACGAGGCTAATGGCCTCTTGTCGTCAGATCGTAGCGGCATGGGACGAAGAGAGTAAAAGAGGAGGTCCACCCGCGCAGAAAACCTTCTTCATCAGCGCGACTCTCGTTATTTGCTGACCGCGCAAAACTATATACCTTACCTTACCTTGCCTTACCTCACCTCGTACATACCTACCCACACCGTTTTCGTAAGAAATAGGAAAAGCGAAAGGACCCTCGCTAGCATTGCCCTCTTAAGATCATCGCTCGCAGCGAGAGAATCATGTTGGATTCTTAAGGGTGCTCCTTTAAAGAGCGATGAGCACCACTGACCTCTGGCCACTGGGTACTGGTCAATTTCCCCTTAGACTCGGCGAGGGTCCACGACGACGGGCTCCTCCGCGAATACGCTTCTACGTTACCGTAAACGAAAATACAGGGAAGCACGCATCGTGTGTACGTACACGTATCAACTGCACATGCGCAAGTGTTGGGGAAAACTGGACTGGACTGGACTGGACTGGACCGGACTGGACTCGGACTGGACTGAACTGGACCCCCCATTTGCATGCCTTTCTTTTTTCATTCTCTCGCCCTGCCACCCTCGCCCTCACCCTATCCTCTCTCCATCCTCATCCCCGTTCCCTCGCTCTTTCTTCGTGGCCCTTGGCGCCGCTCTTCGAGCAACGGTAGGTAGACTACATCCGGAGCAGTGGCTTCAAGTTCTTTAAAGGTTTTATTCCGTGTAGAGTGAAAAAGTACTGTATAAAGAATCCGCACGGAATTTTAACGAGCATTATGCATTCTCTCTTCTTACACGTTGGGGGCCATGCGGCCGTATCGCGAGCCACTATGTCTATTCGTGAATAATGTAGAAAACAAAAATGACCAAGTAAAAAGAGAGAAGAAAAAAAGGAAGAGAGAGAGAGAGAGAGGGAGAGGGAAAGAAATAAAAAAAATAAGACATTCTCCGGAACTCGATATTAGCGCAGATACATTCCCACTCCCGACGAGACAGCCTTAATATCGTACGGGGTCAAAGACGAGGTCAGAGACAGGGTTCGCGCACACTTCCCGGCGAGTTCCTTAAAGGAGATCTCCTCCTTCCACCCCAAAGTTCCTCTTTCGTTTTTCTTTGAGCTCTAATAGGGTCGCCTTATTGTCTTCTTCTTTTCTTGTTTTCTGACGTTGCCCCGGTTCTGGAATTTCGGCGTCGCGGCGCCGAGCGACCAAGGGGGTTGGGGTGGCGAGGGTAGGGGGTGACGAGGGAGGATTTATCGAGAGGCATTTCTCTTTATCAGTTTTTTTCGTCGTTTTTTTTTTAATTTACTTTTTTCTATCTATTTTTTTTATTTTCTTATTACCATCCCGCACACACGACGTCCGGTTGTCCGCTCCGGTGGCTCTTATTCTCCACATCAAAGTATTTCCGGTAAAATTAATCAACCTTGAGCGTTGAGGTAATGAAAAAGCTGTGTTCCTTTTTTATTCTCTCTTCTTTTACGGTATGTTTCTTTCTTTTTTCTCTCTCTCTCTCTCTTCTCTCTCTCTCTCTCTCTTCGTTTCTTCAACCCTGCAGCAGTAATATACGCACCGATGATAATAATTCCAACCGTTCGATTAAACATAGAGGCTTCAGCTGTTGCGGGATAATCGATCTTTCTCCATTACCTGGTCGAGGTGGAGGTCCGAGGCTTGCAGGAACGGAAAGTGCTGCTAGCTTAAATTTAAGCTTGAGCAAATATTTGAACGACCTAGCGAGTATCTTCACCCCCATATCCTCCCTTTTCTCAACCCTCTACAAACCGAAGCGTAACGTGTACAGTTTCGCACGGTCTTCCCTCCACACATTTGCATTGGAATGATTCCGATCGAGTTTTAGGAAAAAACACGAGCAACTCTTCCCTTTCTCGTCTCGTCCCCCTTTCTTTCCTTTCTCCTCTTGGCAATGATCGCGGATATATCCGCGAGTACATAGCCAACATACGAGAACGCGTGGTTCCCCGAGTATAGAGAATCGAGAAGAGAAAGATGCAGGGAGAGAGAAGGGGAGAAAAAGAGAGAGAGTGTGATAGCATGGCATCGCATGGTCGCGGTATTACTAATCAATATCCAAGCATGTAAGGCTCCCTCTTTCTCTCTCTCACTTTCACTCTCTCCTTCTCTCTTTCTCGCACCCTCGCATCCCTTTCACTAGCCAACCCCCCTTGTAGCCTGAGCCCAGAGCGTCCCGTAGCTCGCGCAGTACCAACGCACCATACGCGTGTATGTGCTCTCCAACACGTGTCTTCGTCCTCCACCTCGTCGTCGTCGTCGTCGTCCTCCTCTTCCTCTTCCTCGTCGTTGTCGTTGTCGTTGTCGTTGTCGTTGTCGTTTTCGTTTTCGTTTTCGCTGTCGTTTTCGTAGTGTGGAGCGGCTAGTAACGGAGGGCGTCGAAGTTGGCACAGGAGTAAAGCTCTCGTCCGCAAAGCCGTATATAGCTCAGCTCTGCGCTTGATTCTTCGACAAACATGTTTGCCAAAGAATATCAAAAACTTTAATCCGTCGGGTTTACTCGTCCGCGGTGGTCCTCCCTTGCCTTACCCTGCAGTCGAGGACCTGCAATCCGCTAGAATTAAACCAACCGAGGGTACCTCGTATAGATTGAGGCTGAAACGCCACGATGATTAATCAACACGTTTTCTTAATTTTTTCAATCGAATCTTTGACCCCCCAAGATGTTGATGGAAAATATTTCCACGTGTCAGCGAGGAGGAGGAGGAGGTACAGGTATTGCAGAAATAAAGATGGACATTGAAAAGGAAGAGGAAGAATAACGTGGGGGTTGAGGTAAGGGTGACGTTTCGAAAGACTTGGATCTATCATCTACGTGGAGAGACTTAAGATGCGCGTCGTACGCAGGTGCCGAGGGTTGGCTACCACTGTCCACTTTCTCTCTCGACGGAGAGGAGAACCCTTTTGGCGTCTCACCCTCTCCTTCCCTGGTTCCCCCAGTCCTTGGTAGTCCACGCAGTCCTTTCCTCTCGCCCTCCGCTCCACCTTAGCTCTCTGAGCGTCCCTTACTCTCCGCGGCTTTCGCTCTCGGTCTTCCCCACCCCCTAACTCCCTCACCTACGGCAACCCAACCACCCATCCACCCAGTCGCCCAGCTTCCCTCCCACGCGCGCACCAAGTGAGAGTGGACCTTGGGTCCAGCGCTGCTGCATCGACCTGTCCTTTCCCCGGCATCTTCGCCTCCCTTGCCTACAACACCCTTCATCGCCGCACCCTAATCCTCATCTCCGAATACGTCTACTCTCACACGGCGTATCGATTGGCGAACGGACCGGCAGAGTGCGCCACTAAGGTACGAGTTGACCGGATACTAACGCGTCACTATATAACATGTGTGGAAGTAAGCGAGGAATATAATTCCGAGCTGGCTTCTTGTTATTCCTCGATTCCCCAGGCAGAGACGTCTGTCGTCTGTCGTATTCGGTCTCGACACCTCAATTCGAAAGGGGTGCAAGAATAATGGAGGAGTAATCGATCGCGGTTGTTGTTTCTCGCTTCTTGTATAGGGAGTTGTATATTTGATCTTTCGAAAGAGTCGGTATCATAGTCGAAAGATCACAGGACGAATTCAGGGTACTTTCAATTGCAGCGCCATTGTGGGTGAACGAGATTTAAAAGAAGGAGATACCTCTTTGGAGAAAATTTAATACCGCGGGCGCGTATCATGTATATTATATTATGTTACAGGTGTGAGGTTGATGGTGATGCGAAACATCATCGTTTCGCGCGGAGGGGAAGGAGAAGGATTAAAAATTTAAAACACGTTGAATCAGCTCGCTGGCAAAGTGGAGGACTATAAAAAAGCAATTAGCTGGGAACATGTATAATCGGGGAGGGATTGTGACTGGTTGTCATAAACGGGACGAGGAATGGGCTGCTCTTCTCCCTCCGATGTGGTCTCTCCTCTTTATCCTCGTCCTTGTCCTCGTCCTCGTCCTCGTCCTCGTCCTCGTCCACCTCATCCCCCGTCGGTTCTTCCTCCGGCAGTCTAACGGCTTCCCAATTTAACACGCAATAAAGTTTATCCGCCGGCACCGTCGCCCGCGGGGATTTTCAGAATTAGCGGCCCATTGACGGGAAACAAAAACGTTATGACAAATTAGGCCAGCTCGCCCTCACCGGGAACCAAAACCAAGCGTTGCGTTCCGTTCCGTTACGTTACGTTGCGTTGCGTTACGTTGCGTTGCGTTGGTGGTGGCAGCCAACCCTCACTCGCGAACGGCGCCCCCGTTGACGTCGCCACCCTCCGCAGGGAGGCCTCACCCTCGTCAGCAGAAAAACGCGCGGAACCTACCCCAACCATAAATATGTTTAGCGGTCGTTAGCTCCCTCTTCCTTTTTTCCTCTCTCTCTTTCTCTCTCTCTCTCGCACCATTTCGTTTTCCCACCCCCGCCCCAACCTCTTCGGCCCGTCAAAAGCGAAAGGCTGCAACCCGAGCAACAACTCTTCGATCTTCTACTCTGTTGTATCCCCGCGCGATCCTTTCCCTTTTCTCCATCTCTATCCGGGCATAGGGCTCTTTCCTCAGATGAATAAGGAGGGCGAACTTCCCTCTCGTCATAATCGTCGAGCCCCGAATCTCTGGACCCCAACCCAAGAATTACTTACCGCTGTGTGTCTCGATTCCCAATTCCCAATTCCCAAACCCAACCACTGCCCTACCTTCTAAGTCTCTCTTGTATTCATTAGACAAGTATTATGTTGTTTCGGTAGTAGATCATCTTTCCAGGGTTTAGGTACAAGTCTCGTTCCCGCTTCGGGTATAAGCGGTGCTACATATAATCGACACTATTCCCTTCCATCAAATCCAAAATACAGGGATCCGTGCGTCGTCGCATCATCATCATCATTCTCCGATATACCCAGCAAATAAATTGGGGATGATTCTGCTGGGGAAATTCACGTTCACAACTATATTATGCTATCTATTATACAGATATGTGCGATGCGTGCGTAGAAGAGAGACGTGAACTTTTGAGATGGGATGCGGAATTCGTGTGAAAAAAAAAATAAGAGATAACTACCTTTTTTACGACGGATAACACCGCGGAATGGACACTTTCGAAGATCCAACCAGAAACTCGAGCGGCGAGGGGGAGCCGTGTTTTATTTCTTTCGTAATGCCCCGTGGCTATTTTTCGGTCATTTTCACTGGCATCGTGTCTTGCCGTTGTGTCGTTCGTCGCGTAACATCGAGAAATCTTAAGACCGATCATATGACCTCGTGTTGGATCATCAAAGGTAAAAGAAAAGCCTTTAATTAAGGCGAATTATCGCTTTCTGCAGAGTATCGATTAATCGGAATAGCATGACGAACTGGAGGCAATATTAAGCGAATACCAGGGCGAGGGCCCCCCTCCAATCGGGGGTTAATTTGATTCGCGATTTTAAAATTCAACGAATCAATCGAATTGTGCGGGTGATTGGAATTTGTCTCACGACTCTGCATCAGCAAAGAAGAGAAAGGGATTCGGGCGGATATTTTTTTCTTCTTCTTTTTTCCCCTTAGTGAAGGGGGCTGAGCTTACACCCTTTGTGCTAGTTAACTTTTCTGTTTTTCCAAGACCCTCGTATAGAGATCAAAGCCTAGCTGTTTCGGCTTTTCAGGCGCCAATCGATGCGATGGACATCGCGCGATCGCCCCTCTTCTACACTCGTTTGATACAAAACTGAAGAGAGTTTCTTCGTGGTAACGTCAGCCAAATACCCGAAACACCCGATGTTCTCGGTTACATCGATTCGAAAATTATTTTCTCTTTCTTTACATTTCATTGCAAATTATCAGTCATCTTTGTACTATACGTATACGTAAGTCAAGAAAACGTCGTTCGAATGAAGTCTGCATGAAGTTTTGAGTAGAACAAATACATGTGCTAACAGTAGCTACCCCTTTAAATGTAGAGTTCTTTTTTTTGTTGTTATTCTTTAATTTCGGTTTATTTTTTTGGTCCGTTTCGTACGCTTCACTTTTTTTTTGTGTGTTGTTACTTTACTGTCGAGTTCCGTTCTGGGCGGAAGTAGCGGGCTTGCGGGTTCTCGCATTTTAATGTGTCGACAAAAACTGTTACTGTCGGTTGAGAAGAAAAGAAAGAAAAGTATGATGATGAATTTGCTCCGAATTTTCATTCCGGTTTCTTAGGAGTTCGAAAGTGTCAAAGGTTTGCGCCGAATCGGGACCTGCACGACTGACATGGTCCAGTTACTAGAGGACAAACGCATGGCTTTGAGAATAAACCCCCGTTGGACTTGGAGCCTGGCCGGGCTGTTTGTTCTCTCGTTCTCCTCTTCTCATCCTCATTCTCATCCTCACACGAACAACCGGCCGCATGAGCGTGTTCACGGGTGAGATGGGGCCAAAAGCGGACGCGTGTGCGTTATTGGAGAACCGGGCGAGACACGGGGGTGGCTCTCCGCGATAACAAGACTCGGGCGATCACGTGACTCCAATACGGAGTAGCTGGCCAGGGTGAAACTGGGAAACGTGGATGTGGATGTGGAGGTGGAGGTGGAGGTTGAGGTGGAGGAAGAGAAAGACCCTGAGGATGAGAAGGAGATGGGTGGAGGAAGAGGAGGCTGGTGTATCAATACACAGGACAGGACACACTTTTCAATTGGAGCGAAATAGTTGTACGCCGGTTGGATACGAGAAACGCGCTTCTACCTCTGATCGACCCGTATTAACAGCTCAAAGAAGGCCAACAACGCTTTCAAAAACTTCTAGAGCTCAGTCAGTGGGTTATTACCTTCTATGGTTTGCACCAAGAATCCGCTTTACGATACTTCATCATCACAGCGTTGCTCCATTTCGTCAATTGGCTTTTGCCGACTGAATCCCTTGCTCATGACCCCCGAAAAATGCCTACAGGATCAGCATGTGCCGATTATTCACGATGCAGTCTTCTATTCTTTTCAGAAATTGAACATCGCTAAAGTGATTAGCAGATTATGAGGAATCTTGAACTGACATTTGATGTTTTATCTCGTTGGATGCACCCGAATCATAATTCTCGATGAATCTGCTGAATTTATTCGCATGCATGCAGATGTTCATTTTCGTAACCTATTTGGCGGTATCTACATTCCGACAATGAGAATTTAGAGAATTTGCCTTCGTCACTTATATTTCGCCTTTACGGTCTACTTGGTTATATACAGACCCCCTTCGTGCCAGGCTCGGAATTAGCCACGGAATTGTCAGTCAAAACGAGTAACCTCTTTGAATGGAGAAACCAGCGACGATCAAACGAGACATAATAGGGCTACGTACGTATAACGTAGTCGATAGTAATAATTATTTGCCTCAGGCGATGGAGGCGTTTGAACAAAGTGAGATTTTCAAACGTTCGAAATGTAGAGATGGATCAGTTGGTTTTATCAGAGCGATCGGGTAACTAACGTGAGAAGATAGCGAAGCATGGAGATTGCCGGAAAAGCTATTACTCCAGCGTTCAAAAAATTCACTTAAAAAATGTATCGTGAATACTTTTGTAAGAGGGTCGCGATGTGCGTGATTCTAAACGTTTGTGCTTTACCAATGCGAGGACTGCATGGGTTCGAGAAGTTTCTAAGAAGTTGGTAAAGCGAGCGAAGCGATATAATAGTCTGCCGGATGATACGCGAACAATGTTCGGAAGTCAGTGTAAGGTAGAGGAAGAAGCACATCCAGTTGTTCTCCCAGGAATTATACGGAAGTGCGTTTCATTTCCTGAGAATAGTTATACTACCCGTGGCAGAGTAGAGGAGAGCAGGGAGGCTCGGTTCGGCTCCCGTTTTCAACTTAGTTGAGACTCATGCGTGGCATTTTGCGGCGAGCTTCCTGACACTAGTCGTCAACCTTCCAAAACCCTTTTCCCGCTCTTCGTCGGCAAAGTCTACGAGGAGATGACGCGGGATGAAGAGGACGAGGATGAGGATGAGGATGAGGATGAGGATGAGGATAGGGGATGGGGATGGGGACGAGGATGGGGATTGGGATGGGGAACTCGAGTACCTACCATGGACCAAGAAGGAAGTCCTCCGGTCGTACGAGACAAGCAAAACTCACCTAACAAATGATACCGTTTGCAGTCGTCAGAGAGTGAGAGGGAAGATGAGGTTTGCTACCGCCACCACCGCGACCGCAGCAAAGTTTTCGTGAAATGATGAGGTCAGGGGTGAAAGCAGCGGCCCAAACTCTTTGGGTCAACGTGACTGGAGCCTCGCCTGGCGTGACTTGAGTAGCAAATACCTTGAGCAAAGATCCGCTGGTCTTTCGTCTCGTTACAAGAATTCTCCTCCTCTCTCCCCCCCCCCCCCCCCCCCTCCCCTTCCCTATCGTACCCGTGTAACTTATAACCCGAAATGTAACCGAACACAGTTTTACTCTGGATAAAATATACCGCCCTCTCGCAACTATAGTCCAAACGGAACGCTGACATATCGATGTCATAAATCAGGGCTGTAAACTTTTGGTGACATTCGAAGGCACGCAGGCCGCCAAGTTCGTCATTATACCGTTAATTGTTTAGCTTGCTTGGTAAACAGAGTTTAGGAAAAAGTTTATGCCAAGTTTTTAGACCCGTGGGGGACAGGGGCGCCTAATGACTGCAGACACGAGACGCGAGACATGCTGGCAATTTAGCGGTCATATCAATTCGGAAACAAATCTGTTTACGCTAATTATTGCCAAATGTCATATCGTGGAGATTGAGATCTCAGTTAGGAGGAGAATCGACGAATCGGATGCAGTAATCTGGAAAATGATTCGCAAGAATTACCCCTGCATCGAACGACTTGCAAATTATGCGTGAAAAAGTATAGAGAACTAAGACGACTCCATACAGAGACATGTTTGCAGTTAATCTTGAGGATGGATTTCTGGTTTAATTCCGATTAGGGAAAGGCATTAGGGTCAGAACGTCGGGTGATATCGGAGGGCATAAATAGATATAGATAAAATGAAGTGGGGAGTTCAGGTGTCCCAGATATCGACATAAAACGTCGATATAAGGGGTCAGTGAATCTAAGCCATCGTGCAGGTGCGTATTTTGGATCTTAGGAGACCGCACCGTGTGTTGGCTGGCGAACCATCCAGCGAACGCACAAATTTGTCAGACTAACTTGGGCGCCGCAAGGTGCCAGAACTCCCGAAGCGAGCATGCGATAATATTACTGCCTTCTAGGGGTTGAGGGTTGCCGAGGGTTGGACTGCACGCCAGTCCGTGCTCAGACGTGACTCGTGATAGTACGACTATATTTTTCTTCTTTCCTCTCCTCTGTTATTTCTTCGAGGTTGCTGCAGCCATGTGAGCGATTATATTTACTCTTGGCTGCACGTCAACCAGAAGGTAGAATATATTGTTAGAATTCAATTTATACGAGCGACGAATGGTAAAAGATTCGTCCTCGATAAGGACACCGAAATATATACTACGGCAATAAAACATCAGGACTGCTCAGAATTAGCTTTCGTTATAGTTTACGTACTAGTTCAATCCTTTCCAACCCTGCGCAGCCACCTAAATGCTGCATGATGCTCTTTCTGCATCGCGCAACATTTTCTGAAATTTGTTATTTCCATCGCTGACATAGAAACAAAACGAAACAGAAGAACAAAAAAAAAATGCAACTTTCCACGGTTTGACAGAGCCTTTTTAAATCACGGTCTCCTCGAATCTCTGATCCTTGCTCCCGCTCAAGCGAGATAAACGTGGCCGTAAAATTGCTCGAATAAATATGACGTTCGGGGAGATTCTTCAAGCGCAATGAATTGGTAAGTAGATGTTTATAAAACAGCTCTTTGATCCCACGGTCTACCGTAAATTATCGCACCATGTAAATGCGAGTATAACACATATCGCACCTATACGCTCGTGCGGGTATTAAAAGAACATCGCATTTTCGCGGACTCAATAAATGAACGGAATTGAATTTTCACAGCACATGAAATTGGAGAATAAATTAATAGAACAATAATTTCGCAATAATATTTCACTTACTTTCCATATACCTACCTGGTTCAAGTTATACGCCTGTAGTAGTTCACGACGTTCACGTCTCCGTATACCTATGTAAGGTGTTCCAATACCAACATAATGCGAATCGTTATTTTTATCGAGGCGACGAAAGAGAATCCTCAACCTTTTCGCCCGAAATGAACAAAGAGCGGGCAAATCGATTGGGCCCGTTTGTTACATAAGTGGTTAGCACGTGTAGGTTTGGATATGTATGAGTACCAAGTCGTGTAACGGCTTGACTGAGTGAGTAAGTAACACGTAATGCCGATTTCTGGAATCGTGTGAGTCTGCGGGAGAATCGCGTATACAGTTTTGCATGCGGTCCGGTAATTCGTTCGCCGTTCGCAATTCCGTAAGAATTCCGCAGAAATTTTCCGCCAACAAAAAGCTAAGTTAGGAGATGACCAAGAGAGAGAAAAATACAAGATAAGAAAAAGCAAAAAAATACGCTCGCAAAAAGTTACGCCCGCGAAAATACGCCGAAAGCAGACGCCATAGCCTTGATATTTGCCGATTGATTGGCAGCCAATTATGGCGCGCGTTGTGTCCTTTCGCGAAATGCCAATTCAAATTATATACACGAAGCGTTTAAGCGACTTCGACCAAAGCGCGCGCGCGAAAGCTATTCCGCTCTAATTTTTACACGTTAAATTCTCTGACGTTGCGAAACCGTATTTCGCTATTCTTTGGCAGCGCAATCCTGCGGACCTTTTCTGCGGAGGAAAGGCTATAAAACTGGAGAGGTGCGTCGCTGCTATTGATTCCGCGTGTTTCCTTTCGGAAATTACGCAGTTTTTTTTCTCCTCCTCCTCCCCCTCCCCCTCCTTCTACTCTTTTCCCGGTTTCGTTCGAGGTCGATAGGTCACCGGCACAAGGCACTATCTTATACATATATACGCCTATAGATAGACCGATACCAAAGACATGCGAGCCCATAGTCTCCGAATAAATAGTAACACGAGATCCATGCATATACGTACCTATAGGTATACCATATGACGTATACACCCTCGGCGAATCACCCGCCAAAATCGTTTCCTCTTACCGATCATCACACACGATTTTCGACACCTTGTGACTACATTTCGTGCAGAACTTAACTTACGTAGCTCGGAAACGCCGGGCTTATAACCTGGATTCGATATCGACTATCCATGATGGGATAACTTTTCAATAAACATGGATAAGCCCGGCACTTATTTATTTATATATTCGTTAAGCACACACACACACTGCAGCAGCTATACACGTTCTAAGGTGTTCGAAAGAAGGAATCGTGTTTCAAGATGGCCGTCCCTTGGGACTACGCGCACGTCGTAAAAAATGCCCAATTTATATAGCATGTATTGTTAACACTTAAACGGGCGAGTAATTGATCGAAGAATCGAATCCAAAATTGCAGAGAGACGACCGTGTACCAAATTTGTAAAAATCGTGTTGCGTTTTCGTTCAGGTATATGCGAAGAACCGATTCAGTTACTGACGAACAGGTAATTCTACACGTGATGAGTTTCAAATTCGTTTAGGTGGTTTTAACTCGAATTTATGATGTCCATTGATGGGAAAGAACGGAACGCGACGCCCATCATCGGTTTCCCTTTGAGTTCCCGGAGCCGGGCTTATTAATCTCTTCTGCCTCTCGTGATAGCGGTGCGCCGGTGTGATCCTTAAAGACGAGACAGGTTAATAGGCGTGTATATAATTTGCGAAAGATTTAATGAGAATTATGTCTTTCTGTTCGTCTAAATCTGCAGACTTCAGTCGCCGGTTTAATGTATCGCAGTAAGTCATAGAGTTTCAAGATTTTCCCGAAACCGATCATCCGGATCGTTTTAGGGCGAGAAAACTCATCAGAAATGAAAAAGAACAAAAAAAAAAAGAACAGAGAAACATTCGCCTTTTGTTTCAGGCGTAATAAAACATGGAAGACGATGGATGTCAGACGAGAAATACACGCGAGATGATGCAGGTGTATTTGTTAACGTGTGCAAGGTATAACTACGTGAACACGCGAGAAATGTATGTATGCGGTGCAGCAGTTCGGTCACGCATAGAAGAGCGAAAACCAAAACGAAAAAAAAGAGAGAGACAGAGAGAGCGAGAGAGAGAGAGAGAGAGAGAGAGAGAGGGAGGGAGGGAAAAAAATAAAGAAATTTATAAAAACCGATGAAATAATAAAATAAAAAAAATTAAAAGAACCAAAGCCAAACTCGTTAAGCGGTTCGCGTATTTTATTTTTACACTTTTTATACTTCGCGGTTAATGTAAACATATTCCTCGAAGAACCCCGCGCACTATATACGACGACGTCTCGCACGGACCTCGCCAGGCCGCGGTCTACTTTGAACAAGAATTAAGGCACACTAACACATACGCATGAATTATGGAAGAAAATTCCACATTTTTATGCGAAACATATCTTGTTATTTCGCGATAAAATACATACTTCTTTTTTTCATATTATTTTATTCGCCGATTTTATTACTCTCATATCCTCATAATAACTCGCATGAAAGGACGACCGTAGTAGTATATCACGTTGATTGATTCGGACTTTTATTAATTAAAACGTTGTTCGGCAAATCACCGAGTCGCAGCGATCCTTCATACGCTAAAAACCGCGTATTAGACCTCCTCTTGCAGAAATTCGCGATTTTTCCCGCCAATTATTTTTTCTTTCTTTTCTTTGCGACTTCAGTCTCGCTGAAAAAGTGCAGTACGAGTTCGATTGATTCGTTAGCGAAATCGCTGCTGCAGCAGCTCTGCGGAACAGTCTCGTAGGATTCGCTCGGTATAAAGTTACGCTGCGCGTAACCGCGTCGCGTCGCGTCGCGTAGATCCTTTTATCTCCGATCGCGTCCGCGTCGGCCAGGACTACATTACGTATTTATCCTGCGACCGGACCCGCGCCGAGGTGGTCCCGCGAAACTGGGTGACTCAGACGTCGCCCTCGTCGGCGCCGCGCCGGCACCGGCTATGCGAAGATGCAGCGGAGGTTCGGCTCACCGCCTGCGGCAACTACCTCTGACAGCTACATGAGAGACTTGACTAATCTATCCCACACCTCCGACGCTGCGTTACGTTTCTGCTCTGAATTCTATACGTAGAGATAAACAGAGAGACGTGATCCACCCTTATCGAAATAAAGGAATTATCAAATGGTTGGAAGTCGGTTTTGAAACGAGTCGTTTTTTTCTCACATTTTTTTTACTATCGAAAGTTTACTTCGCGTCTGCGATAATTAGGAAGTGCCGAAACTCCAGCAAGTAAAATTACGTGTTACGGTTACGCTTATACCGAGGCACGGAGGAATCGTGCTTCGAAGTTTCTGTTTTGCAACCAACGCGCTCGTGTGTCAGTCCAGTTGCACGCCACGGGCGCAGTGCGGCATAACACATTAATCAAACTTCATCAAAACCCGGTTCAAACTCCACTTTCACCATAAACCGGGTCGGTTATGCTGCACCGAACTGCACATATAGGTACGTGCCGAATCGTCCGTAGTGAACCAAACTCAACCCAGCTACTACACTGCATATCGCATACCATGCGATTTGAACCACTGCACCAAATCCTGTCGAAAGGCTCAACATATCAGTCGATTATAGCTTTTTCGGACTTGAAATAAGAGATAAACTTCAACCTGGTGTTCAATTTCTATTTCAGGTTCATTTTATGGGGACTAATCTGTCCGCGAAGTAATTTTCAATGATCCACTTCCATCGCGCCACAACTTCATTCGTTATAGTTTCTTGAGTGAAATCATGAAAGGACTGAGTCGTCCTTACATGTCTTTTAAAGTTTAGATCAAGAATCGGTCTGTTCATCTGACTACAGACATTAGTTTTCGATGAACAATCTGCAGATGCCAAAAGCATGCTCGATCCTTGATCAGACCATATAGTGTATGAAGCATTCTTCACAAAACCAGCCACTTTTTTCTTGTGACGCCTTCCCGAAATTTTCGAAACTTCCGAACCTTACGACAATTCCATTTTCTTCGACTGGGGCGATGGGGAAGACTCTTTTCTCGACACGGTGTTCCTTAGGAAGTAACATGATCGATTTTTTTTTTTCAGGGGGATAATGGAAACGTACTCGACCAAGTTGACGACGTAAATTCTCGGTATGATCGTGGACGTCGGGGGCGGTGGCCCTTGATCACTGTGGCTTCGTACAGAAGGAGACAACTCCTTGCGGAGGAGGTCCCAGGCCTCTATATTCGACGGTTGACCCTTGAGGATCCGAAAGGCGCGAAAGACCGGTCTCAGTCATCGTCGGCGCGTCACGTCTGCTATCCACGGCGAAGACCTTCCCCACCATTGATTGGACCAGGACGAAAAACGTCGAGGTAAAACGCGCAGAATTTTAAATCGAAAGAAGCAAATTCCCCCATACAGATACTACTTCCAGTTTAATAGCCGGTTCATTCTCTCTTTCTTAGAAAAAAAAAAACAGAAAAAAGAACCAAATTCGCGAATTCGCGGCTATAATCGATGCAACAATTTCGACCGATCACATTATACATTCGGCTCGACGAGATTATTCTTTATTAACAATATCATTAAATTATGCAGCATTAATATATGTCGGGGAATGATATCGAGTTTCGTTACGCCGATTTATGCGCCAACTCGTTTTACCCAATCGGCAATCTCGGGCGAACCTCGCGTTTCAGACCTATAATTAAATGTACTAAAATTTAATGGTTTCATAACCAGCATAAACATATTAGGTCCAGATCGCGTCGAACTTCTCTTATATTATCTTCGCGGCATTACCTGTAATTGGACGAAAACGTCGAAACCGAATCTGCAGAAATCGGCGTGCCATATAGGTGTATGATCATCCGCTGCTGCAGGGTGAGAGAATATCACTGCGCTTTATGCACACGTATATTATATGCAAATACATAGTATACATAGTATACATATGTGGGTCTACCTGTTGTTAATCTCTCTGTTATGAATAATCACCGTTAATATATTTTCGCGAACCGGAACGCCGGCAGGAGGAATGAGCTCGTATTTTTTCCAACTCGTATATGCTATAGGTATACTCGTACGGGGGCATGGCGTACGTGTATGTATACCATATTATATATGTATAAACATCCATACATACGTGTATACCAATAACACGAGCTCCATGGACGCCGCGCTCGGTATTCGAATTTAATCTTTAATGCCAATCTCCTCTAGGCAGCCACGGCTATTGTATTTCAAAGCTGACCCCTACAGCGAGTGTACAAGGTTACCAAGTTTATTGCAATTTTCGAACGACCAAGTCCCCACGTGCGATACCAAGCATAATTTCTTGCCTCCGCGTACGGAAGACCGCGAGAATCGGCGCGGCGGGACCAAGAAAAGCCTTAACTGTTGCCGATTTTTAGTATCGTGTTTTTGCCCGCCCTTATTCAGTTTGTCAACCTCTGCGGGACCATCACCTTCTTTTTCGTATTCAAAGAATAATCAGCGATGCTCGACCAGGCGCAAAGTGTCCATGTATAAATTACCGATTTCCCGTAAGCCGCCGCAACGCGATTGTTACTTGGATAATTAGAATTCTTATTCCTATATAGCTATCGTAGCGTGACGCAGTGGTTAAATCAGATGAAAGACGACGCCCCAGCCTTTCTTACGATCACCTCACTTCAGCTTCCCGATTCTCCCATTCCTCTGATCGATTCTCAAGCCATAGCTCGGTCATGCCGATCGCGGGAATCGACCTGCAACAGGACCGATGACAAAGATGCAATTATGGACGAGCTTCTCAGGAAGGTCGTAGCCGTCAGGGGTCAAGCCGAAGGTCTAAGATCTAAGAGGAACAAAGACCCTGCCTCAAAGTGTAACAGGGATATTACCGATCTCGAAGAATGCACTCGAAGGATCATAGAAGGTTTATATATATTTCAGTACAAGCTGATCAGTTCACATATTCCTCGGCGAAATCGGTCCAGGGGTTTCGAAAAGGAAACACCTCGGCAACCGATCGTAAGATTTCGATGAAAATTTCATTTTTATTCGATTTTCACCGAAATTCATAGAAGCAATATTCCAACCACTTGTTATCTCAAGCGTTTTTTTCTGGATTGGTTTAATGATGTCTCGATTCCAGGGCCTGCGGGTTTCGGCAGCAGAAAAAGGACATCAAGATCGGTCAAAACAGCGATCGCGACCGAAAGCGAAGACTGCATATGTGCCGAAGTTTCTGAAAATCTGCGCATTAATGTTCGCAAAAAAACTGAAGTCCGTCGATCCTCCCGCAGTCCAAGTCCCGAGGTTACGCACATAATACGAATCGCTATGAAGTACCACGGGCAGCAGGATCACTCCGCGGATGAAATATCAGAGGAAGAATACAAATCCCAAAAGCTGTCTGATGAAGAGATAATTGTTGACAAAAGGGACGCTGATCAGCCGGATTTCAACCAAAGACAACGCTGTCCCGGGGTCAGCGTAGCTCTTGATTTCACCTTAAACTGTTCAAGCCTCCAGCTGACGTCACGAGACGTTTGCGTCAAGACGTTGAATAAAGGCAAGGATCAATCGGTCGAAGATCAGACAGGACTCTGATTAGACTTATTGATTTGTAAATCGAGATCGTTTAATTTTGCCGGTATTTGTATATTGGTGCGGTCCTTAATCTGATCATTTTAGAATTTCAATGCTCGCATGGGTCTGGATGTCTCAAAATATATACAAAAACATGTCGCCAAAATTCCAAGTTCCTATCTAAATTTCAAGTACTGCCCCAAAGCCTTCGAACTTTCCGATTTAAATAAAACACGATTTCTGACATTTCGCGGTTAAATTTTTTTCTTCCTATCGCAGTATAGCTCCAAAAAATCTCAAACTTGGTACACTCCTTGCCTGTAGTAGTAGGTATTTCATGAAAATTCGTCAGATTTTCAACGATATGATTTTCGAAGCTACAGCGCACGAAAAAAATTTCTTATCTCCAAATTGTGGTGGATAAAATTTTGTCGTTGAAAATCGGTAAATTTTTCACGGATACCTACTACTATGAGTAAGAAGTGTGCAGAGTTTCAGATTCAGAGAAGCGATAATGCGATAGGAAGTCAAAAATAACACCGAAGTACTAAAAATCGTGTGTCATTTGAATCGGAAAGTTCGACGGCTGCGTGGCAGTACTTAAAATTGATACAGAAACCTGGGATTTTGATAACATCGATTTGTATATATTTGGAGATGTTCTGGCCCATGAGAGCATCGAAATTCGAATATGACCGAATCGAGGAGCACCCTAATATATATATGTATATATATCCGCGGACTAACCAAACTTCGGATTATTATCCCACGCAGCGTCGCGTCGCATAGCGTCGTGCCGCGGTATATACCGTGACGTTGAAACAGGTTTTATTTACGACACCGATCTTTGTGTAGCACCGTATAGTACCTACCATACAACTGAGGAATTTCCCACGTCCGTGACAGTCCTTCAAGATTTTAATATCGAGTCCTTCCAGCTTATGATTTTACTCTAAAGTCTAAAAGGTCCTATAAGCTCGACCGTTATTCGAACACTCCGAATAATAATGCATGAGCCACGAGGTCAGTTTCGCATCGCTGCAGTATACCAAAGGATTTCCAGTCTCCCAGCAGCTACTGGGTTCGTTGACAAGATGAGAGATATGTTAAAAATCGAGAAGCCTGCAGTCGCCAGGATCCTGAGGATTCGCGAATGAACTGAAAACACGATGATACTTGACTAACTATTCATTACCTGTCACTCGCAATTAGCGACGTTATAAATATCACATGAGAAAAGATATCCACTAGGTCCATCTCGTTATGCGGATTCCTTTTTCCTCGTCCGGCTAACAAAGAGGGAAAAATAAAAGTGTAAAAAAGCAGATGTTGAGGTGTGCTAATTTTGATAATTCGTTGAAATCGATAGTAGCTATACATAATATATTTAACAAAATCTGCATTGTCCTTCATATAATAATTTCTCCGATTTTTTAATCGCTGAATCCTCAACTTATATATCTTTGTCTCGGTTCGTTGGGGCACGTTTTTTTTAATGACTTTTTAAGAGCAGTTGTTAATCTATCCTCCGGTTAAATTATGGGATTTTTCGCACCATATAGTCGCGGAGTAAATACCTTAAGATTTAATCGAGAAAAAGAAAATCGAAAACTGCGAGTCTGCAGCCGCGGTGCTTGAGATTCGCGAGACTGCAGCGTCTCGGTGTGGCTGTGGGGGCGACTGAGAGGAACCCCCTTCGGCGGAGAGAAGGAAGAGAAGAGAAGAAGAAGACGAAGACGAAGGAGACGAAGAAGAAGAAGAGGAAGAAGAAGAGGAAGATGAAGAAGAGGAGGAAGAAGGAGGCTGAGGTGGTGGAGGACGAGGGGACCACGGGGAACGGCCATGAACCATTTTCGCCCTTAGAGCAGCATCGAACGACGCGCTGCGAGCCGGCGAGCACCGCACAACACAGACAAAATAAAAATGAAGCGAAAACCAGCGGAGAACGCGCGGAGCCAAACTTCCAGTCTGCAAGTCGGAGAACGGATCGCCAGGACCATGCAAGGGGGACCCGCGATCGCTGAGACCAAGAGACTATGGACCTCCGGAGGCAATGGAGAGCGTCATCTCTCTCGCCTACATGCATGCTTTATATTCACTATTTATTAAAGAACTTAATTGATCGCGGACCGGTACTGATCTATATTAGGTTTGATATATACATATACATATATATATATAATATACACACACATGTATGTATATATATACCTGTATATATGTATATGTTACCATGGCTATAACCACGACGACCGCTTTGTAAAAAGTGGTTTGTTGCGGGCTCCTGCGCAACGGATTCGCTCTGATTGAGGCGAGGGAGTATATAAGGTAGGCATACCTACATATGTGAAAAATTCCCTCTTCCATAATACCATATGTTGTCTTTTTTCTCATAATCTTCAGCCGTATTGTATTTCCTAGAATCTTTTTGTCGTTTTAATTTTCTTTTAATTGTTTTTCTTTTCTTCTTTCTTCAAGATTAGACATACGAACGATTCTCGTATTATATCGATGTGTGTACCCTTCGCGTAGTCAATTTTTTTCTCAATTTTCAGTCATCATTTTTTAAGTAAAATTATGTTTCATATTAGAAGAAATGGAATTATTGGTCGAAAAATTGATGGATATATTGGGCTGTTTTATTAAATTATTAGTGCAAATTGTATATTATGTATTAATTGAGCTTGATGCTTTAATATTGTAATTAAATAACCTGTATATTTATCACATGTTTATTATGATAGGAGTAATAAAACTGACTGTAAACTATATCACGTTTTGATGAAGCGATATGCGATTTTTATTTTATTTTTTTGCTCTTTTCCTACCAACATCATTAAAACATGATGAAATCTGTATGAATTCATTATTCTTGGAAGAATTTCGTTAAGAATTTTAAATGATCATTCGCAACTATCGAGAAATTTCAAACAGTGATAAAATTCATTCCTTTTTCTTTTTGCTCTTTTCTTACCAACATCATTAAAACATGATGAAATCTGTATGAATTCATTATTCTTGGAAGAATTTCGTTAAGAATTTTAAATGATCATTTGCAACTATCAAGAAATTTCAAACGGTGATAAAGTTCATTTTTTGTTTTTTTTTGCTCTTTTCTTACCAACATCATTAAAACATGATGAAATCTGTATGAATTCATTATTCTTGGAAGAATTTCGTTGAGAATTTTAAATGATCATTCGCAACTATCAAGAAATTTCAAACAGTGATAAAATTCATGTTCATGAAAATCTGAAAGTTATCTGAAAAATTTTCAAATTTCGAGTCATGTATTATTTTATTAGTTTTCTAATTTTCGATCGTTGCCTGATTGATTTAGCTCGGCGTAATAAAGTTTGAAAAAAATTAGGAGCAATCAAGAGACTATTGTGCTCCAATTTGACAGGAACCGGTCGAGTGATGGAAACAGCTTTGCCTATCTAGAAACGTTAGTCGTATAACGACTCGAATTACATCGCGGGCCTATTCTCTCTTCTCCTCCCTTTTCCTCTTCGTTATTCCCTCTTTCCTCTTTCCTCTTTCCTCTTTCCTCTTTCCTCTTTCCTCCTCATCCCTCCCTCTTTTATATCTCGTTTGTATTCTCGGCTTGTTCTTTGGCCAGCCTCTTACTCGTCTGCACCATAGAGTCTGGAGCTGGTATAACGATGACGTAATATAGCTGGACGCACATGTGTATCGCTATTTCCAAGAATAATTTCATTATATGCGAAACTCGCGAGGAATTTACTGACGCGTATCCTCCGCACGGCTCGAACCGTAGTACGTATATCTCGTTAGCAAACCTTATATCGTTATTTATTGCATATATGTATAGCGATCTTTGAATCGATCAGATCGGGTCATCGCAAACTCACGGGGCACCCAAACTTTCCTCGGACTAAAATCGAGACAAAATTACGATCATCTCGTCACATCCAGAGACTTCACAAATATTTATCTCCCCCTTATTATTGTATTCCTTTCTTTTTTTCCTTATTTTTTTCCTCGTTTTATCTTTCTTGAAAAATTAATCTCTCCCGGGATCATCCAGTTAATGAGAATATAATCTCTTATGTGCGTGGGCTCACTCGTTCGCGTGGATATAATCTTCGCCATTCTTTCTGGACGCCTCATTTCTCTATACTAGTATACATATATAACATCCTAGTATTTTTGTTCGAAAAAAATTATCCACTCTATTTCTGAAATCTGTATATATACATATATTAGGTATATATATACGCGTATTTGCGTATTCGAGATATCGTGAGTTTGTCAAATATTATCTAAATTCAGTAAATTCAAAATTCTATGGAATCACCCATTATAATTCGAACTATTGTTTAAAATGCGATAACGGACGTAGATATACCTTTGTACCTTGTACTTTTGAATCGTGCAGCATTATATATCGAATATATGGCTGTTTTGTTCATATAAGTAAGTATTAGGTATGTGTTCAAAAGTTTTCAGTTGCGGTATAGTGAGATAGTGACGCAACCATATAACGTTGAACAAATATTCTAATTGCTTAAAATTAAATAAATTTCAAATAATCGACTAAATTGCCTTCCAAGGCGCTGTCAGACGAATTGTGCCAATTGACATACGATTTAAAGACTCAAAGACGGAATGATTAACGTTACAATGGGAGGCCTCACAGGAAGGCTTCCATCACCGTTGATTTAGCTTCATTAGTATTCTTATTAATAATTTCACTAATTGCCGTTTGGGGAGTTAATTGTCTATGTCTGGGAACGACTGCAGGCTCGCGCGACAACCCTGTATAGATGTATACGATCCTAGATATTCCCCGAGCTCCCTGCACCAGTCACTCTCTAATACCTCACGTCACGGGGGGGTTGAAACCCTCGTCAATTACGATGGAATAAAAAAAAAAATTGATATAATAACTGTATTTCTGCAGACAGAAAATTGATAAAATATGAAATAGTACGTTGAGTATCAAGGGCGGAAAGAACTACATTGCGAGTGTGCAATATGCGTGCACACTCGCCAAAATAGCCTTGCGCCCGTGATGCGCACGATATCTTTCTTAACACCTGCTCGACTGCTTAAATGCCTCTGTTGAGACCGAGTGAGCGGGCGCAAAACAGAACTTTGCGGCCCGAGGGCCTGGAGTTCTGTTTTGCGCGCGCTCAAGAGGTCGCAAAGTCGCATTTTCGGAGCAAGTGTGAAGAAAATAATACTACAGACAGCATATCGGGCTCCAGTTGATTCATTACTTTTCGCTTATCGCTGCAGTACGCGTTTTCTACTATAGTTGAAAAAATGTACATTTTTTTCTCTCTCCTCATCGCTGATCTTCGAGAACTTTTATCAAGTTGAGTTCCACTGTTTAACAACGTCTGATTTACATGCGGTTCGTATAGTGCGTGAAACGCGAAATGCACAATCAACCACGCCGTGCCCCTAAAGCTTTCATTATCCACGGGTTATTTTGGCGAGGTGAATTTAGTCCCGAGTTAAAGCTAAGGTCCTCCTCGATTGGTTGGGCACAGGAGAATTGGCAGGAATGCAGTTTGCAAGGCTATACGAGAGCTGCAGTGCAGCGAAGAGCAAAGGTGGCGTGCGATCGCTGCTTGATAACACTTGCCTTCGTACCTTCCAACTGCATCGGCAACGAACTTATCAGTTTTTTTTCGACCGATTTAATGGTATACGAATTCATCGCTATGGGTTTGTTTTTTCGTTTTCTTCATAATCGGGAGAAAAAGAAAATTTCCCCCCCTGCAGATAGAAAATGAGCGGATTGTTCTAACAGGTGGGAGTGGGTGCAGATCCGCGAGGTCTTGTGTCACGAGTTTGTCGACGTCTTGGCGGGGTCTTCATCCCCACAAGTTGTATACATATAATCTGACCCAGATCCCCGAGTCTAACCGAGTAAGTGAGGTCTAACAGGGAGTCGGAAGGGTCGGGGATGGAGATGGAGACTGAGACTGAGACTGAGACTGAGACTGAGACTGAAGCGGGGGACGAGGACGAGCGAGGAGAAGCGAGGAGGTCTCGAAAGCACACAAACAAAATATAACAGCGCCAGTTACAAGGAAGGTTCGCCTGCCCCGACGAGATGAGCGGAGGGCTCGCGGAGGGCTCGCGGAGGACGTAGCGAAAGAGGACGTAGGGAAGGGAGGAGGGTGTACCCTCTTGAAGCATGAATGAATTACGGAGGGTAAGAGAGGGCCGTGTTCATTCATTCGCTTCTTAGCGGCCTAGAAACCCACAAAAAGTGTATCTCTAAAACCAGCGGCGTAGCACCGCTTAAACCAACCCGTGGCAAACCGACTTCTACTCTATAAGGAACCCTAATTTCTCTTGTCTTCTTACGTCCGATGTTCAACACCGCACAACCCCTTATACCTACATTCGTGTAAAACAACGCTACAAGGCTCTACGCGCGCACCTTGCATACTGATTCGTTAAAACGGGTTGAAAACGAGTTTTCACAGACGCGATTAATGGTATATTATGCAACTAGTGCGTAAAATGAATTTTTCTTCACAGTCGGCGTTGAAAAAAAAGTTACGCACGAGTTGCATACCGTATTTTACGCACGCCTTGCGGCTATCCACTTTACACACGGCGTTGAAAAAAATCACACTTCACGCATCGAAAATTTAACTTTACACACGCGCTTTACGCACAGTCGTGCATGAAAATTGTTTCTTACTGTTTATTGTTTCTCAAGTTTCGATCAACGATACGAAATTGTAATCTACGATAGGCGAAGTCCAGACATGAGTGGGTAATCATAGTTCTGAGAAAAAAAGAAAAAAAAATATTTTATCACGTCATTAAGTTTTAGATTTCTCAATCGTAATGAATTCCTGAACCATGTGATATATCATCACATGTCACCAGCATAATACTATATATATATACTAGTATAACGTTTCGGTTTCGAAATGATGATAAAGAATCGGCTACAGGTTGAGTCCGCGCGGTTGAACCGTTGACCTAGGTCAGTTATCGCCCGGCACGACCCACTTAGGATTAACTTGGGATCTTTTCAGAACCCTCAGCCCCGTGGTCTTCGATTCGATTAGGTGTGGATTTGTTACGGGACGATGAAAAAATGAATTGGTATTAAACGGATTCTCTTGTATTAGGGGTTTCCTTCGGCAAGGCAGCTCCTCGAAGGGATCTTGTAAGGACGTTACCCGAGCCTGTTACGTCATAATCCACTTATCCTTTTCATCGATCGATCGCCAATGGTGGCACACTTTTTCTACCTATATACTGCATCCATAGCTATATATACCTATATATTGGAATATCTTTCTTTCGACTCATCCTTGCCCGCGAAGGACTTATTCAAACCTCTATATCTACACCTATATACCTATATACATACTATATACACCGAAGTTTATCAATCGGTGAAACCTCATCGGTAACGTCTTCATGATACGTCTTATACACCGCGAAGGAGGGGGGGGGGGGGGGGGGGGGGGATCATTTCACTCTATCATCTCGTGCCTTACAGATCACTATACCATAGCGAGCCTCGGGACTATAAAAAACGCGGCTTGTTATACCGTGTTATTATAGATCAGAATTGGTATATATCCACCAGTGGTTACCGATGATTGGTAAGTATTTTTAAGCATCTTTTTTTTTCTTTTCTAACTTTATTTCTCATCTATTTTCAATAAGGTATAGGTGATGCATGGGATAACTGCAGGATAAGGGATAAGGTAATATACATTGGTGGTAATCGATGCAGGTCTCTCATGCATCGTAGCTCTTCAAAAATTAATAATATAGGAAAGTGGAAGAGGAATATAAAGCAAGAAGTATAAGAAAATGTCGCAAGGAAGGAGGAGGACCTGCGGGCCTGCAGGATGGGAAAAGTGAACCGAATAGAAAACACGAATCGATGAGGGGTTTATAGGTCAAACACCAATACAACGGTTGATATCGTACGGCTTAGCAGCCGATCATCCCCGGATCCCAGTAATGACAAAAATATGATCCTTGCGGGGTCGGGATGATACGGGATACGCGGCTTAAGTAAGTCTCTAGGGCCAGAAAGTGCGGCTCCCTTTTCCTCTCGGTCTCTTCTACTCCTAGCAATTCCCACTCTCTCTCCCTCTCTCTCTCTCTCTCGCTCTCTTGATTCCTCTCGAACCCTAACCGCCCCGGATGAAGGATGGTGTCGGGGATTCGCACCGCAAAATATTACCAGCGGACTACCCAAAAACCTGGAGATACGGAAGAGAGAAGGAGGAGGGAAAAGGAAGCGAAGGAGAGTAGAACGAGACGGAAAAGGATAAGGATAAGGCGAGGGTAAACATAGTCGCTTAAGTTCTTGCGCCTGAGACTTCGCAACCCAAACAACGCCACGTGTTCGTCGGTGGTACCCCTGCATGCGATCCTCTTATCGTAGTACAACAATAGACGAGAATAATTCTTACGTCTAGTTATTTGTTCGGCTGATTTCGATTTCTCACTGCACAAGGGTGAAATACCCTCGGTTATCATACGCGCGTGTAACATTAACCGTTAATTATTTCAGCTAAAATAGCCTCCTCGACTCGAGCGTCATCCTAATGCTGTAAAAAGCTCCAGATGCGAACTGTGCTTTTTGCACGTCTGAGCAGATATAGTATAGAGCTAAGGATCGGCCGAATGTGAGAATCTTTTTGCTATTTATCTAATCGAAAACGTGCGGAATGAAACGACGGGTATTTACGCCTCTTTTATACACATATATATACGTATATATGTTTTTAACGTACAGTATATGTACAAGTGCGTTCTTTGTCGGCGACGATAACCCCCGGATTGAGGATAGTGCGACGCACGACCTATATGGTCGTAGAATCTTTAAGTATTATACGAAGTTCCTAAATCCTGCGCACGATATTGTTATTACCTTAGATAGAATACAAGGTATTTAGAAATCCCTAATTACCCGGTGTGTATGTATTTCAGTGATTTTCTGAATTGCATCAGCATGCTTCGGACAAATGATGTCTTCGTGATGTAAACAAGATAATAGGTTTCTTTTCCTACTCACGACGTGAAGGATAATGACGATGATCTTGGCATTATAGTTCGAGTATTCAGAGGCTCTCAACCTGACCCCATGCAGACTGTACGTAATGTTCGAAGACATTCGATTCTTTGCCGATACAGTCGATCTGCTCTTTGTCAATTTTCATAAGAATTCGAGCGAGCCGATGAACACCTTTCATCTCCTTATGTATCCGTCCTGGTTAGACCTAGTCTTGCAACTCTCATCCTTATGGGTATATCACCATTAAATAACATCGAAGCAATTTTAACGTCTTCTTCGAGGGCAAAAAATGCGAGCCTCTGCCCTAGACTGAAGAATGATCGGCCAGGCGCCGACCGCCATCATTCTCTCTTTCCCCCTGTATACCCCCTTGGCCATCGCTCTATCTCGCTCTTTCTCTCGCTATGGTACTCTCATGGACTCGTTAGATTCACCCCCAGATTAGGCCTCGTGCTATTATAGCTCCAGAGGCGGTTTGGTGTAGCGTGGTGATTCGAAACGTTCATGTATTCACGTGTCTATGAATCTCGCTCTATAAGTATACGTGCGTCGATGGATACGTGTCTATCTATCTATCTTCCATGTATACTTATGGTAGTACATTATCTATACTTATGCATATAGACGGTGGACTTTGGCGCTTACGCATATTGAAATTTCAGAGATTATATTCGTTCATAGAAAACAACAGAGAATTCGAGTAATTCTAAATCGGGTTAGGATGAGATTCATAGTAGATGAAATTCAAAAAAACAAAAGCCGTAGATGCCACTGAGGAATTTTCCGATTGAATTTTCCTCTGATTGATCGAGGAGCTGGCTGCGACCAGATTGAAGGATCATTCACATGAACGCAACAGACCTAGTCGAATCGATGCGATATTTTTCGTGAATGGTAGCAGTCTTGTCATTTTCAAACGTAGGTATAGCATCCGACGTCGAAATGTCGTGTTTATATGCAACTTTTCGCAAAAAGGGCAATTCGCTTTGCTCGATCGGCCATATTTGCTTTTCCAGTGAACTCGAGGTATGGTTGATGTCGCGACGAATGATATGATGTTTCAATTGTTCATAGAAATTAATCGAAGAATCGACGGTTCGGAACATACCGTGAATAGTCGCAAGAGTCATCCCTAACCAGCGCTATTGTCAGATCAACAAAACGTGTATTGAAGAAGCGAAGAAATCTCGTATAAGAGCCGAGAGTCGAGTTCGGCGATGGATGTTAGAAGATATATTATACTTCGGTAGGGCGGTAACACTTGTTTGATTCAATTCCCGGAACCCGATGCTCTCCTGGTTTTGGTCAATTTTTCTTTTTCCAAAATCCAAAGTGGCCTCTTCGTTCCTTCGTGGGTATATCCGCTGCAGGATACCGGTCGTCGTTGTGCATTATGCCCCCGGGCTGAACAATCGACTGCACCATATGGCCGCGGGGATCGTAAGATTTTAGTGAAATGACTTCACAGTTTGATCCGTGACGCGTAGTTCCGTAATGTTTTCGGCGTTCTGGTTATCTCGGACTGCCGATTTCACGCGTTTCACCTCCCCCGCACGAATCTAGTACCTGTTGCAATAAAACTCATCACATTTGAGTCTAGCTACCTGAGCTGCGGGCAGGAGGAGATCGGGATCCATTTCGTGGCATAATCGAGTGCTACCTGGCCGGGGATACCCGGGCGTCTCGTAGTAACTCTATGGGTAAAAGGTGTCGTCGGACGAGGGCGTCGAGGAGGTCTGCGGGTCTGGAGCCACGCGACCAAGCCGTCGCATCGTCTGGAAAGGAGCACCTCGATTGTGTCCCAAAAAAAGGTAAAAAATAAAACGAACCAGGCCTACTTTAATTCCGGCTATTATTGAAATACGCCTGGCACGTGCCACCTCGATCCCTTGAGTATCCTGGAAGAGTCCTTGTCTGTCCGTTCGTTGAGAAGAAGTTGCTGAGGAGAATAAGAAAAGGAGAAAAAAAGAGAAAATCAAAAAAGGAATAAAGGAACGCGGGAAGGAGGGAGGGAGGGAAGGAAGGAAGGAAGGAAGGAAGGAAGGAAGGAAGGAATCAGGGAAGGGTGCGGGACAGATCCATGCATGCAGGCATATAAAAGTTACTCGCAAAAACAGATTTTGTGACCTGTGGAGACCAAAAATTTCGGGGCCATTCCCTTTCAGGACTCCGCAGAACCCTAGGGAGAGAAAAAAAGAAGAAGAAGAGAAAAAAAAGGAAAAAAAGGTCAAACGATTAATGGGCACCGACTCTCTCTATTTATCTTGACCCTCCCTCGGACTGCACGCGATCTAAATGCTGTCTTACAGAAATTGAAGGTGTAGAAAGGTGCACTTTTCTCGGCCACAAAAACCCGGAAATCTCGAAACTTTTTAATGAATCATCCAGGGGTAGGAATCATAGGTGCATCGTAAACAATCAGTTGCTTAAATCATAGAAGGGTGTGTGAAATCTTTCGAAAGCTATCAATAAATATGTGACCGATGACATAGTCGATGGAAATTCACCCACTGTTGGCTAATAGTCGCGGTTTGATAGCTGATAATATAACGACTCATTCAAGTCCAACGAGTCCATGCAAACATCTTCAATTCTGGCATATAATGGCTCCCGTCCAGCTTACACTCAAGTTTCAAGAACAAACCGAGAGATAAGGTATAGATGGTCAAATTTCAGTCGTTATCACGTCATGCTACCAAAATCTTAATGATTCGTGTTCATTTTCACATCTGTTTTTCCTCAACTTTCGAACCAGATGATTTCATTTTTGCTGAGAGATATTCTGCACCAAATTTCTCGGGACTCACTCGTTGCACGACGTTCGTCACCGAATTTTGATCTCTTTTGCACGAATTGCAGTATATACATATACAGGGTGATATTCCAGGGACATCTCAGTACTGAAAGTCTCGGACCGTTAGGCCGCTGATAAATATGTGCGCGAAATCATCAGGCTCGCCGCTCGACTATTAGGTAGCTATAGTATAGCCAAAATTCGATCAACGCGATCGTAGCCACAGATCGTAGCCGTGGATTTTTCTTTCCTTTTATTTCTCATCTACGATCGGTGGCTACGATCGCGTTGATCGAATTTCGACTATACTATAGCCACCTAATAGTCGAGCGGCGAACCTGATAATTTCGCGCACATATTTATCAGCCGCCTGACGGTCCGAGACTTGCAGTACTGAGATGTCCCTGGAATATCACCCTGTGTATAGTACTATATCGACGAAAATATGCATAGATTCGCAGATATTTCTTTGATCTGTTCATTAGTTGCGAGTTTTGGGCAAATATTTATTCAACGAAGGACTACGCGCGATGTTTGCTGTTTACATTCTAGCAGTCGATAGTAGGTATAGTATAAGGTGGGTAGGTATACGGCTTGCTGTACGGCACCGATAAGACCAAAACTTTATCAACGCTGCAAATATTGGTTGCGCACCCCAAACTCGAGATTACAGAGAATTAGAAAATGTTTTCACTCCACATATATAGGCATATCCGTTTGAATTTCATGTTAGCTCCGCGCCCAGTCGGAGATATCGTTATCACAATATGCCGCCGCGGAAGCGACAAGAATTAAGTATTCAAACGAGGAACGAGAAGAAGAAGAAGAAGAAGAAGAAGAAGAAGAAGAAGAAGAAAAAGGAGAAGAAAGAATCATAGAAAAAAGAAAAAAAAAAGAAAAGTAATTGCACATTAGAGTGATCCTCGAAAGGGTGAATTTTAAAATTTCCAAAGTCCTGCATCTCTCGACTTTGGTATAACAACCGGATAATCTATTGCGCGGTGAAAACCATATTCGTCAGGTTTTAAATATTCAGTTGAAAACTGGCGCTGACGTAATTGCCGATAAACACGGATAATGGCATGATAATATTGGTGCTATTACTGCATCAGGCCTGTACTATACGAGCTGGTATCGTAATTCGTGAGACATTAGCGCCTTGTAAACGTGAATGTCAGAGCACCCACCGCTTATACTACGTTGGCATCTCGTTAGGTATACGGAGTAGTACTACATACCTACTATGAGCCTTCGTTAAACTTCACACGCGATTAAAACGAACTTGGAAATACACGTGTAACTACACTCATGACACATACCTCGATGATCGTTAACGTCGTGAAGTAGCTCCGTATATGAGAGTATGAAATACGAAATTTGGGGAGCGGGTTGAAGTTGCGAATTTTTTTAGGACGATTTTTGATTTTCAAAAATTTTCAAGCTTACAAGACTAATTTTGGTCTATTTTTCAGGATTTGAAAACAAAAATAATTCATTCTGATCGAGACCCTCTCTACAAAACTTCGATGTCATAAATGATTGATATGATTTTGAAACTATTTTTTTTCTAAAAGTGCATCGCAAGATGATTAGTAATTTGACCAGTAAATCGCGTGGATTTCTGCAATTTATTACTGGATCAGTTTGGTATACAAATCTTGACAATTTTAATTCGATGCTGCATCGATACATATTGCGATAAATGATGATAATAAGAGGAATGAGTATCTTCCGTTATACATATACGAAAAGATTTTCGGTCTCATTAGCCCTTGGCTCTTGAAAAGGTCCGGGTTTGAACTTGGTGAATGTTCTGATATGTTGTTATCGCATTTCTCACGGTTGGGTGACACAGTAAATCTGATAATCTAAGACGCGAACGCGAAGATTAGATTTTTACAAAGAGTATAGTAGGTTTCTATCGCTGCCACAGCTATCGCTATATAATATGTATACGAGCTCTTAAACGAAACTAGAAAATTTTTATCTACGACTTATATTTAGTACATAATACGTAGAATTATCTCTATGTTTTATGGATTCCTTATAATCATGTTAACTCAAAAATTACATCCGAATAGATATCAATGAATAAATTTCAAACTGCTCAAAATACTGTTTACACAATTTTTCGAAGATTGTGTTAAAAAAACAACAAAAAAACCAAAAAAAACGTGAGACTTAAGATTCAGATAAACTATCTGGTTATCTGGTTTTGATCGATGAATGGATTCAAAGTGGTAAAAAGAAAAGAAGAAAAAAAAAAAAAAAATTGATCGCAGTATTTTCAGTTTATGGGTGAAATCAAAAAAATTTTATTATAATTCCGAGATGCTGATAAGAATTTCGAGCGCGAATGCTATAATTCTGATTTACACCTCTGAATCCTCACGTAGCTTCGGCCATAATTCAACTAAAACCGAATTATACCTCTCTCGTCAAAATTGAATAACAAAGGAATTGAGGTTCCGTACAGAATCGAACTAGAATTTCTACCTATTCCTACTCTGGAATTAACACTCGGGCATAATGCATCGCTCCGCGATATTTATAACGAGAAATTAACGAACGAAAGAATATACTTGCATCGTTGTGTTAGTGTCTTTAATCTTTTCACGGTGGTCTGCATCGCGAGTGATTTAGAAAAAAAAGAAAGACCGAAAGAACGAAATAAAAAACACTATCCGTAACCGGGAATATCTTATCAATCTTCGTCAGAAAAAAAAAAAAAATACGAGTTTAAGAAAATCTTACGGTTTTGTGCGCGTGTGTGTGTGTGTTTCTTTTTCTCACTCGTTACTTTTTACTTTTTATTTCTTCTCCAGAAAATACTTATAGCTGCGACAGTTAAACTCAATCGCATAGACTTAGACAAGTGACAGTTTTCTCAATCCATCAACTCTCCTTTAATTGGATATACGTTGGCTGGGAAGAAAATAAACGAAACACCGAGCCTGCAGCAGCTTTAGCTCGTGCATTTGAATACATGTTCAAAGGGCTGCGGTATATGGGGTTAGTATTAAGTATATTGGGTGTAAAAATGCATGCATGGTGCAGGTCTGAGAGGCACTGCATCCGTTGCATCCTGAAAGTTAAGAAACTGGGTAGAAAGAAAATGCGGAATAAATGCGTACCAGCTACGGGGGTTGGTTGGCTTTATGAGAGAGACGCGCAAGGGTTGAAGAAGAGGAAAGGTAGGTAGGTATAACGGGATTTTCTACCTGGCCTTGGCCTCACTCCCACGACTCTTGGATGAACACGATATTCCCTGCAAACGTAGATATGCTATACAATGCTAGTAGTTTGCTAGCCTATTCCTATAGTACACTGCAGCCCAAAACCCCGGTATATATAAGGTATAAGCTGCGATATATCTAGGCAAAGTGAGTATAAACCCATGGGAAAATCGAACAGATGCAGATTGACTCGCTTTTGTATGCATAACCAGAGTAAACGACAAATAACCATACCGCGATCTCTTCACCCCTTGACTTCCGGTATTTAAAGACCATGCTGCATGTATCGAAAATCGCGGTGGGGGTGAATGCAGTGCGATGATGACGGTGCATGCATATGCGATATGTACATACCTCGTATATATACATCTACATATGTATAGGTATGCATGTATATAAAAGTGAATAAAAAATGAGAAAATTTAACGACCGGAAACGGTCATCATTCTTTATCGGATTTTTATTTCCTGGTATATATATATTTATCTCGATATATTTCGATTTCTCGAAGAAGAGCTGAATCCTCCGGCGGTTCGGCAGTGAATACCAAACTAACTGCAGCAGACCGAGCTCTGAGAGTGTAGGTATAGCTGGAATACGTTCACAGG
Source organism: Tenthredo livida (assembly GCA_963992785.1). NCBI lineage: Eukaryota > Metazoa > Arthropoda > Insecta > Hymenoptera > Tenthredinidae > Tenthredo > Tenthredo livida. The sequence continues at coordinate 42,428,848 of OZ023065.1, forward strand.
CTTCGTCATTACAGACGGTGACTCAGACCAAAACCAGTTTGATATTCCTCTTATTTTACACCACTAAGTATATTATATTAGATTTTATACACTGTCATTGATTATAGACACCGATGAATATATACATATACATATACACATATATGGCGAATAATTTGATACCCTATGCGCGATCATCGGTGATGTGAAAAAATTCGTCGGTCATTATAACGCGAGATTTTTATTGAAAAATAAATTTCAAAAATCTGTATATATAATGCATAAAATTGTATGAAAATTTATAGATATAAGTACCTATAAGTCGGGGTAGAAATAAATTTCAATCGACACTGATTGCCGCCGATTCATAAGCTGTTTGCTTTCCGAAAAGTTTGAGAAAAATTCTATGTACAAGCAGGATGAATAGACGTTTTCACATATATATATATAGAAAAAATTTCAACCACCCGGATTTCAACGCGGGATCAAATACATAGGTATAGGGCTATAGGGGCGGGTCGTCGAGGGGAGGTAAAGAACCATTATCCGTGAAACTAGCAAATCTCCGGGGGTGATTTTGAGTTTTACAACTTTTTTTCTCTCGTTTTTTCTCGCTTTTTTCACCGAATCATGACAAATCGGGGTGAATGAAGGAATTACGGTCCTTCGGGGGTGCAGGGAAAGTTTTCTTAAATACATACATAGAAAAGATTTGATAAAAATTCGACGTATAGAATTTATATAGGAGAAAGAAAAAATAAATAAATTAAATAGTAAAATAGCTTGTACAAAATGTTATACAAAATCCGTGAATTTTTATCCCGAAATTTTGACACGTTATAGTGACAGCCTAATTCTTGTTTTCTATACCGTGATCAAAGCTGGAATGACGTCCCAAGGTTCGTATACTTGCGACTATAACTATAAGAAATCTGCGAAGTCAGTTAAGAATATATATACGACATGATATTTTCTCCTGATATATACTAATTTGAATATTATAAGAATTGGGGAATATATTGAAACGAAGAAAGAAACAAAAAACAAGATTAACTATACAGGGTGATGTTCCCGGGACATCTCAGTACTGCAAGACTCGGACCGTCAGGCCGCTGATAAATATGTGCGCGAAATTATCAGGCTCGCCGCTCTACTATTAGGTAGCTATAGTATAGTCGAAATTCGATCAACGCGATCGTAGCCACCGATCGTAGATGAGCAATAAAAGGAAAGAAAAATCCACGGCCACGATCTGTGGCTACGATCGCGTTGATCGAATTTCGACTATACTATAGCTACCTAATAGTCGAGCGGCGGACCTGATAATTTCGCGCACATATTTATCAGCCACCTGACGGTCCGAGACTCGCAGTACTGAGATGTCTCTGGAATATCACCCTGTATATATGTAGATATGTAGGTATATACAATATATAGAGTTCTGTGAACTGTGAAATTCCATAGGGACAGAATCATCTTTCGCGACCGCACGGAAGTCTCGCGGGGGCCTTCTCTCGAATATATAAGTATATTCTTTTCCTCCGCGGTCTTTTCTCTGTTCAAGGTAAAAGGTAATAGCAGCTCTGCATCAGGCAGCGTCTCTACTCTACACTCGAAAGTTCATATTCTATGTAGTTCCACACTCTACTTGTTCGGAGAGACTGGAGACTGGAGATCGGAGAGAGCCGAGTATAAAATAAGTCGATGCAAAGATCGAGATGCAATTTGATCCTTTTGGTCCTACGCGGTCGGTAAAGTTGGTAGTCGTTGAGTTTTTGACATGAATGAGGTGACAGGCATTGTCCCACGTGTCCTCCCGCAGGACCATATACGCTTCTTTGATCATATAATATGCCTAAGCGTGCAGTGCGGTGCCTTTAATATTATTCTTTACTTTTTATTTTACCATATTATCGTCCTATTCTATTCTATTCTATTCTATCTCCCTCTCTCTCTTTCTCTCTTTCTCTCTCTACTTCTGCGTGATTGAATGCCGTCTGTTACGCACATGGGTTTTATTTAACCACTTCAACGAGTCACTTTTTAAACTCACTTTCCCGTACCGAATGACGCGTTTCAATAATTCTATTATTTAATTTATCCAATAATTACACACACGCATGTTCGATCGCGGGTTTAAAATTCCGAGGGCGCGAGAGATGATATAGAGACGTTTCACCTGTAGGTGCACGCAGGTATGAATTTGGTTGAAAGTTGGCAAGCCGACTCGGTGTATCCTCGGGTCAAAGGCTTTGTCAAGAACGTTGGGTTAATCACACCTAAGCTACCGAGGAAATTAATTAACGCTAGATGAGTAAGCCTGTGATTAAATCGCCTTCAAATCACCGGCCGTATAATGAATATTCTAGTACTAATCAACTCAAGCGCATTCCTTACGCAATTAAATTCAATCTGACCTCATATATGATATTATATATCATATGTATACGGTTGCTATATATATATATATATGTATAAACACGTTTTTTTTTACCTATACCGTACCTACATCACCCTCAGATCTATTTTTTTTTTTTTTTTAAGGGATGCTGATCAGCTAGTATTTCAGATTTTATGGAATAACATATTGTTTTCACAAAAGATTGAATTCACCGAAAAGAAAGTGATTTTTGCGCACTAGGTCGTATCGTATCGTTGGCAATAACTTTTTTTCAAATAGGGAAAGAATGTTCGAAAACAACTTAATTTTCGGATGATTCAATATTAATCTTCATCGAATATCACTCCTAAATCATATCAGGGTGGATTCATCCCCCAAAATTTCGGAGTACCTAGTTATTCGATAAGCAATGCGACCTGTACCTTCACTCTACTAAGACACGAACTTTTTCTTCGGTGGGACGAATCCACGCCAAAAAAAAAAAATGAAAAAAAACAAATAGAAAAACAAATTTGTGAGAAAAAAATTTCTAAAAATGCATATAATTTTCTCTGTAGGTACCCACCTGTATTATCTTTCCATAGAATTTTTTAACATTATGGTATGTACGTAACGGTTGTATAAGTTTTTAGTTTTTCTTTCTTTTTTTTCCCTTAGGAAGATTTTTGTAGAATTCTGGCGCCGCGACGCGGGTGGTGGTGAACTTCCTACGGGCTAAGTCCAGCCTACTTTGGGTCCCTCTTTTGTTGACGTTCCGGAGTAGCCATTCAGCCATTGTGTTGTACCGATGTAACACATTGCAGAAAGCATTATATATACAGTAATACCCCCAAACCGTGGATCAACTTGCCCATTCAAAATCGAAGCGAATATTTTCGGAATCTTTGATCTTGGACACACAATGCGAAGAAGAGTTGGCTTTGTTTCACGCATATACATAGCTGCGTGTGTACGTACAATTTTTATACGCGTCCTTCGAAGATCAAAAACAAAAAAAATATATTTTTTTAATATACCCATGCGTATCACATGTCCTTTTCTTCACTCGCTCTTTTACTAAAAATATCGGCAAAAATCAAAGCTCTTTCATATTTTGCGAATGCTGATGTAGGATTATATCATTCGATTTCAAAAAAGGGAAACGGGCTTTAAAAACTTCTTTTTCTTTTTCCATCAAGTTTAAAAAATTTTCAACAAACTGGCAGAACTCTTGATGTGAAAAAAAATCTTATTAAATAATGACTTTTTTTTTTCGTTTTCATTTTTTTTATTTTTATTTTTGCAAGCCTCAAGCAATCAGTCATTTAGGTTGGGTTCTATTAACGTTCTGAATTCCTGCATCACAATAAAATATTTGCTTTTCAGCCACTCTGTTTGTATAGGTGCAGGGTCTCAAGGTCTTCTGTCTTTTTTCTTTTTTTTCCTCCTTTTCTCTCTTTTTCGTTCCTTTTTTTTTCCCCTCTCTTACTCCCTCTCGCTCATGCTCTCTCTCGCACTCTCACTCTCCCTCTCTCTTACTCCTCTCTTTCTCGTGCCGCGGATCTTTCATCTCCAGTCAGCGTGTCTACTAGCGTTTCTGAAAATATCAGTTCAAAACAACACGTGGTTGTTATATACTCCCACAACTTGCGCGTAGATGCGGTCTCTCTCTTCTTCATGCGGTTCAAAACTACATCGAAAATCACACGTGCGGTTACCAAGTCCAATATATGAGCATATGCGTCATGGTACATGAAACATTAAAACGATAATATCTCACACAAATCGTATAACATACTAAAAATATTTCATCATCATATTTGAAGACAAATGTATAGAAAATATAGAAAATTGTTCGTTTCTTTATTTCTGTATAACCTGATGCGGCCATTACTCACACATTATGTTTATACATCACCCCGAACCGAAATGATGATAAAGATATGTAATACACTTGTTGCAGGCCCCCGATTGGCTGGAATTCTTGATTTCAGAAAAACCAATAATAGCGATAATAATTGATGAGTTTTACCATGCGCTTTTCGCTTTCCGTTCATTCACTGGAGTTATTACGAGGACCGTGTACTTCAATGCCATGGACGGTATTCGTAAAGAGGTGCAATAACCATATAATTATATGTATACGCAATTGTAAAAATTTATTGTTAAGATTATAAAAATCCTGGAAATCGTTAAATATCCATTGCTGCAGGTGCTAGGTAGAAGTAATAACGTATACTGTACCTGTATACCTGCGAATAGGTAATATTTACTCGTTCTACTCGTGTGTATAGATAATTTCTGAGGGATAACGTGAATGGGGCAATAATTAGGATAATTAATGTTAAAAGTGAAAACGAAAAAAAAAAAAAAATCCAAGAAATGCACGAACCAACGTTGTGAATAATAATGAAAATAAAAATTTCAGAACCATTTCGGCTACAATTTATATATTATATATGGTGAATATTATTTAAACGGTTACATCGAATTCTGGAGGACAAGGTTTCTAGTTTCAAGGATCCCGCAGGAATAATTTTCTAGTATTATGTATATAATATAAAGGGGTTGAAAAAAGCAACACTGTTGCACCCTACTCAACTAATCGAAGCTCACCTACTGTGAGGGTGCCAAAAGAGAATGAAAGAGAAAAACCAACGGCGAGGGGGGGGGGGGGGGGGGGGCGGGATATATGTACTGCCTATAATTTGCGGTTACCTCGCAATACGAAGGGGGTGCATGCACCAGTCCTTGGAATTTTTGTAAATTGTATTAAAAGGAACATGTAATTTTCATTTGATTTCCCTTTTTTTATATTGTAACCACGCGGTTAAAAGAAGCTGTAATTTTTTTTTCTTTCTTTATTTTTTCTTTTTTTTTTCTTCTCACCCTTACAATATGTAATACCTTCGGATTCTTATTTCTTTATAACCAAAACTTTTTTTTCCTACCGCCATATAATATATATACAGAGGTACAATTTTATATCAACACACTCGTACATTACGTCCTTACAGCAGGTTACAAAGGAGTGGGTATTTTTTTTTCCGTTTCAATTTTTTATTTTTTTTCTTGTGTCTTATTTATTTTATTTTTTTTACTATTATTTTTCACCCGTCACACGTATATTGCAACTGTGACGCGAGGGTGTTGTGCGTGCTTTGAACGCGCAGGCTAAATGGCTAAATATCTTGTTACAAACGCGGGGAGAGAAAAGAAAATAAAAATGAAAATAAAATACGATAGAAGTTTTAGGAGAAGAAAAAGAAATTATTTAAACCGGATACAGTTTGCCACAGGAAGTAAATATTATTCCCTACGTTTCTTACGCGACTCTCTCTCTCTCTTTCTCTTTCTCTTTCTCTCATCACTCTATAACCCAGAACTCCCAGGCCTTGACAATGCCGCAATTGTACCCGCTCGCGTTTACTCTGAAATTTTTTTGTACAGAGTAAGACTCTAATCTTTGTCCAAACTCTGATGACAGACCGTTACAGCTTTTTATCGCAATTTAAGAATTTTATGCAATAAAATAACATCGAGCGGGATTATACCCTTATTGCATATTGTGATACAAGTGCGGAAAGCAGGTAATATCCGACGAGCGTCGTTTGCAGAACGTTATCGCCCGCCTCGATAATATAATGCGCAAAAAAGAAGACTAGTGCGTAAAGTATAGTATTTGCGATGTGCGCATGCGCTAGCTCTCAGTTTTTCCCCTCCCTTCGGGAATGAGGTACCTTACGCACGCTGCACTGACCTCGAAAATCAAACTTTCGAAACAGGTATTGCAAAAACATACTATATCTAATTCCAGTGGTTGGATTTGCGATGAGCTATTGTTTGCGAATAGTAGCAGTTCTATGATTTTCCAACATATTGGACGCCAAATGTTGGCCATTTTTTGCAACAAGGGCAATACGGCTGTTATTTGAGCAATTCATTTTTCCCGATCGGTGATATTTGATTCTGCAGTGATCACGATGTCCAGTTGGTATCGTGACGGAGCATCCCTCCCAATTATGCCCTTATTCCATTAAGGGGACCAGTACAGCGACTTTTCGAGAAATCATCATAGTCCGAAATCAATTTATTTCATCACCAAAGTTCATTTCACATCAAAATATTTTTCTTTTTCCAAATCATGTGTCGTAAGGATTTTAGAGCACCGTTGGACCGATTCAGGTCATCTTGGATTCATTTTCTTCAGAAAACAAATCCTCATCATGTGAATGGAGGAATTTTGAAAATGTTTCGTTTCGGCCAAGTTATTTAAGAAATGAGTGATAATAATTTTTGCAAATTTGGTAAATTGATCATAACTTATGACATAATTTTTTATTTTAAAATCCCTACATTCACAAGATGAAAAATGGTTCACCGGAGAAAATGAGACGTCAAGAGATTGAATTGAACCAACGGTGTGCCAAAATCCTTACGACACATGATTTGGAAGAAGAAAAATATTTTTATGTGAAATGAACTTTGGGTATGAAATAAATTGATTTCGGACTATGACAATTTTCCGAAAAGTCGCTGTACTGGTCCCCTTAAATTCATAGATTTCTTCCCACAATTATAATAACGCCGGTAAATAAGAATCATTTTCTATTTGATCACCTGACAAATGCCATATATATATCTATACCGTGATAATCAGGTGAAACCGAATGGACCGATCCCCCACCCGGCGGATGATTCGTATTTTTATGGGGATAGCTACTCGTTGCACTGAAAATCCTCAGGGTGTTTTGTTGCATCGACCTCGTGGCCAAATAACCCTAGGGATTTTTCAGCGCAACGAGTGGCTAACCCCATAAAAATACGAATTATCCGCCGGGTGGGGGATCGGTCCATTCGGTTTCACCTGATTGTCACGGTATACGAGGCGTCGCATTTTGGGGGCTAGTTTACGCGATATATTCGACTGTGAGCGTCCCATTGTCGGATACGTTTAGAAGGTAAAATAAATTTCCTGCGGGGGGATGAAAAAAGATAAATATACGACTGGCCAACGGCTAGCTAAGAGTAAAATAAACGTCCTTGCGAGTTTTTGGAAAAAAAAAATATATATTTCCAAGGACTCTTCCTCGCTAGGGCGGGACGGGAGACTAGGCCAGTCTAAAGCCCCCTTTTTCCTTCCCTCTTCTGCCCCTGGAAAATCCCCCCGAGTAATGACGGAGTTTACCGAAAATCCCCGAACTACTCTGACTACCCTGACCACCCTGACCACCTTCAACTCCTCCCCCAAGCCTCGTCAGCCTTGGGGCGAGTCGATTCTAGAAATTCTCGAGGGGAGTAAGGGGCGTCCTGTGTTATGGCCGAGTTCAACTTGTTTTCTTGAGAAGTAGAATTCCGGGAAGTGAAGATTTATTTTTCTGAAAAGACTCTAATGGCGAGCTCCAACTAGCGGGTCGCGTCTTCCTCTAAACTAGTTGAGTTACTGCCTTGTAAGCATGACTCCCTCCCTCGACCCTTACTTCATTCTTTCACCCTCTCCCTCGCCCTCTCCCTTTACCTCCTCTTCCTTATTCCTCAGTCCTGCATCCTGCCTCCGTATATACCTATGTAAACCGTACCACACACAAAACCGAAGGATGCATCATACTAAGACCAAATTTCACGTAACGATGTTCCACGGCTTTACAGGACTGACTCCAACCCCAAAACGAACATCACATTCGTCCGATGAATGAAAAAAATTATAAATAAAACAAAAAAACAAAAAAAATATGGCGTCTTGAAACTCTAATGCATTGATTTTATTTTTTTTTACCTTTTTTACCAATTTACATTCTCCGTGTGAAAATTTTCCACATATGCACCCTTGGGCGTCGTAGCATCCTTTTATCGCATCTTTGATAGTTGGGGGGAAAAAAGAAACAAAAACACAAAATGTATGAAAAAATTTGTAAAATAATGCAACTGCGGGAGAAGAATTTCGACGTTCAACGATGCAGTGAACATGCCGAGTTATACCTAATACACTTTAGGTGTACATATATATATATATATATATATATATATATACCTATATGTACCTAAACGTTGTAGGTATATGTTGTACCATGGTGTTTCTACGTTGCGTTATGTTAGACGAACCGAAGTCGATGTTTTTTGAAAAGTTATTATATAGGGTGGCTAGAACAGCTTCCGAGGGGTGAAACCTGTTGCCAAACCTCCCCTTCGTCCATCATCCCCCTTGCCCCTGCCATACCGAGGCCCCACCACCACCAACTCTCCCCCGAGAGTTGAAAAGAAACTTTTATCTTCCTTTTAGTTTGAGAAATAAAATCATCCCCAAGGAATGTAAATTGAGCGCGGTAGATAATTACTCCTCCGACGCTAGCAGATATATATGTATATCTATATATACATATATACATAATAGATATATAGATATATCTTTACCGATACGCTCCACGGTCCTTCTTTACGACCAATTTCTTATCTACGTTAATCTTTACTCGTATCTATTATCTGCCCACAGTACGGCCTATGGTTATAAACATTGGCAATAATTCTTGCGGGTTTGATAAATCGGAGAAATATACTTCATCAAAATGACCACTATTTTAATTTCAATAAATCACTTTAGTGAGTAATTTGATTCCTCTTATTTTTTTTTGTTCTTTCTCTTCTTACCGAAATTTACGTTATTGAATATTTTTATTATTTGTATGATCGTTGAACTATAGACAACGTCATGTACGACGTAGATATACCGTGATTTACTCTAGATGCGGAACGCCAGGGATACCAACCCAATAAGGGTGCTATTTCATGGGCATGAGTAAGCCGCAGCAGCAGCTTAGTAACTTATTAGATGTTTCTAGTAAAATCACTAGATTTTTTGGTTGGTATCCCTGGCGTTCCGCATCCAGAGAAAGTCACGGTATATAAAGACGTGTAGCATGTGATATTAGGCCTCGAGAAGCCCCAAGTACCTGCACACATAGTTTTTTCTTTAATTTCTTACATATGTATATAAGTAATGTATATAAGACGATACAAATACAAGATAATATGATAGATGATTAGTAATTAATCATTGAAATGAAGAAAAAAAAAAGGAAAATACAAAAATTACCTTACATTTTCTAATTAGATATAACATGCCTGTCTGAATTACAGGTAGTTAGAAGTTAACGGAGGTATGTATTATTTAGTATACATACCTGCGTATACATAGACCGTTTACAATTGACTATGTGTATTGTATATACCTATATATATATATACATATATATAATTGAATAAAATTACCATTTTCATCTTTGGCAAGCAATTAACGTTTCCCTTGATTTATTCCGGGGCATAAATAATTTCAAGATGCACTAATTATTGCCGGAGTTCTATCTACACATGTGTGTGTGTGTATACAATACCTATATATATTTATATGTATAGTCTCATCGCGTTATATTATATACATATACGTGTATAGGTAGATATACACTAAGCTCGAGGTGTACATCCATCTCCTCGTAGATAGAAAGATGAAAGACTCCGCTCTTTCGGATAACCAAGAGTGGCCAAACTTCCCGTGAAGCGATAAATTTAAAAAACAATAGGAAACACCAGCCATAGACAATGGGAGAAATATAGGTATCGTTTCAGACCGCCGGTAGGCGGAAGCGGTCTTTTGAGGTTATTCAAAACTGGGACATTTTTTTGCCTCCTACAGTATACTATACTTGATTCTCTTTTTTATGTTTTTTGCTTTTATTTTTATTTTTTGGTTCTTTTCTTTTTACTCAACATGGGATGATGCACCTTATAAATATGAGGGGATTTTTCAACCTCTTGTCTTTCGAACCGCATAATCAAGTCAAAGTTACGAGTTTTGAGTCATCGGGTCTGAGAGTTAGTACAATCAAAGTATTTGGAAAAGCCATAAGTGAATTTATTTTTGAGTGACGTTTTCCATGGTCATAACAATGACGAGCTGTACACAGAAAAAACGAGTTGTACGAATTTAAATTGGTCCAAAAAAATTTTTTTGTTCCAAGAAAAATTTTCTTGTCCCAAGAAAAATTTCTCTGTCCCAAGAAAATTTTCTGCAAACGCATTGGAAACCGATATTATCTCGAATCAAGTCGAAAATGTTCACGAACCAAGAAAACTCTCTTGGATCGAAGAAAGTTTTCTTGGTTCGAGAAAATTTTGTCTTGATTCAAGATAATTTCGGTTTCCAATGGGTTTGCAGAAAATTTTCTTGGGCCAACAATTTTTTTTTTCTGTGTAATAATAGGATGACGGAAAGATTTTTGGTCATGGCTATTGCGCGTCTGTAGTCTAATTTGAGAAAAAAGCATAACAATAACATTTTTCCCGAAATTATCCGATCCGAAACGTCCATCAGGTGTCGCGCCGCGTCTTCAGCATGCTGTCCGAAAACGGTACCCGCCCACAACACCCTGCTGCATCAGAACAAGACAATATGATTTATTCAAAATGCAATCTGTAGACGCTTGTTGAAGGGGGAGCGCGCGAATGACGCGTAGACGAAAAGATGCCCCGCCAATGACCGAAAAATCACCTCGGTGAAACCAGTTCGCTAGAAAAGAAGAAGAAGAAGAAGAAGAAGATGAAGAAGAGGGAGAAGAATTTCTTGGACATGACGCTAGAACGCGGAGCTTCAAGAGAGAAAGACAGAGCGAGGGAGAGAGAGAGAGAGACAGACTTAATTACGTGGCATTTTTCGTGTCTTCTTTGGGATGCAGTCAACGCCGGTTCTCGATGAGAGAGAAGAAAACAGATAGCAGGATTAAAGAGAGAGGGAGAGAGACGGAGAGAAAGGAAGAAGGAGAAAATTTCTACGAGAATCTCGGTGGAAGGCGTGCCCGTTACCCGCATTATCGAAGTAGAGAAGAACCGGTGAATTTTCTTCTCTTCGCATCCCGAGCTGCTGCAGTGCAGCGGCACGCTCTTCAGTTTTACCAAATTATTTCTAAAACGATTCCGAGTCCTCATGGTCACCACTCTCACCCCCGCGACCATATGCCGCTCAAACATGATGAACTTGAAGAGCTGACGAGCTGACGAACTGGACAGGTAGGTAGATGAAACTTGTGCTCGAACGATCTCGCCTGCTTCGGTTACAGCTACTTCTGAAGAGAAAACTCTGCGACTCCCTGGAGAGAAGAGAAGACAGGATGAGGTGGCGGTGGAGGTGGAGGTGGAGAAGGTGGAGGAGGTTCCATCCCCTAGAAACCGAACCGTTCCGCGGTCGCTCGTCTCCTTGCGGACGTATCAAAGTTGACGGTTCGACGGAGCGTATTGTCTACCTCTCTCTCCTGCAGGCCAAAGTCGCCTAGGCATCGCTCGAATGGATGAATAGATAGATAGACAGATAGATAGACAGATAAATGAATAGTCTATTAGTCTGCTTGGCGAAGAATGTTTTCTATACTTGAGAAAAAAATAAAATAAATACAGTCATTACTCCCACTCCGACGACACGATGCTGCAGAGTCTATAGAAAATGTGAAAAATTAATTGAGGAATTAAGGGGACCAGTACAGCGACTTGTCGAGAAATTATCATAGTCTGAAATCAGTTTATTTCATACCCAAAGTTCATTTCACATAAAAATATTTTTCCTTTTGCAAATCATGTGTCGTAAGGATTTTGGCACACCGTTGGTCCAATCCAATCTCTTGACGTCTCATTTTCTCCGGTGAACCATTCCTCATCTTGTGAATGTAGGGATTTTAAAATAAAAAAATTATGTCATAAGTTATGATCAATTTACCAAATTTGCAAAAATTATTATCACTCATTTCTTAAATAACTTGGCTGAAACGAAAAATTTTCAAAATTCCTCCATTCACATGATGAGGATTTGTTTTCTGAAGAAAATGAATCCAAGATGACCTGAATCGGTCCAACGGTGCTCTAAAATCCTTACGACACATGATTTGGAAAAAGAAGAATATTTTGATGTGAAATGAACTTTGGTGGTGAAATAAATTGATTTCGGACTATGGTAATTTCTCGAAAAATCGCTGTACTGGTCCCCTTAAAGCGTCAAGTTTATCACCTCAAATATCATTCCATTATCGATATTTTGATAAGATCATTTTTACAGGCATGCCCCGTCGTGATACCAACTTAGACCTCATGTTCACATGCGAAATCAGATATCGCCGATTAGGCAAAATAAATTTTTCATATATCAGTCCAAGAATTGCATGGAAATACATTAATATTTGAAGTTCAATACGTTGGAAAATCATGAAACTTATACTTTTCGCAAAGAATAGTGCAGAATAAATATCGTGCTGTCGTTCAATTGGACATCACATATGTTTTCAACAACCAATCCATATAGCTATGAATAAACTTCCAATGGTTTTTTTGGACTGTATATTGTGGAATCATCCCTAAGATTATTGCAATGAGGGGATAATCTGCTCATAAAAAAAAAAAAAAAATATCTTAATTGAGTTTGAGGGATGATTTGAAAATATAAATGGCCGATGAAGAACCGTTGTATTTTCATTATTTTCGAAGGGATGTGGATGTGGATACTTCAAACAATACTGAAGTATGGGAAACGTAAGATCCCTTCGACTTTCTCCCTCGGCTGTCTCTCATCTTCCCGACACTCGCGCTCGGCGCCATTCGAATGAAATGGAAAGGCGAGTGACATCGACATCTCCGGGGCAACGGATAGACAGACATCCCCCCAGCCTTCATACGCTCTTATCTATATCTACGCATGCCTATATACAGGGTGAGGCGGTCAAAATCGAACGCCTAATGCAATCCGCATTTTTTTTGTTCCTTTTATTTTTTTCTCTTCACGCTTTTGAAAAAGGTTGGTGAAATTATTTTTTAACTATACCATAAGAACATCCGTAAAATTTTCAAAATCTCGGGATAGAAATTTCATTTCTCTATTAATTTCTATCATTCGGAAGAAAAAAAAAAGACAATTTTATTCAGAGGGTGAAAAAGGAAAAAATTATCAAAAAATCACGAGGTGTGTTCAGTTTTTAATTTCTTTTTTGCATAACACAAATCTGAATCCGTACATATGGTATAAAAAAAGTGTACATGGTTGCGTGCACGTATATTTTCTACACACATATACCTACTATATATATAACTGAGAGTGTCGACTGCGGACGTATTCGCGCCAGGCGTCAGGATCCCATCAGACCTCGGCGTGGCCGGAGGGTCAACGATGCCAAAGAGTGGCCGAGCCCCTCAAATTGATATCTCAAAACTAGGGTCAACTGTTATTCTACCGCCGGACAAATTGAATGCCGATATTTTCACAACAGTGCGAGGCCATCTTTCTTTAAAAATGACAAAAAAAAAAAAATAAAAAATAAAATTGAAATTGAAAATGAACATGAACATGAAAATATCTTGCACGCAATCTGGACCCTGACGACGGACCTATGCACCCAATTTTCGCTCGCAACGGCAAGAAAGAAAGAAAGCGAAAAAGGAACATTAGAAAATTGACAATTTATTCGAAAAATTGCTCGCAGCTACTTACCTTACCTCGTCCTTCAGATGAACACCATGGATAAGGATAACGAGGATGAAATGTATGTTTATCTGTCGATCTTAAGACTTCGACTTAAACTGCCGGCGTTAAATCATGCGGAAATATACGCTTAGGTTAAGTATAACAAGGAGAGTATCGTGTCTGATGGACAGATACTGGATCGACCTTGATCGGTAATTAAGTTTTTGCTGTGTCTCGCGGGTAATTAATGAATCCTGTTTTTCAACATTGCAGATTAATCTCTATACCGGTATATATGCGAGATATGTTTATCTGCATACCGTGACAATCTCAGGATGCGGAACGCCAGGGATACCAACAAAAAACTCGTTAGCAGCAGTTTAGTTACCCACTAGATATTTCTAGTAAAATCACAAGAAATTACTAGATTTTTAGTGATTTCACTAGGAAAATTTAGTAAGTTACTAAACTGCTGCCAACGAGTTTTGTATTGGTATCCCTGGCGTTCCGCATCCTGAGATTGTCACGGTATATACTTATGCAGTAAACGTATACAGACATGTATACAATTTTTACGTTCAATTGAATGTAAGAATAGAAAGCAATTCGGTAGAAGTTCTCCGACTTGTTTGAAGCGTCTCAGAGTCTGACGGTGAAACACGAAAATGATCCTTTCAAGCTTGCATACTTTATCACTGGTTCGTTTAAAGTTACAGTGAATCGTTGTCGCGCTATTCTTGCGGTCTGAAAACTTGCAGGTAAAAGGTCTCACGGTAAAGCCGGAGAAACGCAGCTCGGAGGTGAACAGAGAGGCTTGATTTTCAAGTACCTTATACCCGCGCAACTTTGGCTTGGGGGCAATTCGCTAATTGCGTCTCTCTCTCGGCTGTTTTAATATTGCATACTATACTCTGTCAGTGTGTCAGTGTGCCGGCGAGTGGTTTGACTTGGCTGACAGCTCGAGAGTCTACTATACGATGGATTATAAAAATTTCATACGATAAAGTATTCACGCGAAACGGGTGGGGCGGGATTCTCTATCTATTTTCAATACACGAGAATTCGATACCCCCGGCGAGATGTCCCTTAAATAATTTAACATCGGTAATGATTCTGCCACCGTGGCTTCTCAGTGGATATCCATACACCCACGCAAACCCTGAGATACATCTATAAAGTGCTTCGAGTCTATCTCCCGTTGCAGCCATCCACAAAATTGTTAAGACCATTTTTAACCCCAATTTTCACATCCTTATTTTCATGATCGAGACTCGACTGGTGCAGGACATCTCGTCTCATCCTCAAAGCGCGAGATCTACTTATTTTCCGTCTCCTCAGAGATGGCGATAGAGAAAGAGAGAGAGATAGAGCGATGAGGAGTTCGGAAGGGACGGAGGTGTGTCCAGTCCGTGGAGATGAGAGGAGAGGAAAATCGGTGCGTGTGTAGAGGGACTCTCGTCTTAGGTCCCCACGGTTACGACACCCGAATTCTGTGCAGTATTGACGTATTTTGAATACAGGGGCGAGAGAGAGAGAGAGAGAGAGAGATAAAGACAGAGAGAGAGAGAGAAGACAGCTCTGCCGAGGACCATCAGCGAAGTCCACGCGCTCAGTTTCGGCAGAGTATGGGTGTGTCCTCGCGTCTTCGTCTCGCGCTATATGGTCCACCTCGCTCCCTCGCGTCCTCGCCACCCGGACTCTCACTTCTCTATATATCCATACATACTTACACACACTCCCTATCCATCTCTATCTCTCTCTCCTTCTCTCCTAGCACCCTCGCACCAGCAGTCACCCCACCAACCATCCAAGCCATCCAAGCCGCGCTAGATATCTCCATACGCCACTTACCGAGACCAGGGTGTTCTCCGCTCGCCATTTTACTCAGCCAATGTTATATACCTTCGTTATATATTCACCAGTGGTCAAGACGCAGGTGTGGATGACGAAGGAACGACCATATCCATACAGTCGCTTAAAACGCGGAATATAATCGATTCCGTTTATGATACCATCGTGCAGTAACTGGACTCTTCAGGAATAGTTTCCACCTTTAATGAACCTCGACCAACATCCGAGAGGACCTTGATCATTTCCTTGAGCGTCACTGGACCTGGTTTTCGCGTGGCAAGGACCACGAGCCGGTGCCAGGGGTGATGTAGAAGGAGGTTGTTGGTGGTGGTACGAGTAGGAAGCGACGGTGGTGGTAGTGGCCACCCTCGCTGGTCTGCAGAATGTTGTCGCTGGAGGCAGCGGTCGTGGGGTGGCCCAAGGGTGGTCCGAGGGTGGACTCTAAAGTCCACCGAAGGGGAGCCCTACAGCCGCCGAGAGCAAGGGAGAATTTACGCCTGGCAGCGAATTCCTACCGGGCCTCATATCACGAACACGCACACACTCAACCTACCAAAATTCTCATACACTAGACTCTGAGCTACAGATCGTTCCACAGAGACTCGGTGAAACTACCTTTATCAAACTGAATTCAATTTATACTCAGCTTTTCAATTCCACAGAATATCACTAACGTTTATAATCACGTCACCGATCGTACTCCGTCTCTCCTCTCATCGTAGGTATGACCTTATAAAGCCGGCTGAAAACCCCCCTTATGTTGAAAAAATAATAATTAACTGAGTAAATGAGTCAAGCGCTAGCCAATTGTCACGCACTGTATTCACGTGCGTTCACGTAAATAGTGACAAGAAATACTTTGGTGATGAATCTTTAGGGTGAAGATTATAAGATTTGGTCAATATTCGATCGAACTTTCACCTCGATATAAACTAATGAATGAATGAATGAATGGAGATGGTGATGTGATGATAAATTATTGTTGGATATCGCAGAATGAATCTGTACAGGTCAGAGTTTTGGTGGAACTTCCTGTAGATGGTGAAGGGAATATCCACGCGTGGTTTGTCTTGCGTGAGTCTTGACACACGTAGGTACATACATACATACATACATACATACATACATAAGACTTGGAGTCGTATGTGACGGTGGGTTGGCCATAGCACGTCATAGGAGCGGCAACACCAGTCGGGCAATCACGCGCAAAGACAAACAGAGGCTGCGGACCGCTGATTGCTGAAGAAGAAGTCCTCTGCGGCGGTCGTCGTTGTCGTCACCACCGCGGCGGATGCCGCCGTTCTCCGCACCCTCCTTGGGAAAGCGCGGGAGGTAGATTCAACGGCGAAGGAAAACCGTCAGGCAAGTCGAGATGCTGACGAACGCGGAATACCAAATCGAAGACGTGCCCCCCCTGCCCCCCACCCCTCTCCCCCTACCAGCCCTCGGAAACGGCCAGCTTATTCGATAAGGTCAGCGAAACGAGTCCCTCTCCTTTCTCACCAAGCGCGAAACTCGTATACCTGCTCGAATTTATCTACGGAGTAAACGGCTGATTGCGATTATTGGGTCGACGAGTGACCCTCGTTGCTGTTTCTTGTCAATCAAGTCACCGACATCGTAAGAAGAAGAAAGAGAAGAAGGCGAAGAAGAAGAGGAAAAATGAGACGAAAAGAAAACATGATGGTTTACGCGAAGGGGATGCACACGTGTGTCTTCGTCAGAGATTTTTCGCGAAAACCTTAACGTTAGATGTCAAAAGAGCGGAAATCGAGGTACAAGGCGGGGGGATCTGTTTCGCTTGTCCAGGGCCTCGCCTCCTGAATATTCTAAGCTCTAAAAGCTTCCCTCCCGCCTCCCTGCCCGCCGCTACCGTTCGCCCTCGCGTTAGGTACGGAGGGTCCATCAGGTCCATAACAAGCTCTCTCTATCCTAGGCCTCGCTCTTCGCTTCGCCACAGCCGCCAGCGCAAGGAGGGAGACCGAGAGTGAGAGTGAGAGTGAGAGTGAGAGTGAGAGTGAGAGCGAGAGTGAGAGCGAGGGTGAGAGCGAGAGTGAGAGTGAGCGTGAGAGTGAGAGTAAGAGCGAGAGTGAAAGTGAGAGTGGGAACGAGAGAGAGAGAGGATAGACACAACCCCCGCAAAGCCACCTCTCGCCACCCCCAGCCATCTACCCAGCCATCTCCTGGTAGCTCGCTCGCTCGCTCGCTCACTCGCTCTACGCCTACGTTAGGTAAATTCGGTGTAACGTTGAGGGTGTTGGGGGCCGATGGGGACCAAAGGGGAGAAGAGATGGTTGGGGGGAAAACCACCCCGGGGGTGGACCTCCTGGTGATCGATAGCCACACACACGCGTCCATCTCCCCTTCCTTCGTAAACCACCCTCGCCTGCCTCTTCTCTGCCCCTTCTCGACCCCCGGCCACCCCTGCGTCTCAACCTCGAGAAATCGAACTGGTCTACGGTTTTGGACTAACTGTCAAACTCTGACAAGGACTTGGCGTTCAATTACAAATCATCCTCAACGATACAACAAGCTGATGTTTGAAATTTATACACAAACTGGTCCACAAGTTTCGGTCGCGGAACGTTTCCCTCCGAACCTTTTCAAAACATTTAAAATATTTCTGGCCAAGTGGAAAACCACGAGAATGAATGATGTGTGTCTTCGAAGTACTTAAAGTCAAATTTTCGGCCCGGATTTTGCTTCAGAGAAAACCATTTCCACTAAGGATCATCAATTACCCGGGGGATACATACTTTGTGAATATTCGTGTATGTAGGGTAAAGCTCCCAGGTAGCTGGCAGGCTGGTGCTCTGGTAATAGTTGTTCAGGTGCCCGACCGGATTAGCGACTAATCCGTTGCGTAGATTTGCACTAGTTCAAGATTTCCCTAAATTCAGGACGTTCAGATTTTACGAAATCGCCGGACCCGAACGCACACGGACCGGCAAGTGTCCCTCTCATTCTGGTTTCTGCTTCGAGTCTCGGTCTCCTTGAGCCGTGGTAATTGGGCCTTCCCACAAGCTGTTAGCGTCTCTCTACGGGCACATTGGATATGCGTGTGTTATGTGCTTCGAAGCACACGCTCATGCGTATACCCTCGACTCTCTCAAGTTACACAACAAAATCCTGCGTTTTCGTGCCTCGACACGCGGTATTGTCTTCAGTGCTGCAATGATGGGGATGGAAGAATGTGAAACCTGCTATGGTTCACATGTCTTGACTCTTGCCTGATTATGTTTGAAAAGACTTCCCGGACTGCTCTGATAAAGCTGCAGGGGGTTCTCGGAAGATTATTTTCGACGTATCTAGTCAAGATGTTCCTTTGAAAGGAATAGGCCCTTAAATTTCTCCAGAGTCAAAGGTCACTGTGACTGCAGGGTTGTGTCGGTGACCCTGGCACACAGTAGGCACCATGGCATCACTGGAGTCCGAGCAGTCCCCAACCACGGGTAGGATTATCGGTGGCAACTGGGAACCACCTTCAGCTATAGTGCCGCGATTCTCTTCAGTGTGGTACACCGCCTGGCCACGCGTAACTAATTACGACATCGCGAACATATTTCAAAGCAAAGAGGGGCGAAATACCCACCACGCCACACCACGCCACACCATGCCAGGCCAGGCCACGCCACACCACACCAACCTACGAAACGACGTGCCGTGTAAGCCTCGTAAAAAAATATATATATTGTACCAGGCTACTGTTTGAGTGGCATTTCGAGACACGTGTTGGCGGCATGTTTTACCGCTGACAACCTCCGAAGACTGAGCGAATATACTTTTTGTTTTCCATTCTTTTTGCTCGCAGATTTTAAACAGATGTGGAGAAACGCTTATCGCCATACGTTTCACGAATAAATTCTTTACTTTTCACACGGAAGTACTTATTCGTTTCTCAGAAAAATCATTTCTCACTCTATATCATCCGGAAAACAGTCCGCACAAAGATGCAAGGTCCGTCTCCGGATTTTCCTAATTGGTTTGAACCTGTTGAGAAAATTGTTGAGGTCTGCATGGGAGGAAATGAATTTCTGGGAATGTAGTTGGCTAGAAGCGTGTTGTCCGAGAGGCTGGAGGTGTAAATTTGGAATCTCGTTTAAAATCAGAAAATAGTTGTGAGGCAGAGCGATGGGATGGTGTTTGCGTAAGGTAACACAGACTGAGAGCGATGGAAGCGGCGCGGCGTCGGGTTCCTCCTAGTCGTACGCCTATTTGGACCAGGCGCGCAAACAAATCCCGTTTCGGTTCTTCATCCCAAGGGATGGGACGGGCCTCGCTTCAGCGCCATCTTTTGCAGGAGATCTCCTCGCTCCTCGTATCTAGAGAACATGAATAATTTGGTCTACTTTGCCCGGACGGAGATCATGGCCGCGAGACACCGTCCGCCAAAACCCGAAGAGAACAACAAGCGAAGAGACGTTTTCACTCTGAATCATCCCAACAATATAGTGCATTGTTGCCTTATGAACCGCCACTTCTTCCATGGGAGTTATTTATCCCGACTGAACCCAAACGCCTCTTTTCGTTTATCTTAACTTCCGATTTTCCCTCGTGACAAACTGCACAACGATTTTATTCTTCTTTCGCTTCCTCACGTTTTTGACATCGCAAAATAGTCGAGGATGCTGTGACGTACGTTCGACCCTAAATTCTGCGGAGCGTATAGATTTCTTGAAAATATTTTACCCCCACTCCAGTTCACCGGACGAATCTATAATTTGGTAGTTTTATCGGCTTCAAGAAATGTCCAACTTTTAAATCGCCCTGTACACATTCACGTCAAATTGACAATCTCCCGGTGTACCAGACAGCGGAGAGAGTCTCAGGCTTGTGCGCCCTAATCGCAAAGGGCATTAGCTAACTTGGCTCGACGAAGCCGAATGAGAGAGACGCGCAGCACGGAGTTGGGGTCCGAGCCAGACCGGGCCTGTGTTTAACTCTCGAAAATGACCGAGGAGGCTCAGCTGCAGTAATTGAGAAAATAAAATTAAAGAATAAAAATGAACGTCCGCGTAATCAACGAGTAAAAAGATCACGAAGAACCATCAGCCCGAAGCTCGTGCAATTTTCGTCGGTTTCTTCAGCAACTATTTTACGAAAAAAAAAGTACCCCATCGCACAGGATCAAAAGCATCGACACACGGTTTCGGACTTCCACCTCGTCATCCCCCGGTCCTAGGTACCTCGAAGTGCTTAGGTTTTCTTTCCTCCCCGAGAATCGACGTGGCCCTGGCAAAGTCGACGCTTCGAATACACCCCCTAGGTTCAAGCCTAACCACCCGCTGTGTGCACCGTTGTCGAAGGGACAATGGTGTCCAACGGCTCAACGACAATCGCTCTGAAATCCTGACGGTTTTACTGTCGCTAGAAATCCATGCAAAATATACGGCTGCTGTGAATGGGCTTTTTGGACAGTGCAGCGGTGCAGCGGTGCAGCGAGGTAAATGTATGTTTCCGAGAAAATATTTTATTCCTAAAAGGCGGTGTTACCGCTTATTTCTCGAATTAATCTTGGCTTGACTTCGCCCTTCCACGACATGCTGTAATACGCAGTTAGTTACTCGGAACCAATATCGTGCTGGGAATCATGCGGCTAATTGCAAGTCCTATTTCGCTCCCAATTTTAATAGAGCTTCACACCTGACCTGGAATTTATATTAACCGTGGATATTCGTATATTCCTGCACGACAAATTGTACGCTATATGGTTTCGTCAGAGTGATTCTTTCATACGAAGGGTTTCCTTGATCGTGAAAGTATCGAAAGCGATACCTTATTGTTAGGTGCGAGTAACACGAGATTTGCGAACCCCATTTTTAACCTCATCCTGCGCGACAAAGAGAAAAGAACGACAAAGTTACACAACGCGAAACGATCGCCAGTTATATTATTCCTTCAGATTTACTGCAGGAAGAAAAACAGAGAAAAATACGTGTTGAAAATTGCAACAAAAAATGAAAAATAAATCACCATTTTCTAAAACAATTTTCGAGGTATCCTGCAGTTTGGAAGGGAAGCTTTTGAAGGGCTGAAAAATCAATCACCGGTATCTCGAGATCTTCAAGACTTAGCGAGGATTCATTAGGACGATGTTCATTAGCGTTTTAAACTAAGTGTTCCATCAGAAAGCTGGCATTTTACTACCTTCACCACGAACGAACAACCCTCGCCGTTTTTACTGCAGTGCAGTGCATTATGTCTAACCCTCTTCGTCTAAGCTCTGATTATCTAGCCTATGCCATACTGACCAGAGTTTTCCAGCTTTGACCATAAATAGACCTAAGAAAGTCCGCTGGACAGTTCCTTCCATTGTCTTCGCTCATCGGGTGGCCGCCGCTAGATCGTCACGGTTTTCAAACGCACGGCTAGTCGGGGAGTCGGGGGTGGCGGTAAGAATTTTGCACTTGAATGCAGATTTACCGATACGTAAACCGCCTCTATATACATAGGTATACTCATGCAGGACATACATACAGCATACATATTAGGGTATATCCTCAATTCGATCATTTTAGAATTTCGATGCTCCCATGGATCAGGACGTCTCCAAACATCATACACGAAAAAATGGAGCGAATTGAATGAAACGCGATTCACTCTAATATATTGTATACGTATAACTACCACAGCAAAATGGCAAAGAGTTTCTCATTAGTGTCAAAAATTGTCTAGATTGTTCCGATTTTGAAAAGTAGGTACTAGAACTTATACTTCACGGAATTTTTCTGGTTCACCTAATCGCAGGATCTTATCGCTACAAGGTAGACAGGCCGGAATATTAAAATCACAGAAGAACCAAGGTGATAATTAGCCCTCGAGCTAGGTGACCAACAATTGAATTTCACATGGCAAAGCAACTATTGCATATAGATTCGTCCGATTCTAAGTTTAACTTCGATAAATTTTATCGAAAAGTCCATATGATCTGCATATTTCGAATTGTCTTACCAAGTCAGTGACAAGTCAGATTTTTCGGATTTATAAAATATGTTTTTCACTGCATGACAGACAACAGGTGGATTTCTTCGCTTCGCCGCACCGGAAGGGATGATAATTTTTTGGTCTTTTGACGAATGGTAGAGAGAAAAAAAAGTGTTTACGAGCTGATTGTGAGGTATCGAAATAACTGATAGTTGTACCTACATGCGTGTAGATATGCAAATTACAATACGCCGGTTAATTTTAAGATTTGATTATTAGTGACGTGTAACATTAACCATATAGCTATAGAGCTACGTGGTTCGACTGAACGCTGTAGGTACACGGTTCTTGGTAATAACTAATAACTTAATAACCAATCGACGAAATTAGTATTTATTTTACTTTTTACTGCTAATCGCATTACCGTATTCCTAGAAGCATAAGCAACAATCAACGAGTTCGGTATGGAGAGGTAAGCCGTCCATTGTGCCTCGGGTTCTTGCAATTTTTATTGCTTTAAGCCGCAATATTATTTTAGGCTTTGTGAGGATCCAAAGGCAAGACCAGTACTCGCTTTTACAATCCGGAGGAAGAGTATAACTTTTTTGTTCTTCAAATAGGTATACCGTTATATTTATTCAGATATGAGACTCCATTATTTTAGGCGCTATTTGTTATCGCATGAAGAAAACGAGAAGCTAACAAACATTATATTATCATCGAGATGGTGAACTGCGTGAGAATCACATGCAGGCTAGATGTCTCTCGTTAAAAGTTTTACCGCAGCCTTGAACGTCCTTTATACATGGCCTGTAGGGTACTGATGGAAGACGATCTTCGTTCGACTCTTCGTATCTCAGTCTGAAAATCAAAATGAAAGAAAAAATGAAAAGAAAAAAAGGAAAAAAATAAAAGAGTTCACGAAGAAATTGAGGGCGACAGATAGATTCTTGCAACCCTTTGAAAGGGGAATTTGAAACGAGATATATATAAAGAAGGCCGCACGCAAGGCAACGGGCAAAGGACTTTTGCGTAGGGGTATATTCTGTATTATAAAGGAATAACTGAGGACCAGCCCGCCTCGCCATACCCCGCGTATCTTGAGAAAAATGTATTATGGGAATCGAGGAGGAAGATCGAAGGAAGAAACGCGAAGGAAGGAAGGAAGGACTTGAGGACTCGAGGACCTCTTCGGCACACTCGCTCTCGCTTGCCGCGTGCCCCATAATCCTCTGCGAGGATTCGCGATCAGACAAAACACACAGCCAGGCCTTCAGGCACGCTCTCTGAATAGAGCTCCTGTGATGTTTCTAATGCGAAGCTTAGATTCACTTCGGGATCGCATATAAACGAATGTCAGCGTCATCAAAGACGGGTATGGTCTGCCAAAGGACGGCAAGGTTGAGGCATTTTTTTCAAATTTATATAAGCGACGACGAAAGAGGACCAGAAATTGTCGGAAAACATATTTTCGATATGGTGTGCGTAAAATATCATTTTACGCTCACTGTGTCGAAACATATCGTATGAAACTCGTGCGTAAAAGTTTTTACGCACTTGTTGCATAATGTACTATTTTGCGATTATTCGACTGATATTGATACCAAGTAAACGATTTTTGCCGATAGGCAGTTAATTCAATGAAAGTAAGTCTTTCATCTTCCTTCGAAAAAATCTTCCAAAGATGCGTTTGCACCCCGACCAAAACGAGCCAGTAGATTCTAGCCGAATGGAGCGTGGCGTGATTTTGATAAATGCTTCATCGGACCCTTCCGCATTGCAAGCCCTTCTTCTCACCCTCTTTCTCTCGTTCTCCGTCTGTCTCTAGGTTCCTCTCCCTTCTATCTCCCGACGTTACGTTACGTTAAGTTACGAGTTAGGTGATGCAGGATGCAGTGGAATTCATCTAATCCGACATGCGTACCTATACCTACGTTTCCCATGAATATGCATCTGCTGGTTAATGCGATTTGATTCATGTTCGAGAATCCTGCAGGAACAATAGAGGACATTTCAGGCAGGAACTGTAACGATCTTTTTCTGGAATCATATTTTTGCGAATCAGGCTTTCGATCATCACCGGAGTGTCGATGAGTATGAAAAACACGGAGGGTAAAATTGGGAACAAAAAGTCTTCGAATACGGAGGGCTAATTTGGAAACGAAATTCTCATGGTTAAAAGCGTTTTTTCATATCACCATTATTCCCAAAGTAAATTGCACGAATCGATTAGAATAAAGTATGTAGGTATACCTTGTAAATATGTATATCCTGTACGTATATAAACATAAAGTTTACAAGGAGCACGTAAAGCGATATTTTATGGTTCGAGCTTAAATTTCAGTTCTTAGAATCGTGATGGGAGCGTATGGTCGTAAAGCAATTAAAATTTTGCTTAGGCAAACACCACCACTGTGGGCTGCTAGCCGCCTCTGTCGCGTCGTGCCGTTCCTTCGTTGAGGGTAATTCAGGATTTGAAAGGGGGACAATTTCGAAAAATCATAAACTTCAAGGAGGATATTTTAACGGTATGAGCCATTATATTATATCTGTCCATGCCGATGTCGATGTCGATGTCGATGCTTATATTAATTATTCCAGGCTGTCCATAATTTTCAAAATTAAATGCCATTATATACGAGCCCTTTGAAGCCACCGCTTTCTAGATACGCCTAGTTCCTCTATAATCATAGTCTTTTCTCGGCTTGACTATATATATATATATATATATATGCTCATCCTTTTTCTCCTCAAGCTCCCTCAACCGCCAATAGTCTTAATGTCTTATACATGCATATTAGAATTTTCAAAATACACCGCCGGACTAGCAGGGATGGCATTATTATTATCACATCATCTTTTCCGATCGAGAACTTGGGCTTTATAGTCTCCTAAAAAAAAGAGACACTTGTAATCCGTCCATGCATCAAATCGCAACAAAATCTGGTAATACCTTGAATAATCATTAGATCTGTGATTGAATTTAGTAAGGGGGTGAAAAAACGTTTGTTTGAAGAAGCGTTAATACCTCGTCCACCATTCGTAACATTTAGACGAAATTTCTTCGTTTGCTAAGGGTAACTGTTCGAAATTATTTTGGTGTGAAACATTTTAGCCCACTTTCATGCAGGACGTGTTGATTTATTTTTTTCGAAAAGCCGTATGATTATTTTTCTCCAGAAAATGAAAAACGAAATGAACCAGAGACAGACACAGGGAGATGGTGGTAAATAGGGAGACACCCTTAGCACTGGCATTGCTCCATTCAGGGAAACCGGAAGGCACCTGTTCCCGCCGCGCCACTCCGGTGGGCATTTCCTGTATCGAGGGTAACCAGGTTAATCCCGACTGACCCCCACGTGCAGGTTGGTCCGCATGCAACCTGCCCACAAAAAAATATTCCGGTCCGGCACGCGACCATACCGGCGCCATGCCACCGAGTGACAAAAAGGTCCTCTGCTTGGGTCGGTCCCATACTTTGGGACTTACGACCATACATGCATACTGCATACACCTATGATGGTGGAACCTGGAAGCGTTTTAAGCTCCGGGTTCATTCTCTCATCTTCGGACGATCTTTCACCGATTTTCTGCCTCACATCTATGCATGTCGAATAGGAGCTTATATCGGAAGGGTTGTTTCAAATAGAGAGAATTCTTGCCTCGGAATGTTGATTTGATCGAAATTCGGTTAGGTTCTTGTGTTTTTCTCAATTTGAATGTTTTTCTTTTTTTTTTATTCTGGATTCTTATGCAGGTATATTTCCATCGCTGCAGTATGGGTGTGCAGTACGCGTGAATCTGTGGAGGTATGAAAGTTCTGAAAATTTTGGATGTAGGTCGTCTTATTCACAATTACAAGGATATCCTGTCTATAGATTTGGAAAACACACATGCGTGAAACTCTCGCGCATGAATGAGAGCCGAAGACCTGCCCAAGGTACGCAACGCACTTGCTTCTGCCGCCCCAGGCCTCTGGAGACACCCACTTCCGGTCTACACTGAGATTTCGGGTCTACACCCTAACCCACCTACCCTGGGCCACAACTGTCATTTTTAGGAAACCTGCCTCTGGCTCTGAGCGACAAGTTCAAAAAGTGCCTCCGACTCGTTACTGAAATTTTAACCATCATTTTATCACCCCTTTTCGTATCCGATATGATGATGATCAGATTTTCGGAACGATCCGGTAAATTTCAGAATTTTACATCTCATGCTTTTTTTTGCAATAATCAGTCGAGTTCCATCCTTCTGTTTTGTTGGAATTAGCAAAAGCCACTTTTAGACGAAATCCAATGATTTAATCACCGCCAAAGGTGACGAAACTTATTTCACATTCGTAGGTGTGAATTTCGCCTTCGCGAAAATGCAGGTGATTTTCTGAGAGTGAAAAAAATTTCTTTTTCATATATCCAGCAGAATATCGAAGTCTAGATTCGTGTTGTAACCAACCATTTCCATCCGCGGTGGTTGACAGGCTCGTGTGAGCTCGTAATTTATACTTTATACACGAGCGGTTGCGCGACGTGCGGGGATATACCCGAGAAACGTTTGGAAAATCAAAGGATCGGAGAATCAGAATGGAGTATCTTAGGTTGCAGGAAAGCGTAAGCGAGACCCTGGCAAAGTGACAGGCGTTTCCCCTCTCGCTTTCTTTACTTTTTTTTTCAAAATTTCTGAAATCCAACTCTTGCCAGTCGGTCCCCTACTCGTTCCCACGAATCCTTTGCTTTACCGCATGAAAAACTACGTGTTTGCACCGCGTCAGGGAACAACGCTCAACTACCCCTTCCAAAGATTCGTTTCACAAAACCGGGAAAACTCAGTGAAAACTTATCACCGGGACAAAAGGGGGACTCGCAACGAAAGGAGAACTCAAAATGGGGAAAAAGGATTTTCGGTCAAATCTTGATGGACGTATATGAAATGTGAACGAGCTACGGAGAAACGATGAGGATTCTATATACTGGAAACAGATGTTCGCTGCTTCACCATTTCAAGATCTTATACAACATAACGTTGACAAAAAGAATTCTCTCAAAAACTTAGAAGGGATTTCAAGTTGACGTAAAAAAATGGTGAAGAAATTTTTACTCAATCAATTTTAACCAATTTTTTTAAACAATAGTACTTTTGCGATACTAGTGCGAAAGTTCGCTGCACATGTATCAGATCTTTGTTTTACAACACAACGCGCGTTCAGTTGAATTTTATGCACGCCAAAATCGAACTTTACGCACGGCGTGTTGAAAGGCAATTTATCTCTTTCTCACACTACGAATACCAGATTTCACGTGAATCTCCTCAAATTATATCCGCAAATGATCTAAAAAAGTTCAAACTATACGCGACCTCAAAATTTGTGACGGAACGTTTCTTGAAGCTCAATATTTGAAATGTAATTCAAAATGTTCCTTGCGTCACAGATATCGAGTTTTGGAACTCAAACTCTTCTAGATATAATTTGAAGACATTCGCGAAGCTTTTTTCCAATTCAATAAGAATTATTTGGCAACTTTGGTCAAATGTCAGAATAATTTGTATCTGCAGGGCTCTATTTCAGGGATTCCAATATTTGCTTTTCTGGTTTAAACATCAAAAGATAGACGACCCAGATATGAGTGTGTATGTCGGTATTGTGCGAAAAGTTATGTGTATCAGATTTTAGTATCCGTTTCGAAAGTCCCATCAAGAACGGTGGTGAAATTTAGATAGGGGAGAGTTGGCATTATTGGACCGCCGCCTAAATTGGACCGTTTCAGTTTGGTAATTTTTTGCAACAGTATCTCTTCGATTGTGAGAATTGTAAAAATAGGAATGTTTAGAGAATTTCTAGTACTGATGGTATCCATTTTTACAATTCTCAAAATTGAGAAGATACAGTTGCAAAAAATTACCAAACTGAAACGGTACAATTTAGGTGGTGGTCCAATAATGCCAACTCTCCCCTACGTCTTCAGCCTTTTATCTTTCGCTGTCTTTTATTCACCAAGCATATTTGCCAAACGAAGTAGAGATTTATCGCGTTTCAAACTTCGCCGATTGAAAGTGAAACCAGAATCACTCTAGATTTTGCCTTGCTCTAGTTCTGGGTTCTAAATTCTGCCAAAGACACGATGAAATCCAAAGCCATATATTATGATCCTAATTCCAAAAAAGAAAGCCAACTCTATAGAGACGGAAAAACTCCACCGTGAATGCTCATAATTGACTTTGGACAGCTACTCCCCACGTGGAACGATGTAGCACATGATACTTTCATCGAGGGTTGCGCTTGACCAGAAAATTGGCCAGCAGCTGATTGGGATTTGGTATACCACAAGTATTACGCTTTCAAGATCCCCTCGAAAATGTCAGGCATATGGAATTGCAGTAGATTCGTAAATTTGACAATTTTCACTTTGACTTCATGTCGATGAGTTCAATACTGGGGCTCTAATCAGATTTTCACTAAATCTTCTTTGTCCAAAAAATAATAATTATTGCTTCCTGGTAAAAACTTGGCCTGAATTTATTATTATAAATAGGTATAAAAATGATAATTCTTGTACGAATGATTAAAAGAGAACGAAAAACGATTTATAGCTCGTAGCATAAGTATTTCATGTCCAATTTAACGCACGCAAGGGAAACGGGCGTCGACGGGCGTTGACTTCGCCCCATTAAACCATCCACCGCGTGTATAAAAATGCAAATATCTTCCCGAGTTGAATCTATATACAGCTATATACATACATACATATATATATATATATATATATTTAGCACATATAATCTATATATAGCTATACATATAAAACACCGCGTGGCACGCTCGAAGAAGAATCGATTAGGTACTCGATGAGTTACAACGCTTACCCCAAACCACCCCAATCCACCTCCTCGTTGAACACAGGGAGAGAAATCACCCCATCATCAGGTTTATTTAATACAACGCCGGCTCATGAAGACCGGGGTGGGTTGTGGGTGGGTGGATGGATGGCTGGGGATAGGTAGGTGCGGGGTGAAGCCAGCAACCTGTTGAGTCCGACAATATCGCGTTTTTACTAATGCTCCTCTCACCACAGCCGCGGCTGCGGCTATGAGGGTGAAGAAGCCAGGGGCTGGGGGCTGGGGGCTGGGGGCTGGGGGCTGAGGGTTGGGGGTCGGGGGTCGGGGGTATGGGGTATGGGGTAGGGCTTGGTAGGGCAACATTTTTAGCGGATGGGTTAGCTCTCTTTTCCTCATTCTACCTCGTGTTGCCTTTGAACGGCTGACGAGCAGTTTACCGCTTGGGCGACAGGGTGCGAGAGACAGCCGGTGAGAGGGAGAGAGAGAGAGAGAGAGAGAGCGAAAGAGGGAGAGAGATAGACGGGGAGTGAGAAAAAAAAATATGGGGAGATGATGAGGTGGTGTAGGTTAATATTATCAGGCGAGGGTGTATTTTTTTTTTTCGTTAATCATACTCGACTTTTTATTAATTACATTCAATTATGCATTTATATTTTCTCTTTAC
Source organism: Tenthredo livida (assembly GCA_963992785.1). NCBI lineage: Eukaryota > Metazoa > Arthropoda > Insecta > Hymenoptera > Tenthredinidae > Tenthredo > Tenthredo livida. The sequence continues at coordinate 42,458,965 of OZ023065.1, forward strand.
ATGTATTATATAATTGTCATTTATACCGGGAAGTTTATTTCCTAAACTGCCGTTTATATAATAAACAAAATTCTTTACAGTTTGAGGGTTGAAAATTAACAAGAAAATCTGTTAGGTTATTTACATTCATAGGTTTATCACACATAGTCTAGAGAGAGATACAGGTATGATTAGAAATTTTCTGTAATTAACAGGAATACGTCAGAAATTATTAGATACACTCCAGCATCAATTTATTGAATTATGCGATTTCTCACCCTTCCTCCCCAGCCCCACTCACTTCGCTCATACCTAATTGCTGAATAAAAATGAAATAAAGTCTGAAATGAAGTTAAGGTTCTAATATTTTCTCTCAAATTACGTTTTTTCTTTTTTTTTTCATTCTCCCCTCTTATTTTACTCTCTAAATGTTCCCCCAGCGTCGAAAAATGGGAATGGGGATGGGAATGGGGTTACGGGGGTAAAATTTCGCGGACGGGTTTGCACCCCCGCTAACAGTTTAACCCTGCTTTTGGTGCGGCAGGAGGGGGAGGGGGCGTAGAGGAACTTCAGTGGGACGGGGGCAGAGGGTGAGGGTGAGGGTGAAAAAAGAGAGAGACAGAGTGGCTTGGATTATTTAATTTCGACGGGCGCTTGCAGGTTGTTACGCTTGAAATCTCGGCTTATTCGTGTTCCCTCGGCCCTTACCTCAGCCGCCCTTCTCTCAACCCTTATACAGGCGAAACGGACACGACAGCTTAACTCTTTATTTTCAGAAAAAAAAAAAAAAGAAATTAAAAAAAAAGAAGGAAAATAAATAAAGAAGAAATTCACGCACTTTCAACGAATGACTACAGCAATCTACACGCGCCACAAGTTTAACACGCCTCTCTACAGTTAGGGACGTTTCATCCCCTCGTCCGTCCAACATAAAACTTAACGCAAATTTGCAATTTCATAACCATTCCGTAAGTTAGTAATTTAAAACGTTACCTTTGTTTTTCACTCAATTTTCATTTTCATTTTTTCTATACAATTTATTTCACCGCAAAGCGATAACAAAAATTGTTGCTTTATTCTTTTTTTCTTTTCTTTTTTTTTTTTGTTTTCTACTTATTTTGGAAATTTATCACTCCGATGCTCGCAATGAAGAACCAATTTATATATTTGTTTTTTTTTTTTTTTGATCTACTAATGGTTGTGCATTCGCTCTTCCGTGAAGCCGGATCGAAATCAAGATTGTCGGAGATCGGTGGAGATTCACCGCTCAGTTTCCGTAGACAAACAAGCCTCGCATCTCGAATACTCGCTGCTGCATCTGCCGCCACCGCCACCGCCACTGCTGTTGCTGCTGTTGCTGCTGCTGCTGCTGCTGTCGTCATAGTCGACACAGAGTTTGAGCTTCCCAGGCTCAAGATGCACCTGGTCCTCGAGGATGACGACTACTACGAGAATAGAGAAAGAGGAAAAGATGAGAGAAAAGAGAGAGGGATGGACCAAGTGGCTGCGCCTCCTTCCTGAAACGAAAGCACGGCATCGTGCACCTCAATAGTTCTTTTCAATAGTGAATAGTACCCTGCTGGGTACGGGAGATTTATCTGGCCCGTCCGTGTCAACGCTTCTATGCGGAATCCTAGAATCCTAGAATCTCCGAATTCCCGTTTCCCGGTCCCCCTAGGATCCTGGAATCGATGATTCAATAAGAGTCTTTCGATATTTCGGATCCATCAATAAAGGACTGATCGCCCGTGAGGGACTTCTGACTTTAACGAATACCTAATGAAAGTGGAAGCACGTTTGTGTCGAAAAATATTGACCAGTCTTAACCCACAGGTCATCAGACACAGGGGACGCGGCGAGAAAGAAAATCCATATTTCTATACGAGGAGACAGTAATATAAGAAAAAAAAAGAAAAAAAAAAACAGTTTAGCTACCGCAACAAATATCCTGCAATAGCGGCGGGCGAGCGGTGACAAAAAATTGGCCATTGACCTAGCCGGAGATCAAGTAGGAAAAAAGACGGAAAAAAGATTATATAAGACCGAAATTATTGTACATAGTTAATACTTCGAGACTCGTCGTTTTTTTTTTTTCCAAACGAAATCTTTCAATCATTTTTTGCAGCTAATTAAAACCGATCATATGATCGTGAAAACAAAAAACAAAAAAAAAAACAGAAAAAGAAAGACTGTATACTTTATTTATAATCGACGTGTATGAAATTTACAGGTGATTTATTATCGTTGATCGATATTTTAGTTTTATAAGTAAGACTTACGACGTCCGACAGGACCAGGCGCAAACCATCTGTTGCGATTCAAATCCGAAAATTATTACTATATGCATATTATAGGCATATATAAAAAGGTGTGGTAAAAGTGTACAACGGTAATGAAAATTGGAAATAAGAGAAAAATAGGGATAATTATTATTATTTTCCGATATAGTATGCGTAAAATGAAATTTTACGCACACTGTGTCGAAAAATATCGTATGAAACTCGTGCGTAATAGTATATTACATACCTAGGGCAGTAAAATAAGGAAGGTCCGAGATCACATGTAATTGTCGTCCGAGGCGAAGCCGAGGTCGACAAACATGTGATCTGGGGCTTTCTTATTTACTGCCCGAGGAGTGTATACGATTTTTCGCATCGACGCAACCGAAAAACGGGAACTTCGTTCCGCGCAGCGGGACGAAAGTTGTCGCTTTCGGCCCGGAGGTGAGAAAAAGTTTTTACGCACTTGTTGCATAATATACTATTAAGTATTCAAGGATGAACTGGCGGTCCTAGCATGTAGAAGGTGAAACGCAGGGGAGGGCTCTGCTAGGGTATGGGCAATACCAATCCCTGAACATGAAAAATGTTTCCTCTTCAACTTAATTATTTCACCATATTTTATGATTTCTATGGTCAAATTAATTTTTTTTGAACATATTTATTTTTTTACAGAAGTTAAATCTCTTAAATTATTCATCTGAGTTGTTTTAATTGCAATTGAAAAATTTCCGATATGCGGAATTTCATTTTTTTGCGGGTTTTCAATAATAATTCATAAACTATACGGTCAATCAGATCGAAATTTATGCCAAAATATTTCTCTATTCCGACTCTACACGTGTGCAAAATTTGACAATATTCTTTGCATTTTTTAATTTTTTAAAACATGTTTTCCGAATTTCCATAAGATCCCATGTTAAATGATGTTTTTTAAAAATCAATAACTTTACATCCAGACGGCGGATCGATCCGAAATTTTGTACACGATTTCGAAATTGATGAAATAATCTACAAAAAAATCGTCATTAAATCCCTTGCATTTTTAAAATTCCCTAAAAGACGCCAGTTCATCCTTAAAATCAAAAGAGTAAAGAAACGATGTGTGGTATGGTTGAATTAAAGTTATTTTAACGATCATACCGTAGGATGGTATCGAATTTTTGGTTATTATTAAGTGATTGGTGAATTAATTAGTTAATAAATCATAAATGAGATAACGATCCACTTGACACCTCGCTATCTCATTCGTTCCCAGCGCTACATTCTCGATCAATCAAAGACCAATTAACCAAAACGTTCGAACGATCATAGATCGAAGATATTATATACTGCAGGGAGAAGAAATTCAACTCTAATTATGGTAGGTAACCGAGATGTAATTATAAAAATATTACCACAAAGTTACTGGATCAAAAGAATCAATCTTGATTTACTACTCCGGTTTAAAAACGAGATGGTAATAATTCAGCGGTTCGCTATTGAACCGATCTCTTATCCCACAGTTCAGAGGCGCACGGATCATATCATTCGAGAAACAAAGAATGGGGATTTTTTTCAAATTAACTCTTATACGATCTGAAGAAATATTCTATATTAAATCAGTTTTTTTTTACAACTTATTGCCACTATTTTGAGACACAATTCAAACCTATTTCAGATTTTACGGAGCCGCCCCTCACATGGATTGATCGCACTGAAGAAAAAGTGTTTTCGCCACACCTGCACGGAAAGTATGACTTCCGGGGCCTCGCGTGAGCGGGAAGTCGTACTTTGCGATGCCCAGGGGGTTATGAAAAATAGTATAAGTCACACGGGAGTGAAGAAGGCCACTAAGAATAGCCTACTTTCCCTCCCTAGATGCGTAATGTACTATTTCAACACGCCGTGCGTAAATTCCGATTTTGCGCACAAAATTCAACTTAACTTGTGTTGAAAAAACAGAGTCCGACAAAGTCCGTAGTTATTTTTTACGTGATTAGAATCGACATAGTATGACAATATCTTATTTGTGAGAAAATGAAGATGTAGTTGCTTGAGAACTAAAGCCGTGTAGAAGATTATCCATGAGGGATATATAAAGCATAAAGAAAGAAAAGGAAAAAGAAGAAGAAGAAGATGCGACGCGACGCAACGACTCTTCCTCTCCCGGGATAATAAACTCGAAGTAACTTTCTGAGGAGGAAATAACTCAAGAAATAACAACACCAAACTCAATCTCTTCGGTGTACTGCTACTGCTATAGCTGTTGATGCTGCGTGGACTTCTCTCGAGGACTCGTAACTTTCTATTACGCGACCTGCCTCACTTCTGTCAACGCCATGTGAGTTATGAAGTATATCTTACTCGGAGAACTTGCCTCTAGCTAAAGACAATCATTACACCATAATATTGTCTCATTTAATATATATAAACTGTATACAAGTTAAATAAAGTGAAAAGAAAAAAACAAGAAACACTCCATCAAAATTTAATTTTTATCAAAATTGTAGATAATGACGATACGATTTTGTTCCCCTCATTCATTATTATCTCAATGTTAAGGGGGGGGGGGGGGGGGGGGGGGGGGTAAGGTATTGGAATTTTTTTTTTTGCATTTTTTTTATTCTGTTAAATGAATGCATAATATCTCAATAATATTGTGTCAAAATTTCAAGTCGATCGGAGCAAAATTAACGGAGTTATGAGTATTTTAGCGTCCGCTGCTCCAGGCCGGGTTTTTATAGTTTTTATAGTTTTTGAGAGTTTTGCGTAGATAAATGCAAAAAACATGCTCTAGATCATGTGGATATAAGCTTTTTGCTCTACGGACCCGGGCATCGATGACTCTGTGAGTATAAGAAAATTATCGAGTTTCATTTTGAATTTTTCAGTGTGCAAAACTTTGAAGCGTTTTTCTGAAACTTGTCATGTTTGAAGACCGTGTTCACCATAACTCAAAATCTACTGGACCGATCGTTTTGAAATTTTGCACAGTACTTCTTCACATAATTCACCAGGTATTGTCGAGAGCTTTTTTTTTTTCAATAATTGTTAATTTTACAACAATAAATTAGCTGATTTTTCTAGCGAAAATGGGTTTTTTGGCTTCCGAGTGCTACGAAAAATTGAAAAATCGAAAAAAAAATCCTCTCGTCATTACCTCGAGAAACATCTCCTTTAAACAATGCATTTCGGTTTTTTTGTTTCTGATGATTCTATTGCGAGTTATGATGAACACCGCAAAACCATTTTTTTTGGAGGCGCTTCCGGAGATTCACTGTCACTCGCTCAATTTTCAATATTTTGCAATGAAAATTTAGGGAAATATTGTTCAAATGTTGCATTATTATATGGAAATTGACTGAATGAACTAACACTATCTGTATCGCCAAAAAAAATCTGAAAAACATGCCTTTTTTCACTGAATTAACCCCCCCCCCCCAATTGATTCCAGCATTTATTTATTGATTAGCAAATTTAGAACCTCTTTTTTATACCAGAAATGGACGTTGCACCGTCTGTCATGCTCTGGAGTCTTCACACTTTAAGAAGAAGAGATATAAAAGGGAAGAGAATATGAGAACTTGCATTGTCACGCACTCACCTCAACGTGAGGATGCAACTCATTACAACAGCTGTGTCTAGTGTGAGAAAACCTTGGCTACACGCATCAATGGCCAGAATCAACGCCTGTTTTTGAAACCCTGGGGGTTCATAGATTTCCATTCAATATACATCCGATATGGCGACGAATATGATCTCAAAATTTATGAACGGAAACAATATATGCGGGAGAAAAAGAATTTTTCACTGCATATCGTACGGATTCATCGTGTGATCATACCAGAAATATAGGTTGGCTGTAAAAAATGAATAATACAATTTTTTCATTTTGTAGTTGAAAACGTTTGAATTGATAATGTGACCATTTTTTGTGACCATCATTTGAATGTGGGATTCTTTGAATTTTTTAGATCATTCCTTGAGTTTATCGGACAGACCTTCGGTCTTTTTTCGATCTGTTTTTCGGGGACCGGGTATTGGAAGTTCCGAATTTTTTTTGAAACGATCTGGAATTTTCAGAAAAAAATTGGGAATTTCAACCCTGTCCCGTTTTCCTGATACTGCAGGAATCCCAAACGCGTAAAGATTCAATGAAATCGTGAAAAGTCGAACCAATACTTTTCGTACCACCATGAATGGTGAAAAAAATGTAAGCCTTCATTCTTCGACTGAAGATTCTAAGAGCCTAGTGATGTTCTTGAAGATTTCAGATTTCGAAGCAACTTCTGGTACCCTGAGGGCAACTTATCCATCGTCTGCGTCAAGCGTTTCGCCTCAAGAGTTACACACATCTATATGTAGGTATGTAATGTAGAACAAGATGTAGTTTCGGCTTGTTTAATGACATGGCCAACTTACTTAGGCTTCTCTTACGCCGTTATACTAACATATACATAAAGTCGTAGTAACTCACAGACACAGTGACTAGTCGAGCCGTTATGTTGGTTGGTCTCTATGGCCTTGGAACAGTCGCTCACGATCACCGGATAAATAGAAAGAGATAATGATCAGAGAAAGCGAAAGTGCGAGAGGGATGGATAGGGTGGGAGTCGGCGAAGGCAAAGATGAAGTAAGGGTCCGACATATGGTCCATGCCAAAGACTGGGACGAGGAAAGCATCTCGCACTCGCACTCGCATTCGCTCAGTCAGTCTTCCATTGGTAGGTACCTACTTAATCTCGCAATTTATCACAGGAAATGGTTTTAGGACAGGAAAGAATACGATCGAACTTATATGAGCAAGGTCGGATCCAGTCCGCAATCACCTATAAATAAATTACCCCCTTAATTATAAAAATTACTATAACTTTTCCTTATCAATTATGAGGAGGCAGCTGTTCTTCGCAGGATCGGATCGAATCAAATATATAACAACGCGGTTTCGTATTACTGATACGGAGCTGCTATTCTAGATCGTTGAATTCTTTTTTTCGTAATATATAATTAATTGGATACGGGTCAGGCGTAGGTAGGTTTATAGAACTAGACAATTTCAATATGGATATTCATTATTTATTAATTAGCTATTATTCTGAAAACGTATGAACATTTGTACATGGATTTTGTATCATGAGGTACTTGTGTATGGCATCGTCAATATATAATTCATAAATTTCACAATACCAATAATAATGTGTTTTCTATCCTTCTGCTTCTTTTCTCTATATCTATTTCGTGCGATCATTTTTTTTTTTTTTTTTATTGTTTTCAAATTTTTTCATTGTGTTTAGCATACTCGTTCGTCTTTGATCATATTATACAGTGTAATATATATATATATATATGACAAACCTGCAAACGTCCATTACACATACTATAACTTGACACGTGCTAAACCTTGTCATTTATTTTATACAGTCGAATAAACTTGCTAAAATAATCAATTTGAAATAACCGATACAAGGTTGCATGTAATGATTCGTCATAAATAATATGTATAATACGTATTCCGGAAACCCGTATGAATTTTTGATCGCTTATGTATATTATGACGTTGTTGAATTGATGTATGTATTTAAAATATTATTTGAATAATTTATTTGGTTTATTTGGTTTGTTTTCTTTGTTTCTTTTTTTGTTTTTGTTTTTGTTTTTTAAGTACGCTCAGTTTATTAAGATAATGTTACTGAATATTATGTAGGAAAAATATCTCTGTTATATACTTATCATTATGTATAGTTTATTTTAATTTTTTTAATTCTTCTTTTTTTTCTTTCTTTTTTCTTCTTGTCTTGTATCGAATTTAATTTCATATATATTTCTCTCCGTTTGACGACGTGGTACGTACAGAGAAAAGAAATAAATAATTGATGACATTATTAGTTATTAGTTATTAGTTATTATTATTATTATTGGCGACTATATGATGTTGTGTGAAAATTATGAAAATTTTGACAATGCTTTATTAATAACAATTAATTCATTGTTCTCGACTGTATCATTTTTCTTTCTTATATATTTTCTTACGATATCATATCATATATATATATAATATTAAATTATATATAATAGATAAAGCTGTTGCAACGCGGCTCAGCTCTTCATTGATGATTTCTTTACTTATTTATTATAATAATTATCTTCATCATTTTCTTTATTATTATTATTATTATTATTAATATTATTATTATAATCTTATATATTTATATTATATACCCAAAACATTCGTTCACAACGAATTAAAAAACATAAAAATTTAGCTAGAAGACGTACAGTATAGAGTTAGACTACACCTAACATCATTTTATTTTCGTTTATTCATTATTTACTTTTAGTTTTATCGTAAACAGATCGTTCAATATTGCTTCGTCATCAGGTAAATTTTCACTTAAACCTAATTCATTGAAATGTAATAATTATATAGTGAGACATTTGCTTTAGTTTTTCCTTTCTTTTTTCCCCATATTATTGTAAACCTATAATATAATCGCATAGATTATTTCATGTTTATTATTTATTTTCATTTTTATTTTCATTTTATTATTTTTATTTCTCTCGCGTAAAACAACGTATATAGCTAGGATAAAATTAGTATTTTTAGTTTTACTCAAAGTTTTCGACAAAACACGGTTCTCGCTCTATTCATTGATTTCATTGACGCACATCATATATTATACAGCTCTATAATAATAACGTAACAAATGTTTTTTTTTTGTTTCTTTTTTTTTTTTTTACTTCTTTTTTGCTTCTTTTACTTCTGACTGCTGCAGATCTGCACTATATGTAATATATCCATTACATTATCTATCCTTTATTTTTTTTAATTTTTTTTTTTTTTTTTGTTTATTCATCATAGAAAATGCCCGACAATCGTTAATTATTTATTATGCTCTATACGCGCATAACGAACAGCTATTTATAAACTCTTGGAGAATTATCAATGATTGATATTATAAATATACTAGAAACTTAATTCAAGATATGATATTTTCGTACCGCGGGTGTATCTATATATAATATATATGTATGTATTTATGTATGTATGTAGAGAAGAATTAAGGAAAAAATAAATGAAAAATAAAAAAACTAAAAATAAAACTCAAAGACAATAATGATAATAATAATAATAAGAATATTAATAATATTAACAATTATATTTAATAAATAAAATTAAGAATAAGGAAATAAAATAAAAAATCGTTTATGGTATGTAAGGTTGTAAGAAATAAAATATATTTATAAAAACATAATTAAACACGTATAAAATAATACAGGTCGTAATATTATAATATTCTATCTCAATAGTTTTACTAACGGTCGTATACAGGAACAGAAACCACATTATAATTATAATTATAATTATTATAATTACTATTATTATTATTATTATTATTATTATCATTATCAATATCAATATTATTATTATTACAATTATAAAAAAAATTCTCAATTTCTGCTGCTATATTATGTAGTATCAGAATGTATTTCGAAGTCGGATGTATGAATTATTATTTCTTCTTTATATTATTTTAATCTTATGGCACCACTACATAAACGAGAATATATATAAAGGAAAGGAAAAAACAGTGATAACGTGACACGTATATAAGTATGTATATAATAATATGTATGTGTATAATATAATCTAATAGGGCGGTTAAAATACATTCTTCGAAAATCCCGCGCAACGGTCACTTTTTCTCTTATTTTTTTTATTTTTTTTTATTTTTCATTCTCTTTCTTTGTTCTTTTGAATTTTTTGACTGAACATGTATATTTATATATAGTATATTGGAAAATGAAAAGGCAAGATTCCAATGAAAGAAAGATTAGAAAATAAGAAAAAAAACAAAAAAAAAAAACAATAATCATGTCTACATGCTAAATAATGCCCGTTCGATAAAAGAATGAGAGGAAGAGAAAGACGAGAGAGAGAGAGAGAGAGAGATAAAAACGAAAGATGAAGATGAAAAAAAAAGAAAAAGAAATTTAAGAATATAAAAATAAAAAGAAAACAAATTGTTTGGCACAACCAATCATTGTTTGGTACTGTATTCTTTCGAATTAGGTATATTTATTTATATAATATATATATAATAATAATATGTATATCGTCGTACAAGTAAATATTGTAAATACGTATATTTCTTAAACGAATGCCCAAGATTTCTTGCTATATATATTGTATAATGTATAATGTATAATGTATAATGTATAATGTATAGTCAAAGATTGCTTTGCAAAAATGCCCAGATTTCGTAATGATAACGCTAATGATATGAGTACAATATATGTATCTATTTTCTTCTTATCTTTTAAACTGAGTACAGTAATACTGCTTGATATGTCTAACGTACGCTGGCTATTTGTAGTTATTATTTTAATTTATGTCTATTACGCTTAGGGGTTACTGGCGGACGTTCGAAGGAACTAATTGTAGGAATAAATTCTCGTATTGACAATATATATACACATATATACACACACACACATATGTATATATATAGATATATTTATTTCATCTTCTTTCATCTCAACTCGGCAGTCAAGTCGTATTATACTATGGCAAGTTGCTTTTGGTACGATTTGTAGTATAATAAATGTGTAGAATAATATAAGATTGAAAGTTTCTTTTCCTCCTTTCGGTGTATGCTGAATGTTACATACGTATGTATTTGTGTTATATTATATATATATATATATATATATATATATATATATATATATATATATATATATATATATATATATATATATATACTCGTGGAGGAGAAAAATGTATGCAATATGTATTGTAGTGTATAAAAATTATCATGTCCGCCTAGTAAAATATTTTTTTTCATTTTTACTTTATTTTTTTATAATATTATTGCATTGGTTTTTTTTTCTTCTCTTTTATTCATTTATTTATTCATTTATTTAGTTAGTTAGTTATTTTATTTATTTAATTATTATTCTTTCTTTACTCTATTAATATTCTTATTATTCTTCTATTTCTTTTTCTTTTTCTTTTTTTTTTCTATTTTTCTTTTTATTTTTATTTATTTTTTCTCTTTTGTCGTAGTTTAATATTCCTGAACTCTGAGGTAGTCTGTTCTGAGATTTTACGTTATAAATGGCAAGAGCTAATTCGTTATCATTCAATATAACTAAAAGATATTTACAACAACATGGTAGACCTCGGCCTAATGAAATTAATAGCAATTGAAAAAAAAAAAAAAAAAAAAAAAACAATAAACATGAAACGAAATAAAAAAAAAAACAATCAAACAATTTTTTCCTATGAATCACAATTAGAGTCACGCAAATTTGAACAAACGCGAAGTGCAAACACAACAACGAAGCAATGAGACACAAACTGGCTCGTATAACCACAACACTTTTCAACACTTTAATGTTTTTTTTTTCTTTTTTTCTCTACTTTTTCTTCTTCTTTCATTAACTTATCAATATTCATTAAAATGAGTAACTAATATTCAACAAAATAACTATATTTCGTTTTGGCGAGGTCAGCATTACCTACATTGCGTGTCAATATTCCTACACTATTTCTTTCGAGATATTTGCGCTCGCCATGTTATTTATCCAAATTTGATTGAGAAGAAAAAAAAATTAATGAATAAAAAAAATGGATAAAAAAAAAACAAAACTAGCACCGTTTCTTAATTCGTCGGGAAACGTTGAAGAAAGAAAAAGAGAGAAAGAGAAAGAGAGACGTAAACAGATAGCGCGAAAATAGTATTCCTACATATTGTGCGGCAGCGAGCGCAAAAATCATTGGCGAAAGAACGTGAGATTCGTAATAACTTAGGCTATCTTAGGTTTAGAAAAGGAGCCAGTGTGAAAACGACTTGCTTTTTGTACGTAATTCATCATTTATTTGGTTGCGGGAACTATTAGGATTTTAACGGGGTTCACGTTTAGTGAAGGGGGCGGGGAAGGGGTGAAAGATTTTGTTTTAAAAAATAAAAGAGAAGAGAAACAAAATTTGAATAGGTTGAGGCTCGTGTTTTGTTTCGTGTTTTTTTCTTTGATTTTTATTATTATATTCATATTCGTGTGCAACAAAAGTTGTCATTGTCAAAATGATGTTCGTTTTATTAATATATATATATATATACCTATATATATCCGATTAATTTCGGTGGCAAGAATAAATTGTTTAGTGAATTTATGGACTAAAGCATTCGTTTTCACATTGGAAGAAATATATTTATTACTTCTTATAGAGTAGGTATTTACTATAAAATACGAGTATTACGAGTTAAGGTTTTAATCAATTTCTAATTATTTAATATTAAATCAATAATTACAATAATATGCCTATACATTTAACGTATTTTGTACAATTGATAAGCTTCAAGGTTTGATATCGTTTTTTTCAATATTAATTATTACTGCGCTTTCATTTATAATTCTTGCGATTTACAATTGATCTAAGTCAATTAGAACTCGAGCTATTTCTTTCATTACATCTCGAGTCCTCGTAGTCACCCGTAATTCGCGGTCTTAAAAACCAAGCAAAAATAATTGGTCAGTTTCGCCTACCGCGACTAGCCAGTCAAACATGTTAACATATTTGAAATATTCAAGTCGAATGATATTAATAAAGAGTCGGGAAGACCTTTTTTCGTGAAAACAACAAAAAAAAAAAGCCAAAAACAAAAACAAGAAACGAATTAGTCTAAGAAGATTCACCCTTGCGAATTATCTGGAATAAAAAAGAATGACTCCCGCATGATTAAACGATTACTAATTAAAAGTAATAATCACATATCAAATCCGCCAAGGTGAAATATAATATCTATAACAACCGTCAAACTAACGTCATTCGATTTGAAACTGTAAAGAAAAATAAGAAAGCCGCAAGAAAAAAATGTTCTTTTTTTTTTTATGAAATATTATAAATATCGTTGAGCAAAATCAATATATAGTATAGAGAGCCGTTGTCACCACGTATCGTAGAAGAAAGAAAAAAATAGAAAAAAATGTCATTCTCAAAGTACTTTCACAATTCATTTCTTACATCATTTGATTAAAACTTTCCTTTGGTACTTTTGCGAAAGTGATAATATAAGAACGATTCGTGGCGACAACGGTTTCCTCTGGCTTGCGCTTTGCCAGAATCGTCAAGTTTTATTTCGGGCTTTTATGGAGGATTAATAAATACAGGGGGTCGAGGGGGAGGGAGAGTTCTTGCCCATGGAGTCCTTGGGTTACGCGTTCAAGTGCTGCATACTGTGATGATTCTGATGATTGTGCTGGCTGTGATGATTATTCTTCTTCTTATGGGTCTCCAAGTGTTTCATCATGTGATCTTTCCTTATAAAACCCTTCCCGCAGGTGTCGCAGGCGTAGGGTTTCTCGCCTGTGTGAAGGCACATGTGCCGCCTGAGATCGGTCTTGTGATTGAACTGTTTCGGGCATATCTCGCACTTGTAAGGTTTGTCGCCAGCGTGCTTCTGTAGGTGTTCGGCATGCAGGTACTCGAGGGGGAACCGTTTCCCGCACTGATTGCATTTGAACGGTTTGTCACCGGAATGAAAGCTTTTGTTGTGCTGGGTCAAGTAGCAGGCCTTGTTGAAGACCTTGTCGCATTCTATGCACTTGTGAAACCCGTCCTGCGAGATATAGTGCGAACCGGTATTGGTGCTGGTCACTTGATGCTCCTTCGTAATCAGCGGGGACTTTTTTTCTTCCTTTATTTCGTCCTTGACAATTATCGGACTCGGTTCCCTCTTCACCTGCGGCGGCAGGTTGTTGTTAGCTTCGAGGGTCTTTTGCTGGCGGTGCTGTTGTTGTTGTTGTTGCTGCTGCTGTTGAATATCGAACGGCGTGATGATGAGAGGGTCCGCTTCTTGGACGACTTCCATGGCGGTCAGTGACTCATACCTTGGTGGTGAGTTTCTGTAAGGATCGTAGTTTGATCCTGGGGAATCAAAGGATCTGTCTTGAGGAAGGCTTTCCCCCGGACTTAGCCCCCCCACGTTAACGGCCTGTGGCTGGTTCTGGCCTATAAAAAACCCGGTAATACCGAACTGGGTGAAGCTCGGTAGGGGCCTCTGGTGATTACTAAAGGTCCCGAAACCGGGCAGCATCTCGTGGCTTTGCTGCTGATGTTGATGTTGCTGCTGCTGCGCTCTAGGGTCGTTACCAATAGTAGTTAGTTGGCTGGTGATAGACTCCAGTAGACCCGGGATGCTGGTAGTAGTTGTAACGTGGGGGGGCAAGGCGTTTGGGTACGGCTGATGAGGCATCGAAGTACCCCCCATCGGCGGCGAACTCATTGGCGCTCCCATTATTGGCGATGGTGAAGTCATGTGGTGCGGATGCGATGCCATTGGGGAAGGTGAATTCAGGTGCGGATGCACCCCCATGGGAGACATGGGCGAACTCATGGGGTGATGGGCCCCCATTTGCGAGGGTGAACCCATTTGGTGTTGGTGGTGGTGCTGATGTTGGTGGTGCGGATGATGGTGGCCCGCCATTGGGGATGGGATTGGCGAATTGAGCGGTACCATTGTGGATGGGATGTGGATTGTTGTAGGCGGTTGTTGTTGAATGGTTGCCGAAGACTCGCTGCTGTTGGAATTGCTGCTGGTGTAAAGGGTGGGCGTGTGGAGCAGGCCCCTCGCCGCCTCGCCCGAGGGACCTGCCATCAAGTTTGGGGGACTCCCCGAAGAAGATAGTTCCGGTGATCTTGCCGGTCCTCTGCCCGGTCCCATTACCGGGTCTCTGCCCGGATGGTGATGTGCGCTAATCGGCATATTCGCCGGATCCGGTTGCCCGCTCTGTTTCACAGCGTTTTTGTGAAGCGTCGTGTTGTAGTGTCGCTTCAAGTGGCCCGAGCTGGTGAACCACTTGTTGCACGCCGTGCAATTGTAAGTCTTTGGTCTACGCGCCTCGTTGCTCTTCCACGATTGATTTGTAACCGGTGGTGGTTTCGGGGGTTGTGGCAAAATCCCGGACATTTGATGAGGCGGCATCTGTTGCGTGCTAGTTATTATAGGCGATCCAGGATGCCTGGGTGGTTCAACGGCCATGTGCTGCGCCCTGAGAAATTGGCTTTGGTCTGGGATCGGCGAGACGTTGTCCATCGGTCCCATAGGCGGCATCGGCGATACACCAGGATGATAGTCGTGGGGCTGTGCAGAAGGCCATCCTAACATAGAACTCACCGAGTGTGGTCCGCCTCTTCCGGGATGCTGCATCGCCTGTTGTTGCTGCTGTTGTTGTTGTTGCTGTTGTTGCTGTTGCTGCTGCTGCTGGTGCATCTGCATCTGCATTTCTTGCTGCTGTTGCTGATGCAACCTCATTAGCTCCTCCTCGTACCTGTGCGTCTGTACCTTGTGCGAATCAAGATCAAGTATTTCGGCTTGTTCCTCAGGCTCCTGTTTCACCTCCTGCTTTATAACCCGCGAATTGTTATAGTCATAACCAGCTGGTTGTTGTTGTTGCTGTTGTTGTTGCTGCTGCTGTTGCTGCTGCGAGTTTGTCTGCGGCGGTGAGGCGTGCATTTGTTGTTGTTGACTCTGTTGCGACGGACTACTACCGATCTGTTGATACTGAGGTTGACCCGGATACCCACCGGGTGATGCTGGATGATTGGTACGTACATGCTCGCCCAATTGACTCGCATTTTCGTAAACAGCTCCGCACTTGTCACACTGTAACGGGCTTCTAGGGCTCGTTGAGCTCACAGAATTCGCCCTCTCAGGGGGATAGTGTTGCGGATGTTGGTAGGGATGATACCTGTAGCTGCCCTGGGTGTCAGGTTCATGACTGGGCGAATATTCGTTGGGTATAATATAGGCGGGTTCATTTTGCAAGAAGTAGGTCGTCTCGTTGAACATCGGCGTCGGATAGTGTCCGAATGATTGGGGCGTAGGAGGCTGCTGTTGTTGCGGCGGGATCGGTGTTGGTTGAGCATTTTGTTGTGCCGGCGACGGTCCCTCGGACGGTGGCCTGGACGATGGCTCGCTTGAATCAGCCGGCGCGCTGATGCTCTCCGAACGTTTTGAACTCACGTGGCTGTTGTGATTACCGGCCTTGCTGTTGTTGTTGTTGCTTTCCTCCTGCTGAGCCTGACTCGCCCATTGGCTGAGTAAGTTTTCTTGATGATAACGCAGATGTACCTCCAAACTTTTATCACTCTCAAAATAGAGGCCACAGTCTTTGCAGTGGTGCTCAGCGCTCGCGCTGCTACCAACGTACTGTTGCTGCTGCTGTTGCTGATCAACACTTGCCATTTCACTCATTATTGTCTTTATATCTCTCTCTATTTTACGCTTGCTCCAGTGACTTACGCGATATCAACACGTGTCCGTATACATATATCGCGTCTTTGTTTATTCAGCCATACGTAGAGCTTCGTTACGGGTCACACTTGTTGAAATTAATTGAACCGCGCGCGTCTGTCACGTGAATTACAATTTTTCAACGTTTAACGTTCGGCATATCGCAGTTTAAACACACGCGATTTTAAATGGTTAACGTTTTCTTTCTGATTCAGGATTAACTTTTCTCCTTTTCTCCTTTTCAATTCAAAATTCAATTTTCTTTTTCTTTTTCTGTTTTTTTTTTTATAATCACGCGAACGATAATCACTCGTTACTCGTTATAACAATATAATATTTTAATATTAAACGCGTAAATAAAAAATAGAAAACTAAAAATATACAACGTGTTCTACATTTATCATATGATCCACGACATAACAAACATATCGGCCATTGTCCAAAGTACGGTTAGCGCGAATGTTCTTTTACTCAACATTTTATCTCTCGTTTATTTATTTCTTCTTCTTCTTTTATTTATTATTGTTGTTGTTGTTGTTGTTGTTGTTGTTATTATCATTATTATTATTAAACGATAAACGGAAGAAAGTTACCACCGTATATGCGTAGATTTTTTTCAACCGAAGTTAAGAAGAAGAAGAAGAAGAAGAAGGAGACGAAGAATAAGGAAAAAAACCAAATAAATAATTTAAACGATAAACTAAATGTTAATCATTAAAAAATAAAAAAATAAAAACAAACTTTTATCTCGTTTGATTTACATGTTAGACGATTTCTGTGGCCCGATACCACCGAACGATCTTCCAACTAAACTGTCTTCAGGTCACAATCTATCACTCGACACTTTGCCGCGCACTGATCGCCGCCGCATCTCCGATGCGGGAACTTCCTTATTTACTTATATTCATCAATGTTCTTTACACGTATTATCGTATTATCACTATTAATGAAGATAAGAACCAACAACCTTTCAGCATGGGGTAGCGCGCGCATATGGTTTATATATACATATATATATTTCAATATCTATGTACACACATATTATATACATGCATACTGCGTGTGGTTGTAAAAAAGAAGAGGAAAAAGCAAAAGATCAAAAAAACGAAAAAGAAAACAGCACACGTCGATCAGACTCGTGTATAATGTACAAGCCGAACGATAAACGCGTCGGAAACAATACTGTGTTGATTAAGATTTATTCATCTTTTTTTTTCGTCGAGGTTGTTGGGGTGGGGGTTCGGGGTTGGTTGGGGTTGGTTATGTTATGCGATGCCGAGAAAACGATTTAAACGAATGAAAACAAAAAATGAACTAAATAAAGTAAAACAACAACGAATTTTTCTCAACTTGTTGATAAATAATAATATAGAAATATAGAGCGTTGTGCGACGCACTGTTGAGACCCGCGTCGGGCGAACGCCGGTACAATTCTGTCGGTTGGAATTCAGGAGATTCGAGTCCTCGGCTCGCGCCAAGGCGCCGCTCCCCTACTCCGCGTCCCAAGCAACCGGCTGCTCGAGGTAGCCAACCAAATTTGAGATGTTGAGCGCTCCTTGCCCCCACCTCTTACTCCTTGACGGTTTATCTCTCTCTCTCTTACAAGGGGCGGACGTACGGCCAAGTCCTGCAGGACGTTACCTCTCTCCTTCTATCCCCTTCGGAGCGTCTATCCCCCCACTCGAGACTCGAACCAACGAAACGAACGTATAGTACAGCCCGTTGCCCGTTGCCCGTCGACAACGCGCGTTGCTGTGTTTCCTTCGAACGTAGACCTGCTGATGCTGATTTTGCTGCCGCTGCTGCTGTTGACGTTGTTGTTGTTGCTGTTGCTGTTGCTGCTGCTGCTGCTGCTGCTTCTGCTGCTGCGCATGCCGTGAGATAAAAAGAGGAGAACGATAGATGTAGGGGGACTTTGTGAATATCCTCGCGTTGTCCGTCCTAGTGGAATTCGCGATAGGTATAAGTCCAATCTCACGATTTTTATCAGCAGCCACCTATAGCCTCCCTAAAATCCGGCTAGTATAGGTACCGCGAGGAGAGTCAAGATCAAACGAGTAATCGCGCACCGCACTCGAGGAGCGTTTACTCCATTGGCCACGATTTCCTCGTTACGGTTCTCGCGCGGCAATTACCTTGTTGAGGTATTTAAATTACCCGCAATTTTCCTTTTCGCTGGGACAAACGCTTCCCCTTACCTCTTTGCCCCCAGCTCGTTTGGATTTACTCGGCTAATCTCAGATTAGCCATAAGACTTTGATGTCGTTTTTAGTAAACTTTTAAGAAATTACCAAAGAATGGAGAAAAAGAAACTGATTAAATTCTAATTCACTATAAATTCAACATGGTATTTCATTAAATTTCATTGTTTGTTATAAGGTGTTCGTATAGTACCTATACCTTACGACGGTGTATTAGTACTCGATGAAAAAATGTCAGCCGCGAATGGAGAGAGACCAGTGATCGTTATGCGTCACCTGCGGGATAAGCCTAAGAAAATAAATGAGGTCGTGGATTTTTTTTTCCAAATCCTAAGCTGATCCGAAATTACCTGATTCCGTTGGCAATAGGCGTAAGTTTCCTCGCAGCTCGCAGCCCGGTCCACTAACTTTTTATTATAGCAACGGGGGTGTAGGGCACGAGGTCGAAGAGCGCGTTGGAAAAGGTTCGACACAGATAGCAGCGTTCAAGTGTCCGCATATACATATACACGTATACATACATACGTATATAATATATATATGTATATAGATAAAAATTGTGAAAACGTGTGAAAATCTTTTCAGGAGAAGAAAAACTGAATGTATTATCATAAGCAAAGTCCTTATAAACGCCCCCACCCCAATCCCCGTCCTATACAACCCCCTTTTAACCCTCGCGCATACCATTCGAGAATAAAAAATATGTGCGGGGTAACCTTGCATTTTCTTTCTTATATACCTTTTTAAAACTCCGTAATACAAGTTCGAGCCGATGTCATGCTCTGCTCCTATGCTGCTGGTGACTTCGTGCACTTTGCATACAGAGTGTCTCACCTCCTATGAATATGTTTATTATATTGCACTGTAGTCGCCTAATAAAATCTCTGCTCTCGCGCCTCTGCGCGCCCGTGTCGGTGCCATGTGCAGGGACGCTCAAGAATCACCAAATATCGCTTACACCCACGTATCATACCTATACGGCATACTTCCACCTAATGGTATCACCTAACTCCTTTACCCGAGTAAATAGATTTATACAATAATATACGTCTGCATTATTGTGTACTTCTACAAGGTGGCCCGGCTGTTAAACCTGAAAATCATTTTTTTTTTTTTTTAGTAGGTGGGTACCGTGGTCATATAAATGTGACCCGAAATAATTCTAGATTTCTTTGATCTTCAACTGTTCGGCAAATAAGATCTCTTTCGGACTACTTAAAATCTACAAGAATTAAGAATAAGCAAGAAACAAATTTGATCAATTTGAAAAAACTTTCTTATTCAAGAACTTGTTCTTGCAATATCGAAACGTTGTTGCTGTTTCGATAGGACAGAGATTCGTTTTCTGCACAATTAGCGACTATAATATACGTATAAGAAACGAAACGCCGTCGATTGAATTTGAATTTGCAAAGGAACAATTGTTCCGGAAATATTGACACGAAATTTCCATTGTGATAGGTACATGCAGGGTCATTGAAGAAACTTTTAAGCAGGTAATCGCGACCTAATTACAACTCTAAGTTGTTGTGTAGTTGCAGTGGATGGGAAATTATCGTGTCGTTGCGCGTATGGAGTTGCGGTTATAAAGGAACGTCGAGTAAGGTGGGTATCGCGGTGTGATCGAATAATAAATAAACTGGCAGTAAAGCTTGTAATGCGGCGATTCGTACGCAAAAAGTGCCCATAACCTTCTAGCGCGGCACTGCGGGTGAGGTTGCCTGAGTTTGGTCGAGTTTCGCCGAGTTTACCGTCATGTTTATGGCATTGCGCTTTCCTTTTAGATTCAATAAAAGCATCGATTGAATATTTGATTCAATTTCCCGAGACCTGGCCACGCATAACGTACGCCAAACCGCAGTCGTAGGTTTCGACCAAAAAACGTGCCCCACAACGAAATATCTAGCTCGTATATACATAGGTACATACATATTATACGTACTTATATATATACAAGCTTGCGTCTTCGGTAAAGACTAAAAATCGTTTATTGCAGCCGTTGCAGAAAAAGATATAGAAGAACAAGAACAAAAAATACAAAAATCAAGAAACGGTTCAAATTTTTCGTCAAACTCTTTCGACTCGTCTTTGCAAAAGATTGAAAAGTTAGAAAGATGTGTATTACAAAGATTATTTAACTCCCATGAAAGGGGGTGCAGGCGCGTTATTTTAATAATATTTTGTCACTGCGAGCAAAGTCCCCCCCCCCCCCCCCCCCTCTCCCAGAAATCAGAGGGATGGATAACCCAGGATTAAAGATCGTGGCAGGGTCGCGACGCCGAGTGATGGAAGAAAATTGCGAATAGCGACTGCAGCGTTGGAAAAGTATAAAATACATAAAATAGAAAATAAATTTCCGATATTTCATATCGACAAAATATATATTCTTACGGTATTTACGTCTATGTATGTACATCGATTTGAATATTCTGAAATAATACAGCTAAGGTAAATTCTGAACGGAATTATATTTCCGTGTACCTATATCTGTTCCCAAAAATTTGACACCGAAACCTAATTAAAGGAATTCATTTGCTGTGACGTACCTTCATAATATATTACGGCTAATCTTGACTAATCTGTATTTACTATTCAACTAGTAAACAATATGGTTACTGCATGCTTCTTTATACGTGCAGTATGCTGCAGGTGTACGTACAAAGCGTGCCATTTAATTGAAAAGCGGTTCAATTCAATAATTGGTTGAACTTATTCCAAAACAATGACAATACACATGTACGCAATAATATGAACCCAAAAATTGTTATAGGATTATGCGTTTATACCTGACCCATTGGTATATACTGTACATACGTATATACCTATATATACCTAAAGGGAATATAATTCTCGGAGTCTCGTCGAATAAATGGAATTTCTACGGTCTTAAAGTACCTTCTGATTATTCTTCCGGTTCTGATTGCGCAGTAAAGGATCAACAGGCTGCACCTGGGTCTCTTACGGAATTAAGAATTACTGAATATTGAAATGTATACAAAGTATCGCGACAGAGTTTATAACATGTTTTCAAATTTCGCCTTCGATCAATGACTGCAGACAATGAATAAAGCGTATATTTTGAAGTAACTAGTGTGTATATTTGTAAATGTTGTATGAATGTATACATACTACGTGTTTGGGTAATAGTCAGAAGAAACCAGGTAAACAGAAAGCTTAATGAGATAGCTGCGTGTAATTCACTGATATATTTGTATCTCTCATCCGCGTATTTACGTTTCCTCGATTTTATTCGATAAGAGACGTGATAACTCATTGTATGCTACGCCGTTGCATCTCAGTTCCTGAATTCCTCAAAACGTTCAATAATTACCGCGCTAAAATATCATACCTAACATAATTGAAATTGATTTAAAAATAGTGCCTAGCCCATCTTGCGATATAATTTCTATGGATAATAATTTCCATATTAATGTTATCGCGCAGCCCTTCCTCCAACTCCACGTGCCGGACTTGGAATAACGCTAACTTGGCAAAGGGGGAATTCCCTCCTTCCTTTACCCGCACCCCGTCTCGCCGTCGAATCTAAAGCAACTCGGCCCTTGCGGTGCCAAAACTGGCCGAAATTTCCGTTAGATCTGACAATCACGTACCTATACCCTAATGCATCTACATAATGGGTTGAAAATTTATTTTAGCCTCTTTGTTCTATTATATACGTAAATAAAAATCTCCACGTATCCCAACGTACGTAACTTGCGTCTGAAGTTTTTATTTATTTTTTTACATGTTACATTCTAATGACTGCCGCGTGAACAGGTATACACCATCATTTCGTATAAGTTATCGGTAATTATTTTTTATTTTTATCTACAGGTATGTACATAAAAATTGGACAAAGTTTAGAGAATCAAAATAACCATAAAAGTCACGGTGTGCATGCCGCGGAATTATGCCACAAAGAAATATTCGTAATTAACTGATTTTCTAATGGGTCAATGGTCAGACTGTTTTTGGTATATAGACACAGAAGACACGCGAAATAAAAATTAGTCTGGAAACGTGGGTTGCGGTAAAGGTGATTTTAACGCGCAGGGTGAATGTCGAAAGAAAAGAAATTAATGTCTCTTGAATGAATTTACAACTCTGGGATATCTTATTGCTGAACTTCTGATTGCTGAAAAAAGAAGAAAAAAATATTTTTTTAAAGCTGTAAAACGTGTAGAATAACCGGGGATGGCTGGTTCCAACGGAAACACGTCTTACCATAGTATCCGGTGGCTGCGAGGGGCTTTCTGTCAGATTGAATCAGCCTAAGCAACCCACCCCCTACGTGGAAACTTCCCTAGCAACCCCTCCAGCGTTGGTACCGGACTGTGGAACGAGATCGAGGCCAAAACTGGACACGCCGAGCTGACCAAACTACTATCGGTCAGATATTTGCTGGCCTTGCTTTCACGCCCCATTTTATTAAGGATATATTATAACGTTAGTATATATAGAGGGAAAGAAAGAATTTTGCAAATGCAGAGTTAGAAAAAAGATTATCTCACACATCATTTTCGTTAATGAAAAAAGAAAATCATGACAATTTCGATGCAATAATTTTGGCAGGTTGAAACCCTATTCCAATAATCTCGAGGATCATTCACTATAAGAACCCAACACATCAACTCGAATCCGCATTAGTTAAGACTAATACGCGATTAAACGATAACACGATATTCATTCTGCACCCAATTTCGGACCTCTATTACTACACGATCTCCCAAAATCTGACATATGTTTGGAATTGCTTCTGCGCTATTATTCGCGAATAGTATAGCGCATTTGTATGATTTTCTAACGTAGGTATTGGACACCAAATGTTGAATTTTTATGGAATTTTTCGCAACGAAGTCGTGCAGCTGATATTTGAGAAATATATTTTCACCAATCGGTGATATTTGCTTTTGCAGAGAGCTCGATGTATAGTTGGTATCGTTGCAGGGCATGAGTATGAAAAGAGGCGAGCAATATATCGATAAATGTCATATGGATTCGAAAATTTGTTTTCTTCACCCCTCTTGAGCGGGCGCAAAACAGAACTTTGCGCCCGAGGACTCACTCGGTCTCAACAGAGGCATTTACGCAGAGCAGGTGCATTAAGAAAAATATCGTGTGCGTCACGGGCGCAAGGCTATTCTGGCGAGTGTGCATGCAGCACACTCGCAATACAGTTCTTTCCGCCCTTGATACACAATGTACTATTTAACCGTGGGTTGAGGAACGTTCATTTTGAGCTCCGAGCTAGAGTTAGAGAGTAAAGATGTTTCTTCTATAGTGAAGCAATAAGAGCATTCTGCAGTCGACATTTGTGGTTCTCGGAGACATTGAGGTAGAGACGTATCATTAGAGAGAAAATTATAACAAAGTGTAGTGCTCCGTGCCTCCACGAAATGCGGAATGCTCACTGCCAGCCGAGCGAAATGAGGTTGGTTTGTACCAGTACGGTGGTAGGCCGACGATTCGAGTCGAGGTACGGAGAACCAACCCTGAGAGTCGAGTCAGTCCACGCGGAAAATGAATTGAAATTTTAATCATCTTCCAGCTTCCCTCTTCCCTTTTCCCTCTTCCCTCTGCCCCATCCTATCCCTCTTTACCCCTACCTTATTCTTTTTTTCGTCCCTTATTCCCCGCCATAATACCCTTCCTCTTCTTCCTCATCGTCCTTCTCTTCCTCGTTCCTCGTTCTTGCGTCGCGTCCTCGTATCTCCACTCTGCGGAGACCAGGACGGCGGCCGTCAGCTTATATTATATCTGGACACGCATTTCGACCATGAGAGAAGCGCCTCGTTTTGATGAAGGAGAAAATACAATTCTGCACTGTTTTAACCACATAGCTATTCAATATTTAGACAATTTTAGACAAATTATTTATACCCACATCTCGGTTTCGTCTGCACTGCGGTACAGACCACTTAATATGTCCGGGAAATACCTGACCGATTTCTACACAGGTTAAAAAAAAAAACGAAAAGATTCACATTCAGCACAAGGAAAATCCTTGTATAGTTATAATTACGGTTGCATACGATATGTGCCACGTGGGTTTCTGTCTTTTCACGGATTGAAAGACACAATTCTCTTAATCCGATTGTCAGAGTTTGTCTATAGATTATCGAATCAGCTTAAGGATTTTTTCGATCATGATAGACAGTTGTTGCGATCGAAATTTTTTTTCAAATTATTGCTGATGTATGTGACAGAGATTTTACAAGCGTTTCGACAGTAACACCGTTTCAAAGTGAAGTCAAATAGTGGATTCTCATAATTTTTCGAACAAAGAGCAGCAGCCTCAAGGTTCCTTTTTCTTCGTATTCAAATTTGAACGAAATCTGAAACTCGAGACATTTTAAATAATTGGGTTGTAAAAATAAGGCACAATAATTACGATTCAATAATAATTGGTATAAACAAATTAAAAATCGATGCATTTTCGTCTTACCACCTGCGTTATTATATCGAATTATTTCTCGCTTTAACGGCGTAAATTTCCGCCGATCGGGAGTCGATGAATGAATAATTAGCCTGCGACGACTGAGTCTTTGATTTATTTTTTATTTTTTTATTCACCGCGTTTAAACATGGAGTATAGACGTACGTATATATATGTGTATATATAAATATATATATACTGTACGAATACGTGTATATAGACGAGGGACAGCGGCCATTTCGATTGCGTCTCTCCCACCTCCGAAATACCTGGCCGATTGCAGCGAGATAAGTTTATTGAGAAATCGCGAAAGGCGATGAGATCTTGCATGCCGCGGCTTGGCTGAGTTAACTTATGCGATTAGAACGCTTTTCGTACGCGAGCGGGGGCCACGTGCGGTTTCTATGGGTAAACCCATCTAAAATATACAGTCTGCAGTATACATCATGTACAGGTATTATACTACGTGGAGGAACAAGCAACGACGCGGTGCCTTCCGAATACTCCAAAAGCGGTGCTGGGGCTATTGTGTGAAATTAGAGCCCTTCTTATGGTAATTGGACCGTCGTAAGATTGCCAACCAACCAGGCCAACCCGCCATCCAGCCTCTGCTATATTATATCTTCCATGTGTAATAAAAGCACGCCTCTTACCTTTTACTTTTCGCTTTTTATCGCGCCCCTTAAGTCTTTGATAATTGTTCCTATTTTTCGTGGACAGGAAATTTCCACTTATTCCTTTTTTTTTTTTTTTTCCTTTTTTTTATGTACAAAATTAGCGCATTTGTAACCCTGGGTAACCGGAGAACGACGTTTTGTGCTATTTCCGATCATTTAGCAAACCGATTCGTTGCCGATTTCAAACCTTTTTTATACGATTTTTTGAAAACTACTCGTACGCTTCAAAGAAATATATGTTGAAACATAAAACGAAGTAGAAAAGAAAAAGAAAAAAATGAAAACAAAAAAAATCGCAGTCGATTATTCAACGCGAAAGTCTATTTCGCAATTTTTCTTTGTCCCTAGGCCTCGGCTCGGTTATACCGTGATAATCAGGTGAAACCGAATGGACCGATCCTCCACCCGGCGGATGATTCGTATTTTTATGGGGATAGCCACTCGTTGCACTGAAAATCCTCAGGGTGTTTTGTTGCATCGACCTCGCGGCCAAATCACCTTAGAAATTTTTCAGCGCAACGAGTGGCTAACCCCATAAAAATACGTAATATCCGCCGGCCGGGGAATCGGACCATTCGGTTTCACCTGATTGTCACGGTATATAAACGGTCTAAAACTTGAACTATTCTGTATGTGCTGCAGCATGGCGTCATTTCGCGGTATATAGTAGATCCTTGAACGATTTTTTTACTCGCTCAAGGTCTACGGCAATTAAAATTTCGGCTCTGAACTTCGCCGGCCCTTCTACCCCGCAACAAAATTTTGCACTATTTCATTGAGCGTGTATTCTTGCATAGATAAATTTAGAAGAAACAAAAAAATTTATCCAATATCTTTATTTGATCATTCGATATGAAAGCCGATAGAAAGAAATCCATAATTGTGTTGAAATATGATAAAGTTTTGAATCGGTATCAAAATGCATATAAGGGATTGTTTTTTCAACTACTACTACAGGTGTGTGTCTAATTATTTTTTAATTACAAAAAATTTTTTGTAAGCTTCATTTTAGGATCCACTGCACTCGTTCTTCATCCCTCCTCTCCTCTTATTTTCGTTGCCTCTTGGAATGGACCGACGGATGAATCCCGAGGCCAAAACCACCGAGGGAGAGACATGAAGGTATACCGATATTGGTAAGAGGGAGAGAGAAGAGAATATAACTCAAACCGCAAAAACCTATAATTTTCAGCTCGTCCGGGGGAGATCTTATCTCGAAAAACGAAGAAATATCATTGAAACTATTGGTAAATACAGAAATACCGTTCCCTCGGTTTGGTCCGGACGAGAGACCAGTTTACCGGTATTCACATTAATTTTCGATACAGCATCGATGCCAACGTAAATCAGTCTATAGACAAGTATTTTTCGTATACGGGATCGTTAGGTGGAAATAAATAACGTCATCGTCTCAGCTTCTTCTTCTTTTTCTTCTTCTTCTTATTATCATTATTATTGTATTAATCGTTTCTTTTTTTCCACCCGGTTATTCGCCTACCGATTTTTTTTTGCCCCCGGTTAATTGCATTATTAGCTCTTAAGTAGCCTGTTTCTGCAAACACGTCGATTTCGTTATTTATTACCTCGCAGAATTTTCGCAAACTTTTCAAACTCTCGTTCTATGTAATAGCTGTATACCGCAGAAACTGTAAGCCATATGCCTTTCCGAAATTGCCCATCCCTCGTTCACATAGGCACCGTATTCACATCCGCGTTTAGCATTGGCAGAAAACGTCCCTGTACAATGTATTAGGCCGATTTCAAACAATGGTAATGGATTTGTACGGGTCAAAGAATGGCAGTAAATGAATGGAACGCTTCATTGTGCCAAAATTCAGGTGGGTCCTTGTTTACACAGCTTTACTGTCACCGTCCACTTGTTCGGAGGGATTACTGCAGCGATTTAACGATTGATTGCGCATCGGTATTAATTATCGTATTCCGGGAACAAAAATTCGTTCGGGGAATCGGTAATATTTTTTCAAGCGACTCGGCGCCGCTTCAGTTTCCGGTATTCCGTCGTCAGTATATAATTCCTAATTATTCACCTACCTGATCGTCTCGCGTTTAATTTATCATTGATTTACGACAACGCCAATTAGACCGCTAATATTTCATGCTGTTTTCAATACTCGATTTTATTTTTTGAGAAAAAAAAACCCCGAGAATCGATCACGACATTAATTTGAATGAGAAAAATCCGACAAACAATCGATAGCTCTTACGATAATCAATCATTCACGGTGGGGATGGAAATCTGGCTTTTCTATTGGTCGCCAGCGAAGGGATCGCTCGAAAATATCAGCTGCCTATTGGCTGGGGCGAGTGTGAGAACGTTTTTAAACACGGTGGTATATCCGTAAGCCACGATACTTTGACGATACATCGATAACTGTCTTCCTCGAATGATTTATTGCAACTAGGGCATTTTCGATTTCTTTTTTCTTTTTTTTCTCTCTTTCTTTCATTCTTTCTTATCCCATTTCTGGACCCGTGACTCTCTCGATCTCATCACCCCTCGGAAACGAGTCAACTACCAGAGCTTAGAATTTCTTTTTAAAAGATTGACACTCGTCCATAGGATCGATTTTAAACGCCAAATATCTCCGCGCAGTTTCTTCTTACTTTTTATCCACAGTTTTAACCTGTTTTTTAAAAAACTGAAACAATTTCTGACCATTCGGCAAAATTTATTTCATTCATACGATAATTAAACTCGTAAGTAATTCTTTCGTCACACCCCAGTCTAATGAGGAAATTTGAATAATTTCCGAGTACGTAGGTAGTACATGCGTTAGGGTGGTAAATTTTTACAACCGAATTCCCCCCAAATGATGATCCGGTATTTTTAACAGGGATGTTACCAGATTACGCGATGAAGCCAAGGGATGAAGTACAAAACTCTTTATAAAACATATGTCAATGACCTGGTTTCGTCGGAACAGTGTGGGGTGGGTTTTCGTGGTCGGGGGTAAACCTCTGGGGTGGGAGATGTTTGGGAGTGTTTCGGCATTTTTCTGACTCTGGGGTGAGTTTGCCCCGGCGAGGATGTTGGGGTAGGACAGGAACGCGATCTTCGTATTCTGCCAGACGGCGGGGGAAAAAAAAAACACAATATTCTTCTTTCACCTCATCCTACTTCTTCAGAATAAATGTAACAATCACCCAGCTACATCTTTGTTTCAATTATCAGTGTATCACTTTTATCATTATCAAATAATTATCAACATTCCTTATCACTATTGAAATATATTTATATCAAAAAGGTTCACTGACATTCTATGAAGATTAATTAGGCTTCTCTGCAGATCAGGTTTTGTGTAATTCAAGGACGCAACAACCTTTTTCTGATTTCCATAGAAGATAGAGAATAAGCGTCATACGGTTATTTTTTTTTTTCGAAGATAATCAAGAATCACAGGGTAAAAGTTCATTTTCTTGGTTTTTCATCACCCATACAGATTTCGATAGGTAATCGCGTCGATCGATCGCGGTTTTGGGTGTAACCGCAGAAGTATGAATCCGTAGTACCTACATATTCGAATCATGAAGATCGATAAAGTTGAGAATTAGCCTGGAGCCATCAGTGTGTCCGATCATCCATTCCGGAGAGAACTTGAACTAAGCCCAGGATCGCCAGATTAGTATCGCATCAACCTTGGTTCCGCGAAAATGAAATACGACGCGTCAGGCTGCGGTGCGAAATCCAGCCAGCTCCCGCTCGCTTATCAGTCGGT
This sequence comes from Tenthredo livida, assembly GCA_963992785.1. Lineage (NCBI taxonomy): Eukaryota > Metazoa > Arthropoda > Insecta > Hymenoptera > Tenthredinidae > Tenthredo > Tenthredo livida. The sequence goes on from OZ023065.1 coordinate 42,488,556, forward strand.
TGGCCAGGTGGAAAGAGGGGCGCGGTGGTGCGAGGGCGGAAAAGCCTCGGCGGGAAAAGTGGGGTGAAGGGTGAAGGGGCCAAGATAGCCGACGTCCATTTGCAATATCTAATCTTACGTCCGGCGCCTAGAAACCCACCAAATACAGCCGGTACTAGAGCTAGTCTCACCAAGGACACACAATGTGTCGTAGAAACGACCGCAGATACAAATTATAGTGCGTTATAGAAACGCGTAGATATCGTATCAGAAGTGCCCGATTTCGATTTTTTTCAAGCTACCTTCCATCACCTTAGAAATAAGAGTACAGTAATAGTACTTTTCGTTACTGGTGCGAAAATGTTGATTCTCAAACTAGTGTGAAGTTTTTAGCCCGAGCGAAGCGAGGGGGAAAATCACACTTGTTCGAGAATCATCTTTCGCACGTGTATCGAACTTTATTTTTTAACATAACGCGCGTTAAGTTGAATTTTATGCACGCGAAGCGTGCGCAAAATCGAACTTTGCGCGCGCAGTGTGGAAAAGAATATAGGCTATTTGGCGGTAAAAAATTGAAGCTTCAACTTCTTTTTCCCACAGAAGGAAACGCTCGAATTGATGGTCCATCATCTGTGGATGTAGAAGAAGAGGTCATATCATGTGCATTGTGCATTCTTATCAAAATTATTTCCCGTCACTGCAGTTTTCGAGTAGTTTGATTCTATACACAGAAAGAAAGGTTAACTTGATTCAAGATTCTCAGAAGGAAGAACGAAATTTTCCGAGATCAAGTCAAAAATTTTCTCAAACCAAGAAAATGTTCTCAGTTTTCTTGGTTTGAGAAAATTTTTGACTTGATCTCAGGAAATTTCGTTCTTCGTTCTGAGACCGCAAAATTATCTTGAATCAAGAATAATTTTCTTGACTCAAGTTAAACTTTTTTCTGTGTACAATGTAAACTCGATGATGTAAGTATATTTAGCGATCTGAGCGCCATAGGGGTATCAGTTATCAGCTGTGAACTATAAACTCATTTTACTAAGATACGAGATAAAAATTGTTACAATGTCACTAATTATAGCGATAGAGCTTGCGGTTAACCGCAAAGTTGCGCGGTTGATACTGTGGTGATAAAATTCTACGGAGATTCACGTCGGCCACGATGAAACTCGATGAAGTTTTTAGTGACGATGAAATGGTCGAATATGCACACGGTGTACAAGGGAATATCGGTGGAAAAAATGTTTGAAGATTTTTAATGTGATAACAGCGGTGTATGTATGTACGGTTAGGTATATATGTATAGTATATAGAAAGATCATTAATATCAATCATTGTTTTCTCGGACGAACAGTTTTTCCCACGCTTTCGGTTACTTTTCTGAGCCATTTTTCAGACAGGTAAAGATAACGCGGAAACTAGTTTTAACGAGCACTTAACTCGAGCTCGGTCGATAGCCTAAGGAAACCTCTTACCAAGAGGAAAGACCTTTATAGTTGACCGCCTTGGCATCAGTTGAGAAAATACAATTTCACACTTTTCCTCTTCGACGAACCCACCTAGTAACTTTCAACTCTTCAAATTCGTATCGATATTCACGAACGACTAGATCGTATGGATATTCATGGCTTCTGTATCCGTTAAACGCAGTTTTTTCAAAATAAATTCATCGAATATCAGCTCTATGTCCTCGTTGCGAAAAATTGCATAGAAATGTTACAGAATATTGGAACACAGGCATATCTGTTCAATATGCGCCGTTATCGCATCCAGCTTCTGAATCGTAATGATTTTTCTGGACGCTGAAGCATCTTTCTTTTGAATCTTCGTTCGGGTCCAGTGGAGGGAGAGCATGAAGCCTCGGTCGGCGGTATATCTAACCTCAAAAATGGCGTGTTTTACCAGAGCTACGTTGGTTTTGTTTGCGCGGGAACGGCGCGGGCGGCTGCCTACACCACCCTAAAGTAAAAACACACTCGGGCTACCGTTGGATAGCCGTTGGCGTGTTCTCCAAAGGTATATATACCCGAGTACGTCCAACGATTACTCGAGAACCGTATACGTAAGTGTACTCACTCACGTAATACGCCCACGTACGAGTACCTAAGTTGGTAGCCGGTTCCTAAGCTATACATGGACGTAGAGGCCACCCATACGCATACACATGTATACATTTCGAGATAGTGAGAGTGAGACCGAGAGCGAAAGCACTGAGCAGTGCTTCGTGGCCATACAATGTTATTAATCACGCGGGGTTGCGCGGCAGCAAATGGTAACGGGGTTTTCGGGGGCGGGAAATGAGTGGGAGAAGAGAAGAGAAGAGAAGAGAAGAGAAGTGAAGAGAGGAGAGGAGAGGAGAGGAGTGAGGAGGGTGGCAGTCTCGCGAACTTAATTAATTAAATAATATAATGGCCAGAGAAACCAGGGAGGCAGCTTTCCTATCGGAAGCGTCCATCAGCGGCAGCCGCCCGGAGGCATTGTTTCGCCAAGGTCTTCACCGTCCGAACATCACCGGGAACACAGTAAGATTTCGTCGCCCTTTAGGGGCAAAGGTCGCCTTGTGTCTGACGATCTACCTACTGCATATTTTCGAATATTTTTCATCGAACTCTTTTGATGATGCGTTCAGCGCTTCAATTCCCCGAATCGTAAGGGAGACTGTATGGTGAAATGATCGTATCATCGTCTGACGATTCTTGCAGAGGGTTTCATTTCGCCATCAGTTTTGCACCTCTGTGACCAACGGACAAAGCTCGAACCTGAACTGACCGTTTTGGGTGTGAAATACGGGCGCCGTTTATGACATTTATGCCAAATTATATGATTACTCTTTGAGATATTCGGTATCAGTTGGATCGTCTTGCCGCCAGGTTTCCACGGCGACTTGAACCGCTTCTGAAAGACGTACTACGTCGTGCGTCAAGTTGATCGAGGCATGTACACACACGCGTCATCGTTATAAACGAGAGTGAATGGGTGGGATCTCGTCGTGCGTCTGTTCTTGACCGAAGCCGTTCAGGGGAGGCTTTCGCTTTGGACAATGCCCTCGAGAACTTTCTAGACACCCCGAAAGCCGGTGAAATTGAAAACTGTCCGTGACTAAAAGCCCCAACCGGTGGCAGCTCCCGATCAGGTCAACATTTTTCACCCTCCATTTACAATCCGCATGTATGTAACGGCTCCTGTTGTCCTTGTCGTTCGTGTTACAGTTCAGGAATAGTACGCGGCACCCCGAATCCGGAGACTCACGTCAAGGTCCTTTATCTACGGATCGAGACTTAGGATCGGCCGAGTCGCCGGTGGATACCGGCGCGCGAAGATAAGGGGTAATTTCTAGGCAAGGGGTGGGTCCAGAACTGCCCGTAGCTCATCTCTCTAGTCGTACGGGACTGGGAAGCTTTCACCCTGGCGGGCACCCCCAGCGAGTAGCCCATCTCCGTAGTTCCCGCAGGCGTACGAGGAAGAGGATGGGAAGGGGGATGGGTTGCCGGTCGTTCTGGCGATCTTAGCTTAGCTGGCTTAGCCGGGATGCAAATTAGATGCGGGATCTTATAGTTCGAGATATGAGGGCCAGGAGGTTCCCATAATTAACGTTGTACGTCACGTCTGTACAGTGGGTAGGTACTACCTACACGAACTACACAGCGTTGGATCGTGAAATTAAACTGGCTGAACTGTGCGGCCGCTTTCGTAATGGGAGTCTGCAGCGAACGAAGTTCCACCGTGTGAGTGGTGGGCCAGCCTTAGAAGGACGTCGTCGTCCGAGGGAGAGTTAAAAGGGCGCTGGAGCGAATCCCCAATATCATGCAGCCGCGAATCAATTGAGACCTCGTGCAGTAGGTATTCCACCTATACGGGAATTCTCCGAGACGGTGAACGTGTCGTCCTTAAGGCTCAATGATATTTCCCGGTACAGAGATTAAACCGTGAGGAGTGAGGGCCCACCTCCTCTTCGTGGTCCCCGTCGTAGAGGGCACACACGCTCACGTACGCACGTAGAATGTAATTAAGATAAATTAGCGTAAAGGGGGAATCGGGCTAAAGCCTTAACGGGTGAGGATAGAGTGGGTGGCGGTTCGCTGAGGGTTTGCAGGAGAGTTGGAGAGGGGTAGGGATGCAAGCAAACTCGGAGCCTAATGATGCATGCCGGACTGGCCGTTTCTCGCTCGTTTCTAACTAACCAAATAATGACCGGTGGGGGTGTGTTGGGGGTTGGCGAGCGGGAGAGAAAGAGAGAAGGAGAGAGCGAGTAAGAGGGAGGAGGGTGAAAGGGGTCAGGGGAGAATGGGGTAGTGTGAGGGAGAGAGGGCGTGAATTTTAGACGTGGAGGACGCGGTCTTGCCGGTCGTCGAAAGGATCAATACCGAGTCGCGAGTGAATACTGATCTTAACGTTCCGAGCTTGCGGCAGGGGTCAAAGGGTTTTCATGTCTCATGGTCAGCTAACGTCTCCTAGAATTTCTCACGATCTACCTATGCTCGATTGATCGACAGAACCGATTGAGAGACCAGAATCTGACACTTGAACGGAGAAACTGAGCACTAGACGGAAGATGGACCTTCCTATAGACTCGGTACCTACACTATTGCAAGGTTGAATTATGTACCGGAAACCGACACTCCAGAGAACAGTCTTCGCTTTAAATCTATGCCCTTATTCCATGAAACTATTATTCAACCTCAATTTTTGTAGTCACTGATGCGAAAGGACAAATTTTTAACACCCATACTGCCCACGACGATTTCATCGATTTCGAATTTCATGTCTGAATCCAAGAAATTCCTCCAGAATAGAGTTTTTCATTCAACGGAATTCCAATCCCTCCGAACATGCGAAACGATTCTTCATTAAATTTCGAAATATACAAGACTTGGTTACACTTCTTCTATCGTTACTATGAATTGTCAAACAGCATCCGCGTTTGTCGCTGATGAAAATGAATTCGATCAAGACGTCGATGAATTTTTGGCGGAGACCAAAAGCGGTTGAGAGGCAAGTTTAACAATAAGCTCGCGAAGTTGGTTGGGGGTAAGTTATCTTGGCCTGATCGGACTGTCAGTGGTTCGGATCGATTCTCCAGATCGAGCGGAAGCGATCTTTGTCGGTTTGGCTCGTCCACTGTGAAGAAAAGTGGGCTGCCAATCACCGCGGGCTAGGAGAACCGATGCATTTACAGATATCTGACAACAAACGTTACGTCCACGGTGGTTTCCCGATCGGCGTTTGTCTCTGAGGGTATAGGGTGCCACTAGTCCCCGGAAGATTTCGTTGAATTTTCCCGAGGAACTAGGAACTGAACTCAGCTCCAAGCAAAGAGCTTCAACCCCTTTGGTTCGCAGCGTCCGGCCGACGCGGTCGACACCCCAGCGGCCATCTCTGACGTCCAATGGCGCAGGAACCAAGACTCTGCAATCGAGTCCTTAGATTTACTTGCTCCTTCGAGTATCAGTCATGAATAGAATTTTACCTGACCACTCCGACTCGGATAGGCTTCTGTGAATTGCTTCCTTGTCATTCCTCCGTGTTCCTAGGCAAGACATTTCTTCCCTAATTAGCGAATCCTGCCTTGAAACCACGTGATTTTCGATTTTAATCAAATTTATGAAGAACTTCCATTCAGGCTGATCTGATGGTGATTTTCCAAAATGGTTAGACGAGGAATGAATTCAGAATCAGCTATATTGCGTGTGTTTCGTTATTGAGCGGAAAATTTAGTCCGCGGTATAGATCGAACTCGGACCTTCTTTAAAGTGTCCACTACGCCAATGTCAAGTCCACCACCCTTAGCTGGAAGGGGATTGGCGTGGGCGTATAAGCAAGGGAGAGGAGATAGCGGGAGAGAGACGGAGATCCTGAGAGAGAGATAGAGAGAGAGAGAAAGTAGCCTTGTCCAGGCTCTCCCTCGGGAGAGGTGGTCGGGCGAGGGTAGCGGCGGAGGGTGGAGGCCTTCTACGTCGTCCCCCGCGCCTTGCTCCTCCACATTCACGGCCGTAGCTCGCTTCTATCTCCTGCACTCCTAACTAACATGTATTTTGCATAAAGCTTACATTACTTGAATTACAATGCCCTTCCTCCCCCTTACCCAGCTCCCACTTCTCTCTTGCCTCCCTCTCTTCATACCGTCTCTCCACATCCCCATGAGACGTAACGGCGAGATGCTGCCCTGTAAATTGCTTCGGAGTCGTACGAGCACCATCACCCACCCGCACCATCGTCGCCAACGCCAAATTCATCCCTTCTTATGTCCTTCCAGTTTTCGACCCGTTTTTTTCGATTCTTTGTTTTTTCTTTTTCTTTTTCTTTCTTGGATCGTTGACGAAATTGATTGTGACGTCACTTGTCACTCGACTACCCAACGACCCGATCAATTCGACCGTGAGTTCGGATTGACGAATCAAACTTTTGACCGTTGATCGTTTTCGACGAACCCCGTAAGATTGTTCTCAGTTTCGTGCTGTGTTCTTTCTTCTCCTTCTTCTTCGTCTTCTTCTTCTACTTCTTTTTTTTCGTCTGACATTATACAGGGAATCGTTTTTTACCAGAGCGATGGAGCGTGGAATTAGAATCTCGTCTGTACCCTCTAAAGGGGTTACAAGAGTCTTCCACAAGGATTCGCGATGAGGAGAGAAACTGGAAGTATATATGTTACATACTAACATACTACTATACCAGCGACAAGTAAAACGTGCGAAACGAGCCGGAGGATACTTTGCCTGAGGAAAATACGTCGGCTAGTATTTGACCTTCTTCCGGAGCTTATCGAAGCGGTCAATCTCTTCGTTATTATCAATTCCAAGCGTAATAATGTCCCGAGATATTCGCCAACTGCTGCCCGAGTTCTCGGGGATGGCATAACCCTACACGGCACCCTATACATCCCCAGGGCTATCTCGATCACAATAAAAGAATACCGAGAGCTCGGCAACTCACGCACGGTGCTTTGCTGACCTCAAACATTGTCAAGTCGTAGGTATATACTCTCAACGATTCACACCATCTTCCATCATCTCGACGAATATGTATATCTCCTCGAATTCTTCACCCCATCAAGAGTCCAGCCAAAGTATAAGGTTTCCTTCGCCACTATTCAATCATCGGAGTATCGAATACCGCTCAGGTACTTCAGGCCAGTTTCTCTTCTCACAATGGCGATAATGATACACCGATCAACCCGAAGTGCGAGAGTACCATGAGAGTTGGAAAGCCGTGTGGAGGTTCAGTAGTTTCATAGTTGAATGTAGTTTTAGTAAAATATTGTCATGGTATGAGTGTGTTTGATTGTTTCGCACGAATTGGTGAACATTCTCAGCAGGATATTAGGTCCACGTACGGTCAGCCGTGGCGGACGATAGCCGGTACAGAGGTGGCGTCGTTGCCGTTCGTTGTAGGCAGAGGCTACTTTGTATGTACGTACGCTGACATCTTATCCACCCGGTCCTCCATCCACCCCGGAGGTGGGCCGCGAGATCAATACTGGCGCCCCCTGGACCAGAGCCACTCCGTTACCCCCCGTCGCCCGCGCCACGCACCAAGCAGCGTGTGTGAGCGCCGGACCTCTTAGAATCACCAGCCCCTCGTCCTCGTCCTCCTCAACCTCCGGCCACCCGCCTATCCGCTCTCACCCTCGCCGGTTTTAAAGCGATGTGCCCATATTAGGGAAGCCCGGGGAACGCCGTTCGCAGAATTTCTCGAAAACGGTTCATCGTCGTTCCACGTTTCCACGTTCACGATATTCCGATCTTCTGTCCAGAGAGCTTCCAGGCTTTGTGTCCGACAGGAGAGATGCGCTGGATCCTTCGTCATACTTCTTCTGCAAGACCAGATACTCTCTATAGGCTTCAAGGGAAACATCTCGGCTTTGCATACACCAGACTCGCGAGAAGTTCAATTCCGATTTCAGAACCACCTATACCACTCTTAAAACGTTCCAACGACAAAGTTCTGGCTATGAAACGATGAAGCGTGGAATTTCTCAGCTGATATCTTCTCGAGAATCTGTGAGGAAATATTTTGACCGGTTGAAGAGGAGCAGCACTTGACCGTTGAGTAGACTTTGAACGAGAGCTCTGTTTCGTGAGCTGAAGACCGTTGCCTAGTCTAGTCTCTCCTCGTTTTTTCCTTTTCACCGGAAACTGATCTCGTTAACAATTCCACACAACAAGTCCAACAATATACCAGACAAGGTGTGATTTTCTGCACCGTGCACACCATGTGTGTAGCAGATGCAAGTGGATTTATTATACAACGTGGGATTACCGCGCCCTCGCGAGATGCGGGGATTCAAGATGCAGGTCATCTCGCGTCCTGGAATTCTCTCTACCGCCAATGAAACTGAGGCGACCAATGGATCGCGCTCATTGTCCTTCGGGAGGTCGGGACGTCGGGACCAGGTGGCCACCAGGACCACGGCCATTAAGTACGAGGATTAATTGTCATGCAAAAACACCGATGGCTATAACGGAATGATGGGACTAGCCTGGCGATGCAGAGTCCGTCTCTAACGGTCCGTCCAGGACCCTTGGCCGTTGGTCTTGGTCCTGGCGTTTGGTCCTTCGCGTCCCTACGGATTAGCGGGAATTTCTTTTAGCTTTTGTTTCTCCCCCACCATCAGCCGTCGGGATGAATTCGTGAGATCGGAATCGCTCGCTGCACTAGGTGTGCGAACCGATCCTGTTGCGGATTGTAACCAAATAACGAAACCCGTTCAGAATCGTCATCAGCGAACTGATTATCTCGTTAAGTTTAATTGAAGCCTAATTCGAGAAAAGTCATCACTATAAAGGGAGGAAATCAGTCAGGTTCGTATCCCCTCAGCGGCTACCTCTGACCGGTACAATTACACGCTCGTCAAAGTTAACGACGATATAATGATTGTTGGATTACCATAGTTTCACGTACGCATTCAGACTACCAAGACCCGGGGGACGCGGACGCTTACTCGTTGCAGAGTTTATTTCCTATGACCGATCGACGCCGCATGACCACTTGACGCTCGATGCGGACAACTTGACGGACGCCAGGGGTCAGATCTTTGGCTAATCCTGATTAATCATCGGCTGCAGGTCAGTCACATCATTTTTTTAAGTAGCTAGAACAAGGGTTGCCAAGACCCAGGTCAAAGGTTGGTTGAAAGGCACTTGAGGCTACAAGCGTTTCTGTGGTTTCTCTCTCGAGTGACCCTTTGTCGAGTCAAGCATTTCTCCTACATTCATATATCTGCCAATCTTTCTAAAACATGAATCTTGCCACTGGAAGAACTCGGATTCCCATTTTTCACCATTCAACGGGGAGTGGGGGGGATGCTGTTACATACCGTCCACGGAATTGAGAGACTTATCAGAATCAAATGCCAATTCCCGGTCCTTGACCGCAAAACTGAAAATTTATCCATTTGGAGTTGATGGTGTCTTGAAAGCCATCAACTTGCGATAAACTTTGAAAAGTGTGGATACAGCATGACGTCACGGGCCACCGTTTTTATCTATGAATATTATCTGTCATCGTTTGCAGCAGGTTGTTGAAAGGAAATCGTCCTTTAAGTATGACACACCTGATCACGGTCGAGAAAATTGTTAAAAAATAGCCCGCCTAAGATTTACGGGTCCGTTATATAACGGCCAACGACTTCGGCCGGCAACCTTATCCCTATAAACCTTTTCGGTCATTGATACAGCCCGTTGGACTATGTATGTAATTCATGTATCTCCGCTATATTTTCAAACCATGGTCTAACGTATTTTCTAGCAACGTCTAGTCCTAGACCACACTCGGTCTGTCACAGGCCAGAGAAGGTAGATCAAAGTGAGAAGGACGAAGGACGAGTGTGGCTACACACACAACTTCGAAATAAAAGCAAAAAAAAAAAAAAAAACGCATTACAACAAACAGAAAGAGAGAGAGAGAGACCGGCTATTGTTATCAATGCGCGTTATTTCTCTGTGTTGGTATGAACGCGATCACACCGATTCACGGCGACACATCAAATTCTTCGACCAGTAGCCGGTGGTAGCCACAAGTAGCCTGCGCGACCTGCGAATGTAACTGGATAGCCTGAAGTTGGCAACGCCCAAATGTGACCCGGGCTACTCTCTCGCTTTCATTTCATGTTTCTCACTCTCGCTTTCTCTCTCTTTATGTCTCTCTCACTCTCACTTTCTCTCTCTTTCTGTATGTACAGTGCTCCTATATACAAACGCCTTGTGAACGAACCACCCTGCATGGGAAGGGGTAGAGTCCGCCAAGAATTTCATTTCCATTTCTACCTCGTCGTCGGGAAAATCCTACCCACGTTTTATCGTGGCAAGTGATTTTCCTAGAGCAATTAAATCGCATGGCTTAAACTTTTTTTCAGCGGGTATCTCGTGTATTTTTATGCAATTAATCCTGACGGGGCGGGGGGAGGGGGGAGAGGGAAAAATATCAGTGATAGTATAGAGAATTATTCAAATGAATGGTGAAATAAAAATGTCAAGTTAAAAGGTCGAATTTCCTTTCGTAATCAAAAGCAAAAGCACTTTGATCTGATTTTTATTTCCCCGCTCTCAAGGCCCCATGTCGGATTAGAATTAATTCATTTTCTCTGACACTCGGCTCACTCTTGGGCCAATTACCAATCGATCGATCACTCGCCACTCTCGGCGATAAGATCAGGGATTAATTTGCAAAATTTTATTTCACTACCTACACGGCTTGTCGGATTTCGTTTAACAAGCGCTCTTCGATTCATATGTAGAAAACAATGCCACACTGCATTTCAATGATGAAGAACATTGATTTTCTCAATACTTGATGAAACTTGATGGAGCACAATAATTAGTGTCAAACGGTCGCGTGCCGGTGTCTTTTCATCGAGTATATCTTTTGTTCCTTGACGTTTTTTATTCCATCGTTTTATTTTTTTCCCCACTTCCGTCCTCCCTCAGGAGTGGTCAGCGAAGGAGGCGAGTCGTGCTTCTTCGTTCGACTTCTTTAAGAGGTATAAGATCTAACGGGTGTTTGTTGCTCGGTCTTCGCCGCGTCTCGTCTTAATCCGAAGACACGCGGGTTGGACACGTGTCCGGACCTTGGACGATGCCTTTTTGTTTGTCCGTTGAGTGTGGTCAGTGGTTGGTGGGTCGGGATGGACCCAGAGGTCCATATAGACGGATGCGGCTACTACGAGAGCCTGCGAACCCCGAACACGGGGTTACAGATGAGATACAGTCCATTACGATTTCAGACTTTTTGTTTCATTCCTAAAGATCGGAGCATCGTATATGAAATAAGACGTGGGTGAAAAAGTTGGCGAGAAAAAAAAGTGATTTTCAAAACTTACTCGCAGCTTAGGAACTTTTATCTGTAAAGATGAGACTCGGTTTCTCTCACGAGAAAAAAAAAAAACTTTTTTCCACGATGAAAATATCATGAAACGATTCCTTCAATCAGCTTCAAATTTTTGATGCAGCTTAAGGGAACCAGTACAGCGACTTTTCGAGAAATTATCATAGTCCGAAATCAATTTATTTCATCACCAAAGTTCATTTCACATCAAAATATTTTTCTTTTTCCAAATAATGTGTCGTAAGGATTTTAGAGCACCGTTGGACCGATTCAGGTCATCTTGGATTCATTTTCTTCAGAAAACAAATCCTCATCATGTGAATGGAGGAATTTTGAAAATTTTTCGTTTTGGCCAAGTTATTTAAGAAATGAGTGATAATAATTTTTGCAAATTTGGTAAATTGATCATAACTTATGACATAATTTTTTATTTTAAAATCCCTACATTCACAAGATAAGGAATGGTTCACCGGAGAAAATGAGACGTCACGAGATTGAATTGGACCAACGGTGTGCCAAAATCCTTACGACACATGATTTGGAAAAAGAAAAATATTTTCATGTGAAATGAACTTTGGGTATGAAATAAATTGATTTCGGAATATGATAATTTCTCGAAAAGTCGCTGTACTGGTCCCCTTAAATCCTCACGACGTTATCCGACCGTTGAAGCTGAGCTGTATTACCCATATTATACATCGGTCTGGTATGTTGTTCGGATTCGCAGACTCGTCGTCGTTGATCCGATTCCCAGCGCTAAAAGTGACGGTTAATTTATTCCCAATCGTATAACTTTGGTGTGGAATCGAAGTCTGTGCATTGATAGGGGCGTGAAAATGAAAGAGTTCAGCTCTTCGGTGGCAGCACGGTAATCCCGTAATACCGACACTTCGAATTTCCCTGCGTGCACTTTGCCAACGGTTTTGCATTGATTCCCCATCGAACCATAACATTTCCTTAGAATTCACCACCTATAGCCTATAAATCGGTGCGCAAAGGGGGGTCGCGGAAGAATTATAATGTTAAAGGGATGCGACCGCGCTTCAGCAGACCCCAGACTTTTCAAAAGCCGAGCGTCGCGACGCCTCTAAAAGGGGAAAAAAGGGGATAAAATTAAAATGTAAAAGGGATGAGATGTGCGTGGAAAACGGGACGAAACTCTCGCTACTTCTCTCTTTCTCTCACCTCTCTCCCTCTCTTGCTTTACAAAAGGGGGATTTTGGTAGGAAATTAAAATTAAAAGGGGAAGACGCCCAGGGGTTCTTCCGTCTCTCCGTATGTCCGTTCGCTTCGGTTATATACTGCAAGCAAAAATTTCTATACTTCTCATCTATCCGAGAAATCACCCGTTTGCCCTGAGAAAGATGCGGCTCACAATACCCCCAATCTAGTATTCTACTCGTTCACACGGATAAACTACTCTTCACTTTCACAAATAACTAAAAATTGGTCACGTTCATACTTCGACAAAACCGTCACCTTTCCAATTAACAAATCTGCATGCTCGATCCACGAATCGACAAATTTTCGCGATGTTTCTTCGATCTAACTTGTAAAAAATATCAAAGCATGGTAATCTGTTGATTCTATCCAACTTTGGTGGATAAATTAACAAATCGGTCAGCCTAATCAAGCAAAAGTTGGGAATTGCCAGTCATCGGGTTTCAGAGTTAGATCTAGTCAAAGTTAAAACACCTATGATGGTTCGATTTCAGATATTCGGATCTCTAATTGTCCAGAAAAGAAAGTTCTGTCCGATTAACAGATGACTCTCCGATACTGCAAATAAAACGTGATTCGAGTGATCAATTTGTTATCGTCAAATTGTCAAGTTTATCGAGTGCTTTTACTTCGACTGCATCTAACTCTGAGACCTGATGACAAACAACTCCTAACTTTTACCTGATCGTGATTAAAAATCCTCGTGAACGTCTGTGATAAGACTAGTTTTTGAAGAAAATGAGAAAAAAAAATGTGCACACATCCTAGTCCTTCGAGAAAATCCCTTATTGCATCGCCAAAAAATGTTGATAATTGGTGCTCCTGCAGGGGGTTAACGAAACACGCAGTACCTACCTATATAATATGAGGAGGAATAGATCTTCATGTGTATTCGCCGTATGGGTACGTGGGGTAGAATCTGGAATAGGGACGGGGTTAGGGATGCTTTAGTGGATACAGGTGATCTTTGGATTCTGTGAGAAGGTTCCCACAGGGTCCCCCGTCCCCCAAAAACTATTTCCACATGCACCCATTCGCTCATCTCGCGGGCTCCTGCATCTGAGCGTAGAGTTACGTGCTGAGCACAAGAGCATCCGGGCTTGCACAAGGTGGTACATACATGCGATCGCACTGCCAGAAGTGATGTCTGCAGTCTGTAGTTTGTCTGTGAAGAGGGGACGGGGTTTTCTCTCCACTCTCCACTCTCCACTCTTCACGGAGAGCGAAGAACGATTCACCCTTTGCGATACCCCTTGATACCCCTTGATACCGTATAAGGGATCGTGAAAGATTATAATGGAAAACGGTTGGGGCATATTTCTTCCGGGGCGAATATCCTGGTCTAGGAAAAAGAAAAAGAAATAGAAAGAGAGATAGAATGAGAATGAGAGTCCCGTCAGGGAATCCGCTGCGAGGAGTTCAACGGGGGGCCTTTGTCCTAGATATACGAAGCTTCACAACAAACCGACCATCCGATTCTCGTCACGGACTCTTCTTTACCTGGCAGAAAAAAAACGAAGAAACTATCGACGCATATACCTGGACCGAAGATATTGCCTTGGTGCAGGTGCCGATGGGCCAAAAGTCGAGCGACGAAAATACCGAAATCCTTTATGGGGTAAAAAGTCGATCGGAACTCCAAAGAGACGTTGAACCTTGCCTCCTGTATGGTTTGTTTTCCGAACGCAGAGAAGCTCGATGGCCCGCTGGGCTTTATTCAGCTGTTTTACCAACAGCCCTGCCGCTAAAGAGCCATGAATTTTTAACAGCACTTGCTTTTCGACTAAATGTTTTCGCAGACATTAAACGTTAACCGGAAATGTTTTTCCAACGAAATGAAAATCCTTTCGTATATAAGCCGCACGCACGGTGTAAAGATTTTTTACACCCCTACCCGCAAGTGATGTTACTCGCCTGCACTGTAATTACGGCTTTTGCTGTTATTCGAGGATGTCAGACCACCGAGAACACACGATTTAATTATCAAACCGTAATTCAAGGCTCGTTTTATTCTTCAATCCGTTAAATAATAGACGATAATCGACTCGAACGAAAATTGATAAGTTGCGATGCAATGAGGGAATTTAGCGCATTATCACCATTTTTTGTCAAGCATGCTCTGCCACGATACCAGCTAGACCTCATGTTCACTGCTGAAGCCAATATCACTGATTGAACAGAATAAATTCTCCAAATATCAGCTGTACGCTCTTATTGCTGGAAATTGAATATAAACCTTGGAAAAATCATATAACTTCAGATCGATGCAATGAAGGCTCAATGATCCCTTACTTCCCCCAATTTCTCAATTAGTTTCACTTCACCCCGTAAAAGGAAGAAGAATGGTATTACGCCGTGAAGTTTATCGCGTATATATATTAAATGTAGTTAAATTCGTCGAAAATTTATCTGTAGATTAAGTTTTGACCGATGAAGAGAAGAGAGGCGAAGTAGAGTGAAAAGATTCGCGGTGCCGAGGACTAGGTGGAAGGTGGAGTGAAACGAGGGAGAGGTAGACTTGGAAGGGTCAGCCGGCCCGCGGCCCCGGGTTCAGGCGGTTCAGGCGGTTCAAGGGAGTTCGCTCGTGTCCGGGACCCCCGGGCAATAATACACGCGTTACCAGTTCTAGTTTCTAAGTTCCAGTTTCTTGAATCGCCACTTTTTAAATTGAATCCTTTTAGCTGGTAGGTATAGTAGGTAGAGAAATAAGGACGCAAGGAGAAACGAGGAGAGACTAACTCGGCTCGCCTGCTCGCCCCAGCTTTCATTTGCTTTTTACATCGCGGACCTATGCAAATAGTCCTGCTAAAAGCGCGTGTAATGTATATCTCTGAGAAAAATTTACGATCTTTTCAACATATACTCAGTCTACATCGTTCAGGCCTTTCCCCGCATGTCCCCTGCACGTATACGTACGTTCATATTTATATTAAATATGTATAAACTGAAAGTCTGGATAGGGATCGTTATACACTTCCTTCGTAAAACGGTTCCTTCACCGTGAAGATAAACATGCCTTAAATCATACTCACCAAAAATTTGAAACGACAAGTTACATATGTGTGA
This sequence comes from Tenthredo livida, assembly GCA_963992785.1. NCBI lineage: Eukaryota > Metazoa > Arthropoda > Insecta > Hymenoptera > Tenthredinidae > Tenthredo > Tenthredo livida. The sequence continues at coordinate 42,504,141 of OZ023065.1, forward strand.
TACAAGAAACACACAAGAAGTGCAATGATAAAATAAGCGCGATATTCATCACGTAATGGCCTTTATCTTGATCTTGGCCTTGAATTCTGTCCCCTTGCTTCAGCCGTCTACCTCTCTTTGTGTCAATAGACAGTTGGGTAATTGAGATGAAGATTAGAGCGGTGTTGTAGCCGGTCTAATAATAAATTCGCGCAACTAGATATAGGAGATAGAATTGGCGATAGAGTCGTTAGCAGTGGTTAAAATCTCGTTGGTAAAGGACGAGGTCGTCCCGTGGGAGCAACGGGTCAGTGGAGTCACGCCTACGGGAGGTCGGTATGTGTGTGGGTACAGGTATGGGTATGTGTATAAAAACGGTCTGGACATCGGTCAAACTGGATACATAAACTCTTTGAGAAGTGTTCGGTGTCCAGGTCTGTTGGAATCCAGTTTGTCGCAAGAAAAACAACTCGAGAAAACTCGGCTGACCCGGTACCGTATAGAATCGCGACAGCACGCGCTAAGGGTCAAGCGTGTACCTTTGTTCAAATTATTTATAACAACTCCAACTCTCCCTATATCATTGAGCGAATCTAGTTTTTCAACGATGACCAGTGTCCACTCACCGGCCGCCTCTCGGGAATGTAACGGTCAGTTAAATCGAAGGACAGGTTGAACGGGTCAGGGTAAGGGTCACGATCAGTGATCGCCATCGCGTGGACAGGGTCGAACGAACCAAACGAAGAAGTCATAGGACAACTAGGAGTGCACGAGCTGGTCAGTACCCATCAAGTGGACAAGTAGTATGCTCTTGATCATCTCGTCGAGGAACTGGTATGAACTGGGAGATATCTGGTTCCTGAAAGTACGTATGGTCACTATGGGTCATATGTCACAGGATTATAAGGTGAAGACCGGAGCTAATAGTTTTGTAATGATCCTGACCCGTGAGATATGACCCCGTCGTTATGCCGGCATACGTGTAATACGGTATAGAGAAACAGAAGCGGTCAAACACCCGGGACGAAATCTTGTCTTATAAAATGGTAATAAAACAGATTTGTGACTCAAAATAAGACATCAAAGACTTTACGACTTGGTTAGCTTGTCAACTATCAAATAACATACCCTAATTTTCTTCATTGAGCAATTGTTTCCTTTTTTTTTTCCAATTGCTGCAGGATGATAAGAAAAGTATTTTTCGATATAGCATGCGTAAAATTGCATTTTACGCACACTGCGTAGAAAAATATCGTATGAAACTGGTGCGTAAAATTTTTACGCACTTGTCGCATAATGTGATATTGGTTTTGTAACGAATATGAATTTTCGTCATTACGACGAATCCTCAGGTTTCCGGGACTCGAGGATTGCAAAAACAGCTCGACGGACAGATGGGGGTCTTTCCGAAAAACTCGCCGAATGATCTCACGGAAAGTTGCTATGAATGTAAAAGTTTCTTTAATTTTTGACCGTCAAGAATTTTTTCGGAATTCTGTTGCATAGAGTTTCGCCCGTTGTTCGTGGACAGTAAGATTTTATCGAAAGGGTTATTTTGCATCGATGTGAATGAATGAGAAAATAAATATGAGAATATATATTACGTATAAGGTATACATCGCGGAGCGTTCCGCGCTCATTAGACCACATTGAGTCAAACCCCTTTTTTACGCAGCTACTTAGACTAATCTCGCGATCAATCTTTATCCCCGTCATAGAAGCCAGCTGCTTATAAATCTGATGACGTCACGAGACGAAATCATTCGTCCGCACAGCATCCCGTTCCATAGTCGCGCAGTTGCAGTCGCTTTTCCCACCCCTTCTTCTTACCTCCTCCTTACAGCCAAAGGAGAGAAAATAATATCCTCTCGGCCTGCAACCCCCGCCAAATTTTACCGCATACTTGCTGCAGCCGAAGCCCATCTGCTTTATCCTCTTCTATCCTCTCATCTTTTCTTCTCTCCTCGTTCCTTTTCTTTTCTCTTCTCTGATCCTCGACAACTCATCCCTGCAGCGTCAAAGACGCGACAATGTTTACTCGGTTTCACCAACGGGGCGCGGTGGCTCTCGCTGCGAGACCCAAAAGGATCAAAGCTTTTTTCGGTTGCGTATCAGCTCACAGATATTTGGTAATAAGATAAGTCAATGAGGTTACCTAAATTGTGCTTTTTCTCACGTTAAAACATCTGCGGCTTATGTTTTTACGAGTATATATATATATTATATACCATGCATATATCTATACACATATATGTGTCACGGTTACCGTTCCGTCAACGACATATGGCGTCACCTCCTTCTTTTTAGAACTGTTTCATTGATTCGTGTGAAATTTCGTCTATATGGTTTCGCCTTTCTATAATTTGAGTTAAGGGGATCAGTACAGCGACTTTTTGAGAAATCATCATAGTCCGAAATCAATTTATTTCATCACCAAAGTTCATTTCACATCAAAATATTTTTCTTCTTCCAAATCATGTGTCGTAAGGATTTTAGAGCACCGTTGGACCGATTCAGGTGATCTTGGATTCATTTTCTTCAGAAAACAAATCCTCATCATGTGAATGTAGGAATTTTGAAAAATTTTCGTTTTGGCCAAGTTATTTAAGAAATGAGTGATAATAATTTTTGCAAATTTGGTAAATTGATGATAACTTATGACATAATATTTTATTTTAAAATCCCTACATTCACAAGATAAGGAATGGTTCACCGGAGAAAATGAGACGTCACGGGATTGAATTGGACCAACGGTGTGCCAAAATCCTTACGACCCATGATTTGGAAAAAGAAAAATATTTTGATGTGAAATGAACTTTGGGTATGAAATAAATTGATTTCGGACTATGATCATTTCTCGAAAAGTCGCTGTACTGGTCCCCTTAAAAAAATTCAACATTTTGCTGCACCGTCAGTCCTGATCCGCCATTTGGGATCTGCTATTCTGACGTTTTGCAATTCTTAGGAAATCAGTGGGCTGGAGGTAAAGAAATTGAAAAAGGTCGCACAAGACATAGTCCGCAATTAATAAATGGCGCGGTTGAGACTGAATTGAATTCTGCGGGGACCCGCGCACTGTATATGCGAAAGTTAGCTACGCAGGATTTTTCAGGTGTCCGTTTGAGATATTACTGCGCTTAGAAGCAATGCATTTCTTGAAGATTTTCGCAGTCGGGTGCGTCCGCGAGAAATGAACCTGTTGCGGAGGTTTATGAGCGACATTAACATAGTTTCTTGGTGCCTTCTCTTCTCTTCTCTTCTCTTCTCGTCTCTTCTCTTCTCTTCTCTTCTCTTCTCTTCTCTTCTCTTCTCTTCTCTTCTCTTCTTTTCTCTCCTCTTCACTTATCCCATCTTTTGCCTCTCTCGCCCCTCGTCTACCCATTCTTAGCTGATCCTACCCTCTGCAGACGAAAACGAGCCTTGAACCTTCAAGACGTCGCGGTGTCCTACGCAGCGTCGATATACCGCAGCGTAACAAAAATCACTTGTTGCACATTCATCGGAGCTGTGATGGCGTATGACGAACGGGCTTTTTCTATCTTCCGATAAATGTAATAATGGAATTAATAATTCTCTCCATCATAGCGGGGAAAACGTGTTATCGTATTTCATAGTTCGCAAAACTAACAATGATCCATTGGTCTCATTGTATTCTTGCACGAGAAGACCCAAGCTGTGAAAATAATTACAGATCGAAAGACAGAAAAAAAAAAACTAAAAAATGAATGAACCGTCCCGTTCCCAGGACTAGAATAGCTATTCGTATGTGTCTCTTATAAAGGGAAGATTGTGCTGCGGCGTGCCGAAGGGATGTTTTAGATATGGGGGACGTTCGAGAGACGCCGCACGCTAGAGCTAGTAGCTCACTGGGGCTCCGGGAAAGCTACGGGGTTGTCTAAAGGAACTGGGGGATGCTGCTGCATCTGCCTCATCGAGGAGGTAATTACATCAGGGGAAGAAAAGAAATTCAAAAAAATCTATCGAAGGAAGAGGTATCTTTACGCTTTTTATTTTCAGGTGTAAAACCGCTTTATCGATATCTCTCTGGCAGTTTTATATAGAATCGACTATTTGCCAGGATATGATTTTCTCCGTTTTCCGTTTTCCGATGCGAACTGTTCTTTCACAATTCAACCATTCTACAGGATATTCTCAACGTTTGAAATTCCTCAGGCAGTTACGAGAAACCTGGGGGCTAACAACGTGATAAATCTTCATCAGGATAGATTTTTGGATCCTAAACCACGGGAGTAAACTGTCTGCGATCTTTCCGCCGTAACGATTCGTCAATATCCAATGAGGATTCGGGTAGTTTAACCGCTGGCCAATCAGAGACCTGCTCTTAGAGACGCGGAGGCGAACGGCGGGGCAAAATTTCTACGCGCATTCGGTAAGGGGCAAAAGCGCATTTCGAAGAAAACGAATTTTCAGGCTCTGAACTGAGCGAGGACGAAATAAGGGAGAAGTGGGGGAGGGGGCAGAGGTGAAAAGAGATTCCTACCAGGGGTTCTCATTTACGACATCCTTCCTCAACCTCGTCTTCCTTTTAGCCCAAGCATTCATTGAATTACCAAAATCGGGAAGAACCAAAAAGGAAAAAGCAAAAACAAAAATCGTACGATTCCCACTCGTCTCATTTTCACTCTGTGAAAAATAAATCGTTCTTTTCCTTAGACCGATTTCGTCCCGATTTTACAGGAGCACAATTGCTTATTAAAATTTCGTTTTCTGTAGATATTGAGTTCCCTCAATAGCTGCATCTTCCTAGAGGCTGCGACGCTTGTTGAAATGGTGATCGTATGGAAGGAAAGTTATCGAGTATCTCATAGCTGGGATAAAATTTTTCGAATTCCTTAGTACCGTAGAAACTTTTAGCCTTTAGATTATTCGATGTGGGTTTCGTAAATCTATATTGTTAGGTAATGGTAAGAAATTCCGCAGCTGTAACGTAGGTATACGTATTTTATTTACCAAGTCAAAGATCCCAAAAATATACGTAGACGTATACCTACTACGTACAGAATTTTTTCGTCAGATTTCCAGTCAGCTCATGCATATATCGCACCCCTAAAACCACACTGTAACATCTCAAAAAAATCTTGTTTCTTCAAAATCGCCATAAGACTTCATGTAATAGCATTTACATTCATTTGAACGAAAATCCCCTAAAAATATATTTTTTGAGTTGTTACAACATTGTTCTAGGGGTGCGATATGTGCAGCACCATGAGGTCAGGAGATATTTGCTGTTTAAATAAGCGAAAGGATAAGCTAATAAACATACGCAGAGAACCTCTGCTAGTTGGGGGTGGATTCTGGCCAGTTTTCTAACAGCACCCTGCAATTATGTAGTACCACACAAACTCGGGGTCTGAAGAAACCGATTTCTACACTCGCACGTGTAGAATCAGTGTTGGATGAAACTGCAGGGATGAAGTAAAAGCGTCGATGATAATCGGCGAAATGGGTATGGTCGAATAAAAATATGCGCCATGTTTAATTGCGGGGTTCTCGTCATGAAAGAAGAGGAGATTTCGCTCCGAACAAAGGGCACAATCCATCTCGAACATGGGCGATGAATAAGACTGAAAATATGATCTTTTGGAAGGGTTAATCAAGGATGTGACGTGATGACGGAACAAAACTAGCCTCTTCGTTGAATCGTACTTCTTTCATAGTTCATACTCGGTGATGATGAAACGAACTGAGCATGTCACAGTCCACAGATGAGCATATGTCGAGGTGAATCCTTTACAATTTTAGCCGCACGGGTGCCATTCAAGAGTACCTACCGTCATCTCTATTCGTCTCGAGGCATTTCGTTGCTCGTTAAATTTTTACAAAAGAATCGACAGTTGAAGGGTAAAGGCGAATTTCAGTTACATCTCCGAGTCTCCTAGGTGATAAGATTTCGTCGAAACAAAACTGGAAAAAATTAACTGAACACGGTGGCGTATGCACACGGGATCAAAATACGACAGAGCGCATAGAAATATGTTTTTCTTTGCCATTTTTTTTTTTTTTTACAATTTTCCGCCGATCTTATTGGAAGAACCTGAGTCAGAATTTTCGCATATTATACATGTGTGTGAGTTTTTGATAGGTGCGCCTCAGGACCCTCGGCCATGCCTGTTGGATCTTAGAGCATTAAGAGATGATCATTTTTCATGTAACACGACCACAATGCAAAAACTGGAAAAGCTGAATGGTCATTTCACGGAGTGTCTTTGTCAGGTTGGCCCGTAGGACCTTGATACCCTACATTTGTGTCTCGTTTTACTAAAAGGTGATCGTATTTCACAATTTCCTTCTCCGCAGCGATCGATAATGGTCGATTTTTTCAAATCTTTTTTTTGTCTTTTTTTTTTAAGTTTTATTATTCTGCCCCTCGTTCCTGAAAAGTTTTTTTTTTCCATTTTCGTTTCTGAAACTTTTTCTAAAATCATTTTATCGAAATAGTAACCTGACTTCTTCTCTCCGCTTGAGTCTGCTCCATTGAGCGAGCTGGTCATTTGTCCGCAATTTCACCATAAATATAGCCCGATATTTACTTAATGGGGTAGTTTTTTTCCTTTTCCCATTCCTTCGATCTACCATATATATATACTTTATAGGTACCGCTGCAGTTTAACCGAACTAAAATATCACTTCTAGGATCAAATGACGTGATCCTTACCAAGGAGCGTGGAAATTTCGAATTCTTCAACATTCGTAACGGTCTCTTATATTTAGGTAAAAACATGCATATAGGAATACGCAGCCACGTGAGACGAATAGTATAATGCAGAAAAACACAAAAACCTTGCAGTTTTCTTGCATTTAATTCCATCAATATTATAACAACGGAATAAATGGGAATGAATTTATGAAATTATTGAAATTATAGTTTCAATTTCATGGTTTCATTCCAATGATGCGACCTATACCCTTGCAATAAGATAACCAATTGAGGCTCCATAAAATCTAAGATAATTTTGAATTGTGTCTCAAAATGCCATTAATCAGATCTTTAAAAACTACGTCAATAAGATTCTGTCTTTTTCTTTTAAAAAAGATGAATTCCAAAAAGGAGACACCATACCCCTTTGAAGTAATTTTATCATTCAAGATCGTTGAACATTGAATAAAATTGTCCGGTGGAAGAAAAGGTGTCTCGGAATCGTTGTAAAAAGGGTAATCGGATCTGCAGTTGCGATGTGAACGTTGGTCACGTCGTAATACGCCTTATACCGTCCGCAGTCTAATCGTAAGAAGTAGTATGGACATAGAAGGGCATGTCGTTGGCAGTAAAGGTGCAAAATAAATAAAAAAATTGTTCACGCACAATAACGCATTGAATTTAGTACAGCTAAGGGAGAGAGAAAGAGAGAGGCCGATATGGCCGATGGGGAAATTAGAAAAAACTAGAAAAAAACAGGGGAGAAACGTAGCGAAAGAATCTTCACGAAGGACTTAGGAGTGGCTTGCTGTCCAGAGGAAAAGGATATCCATTGGTCGTCGGATACAAAGGTATACTTGGCCGTTGGAGATGGTCGCCGTACGGGTGCGCGCGTGGTTCCTGCGGATTTGAATATTAATTTGGGGTTGCCCCTAGGGTCACCAGGTCCAAGAGGAAGCGAAGAAGACGTTTAATTGCGTTAACCACTGTCTGGTCTCTCCGCGGCCATCCGGCCGTTATGCAAACTCAAGATCACCCAGCAGGCAACCGAGATTCTTTCCTTCTTATTTCTTTTCGTCAATCAACAAACTGGCCGCAGAACTTCGTCTTCTTTCAGATGATTAAAATGAGAGAAAGTGGGCCCAATTTGACTTCGTTGCACCGAACTCCTGATTATTACAGACGTTTGCGTGTGAACAGCGAATTCAGTACGAATCGTTTTAGGATGTGAAAAAGGTTTGAACAAACATTTGTAAAAAGTAATATTCGGGTTTAGGTTTAGGTAGGTATAGGGTATTCTTGGTTCAAACAAAAGCGTCGATCCCTGCGCTTTAGTTCGTTCGTTGGCTAAAATTCGGCAATAATTCAATTAGGAGGAAAGATTTAGTACGCTGGACTCTATAACTCACTTGTGATATGTATGAAACGCGCATGAGAGAACCGTGAGGTATTGCCCGCGACATTAGGCAAAGAGAGTGAGAGAGCCAGGCAGAAATATAGAGAAAGAGAGACAAAGACCTGGGCATAAATTAGAAGAACAAAGCCCGGCCTCTCTCTACCCACCCCGTCGAGACTGCAGGACGCCACGTTGAATATAATGATAATCATAATAAGGACAATAATAATAGTAACATCATATATAATATATATAACGCAGTAGGTATATAGTACGGATTTCATGTAGGTATATATTATATTCATATACAGTGTACACGTTAAACTATATGCAGAGAGCCAAGGCGAAGGGTGGACGATGGACGGTCACGACGGTCTCGACGGTCACAAATAAATTTATATATCGGCCTCCCAAACAATTAGAAAGACCCACGGAGCATATCGGCCGAGGGTTGGTTGCGTTTTAATTTCATTTTAACCGTTATATTGCAACGTCTTACGAAATTAGAACGCTTGAACTGTTTTTTAACGCGCGTTCGACCGAGCTACCCTCGGACTACCCCTACTCGCCAAACGCAGCTAGGCATTTCATCAATTTCCCTTGCATATTTATTTTGCACGTTTTGCAGACAAGAATTTTCAATCATTCTTCATTCACTGCATTTGTATGTCTGCCTGCACGCTCTTCGCGTTCGATACGAAAAATTCGATGAATATGCCATTAAAAGATTTTTTTATGTCCATCGGTGTGTTCGGAACTTTACTAGACCTAACTTTCTCAGAATTCGGAATTCAGTAGCAAAACGGGCGGTTTCACTAGATCTTCTTGTTTTAGGATCCAGAGAATCATCTCTGACCGTTTCTTAGATCGACATCTTTCCGTGTGTGATTATGGTGAATTTTTTGTCTGACTATATCTTGAGACCGAATGCACAGATTTTGACTTCCGTTGGATCAATCGACGCGGTTTCATGTACCTTAAGGAGGAACATCAGCTTCATCAAAATGGTGATAACTAAATGAAATTTTCAGAATATATTCTTGAATATACATTCGATGGCCTCTCAAATTTTTAAACGGTTTCATTCAGCCATTTTTTAATAAATAATTTGCAAACTTTGAACATTTTATACATGATCATAGCGAATAACTCGTCAGCCACGTCTTGAAATATTCATAGTAAAATAAAAAATGGTGATAGGTCAGAAAAAAACTACCTCTGAACAGCTCAAACACTCAAGAACCTATATGCAAAGTTAGAGGTGTTTTCATTCTGCCATTTTCCTATAATTATCAGAAATTCTCCGAAAAATGCGATATTTTGTCGTTTTTCACGCTAAAGCAAGGCAATCGTGGTACACCCGTTGCCGTGTACAGTGTTTTTTTTCTCTCGCGAGTCGTTTTGATTGGCGTACAGCCACGGACAGCTGAGAGATTTCAGGAGGGGTTGTAGCTCAACACTACCAACCCTCCCTATTAATTTCCCCTTACGCGCGAAGCTGATGTTCCTCCTTAAAACTGATTAGATTTTTATATCCATCGGTAGAGTGAATTTTAAGTTATTGAGAAAATAAAATTTCGAAATTTCGAAATTTCAATCAATGATATCCCGACAACTAATGGTAGGATTTTGATGAAATTTTTTTTCATTTATACAATTTTCTTCAACCTACAACTGGGTCAATTTTGGAATCATTCGATTCAGTAGTTTGCGAATGAAACAAAGCTCAAGACTAAAATCAGACCTGATTCGTCCAAGTTTAAAAATTCAAGAATATCATTTTTTCGCAACCAAACATCTGATCGCTAACTATATTTTCTGCTTTTCATTTCGAATTTGCGAAAAGGGAACAGGAAGAGAGAGACGGGTATGAAAACGACCCAAAGGGGGTTAAGACCGGTATATATAGACCCGTGCCTTGGGCCAGGTCGAATCTTTCGCAATTGCAGGTAGGGTTACCGAAGGACAGGGTGCAGGTCGATTCGTAGGGTCAATCCATGGGTCACTCTACGGGTCACTCTAAGGGTCAGTGATGTCCGACCGATGACCTGCCCCGCCCCCCGTATACAATTATAAATGCATTACCCCCACCCTTAACATGATAATATTTAAATCAAAGAGGAATTTAAACGATCCTTCTCGCCCTGCCCCTTGCATATAGAGTCCAGGTAGACGCATGTCCTTGCGACATATTTTATTGCTTGTATTTTCTGTTATAAATTTTTGCCACCCTTTCGTTCAACCGTGCATTGGGTAAGGGCAAGGAAAGGAAAGGAAAGGCAAAGCAAGGCAAAGCAAGACGACGGTCAGACTGACCCCTCGGGGCCCCGGGACGCGCGGTGGAGAGTAGCGCCATGTGAAATCTTCCTGTTAGAAATTAGATACGATTCGTAAGGGCACTTTAGTACGTGTAAACCCCTCGTTTGATCCTCGTATCTCACGGAGAGATACATAGTATTTCTCTGTAAATGTATACACTGTAAATATATGTCTGTAACGTATCGTTACGCACCGTAGGTACTATGGAGACTATAGGTACGGATTTGAACAACGGAAATTTCACCCTGTGATATTCTTGTTATTTATTTTGCGTTTTTTTTTTCTCTTTTTCAATGAATTCTTCACTCGCATCTATTACATGATGCATATTATAGTCAATGAGGGAATGAACTGATTTCACGAAATTTGATAAAACAGATTTTAGTGCACATCTCATAGAATAAGACTTGAGATTTTTTTGTGACATCAATAATTTAGGCCATTTCCGAAAAAACGGAACCATTAGTCGCATCAAATTTCGTCTTGCATATAGAAAAACGGGGTGAAAAGTTATTCGACGAATCAAACTTTCCGTCTTGTGGATGATTTTTTACGTTAGTTAGCGAACTGTGGACAGTTCAGTTAACTAGCGAATGAACGGATCGAAACGTTTCACCCAAAAACCTCAATTGCCATTTTACGTTACATGTTTTTAGAATTCTTTGATACGGAAGCGATATTTTGAATAAACACATCGCTGCGAGGGTAAAACGATTGAAAAATTTCAGTCGTGTCGAATTCCCGTTCCTGTCAATAGAGCTGAATGGCGGGTACCGGGTCACAGGGTCAGCACGCACGCGGGCACTGAGGATGCAGGTACACCGCGATCCGGCGCCCTGAATAAAGGGTTGTTCGACCGAGGACCCGTAGGATCGAGGACCGAGGACCGTCGGTCAACGCACGCTCTTCCGGGTGCCAAAAACGAAGAAAACAAAAAAGGAAAAAAAGCAAATAAAAGGGAAGAAGAAACGGTGTCTTTTAATTCGACAAAGAATTCTTCGGGCCTTACCTTGCCTTCCGATTCAAATTCAAATTCAAATTCAAATTTTTATTTCAATTGAAAACCAACGGAGAAAATATAAGGCAGTGACGATGGACGAAGACAGGGACTCCGTAAAATTCGTTACATAGTAATTCAAGTTGATTCGAACCAATTCAAGACGCAGGATACTACAACTTCCACGCGGCTCCATGACCACGAGCTACCGATGGAAATGAAAATTGTAAACCGTCGAAGGCCCTGTTTCATCCCAAGTTTGAAAAGGGTCACTCCTTTCCGTATACGTGTTACATGTTACACGTTACGCGTGTACACGTGTACCGTATAGTATATAGAAACGAAACAGGGCGAGAGAGCTGGCTAGCCGCCGCTGGACTTGGCCTTTGTCCGTCAATTCGTTCGCGCGTACTTGCTTAAAATTATTTAGGCTTCATTCTAGACCTTCGAAGAGAATTTGCCATTCGGTTCGTGATATACAGGCCTTTAAAATATTAACTTACGAATTTTCGTTGCCACAATTGGCCCCACCACAAATCCTATTAGGTATATCTATACGATACGTCGGTCAGCTAGTACACTGGACACTCGCCTCACTCCCAAAGGACTTCAGACTCACCTCGTTCCTCACTCTATTGAACAACTTTCACTAAAATTGGTCCAGAACCATCGAAATACCATATTTCGTTGCGTGCCTAGTAGACAAACGATCATTTCTCTTTTCGGATTAATCTACAGGGTGTCTCGCACGTGGCGAATGGAATATCTGAATCTAAGGTACAAAGCGTGTTCCAGATCCGAAGAAGCTGACCATTCTTCATAGCCATATCGTTTCAACAATAAATTATGAATATTTCGAAGCGATATGTTTTTCTTCGGTCATGCTTCCTCACAATACCAACTGGACCTCACGTTCACGGAAGCAAATATCAGAGATTGTGCGAAATGAAGTGTTCAAATATCAGCTGTATGCTGTGATTATTGCGAAAACAAAATTGAATAGAAATACAACTTCGAAACGATTTTGGGAGATCGTATAGCAATGTACATATGGCAATAATTTCAAATTGTTTCTCGGACTTTGAGTAGATGTGTCTTTCAGATTATTACAATAAGGGTATATCTAGCCTACGTGCCCCCGACGCATTTAATTCGACATTTTTTGGATCGCTGCAGTAAGATGAGTTTTTGTCAAGAGAGATTCTAAGCCCCCTGCAAGATTCGAAGGATCACGTAGCAAGATACCGGCGAAATATCCTTGGTGGATCCACAATTCGTCGAAGATCACGTCGTACCGAGTCGTCGGAACAGTTATTGGTCTGGTGTAATTTCCAACTAGGAACCCGCCCGCCTTCCAGAACGTAATCTAGTATAATAGCGATCTTGAGCTACCCCTCTACGTCGACGATCCTGGAACGGTTCTCAATCCGTAAATTTAATTTCTGTAACATTCACGGTCAAGAATAATGATAAAAAACGTACTAATCATCCCTCACCCCCGGCGTTTCTGCTGCGATCATTAATTCCTAAAAACTTTCCAGACACCCCCCCACCTCGCTGTAACCCTATACCGTCCAAACTTCGGTATAATTATGAGTAATTTTATCAACAGTTTGTACCATAACGGTATTGAATTATAGTTTTTTTTCTTGTTGTTCCATTTCGCATTTTTTTTCTCACTGAATAGGGAACATCTGCGTCACGTAAATGTTGTTCCATGATCCTGAAGAATAATGGGATTAACAAATTGTTATTATTTGTCATCGAAAACGATCCTCCGAAGCGATATTATCCTACTGAGGGATCCTGGATACAACAAAAAGTAGAAAGACAAAAACAAAAAAAAAAAACAAGAAAAAACAAAACGTCCTTACCGCAGGGACGAAACCTAGATGAGAACGTTTCGACGCCGACGATTCCGTCATAGCTATCTATACGTATACGTTTATATTATATCGGGGATCAAAATGCGTGCATTAAACATTACACGGGAGCGTCTCATACCTCGGAAAGTGGGCGTACCTGTATAGTGTTGCAGCAGTACGTGTTGCGTTTATACCTTAGTTACCTAGGTTTATGTACGTGTAAATATACTGTATATACCTACCCATGGAGTTATAGGTGTAGGTTATCGTCTAAGGGCGTAGTATAAGACGTTTCTGTTTACACGTACCACTAGGTGGTTGTTAGAAGCTCCCATCTATATCCATACCCACATAGCTCTCAATATATACAGGGTGCCGTGATCAGTCCGATTGATTTTCATCGATAAATCTACATCGTATATCTAATGAAAGTTTCGCATCGTAGATGTTGAGATTTTGCAAATGGATCAGGAAATCGAAGTATAACTTCGAGTCATCCTCGCGATGTGATAGTTGGTGTGTTATTTTTTCATCATCACCCTGTATGAAGGTGAAGCATAGACCGCGGTGGTCGGACCTATAACTATGTTGAATTGTACAGAACGTGGAGGTAGGGCCGCTCGATCGAGGTGAAGCGATCCGATCGTGTGTTATTATATGCTATGGTCTGGGAAAATTTTCATTAACAAGCACCTCATGCCTAATTCATGAGGTGATGGATGTATACTTCGGCATCAATAGGTATATATACCTATATTTCATACCCGGATGGGTATACTATATATGATACTGTCATCGCGTGAGGGAGAATTAGTTCTTACACTGCAGCAGACAGCTGTAATCTCATATACCAATTCGCACGCGAATATAATACTGAGAAAACGATTATAGATCGCTTGCGAAAGTCGAACAATTAGCTTAATGTTGTTTCACCTTCGTTTTTGGGAATATTTTGCATCTACCTATTCAACGTGGGCTAATCGAATTGTAAACGAATCAGTGGGAAAAATTTGCAAGTAAAGAAATTTTTTCAGATTTTTTTATGAAAATAAATGTTTGTCACATATGGTACTGTGATAGTCCGAATCAATTTCTTGATTTGTCGCTTTATGTATTGTTAACAAGATATCATAGGATTCGGTTATTTGTTATCTCGACTTTGGTAAAACGGTGAAAAACTGTCGGTAATGAATACCATCGATTGGAAATGAGTATTACGACTGTCGGTAATTCTGTGCAATAACAGCCGGTCAGTATCCAATGGTATTGCTGTCCTGCTGTAGATACTGAGGTTTCCTACGTTCACGAAGGTGGATGCGACTCAGTGTGTTAAAACAGTTTCAGGACTGATCATACGATGGTAGATGACTTGGAAAAATTCATGAAAAAAGAATTTTAATGGATTTTCAACAATATTACCTTTTGTCGCGATGCACCTAGATTCATAAAATTTCGTAGAATTCCCTTATTTGTGTGTTTTGATAAAACCAAGATTGTCGGTATTGAATTATCGATTGTAAATTAATATTACAACTAAGGGTAAGACTATGGCTTAGACATCGGTTGGTGTTCGATGGTAACTGTGGATACTGAGGTTTCCTTACATTGATATATAGAGTTGTGGTGTTTCCTAGTGTGGTAAAACAGACACTAATATCTGTGACAATTATTTACCTGTAAATATTATCTGAGGTATGAAATGTTTTCACCCCACGACATGGGCACACCTGAAATTAGTTATTATTTTACACTAATTACAAAATATTGCGGTTCATGTGCTTTCGCAATAAAATAATCAATCATTTTCTATGAATGAATCTCAATTCTTTATACGATCCCAGCAAATACAGAACTGCCGAAATCATAATGGCCCAGTACTGGCAGTGCTGGCAATCGTTTCAAACACCAAACATTTGTTAACAGTTAATAAATCAGCTTTCAGTTAATTTTACAACAAGGTGAATGAAATTCATATTCTTTTATAGATACGTTATTCAGTGAGTATTGAATAAGATGTGTTGACAGTAAAATAAATTATGTTCGAGTAATTAAGAGAGTAGTTCAGACAAACTGACCAAACTTGAATCAATTTCACATATAACGTCATTTTTCAGAGTTCGCCTATAGTTCGGGTATAGATATATATCCCGGTTTGTAGTTCTAGGGTTAAACATGCACCACAGATATACATGTTTTTATTTTCATAACATTAGTATATAGTTATGATGAAAATCTAAAAATAGTTAAACTAGCTATTTTCAGATAAATCAATATGAAAATATATGGAATTCTATATAATATATAAATATATATAAATATTTATATATGTATATATTTATCATCACGTTTTGTAGTCATCAGTCATATCTTCGGACTTGTATACAAGCGTAGCCATAGTTTTGCTAGTGGGAGTGAAGCGAGTTGTTGCGCCGCGTAGTGAGCGTGAAGTGACACTTACTTATTCTCAACTCTATTTTTTTAGATATACCAGTCAAGAGTTATGTTAAATTGTACCAAATACGTTACTTGTTGACTAGAACCACAGTCAGATATGAGGCAAACGGAATCGTACGTGACCCAAAGATGCATTTATTAACTGTTAACAAATTTCGATTTGGTAGAATTTCTGATATACTTCAACCGAATGTTTCAATTATTGAATTGATACGATATTCTACTATACCTAAATGAGGTATTTTAATAATGAACAGATCTTCGTTGCGAACAAATAGATATTTCACTACAATGTTTCAACTGATTTTTCATTTCAATCAAGCGTTACATATCATTACGGAAAATAAATGCGTCTAAACAAACGATATATTTGATGAAAATACCACTGAATTTTTTTGTGTTTTCAGGGAGCAGAATATTCATTCATGGTTATTGAATATACTCACAGTTAATGAATATTTTCGGAAAATGGCCGAGCGAATATATTTATTTATTATAAATAAACTGTTCTCTCAGTGTGCGCGAGGGCTTGATGTTGAATAATTTCGAAGTTTTGGCCTTTCGGATATTGAGCTTCCGGAGTCTTGACCTTTCGGAATTTTGAACCTTCGGTGTGCTGCGATTCGGAATTTTTTACATCGGTTACATAGACTTTCGGTGAAATACCCTTTCTGAAAACTGGGAGTTCGTTGCATTAAAATTCGGAAATCTGACTGTTCGGAGCTTTGAAGATTCGGAACTTCGAACCGGCCCCTCAAAGCGAATCGAAAATTTTCTGAAAGGTCGTTGAATTGCGCAAATTTTTCAGGAATGAGATATCGCGGATAGATTAATTTTTGCGAAAATTATAGTCATTTGAAGAAATGAATAATTAGAAAATTGACGAAAATGGGTGTCGCCGCACATGTGCTGCGACAACTCCTTTTTATTTGGCGGAGTCCATCTATCTAAGCCAAAGCTTCATAGAATATGGAATAATTTTTAATCATTTCTCAAAATGCTTATAACAAACTGTTCGAAAATTGAGCCAAAGCATATTTCTTCAAGAAGTCCCAGTGGTTCGACAATCAAATATTATTACCAAAGTGTACGTATACCCTTCTGAAGTGACGTGCGTGACAATCATTGGTCTCCACGATTGTTTATCAATCCTCAAGCTGCAATCGCTTAATCAACTCATTTAGTAGCGTGTGCACAAGAGATTGAAATCGACTGATTGAAATCGGACTCTCCAACCACCTACGTACGTTCCATAAGACCTTGGATTAAGAGACCTAACGTGATTCCCATATCGTCCGAGCCGTTCACTGAAAAATTATCTTGGGAACGAGTCATCTACGAGTTTTGTATTTCAAATTTAGATACTAATTTGTAGAGTCATGATGAGTGGACATTCGGTAAAGCAGAACACGAAGCTATGATATCGTATTTTCTAGGATTCAATAGCCGTCGCATCTTCAATTGTTCCTGGAGAACCGAGCTTTGATTGATACTTTCAGTGTGCCAACAGGACCTTTTCTTGTCGTAATCTGGAACAAACCTCTGCTCTGCCTCTAATAAGAACAAAAACTCAATACAAGCAGCGACTATGACATCGAGAAACTTGTTAATGCTTCATCATCTAACATGATTGACCTCAGGCGAATGATAAGATTAACAACTTAATGAGCATCGGTAATGCTGTATCATCCATCTTTTGACCTCGACCAATATAATATGACTTCATTTATTCGGTTCAAGCTATCATTCACAGATTTGCGAATGTCACGATTTGCGTAATACACAATTGTAAGGATGAGTTCTCATGTCGGTTAATACTGCGAAACAAATTTATCAGAAACTATACAAATTATGGATCGTTATATCGTTTAGTGGAAGCGTAAGGTGACTTCGTGATCATTTTAGATCATCTCAGTATCCAATAATTCCCATCGGTTTCAGGCATTTCGGTATTGCGAGATTCACACCCGGATAGAAGAATCCAGAAACCGTGATAAAACTTGTAAAACCGAATGAAATTTTCCTTCACGGTTCCATATACGTTTCAGTGGGCTATTTCGTTTTTTTTTTTTCCAATGAAGATAAGTACGGATTGCGACATATTAGGACTGGTAGAACGAGTCTTATCACAGATCAGATACTTGTGGCCTCCCACTCGACCAATGGTTATTGTTTTCGTTGTACTTGCGGTCACGTCTCCAGATTATTGTAAAGCTAGCTGCTTTTCAAACAACAACACGTTGAGATTCCTGAAAAAATAAACTTTTTATCAACGATTAACCCCACCACGTCAGCTTCGAAAATTCTTTAACCAAGGTGAGTTAGACTTATACTCATACATCATAGGCTCTAACTTTGTTCTAATGGTATAGCATGAGCTATATCTCCCCGGCTGTAATACATCTTTGTAATTCACTAATAAATTTTGATACCTCAAAAATTGAATAAAATCATTGACGCTGTGAATGGACCTGAAATTATCAAGATTCAGAAATATCGCTTCCACCAAACACTGCGAGCCCCGATTGAAATGAAGAGCTGTTCTATCATTAGACATTTTATCATCGATGACAAGATTGTATCGATTGAAATCATTTGAGCGATGTAATTGAATGATCCAGTGTTTGATAAATCGGTTAATCAGATAATTGGTCGATCAGCTTTTTGATTAGTATCAAAATAGGATGGAGAGGCAATTGGAGTAGAACTTTGGGTCGTCTCATGACGTCTCGATATCACTCAATGATTCCCTAGCACTTTAGTCACGTTTCAGATTAGAGCATAGAAGGTCATTCACGATTATCAGAAATATGAAGTGCGCTTTATCTTTGTTTATTTATAACCGAAATCGGTAGTTGGTAGCAACACGTTTCGTTGGATGTTTTGGAAATTTTATTCGATTATTTCGCATTTGGAAATTAGCAGATGCACAGTAAAATTTTTTTTGTAAAATTTGACACAAAAGCTTGTGTTAACCACTTTTTTAACACAAAATTCGTGTAATTTCAACACAATCAGTTTATGTCACAAAAGTAACACAGCTTTATGTTAAAACTAACACAAAACTATGTTGAAATTTTGTGTTGATTTGAGAGTAACATTTAGAAAGTGTTACTTTTGTGTTAGTTTTAACATAAAGCTGTGTTACTTTTTTGATATTATAACAGTAATAAAATCATACTTCCACTCAGCACAATTTGACTCAATCATTTTTTGAATTATCCCTGGAATATTCCTACTCTATGACTAAACTTCCCATCATTACGTCATTACTTAACTTCCTATTAGTCATTCGGATGCTAATTTGAATAATCATTCGATCGATGATACGATCGAACAATTTATCGATTGATAAATTTTGTCGATCAATCTATCAAATACCTAATCAAATAAGTATTTGATCGTTTATGCGATTTATAATAATCAAACATTCGATCGGTCGACTTATAAATAGCTAAATCCCGTTTTTCCACTCTAACATTCTGAAAGAATATACAGTGTATTTTGGCACTTTTGTGTTGTGGAAATCAACGTCCTACGCTTTCATTCGTGTTAGTTATGGTCTATAAGAAATTCGATTCGGTCGATAGCAGTCAATAACACGAACGAACTACGAGAAGCTGTCACGATTGCTGAAATTTTTTATTCTTCTAAAATGATGTCAAGCCATAGTTTTATATTGATATTGTAACGTTTTAAGATAAACGTTGAGTTAATAATTTATTATGTAGGTTCTCCAAGAGAAATAAAGTGAATCGTAGAGGAATTATATATGTTTTGCAATGAGATTATGTATTCAGGAAATACAGGTCTGCTTCAGTGGCAAGCTAAAGACAGACTGATTTGTTTTACAATAATCGTTGTTGACGCAGCAACCGAGTTTCTTATATTTTAAAGGATGTCATTTATCATATAGGCTACTAGATGGTGTTTTATAAATTGAACAGAATATGGGTGATTTTACCCAATGTAACAATATTTATATGTTGAGCAGCGACGACGATAAAAACTGGCCGACGGTGAATTTTTTCATGAGGAAGTAGACTTCAGATAGAATTCGGAAATCACGGTGGTTGAAAATATCGTTGATAAAAAAATCGATACCTAGAGTTGAAGGCTAGTTTGTGAGATCGCTTGATAAGGCGAACGATTATTGTTACGGAATGAATATAAAGACATCCAAATGAGGAACAGAAAACATTTTTCAAATGAAACTTGATTCGATAATGAAATTAACATTATTCGCCCTGCTACAAATTTAGAATTTTATTATCAGGAGAATAAAAGTCCGTATGAATTGTCAGGGAAACTGCAACGAACACCAATACGTAACATAAACGAGGACGACAATCAAGCAGGACAATCTATTGAAATATGGCTTGATTGATTCAAATTAGACAAAACATGAATGATGAATTGATACGCAATATACGATACAAAGTGGACAGAAGAGCCCGTCGATAAGGTGATGGCGTCACTTAGAATTTTAATTACGATCTTCGACTTCAAATCAAGCGCGTATCCGTGCGAATTCCAGAGCTCACTTACAACACAAAATGAACGTTCGCAAAAGTCAAAGAAAGCTGAAAAATTGAAATTATTTAATACACAACGCAGTGGCTTGAGAAAAATTGACAAAAGACTCTATGTGACTATCTACTCAGAAAGCTCGACGGCAAGTGTCGCGGTCATCGTCACTAGTATCGCGGACTATTATTGCGAGGAGGAAATGTGACATTGTAGGAATGGGGGGGTGTAGACCGGGCCTGATAAGATCTCTCAGTTCTCAGAGGTTCATTGACGAGGAAAAAATACCTATTTATTAAACCTCATATTTATCGATTGTTAAGCTTATCATTTCTCGATTGCACTGGCATCGAAATATAATTTGGTATTCTGAAATGAGATAAATTTGCTTATTTTTATTACGGGTAACAGTCTTTATGTAAATTTGCCATCCCAAATTCTGTGATGAATGAATAACAATAATTAACACATAACATATTCACTGTCACTCGTAAGACCTATCACACATCGAGCTGTTGTCTTTCAATGTTTCGTATGACTAGTGTGTTATTTCACTTTGGCATCCACATGTATAATGTACCCAAAAAGCACCTCTCGTTCAAAAACCTTCCGCCAAGTACATTGATGTGCCACAACACAATCGGTAGATATTATCTCCCTACAGAAATTAGTTTTTCATATGCACCTACAACAATTCTTCCATTATTCATCTACAAAAGTATGGAAATCAGATACCACTAGCGATTGTTAAGCTAATCATATCCCGACTGCACTGTCAGTCCAAATTATCATCCTATAGTAGCTTGTCAGTGTAATCCTGGCAGGAGAAATGACCTGAGTTCGTTAACGTTTCAGAAAATACACTATGGCTATCCTGACGCTACACTGGGCCTTTGATGTCGTCCTTCTGTTGCTGCCTGCCTTTTTGGCGGCGTATCTCTACATGACCCGAAATTTTGGCTATTGGCCAAAAAAGGGCGTAAATGAGTTACCGCCACTACCGTTCGTTGGGAACTTCCTCCAATGTTGTCTTCTCCGCATGTCAGCTGCTACGTACATTGCATCTGCTTACGTGGAAGGCAAGGGTCTGCCGTACTTGGGCTTTTACATATTCGACAAGCCTGCACTCCTGATACGAGACCCGGAAATCGTCAAGAGCGTTTTGGCGAAGGATTTCAATTACTTTCCAAACAGATACGTGGGTACGGACAAATCCGACACTCTTGGATCCGCGAATATGTTTCTCATGAAGAATTCTGAATGGAGAAGCATTCGCCATAAGATATCTCCAATCTTCACGTCAGGAAAAATGAAGCAGATGTTCCAGCTGATGACGGTTATTGGCGACAACCTGGTCACTCACTTGCACTCTCTCAAATTACACGGTAAGGGCGATTCAGTCATTTTCAGCGTACCTGAAATACTCATGTCTGACCTGATTGGTTCGGTTTCGTTGAAGGCGACGGAGGTGTGATCGAGGTGAAAAATATCAGCGCGAATTACACCACAGACGTGATAACCACATGTGCCTTCGGACTCCAGGTCGACTCATTGAAGGATCCTGATACAGCGTTCAGAAGATGCGGCGTAAATATATTCGGCTTTACCACCTGGAGGCGCGGTGTTGAATTCGCAGCCTTTTTCTTCGCACCGGTTGTAGTTAAACTACTGAAGTTGAAGTTCTTCTCAGAGGAAGCCTCCAACTTCATGCGAGAAGTATTTACTAAGACTATGGCTATGCGGATTGAGAGTAACACCCACCGGAATGATCTGATTGACATGCTAATTCAGCTGAAACAATCTGAGAACAACTCAGACGATCCGGATGCTTTTAGTGAGTGAACTGCAGTTCTTTGGAACTATATTATGCGTGCCCCTAGATTTTTCCCTTCATTGATGTATAAATGCCCTCGCGGCTGATTCTGAGTACGAAAAAATTAAACCAAATTGTGTTTCGCTTGCAGAACTTGATGGTGACAATTTAGTGGCACAAGCAGCCACCTTTTTTGCTGCTGGATTTGAATCCTCGTCAACTACAATGGGATTTACTTTGTACGAGCTGGCTTTGCAGCCGGATATACAATCGAGGCTTCGGGAAGAGGTGACCTCGGCTATTGAGGATAATGGAGGAAAAATTACATACGAAATGGTTTGTTTCGTCGATTAAAAATATTTCCGTAAATCGCGGCAGTTTTTCGACGACAAATCATTGAGGAATTCTTTTAACAGGTAATGAACCTTCCATATTTGGACATGGTCGTGTCTGAGACGCTCCGGAAGTATCCTTCACTGCCATTTTTGGACAGAGTAGCCATACGCGACTACAAAGTACCCGGGACTGACGTCGTCATCGAAGAAGGTACTCCGGTGTACGTTTCCCTTTACGGCCTCCATTATGATCCTGAATATTTTCCCGACCCCTTGAAGTATGACCCGGAGCGATTCAGCCCCGAAAATAAGAAGAATCGTCCATCCTGCGTTTACATGCCTTTCGGTGAAGGTCCTCATAATTGCATTGGTAAGTTACTTGTTCATATTGACGGAAGACGCATCTTCTTCCAATTGATCCATCAATACAATCGCTACTTTTTCAGGCCTTCGGTTCGGACTGCTGCAGTCTAAGTTAGGGATCATCAAAACCATCTCGAACTACGAAGTAAGCAGATGTGCAAAGACTCCGGTTCCCATCCGCTTCGACCAGAAGGCTCTCCTCACGGCATCAGAAGATGGCCTTTATGTTCAAGCTCGCCGAATTACACCAGTTGGAGATAATTGAAGGTAGTTTTGAATTTCAGAAGCCCAGATTGCTAAAAATTCCGAATTTGTGTATTATCAACTCACAGTTGTTTAGAAAGGGCATTTACCCGGTTTAAGACGTATGTACATTTCCGGAAAAAAGTTTCAAAATCCTCGAAATTATTTGTAGCAGCGAAGTTATCGATTGAAGTAGATAATATGGGTTTCCGTGAAGAGGGTTTCGATCAGAATGGATTATTTTCTGTCTTCACATCCTGAGAAATAGACCAAACTTTTCAGATCTTCTGGGGTTCTTTTTTGGATTTCTAATATTGTGAACTTCAACGCTTCTGGAAATTTGAAATCGCCTTAAACGAATACGGAATGGCTAAGGTTCGAAGGTTTTAAAATTCGGAACCTCAACCTGGCTTCATTTATTTATAGAGCATTATTCAATACACGAGTGTTATATATATGTATTATAATCTGTAATTACTTGAGAATATCGAAATGAATATTACATGAGCGTTAAATAAAGAAATAAATGTGAGTGTTCATTCAACTACCTGTCCCTTGCACGGCCGGCGACTTGCGGGTTTTTCGTGTGTTGTAGCCTCTTGTGCTTTAAGGGGGGGGGGGGGGGGGGGGGATGTTTCGAAGATGAAGTGAAAATTACAAAAAAATTTAACGAAAGATTGTTGATCTCATCGTCTATGGTTTCAGGAACGGTTTTGGAATTTTGTCCCATGTGTCTATATGGTGTATTTGATGGGCGAAAAATTAGCAGCGCTTGATTCAAAATACTTTTAATGGAAAAACTTTGTCGAATAAAACCGCGAAAACGAGAAAAATTACGAATTCAGGCAGAAACCGCGTTTGCGCAACCTCTAGATCTTATCTATTTGCGCTTATATACTGCCAAATATCTTTTTTCATCGTCCTGAAGTTTTTCAGGGGGTGCCCCAAGAAAAATTAAGGGGTCAGGTTATATCGAACCACCCTAGTGTACACGTTTGCAATGCGACGCGCTTCAATAGTCTCATAAGACGCCATGCGCTAACCTGGTTTCATCAACTTTTTTTGAATTCAGATTAAAAAAAATTAGGTTGAAAAATACTACCTCTTTTAGATATTTTTCTCAAATTTTAGTTGTTAAAAAACTAATTCCGCGTGTGGAGTTTCCACACTCGAACTTTTTCAAGTGTGGTAGTCTCCACACTCTCCACACAAAAGTCGCCGGCCATGGTCCCTTGGTCGAGCCAAGAATAATGCAGAAGGACGGATTCTGGATGATATTCTAGACTCGAATTGAAATTTTTCAATGGATCTTCGACCAAAGCCTAATGAATGTGGAAAACAGCCCAAGTGGTGAGCTTGGCGGAGGGTTCACAATAGAAGGTTCATCAATGGCTGAAAATTGAGGGAAAAGTTATGGTAAGCAATTGCCTTCGCGATTTTATATGTTCGATGTGTTGTTCAAAAGTTGTTGCTCCTGCAGCCATGGGGACTGCGCGCGAGATTCTGCCCCGAAAACTCAACACGGAATATTTTGCAATGACTGTTAAACAATATATAGAACGTATTGCATCGCAATGGCAATTGCTTGCCATAATTTTTTTCTAAATTTTCAGCGATTGATGAACCTTCTATTGTTACCCGTCTCCGAGATCACCACTTGGGCTATTTTCCACCTCCGGGACTATAATTCTACGATTTCCTTCAAAATTCAGGAAGCGTTGCATTTCGGAAGCTTCAAAGGTTAAGTATGATTTTTTGAATATTTTTCCCGGCCATTTTGTAAGAATGGCGATGAGTTGAAGTTAAGCTACGGAAAGAAATGTGTAAATACTACGTTCTTTTACATACATTCAACGATAACTTTTCTTCTGATTCTTATACAACAATGGCCTATGGCTGATCTAACAGGGAATAAGGCAAGCTTGGAAATGATTCATATCCGAAGGCTGGCCGATTTTTCTTCATTTAGATATAGTGTGTCAAACCAAAGTGCCTCTACTTTACCAAATAGTAGTTAATTACTTGAAAAATAATCATTGATCGTTACGACTGATTATCATTCAAATCAGTTGCTTTTCGAACCGACTGAGTGACAGTCTAACAAAAAATGTCAATCGACTAAATACGGAATCGAATTTCAGTACCTATTTTCACACGTGATAAACTTCAACTACTAAGTATTGAACTTCGAATAAGCAGCAGTCAGAATAAGTACGCGTATAAGTAGATAATGAACAGCAAATTCATAGAAGCTCAATGATCAGATTGACATCAATCCAAGGTTTCAGGTCATAGCAAGTTTCAACCGGAGCTCAGATAACTGTGTGCTGGAATCATCGATCGTAGAAAAGAATGCAAAACGCACTGAACGAAGCTATTGATATTGTTCTGATCCAATATTCGATCATTAAGTCTTGTATATGCTCGGTCTTGGGTCTAGGCGCATAACAAGAAAAGTATTGGGAGTGAGAAAGTACGACGAGACTGAAAATCTGTAGACTGCAATACATACACAGAAAAAACGAGTTGTACCAATTTAAATTGGCCAAAAAAAAATGTTTTCGTTCCAAGAAAAATTTTCTTGTCCCAAGAAAAGATTCTTTGTCCCAAGAAAATTTTCTGCAAACGCATTGGAAACCGAAATTATCTTGAATCAAGTCAAAAATGTTCTCGATCCAAGAAAACTCTCTTGGATTGAAGAAAGTTTTCTTGGTTCGAGAAAATTTTGTCTTGATTCAAGATACTTTCGGTTTCCAATGGGTTTGCAGAAAATTTTCTTGGGCCAATAAATTTTTTTTTCTGTGTAGGAAGAAAACTTTGGGAGAAAACCAAAAGTAATCGGTTTGCATTTCATTTTTGAAATAAGAGGACACCTCATTCATGTCATTAATTGACTTTTCCTTTTCGTTCGCGACAATACTATATAACTGAATATAGAACAATAATTTTCATTTGAATTTTGTGACCGGAATGAACTCATTTTATTGAGATAAATGGAAAAGACTCCAAACTGATGCTGGTCATCGGAAATGTCTTGGTTACTCATTTGGTCGCTCGTCATTCACACGGTGAGGGATAGTCGATCAATTTCAATCAACCTAATCCTCATCAAAACGTATATCATTTCCTAGATTTAGCATCTTTTATAGGACCATGGAGGAGAACTTTCGAAGAAACGGAAATTGCGTTCCGCTTTTGTGAAAATGAGAATAAATTTGGGGAATGCGATTTGCAATCTTTTCTAGGGATCTTGAGTTCTACCAGATCAAGTACAATTCCTTTAGGGTCAACGCAAGTAATATTCTATACGCCACTCGATTTGTCCATCATGTTCTCAGTATGAAGAGTGAAATCGAATTATCTCTTCAAGCCGAATTTGAAGAAGGCACCCTTTTTGCTGCTGAATTTGAAACTTTGGCAATTACGATAGCATTCTCTCTATATAGGCCGACAGACACGACACACATACACTCTTGTACCTACACACACGAAAACACACAAATAAATAGATAAGGGCGAACTAGTCTTAGATTTAACGTTATGAGTAGGACTAGTCAAAACCAAAATTATATAATTACCATATCATAGTATATATCAAATTTATAGTATAATATATTAGATTAATCATTTAGTTGTATAAGAACTAGCAAGATTATGATACCTTAAGTACAATGTATCACAGGCAAATGTGAAATTTTTGCGAAACTGTAATCCAAAGTGCCAGCGCTTGAGGGGATCCGTCCCAGAGCGCTCAATAAATATTCTATCTATCTATCTATCTATCTATCTATCTATATACGAGCCATATAGCCATATACTAAGAGGTTTCCTTGAAACATCGCAGTCAGTCACTTCCTACTCGGCATTACCCAAGTTTTCCGTCCGTTTTCGCAGGCTGGTCATCCCCTTTTCAATTTTGAACTTCCAAACGCCGTAAAATGATTCAATAAATAAATTAATTAATTAATGAATGAATAAATGCATGTATGAATAAATGAATAATTAGATATTTGACTGACTGCGTTGTTTCAAGGAAACCTCTTAGTATACAATCAAGACTCTAAGAAGAGGTAATCTCATCGGTAGCGGATAGTCGAGGTGAAATTATGGCTTATTCGATTCGAGAATCAATCCATCAGGTTTTCGCTCCGGACTACTGCTTATACTTATCGAATGTTATCAATTTCTTACAACGAGCATGAAATGCTGTCGAAGAACGACCAGGTCAAATCTCAAGATCTCATATGAGATGTAGGGGAGCCCGGGGCTAAAAGTTCCGCGGGTAAGTTGTTCCGATGATCGATATTTCGAATCGATATTTTTCAAGCGCGCATTAATAAGTCACCAGAGTGACGAATCCAGCCACGCTTAAAAAATATCAATTTCTCTTGGCATCTTGGAGCTACAGCTATCGGAACAACTTCCCCGCCGGAACTTTTAGCCCCGGTCTCCCCTACTTCGAAGTACGGGGCTGGGAGCTATCATCATCGTTATCGGTTAAATTCTGATCAATTGCATAATCAATTGATCACTTTATACCGGGAATACAGATAAAAGACTTTCGTAAATATTATCGATACAAGAATGCTGCACTGCTGTAACCTTCGCCCCACCAGATGCTTCAACTTTCAAGAGCGCGGTCACAGCAGGACTATCGCCGATTGCATAGTCCGAAAAGCGACGCTAAATAATTTGACCACTCTTCGTTCTATTCTATCGCTAGCCCATTGCTCAGTCTGATATCGGTACCTCGAGAGTATCAAGCAAAATATAATTCAAAGGACTTTTTGATCTGCATATCTACGGGCTCCGTTTCACCGTGTAGTCAACCTACTTCCGAAGTTGTTTTGCTGCCCTTTGTCTTCCCCAGGATCAGGACGGTTCAGATTTTGAGGTAAGCGTTTTCTAGTATAATCGCGGTAGAGTTCGTACGCGAGCTTCAATTTTTTATAGACGAGATTTATACATGATATATCCCACCGTTTCTTCCCACGTCAGCGTTGGGGCTTATTCTGTAAGTCATAACTGCGGAATAGCTGCACAAAACATTGTTAATCCATGGAATAGAAGCAGCTCATTGGCAGTCGCCTATTGTTTTTCATTATTTCAGTTCTATTTTGCCGTTATTTCTGCAGCTATGAGCTACAGAATAAGCCGCCTAAGTACGTGCTGTGATCTGGCCAGCGAGAAAGTATCACTGTATCTTCGGACTACTACCTACATCATACGTTAAAAATAATTTCCAATCTTCATATGAACGTGTGTGTAATTCGGAATCTTCAAGGCTATCTAGTTTTTGTTACACACTCGAAAAGACTTAGCCAACCGTGCCTATGCAACATCTCGTTTCAACATTCGAGGTGTGTGTCTGCTTGACGGGATTTCGATACCCAATTAGACGGCGAAAAACTGATCAATAAGGGTACTGTTGAATGACAAGTTTTTCCATAAAACTTTTACTCATATTGCCCGATTTGTCATGTCGATATGACTTTCAACATACCGTGAGGAAACGTGAAAAGAGCTGGATCCAAACACGCAGGCGCTGATTTATTCGGTTATTACGAGGCCCGCCAATTTAAGACTTGCCACGAACATCCTTAAAGTCCGTCTGCTATTTGTTTCCAATTGTTGTCAAACACAAATGGCGGCAGACCGTGACAGGAGTTGGTTATGTTTGCGGTGAATCTAGCAGACGATAGAACTAAAGATATTACTGAAAAGTTGGTGGAGCTGCTGGCGCGATTCTGCCGACCAATGATATTCACGGTATATTATTCCTACAAATTGCAAAGTAATCAATAGCATGACGTTAGTAATCAATTGCATAGTATTTTTAAATATTGCTATTGTTTGATGGCATACAATCATAAGCGCCAAAAAGCCGATTTTAATCATATATGCGGTTGTACAATTGTATTTCAATGCCGTAATTCAAAATTGAAATAATGAAAACGCATAAATAGTTTGAGATTGAGAATTTAGAAACCTGAAATCCAGCTTTCAATTATTAAATTAGTAATTTTTTGTATTCTTAGCCAAATTTTTATGTTTTTACTCCTACAAAAGACAAAAAGTCATACAATATCGGCAGTCCTTTAATCATCCGACCTATTCATTCATAATTATGAGTGAGGTCGACGGGAAAAATTCTTTTTCAACCAGACTAACAATAAAATACTATACAAATTACCGGGGCGAAATCTAAAGACATCACGTGCCATAATTATGGTCTACGCTACACCAAATGTCATACAAGAAAGCACAGCCCGAATAACGCACTGTTGAATCTGAATTCACTTAAGGTAGTACAAGCGCAGTAGCTAGTCAATGAAAGGTCTATAATTATATGAATCGGGAAAAGCGATATGAAAATGAATGTAGGTATGATAATAATATAAGTACGAGACGATATGTTTTTAGAAATATGTATCATGCCCATGTGTGAAATTATATGTAACGAAATGTGTTATATTAACAGTCAGATTTGACTCACATTGTCCAACCGGCCATCATTTTACAATTTCACCGATATAAACGGCAACATTGACAGGCGCTAGAATTAAATTTCCATTATATTATGAATGTGCTTCGCGGTTTCGATTCATTTTCCCACTGATCGGAGCACAGCTGACGCCATGCGGCGCTGCCAAGTCCATATCATTGTAACCACGCTAGCGGAATCGGCCGACGCACGCGATAATTAGTCAATTCAATCGACGATTTCTGATCGAAATGTCCCGTGACCCTAATTTTTTATGGGACGTACGTAATCATGATATATTTTTCAATATTTAACACTTTTATTTTTTATTGTATCTAATCGCGAAAGGTCTATATTTCTGTTTCAACGTCGTGTGAACGCAGATTTCTTATATGGCATGGGCTAAATCGCGCTTTAAAATTTTGCAGGCGTTCTGCTAGGTATATGCTTCTGCTACAGCATATAAGAAAAACAGATTTTCATCTAATACACTGAGAGAAAAATATGGTACAGTCAACCATAATGTAACCATTTTTAATAGTTGAAAATGGCCTCAACCTTTCGAACATGGTTGGGCACACTAAGATTATAATACTTTCGGGAACCATATAAAATAGTTGTTCGAACTACTTACAACCATTGAGCCTGGATCGAAAATGATCGCAACCTTGCAATTCTAGGTCAACTAACCATGATGAAAATAAGTTGAGCCAACTATTTGAAACTTTCTATGAGTTTTTATATGGGTGCAAGATGTTTCAACTCTGAAATTATGGTTAGATTACCCTTGGAAGAGAACGAGTTGTACCAAATATATACAACCAGATGCCATGGTTGAATGAAAAAATAAAGTATTAGGATGAAAAAATAAATTTAGCTCGTTACAATGAATTTATAACATTGTATGATGCGCCAAGAAACACCTACTAATTGCAAACAGCCGCATATTAATACAAAGTAAGGATTTTTAGATAAGAAAAACATCGCATTGTTTTGGCCGGGATTCGATCCGGGACGCACGCATTCGCTCGCATTACTAGTCGCACGCTCTACCGACTACGCTAAACTATCTGTTGAATTCACTAATCATTTCTTCCTATTTATCTTGAACTCGGCATGTGTCTCAATGATATCAATGTTTTAATGCAGCTAAGATATTTGATTAACTGAACATCTGAGTTCCAAATATCTTTTTAGTTGAATTTCTTTCCTGGAGTTCCAAAAGTTCTCACTCACTGTAACGTATTAAGTATTCCGGTAACGAAAAAGAGTATTGGCTCAACTATGGTGTACATGATACGGATTGACATTATATAAAGTTCGCAAAACTGGATGAGTGGCACCTCCAACTATTGACACGTTTGTGGCAACGGAAAAATATAGTGTTGAATGCACGATAAAGTTTATTCTATCAGTGATTATTGTGCATGTTAACAAATCTCTCAGTACATGGTTGGATGAAAGTGTCTTCAACCTTGCAATTATGTTTGCAGCATCCATGAACCAAATCAGTTGCATCAACTATTTACAACCAGATAACATGATTAGAGTTCAGTTGTGACTGGAGACCATATCTATGGTAGCATTAACAATAATTTGCTGAACATTCATAGGCTCAAATCAACAATATGCAATTGTTACGTATAATCACTGATATGGTAGAATTACTGCCGAATTTATAGTCAAATCGACTTTAATTCGGGTCAACATAACTTCATGTGAGGTGACATCTCACTTTTGCTAAGTTCATAAGTCAACCTTTTGGCCTATGGTTTGTTTCACTATAATGATGGCTTACCCACCACTTTGACGTGGTAGTTATACCAATGAATTCACGGTTGCATTCACCGACTTGAACAAGTGGTATACGCAACCATTATCGTGTCCACCATGTTTCTATTCATAACAATAACCACATGTAAATGGTGAACTGTACCATAAATGAGGTGACTCTAACTAAAAATATTTCAACCTTCCACTTATGGTCAATTCAGGAGGAGCTTTTTCTCTCAGTGCACTGATCACCCGACTGCATGGTTAAGAAATCGCACGTTTTTCGGAAGCAATTATCGATTACATAATATGTCCCGGTTTCATTCACTATCATCTGGAATATCTCATCGCCACAGGAATGATGTAATTTTCAGTCATTTGTAAGTCTTGATCGTGTACACTGAGAGAAATTCAATGTGTAAAATCAACATTTTTGATACAGTTAAAATTTTATAGTAACCGTAACTTTCTTTTTCGTTGATGTAGCTATAATTAAGGTACAGCGAGCATATGTGATGTAGCAACAGTAACCACGCCAGAAATTTAGTAATATTAACAGTCTTTTCCGGCAGTATATTCAACTTTTCTCGAATATTTACAGTAACTATTTAGTCTGCTGTGCAAGGCACAATTTTTAGCGAACTGCATGTACTATTTTTGGGGTGTTGAATTCTTTCGAGTAATCGTAACTATATTTTCAGTTGACGGAACTCTATTTTCTATTAAAGATTAACCAACTATTCAACTTTACTCGTTTGTTTAAATGGACTAGTTTTTATAATTCCAAATGTACTCAAAAAATATGTTTATATCTAATACTTTTGGAAAGTCAACTTAGGAAGGTATCAACAACTATAATTTTCAGTCCAAACAAGATAATTTATCACTTTAACTGAACTAAAGTTACTTGGTTCCTCGAATGTAAAAGGGTTCAGTTCATAAGACTATGTTTCTAGTCCGAAAAACGTAATTTTCCACTTTCACTGAACAAAAGTTACTCGCGAGTAACAGACACTATCACTGAGATAAATATTTAGTTCCCCCAACCCAAATCGGCGAATGAAATAAGGCCTCGACATTTTTTTTTTGTGCTCAACGAACGTTTCAAAATTCAGTACCAGTTTCTGGAAATTTCGGTAAACGTATACGAATCTATAGATTTTCATAAATATTATTACGTACTTACTGTGACCGTCACAGTCAATGAGAACTTTTGGAACTCTAGGAAACAGATATTCAGTTGAGACATCTTAACTGCATTAAAACGTTGATATCATTGAGATAGATGCCAAATAAATAGACAAAAGTGATTTCATATTTCAATAAATAGTTTAGCGTAGTCGGTAGAGCGTGCGACTAGTAATGCGAGCGAACGCGTGCGTCCCCGGATCGAATCCCGGCCAAAATAATGCGATGTTTTTCTAATCTGTGAATCTTTACTTTGTATCAATATGCGATTGATTACAAGGAGTAGGTGTTGCTGAACGCATCATACATTGTAATAAATTCATTGTAACAATCTAAATCAATTTTTTCGTGCAGCGAAATTCCATTACGATAAAATCGAGTTGAGTTAACACTAACTTATCAGTCAGCGCTACTTTATAATATCGTTTATAATACACGATTTCTCGAAAAACAAAGGGTTACTTCAACTCTAACGCAATGTCACTCGAACCAATACAAGTTAGTAAAGATGGTTTAGTTAGAAGAACTCTGTTGGAATAGTTCGCTGGTATAGTTACGTTCATCAAAATTTACAGTCACTGCTACTGAATTTTAAAACGTTTGTTGAACACAAAAAAAATGTTGATGCCTTATTTCACTCGCTGATTTGGGTTGGGGCAACTAGATATTTCTCTCAGTGTAGAGAAGAAAAAATGAATTGTCTATAGATTTTTTCAGGCTGTTGGATTCTGATACATGATTCGCTCAAGATGAATTGCAGAACGTCATCAATACGAGAATAGAGGAAAAAACCGAAACAATCCGAGTTGAACGAATCAATCACACATCAAAGTAAGAACAATATTAGTAATAATGGAGGGTGGGGCAAAATGGTCCATTTTGCGCCGTCGCCCCTACGTCAGATTATAGAAGTCATTAGTCGAAGCTGCAGTCAATATATCGCGTGTCTATTATGATACAAGGTCGTATAGTTGCGAAAAATACGATTTTGATCGTGGAAGATCGTATCATTTTTTTTCCTGTAACATTCACTTTAAAAATACTTGGAATGTCATTAAAATTGGCAAAAAAAGAAGGAAGAAGATAGAACTAATTTACAAAAAGTAAAAGGTCATATGTTGGAACTCATACCATTGAATATGGAATATGATAAGCTCATCGCGTAACTGACTTCTTCTCAGCTACAACATGTCTTTGCTAACGGTGAGCTGGGCCATGTATGTGATCGGCGTGGTTCTGTCCATCTTCATCGGATCGTACCTCTTCATGACACGTAACTTCGGCTACTGGAAGAAGCGAGGTGTTCTCGAACTGCCGCCGACAGCTTTTGTTGGAAATTTTCTTGACTGCTTGCTATTCCGGACTCCAGTTCCGAAGTTCCTTCGGTCCGTGTACGAACTAGGGAAGGGTCTGCCATACGTGGGCTTTTACCTTTTCGACAAGCCGGTTCTCGTGCTGCGAGACCCTGAGATAATGAAAGGCGTATTTGTAAAGGATTTCGAATACTTTCCGAACAGATACGCCACTTCGACTGAATCGGATGTCATAGGAACCTCGAATTTATTCCTCCTGAAAGCCCCAACGTGGAAGAGTCTCCGCAATAAATTGACCTCCGTATTTTCATCCGGGAAGATGAAGGCAATGTTTCCATTAGTGGCAGCTGTTGGTGATGATCTTTCACACCATTTCGAAGGTCTCAACCTACAAGGTGAGTGCGAGTGATATAACACGGCGATTAACAACCGTGAGTTCAGTCGTCACGGTCCAGAGGTGATAATTTGTTGATGATTTTATTCCTGGTCAAGATCAAGGCCGAGTTATCGAGCTGAAGGAAATATGCGCCAAGTATACCACTGACGTGATAGGCAGCTGCGTTTTTGGACTGCGGGTCAATTCGTTGAACAATCCGGACGCGGACTTCAGAAAATACGGAAAGAAGATATTCGAGGTCACTTTCAGAAGAGGTTTCGAGCTGATGTCGATCTTTTTCATACCGGGTATCGTCAAACCGCTGGGATTCAAGGCTTGTGAAGCCAGCTGCGCAGAATTTCTGCGAAAGGCGTTCTGGGATACTTTGAACGAACGTCTCAGGTCCGGCCTGCATAGGAATGATCTTATCGATCTTCTGATAGACTTGAAAAACAGCCAGAAGGACAATGACGATCCTAACACATTTAGTGAGTTTATAGATTCATTTATGGACGAGAATTTCATTCTGGCTCAGAATTTTTGGGAACCTCATTTCATTATACAATGTTTACGTATTATATACTATATAGATATCTTTCATTTTTACACAGACTTCGACGGCGATCGTCTGGTCGCCCAAGCTGCCATATTCTTTGCAGCAGGATTTGAGACTTCGTCATCAATGATGTCTTTCACGTTGCACGAGTTGTCGTTGCAGCCTGATATCCAGACGAAACTTCGTCATGAGATAAACACAGCTATAGAAGAAAATGGTGGAAAACTCTCCTACGACTTGGTAACCCTGCTGGAAGTGAAAGGATAGGATGTTTATCCATTTGAATCATTTTGAATCTTTCGGATACGAAGGGATAAGTAAAATGAATTCAAATCTATCCTTCGGCTATCTGGTTGAATCCTTTTCTATCCCAATTTCAATCGAAAACCAGGTCTATCCTTTTCTAACCCCAATTTCCTATCCAAATCTATCCCTTGCCTATCTGGTTAAATCCTTTTCTATCTCGATCTCGATATGAAATCAGGCTTATCCTTTTCTAACCCCGATTTTGTGTCCGAATCTTTCCCTCTCCTATCTGGTTGAATCCTTTTCTATCTCAAACTCGATATGGAATCAGGCCTATCCTTTTCTAAGCCCGATTTTGTATCCGAATCTATCCCTCGCCTATCATATTGAATCCTTCTCTATCTCAAACTCGATATGAAATCAGGCCTATCCTTTTCTAACCCCAATTTCCTATCCAAATCTATCCCTCGCCTATCTGGTTGAATCCTTTCCTATCTCAAACTCGATATGAAATCAGGCGTATCCTTTCCTAACCCCGATTTCCTATCCAAATCTATCCCTCGCCTATCTGGTTGAATCCTTTTCTATCTCAAACTCGATATGAAATCAGGCCTATCCTTTTCTACCCCCGATTTTGTATCCGAATCTATCCCTCGCCTATCTGATTGAATCCTTTTCTATCTCAAACTCCATATGAAATCAGGCCTAACCTTTCCTAACCCCGATTTTGTATCCAAATCTATCCCTCGCCTATCTGCTTGAATCCTTTTCTATCTCAAACTCGGTATAAAACCAAACCTATCCTTTTCTAACCCCAATTTCCTATCCAAATCTATCCCTCGCCTATCTGGTTGAATCCTTTTCCATCACAATTTTCATCCAAAACCAGGTCTATCTTTTTCTAACCCCGATTATTATTATATTTAAATATATAATTCAGCGCCTGTATATCTATAAATCTTTTTGAACAGACCATCGGAGGGATTTAGATAGATAGGCTGTGGATAGAAATGGATACGAAATTAACAATACCTACAAACGGATTGGCCGGACTTCGAATTTAAATGGGCATTAAGTGGGATTCAGATAGATGGGCTGTGTATAGGAGTGGATGCAAAATTAGAGATACAAACGGATTGGCGGGACTTTGAATTTAAATAAGCATCGAATGGGATTCAGATGGATAGAAGTAGATAGAAAATTAGGGATACACAAAGATAGGCGCCGTTTGTGCTTTCAACGGACCATCAGAGGAATTTAGATAGATAAGCTGTAGATAGAAGTGGATACGAAATTAGAGGTACAAACGGATTGGCGGGACTTTGAATTTGAACAGACCATCAGATGTATTTAGATAGATAGGTTGTGGATAAAAGTGAATGCCAAATTAAGGATACAAACGGATTGGCGGGACTTCGAATTAAAATAAGCATTGAATGGGAATGAGATGGAAAGGCTGTGGATAGGAGTGAATACGAAATTGAGGGTACAAAATGATAGACGGGACTTTGAATTTGAACAGACCATCAGAGAGATTGAGATAGATAGACTGTGGATAGAAGTGGAACCGAAAATAGGGATAAAAACGGATAGGCGGGACTTTGAATTTAAATAGGCATCGAATGGGATTCGGTTGTTAGGAGTGGATAAGAAATATATAGATAGATAGGTGCGTTTATTTGACCATTGCAATGTTGGACAATCCCACCCTGCATTTACAATACTGTATGCAGGGTAGGCAGAGAGGAAGCTTAACCTAACTTAGAACGAGGTAGAGAGAGAGAGGGGATACGCAAAGATAGGCGCGATTCTTATTTTAAGCGGACCATCAGAGGGATTCAGATAGATAAGCTGTGGATAGAATCGGATAAGAAATCAGAGATTGAAAAGGATGGGCTCCAGTTTGAATGTAAATCAGATAGAAAAAGATTCACGTAGATTGGCGGTGGATAGGATTAGATAGGAAATTCGAGATTGGAAAGGATAGGCCCTAGTTTGGATCCAAATCGCATAGAAGAAGATTCACGTAGATAGACGGTGGATAGGATTAGAAACGAAATTAGAGATTGGAAAGGATAGGCCCTAGTTTGAACTCAAAAGAAGATAGCAAGAGATTCGCAAAGATAGACCGTTGATAGAGTGATTCATTATCTTTATCCCTTTCTATCCAAAGGATCCAAAGTGACTTGAGTCGATGAAGATTCTATCCGTTGACTTTCATAAGTCCCCACCCCATCACAGTGATTGTGTAGAATTAGTGTACTATAATGACAAGACGAGAGCGTAGCGCAGCGCATATGGTGTGCGACTAGTAATCTGACCGTCGAGGGTTCGAATCCCTGACTGAGCGATGAAAATTAGAAAAAGATTTCTTAGCTCTACCCCACACACTCCGCCGTATGAATCTATCCAACTATGAATGTTCTTCATGTTTAAATTTTTTTCAACAGAAAAAAAATGGCTGCCGACAATAAAAGATTCGAGTGGGTATTCAGATGGATAGACCTTCGGAGATACTTTGTGGATAGCGATGGATAGATAAATGTGGATAGAAAATGATACGAATTTATTAACTCCAATGATTTACTTTAGGATAGAAAAAGATAAACTCGGTAGAACGTAAGGGATAGACTCATTGATACAAAAAGATTCATACAAGTAAAGATTGAACTAATGGATAGAAAGAGATAGCTATTGAAGCGTGACAAATAGAGTTATGGATAGAAAAAGATATCATTTGAGGGATGCAAATCATATAGTTGCGAGGGATAGAAAATGTCTATCTTTTTCTATACCACAATTTTCTATCCTTTTGTATCTTTTTACTTCCAGCAGGGAAGTCATTAGCTGAATCACTTCTTCTATTATCGATAGCGTCTTGAAGTTTATCCTTGAATTTTCAATACGTTAGAGGAATAATTGTAGTTCATAGAGCGCAACATGATACGTTCATCCTCAAAGCGTAGCTAATGTTAATAAGTAATGATGGAGATGAAGGAAGTTCGAATCAACCAATGAACTTTCTGATAAATCATGTCATCAGGTACAGCAGCTTCCATACTTGGACAAGGTCGCCTGTGAAACTCTCCGGAAATATCCTTCAGTGCCGTTTTTGGACAGACATACCGCTCGTGATTATACAATCCCGAAGACTGGATTTGTGATAGAAAAGGGAACGCCGGTCTACATTCCTTTGCTCGGCCTCCACTATGACCCCGAATATTTTCCCGACCCCGAAAAGTACGACCCGGAACGATTCAACGAAGAGAACAAGCAGAAACGTCCATCTTTTGTCTACTTACCCTTTGGAGACGGTCCTCGCAATTGTATTGGTCAGAATCGCATTTAATCAATCTCTCTGTATAAATCTTGAAAATGTCGCGATACGTTGTCGTAATTTTATTTTACTTACTGCACTTATTTTCAGGTCTTAGATTTGGACTGATGCAAGCAAAAGTTGGCATCATCAAAGTAATTTCGAACTACGAGATCACTCCGTGCGAGGAAACGCTTATTCATATGGAATTTGATCCAAAAGCACTCATCTTGGCGTCCAAGCATGGTCTGTATCATCGAGTTCGCCAGATCGAGACAACAGTTGGTTAGACGAGTCAAGACTTTGACATTCCATCGACACGTGAAAACGAAAATCTGGCATCAGGTGAAGTGGCAAATTGAAAGACCTGAGAATGAGACAAGCGATAGACAATATGGATCATCGAGTAAAACTGGGCTGTTGCTATAAATTTGTATGAACTTAGATGAATTATATATATATCGATATCAATGACCTGTGACCAAGTACCACTACCTCCAAATTATTTTTTAAATCTTTTTATTTTCATTTTTCTGTGTTTTCGATGTGATGATGCTTGGCGGTAGTGTCTGATTTCAATCTTTTTTTTGAAGGTCTATTTTTTTTGAGGCAATGACCACATCAATGTACTTGGCGTAAGGTTTTTGCACGTGAGGTGCTTTTGTGGGGATTTCACTACTTTTTGTACCGTGCCGTTTTGATATTTATTTTCGCTTTCAATGAATTTTATCTAGACGTATGTCCCCAACATTCAACCCTGCATGCAACCCTTACTCACTTTTGACTTCGGCAAAATGTTATAATTGTCTAGTAATTTTTTGAATGCGATCAGATCTGCCGTAAGAAGAATATAATACACGCATCACGAGCATTTCTCGGCCATTTCTGTTCTGTAACTTCATTGTCACCTACACGTTTCCAAGCAGAATTTTTCTTTTGTACCATGCACGTATAATGGCCCGTTTGAATATTGTGACCATCGTGAAATATTGCACTAACTATCTATGTATGTACTTCAGAAAATTCAGGCAAAATAAGTGTTTATCAGTATAGGCACAGCTTTTATATTGTAATTATTGATCTTCACGATTTGTTCATCCTGTACGGAAGTTATTACGAGCTGGACAATTAAACAGCCCCTTACTGATGTGACGTCAATTTTTGTGAGTCCCTGCATTTATCGACTTATAATTATTGCAGGACGGCCCCTCAACAGTTTTTTTTAACGCGGAGTGTTATAATTGATTATCTCATTACCTACACTCACGGAATCTGAACCTGAAGCGCCGTTGGTAAGGTGATCGAGCAACCCGTACGTACATGTTGATATACGTTGTTTTTAATTGTCTTCAAATTGTCAAAGACAATTAAAAACAACGTGTATCAATGTGTATGTACGGGTTGCTCGATCACCTTACCGACGGCGCTTCAGGTTCAGTTTCCGTGAGTGTACATAGCTATCTGAAATGAGCGTTGCTAAATAGGCATGTACCTATGTTATCAATGTGTCATGAGAGCGGTCAGTGCCGGATCTAGGATATTTTTGAGGGGGGGCAAGACCCAGGGCCGGATTTAGTATTGTCGGGGCCCCTAGGCAAAATTTTGGTGGGGGCCCACTCGGGCGCGCCGATATTCTAAAATTCAATCAAAATGCTATGGTGCATTGACCGTCATCATAAATTTGAACTGAAACGTATTTTACCAGAAGTTCGCTAAAATATTTCGGGACTGGGGTAAAAATAAAGTAATGCAATATTTAAAAATTTGAAATGAATAGTTTTCAATATTATCAACTAATGGTTGTAGAGAAAAATGTTTTAGATGGAATTTGTTGGGTTTTGAGGCGCAAATTTGATAATAATATGAGTTTTAAAGTTTTATAGGGTTCTATGGGATTTTTATAAGAAAACTTCAGTTTTTCGAATAGAAACCTCTATTTTTCAGTGCAGATTCATAATCTACAGCAAAAAAATACAATACTTTCATGGAAGGCTTTTTTTCTACAAGTTCAATTTCTAATCTTTTTTTTCGAAAAAAAAATTTCTAACAAAAATATAAGGTAAAAGAATAGTACATTGTACAACAAGGGGGGGAAATTGGTAATTTCCAGCGAGTGCAACGTCATCACCTGATCTAGAACTGACCCTCCCTCCCGTGTTGCACACCGTTTTTTTTGCAACAAGTGCATGTATAGCGCTTTCTTTCGAGCATGTTTCTTGTGCATTCACACACAAAATTACATCAATTAAAAAAAGGATAGTATCCGATAATTAATGGAGAATAGTAATTTATGTACCGTCAAAAACGAGATTTGAAACCAACGTGCAAAGTAACGGTTGCGGGGGGGGGGGGGGGGGGGGCAAGGGCGAAGCCCTGGTAGGGGGTTCGGGGGGCGAAGCACCCTGACTACAAAAAAAAAATTTGTTCTTCATAGAAAATTTTGCATCAAAAAATGCATATTTATAAACAAATATGAAACTCAATTTTTCTCATTTCTTTTACGTATACATACGAATGAAAATGAATTTTTTTTTTGCATTCCACGTTTCCGAATGTTATCAACATATTATTTTATATAACGTATCAGATTTTAATAAATAATTATGTTCAATAATTATTGCATGTGTTTATTTTTAAAATCCATTTTTAATTGACTTTTTGTACGTAAATGCACAGAAAAAATGCTCGAGAAAGGGCCTTTACAAGCATTTGTTGAACAAAATGCTAGAAAATCTGAATTTTTCAAACGTTTGCCTTCTTCAAATATTTTTCAGGAGTAAATAGACTCATTCCCTTCCTAGGAAGGAAATAGACTCATTCCCTCCCTAGGGAGGAAATAGAGTCCACCGTAGAAATGAGCAATTTCCCATCCACTTCACATGCGAAAAAAGGGCCGATTTCATGCACGTTTTGAAATAAATAGTTGCATGGGAATATGCATTCAAAGTAGCGGAAATATTAAAATTGAAAATTATGGAGGGTGGATATATTTTCTATGATTTCTTATCACGATAACTGAATTACAAATAATGCTCTCAGATCTCAACCCGCTACCCCCTATTGTATCACTTAAGATGGAAAGAAATCTGTTG
Source organism: Tenthredo livida (assembly GCA_963992785.1). Classification (NCBI taxonomy): domain Eukaryota; kingdom Metazoa; phylum Arthropoda; class Insecta; order Hymenoptera; family Tenthredinidae; genus Tenthredo; species Tenthredo livida. The sequence goes on from OZ023065.1 coordinate 42,545,434, forward strand.
GTCTTGAAAAAAAAAGTGAGTCACAAATTTTGGTGGAGGCCCCTTGGTGGTGGGGGCCCTGAGGCAGTGCCTTTCTGCCTACATGGGTAATCCGGCCCTGGCAAGACCTACGGCTGCCGCCCTTTACCACTAACTTAAATCTTAATCTAATTGTCAACTTAATTTTCTTTTTTAAGAACTGGAAATCATTCAGGTATTTTACAGAAGTAATGAACGTGTGAAGTTAAAGAAAGAAACAAATTATTTATTGCACAAGTAAGTAACATAGTAATATATTTGGAAAAACAAAAAGGTCAATGACTGGAAAGATAAAATATTAGAACTTCACTTTTCGGGCCTTCTGTTCAGCGAACGCATCTATTACTTGCTCAAAATTTGTGGTGTGAGCGGTTTCATTTTCGATGGACAGAATTCCAAGGCCCGATAACCGTTCCTGGCCCATTGTGGATCTTAGGTAGTTTTTAATTAGTTTTAGTTTGCTAAACGCTCGCTCACAGCTTGCAGACGTTGTTGGCAGCGTCGAATAGATCCGCAGTGCGATACAAAGGTTAGGGAAGGCATCATGCAAATCATTTGCATAGATCTTTTGCAGAAGACGTAACGCGTTACAGTCATTTATATCCCCGAATACTAGCGGAGCTTGTTCTCGAAAAACGACGAGTTCCTGACAGAAATCATTCGCGTTCAGATCTCGGGCATATTTTAGCGCAAGATCCGCTCCGTGCTTGCACAAATCCTGAATCGACATATTACCTATTTGACGACCATTCAAAAACGAAAAATAGGAATTCAAACGTTTTGCACTTTCAATCCTCTTCTCTATTTCTGCAATAATACGGTCAAAAACAGTGTTTATCGCTTGAGTAAATAATTGTTCGGCCGAGAGTGTTCTTGATTCATCGTCGCATAGTTCGTCGAACATCCTTTTCCGCTTAGGTACTCGTTTCTTCTGGAGAACTGCTTCGAGTCCCATTGTTTCGGCGATAGTCTTCGCTTTTTCTATCCAACTATTTAGAGACGTTTCTCTCATTCTTTGTAAGGTTTGCATTAAACCTTGCATTAATCCGACGGAACGTGCAAGGAGTATATCTTCTTTCTGGATTTCTACATTTACCCGGTTGATTTCTCGGAGGATGCTGCTGCAAATAACTAGGTTTAGGATAAAACGAAAATCCGTTACAGCAATTTGGAGATGATTTGCTTCATACTTCGACTGTGGATTGGAATTTTCCTCTTGAATATGTTCGAGAGCTTGAACCACGGACGGTAAATTATTCAGCAGGGCTGTTACAGCAAGGTATTTAGCGGACCATCTCGTCTGGCTGGTACCCTGTAGATTTGTTTTTGTACATTTTTTCATGATATCCCATCGAGAGGTGGATCCGACAAAAAAGCAAAATACCGTTTGAACAATCCCGAATAAGTTCACTGCTTCCGGGCAAGCCGAAGCGGAATGCACCCCTACGAGATTCAATGAGTGAGCCAAACACGGCACGAATTCTGCCAACTAATTTATTTCTGCAATCCTGGCTTGTACCCCTTTATAAGCTCCAGTCATATTTGACCCGTTGTCGTAAGATTGACCGCGACATTTTCCAAGGTCCAGACCATCAGCAGTCAATTTTTCCACGATTTGTTTGGTGATATATTCTCCTGTTTTTCCCTTAACTTCTACAAAGTCAATGAAACTTTCCTTGATTTCGCACACATCACCAGCTATTTTCACATAACGAATAACCTGACTCATCTATTCCGTATGCGAGATATCGGGAGTACAATCGAACATGATCGTGAAGTATTTCGCTTTTTTATATCCTCTAAAATTTTGTTTCGAACTGTTTTCGCTGACAGATCTATTATTTCGTTTTGAATATTCTTCGACAAGTATGATACTTGACCTTTCTTTAGGTGGTCCAGTTGGTGTTTCAGAGTAGTATTATGCTTAGCGAGAAGGGCAATCAAATTGAGGAAATTTCCGTGACTTGGTGTGGGCGTGGTTGTCATAAGTCCGCTGGGATTTTCGTTGGACCCACGGAAAGAGAGACCGTTCGTTACTAGATACATCACGGCATCTATGATTATGTGTAGGATCTGCCTCCACTTTTCTTTTCGTATACAAATTGATCGTTCCATTTCTTCGTCGATGCCCTTGCCAGTTTTCATTATTTGCACTCGAGTTTTCCACTTAATCATGCACTCTTCATGCACTCTTGATGACTCGTGTTCGGACAATCTCTCTGAAATTTTCTTCCAGTTGGTAAATCCTGTAGTTCGCAAAGTCGATGTTCCAACGTTTGGATATATCTTGCAGGGGGCACAGAACAGTGCGTTTTTTGTTTCGGAATAAATTAACCAACTTCTTTCGATTTTTTCTCCGTTAGGCATTGTTCTGAACCACATAGACATAGTCAAATGTCTGCCCTCACGTTCGGTTGAGCTGAAGTCAATTATTTTTGAATGATTTTGGGCTAACGATGCTGTTTGACTGCTGAGAGAAGATCGTAATCAATCCGTTAATTCTTTAGCTACTGGCCAAGTGCTTGGGTCGTTTGTATCTAATCGTCCATTGTTGACACTTTTCCGTTCTTCACCAGATTGCTGTGATTCGTCATGTAATGTCTTCACATCTTTGTCTGATTGATTAGAAGACATGAGAGATATTTGTTTTTTCACCGGTTGAATTGTTGACTGCTTGGTAATGGTTGATGAACAATCCTTGTTCGGTAAACTGGAAGAAGGCATACTATGTTTCGAAATCTCAGCATCATGAATCTCTTCTGGTGTGGTCGCTTCGTTTTCTCCGTTTCCGTCGAGCCACTTCTTCATTTTCGCAGCAATTCGATTTCCCTCTTCCTTTCTATCTTTAGCTCTTTTTCTGTATTCCGCTCCCGAAAGCTTTGTCCTTAAGGGGCTCATGATGCCTGCAGCCTGTTCGCTGTCGAATTGAGTAAATTGAACTCTAACAGGCGACATATTAAATAAAAGAAGCGTTGTTTTTACGACAAAAAAGGTGCTCATTTTCAAATCAATTTAAAACGCAATGTGAATATCTCTGGGAATTATAATTGGTATAAAAATAATTACGTAATTGGCAGTATACCTACAATCGTCAGAAACTGCAGCACTAAATACAGAGTGTTTATAAATATCGTTCACTTTAAAGCGTAGAAAAAACAATGAACAAGAATCGTACAACTGCAACAGAACGTTGACTTCTTCGAATTTGTCAAACCCGGACTTCACAATGTCTCAATATCGCCGCCGCCCCTACGCTTCGGCTTGGCGCTGTGTGAAGAAGCTCCGAACGTACGAGTATACTACGTTAGTACGTTTTCATTGATCTATTATTATACGAACGGCAAACATTTAAAATTATACATGGTATTTATTTTTGCTATATAGTAAATGGAACGAGATATCGTTGAATAAATATTCTGAGACATCTGCTGTCAACATTTTTTTTTTATATATTCTATCATCAGGTGAAATACCTTGAACCACGGTTTGCAATCCACCAACTCAATTCCTCCCTGTTTGCCGCCCCATGAAGTTGCCGCCCGGGGCAAGTGCCCCGGCTTGCCTCCCCCCCTCCCCCCCCCCCCTTAGATCCGGGCCTGAATGCAAGTAATATTCTATACGCTATTCGATTTTCATATAATTTTCCCAGTATGAAGAGTGAAATCAAAATATCTTTGTACGCCGAATTTGAAGCAAACACCCTTTTCGCTTCTGAATTTGCAACTTCGGTAATTACCATAGTGTTCTCTCTATACGAGCCGTTTGATTATAGGAATAATTAATTAATTGATTGATTATTTTTTATAAGATTGACCACGCCAAATCTGAAGGTCTTATGTCTTATGGGGTGTGCATCAGCTCAAGGTATGTCGTGATCTCCTCCCTCTTAACTTGCGGAAAAAGTTGGTGCTTACTCTCTTGCTGCCACACATCGACTACTGTTGTCTAGTTCTGACCGATATTACGGATAAACTGGATCGCAAACTACAGCGTGCAATCAACTGCGATATTACATTCATTCGGCTCTATGAGTACTTGAAACGGCAAGATGTAAATAGCACCTACGGGCAGGATGAAGTACCGAAGTTTGGCAAGAACTCTCAGAATTTTTCAGAATATTCGAGTTTCCCTAAAAATGGTCTTCGTCCACATCCTTATCTGAACATTATGGTCATTCTGTGGTGGATTTTATTTTCTATTTTTGCTGCATTTCACTCTAATCTATTATATGTTACTATTATTTGTGTTTTCCTGCTACTCTTTCAATCGTACCTACAGTGTACTCCCATATTTTTATTTTTATTTTTATTTTTATCATTTGTATTTTTGCTTTTGATTTATTTCTATTATCAGACATGACCTATGTTCTACCATTGACTTTATAATAAATATTATTATTATTATTATTATTATTATTATTATTATTATTATTATTATTATTATTATGTAAGATGGACTTTGAAGCACGGACCTGGAAGATATCATCATGGTTATCGGGTAAATTCCTATCGGCAGCCTAATCAGTTGATCACATTATACTCGAAAGAATGATAAAAGAGTTTCGTCAATAACATCGATGCGAAAATGCAGTGCTGCTGTAACCTCCGTAGTTTTGATTATTGACTTGTCGCCCCACCAGATGTCTCAAGAGCGCCTTCAAAGCAGGACTATATCGCCGATTGCAAAGTCCGAAAATCGACGCTAGGTTTGACCACTCTTCGTCCTATTCTATCACTAGCCTATTGCTCAGTCTGATTTCGGCACCTCGGGTATCAAGCAAAATATAATCCGCAGGACGATTTGATCTGCATATTTACGGGCTCTATTTCACCGTGTCAACCTATTTCCAAATTTTTTGTGGCCAATTGTCTTTCCCAGGATCAGGAAGGTCCAGACTTTGAGGTGAGCGTTTTCTACTACATGCGTTGCGTTAGAGTATGTACGAGCTTTGAGTTTTTCTAGGCGAGATTTATCCGTCACCGTTTCACATCGCCAGAAAAATAACGCTCAATTTGTAAAGTATAAAACGCCGTATATAGATTCTAATGTCAGACATATCAGGGTTCAGAAGTACGTGCTGCGATCTGATTAGCGAAAAAGTGTAACTGTATTTTTAGACGACTTCATCATACATTGATAATAATTACGAATCTTCGTGAACGTGTGTATAATTCGGAATCTTCAAGGCTATATCAAGTCTCTTTCACATACTGATTCACGGCACTTACGTATGTTTGGAGTTCGATACTCGAAATGACTGAGCTAACCGTATAATTCATTTCGTTTCAACCTTCGACGTTTGTGCCCGCTCTACTGGATTTCGATACCTAATCAGAAAATAACTGATAGATGAGGGTACTCTCGAAAGACGAGGTTTTCCATAAAAGAGAAAACTCAATTATTATGCTCAACTGATCATGTCGATTAACACTCTTCAATCCTTCGTCACTTAATGTCGGCAGAAAATTGACTGAATCTTCATATGCCACTAAATGGCAATAGGCGTAATACGAGCCAGTGGTTCACTATATGCGTTGACTGAAACAGGCTGAATAGTTCGATGAGGAAATCGCGACTGCATGTCAACCTGGGAGAATGAAGAACTAAACAGGATTCGGGAGCAAACTCGTGGTTTTACAGGAAGAAGGTCTTACATTGACGATGAAAAATTGTCTTTCACGTTACGGGAATATTAAAAAAAGAAATACACTGAAGCTAAATTAACAAAGATAAAACTCTGACTGATAACAGAGCGAAACGATGATTATTATTTGGCAGCTCGGGATTTCTCTCTTATAAGGTGTAATCAACATCTCGAAGCTGATAATATGTAGTCTGTACACAGTAAAAATTTTTGCGTCATTTTTAACACAAAGTCTTGTTAAAATTTTTGTGTTAAATATTCAACACTTTGTAGTGTCAATACAATTATATTGTGTTAAATTGACACTACAAAGTGTTAAACAAGACTTTATGTTAAAGATGACGCAAAAATTTTTACTGTGTAATACACATGAGTGTGGAAGTATGTGAATTCATATTGCTCGAATAATGAATCCTATAGTCAAAAAAATGTACAAAATTCACCTATATTTTCTCTAAAGAAGCTGCATGTTACAAATTTAAGCGATGCACTTTGATTGATCATTCCTCCATTTTCGTCCCAAACGACTACACGCTCCACATTTCTCTTTGACATTAAGATATTTACTGATCGCTTGATTGGTTGAAGAATCGCACGTTTTCCAAAACTAGTATCGATTACATATGTCCCGGTTTCCTTCACTATCATCTGAAATTGAAGTAACCAAGACTTCAATCCTGTAATATTTGTATTTAAAAACCGGATATATCGGTACATCTGTAAGTCATACGGAGGAGTTATTAGGACGTTGTTTTGACTCGTAAATATTTTGGACTACACGGAGAAAATTAAATGGTTGGAGTTACCATCTAGTTATGGTAAAATTGTCTCCCATCAACCCGATAGTAGTGAATACCACCTATATGATTGTATAAATCATCTGGATTGTAATAGTTGCCATATGTATAATAACTTTTCATCTGGATTGTAATAGTTACCATATGTATAATAACTTTTACAATCCAGATGATTTATACAATCATATAGGTAGTATTCACTACTATCGGGTTGATGGGAGAAAATCTACCATAACTGGATAGTAATCCTAATTATTTAATTTTCTCCGTGTAATGTAAGGAATAGGTACATAGTTCTTTCGGCTTCTTCTTCCTCATCCGACTGGCAGACTATCAACATATATCGCGTGACTAATGGCAAAAGGGCGTAAGCGACGTAAAGTGCGATTTCAATGGCAAAAGGGCGTATATATTTTTTTTTTTTCGCCAATCGATAGACAATCGGTTGAAATGAAAAAAGCCGCTGTTTTTTTTCCAGCCTAAAATATAAAGGCAGAAGGGCGTAAGCGCCGTTAATACGCCCTTCTGCCAGTAACCATTTTTCGGGCTAATGCCAAAAGGGCGTATTCGCCAAAATTGACTTTTGACAAAAAGCGGACTATTTCTGGCGGATGCGCCCTTCTGCCATTAGCTTTCTGAAAAAAGTCATAACTAATGCCAGTAGGGCGCATCCGCCAATAATCAATTTTGGCGGATACGCCCTTTTGGCATTAACTTCATAAAGAAAATCATGCCGACTAATGCCAGAAGGGGGCATCCGCCAAAAAATAATTTTGGCCTATACGCCCTTCTGGCATTAGCTTTCTGAAAAAAAAATCATGCCGACTAATGCCAGTAGGGCGTGTCCGCCAAAATTTGTTTTGGACCTGAACATTTTTGGGGAATACGCCCTTTTGGCATTAGTCGGCACGATTTTTCTCATGAAGTTAATGCCAGAAGGGCCTATCCGCCAAAATTTGTTTTGCACGAAAACCGGAACATTTTTGGGGAATACGCCCTTTTGGCATTAGTCGGCACGATTTTTCTCATGAAGTTAATGCCAAAAGGGCCTATCCGCCAAAATTTGTTTTGCACGAAAACCGGAACATTTTTGGGGAATACGCCCTTTTGGCATTAGTCGGCACGATTTTTCTCATGAAGTTAATGCCAGAAGGGCTTATCCGCCAAAATTTGTTTTGACGAAAATCTGAACATTTTTGGGGGATACGCCCTTTTGGCATTAATTCGACTGATTTTTCTTAAAAGCTCGGGGCGTAGGGGAGAGTGGCCTAAAGCGGGTAGGGGGCCTAAAGCGGGTAGGCGTTCGTACGCTGCCGCATGCAGCGCGAGTGTCAATGTGTACGTATGCCGTGGTTACCCAAACACTCCCGAGTTTCAATCAGTACCACTCGAGTATCGGAGGTATACCCAGGTATAACTAAGTGCAATATAAAAAAATTGATGAATCTATTAAGAAAACTGAAGGTATGTAACTTGTGACCAGTCGAGAACTAGAACATTTATTTTATTGTTCATGATATTATATTATTCTGATACTATTGACCTTCAAAACACAATAGACAGCTTAGCTTTGTTTTGTTTGTTTTCGAGGTTATATTTCCTCAAGTGAAAAATGTGCTTTCGGGCAAAGCGGGTAGGGCAAAGCGGGTATCAACTAAGGTCTAATGATTTAACTGTTTATTATTTTTTATTTTACTAACAAAAGTATCTACTTGAAATTTGTCAATTCAATATTTAATTACTTAAGACTGAAATAAATATTTAAAGAGTAATTTTTTTACGATATTAAAAAAAAAAAATTAATTATCATTTATTATAAAATGATTCAGTATTATTTGTTATAAAATTATTTATTATTCATTATTATTCAATTATAATCAAAGTCTCATCATTAATATTCAGACAAATCAATATGTGATAAGATTTGTCAAGTTTATAGCGCTTACCCGCTTTGCCCGAGCGGCTTACCCGCTTTAGGCCCCCTATCAGGGCAAAGCGGGTTTTTTAAGAGTTTTGAATTTTTAATAATAAGTAAGTACTTGGTACAAAATGACACAAATATGATTCATTATTTTGAAGTTCGATATCCCTCCTAATCAACAAAACCAAAATTGTTATTTTAATCAAACGGAAACTAAGATTTTTGGGCTCTTATCCTTAACGTACCCGCTTTAGGCCACTCTCCCCTATCTGTGGCGTTTACGCCCTTTTGCCTTTATTTTTTTTCACTTCTCAATGTTGACGTATTTTTCCGTTTCGACGAATTTCCTGTCGAATGACGCAAAAAAAAAAATATACGCCCTTTTGCCTTTAAGAATTACAGAAGGGCGTAAACATGTCGCTTACGCCCTTTTTCCATTAGTCACGCGATATATCGGTGCTACTAACGATTTCTTAGTTGATGAGTATTCATTGAATATATTCTATAATCAAATAATCGTGCCTAATCAATTAACACTCGGACATCACAAATCCTATATTTGATCACGGGTTCGATCATTTGCCATATTGACATGCATGAGCCGGTGTTAAGCTGCAATTTAGTTGCTCCTATCTTTTCGCCACAGAAATGATGTAATTTTTATTCATACATATGTCTTGATCGTGTGAAGAAGAAGAAACAAATTGTTCATACATTCTTCCAGGCCATTGAATTCTGAATCCTGTTAATTGCCGCATGGAATCGTATCTTTTAACATTATAGTCTACAGAATTTTTCATGATAAACTGCGGAACATCATCACTACGAGAAGTGAGGAAGAAATTGAATCAATCCAAGTTGAACGAATCGATTACGTATCAAAGAAAAAACGAATCGATCACGTATCCAAGAAAAAACGAATTTTTTGATACGTCTCATTATAGAAGAAATTGGTCGAAGCTGCAGTCAATGATACAAGGTCGTATAATTGTGAAAAATACGATTGTGCGGTAGTAGAAGAGCGTATAATTGTTTTTCCTGCAGCATTCACTCTAAAAATACTTGGAATGTGATTGAAATTGGCAAAAAAAAAAAATAGAACCAACTTACAAAAGGTGAAAGGTCATATCGATGGCTCCTATCGAAACAAGCGTAACTCAGCAGTGCAGGAAAGAAAAGCGTAACTCGGCGAAGCACTTAAGAACGGCGTATCCCCCCTGTGACACCCTATGACAAATTCCTTTCGTAACTGTTTAATTACGCTTTTTTTTTCTGCACTGCTGAGTTACGCTCTTTTCGATAGAAGCCATCGATATGTCGGCACTTATACCATTATAGATGTACGGAATATAAAGCTCATCGCGTAACTGACTTCTTCTCAGCTACAACATGTCTTTGCTAACGGTGAGCTGGGCCATCTATGGGGTCGGCGTAGCTCTGTCCATCTTCATCGCATCGTACCTCTTTATGACACGTAACTTCGGCTACTGGAAGAAGCGAGGCGTACTCGAACTGCCACCAACACCTTTTGTTGGAAATTTTCTTGACTGCTTACTATTCCGGACGCCAATTCCGAAGTTCCTTCAGTCCATGTACGAACTAGGGAAGGGTCTGCCATACGTGGGCTTTTACCTCTTCGACAAGCCAGTTCTCGTGCTGCGAGACCCTGAGATAGTGAAAAGCATATTTGTGAAGGATTTCGAATACTTTCCAAACAGATACTCCACTTCGACTGAATCGGACGTCGTGGGGACCTCGAATTTGTTCCTGCTGAAAACGCCAACGTGGAAAAGTCTCCGCCATAGATTAACCCCCGTATTTACATCCGGGAAGATGAAGGCAATGTTCCCGTTAGTCACAGCTGTTGGTGATGATCTCACACAACATTTCAAAAGTCTCAACCTACAAGGTGAGTACAAGTGATATAACACAGCGATTAACAGTCGTGAGTTCTGTCGTCACGGTACAGAGATGATAATTTATTGATGATTTTATTCCTGGTCAAGGTCAAGGCCGAGTTATCGAGCTGAAGGAAATATGCGCCAAGTATACCACTGACGTGATAGGCAGCTGCGTTTTTGGACTGCGGGTCAATTCGTTGAACAATCCGGACGCGGAGTTCAGAAAATACGGAAAGAAGATATTTGATGTCACTTTCAGGAGAGGTTTCGAGCTGATGTCGGTCTTCTTTATACCGGGTATCGTCAAGCCATTGGGATTCAAAGCTTTTGAAGCTAGCTGCACAGAATTTCTGCGAAAGGTGTTCTGGGATACTTTGAACGAACGTTCCAGGTCCGGCCTGCGTAGGAATGATCTTATCGACCTCCTGATGGACTTGAAAAAAAACCAAACGGACAATGACAATCCTGACACATTCAGTGAGATTATCAATTCATTTATTGACGATTATTTTTACCGTGATGAACGTCAGAGAACATTGTGAATAATTTCTAGTTTTATCTAACCTACCGCTCTCTGCTTGGCCAAATCCGAATGCGCAAAATAATCCGTCGAATACCACTCGGCCTTCAAAATGAATCGGTTAATTCCTTCATGTTTTGATCCTGCGTATCAACGAACGGGCTAAGGTTTGCACAAAAATCCCTCGCGCTGCGCGCTCGTGATTTTCTATCTGCAAGACTTAGCCCTCTCGATGCTTCACAGCAAAACAATCGGGAAATATCCGATAATTTGGAAGGTCTTGTGATATCACTACTAAGAATTTCATTCGGGTTAGGAATTTTCGCAAACCTTATTTCATTACAATGTTCAAGTACATCTTTTATTTTTACACAGGCTTTGACGGCGATCGTCTGGTTGCCCAAGCTGCCGTATTTTTTGCAGCAGGATTTGAGACTTCGTCAGCAATGATGTCTTTCACGTTGCACGAGTTGTCACTGCAGCCAGATATCCAGACGCAACTTCGTCATGAGATAAACAAGGCTATAGAAGAAAATGGGGGAAAACTCTCCTACGACTTGGTAAGTTATGAGCTGTATCACTGGTTCTATTATCGTTATTGTCTTGAAGTTCATCTGTGAATTTTCACTACGTAAGAGTAATAATTGTCAGTTAACAGAGCGCAACATGATACGTTTATCCTCAAAGCGTAGCTAATATTGATAAGTAACGACGGAAATGAAGCATGGCCGGCGATTTTTGTGTGGAGAGTGTGGAGACTACCACATGTGAAAAAGTTCGAGTGTGGAAACTCCACACGCAGAGTTAATTTTTTAATAACCAAAATTTGAGAAAAATATCTAAAAGACGTAGTATTTTTCAACGTCATTTTTTTTTTGTCTGAATTCAAGAAAAGTTGGCGAAACAACGTGTAAGTACACTAGGGTGGTTCGATATAACCTGACCCCTGAATTTTTCTTAGGGCACCCCCTGAAAAGCTTCAGGACGATGAAAACAGATATTTGGCAGTATATAAGCGCAAATAGATAAGATCTAGAGGTTGCGCAAACGCGTTTTCTGCCTGAATTCGTAATTTTTCTCGTTTTCGCGGTTTTATTCGAAAAAGTTTTTCCATTGAAAGTATTTTAAATCAAGCGCTGCTAATTTTTCGCCCATCAAATACACCATATAGACACATGGGACAAAATTCCAAAACCGTTCCTGAAACCATAGACGATGAGATCAACAATTTATTGTTCAATTTTTTTGTAATTTTCACTTCACCTTCGAAACATATCCCCCCCCCCCCCCCCCCCCCCCCCAAAGCATAGGAGGCTACAACACACGAAAAATCCGCAAGTCGCTGGCCCTGAAATGAAGGAAGTTCGAATCAACCAATGAACTTTCTGATAAATCATGTCATCAGGTACAGCAGCTTCCGTACTTGGACAAGGTCGCCTGTGAAACTCTCCGGAAATATCCTTCAGTGCCGTTTTTGGACAGACACACCGCTCGTGATTATACAATCCCGAAGACTGGATTTGTGATAGAAAAGGGAACGCCGGTCTACATTCCTCTGCTCGGGCTCCACTATGACCCCGAATATTTCCCTGACCCTGAAAAGTACGACCCAGAACGATTCAACGTAGAGAACAAGCAGAAACGTCCATCTTTTGTCTACTTACCCTTTGGAGACGGTCCTCGAAATTGTATTGGTGAGAATCGCATTTAATCAATCTTTCCGTATGAATCTTAAGAATTACTCTACTAACTGCGCTTATTTCCAGGCCTTAGATTTGGACTAATGCAAGCAAAAGTTGGCATCATCAAAGTCATTTCAAATTACGAGATCACTCCGTGCGAGAAAACGCTTATTCATATGAAATTTGATCCGAAAGCACTCATCTTGGCTTCCAAGGGTGGTCTTTATCATCAAGTTCGCCAGATTGAGACAACGCTTCGTTAGACGAGACTATGAAATTCCCATAGATACGTAAATACGAAAATCTGGAATCAGGTGAAACGGCAAACCAAAAGACTTGAGAATGAGACACGCGATAGACAATGTATCATCAAGTAAAACTAGGCTGTTGCTGTAGAATTGTATAAACTGATATAAATCATACATCGATATCAATGACATTGTCATTCTCTAAAGTTTGTGTCCACAAATTTCACTGTAGAGCAAGATTGACATCATTCTCTCACGTCGACTACTGATCCGGATGAAACGTTTTCAATCAAAATTACGTTGTACAGAAAAGTTTTCTAGCTGAAAAATGTAAGAGACGCCGTACTTCGCATATTACGTTAGTCGATTAATTGGCAAGAACGTCCTCTAAGCATTACAATGCAGAATACAAAGTGCCTTTTTATCTGAGTGAATTGGCATCATTTTTGGCATAATATTTACAGTTCAATCCTCCATGCCGCATCTTATCTGACTTGAAGCTGTTCGGCTTGCGTAATATATATTCACATGAGTTTTAACCAAATTGATAACATTTAGATAGAATGTGTGACTATCTCTCGTTTTTAGCAGATCATCATGGTTTCTACAGACATATATACGTATTACGTTATATCGCGTAATCCCAGGTTTGGAAAGCAGCTATTCGGAGCGAGAACCTCTTTGTTCATTTTTTGAAATATTACGTGTCCACCACTATGACCCGTTTCAAATTCTCATTCACATCACACAAAGTCACCAGTAGCAGCGTTGTATTTTTTTCCCAGGAGATACGTCCAGTTCTAGTAGAGGAAATTTTGAATCGTCTCACCATCTTATATATCCGTAAAATTTTCGAGAGCAGAAACTATTTCGAGTATTTATACCCTGACATCGAGAAAACGTTGACTTGATCAACACCACACTTCGTTTAAAGGTACACTTTGCGTTATCGTCCATGGTTAATTCAGTTTTGTGCATTTGATTCTCATTTTTCGTCTCGATCCTGAAATCTCAAAGTCCGTTTTGATAAATCTTTCTCTCAGTAGTTTTTTTCATGTTTGGTTCATGACCACTGATTAACTAAAAATCATCAATTCCATTCATATTCGTATTCACAAATTATTATTGGACTCAGATTTTTATTAATGAACAGAATTGCAGCTGCATACTGATGGTCGACACTCATAACGATGGAAATGGCATAGAGTAATTATTACCTAAGGATCATACCCCTCGTGGCTGGCCACAATCAAAGAAAAAAATAACCTCCACTTCTATACAAGTATAAGATACTACCCATCACAAAATAATATGCAAGTAACCGCAGAATCTTCGACAGATTATTCGTATATTTCACATAGTCCATACATTTGAACGGGAAAATGAACCGAGAAAGCTGATTTTTGGATACTGTGTAGGGGGGGGGGGGGGGGGGGCTCAGAAAAGCTTAATCTCAAATTGTCGACCAGGATTTCCTATGTGCTTTCTCCACCATCTTGAAAAAAGGGGTAAATTTTTTATTTGTGTGATAACTTCGCTCCCCGTCGTGATACGAAATTGAAACCTGATGATTACTGGTCGCTTTTTTTTGCGATCTACAATTTATGTTCCATGACTTTTTCACTTAACGTACAGCGTTTCCGAGATATCGAAAAAGAATGAAAAAAATTAAGTGATTGAAACTAGTTTTTCACTGTCCTCGCCTTTCTCGTGATACACAACGAAAAAATGTCCGGTACCGAACTTGTAGAGCATGCTACTATCTACAATTCTGTGTTTTTGTTTTCATTTCCAAATGCTAATTACGACTTTCAGCGTGCCGTCAAGTTTGCAATCCGTGCGAAATTTCAATTTCCAAGCTCGCGCGGCTGTCTATCAAGGTTGTTGTCGTGTAACTTTTTTTTTCGACACATTTTTTTGAAATCTTTATCGTAAATAGCTCAAATAATTAGCTACAAAATAAGCCCGGGATGATCGCAATTGACCGTCTCAAACTCGAGATGAAAAGTTTTGAATTTTTTAGAATTTAACATGTGTTTAAATGCAGATTCACCGGTTTTGATTATTAAAAAACGAACAACTCGACATTTTTTGATAAAAAAATATCATATGGTAAATTGTAATCTTCTGAATCGTTTGATTCATCATTCAGTATTTTCTACCGTCTCGTTTGGATTTTATAGTTAAAACTGAAACATAAAGCGGCGCGTATCTCTCTACCTCTCGAGTGGATACCTCCTGGCTCTCACTCTCGCAGACCCATACATTGTCGCTGACCAGTACGGATATATGGGTTTTAGGTTTTGGGCCGGACTGTCGCGAACGGATCTACCGTTCTGAATAAAATCATTCAAATACAATATAAATATATAAAATAATAAAATCTTCAATTACATCCATGAAATTTATTATGGAAACATCTTAAATCTCAAATGAAATTATTTAGTTTTAGATTCAGTTTTCATTTGAATCACCCCAATTATACCTATACCGCATTAACTCGTAATTTAAAAATAATTATAGCACCTTATATAACAACATCATATGGATATTTATTCGTCTTCATTGTATCTCTAGACACAAGATTATCAAGAAGATATAGATAGTCCTTCAATGTGTTATGCGGTCGCGCCAATTCTAAGTATAACTACTATGCGTCTATTGGTACGCGTAATCAGACTCTGAATTACGCATTATAAAATGGAATTTTACTCTACCTGGTATTTATGATACTAATATATCAACAGACAAAATTTACTATAATTAATCCTGCGCATATATTAGGATAGACTTTTCAGCCCTAATAGGCATGTGTGTATTAGGGCGGTTAAAAAAAGCCCCAAACTTTTGGGTTTTGATTTTCTGAATTGTTTCCACGAAATTCGATTCGATTAATTAGTGTTCAGGGGTCACTCTACATCGGCACTCAATGATATATAATTATTAATACTAATAAGTTTTTGAAACGTAACGGCGTTTTCGTCGAGCTTGAATGAGTGAGTTTTCATAAAACGACATATAATATCAGATCTTCAATGCTCATAAATGACGTAATGATGGAATCGTGATTGTGTGCAATACATATTTATATAAATAACAAGTTGCGGAAATCGTAAAGAATATGAGGTCACCTAGTGAGAATTATTATATTCATTACTTAATTTTTTTCATTCTTGTTCGATATCTCGAAAACGATCTACGGTAAGTGAAAAAGTCATAGAACATAAATTGTAGAGCGCAAAAAAAAGCGACCAGTAATCATTAGGTTTCAATTTCGTATCACGACGGGGAGCGAAGTTATCACAAAAATCAAAAATTTACCCCGTTTTTCAAGATGGTGGAGAAAGCACATAAGAAATCCTGGTTGACAATTTCAGATTAAGCTTTTCTGAGCCCCCCCCCCCCCCTACACAATATCCAAAAATCAGCTTTCTCGGAACATTTTCCCGTTTTCGCTTTTTTTTTGGACAGAATGACTGGACTAACAGCTGAATGTCGTTATGTGAGCCAAATAGGTTATCATCAGCTTCATTCTTAATTGGTCTGTATATAGAGATAATGTTGTTACGTTCTGTAAGCGATAAGAACGGGTGCCCATATAAGGCTTGTGAGTGCAACTGAGGATCAGACACAGTTTCAGAGAAGAAGAAGCTTGACATAGGTTCACCTTCGGATCAAATACTTGGTATTGAGTGCGGTGCAGTAGATATTTACGATCTGATGAACTAGACACATTGATTTTTGTAGATCATTCCGAAATTTCTATCCACGGTTGATTGCTCCATATTTGAGCTATAACGATATGGGTGTCTTAACGCAGAATTGGGTTCTTTACGGTGTGGTCGTCATTCTATCCGCGTTCATCGCAGCGTTTCTTTACATGACGCGAAAATTTAACTATTGGGCTAAGAGAGGCGTGATTGAGACGAAGCCAATACCGTTTTTCGGTAACTTTCTTCCCTGCACCTTGTTCCAAAAGTCTGTTAGTGGTGTCGTGGAGGATCTATACTTCGAGCACAAAGGCCATGGTCATGTTGGTTTATACATCTACGACAAGCCCTGCCTTCTCGTGCGGGACTTAAAGCTCGTGAATCGCATTCTTGTGAAAGATTTCAACTCATTCGCGAACAGATATGTTTCCGCGGGTGATCACGATCCTCTGGGATCAGCAAATTTGTTTATAATTAAGAATCCGCATTGGAAGACTCTTCGCACAAAACTATCGCCGACCATGACTACAGGGAGGTTGAAGAACATGTTCCAGCTGATGTTAAATGTCGGCAAGGATCTGGATACTTATCTCAAGTCTCTTAATTTGGAAGGTGAGCCAGGATTCAGACTTCCCATTCAATCTGAAACGCTTCTAAATTAATCGGTTCATTGTTTTTCAAGGTGAGGGCGGAGTGGTTCAGTTTCATGAGGTCTGGGCGAAATACACCACCGATGTAATCGCCAGCACTGCTTATGGCCTGCAAGCTAACTGCTTGAACAATCCGGTAGCAGAATTTCGAAAGTACGGCAAGAAGATCTTCGAGTTCACTTACAAACGCGCTTTCGAGTTCGGGGCAATATTTTTTGTCCCAAGTCTCATCAAGCCGTTTCGCCTTACGTTTTTTGAACCATCTACTACAGAATTTTTGCGAAAGGCATTATGGGACACGTTGACCCACCGAATGAAAAATAGCATCCGCAGAAACGATCTGATCGATACCCTCATCGAGCTGAAGAAGGGTCAGTCTCAGGCCGAGCTCGATGATCCCAACTCGTTCAGTAAGTCAGCGGAGGTTCATTCTGACGAAATGTTGAACACATATCAATAAAGACATTTTTGTTTACATCGTAGAATTTGATGGGGACAATTTGACTGCACAAGCTGCCATATTCTTTACTGGGGGATTTGAGACCACGTCTTCAACGTTGTCATTTTGCCTATACGAACTGGCTTTGCAACCAGATATCCAATCCAAGCTCCGAGAAGAGATAACCTCAGCCCTCGATGAAAATGAAGGAGAACTGCTTTATGAATGGGTGCGTATATTTTGAACATATCTATGCTGATGTACTCAGACAATTTTCGTTACGAGTACAGCAACTCTCCGATGTCTATTCACTTGTGTTGATTGCATATAAATACACCTACAGGTCACGCAGCTTCCATATCTGGACATGGTCATATCGGAAACTTTGCGGAAGTATCCTATCCTAGGAATTTTAGACAGAGTGGCTATCGACGACTACAAGGTACCGGACAGTGACCTCGTGATCGAAAAAGGCACACCGATCTTCATCTCCGCGGCCGGATTTCACCATGACCCAGAATATTTTCCTGAACCCGAAAAATTCGACCCGGAACGATTCAACGGCGAGAAAAAAAAGAAGCTACCATCGCACGTCTACATGCCTTTCGGAGATGGCCCTCGGAACTGCATAGGTGAAAGAACAAGCTGATTTAATTTCGTCTAACCGGGTTCTCGACAAGTCTTAGATTTTTATTCATCTTCTTTTCAGGTCTTCGGTTTGGGCTCATATCGGTTAAAATAGGCCTCATCAAGACAATCTCACACTACAAATTCACTCCATGCAAGGATACCACGATCCCCTTACGTATAAACCCGATGGCTGTTTTCACAGCTATGCGGGATGATTTATTTCTCAACGTCCAAAAAATCACCCCCGCATCTCGCTAATGAAATAGGGGAGAGTGAGGTAATTGTAGACGGCGGGTAACCCCGGGTACCCCTATTTAAGGTACTTTGCGTTACCTGACCCCCCTATGTCTCTGTCACGTGACGGTCTATGACACGCTCAGTGCCTGAAAAAACAAAAAAAGAAAAAAAAACAACGGCAGGCCACATACACTGTCAAAGGTAAGGCTCGCGCCATAGATTTTTGATACGTTTGATGTAATAATACGATCCTATATATATTCCGGTGATGTGCCCATAATGATGATAACAAAAACGTGCCTATATTTCATTGCTGCTAAGCAAGCTATCATGAAGCATTGATATACCGTAGGAATTCGTTCCTTCATCTGTTCCCAGTGTACTTGTTTAGTTTACTTTATAGCCATTCTCTCTGTTTGGGGCAATTGCGGACATCGTCGTATGGGTAATTATGGACGTAAGAATTGGTAGAGAAACAACGAAGAAAAATAGAGACGAACAATGAAGAAAAATAAAATGTACCACTGTAGAAAAAATCGAGGATGACAGTGAAAAGGCAGACCACAGAAAAGAGCATTAAAAAATATCAATTCTGAAAGTAATGATAAAAAAAGTGGAGAATGTTTTTGTACTTTCTGTGATGAAGAGTATGCTGAACCACTAACTGCGGATTGGATGATGTGTCTTCCGTGTGAAAAGTGGGCACATGAAGGTTTCACCAATGGAAGCTCTCCCATCAGGTACATGCGTGAGTTGTGTGAAAAAAATAGACGTCTGTAATTACGCCATCCTCTGTCCGGAATTACCCCGGCGTCTTAAGGTGATGGTAGATTTGCAGGTTTTTGTAATTAGTTAAAATGTCTGTACGTTCGAGTTCCCTTGATATTTTAATATTGTTTATAATGTTCATGTGAAGTAATAATCGAAGAATGATTATCAATAAAAGAAAAAAAAGATTTGAGGCAATATATCTGCTTTTCTACGGATTCTCCCTCAGGTGTTCGTCATTATCCTACACGGAGAAACTTTTAGTATCAACAGTTGTTTGATTGCGTATGAAAAGTTAACATAAAATATAAGAATTTAGGGATAATCGAGGTACTGTTATAAAAATTCACATAGTGACTCTGAAAATGCCGAGTTGATACATCTTTTTAGAATCACTCATAAGAATATTAGAATTTTTCATCAAAAGAATTACAGTGTATGTAAGTCTTCATATTAAAATCTGTAATGGACTCGAATAACAAAAATTAGTATAGAACTTAGCAAAGAGTGAAACTAAATGTTGTACGGTTCAGTATGAGCGTTGCGATCTTTCTAAACCACTATATGAAAAATGGTGGTCACGTGGTGTGCCGAGTAAGCGGACCTATATCTATATATGTATGCGCGTGTGTGTGTGTGTATATACGCGCACACACACGCACGCTTGCGTTCACTACTACACTATACTGCGCATATAGGTATATACGTACCCACGCGCAATATAGTGTAGTAGCGAACGTAAGCGTGCGTGTGTGCGCGTATTCACACACACACGCACGCACACATAAATAAATTGTGTAGGGACAATAGGTAGATGAAAAAACGAAACAGCTTACGAATGTTTTTACAACTTTTATTTAATCCATAATATTGCACATATTAAACGTATAATCATGAGACTGAGACATTACATCCAGCTTCTATTTATGTAGTACATTCCATCGCTGATTATAGATCCAGAATCTAGGTTCTGAAGGACATAATCCTGTAACATAACATTTTTCGTATAAATCTAAATTATTCCATACACTTTATTCTCAATACCTACCGGAAAGTCTGTTATCTTAATATCAAAGTTTACTTGTTCCACTCGACCATATTTGCGACTTACTATACGTTGAAACTGTCGTTGCAACGATGCTTACCTGGGTTTCAGGTTCGAAGTCTATGAGATCGTCGAACATTTTCTATATATACTGTGACGTGGTATTTGTAAATTCCCCGCCACAAGGCGATTCTCTCGAAAATGCGACGATGCGTGGCGTAGACAGGGTCTCCAGGAAAAGAGAAAACTTAGGAAAAATGATTAGGTCTAATTAACACTATTTTATTTTTTGTAAACTATGTAATCTCGAGCTCGATACTCCACGAGACGTCTGTCGTCGTGGGAACTACCGAAGGAAAAGCGATTCTACCGAACGTAAGAAGCCTCCAATATCGTCAAGGACGATTTTGTCGGCGTGCAAACCATGGTTGGTCCAGAAAACCCCAAGGTCAGCGCCTCCTCTCAAGTGGAAAGATCTACCACCTCCAACTATCGGATTGGCGGCGTACAGGGATGTGCGAAAAGCACAACGAAATCCTCCCGTCATCCGAAGAGCTACCGCCTACAAGAAAATGCATTTCCGGTACGAGGGTGGTGTACAGGGTCATGTGCAGGTGCATCCTCACAGCCTCCCACCTGATGAGTATCGGTCAGTGCAGCTACTATCGTCAAACTGTCTCCGAATCTGTTATCGCGGCCGTGGTTGGTCATGACAACCCCCGGATCAGCGTTCCGACCTATCGAATCTTTTCGTGGGTGAAGCCCTTGTATGCCGAGACACGAAGCTACCACTAACTTTCTGGTGGATCGACCAATGGTGTAAGGCCCTAGAAGAAATATCGGGTGGCCGGGCGAGCGAGGCTCCATGTGAGTCCAGCGCCCGGGGATTCAAAAGGAAGGCGGGAATAGGAGCGGTATTAGCAGCGGCAGGGGTGAGGTAGACTTCGCCTAAATTACGTTCGTCAAAATCTGTCGCTCACCGACCAATTAGATCATCGATATGTCACGTGAGTACGCTAAGCCTGAAGGATGAACTAGTGGAAGAAAACACCGACTATATAAGGCCGGTACACCTGTTACACAGCCTACTTCTTCGCTCTAGTCTGCGCTACGCATCCTTTAACATTTCACCACACTGTGTATCCTATCGAGTTATCGAGTCTTATTTAAATCGTGAGTTTGTGTTACGTTGATCAACTTGATTAAGGTAAGGTCTTAATTCTTTTGTGAAGGCACGAGGTCGTTCGTAATAAAGTTCTGGTTATTAATTTGGTTATTGAGCCACGAGGCTCGTCTTTGTCTTTTGAGCTAAGCAGCTCGTCTGTCGTAGTCTATCTCTTAAATTATCGAACAACCTCGAGTCTGGCTGAGTTACATAGATCTTTCATTGCTTTTTGGCTATAATTTATTGCTTATCGCTTTTTGATTTAGTATGTTAGAATAATATTGTGCATGAAATACTGTAGAAAAATACCTTTTCCTGGAGTACCCTGAGCGAAGATAGCCGCGAAGGCTTAGACCTCGCGTATAGTTTAGCTTGTTATCGTTAATTTGTTATAGTTTAGTAGGATATAATTCGTTTTGGATAAATTATTATTCGTATGTGAAATCTAGTAAGTTATAGTTAATTTTGGATGATTTAGTATCGTTTCGATCAATATAAACTGTCAGAATTTGGTTAAAGAACAATCTCTATCGTTCTAATTTAATTTGTTAACGTTGAACCTGTAATTCGCGTCTCTCGAATGACCGCGTGGTCTCTATTTAGCAGTAGATTTCGGAGTATCGTAAATTGTATGGCCAAGCGTGGCTAATTAATTAGTAGGGATCTGTATCGTTTGTTATCGATTTTTCTTTTATAATATCTCAAAACTCTAGTACGTTAATCTCAGGATGTGTTATGATATAATTTGCATTTGGGTACGAAGTATCGCTCTGTGATACCAAGTCTGGAGTCTAATTTAATCGTTTTATATCGAGTCAACTCTGACACATTCCTCTGATTTAATTGTATCATAAACGAGTAAATTCTGTCCTGAACAGTTAGGAAAACTATCGTAACAAATAATTAATACTATCGCCAATTCTGTATCATTCGTCTGAATTATCTAATTTAATTAATAAATTATTGATTGATGTGATCTCAACTATCTCAAAGAATTAATCTTGTTTTACGTGGTGTACCCTGCCCCTCTATCTAAGGCTTTATTATCTGAGCTAGTCGAGTTGTCGCTCGACGCATTTCCGTAAGTTTTTCTGGTTTTAGTAAGTTGTGTTATCGTATCGAAACGACGCAGTAGCGTCTGGCGCCCAACACTTTGGTAATTAAGTAATTAACACGGAAAAGTGCCGAATTGTAACCAGATCTGTGGTTTTTCCTCTCCAAGTTAGAAAACTGCGTTACAATACATATAAATTATCAAACAACAATGTACTTTTCAATATTTACATACCAATACTATATCTTCGACATTCGAAATAACAATCGTAAGAATTTGTTTTAGATTTCTAAAAGCCGGTATTTGATGTAACGTTCCTAACCTCAAAGACTACACGTGTATAGTAGGGATATATGCTTTAAAATGACTTTGGTAATCTGTTAATACTTACACTTCTCTCATCAGAATAATTGCGACCTGTTCAGAATTATAAAATTGGCACTTTTTTTTCTTCGCACTGTTTCAATTGCTTTCGATTGCCAAAGATGTCCCAACTGGCACACCACACTACACTGGTATTGAGTACACACAACCACACTAACACAAGAGAGCGCGCGTCCCCGATGTGAGAGCGGTCTGGCCCTTCGGCTGAATTCGGAATAGCTCGGAAATATTCGGCCGTTTTTAGTATAAAGTTTTAGAATTTCTCTCAAGCCCCAGTAGCAGAAAATATAAGCGTTACTCATTTCGTTGCGCGTTCTTATGGAGAATACTAAAGTTTCGTATATTGCTTACAACTTCTGCTGTTTTGAATACTTATATCTAGAATTATTTTTACAAAACCTCTTATTTATTGGTATCACTTTTTCACACCTTTACATTTCTAACAGTGAATAGTACTCTTTCTAAACTTACTGTACTAATTATTGCTCATAAATATTGGGATAATGCATACAAAAATATCATGATTTCATATGATTGTAGGAAGAATTATCAGCGTGCCTCGAATATCCCTAAATTCTTACGTTTTATGTCAACTTTTCATACGCAATCAAACAACTGTTGATACTAAAAGTTTCTCCGTGTACTCTCCCCTACCTGTCATTGCGAAATCAAGTGGGGGGTTACAAACACTGCGTATTTACTGTCGATACACGTCAATATATTTGAGGAGTTGCGCGGGATAACGGTATATAAGTCGAGTTATACCGTTTTTCCGGAGATTGCATAGAAATGATCAGTGAGTACCCTTACGGAAAAAAACCCTCAAACTTGAGAGGTGAACTCGCACCCCCGAAGACTGGGGGTTTGCCATGGAAACTCAGCGTTTACCCTGTATTTGGGGCTGAAATTTGAGGGTAAACCCTGACTTTTCATGGTCAACTTCCAAAACTTTGGGGGTGTGAATTGCCCCCTAAATTTGAGGGTTTTTTTCCGTAAGGGTACACTCAGAGAAAAAACCAGCCAAGTTAACTACAAATTTACAGTTAAATAGCGCTTCAAATATATATTTTTGTTTTCATAACTATAATATATAGTTATGATAAAAATCTAAAAATAGTTAAACTAGCTATTTTTAGATAAATCAATATGAAAATATATTTAATTATATATAATATAGAAATATATAGAAATATTTATATATATTTATCATCACGTTTTGTAGACATCAGTCATATCTTCGGACTTGTATATATACGAAGCGTAGTCCTAGTTTTGCTAGTGGGACTGAATCGAGCTGCTGCGCCGCGTAGTGAGCGTGAAGTGACACTCACTTATTCTCAACTCTATTTTTTTTAGATATACATCTAAATAAAACATGTACATACATCTAAATAATACATCTACAATAAAAACGTCTTTTACAATGGCAAAAAATAGAAAAAAAGGGCCTCAGATGCCGCAGACTTAAACGATAATATTAAGAGTACCAATAACTCAACAGACGAAACAGGAAAAATACCGACATCAAATAGATTTCAGCCGCTCCCAGACGATGAGGACGACGCACTCAGTGATGACAACGTGTCCACAAGATCCGACCAAGATGAAACAACACTCGAAAGTACCAAACCCAAAAAATTAGCACCCCTAGTCATAGCAAGCGAGGGATTAACCCCTAATATCAAGACGCAACTCCATGCAAGCATCACCAAAAATAACAAGGGAACTACCCTAAAATTCTCCACTCAATCCATAACAATATATCCTAATACCAAAGAACACTATGACGCAATAAAACTACTGCTAGACAACCTTAAACTACAATACCACTCGTATGCAAGAGCGAGTGAAAAAGAAAAGAAATACATAATTAAAGGACTACCACATATCGACGAAGAACAAATCCTAGACGACCTGAAAGATATGGGCTTCCCGCCAATCAAACTAAAGAAAATGCAACAAGGCCCAAACACCAACCCAAATAGACCACTCTACTTTGCCTCCTTCGACCCATCTACCAACGTAAAAGAAATGCGAAACATTAAACACATTTGTGCCGTTAAAATCATCTAGGACAAATATAAAAACCCGCGTAAAATAACTCAATGCTACCGATGCTAGGGTTTTAATCATGGCACAAGCCATTGTAATAGAGATCCAAGATGCGTGAAGTGCATAGGGAACCACCTTACCAAGGATTGCCAAAAACAACCCTCTGATAAACCCCAATGTGTAAACTGCAAAACGAACACCCGGCAAACCACACGAGCTGCGAGGTCTATAAGAAACACCTCCAAATAATCGAAGACAACAAAAAGAGGCAACAAACACAATCAACAACATCACAAGGACGACAACAACAAGAACAGGAGCAGACGCTAACACGCACCAGCAGCACCTTTCCACCGCTACTACAAACAACCGGAACCTCGGTCCAACAAGCCACGGACTACGCCCATAGTCCCAGCCAAAACCCCGACCCCAACCCAAACCCCACACTCACCAAAGACAAGGTAAATAATAACCCCACACTGCTCTACTCCAAAGCAGCACAAAATACACACATAAAACCACAAAACAATAACGATACTAATACTTTTAGCAGCATCATCAACGAAATACAAATGCTCAAAACACACTGCGACTTTAACAAAATGCTAACCATGTTTAGGGAACTAAACAACAAACTCATACACTGCAAAGACCACTTATCCAAATGCGAGGCATTCTACAACGTAATACTCCAGTATGTATAACACAAACAAAAACACGTACAACAACGCGAATGGTATTAGGAAAAACAAACACGAGATCATGGACTTCGCAGAACGTAACAAAGTAGACATATTCATGACAAACGAAACTAAAATGACAAACCAAGACCAAGCTAGGTTACCGGGCTTTCGGTGCCTCTCAAAAAATAGATCAGGCAATATACATCAGGAGCAACATAGGACACTCAGAACTAACCTTTAACACTAGGACAGTAGAGGCAATAGGACTGAAACTCACAGACAATAACCTAACGCTAGTCTCAATTTATGCACCACCACAAACTAAAATAAACACAACGGACCTTAATCTAATATTCAACTCAGCAAATGCCGTAATAGCAGTGGGCGATTTTAATGCCAAGCACATAAATTGGCACTGCCCAACAAATAATCAAAACGAAAAAATTATTCAAAATTACACATGTACACTAGACTCTGGATATAAGAGACACACCGGGGGTTTGTCTCTTATATCCAGAGGCATATGTATAGATATAATGCTTTGGACTAAACCGGTTTGGAACAGAGCCGTGTGTAAAAATTTGCCGGGCCCCAAATCACAAATTGCCACATACAATGTAAACAACACGCGTATACGTTCCTGAGTTTTTCTCGGAACGGAGCGCGTCGAGCCTCAGTCTCGAGATTTGTCTCTTATTGCCAGAGTCTAGTGTACATCAAATATAGCACTACTAGCTCCAGACAACTTCACGCTCTACCCTTACAACCACCTGGCGGCTCCGAGCATGGTAGATTTCGCACTGGTAAAAAACGTAAACAACTTACATATACAAGTAATAAATGACCTGGACTCAGACCACCTGCCCTTAATCATAACTTTCGACAGCCAAAAAATTCATAAAACCAACAGAACACACCTAAATTACAAAAAGCTGACTGGCCCAAATTCGCAAAACACGTAAATGATAACATCATACTGGAATCAAAAATCATAATTAAAACTGACATAGACTCATGCGTAAACACACTAACTAAAACAATCAATAATGCAATGAAACACACCATACCAATCAGTAAAAACAACTATAACTCACTCACCTTACCAGACGAAATTACCCAACTAATCAAAAAACGAAACAGAACACGAAGACTATACCAAAGAACAAATATTCAACTCTTCCGAATAGAAAGAAATAAACTATCTAAACAAATTAAACAAAAAATCTCAGAGCATACAAACCTACAATGGGAAACAAAGCTAAAAAGCCTTAACACCCAAGATAACTCTATTTGGAAAATGACAAGAGCTCTCACTAGGAAATCCACCAACACAATCCCAACACTACACGGCACACAGGGCCTGGCAGTGAGCAACGAAGAAAAAGCCAACGCACTAGCCTAAAATTTTGAAAAAATACACCACTTGACCGAAGATATGAGTAACCCAAAACAGATAAACGCAGTAAACACAATATACAATGAAATACAAAACCACGAAATTAATTATCACAGAATATTCAAATCGAATCTACTGTCTTTCATTTCGTGTCTTGTTTTATTTCTTTAATTAACATAAATTCTTTCAGCTCAAATCACTTAGAAATAAAATCGTGTTTAGCTAGCTTAAATCAGGCAGCTTCGGTGATCTAACACCCACACGGAAAAAAAAATATCGTTCTCCGAACGATATTATATTGTTGTAGTAACGATACACACTCAACTATCTATTAGATTGTTACTGTAACGATCCACTAGATAGCTGTAAGAACAAAACGTTAGATAGCTGAAATAGCTATACGGGATCGTTGTGACAGCTATAAAAGGTTCATATGAGTACGCTGTAGGCATGCGCGTTGCAAATCTTGTGACATATTTTATAACCTCGAAAATTCAAAGATTGTAATTTATTATTTACTATATAAGATCGTATAAAATATTATGCTGATAAATTTATTACTAAAATATTATTCACCCACATATCCATAATAATAAATATAATTTGTTGTAAAAAACTGTAATTAATAATAACTTAAACAACATCACTTGTCACTCGACTTGGCGCGGGAGCTAGAGGGCGCCGTGAGAGGGCCGCTGAGATTTTTGTATAGCAATTTTAGCTATCTAATAGATCGTTCCAGTAGCCATACCGCATTGCTGTAGTAAGAATACGTATTGTTGTGGTAACGATCTACGAGGAACTATCTATTAGATAGTTCCAGTAACAATATTTTTTTTTCCGTGCAGGCAGCGACGGTACAGCTTTAATTGGTACCCGACTTCAAATGTTGCATCATCGGCTTTACTCTTTCAGAAGTTGATCAAGGTCTTGGATGACATGATGAAATACTTTCAAACACATGTTTCAAAATGATCGATAACATCATGCAATCAACATGAATTGCTCCATTTTAGTATCACGTGTTGACTAGTAAAATTACTTTTGGCAATCGCTGCTCGAAAAACATCAACGTTATGATAACTTTATTGAACTACTGTCAGTGCAAAAAGGCTTTGACCCCTCTGCTTGAGTCATCATAACTTCAACAGAAAAATTAATAGAGCATCGCGTCAGGAAAAATCGTCAAGCGCCAAGTCTTTTGCGTCTGATGGTTATTCACAAATTTTTATGTAAAAGCCATGAAAACCTTCATGATCACCGAAAAGTTGAAAAACGTAGTTTTTTCGAAGTCCATATTGCCGTACCTACGTCAACTTCAACTTGTCACCGTTTGTCTGAAATAATTGTGAAAAAATCTGGAAAAATTCAGAAATATTTCCTGAACAGTAACGAACATGATAGCGCTTGGTAATTTGAAAAATATTCAAGAACCTGGACGCCAGGTGCAAAAAGGTCCAACGGTGCGATTTTCATGCTCGATTTCGGTACATAAAGGAGGCGTTTCAGAGACAGTTGAGCGGGTCTGTGAATGTGCATGCGAATAGTTCACTTTCAGCTACTTTTGAGTCCTAGCCCTATCAAAAAAATCCACATGGGAAACCATGTGGGTCTCCCAGGTTCCCAGTTCCCAGGGGAATTTTGGCAGGGAACCCATCTGGGATGTGGGGCTCCCAATAAGACCCATGTGGGATGTGGGTACCCCATAGGACCTGTGTGGTAGGTGTGGATCTCCCGATAGGACCCATGTGGGATGTGGGTACCCGATAGGACCTTAAAGACGTCTTTACGACATAAGACGACATTTAGACGTCCAAAAGTGAGACATTGGACGTCTATACCACGACTTTAAGACGACTTTTATTTTTGTGTTTACTGGGTGATTTACCAAAACTTCCATGTGGGTGCCTAACAAACCCGTGTGGGATTCCAGACGTCCTATGTGGGTGACCAACAAACCCATGTAGGTTCCTGCGAGTCCCACATAGATTTCCAAGACTCCCATGTGGGTGCCCAGCAAAACCACGTGGGTGAACAAAAATCCTATGTGGGTTCCTGGAAGCCCCACATCGATTTCCAAGACTCCTATGTGGGTTCCCAGCCAAACCGTGTGGAAGACCAACAAACCCATGTAGGTTCCCAGCCAAACCATGTGGGAGACCAACAAACCCACGTAGGTTCCCAGCCAAACCATGTGGTTGCCCAGCAAAACCATATGGGTTCCCATGTGTCCCACCTGGATTTTTTCAATAGGGAGGAGTTAAAAGTGGTCTCTGAAGTACGCGTTGTTATGCATAACACCGCGTTATTATGCGTTGCTATGCGTGTGTGTATCCGTCGACTTTGTGTATCGGATCGAGCATGAACTTGTAAAAGGGGGGGTGTCCATTTAAAAAAAAAAAGTTGACCTTGAAATAACCTTGAAGGTCATCATCAAGGTTAAAATCGAGGTCACCATTGAATTCCTCGTCGAAAATCACATCAAGAATGATGTTGACCTTTTCAAAAAATATCCTACTTCAGAAGATATTCAGCCGTCCCGTTACTTAATTGACACCCTGTATAATATATTTTAATACCGCGTAACTAAATATTGCAACACCACGTAAGTACAAATAAAAAAAAAATGAGATTTGGTGTGCATTCTATGTAAAAATAAATAATACACAATATGCGAACCAAATTGCAATATTTAGTTATGCGGTATTGCACTATCACCGACGATATAATATTGAGTAACATCATGACATAAGCACGATAAATATGAATTAAGATTCCCGATTTCCCATGACCATCTCTCAAACAGAGATAACCTGGAAACATGAGATAAAATTAGGTTGATGACGAGTAGATAAGTTTCATATCACCTGCGTGAGCAGCCTTTTAAAAGTCTGCAAACAAATTTTTCAAGTATCGGTACGACGATTACAGCGGCGAGAATTGGCATTTGTCTCGTCGATAAGCCATTTGTTTAGGTGCGGGATATCGATCTCACCAATCGCATTATCGACATGACTTGAGCGATTATGTGAGGAGTAAATAAGATTGCCTCATGTTTGTAAATCAGAATCTTTGATAACGGAGTGAACAGTTGTGGCGCAAGTATACGTAATATACGCAAGTATACGTAAACGCAAGTTGTGGCGTAAGTAAAACCAGCATTCGGTAGATTTGGATGATTATATTTTGGGTTCAATATATATTTATAAAAATATTAGTTATTCATATTTTACTTTATCATTTTCGGAATAAGAAAAATATCGTTTTGAATCATTACATTTTGCCGAAAAGTTAACCTGCATTATTGGAGTGAGGTGTACATTTATGTTGAGAATCCAGATGAAGTCAGGTGAAACATGAAGTCACAATCATATTCGTCCTGAAATAATTGCGAATCCGAATGCGATGAGGAGACATTGAGCAGATATGCCCTTGTTGCAATAATCTGAAATATGATTCACAAGGTCCGACATCTTTTGAACTGTGCGATGAAATTATTCTCTCAACATCTCTGAATTTGTCTGTAATCCCGCTATCAGTCACCCATGGTGAAGATACGTGTTCCGTATCCAGAATCATGAGCTGGTTTAGAAAATGTCAGAAGCGACACGTATACAATCCACGAATCAACTCATATGGGGAATATTTGTTCCCCTTTTGGGACCGATGAAATTTTTTATCGTTTCATTGCAAGATCGCGGTGGTGAGCTAACAATAACGGCGTAGCGGCGGCTGGGCCATTCTCGTATCTGCCCTCGTATTGGCTTACTTTAAACGGCTCCTACCCGAAAACGGCTTAGCAATCGACATTTTAGGATGAATAATTTTGGTCTTAGATTTTTACAAGGAATCTATCGGTGTAACGAAAGTACCGCATTCTGGATCACCCTGTATAGGATCGTAATATTAGATCAGACGTATTAAAAATCTATGGCGAGCCTTATTTTTGGCAGTCTATATGGCCTGCCGTTGTTTTTTTTTTTTCAGACACTGAGCGTGGCATAGACTGTCACATGACAGAGTCATAGAGGGGCCAGGTAACGCGAAGTACCTTGAATAGGGGTGTCCGGGATTACCCGCCGTCCGAAATTACCCTACTGAAAATGATTATGCGATGAATCACATGATGTTATGAAAGAAATTAGTATGTATTTTATCATGCAATTTAACATGTGATTACGACTTAATACATAACAAATCACATAATAAATCATAAAATACGATCAATAAGGTAATAGTATATTGTGTACCAAGGGCGTAAAGTGGGCTTTTTTAGACCGAGTGTGGAGTTTGCAGTATGAGTAGGAGGCGAGGTAGCACGAGTCGAAGACGAGTGCGTCTGCGAGCCGAAGACGAGTACTGCAACCACACAAGGCCAAAAAGCCTACTTAGCCCTTGGTGCACACCATATTTTTTGTGACAGCACGATTTTCGCGTTTTTTCTTCATGAATCATAATCTTCTCGCAAATATTGAAAAATATTTCAGCGGGCGTTTTCAGGTTATTAGCGCCCGCTTATGCTCGAGTAGCGGGCGCTCATATAATAAAAACGCCCGCTGCTCGACGTAGCGTGCGGTAATATAATAAAAACGCCCGCTGCTCGACGTAGCGGGCGCTCATATAATAAAAACGCCCGCTGGTCTGAAAACTGTCACTTTAGGCCCGCTTAAGGGGGTATCCACACCTTTGAATGGGTTAAAATTCTGAAAAAGATATTAATGTTTTACAGCGAATTTGAGAGTCTGATCAAATCCAAAAAAATCATGAAGTTTGGGCAGGGTTTGACCGTCATTATCCATACCTAACATTCAATATTACTTTGAGTCCAATAGTAGTTACACTCCATATAGAAAAATACCAAATTACTCGGTTGTCGTAAAGAATCAGGAGTATCGTTGGACCAATCCTGGAGTTTTTGGTCTTCAAGTGTTCAGAAGAGGTGCCTCTATCAGATGAACAGACAACTTTTTGATATCGCAAAAATTGCCTGACTCGCTTAGTTTTTACTGAGATTTGTCTGATTCTTCAATTTTTTTTCTATATTTTTGCTATTATCTCAACCAAAAATAGTGATATCAAAAAGTTGTCAGTTCATCTGATAGAGGTTTGGATTCTACAAATTTGAAGACCACAAACTCAAGAATTGGTCCAATGATGCTCCTGATTCTTAACGACAACCGGTCAAAATATTCATTCTCCAGAAATCAACTTTCAAACTTTTTTATTTCAATTTTTTTTTTATTTCCTATTTTTGCCAGAGAGGAAAATCTAGTTACAGGAAATCAAGTTTTAAGATTTTGCTTATGACTAATATGCTGGATCCGCAGCTGCTCTCGTATCGATGAGTTATGAGTCGAGTCGAGTCTAGACACATGTGCCAGGCGGAGGTTTGTAGTGAGTTTTGACCCGTTCTGTACAACAACAGTGTCGGTTAGGTGTCCGATGAGGCTGTTAGAAAAATAATGAATTGCTTTAGAAAAAATCTGATCAAAATTGTTCAAAACATAAAAATTCTGTAAAATTTTTTATCTTCAATATTTTTGAGATCCAGAAGATGCTAGCACAATTTTTGTCAATACTAAGAAAATTCTTTCATCTTTCATCAATCATACCTTTTTTCTTATAATATTTATTAATTCTTGCAATTAATATATGTATTATAGAAATACAAATCTTTTTGGAAATCCAAATGTGTAGTCTCCTGGCATCGATTTCAAACGCACTTTTTGATGGATCATCTTCTCTCGATTCCGAAGTCTCATCTCAGATATATATACCTACACTGTGTTTATCCGATAATGGAAATTACTATTGGTTTGAATTCGTACTGAGAGCACGACAATATTTACAAACACGTGGACACCTAACCTCGAAAAAACGTAGATCGCAGCCATGTGTTCTGTCAATGATCACAATTTAAAAGAATATTGAAAATTCAATATGTGTAAGAATGATAATTACAAACAATTAAAAGATCACAAAATCAAATTCAAAATCGAAATACATCAAAACCTCATAAAAGTAAACAGTGGTGTTGGCGGTGTTGTACAATACTTATGGCACCAATCTGAGGGTTCGCGCGCCTCACCGCGGCGCTTTTTCGCAATTTGGCACTGCCATGGCTGTAACTTCTCAAATCCTCTAGATATCTTGATACCGATTTATTTGCAGATAGAGTAGGTCACTAGCATTCCAAATAAATTATAAAAAAAAAACGATTTTTTGAAAATTCAAAGGTGTAGATATCCCCTTAATGGGTCGAAAAAACGCAAAAATCGTGCATGTGTTACAAAAAATACATTACAAATCATATACCGAAACTTATGATTTCTCATACTAATTTCACTTTCACTAATTTCTTTCATAACATCATGTGATTTATCACATGATCATTTTCAGTAGGGTACCCCACTCTCCTCTACTCAATATTGAGTGTGCTCATGATAAGGTGTACCTACACATATATCTCTATTTTATCTATACTGCGATACACGAGCCCGGATTATGACATACACATAATGTGATTTCTATCTTATCTCAGACAGAGTATAAATAGTTGCAGGCGATTCTGGATCAACTCTGTATATTGCGTCAAATTGGAGCAGTGGTATCTAAAGATTAAACGCAACTTCAATTCAAAACTGTTGTGGAGAAATTGTATCATTGTCGACGTTTCTATTAGACTGAAATATACGGAGAGCTAGAATGGTTGTTATTGCCAAGAAGTATCTGATCATTAAACATTTTCAAGGACTGCCGAAGCGTTCGGATCTGACTTTGGTTAAGGAAGAATTGCCTCCTCTGAAAGATGGAGGTTCGTATATAGCTATACCAGCTTTTGAATCTATACTATTATATCTTTGAGGAAAAGAAATGCTATATTATTGAATAGAATTAGGTAAATTCAATACTAATATCAGTTGAAAACAATTTCAGAGTTCCTTCTCCAAGCGGAGTACTTGACCGTTGATCCGTACATGAAATTGTACAACGAAAAGCTACCGCTGGGATCAACAATGATCGGAACGCAACTCGCTAAAATCATAGAATCGAAATAGTACATTACGATACAAGTGCGCAAAGTAGGTGATGCCCGCACGAGCGGAGTTTGTCGCCCGAGCGAAGCGAGGGCGACAAAAAAGCGAGTGTGGGTACACCTACGCAGCGTACGAGTATCGTATACTATTTTTCCTACCGAGTTGCGCAAAGTTCGATCCCTATAATTATCATAAAAGGTTTTAACGTATATGCCGACGAAGGGGGTCCAGGGGGCGAAGCCCCCTGGTGGGGGTGCGGGGGGCGAAGCCCCCGCCGGGGGGGGTTGGGGGGGGCGGAGCCCCCCACACTATTAACAAAATACTGACATAAATGCGTAAAAAAAGAATCAAACATTAAATATGAATATATATATATATATATATATATATATATATATATGTACAATGAATAAATAATTCATTCTGATTTTAACAAATTTTTATATTTCCATGAAAAAAACAATACTATTTTTCCTATCAAGTTGCGCAAAGTTTAACCCCTATATAATTATTATAAAAGGTTGTGATGTATAGAGCGGTAGCGTAAGGGCGCAGGGAAGGGGGGGGGGGGGGGGGTCGGAGTAAAAGAAGCAAAATAAAAAACTATTATAAATTTATTAAATTTGAAAAAAAACTTCACTTTTATTTGTTATTTTAATTAACTAAAGAAGACAATCAGACAGCGGGATGTAAACAAAGCGGTGCTCGAGCCAGCGGCGCTCGCACGAGACGTATACCTATACGCCTCGGTATCATTCTAGCACGCTTAGCTACATTCTAGCACGCTTAGGTACATTCTAGCACGCTTAGCTACATTCTAGCACGCTTAGGTACATTCTAGCACGCTTAGCTACATTCTAGCACGCTTAACTATATTCCCGCATGCTCTTCTTAGTGTGCGGGAAAGTGGTACTTTGCGAACGCAAATGCGTGCGCAAAATCGAACTTTGCGCACGATAGTAGGAAAAATGCATTCTTTCCAGTCGGCAGGCGTGTCTCCATTGATGCTGGTTGGCGGACACACACAGTAGCTAGTGAAACTACAAAATATGGCTTGTTCGAACTGGTTCCAGACCTAATACCTGATTTCGACGACCTTCCGGCTTCTCTTGGTCTGGGAGTACTAGGAGCGCCAGGGTAAGAATGCCGATCATTTCAAAATGTGACCAATCCTTGATCACCCCGCAGCATTTTGATCGTTCTGGTTATTAACGTTAAGTTTGAAATTTATCTATGACTCTATAATCCACAAATCATTTTACGAATGGAATTCATAGTGATTGTTAGAGTTTATATCATATGTCTACGGCAAGTCAATGTCGCGTACTTATGGTTATAGGCACACGTCATATATCTTGATGAAAATCGGTTGCCAGCCAAAAGCTGGTCAAACACTAGTTGTTAGTGGGGCGGCTGGTGCATGCGGATCTCACGCAGGACAGATTGGAAAGATTCATGGTCTGAAGGTTATCGGAATCGCGGGTACCGATGCCAAGTGCAAATGGCTAAAGGAAGAACTGGGATTTGACGAGGTGATTAATTACAAAACCCAAGATGTAGCCTCTGCTTTGAAAAAGGCTGCTCCGGAGAAAGTCGACTGTTACTTTGACAACGTATGTATAAACTTCGATACAGTCAATTATCATGACATTTTTCTATTTCAAGTGATTCCATTATATCCCTTGACTGCTGATTATTCAAGCCTTAATGTTTACCGCATAAAATGTTATTCCTTTCTTTCACTCAAAAATAGGTGGGAGGAGAGATTTCCGACATTGTGATAAGCCAAATGAAAGATCATGGTCGTGTCGCGATATGTGGTGCTATTGCTATGTACAACGACGACCCCACTTCATGGATGGAAAATCCACCAGTAAATCCGGACGTTGCTCTCAAGAAAATAAAAATGGATAGATACGCGGTGCACAACTATCAGCATCTTTGGGCTGAAGCTTTCGAGCAGAATCTCAAGTGGGTGAGGGAAGGCAAGCTGAAGTATCGTGAAACAATTACGAAAGGATTTGAAAAAATGTATGACGCATTTGTTGGTGTGTTGAAAGGAGATAATGTCGGCAAGGCTGTTGTGGCAGTTTAACTTCAATTCGAAATCAACGAAGTGGTGTAGCTAATTCATGTTCATTGCATATGAGTATAAGGATTTACAGCAATGATGAGTATGTATTTCAACGATGTTTCAATATTTGAATAAATACAAGAACTGTTTTCAACATTCATTCGCATCATTCTTCACCCGCCGCGCAGGCACGA
The DNA here is from genome assembly GCA_963992785.1 of Tenthredo livida. Lineage (NCBI taxonomy): Eukaryota > Metazoa > Arthropoda > Insecta > Hymenoptera > Tenthredinidae > Tenthredo > Tenthredo livida. Next base: position 42,581,683 of record OZ023065.1, read on the forward strand.
AGGTTCCCTACCTCTGATAATAATTAGAGTGCCGATTACAGGTAGCTGACATGAAAATCGCGTGTCCGTTTTCCATGAATTTACGAAAACCCTACAGCTCTTCGTGCAAGAGATATGCTTCCCACACCGAAAAAATATGTATGTGACGTATATTTTCAAATATATTTAAAATGTACTTGAAAATATATATAAAAATATACATGACATATAAATAGTATATTGTGTACCAAGGAGGCAAAGAAGGTCTTTTAACGCCGAGCGTAAATTTGCATTACGAGTCGTAGACGAGTATTGCAAATACGCTCGGCGTGAAAGACCTTCGCCTCTTTGGTGCACACGATATTTTATACAACAAAAGTATGTTTTCATAACATCTGCTCTGAAACTGCAAGTTTCGTTGCCTGTTTTGTCAGTTGAAAGACGCTGATTTCAGGCTGATGCCGTGAAAAGTTGTCAAATCGCGAATTCAATGAATCAGCGATGTGAATTGGTGTCTTTCAATCCCTGGGGATTGCAAAATTGGTCTATTACAATCCCTTGGGATTGCAAAGAGAAATAACTGCCCCGTTGCAAATTTCAGATCATTGAAATTGACAGTTGAAGTTCCAGAGCAAATGTTATGAAAAACATAGTGTGTGACACGAGATGAAACATGAATGCAGGCACGGGTGATGTCAGCCCTCGCCTTCGGCTTCGGCAGTGGTTCGAAGGAAATCTTCTGTGAAAGGTTCCTTGCGCATACACTTTCATCGCAGAAGCTTTATATTTTTCTCCAATATACATATTACTAATATCTAATAACTGCTGGAGGCGATTTTTGATTGAAGCATTTTGAGTAGTGGAAAAATAAAATATGTTTTTTTTTTTTTAATTTTCAGTACTGTCCCCCCTTGACGGGATAAATCTCATGTGTATTCTATATAATTATTATTTTCTAATAATATCTTATTGGAACTAGGAAATGATGAACAAATTCCTTTTAAGTAGAAACAAAAAAAAACTTGCCTTTTAAAATCAAAACTATATCCATATTACTTTTGCTGAAAACTTAAGAACGAAAACTTATAAAAATTTATAATACTTTTATTATCACATTCAGTTTTAGTTCCTGAGCTTATTCGTCTTCTTCGGCCTATTTGACAATTTTTATTTTTCGAGTACATCAACTGCATGTTCGAATTTGTACAAAACCCTGTTACCTCTCAATTGTATCATTGCTGTTCTGAGTTTTTGAATTATTTGATTAGAAGGTACGTCTGCTGTATCATTTTCATCTACTCTGAAAAGTGTGCGGTCTTTGTTGTATACTTTTAAAAATGTCACTCTTAGTTCACCGTTATCCCCAACAAAATTCGTGCAAACAGCCGCATAACGGTATTCTTTGGTTTTCACGTAAAATTCAACTAGAATATGCTCGCCACTAACGTAATGTATTTTTTGAGTATTGCTTGGGCCAGCGACAATAGGAACATTTGATACTGGAAATACGACTGTCTCTTCTGATTCAGAGTCAGAGAAGACATCAGCAACAACAAGCTTAGCAGTTGATGGATAATTCATCATTCCTAATCTAAAATGTTGGCACAATCCCCCTTCACAAAAGCAACTTAAAGATTTCATGACGAGTTGTCGTGGGAAATATGCACTCCCCGTTACCTGATGAATCTGGAGTGTACCCACAAAACTAGGGTAATTCGAATCATCTTCAATTATCTGGCTCATTTGTTCTATATCTCGGTCTCGTATAACATACATCGTTATTCCCGAACATTTTTCTTCAACGACTTTAACAAACTCTTCTAAATTTGTAATATCGCCACCAGTAGCGACTACATGGTCCGCAGTTCGTTTACAAACTGCCCCTATTCCATCTGGGGCTCCTTTACCATGTCCGGCCTCGTGATAATTCCACGAGAAATTTACTATCCTTGGGTACAGCTCCGTCAATTTACACCCAAGTACATAAAACATAGTTTTATTTCTATACTGTGTCACAGGTCCGTCACTCAGGAAATGGATATTTTCCACTGATGACGGTAAAGAATCCAAAACCGGTTTTAGATGAGCCCAAATTGCAAAAACATTATGAGTCAAATTCGAAGAAACCGTGCAGTAGGATGTCGTCGATTTTTGTTGGTAGACCACGACAGTATGCAAAGATATCTGGACCCGGGATCCTCCAAAGTGGAATGCCTGGATTTCTTCATTATATTTAGTGGCATAGTTCTCTGAAAAATCCATATGAATCGCCACATCTTTTTCGGTGAGATTTCCTTTAAGTTTTTTCATCGTCTGATATTGGTGAACAATATTCAATTCGTGTTTAAGAAACTTGATTAGGTCTTCTTCTAGTTTTGAAATTAGTTCTTCAGGTGACGTATCAAAAATTTGTTGTTTTTGTTTTTGTACAAAGCGAATCTTTTTAGTCTTCGGGTCTATTATCTCTTCTTTGGATGTAATCCACTGCTTATAAGGAATAGTGGTTATGTCGGTACAGTTTTCAGAAGGTAATTTTTTTTCGCAGCAATCCTTGCAGCTTCTCTTCAAACATTCTTCATCGTATCTGTCGCAGCACAGGTTTTCTAGTAGGGTTTTGGTAACTTGTGAAACGCAATATCTTTGCACGGCACAAACTAGTAATTAGGAGTTGTATGTTACTATGCATTGAACACAAGCATGTATCTCGCTCTGTTACTTTCGGCGAAACGACCCAAAATGGGCGTATTTTGCAGAATAAAGAATAACTAATAGTTATGTCACCAGAAGTCAAAAACTTTTTGTGTAGGTTTTTCATGGTATCTTGTAAGTATCTTTTCTGCTTTTTTATCTTATTTTTAGTGATGAATTCTTTTTTCCCCGCGCATAATCTGCTGTTACTATCGTCTTCGTAAAACGTTGTTACAGTTTTTTTTACAAACCGCATATAGTTTTTGGCCGCAGTTTCGCCTCTCCGTTTTTTTTTCGTAGACCAAACCTTTCTGTACGTTACTACACTGTTGTTCGTTCTCCATAACTTATGTCTTCTGACTGACTCCCCTAGAATTAACTTATTCATAATTCTTTTTTCTTGGTAGGATTTAAGATTACGATAATTTTCTTTCATTTGCTCTTCCATCACTTGGCCGAATAATGCTTTTTTTACAACTTCCTTTCTTGTAATAGGATTTTCCACCATTTTATGAAGTTTGGTATTTGGTGTAAGCTCTTTTGCATTTTTTAGACGCGTAACCTTTTTTTTGTAAGATCTCAACTTTCTCTTCAGTTTAGTAATAGTTTCATCCCTTCGTTTGATTTCTTTATTGCGCTTCCTTCGTTGCTGTTCGGACCGTCGTCTAGCTTCAAGTACTCTCGGTCTTACGTTTTCCTGCACACATGCCACTACTATACCACCCGCATCCATTTCATCACCCGAACTAGGAGGTGTATTTTCTCGTAAAGCAGTACTTGTTTTCTTAGATAAAGTTAACTTTGCATAATATGCCGCAGAATCAATTCTCCATTTTTTTCTCGTCACCCTCTGCTGTCGACTAGTCATCTCAGATATAGATTTGCGCGTTCCTTTCTCTTTCTTTTTTAAATACTTTAATCTTTCTTTTTCTTTTTGAACAGCTAATTTTACTGGATCATTTTTTATTTCTTGGTATTTAGCTCTTTCAGCTTGCCTCTTTTTAGCTAACATTTCTTCTCTGCTCACTTTCGACGTTCGTTTCGGTGCCATTACGGTCCCGTTCTCCACTATGAAAAAAAAAGCTTCTACATAATATTTATATGCTAACAGATTTGATGAATAAAATTATCAGTCCCCTGGCAAGATTCTCAGTCCCCTGCAATGACGATTGACAGGGGACTGTAGACAGGGGACTGAGAGTTTCCAGGAAGAATGCGAATAATTCACAATCTTTTCGTTCTTAAATTTTAATACTGTGAAAAACGCTTTACATTTAGTCCTAATTATTCAATGTAACAAATTGAAAGAGATCAGAGTATCAAAACATGTGAAATAGACTTACCAGGGGACTGAAATGTTGACTGACACAATCACGTCTTCACACTTTGAAGGATGACTTACTACTAAATAAAATTTTTGCATATTCCAGCACACCATATAAATGGTTAGTGTATTCCGAATGTTATTTTTAGGTGGCAGCACTTATTCAAGCAGAACAAAATATAGTAAGATTTCTTAATTTTCTTTAAAGACAGGGGACTGAGATGCTCAAAGTTGGAACAAAATTCATACGTACCTTTTATCAATAAAAAAGTAATTAAATGAAAAATTCATGTCACTACTAACAACTGTAATTATCGTAGTTAACATATCATAGAAAAACGGCAGTAAATAATGGAATTTTATCTCCGTAATTACCCCGAGTTAGTTGCATTGTGCGTTGGGGACATGACAGGGGACTGAGATTTCGACCACTAAAGTGTGATTTTAATGAATAAATACGTAATATTCGGTTGTTTTTTTTGTTTGCACACGAAGCCCAGTTGATTTTCATTCGTTGCCGTGAACGAAAGAAGTTCATTCAGCGTTTTAAATATGTCATAAATGTGGGGCCGCAGAAAATTCCAACTTCTGTGAAATCACCCATATATATATCATAGGATATATTATAGGAAGCAAAGGGGAGGTGCCGAAATTATACTCTAATTTTAATATTCAAACTCATAAAATGAGGAAGGCGCTATTGATTGAAGCGAATAAATAAAGGATTTTACGTTGAATAAAAGAAAGCGAAGTGAGTTGAATTATAAGCTAGCTTTTTGTATAACGAGAAGACAGACAGGAATGCCGAAGCAGACGAGGTAGCTCCGTTAAACGAAAAGCCAAGACGAAGCCAGGACAGGAGCAGAAGTCGAAACAAACTACCCGTGCCTACATTTATCAAAAAGCAAGGGACGAGATCTCTAAGAAGTAGAGTCTGCTCGGGCCGTCCGCGGGCCGGGTACTTATATCGGACTGATAGTTACTTTGTTAGCGAGAAAGGTTTTCGCGGGCGCTGGGCCGAGATTCGGGTGCGCGCCGCCGCTAAGAGATGGCGCGCACGGGAATCCCATCCTACGTGACTAATATTTAAATCATATATTTAATATTAATAGTATTACTATAATTAATTAGGTTTGATTTTGGCCACGTTACAGGTGAAAGTCTTGCGATTCCGAATCACTGTCGAAAAACGTCTGCATGATCTCTCAAACCGAAGTTACATACGCCTACAGATCGTCCCGTGCGCTGGAAAACAGATTTTTTCATATTTTGAACATCGAATAACTTCCGACCCACTTGATACCAACGCGAATGGCTCTAGATTTCTTGTTGGGGATTGGTTAAGAGTCCAAATCTCGCGTGACATCGAAGTCGGTGACCCACGCGCAGAAAAGTGTCCCGGATGAGCGAGAATACCCCATATATTTTTCAATCATGCACATTTCACTATCATTATTGGTCTCTCTTCCAAATTTCTCTTTTTTATCTAATGATATTGAGAAGGTTTCTTCTAACAAGCAAACTTGTAACTCAATTTCTTTTTCCAAGTTCACGCTTTTATCTTCTATATAAGCTCTACATAACGCATCCGCAAGCAGCAAGTGTTTTACAGGTTTCTATATTATTTCTAAATGATATCTCTGTAATTTGAGTCTTATTCCTTGTAATCTGGCAGGACACTCACTTATTGGTCGTCTAAAAATGTATTATAATGGCTTGTGATCGGACACCACCAGAACTTTTTTAGCATGAATATTGGCCAGGAGCACGTTAGGTGCTGCCCTCATTTTTCATGCTCTTCGTATGTTAAATCAAACGGAGTAATTTAGTTACAGTGGCCGCCATTAGCGTTAAATCATGCTCTTCCCATAAGATTTACACGTAAAAGTGGTAGTCAGCGCCAGCCCTCCCCACCATATACTACGCACCCTGCCAATAGGGGGAAGTGGAGCAGAATGGCCAGGTGGGGCTAAATGGCCGCGGTAAAAAAAATTGACTTATTCGCATTTTCGCATCAAGAGGGATCGTATAAGACGCCATGCAACGCTATTCCGCTGAAAGTGCTCAAAAATTTTTAGGGTGGGGCTAAATGGCCACCCTAATAAAAGTAGTAAAATTGCATTTTCACGTCGAAGTGAGTGAGATAAAACTATATGCAACGTGGTTCCACTGAACACGATGCAAAACTGAAAGGGTAGGGCAAAGTTGCTCACCCTACACCGAGAAAAAAATATAATTGAATCAACGAAATATTTTTTTCAATAGTCGCAATTAAATATTCATTCGGAACAAATAAATTTTAATTGGTGTGATTAAATATCATATGAAATTAACCGTTTTTCACTCACTTCGACGTGAAAATGCAATTTTACTACTTTTATTAGGGTGGCTGTTTAGCCCCACCCTAAAAATTTCTGAGCACTTTCAGCGGAATCGCGTTGCATGGCGTCTTGTACGATCCCCCTTGGTGCGAAAATGCGAATAAGTCAATTTTTTTCACCACGGCCATTTAGCCCCACCTGGCCATTCTGCCCCACTTTCCCCTAGTGGTCAAATTTGATACACCCGAATGCAATGGCCAGAGCTTCTTTCTCAATTTGAGCGTATTTTACTTCGGTTTCAGTTAAGGCTTTACTTGCATATGCCACTGGGAGGCCATTCTGCAATAGTACTGCACCTAAGCCGTACTTTGATGCGTCAACACTAAGTGTAACAGGTAATTTCATGTAAAAATATCGCAATACCGGTGATTTTGCCAGGTTTTCTTTCAACTCGTTAAATGCTTTACGGCCCTCAATATTGTCCTCCCAGTGCGACATGCTATTTTTCTTCACCAAGTTTCTAAGAATTACATTCTTATCTGCTAAATTTGGTATGAACTTAGAGGACATATGTTATCATGCCCAAGAATGTTTCTAGCTGAGCTTTATTTTTGGGAGGCTCCATATTTGTTATGGATTTTACTTTTTCAGGATCTACTTCAATTCCTTCCTTAGTGAATATCTGACTCATGTATTTTATTTTGTCAACTCTGATTTTGCATTTTTCTAGTTCAAATTTCATATTTCTTCGTCGCGCTTTTTCCCAGACTAGAGCTAAGCGCTCGTTGTGCTCTTTGACATTTGCCACACTGATTCTTAAATCGTCAACATACACCTTGTATATCTCCAAATACTTCCTCAAAGCACTCTTGAAATACTTCAGTTGCTGAGCAGATGCCAAATGGTATTCTCAAATACCTATACCTCCCGAATGAAGTCATTATGACCAGATAATTTGAGCTTTGTTTACATCATGTTATTTAGTGAAATGCTCTATCAGCATCAAGAGTAATGAAGATCTTATCTCCAGAAACGTTTATACCTACTGTTGTAATCGGGATCCTCAGATCTTTCATACAACTACAATTTATTTAAAGGTTCGTTGTCGAATTAAGAGTTGGAACTCAGTCGTACAAAGTAATTCAAGTTTATTTAATATATGAAGTTTTACAAAGGCTTTACTAATTTCGGACTAATCTCTATATAATGTGTCTTGCTTCTGGTCGCGATGTTCTGACTACGGGCGCGTCGTCTGCCTGCCCTTTAACGACTCTTTTGGTGCTGCGTCTGCACATTGCTATGTATTTCGCCATAGGATCGAGTCGTTGCCCTGCTACATCACGTTTAGCGCAATCGTGTATTTCGCTGAACGATAGAGTCGTTGCCCTGCTATACCGGATATGAGGTGTCGCAATGGCTTGGTATTCGAATTGCAACACTACTCAAATCATCAACATTTTGAATTTTATGATACTTATACTTATTCAATTCTGTGGGTCGACGAATATTCTTATACCGTGAAGTCAAGAGGAAACCGAACGATGGCCGCACTATAGTTCGACCAACACACGCTCGCGTTATGTACGTGAGCTTCTACTCGCTGCTAGTGACTGCCAAAATCGAGTTGTCAGTGTTATCAAATTCTACAACGAGAAACTCTAATTCAGTCTCTGGCCTATTAAGAAATTTGCAATTCAACTCATATGTGCCTATCGCCTTTATTTTCATGCCACCATAGGCGCTTACATCTACTTTATCCCTATTGACTTTCTTTGGATCAAGATTTTTTTCTTTCAATGTTTTGATATCAATTGCATTACAGTGTGCGCCAGTATCGAGTTTTACTTCTATTCTTAACTGAAGATTTACTGTCATCGTGTCTAGCCATTCAGTTTTTTTTTTCTACCAGTGCGATTAGCTACTATACCATCTACATAGGGTTCAATTTTTCCGATGGAATGAATTAGAAATTCATGCAATACCCACTTTACGTATGAGGTAATTTTCCCGTTTATCTGAATTCGACCTAAATATTTATCAAGTACGTCACATGAATTAACACACGCATTTAACTTCTTCACATATCAGATCATTATATCACATGATCAGTACTAATCGTAATATGCTGCTACTGCGTTATAACCAAGGACACCCGGGCGAAAATGAGATGTGCAAAATATCGAAGCAAATGTAAATTGAAACAGAGAAGTGTGACCGGAGTGTGAATTTGTTTCGATTTACATTTCCTACACGCTTTCTCACATTTCCTGTACATCTCATTTTCGCCAGGACATTGCATGGCATGTAATTAAATGATAATAATTTCTTTTGAAGCAGTTCGTGACCCGAGAAATTATATATATTTCGTCGGGGAAGGTCATCAAATCAAAATACATGTTAACTTATTTTATGTTGAGCACCGTTTCGGCTGGACCCATCCAGCCATCCTCAGGCCATCGAAACAATTTTTTATTAATATTGATTGTTGATTACATACAGTGTTATAATATTTTTTAACTTCAATTCTTATTAATCGAAATATGCTGCTCTTGCGCTATATCCAAGGTCATTGCATGGCATGTCATTATTAGATAATACTTCGGGGCATCTTTCAGGTTGAGGAGGGGGAATGATAGAGGCGTTCCCATATCTTTCAAACCGAAAGAATCTGACCACAGTTGATCGCGGACATGGAGCAACATCTTTTAACCACCTTGACACTTACTTTAGACTGAAATTTCCATTTCCAAATAAATTCTGATAGCTTGAAGAACATTGATACAACGAGAATAAAGATCAATCCAAGTCGAATAAATCACGCGAATATTAGAATAAGAACACAATCTATTGTGCTGAATCTTAGAAAAAAAATTCAGAAGCTAAGTCCAACATATTTCACTGATAATCTCCAATTTCTTCGTAGCTACGACATGGCTGGTTTAACGTTCAGCTGGCTGATATGTGGCATCATCGTCATTTTAACTGCCTTCGTCGCTACGTATCTTTATATGACACGGAACTTTAACTACTGGAAGAAGAAAGGTGTAGTGGAAAAACAGCCAGTGCCATTTTTCGGAAACTTTTTCCCCTGCATTAGCTTTCGAAAGTCTGGAAACGAATTGTTTAAGGATCTGTACGCAAAGTATATTGGCGAGAGTGTGGTAGGATTCTATCTCTTCGATAAACCTTGTCTTTTAGTACGGGATATCGATCTTATTAACCGTATTACGGTCAAGGATTTCAACGTGTTCACGAACAAATATGCCTCTTCGGATGACCACGATATCCTAGGATCAGCAAATTTGTTTATGATAAAGACTCCCCATTGGAAAACTCTACGGTCAAAGCTGTCTCCGGTCTTCACATCAGGAAAGTTGAAGAATATGTTTCAACTGATGGTCGACGTCGGCAAGGATTTGGACAGTCACTTGGAGTCCTTGAACTTGGAGGGTGAGTCAAAGTTCAGTCATGTTTCATCTGATCGATCAATCTTCGATTCCGAAAGGTGACGGGCGAGTAATCGAACTGGAGGATATCTGCGGAAAGTACACAACCGATGTGATTGCCACCAGTGCTTACGGTCTGCGAGCCGACAGCTTAAACAATCCGGAGGCAGAGTTCCGAAAATACGGGAAGAAGATCTTTGATTTCACTTACAAACGCGCTGTAGAGTTCGGGGCCATCTTCTTCGCCCCGGGTATCGTCAAGCTGTGTGGTCTGATGTTTTTCGAGAAATCTTGCAGCAACTTCCTGCGCAAGGCACTCTGGGATACTCTGACTCAGCGTATGGAGAGTGGTTTCCGTAGGAACGATCTGATCGATACTCTCATCGATTTGAAGAAGGGTCAGCCTCAGGCCGAAATCGATGATCCCAACTCGTTCAGTAAGTCAGAAGATATTCGGTCCGATTAAAAACTAAACAGAAATATTTAGTCAAGATCTGAAAAAATTGCGATTCATATAATATGAGAGGCCCATCGTTCACTTCTCAATCGTAGAATTTGATGGGGACAACTTGACTGCACAAGCTGCCATCTATTTCACCGGAGGATATAAAACAACTTCTGTAACGTTATCCTTTACGCTGCACGAATTGGCTCTAAACTCGGATATCCAGTCGAAACTTCGAGATGAGATAACCTCAGCTCTGGAAGAAAATAAAGGAGTACTCAGCTACGAATGGGTACGTAGATATTTCGTACTCGCTGAAATGTGCACTCATATAAATGAACCATTCTCCACCAAAACGAGCCACTTTTTTTCGTGACTCTTTCAAAAAAAAAAAAATAGTTGGATTTGAAAATCTGACCTAATTAACTACTTCTAGACACTTGAAAAGTTTAGAAAATTTCTGGAAGGGTCATGAACAAGTATTGCTTGTTTGGTGGAGATTGTTTCATATTCATCTGTCGTTACTACACCGACTATCTAAGAACCACTGCAGTGCCTATATCACTTGTTAATTGCCACTACAGATCATGAAGCTTCCGTACTTAGACATGGTCATCTCGGAGACGCTCCGAAAGTATTATGTTGTCGGATACGTAGATCGTGTAGCCGCCACCGATTACAAAGTGCCTGACAGTGACCTGGTGATCGAGAAAGGTACACCCGTGTTCATCTCGATCGCGGGAATTCATCACGACCCGAATTATTTTCCTGACCCTGAAAGATACGACCCTGAGCGGTTCACCTTTGAAAATAAGCAGGCACGATCATCTCGCATCTACATGCCCTTCGGAGATGGTCCACGCAACTGCGTAGGTGAGTATAGATACGCCAATATTTTTTCATTTAGCTATTCATTGTCTGTTGAATACGCGATTTCAAGATGCAAATTTTATATTGCTCTGTTTTCAGGTCTACGTTTTGCACTTGCCTCAGCGAAGCTCGCTATGGTAAAAATAATTGGGAAGTACAAAGTCACTCCCTGCGAGAAAACTGTGATCCCCTTACGTCCAAACCCGAGATCTTTCTTTAGTGAAATGGATCATGGCTTGTTTCTCAAGGTACAGAAAATCAAGAACGCAGCCCTATAGTTGCGCTATTCAAATAAGAACCAAAATGGATTTTGAGGAAACAGGAAGGGCTCAAATTTACATCATCATTCAATCATCGCTGTCTTCAACGTGAAAAGTTGATGGAAAAACTGAGAAATATTCGGCCCCCCACACTCCTGTACGTCCTTTTAGCTCGAAATATTTTCTTCGAGTTTAATTCTTCTGTTTTTGTGTCTGTCTAGTGAAGTTGAACTGTAAGGGATGAGTCCCACCTTTGCGTTGCGCGGCGAAACGAAGTTTCGTTAACATGATTTTCTTATGTTTCTTATGGAAGTATGCACGCACACTCCTAAAAAAACATAAGAAAAGCATGTTAATGAAACTTCGTTTCGCCGGGCAACGCAAAGGTGGGATTCATCCTTAAGGCTGTGGTTCTACTGCTCATGTACACTTATGAAATTATGAAATGAATATATTATGACTTTTGAAATATACCCCATCAATGACGCTATTTGTATACCTATTAGAGTGGTCCTCCAAAAGGTGATTTCAAAAACATTTTTCAATGTTCACCTCTGAATATGGTTTCAAATACAGGAAAACGAAAAATTCCCCCGATATTTTAGCTCTTTATTTTAATGGGACCACCTGCGAATATATTTTTTTTGTTTTTCCCTTTGAAAGACCACCTTCATACCTATATACTATATATATAATTTTTATCATATCGCGAGCCAAAATAAGTCTCCAAGAATGGAAATATAACTGCAGCGCCTTCCTTATCCTCAGAATAAGTCTTCATCCATGTAGTATAGTACAGGCCTGTGAATTTTCCGAACCCTTTGAGACAAGGAATAGTAACTCTTGATGATTGAAATTATTCATTACGAAATTCGGAATCGGCGTTGAACTCATTCGTTGATATTATAACTAAGGCAAGTGGAGAAAAGTGATCATTTGGTCAGCCATTCACAGTGACAGTCATTTCACGTACAGCAGTAAAAAACATTCGCATTATCATATGATGATGGGATGTTCCAATTAATATGGCTCGTTACTCTTATCATCAAATAATTAGAGCAATTAGCAATTGAGATTATCATGAAATAATTAGCAGAATAAATGTGTAAATAAAAGAAGGGCGTAGAAAATGTGTAACAAAAAAAGTGGAACTGAAACTACGCTGCTCACGAATATGAAAAATTCATTTTTCGATAAGTGATTTTGAGGAATTTCTTCATAATTTTGAATTTCCGTGCAAACTACATTTTTTTCTACTTTAAATCATTATTTCGTCGTTGCAACAGCGTTCGAAATATTTTTTAAAAGTTTTTTCAAAAAGTACATTTCACGACGGAGATATCGATGCAATTTTAATCTGGCGATCCGAGGCTCTGAAATCTGGAGTAACTAGGGAAATTTTGGATGTGTCAAAAACTGGAATACTGTCGTGTCATGATTGGCGTTGTTTTCCAATCTGCTTGAATGTTTGGTCGATAAATGTGGGTGATAATAAAATTGACACTCGCTAAAAATGAGCGACTGTTGTAAAACAATGAACTTCCCTCGTGTCCCTAATTGTCTAATTGTAAATAGGACTCACGTGTGTTAACCCAGCGATCACAGATGAGTAAACAATGCGAGATTTCTATACGCAGTTCAATGTCGAATCGGCTCTGGACGCTGGTTATATAAGTTTATGCGATAACTAATTTCGTGAAGGTCGTAAAAATGAAGATATAATTTGATGTCTTGTGTAAATCCTATCAGCGCGTCTTTGATTTTTATGGACTATCTTATCACGTGTCCGATGGCTCAAAGTCGTATGATTTATCAAAGCAGTGATTCCGTGTAAACATGATGGAACCACTTGAATGATTCGAAACTAAAAATTGGAGGATACGTCTCGTGCAGGGTTTAGTCAATGCGATTTTTTGCCTCCTCAAGTTTGAAATGCTTTGATTCGTTGAATTAGTCATTTTGAGCTCTTTGATTCTTAATTTTTATGTTCCTACTTTTACAAATGACAAATGGTCGTATAGTAACATCGCAGCTACCGACCTTCTAGAATTATTTCGCATAATTATTTGACTTTCAATTGAGTCTAAGAGGTCGTATGCGCTATAAATTATGACATACTACTTTTAACTCGCCGATTGTTAATTTCGAAAACATTCTTTGACATATTTTCACGGGTTCCGCGTAATAAATACGTGCATACAGGGGAAAAGTTAAAGAATTTTTTGATTCAAGGAATGACAAACTGTCGTATAATGCCACCTACGACTCATGCCATTGGATACGCGATATACCTATAAGCTGCTGGGTCAAGAAATTTATTGAATGATTCATGGAGGATCAGTTCCTCCATAACCCATTCGAGAAGTTGTTTTATATGGTTATTACCTCTAAGTATCTTTCCATACAATTCGAGAGGGAGAATATTCTGCAACGAGAAGCAAATTTTCCCATCTTATAATCATTACTCCAAGACCTTCGCCTCACGTAATACATCGACAGCATCATCGGAGTTAGCAGAAATAACATCCAGGCCAATCGTCCAAATTCTGATAGCTTTTCGTCTGATTATTTTGCTAGCCTGATTCATACTTTTCAGTAGATTCGCGTATAAGTTATTTCCATGTTTTCCATAGAATCAGGGATATTCTGCTTTCTAGGTCAGCATTCTCCATTTCCGTAGTGAATTTTGTGCATCCATACATCAGCGTTAATCCAGCGAGATTTTTAGCTCCGTTTTAGAATTTTAGATACATCATTGCGATTGTTATTCATAACCGTTCAAGCGATTTCGCATCTCTCATAGAGTCAAGGCTATCTGTATTAATTTCGCACAGATTTACGATAGTGGTTTGAACTTTAGGTTGCTTAACATAATTGTAAAACAACAAAATATTCATCACTGCGAAACAGTTTTTATTTAATTTCTTTCGAATTTCGGTATCTCGAAATGAACACATTGAAATGGCCATTTTCAATTTCAATCTCATTGTTAAAAATCAAGTTTCGCTTCAAAATATTTCAGAAGCTATTTGTTTTATTTTTTTTATGTATTTGAAAAAAAATCAAAAGGCGTCCATCGTAAATATGCAAGTTTGAAAAAAGACAACTAAAAACTGTAAATTAACATTTTTTTTCGATTACTCAGGAAGTAGTTAGGTATGAGCTGAAATTTCGAGGAATTTTCAATTTTTTCTTGTAAGGACACAATAGGCTAAATGTCATTTAGAAACTCGCTGGGGGCACTTCTAGTATTCTTATTTGGCTGTGCCCCTTCAGATTCCTTCATCTTACCGTTTCTGAGAGCTGGCTGAGATATCGGTATCCTAACGCCAAGTTGAATTCTTGACAGCGTTATCGTCATTCTGTCAGCATTTTTCGCAGCGTTTTCGCACCCCTACCCGAGCTGAGTCTTTCAGCGGCAGCGCGCGCCGTCGCTTATAAATAAATCGTTCTAACATGTTTCCCATCCGTTTTTCATAACTTTGACCTAACAATTTTGTAGAGAATTGATCAAGGAATACGCTAATGTTTTTTAGGAATTTTTGCGCGTGGTTCTTGCCTTGAAAATCACGTTTGAATAATATATTTGTTTATAAAAAATTAAATTGTTTGTTACCGCAGAATCAAATGAATGTGTAATCATAGTGTCATTCAATAGCTTTGGAATGGTTCTTGACGGAAGTCTCTAGGATGAATACAATCAAAGATATGATCGTTTGAAGAGGAGTATGTTTTCGATTTTCGGCTCTTTTTGCTGAATTTCACCCCCGTGTAACTTGGAAAATAGGGGCCAAAGAAAAAACAAAAATTGTTTGATGAATTTATTTGTTCCATAGAACCCGTAAAAAAAATTATAACGCAATCGGTAATATCGAGGTCACATTTTGATTTATTTTGTCCGGTCTGAGGTGGAATGGCTCATATGTGAGTATTTCAGACATTAATTATGTCACGTTTATTATTCATATCGATACCAACGTTCTAATATGTCGTAACCCACAAAATTTCAGAAATGGACTTTCTTTGAAAAATTGAATGATAATAATGTTATGCAGCTTATGTTCAAGCTTTAGCGGTCAGATCGTTGATTTAGTATTTTTAAATAAATATTTAAATCCGTAAAATCCTATCTTTTCAATGGTAATAGTGAAGCGTTTTCATGGCCTCCTGAACAATTTTCCAAATGTGGGTTACGATATATTAGAACGTTGGTATCGATATACTTATACTAGTTTTATACCGAATTTCCGCATAAAAGTCGTATCTTATACCATCCGCGGTTTATTGGACTAGAATTTTTGGGATTTCGCCGCGAAAACGAGCACGTTTCGGATTTCACCGCGAAATCTAGTATCATGTTCCGATTATTGTCACAAGGATTTCCTGAAGATTTGTGCGGTGTGCGATAGTCGAAATGAAAGTCAATTTGCGGATGCAGAGATGCGTTTTTTTTTTGCATCAAAATAAACTTATAAATATTTTCGAAATTGTGTTATCGTGGGGAGATTAGAAAAATTAATGCTTTTTTCACAGGTTCTTTATAGATGTTTCAAACTTCTGATTGATTAATTATGGAGCTCCCAAACGATTTATCTAAACATTTGTCAAATAACTTGAATACGTCGTTTGTATATTTTACAGTACACAGTTACACGGAGAGAAGAGAATAGTAATATTCACCATTCTACATGGGTCATTCCATGTCAAATCGACAAATAGTTGGACGCGACCCCCACCGATTCGGATGATTTTTGGTGGAGAGTTTTGTCTCATCATAAAACGAAGATCTGCCAAAGGAAAAAATTCTTAAAAATTTTTCCTAAGAGATATTCAATATCAAAAATTTCACTGTTTTTCCGATTTTATGAGTTTAGTTATTTAATATTTCAGAAACTATTGAATATTAAGAAAAAAACTCTGGTACATTTTCAGAGGACACTTAGAGGTATGGAAAAAAAATTTTTTTGAAAAAAAATTTTGAAAATGATCAAAATTAAAAAATTTTGAATTTTTCAAAATCGTGAAAAGTACCCATCGCGGGAAAATTTTGGCCTGAAAATTTTTTATATTATACCTCTAACATATCTAAAGAAATTCTAAAATTTTTAGAGGGGTGTTCTTTTTCGTTTCATAGATATGAATTTTTGAATTTTGGCAAAATAATTTTTTTTCATTTTTATAACTTTTTTTCGTTAAATTTAACAATAGATGTTAAATTTAACAATAGACAGTTAAATTTAACAAAAAAAAGTTATAAAAATGAAAAAAAATTATTTTGCCAAAATTCAAAAATTCATATCTATGAAACGAAAAAGAACACCCCTCTAAAAATTTCAGAATTTCTTTAGATATGTGAGAGGTATAATATAAAAAATTTACAGGCCAAAATTTTCCCGCGATGGGTACGTTTCACGATTTTGAAAAATTCAAAATTTTTTAATTTTGATCATTTTCAAAATTTTTTTTCCATACCTCTAAGTGTCCTCTGAAAATGTACCAGAGTTTTTTTTTTAATATTCAATAGTTTCTGAAATATTAAATAACTAAACTCATAAAATCGGAAAAACAGTGAAATTTTTGATACTGAATATCTTTTAGGAAAAATTTTTAAGAATTTTTTCCTTTGGCAGAACTTCGTTTTATGATGAGACAAAACTCTCCACCAAAAATCATTCGAATCGGTGGGGGTCGCGTCCAACTATTTGTCGATTTGACATGGAATGACCCACATAGTAACCAGACTCATATTCTGATAAAATCGAAGATGATACTATGTGAAATAGGATTCATTAGTATTTTCCTCGTAATATTTACTATGCTGCATTGTAACTAAGCAGATGTAATGCCAAAAAATCTACGTTACCATATAACATAGTAATGGTTACTATGTTACATTGTGAATATTACTATTCTTTTCTCTCCGTGTAGAGAATGCAGTGTTTTTCTCATATCAGAATCCTTACTTTGTATGAATGTGCGAATAGTCTGCGATCAGTGGGTGTCGATTAACACCTCATACATTGTGACTGATTCATTTTGAATATCTGAATCATTTTTTTTAGCGCAGCAATTATTTGGTCGAATATTCAAATGGTTCACTGAGAGAATTATATACCAAATATCCGCAAAATAATATAGTGATTTACTTCATACAGTATAACCGCGGTGGGATTTCCCTGAAATATGCGAAATATCAAAATACAGTATAGGAAGAATCCGGACGGGGTTTATAGTATACAGGTTATATCATTAAATCTGTGCCTAGTATAGCCTAAAGTAGCACAGAGTATATGTTTATTCGTACTACATCCCTGTATAGTAGATTCCATCATACAGAATGGAAGATGCATACATACTGGGGTACAGTTTTTGACCACACTGAGTATACAGAATATTCTTATACTCGACTCGAAGGAATCGTTATACGTATACTAAATATCAGTATAATGACGACGAGTGGCACCCATACAGTATGACAGATATCTGTATACCACAGCGTGGATATTCCAATGCTGCATTGCAATTCTTGATGCTATAAATATTGTTAATAAAGGAATACTCGGAAAAGGAATTTTGGAATTTCGGAACGTGACTTTTACAATGCAGTATAATGATATGAATTATAATCTGCATGTATCACAGAATTATCGTTGCAAATAAGACTGTTCTGTAAAATGTGACACAAATCGTATTCGGTTTATAATTCAATCATTCTCCATTGTAAAATCTTCACGAAAAAATTTCTCAAACACAACACGCTTAATAGTCGTAACAATTTATCTATGCATATAAAGATATTATCAATCATGAGCTTAATTTAATTAAATTACTAGTTTGTTTTTACTTATGAAGTAAAATGAACCACTTTCAAATCCATTTCTTACTTATATGAAAATAGTTTGTGATAGTCAGACGAGCTTGAAATCTTGCAAATAACCCCTACCATATTGGTGATCTATATAACTATCTGAATTATCCCTGCAGTAATGTACATAGTGCAACGCAAAATTTGTTAAATATTTTTCACGGTGATTAAAACTTTTTCAAACAAAGAATTCAAGAAGTATATATGAGGAGGATATGCTACGTCATTCAAGTATGCAATTCAAAAAAAAAAAAGTCATAAAAAATAAAGATGAAAAGGTACACTAAATTATATAAATTGATTGAGAAGGGTTAATCCATACAGAAGTGAAACCAATGACACGTTTGGAATTCAAATAGCAAAAGTCTCGTCATTTTTGCAGCGATTAAATAATAGCATATCAATATATCATTACGATTAGCATTTATATTATACTATACATGCGAAAAAGCAGAAATGCCCTGCCTGAGAAAAAGAACAGTGTTCACATGAATAGCTCGTACTCGTAGAGAATTTTTTAGTAAACACTACCATCAAATTATCGTAAGAACACACTGACCGATTTCAATGATAGCGAAAACTATTAACATGATTGAATGTACAATATGTATAAAAAACTTCACCATTCTTATGATAATCTTTATCATCGCTCATGTTAATATAAGATTGTCATTCTTATTTTAACAAATTATAATTATGAACATATGTTATCATATATTCAACTATCCAAACTTGGTTTTATTTATTAGAATGTTATTACTCGTGTTAATTATCAACTCTCATAAGATTTATTATCAAAATAATAACCTTTAAAAACTTTATTTATAAATTCTACGATCAGAAATACAAATCATTACCATCATAGCTAATCTTAGTTTTCTTTTAGTGAGGTGCTCAACCATAGTCTAAAAGTGCGATCTATTTCTGCTTTTATGTTTATTGCCTAGTGTTTTTTGTATGTCTGAAAGCTTTGACTAAGCCCTATGGGTAAACGTTACCATCCAGATAAAAAAATCGTACAATCGCTTTATTGTAAAAATTTCTATCCAATAATTGTAGTAACTATAACCAATCGATGATTATATTCATAATCTTCACTTCTAAAAATGCAATTACCATTGCAGCCTTTGAACTATGCCAGATAGAGCCGCGTGCGTCTTTGTATTCTTTGAAATCTTCATTATATAATTCTAGAAAAAAAGAAGGACAAGCAAGCAGTAAAGCAACACATCTACATGGCAGTTAATCATCTATACTAATGTTCGGAAATGGAAGATAATAAATTGTAAAATATAATACTTACTTTAGCAAATTATCCTCCAGGGCCTATAGGTATTTATTTCTTGATACTTTCACAAAACTATTAATGCGTTCGCTTCGCCAGCAGAAGAACAACTGATGTGCAGTGCTTGGAATGGGAGAGGAGGCGGGTAGGTAGACAAGCTACCTACGGAAAAGGGTCTGGAAATTTCCTCGAAAGAGTATAACGACAATTCTTATACTAGAAAAATAATATTCATAGTCAGACTGGGTTAACAATGTCTTTACGTTCATACAGTATAAGAATAAGTCACAGACAGTCTTGGAATTGGTAGAAGATTCTTCAAATTATTTTGTACAATACCCAAGACAGTAAAAATAAATTTTCGTTGCTGCAAATAATTTTTATAATATGTTGCACATATTACTCTGTCAGGGTTCTTATTTAATGCTATACAACGATAATATTAATATTGGAATATATTTTGAGCAGGGTCTGCTATACTTTTAACGAAATTAAATATAGACATTGCACATTTTACATAGCGATATCTTATTGATGCCGATGTGTACACTAAAAATCATATAAGGATTTTAAGAGACACTATAGCAATATTCGCTTTACTCGGTCAACCATTACGTGTTACACTTATGACAAAATTCAGTAAGCACATCGTTCTGACCCTTATACTGACGGGAAATCCCACTCGTACGATACAAAATATAGTAGATTTTCGTATATCCTTCTCTCAGTGTTCACAAGTATTAAACGTTATGTTTTGCGTAATGTCGCAGTATAGACGTTACGTTTCCAATAAACGCTAATTATACGTTCAGCTGAAGGACATTCAGATCTGAAATAAACGTAGAGTATATAATCTTTTCATACGATTATTATACGAACCGGTGCCTATTGTATACAGGGTGATATTCCAGAGATATCTCAGTACTGCAAGTCTCGGACCGTCACGCAGCTGATAAATATGTGCGCGAAATTATCAGGATCGCCACTCGACTATTAGGTAGCTATAGTGTGGTCAAAATTCGATGAACGCGATCGTAGCCACCGATCGTAGATGAGAAATGAAAGGAAAGAAAAATCCACGGCCACGATCTGTGGCTACGATCACGTTGATCGAATTTTAACTATACTATAGCTACCTAATAGTCGAGCGGCGAACCTGATAATTTCGCGCACATATTCATCAGCCGCCTGACGGTCCGAGACTTGCAGTACTGAGATGACTCGGGAATATCACCCTGAACAGATCATAGAAGGTATGAAGCAGAAGTTAGCAGAATATGCCCAGCAGAAAATAGGCCCGCGCTTTTCTGAGTTTGGCGCGCACAGTGGTTCTCATGCGATAGGGAGCTCCCGGGTCTACGGTCATCGAATTATACGTCGAAATAGGTTTTTGAAGGGTGAGCAAACGATGAAACGTCATGTTCCTCATTATTATCAATAAGATGACTTAAATTAGGGACCAAGTATTTGTTTAAGCATTCGTCATCGGGTACTTTGTTCTTCAGTGCGAATCTTCTGCTGGACCGTAATTCGACTCTAACTTTTTTTCTGAGGGTGAGCAAACGACGAAACTTCATATCCTAGCTGAGATTGTCAACCTGAACAAATTTCTGTCACAATTATTTGTTTAAACAATCGTGATCGGGTACGTTGATCTTGAGTGCGAATCTTCTGCTGGACCGTAATTCGATTCTTACTTTTTTCCTGCGGGTGAGCAAACGACGAAACTTCATATCCTGGCTTAGATTATTAACCTGACCCAATTTCTGATGAAATAATTTGTTTAAACAATCGTGACCGGGTACTTTGTTCGTGAGTGCGAATCTTCTGCTGGACCGTAATTCGACTCGAGAACAAAGTACTCGATCACGATTGTTTGAACAAATTATTTTATCAGAAATTGGTTCAGGTTAATAATCTAAGCTAGGATATGAAGTTTCGTCGTTTGCTCACCTTCAGGAAAAAAGTTAGAAACGAATTACGGTCCAGCAGAAGATTCGGACTCAAGAACAAAGTACCCGATCACGATTGTTTAGACAAATAATTGTGACAGAAATTGGTTCAGGTGGATAATCTAAGCTAGGATATGAAGTTTGGTCGTTTGCTCACCCTCAGGAAAAAAGTTAGAAACGAATTACGGTCCAGCAGAAGATTCGCACTCAAGAACAAAGTACCCGATGACGATTGTTTACACAAATACTTGTTACCTAATTTAAGTCATCTTATTGATAATAATGAGGAACATGACGTTTGATCGTTTGCTCACCCTTCAAAAACCTATTTCGACGTATAATTCGATGACCGTAGACCCGGGAGCTCCCTATCGCATGAGAACCATTGTGCGCGCCAAACTCAGAAAAGCGCGGGCCTATTTTCTGCTGGGCATATTCTGCTAACTTCTGCTTCATGAACGAAAGTAATCGCGGCGCAAACATGCGCAAACGAAACGCAAACGATCGCAAAAAAAAAGGACCGGGAAATTCTAATTTTGCAGGGCTAGCCCAAAATTTTCTTCTCAACATAACTGAAGAAGGGTGAGGGCGTGAACGAAAGTAATCACGGCGCAAACATGCGCAAACGAAACGCAAACGATCGCGAAAAAAAGGACCGGAAAACTCTAATTTTGGGGGGCTAGCCCAAAATTTTCTTCTCAACATAACTGAAGAAGGGTGAGGGTGTGAACGAAAGTAATCGCGGCGCAAACATGCGCAAACGAAACGCAAACGATCGCAAGAAAAAGGACCAGGAAATTCTAATTTTGGGGGGCTAGCCCAAAATTTTTTTCGCGATATCAAAATTTCTTCAAGGAATTGGAACTATACACTCTCACGCAATATTATTCGTATACACACCTTGAACAGAATAGAAATTCCCAAGTTCATGAACGGTTTGGTGAAGTCGATCACGCTCTCCCTGGCATAGTTTATCGTCATTGAGCCTACGGCCAAAATTTTTTTCGCGACATAACTGAAGAAGGGTGAGGGTGTGAACGAAAATAATCGCGGCGCAAACATGCGCGAATGAAACGCAAACGATCGCAAAAAAAAGGACTGGGAAATTCTAATTTTGGGGGGCTAGCCCAAAATTTTCTTCTCAACATAACTGAAGAAGGGTGAGGGTGTGAACGAAAGTAATCGCGGCGCAAACATGCGCAAACGAAACGCAAACGATCGCAAGAAAAAGGACCAGGAAATTCTAATTTTGGGGGGCTAGCCCAAAATTTTTTTCGCGATATCAAAATTTCTTCAAGGAATTGGAACTATACACTCTCACGCAATATTATTCGTATACATACCTTGAACAGAATAGAAATTCCCAAGTTCATGAACGGTTTGGTGAAGTCGATCACGCTCTCCCTGGCATAGTTTATCGTCATTGAGCCTACGGCCAAAATTTTTTTCGCGACATAACTGGAGAAGAGTGAGGGTGTGAACGAAAGTAATCGCGGCGCAAACATGCGCGAACGAAACGCAAACGATCGCAAAAAAAAGGACTGGGAAATTCTAATTTTGGGGGGCTAGCCCAAAATTTTCTTCTCAACATAACTGAAGAAGGGTGAGGGTGTGAACGAAAGCAATCGCGGCGCAAACATGCGCAAACGAAACGCAAACGATCGCAAAAAAAAGGACCGGGAAATTCTAATTTTGGGGGGCTAGCCCAAAATTTTCTTCTCAACATAACTGAAGAAGGGTGAGGGTGTGAACGAGAGTAATTGCGGCGCAAACATGCGCAAACGAAACGCAAACGATCGCAAAAAAAAGGACCGGGAAATTCTAATTTTGGGGGGCTAGCCCAAAATTTTCTTCTCAACGTAACTGAAGAAGGGTGAGGGCGTGAACAAAAGTAATCACGGCGCAAACATGCGCAAACGAAACGCAAACGATCGCAAAAAAAAGGACCGGGAAATTCTAATTTTGGGGGGCTAGCCCAGAATTTTCTTCTCAACATAACTGAAGAAGGGTGAGGGTGTGAACGAAAGTAATTGCGGCGCAAACATGCGCAAACGAAACGCAAACGATCGCAAAAAAAAGGACCGGGAAATTCTAATTTTGGGGGGCTAGCCCAAAATTTTCTTCACAACATAACTGAAGAAGGGTGAGGGTGTGAACGAAAGAAGAAGCAGAAGTTAGCAGAATATGCCCAGCAGAAAATAGGCCCGCGCTTTTCTGAGTTTGGCGCGCACAGTGGTTCTCATGCGATAGGGAGCTCCCGGGTCTACGGTCATCGAATTATACGTCGAAATAGGTTTTTGAAGGGTGAGCAAACGATGAAACGTCATGTTCCTCATTATTATCAATAAGATGACTTAAATTAGGTAACAAGTATTTGTTTCAGCAATCGTCATCGGGTACTTTGTTCTTCAGTGCGAATCTTCTGCTGGACCGTAATTCGACTCTCACTTTTTTCCTGAGAGTGAGCAAACTACGAAACTTCATATCCTGGCGTAGATTATTAACCTGACCCAATTTCTGATAAAATAATTTGTTTAAACAATCGTGACCGGGTACTTTGTTCGTGAGTGCGAATCTTCTGCTGTACCGTAATTCTACTCAAGAACAAAGTAGCCGATCACGATTGTTTAAACAAATTATTTTATCAGAAATTGGTTCAGGTTAATAATCTAAGCTAGGATATGAAGTTTCGTCGTTTGCTCACCCTCAGGAAAAACGTTAGAAACGAATTACGGTCCAGCAGAAGATTCGGACTCAAGAACAAAGTACCCGATCACGATTGTTTAAACAAATAATTGTGACAGAAATTGGTTCAGGTTGATAATCTAAGCTAGGATATGAAGTTTGGTCGTTTGCTCACCCTCAGGAAAAAAGTTAGAGTCGAATTACGGTCCAGCAGAAGACGTATAATTCGATGACCGTAGACCCGGGAGCTCCCTATCGCATGAGAACCACTGTGCGCGTCAAACTCAGAAAAGCGCGGGCCTATTTTCTGCTGGGCATATTTTGCTAACTTCTGCTTCATGAAACGGTATATGAATTATGACCTTAAGAACAAATGAGTAAAATTATTTAAGAAAAGCCGAACCTGTGTCCGACCCCCTTCGATTCGGCTGATTTTTTGTAGGCTTGTTACTCACCTAGAGAGTAGTCAAGAGCCAAAATATTAGGCCCCGCAAAAATTTATTGGCTAAGCCAGAGCTATTTTTGTTTTTTTTTTCACATTTACGACTTGAATTTGGGTATTTTTGATTACGCAGGGGTTTTTTGTACTAAGTGGACAAAAATTGTTTTCTCATTGTAAAATTGACCAAGGAACAAGAATATAGCCACAGATTTGACCCACGACGAATACCTGCAGAAATATTTGCCAAAAACACTCAAAATTGACCAAAAAAGTCCCAAATCTTGGAGAAATGGTCAAAAAATCTGTTTTTTCACTACCCGAGGCGGCCATCTTGTAGAGAAAGAACCAACGAATACAATGAGCACACGACCAGATTTTTAGGACGAACCGTTTAGAAAATACGTGGAGTTAAAGTGGGAGGATTTCGATTTTCGTCAAAAATTGACATTTTTGACCTCGTGGGAGAATGTCCGACCTACAGGCCTATTCTGCGGCGTCCTCCCTGACTGTCTAAATGGTGTATTGATAGGTTATCTTTATTGAAAAAAAAAATTAAAAAAAAAAAAAAATTATACATTTTCGCCAGAACCTTACGAATCTCATTTAATATACCATTGAGACAGTCAGGGAGCACGCCGCAAAATAGGCCTATAGGTCGGAAATTCTCCCACGAGGTCAAAAACGCCAGTTTTTGACAAGAATCGAAATTCTCCGACTTTGACTCCGCGTATTTTCTAAACGGTTCGTCCTAAAAATCTGGTCGTGTGCTCATTGTATTCGTTGGTTCTTTCTCTACAAGATGGCCGCCTCGGGTAGTGAAAAAACAGATTTTTTGACCATTTCTCCAAGATTTGGGACTTTTTTGGTCAATTTTGAGTGTTTTTGGCAAATATTTCTGCGGGTATTCGTCGTGGGTCAAATCTGTGGCCATATTCTTGTTCCTTGGTCAATTTTATAATGAGAAACCAATTTTCGTCCACTCAGTACAAAAAACCTCTACGTAATCAAAAATACCCAAATTCAAGTCGTAAATGTGAAAAAAAAACGAAAAATAGCTCTGGCTTAGCCAATAAATTTTTTCGGGGCCTAATATTTTGGCTCTTGACTACTCTCTAGGTGAGTAACAAGCCCACAAAAAATCAGCCGAATCGAAGGGGGTCGGACACAGGTCCGGCTTTTCTTAAATAATTTTACTCAGTGTGAATTTTTCGTATAAATAGTAGTATAAGAGACGGACATTCGGCTCATCTATATAATATACTGTACTATTTGCTCGGATAATACGTATTTGATTCCATTTAATTCGATATTCTTTATCTTTCAACCAGAGCTCGCGTTTTGTGATATTCGTTTTCGTGGGACCTTATGCCAGGGTGCTTGGAATAAATCCTTGGGCCTAATTAAATATCTCTTCAAATAGGTAGAGGGTGGTGGAATCAATTAAATGCAGGTTTTATCTAACGAGGTGACAGACAATATAGTTCTATTTTATTTTTATAGTCTAGGTACATGAGAATATTGCAGGCAAAATAGAAGGGTGATTTTTAAGAAGTGTTTTACTGGTTTTTCTTTATATGGATATCTTAGCCTATACGTATATGTTTACGAGTATTAATATTTGCTAAGTGAAGCTGCGTTATTGCGCACTATAGAGTTTATATGGAAATCAAAGAACAACTAATATGGAATGATGCTGGTTCTCTGTACAACGGATCGGACAGACAGGAAAGCCAAAGCAGACGAGGTAGCTTCGCCGTTGTATAAAGAATATGGGACATACACGGCCCCGCAAAACTATACCTAGACAGCACCGTTTTCTTACTAGCTAATTATTATCTATGTTTATTATATATTAAAGGGAGCAAAGGGGAGACACCGAAGTTTTTATAATTTAATTTTAATATTCAAACTCATGAAATGAGGAAGGCGCTATTATTTGAGCGAATAAATAAGTGATTCTACGTTAAATTAAAAAAAGTCGAGGTGATCTGAATTATAAGCTGGCTTTTTGTACAACGAGAAGACAGACAGAAAAGCCGAAGCAGACGAGGTAGCTTCGTTATACGAAAAGCAAAGACGAAGCCAGGACAGGAGCAGAAGTCGAAACAAACTACCCGTGCCTACATACGTCAAAATTAACGAACGAGATCTCTAAGAAGTAGAGCAGCGGCTTGCCACTCTTTACTCCCTCCACTTTCTTAATTGACAACTTATACCAAACGCATACCACAACAAAAAGCATAAAAATAAAAAGAAATATTGAGTGGCAATGGTGGCACCACTACTTGAAATAATAACCCTAGTGAATTTTTACTAACCTCAAAAGTACTTCCCACGTGTGTGAATATGATGTATACAAATAGGTGCCATCAATTTTATTTCAAACATTTTGCCAAACATTTTTTCGTTTTCTGCTCAATTCAGTTGGTAATGTTGTGGTATAAGTGAGTCGGATAAGTGTCCTATCTAATAACATTGAGTGACAAGCCGCTGAAGTAGAGTCTGTCCGGGTCGTCCGCGGGCCGGGTACTTATATCGGACTGATAGTTACTTTGTTAGCGAGAAAGGTTTTTCGGGCGCTGGGCCGAGATTCGGGTGCGCGCCGCCGCTAAGAGATGGCGCGCACGGGAATCCCATCCTACGTGACTAATATTTAAGTTATATATTTAATATTAATAGTATTACTATAATTAATTAGGTTTGATTTTGGCCACGTTACAATACGTTCTGGTAGCAGCTCACTGTTAAAAATGCTTGTGGATTCACAACATATTTACTAAACAAAAGTTTTGCAAAATTACAAATGTGGCGTAGCCAAAGTAAATTGCTAAGC
This sequence comes from Tenthredo livida, assembly GCA_963992785.1. NCBI lineage: Eukaryota > Metazoa > Arthropoda > Insecta > Hymenoptera > Tenthredinidae > Tenthredo > Tenthredo livida. The sequence continues at coordinate 42,609,078 of OZ023065.1, forward strand.
TTGTTTTATAAATTTATAAATAAATTCTTGATCTTACTGGACTTTCATAGGAACCTACACAAAATTGTATTTGAATTCGCTAAATTGTTTAGCAAATTTGAAGTATTTGTGAATTAATTTTACTGGAAATGTCTTGTAAATTCACTACTCATGTGTAGGCATAAAACTTCCAAACAGTGTAGGAAGTTTCACACAGAAATTTTTAACAGTGAGGTAGACGACAATGATATACCGCGTGATTCCTCGATTGCACCTCAGTGATTTGGGTAGCAGACCGTCAGGTATAGTCGGCATGAAAAAATTATCCGTGATCGTAGCGGCCAGTTCTTGTTTGTTTTATTGAGTTTTGACGGGTACGGTGAAGTGGTGTCATATTATTACGGAGAAGAATTATTACACGCTCAAAATATTCTTTGTGCACCGAATGATCGTTATCCAGGGGATTGCGACTGATTAGCGTGTCGATAGATGAGTAAGTAAAACTATTTTTCATAATTACGAGTGCATCTGTAAGAGCGTAACCTCAAAACGGCAAGTAATCTCAAGGACAAGTGACCGTTCTCAGGTAGGCCGAGGGGCTTTACGGTCCTAGTAATTGACACTTAGAGTCCGCGGGGCTCTGCGAGCCCGGGCGTGCCGACCTGGCACTACATCAGGGGTCGGCACACTCATTAGGCCAAAGAGCCAAAGCCGTAAATCCACTCAACCCATTCACCGGCACTAATCCTTTTAACGCCGTTTCTGGGAATTTGGCAGGTATGGGTGGGGATATGCAGATATGAAAAGACTTGGACGGTCATACGCAGTTCTTGCCGTCCCAAATAGACCACACACCCCTTAGTTCCTTTTATTTCTCCTGAGCGCTGCCCCTACCATCGAACTTTCAGGTAAGGACAACTGACCGTTCTCAGGTAGACCGAGGGGTCTTACGGCCGTAGTAATTGACACTTAGAGCCAGGTTGGCTCCGAGAGCCAGGCCGTGCCGACCCCTGCACTACATGACCCAGAACTGGCCAAAGTCAAAAGTTAGTGCAATCTGTCGTCATGATTATGAGCATTAGGTTGAATCTGTTCTAGTGGTTACTTACGTATTTTATCAGGGTATACAAAAATGATAATAACTCAAAATTCAAGTTTTTTGACTTGTCCTAGTTTAGATCTAGGTGTGCGATATATTTAACGAGAAGGACATCCAACTGGGACGTTGGTTGCACAATGCTGAAGAGTTGGGGCATTTTCCACCGCATACCAATTGACACGAGTAACATGCTAAGCTAGCATGTTCATAATCAAAAAACAAGGCGGATTAATTAGGTATGAAGAGAAACATCAACGGGGGTATACCCACCTGGAAGATCATTTTTTCAAATCACTGCTACGCTCTGATGATAAATTTTAGACACTCAGTTTTTTTATAGTTGATTAGTGCTGTTTTGATACAAAGTTTATGATTTTTTTCAGATTTGGTGTCCTTCGCTGAACATAAATTCAGTCCATCGAAGAAAAAGTAGTTATCGTAGGGTACAGGCTGCTGCGTTGCATGAAATTTCTTCAACTTTGGAGGATATATTCCGTATGAATGTAATTTAGGGCCAAACCAATAATATTTCATGAATTTGAATTTTAGACATCGAAATTTTTGCTGGTAAGACTTTTTTCCATCGTTTTGGAAAAAATGATTTAAAATCAACAATTTCCATGTCTTAAAATTAAACTCATGAAATATTATTGGTTTGCCCCCAAATTACATTTATACAGAATATTTCTTCCATAGTTGAAGAAATTTTATGCAACGCAGCAACCTGTACCATACGACAACTACTTGTTCTTCGATGGACTGACTTAGTTTAGCGGAGGACACGAAATCTGAGTAGAATAAAAACTATGTGACAAACTAGCACTAATCAACTGTAAAAAAATTGAGTCACCAAAATGTTTCCTCCGAGCATGGCATTGATTTAAGGAAAAATATTTTCCAGGTGGGTATATCCCTTAATTCAGCGAGGGGCATATGTGTGTATTTGATAGTTATTGGATATCGACGTTCTAATTAGCAAATTGTCTAACTCCATTTTTGTAAATTTTTCAGGACAGCCAAAAAACGTATGAAGAATGATATTTCTCAACATGACGTACAAAAAAATGCCTTTTGAAAAAAAGTGGAGTTAGACACTTTTCTACCGAGAGCATCGATATGTATTCTATTTCAAGCAATATATTAGGTATGTATTCTATTTCAAGCAATATTCCACTCACAAAACCTGTAATTGGATGTTACGTCGATGTAGTTATTCCGAATAAATATATTTGAAGAAACCAATATCTTACCAAATATTTAATACTATCTACAGGAAATTGAAAGTTGAGAATGTTATGGCTGATTACAGCAACTACGGAACGATTGATTTTCCGTGGAAATATCAGGGGAACAAACAAGAATTCGGAACACAGCTGTTGATGGCTTTAATATGATTTAATTGCAGACTGCACGAGGCTTCATTAATACAAAGATAATACATGACCTTTTGCAGAATCTTAAAACTATGACCAGTTCTGTTAGACCAAGCTAGCTCTATTGTATTGTATCGGTGGCCTGAATCGCAGCTTGGAGTTTCACCGCTGATCAGAATTAAAGTTTAGGGGAGCCATCTGTATCGTGTGTAGGTGAATACATATATTTTTTTTTATTGAACATAACTTACAAGTGCTGTGCATCTCTGCAGTATACAGGATTATAGTGTATTGTATTGTATTGTCACCGCATGACCTGATTAGATAAATCGTTTCGATGAATAAAATAGATAAATATATACCATTATACAAGTATACAATTATGATATCTACTACGAACTCCAATCCCAATCTTTGCACCTTCCGACGCAGTCATGGTTGACTTAACCATTGTGAGCATTGAGAACTGTGACTGCATCAATATTAAACTCATTATTTATGTTCAGCGAAGGACACAAAATCTGAAAAAATCATAAACTCTGTATCAAAACAGCGCTAATCAACTATAAAAAAACTGAGTGACTAAAATCTATTATCAGAGCGTAGCAGTGATTTGAAAAAATTATCTTCCAGGTGGGTATACCCCCGTTGATGTTTCTCTTCATACCTAATTAATCCGCCTTGTTTTTTGATTATGAACATGCTAGCTTAGCATGTTACTCGTGTCAATTGGTATGCAGTGGAAAATGCCCCTACTCTTCAGCATTGTGTAACCGACGTCCCAGTTTGATGTCCTTCTCGTTAAACATAGTGTTCCATCTGTTCCTGCACACGCTCCGTAGAATGATTTGGCAGCAGTAAACACCTTCACACCCTGTGTTAGTACGAGTCGAGCTATGAAGATGCCAGGTCAAAGGAAATCCGAGGCTGATGCATGCTCTCTGAAATAATAACTACTAAAGATGCAAAAGCTTGTACGGCACAAAGTATGAACTGATACAGGAATGCGAATTGATGTGCGACACTAAACCCTGCGTGTGTTCACAGGTTAAACTTTTGACTTTGGCCAGTTCTGGGTCATGTAGTGCCAGGTCGGCACGCCCGGGCTCGCAGAGCCCCGCGGACTCTAAGTGTCAATTACTAGGACCGTAAAGCCCCTCGGCCTACCTGAGAACGGTCACTTGTCCTTGAGATTACTTGCCGTTTTGAGGTTACGCTCTTACAGATGCACTCGTAATTATGAAAAATAGTTTTACTTACTCATCTATCGACACGCTAATCAGTCGCAATCCCCTGGATAACGATCATTCGGTGCACAAAGAATATTTTGAGCGTGTAATAATTCTTCGTAATAATATGACACCACTTCACCGTACCCGTCAAAACTCAATAAAACAAACAAGAACTGGCCGCTACGATCACGGATAATTTTTTCATGCCGACTATACCTGACGGTCTGCTACCCAAATCACTGAGGTGCAATCGAGGAATCACTAATAACAGACTACTGGTTCTCACTCAATTTCAACGTATATTATGAGACCATCCGTGGTTTATCGGGACTTTCAGAACTGATCGAAAGAAAACTGCCTCGTGTTATCCCGGAGGTATTTCGATATTTGGGTGATCTATATTCAAGCCGAATAAAATGTGACATAGAGCCACATATGGAACTGCTACACAAATCCAAAGCTAAGATGTCTTCATGAAACACAATATCGCAGAGGTTCTTAGGTCATGAATATGAATTCAATGTGAAGGCCAACAATTTTTTTTGCGGATTTCCTTATGAATCGCGATATTCCAAAGCGTTCATACCTGATCAAAAACATTGAGTCAGAAACAATTACATCATTCGCAAAGCGTGCTGGTATTTTTGACTAAATTCATTTCACCGTAAGTTCAAGAGATATATTTTTTGCACACAACGCCGTGATCAAGGTCGTGGATGAATGGAATTCCGGCATCACCTACAAGACGAACGCACCGGAGCGTGGCTTTTTTGGGCCCATAGCCCGTGGGTCTGTTTTTTTTTTTTGCAGTAGTTCTTTGATAACCCCGTATTACTGTACAGTCGGACCCCGCTCATTTCAACTTCACTTATTTCAAGTCTCACGTATATCAAGTAGATCTGCTTCACTCATATCAAGATTCTGCTTTCTCCCACCCCCCACCATCACACGCATTTCTACGAATCCAAGATAGTACCCGCCCGTTTCGGTGCGCAGTGGGTAATGCGCCTCAGTGCGACGAAGGAGTGGGGACCCCTCATTTCTTCATATAAGTGAAGCAGCTCGGTCCCGACGACTTGATATAAGCGGGGTCCGACTGTACTAATAAACAATGATGATGAACGTCTCGTTTTTTTAACGAATGTAAAAACGATCATAGACACTTTATCATGAGTTGAACGAAGATACGCGATATTCGGATGAATAATTAGCGAATAAAAGACTCTGGACTTAAATTTTGAACCTACGAAAAAAATGAGTTGAATCTCACAGGCAGACATTGAAGGAGGGGAATCATTTTAAATAGCAGAGGCAATGCTACGGTGCTTCAGTTGGCAACCAGTTTGGGTAGCTGAAACCTGGCTTTTTCATTCAACTTGGGACACATGGAATATACATTGAAGGTAAGTGCGGCTAATACCTCACAGACTGGTATGAGGCGAACTTTCAAGACTGCTGACTTTTAACTACCTGCAATAAGGTGTGGTGTGCATCTTGAGGGACGGTACTATTACCGGACCAGTTTGTATCATTACCGAATATTTTTTGAGATGCGTGACACATGAAAGAAAAAAAAATCTGACCCGTCATAAAACGTGTTTCCTGGTTGGATTTCAAGGATCTATCCGAAAACGGATATGTATTTCAATTTTTAAGGATGAGATCTTTTGACGTTGAAATCACTTATTATTGCAATACAGAAATGTGATTTTTCCGAAGGTTATAGAATGGCTTTACTAACGGCATACTGGGGACTAGATGGAGTCCTTATTATACTGTCCTTGATTGCGGCGGCCTACTTTTACATGACGAGAAATTTCAAATACTGGATTAGGAAAGGAGTTATGGAGATACAGCCGACGCCGTTCGTCGGAAATCTTGCAGATTGCGTGCTGTTTCGTATGTCAGCTGGCGAATACTTTAAGGATCTGTACAATAAGGGCAAGGGCTTGAAATACATAGGCTTCTACATGTTTGACAAGCCTTGCTTGCTGCTGCAGGATCCTGCGATTATTAAAAATATCCTAATCAAGGATTTTGATTGCTTCATCGACCGTTATGTCGCTGCGAGTGAAGACGATGCTCTAGGAACCGCTAATTTGTTTCTACTCAAGTCTCCTCACTGGAGAAATCTGCGACACAAACTGACATCGGTATTCAGCTCGGGGAAGATGAAAAAAATGTTTTATTTGATGGCAGCTGTTACTGAGGATTTGGACACTCACCTTGAGGCTCTTGAATTACATGGTAGGTGCGAGTTCATCACACTGAGAGACTCTTCGTGTCCATAAATGGTAAAACTATATCAAAGTTTAGTATGGTAACGTTAATTTGAAAGTAGGGAAGACCGGGCGTACGTTTCAAAAATTCATATGGTGCATACCAATGGGTAAAACTGATATTTTCCTTTCAATAAGTGAAAAACGTGTTTCAATGTTTAATGTACAACATAGTAAAATTCGGAACGCACCATATCAAAGTTAGATACCGGCTTGACAAACACGGTTAGTATAGTGAATATGAAAGTTTGAAATAATCGTCTCTAGTCGTCACGAAGAATATCAGTTTTTCGTACGGACCATATGAAAAATTATGACTCGCCGTTGGAAAAAAAAACGGAGTGAGCCGAGGCCCTCACAAATACCACAAACATCAGGAAGTACAGGTCACACGCACTGAAAGGACATACATATCGGATATATATATACATGTACACAAATATACACACATTACATAGCTGTATCGCGCAACAAACTTATAACTTAGACCGAGAGACTTATACCTATACATTTACAATATACACACGTAATACAATCACGTGCGTGTACATTTCAGAAACTTGTATATATACCAAGCTGTTAATAATCCACCGCTTGTGAGAAAGGACTTTGAGGCTTCTTTTCTAAATAACTCGTTAACAAATCATTCTTTTGGAAAACTGCATTTGCAAAGTGGACTTTATTTCGGAACGGTAATTTTATAGCTTAAAAAAAAAATTCAATCAATTTTGTAATAAATAAATAAATAAAAAATAAATTTAGATAAACTGTTAGCACTATTAGAGTCTAGATATACTATAATAACTTTGAATCTGGAAAGATTTGTTTTTTCTAATCTTCGAATTTTTGTATTTATGACATAATTTCAAACGTAAGTTACAAATAAACTAATCATCAAAAATCGAAAAAGTGTCGGAAATAGAAGTTCTTATATTGGAATTGTCATCATTTTTAGAATTCAAAATTTTCGTAATTTGAGAAAAGAAATAAGCGAAGTCTTACATATGTAATCCTAAAAATATAGCCAATTACAGATATACAAATCTCCATATTTACACGGCACATGGCAAGCGAATCGGCGGGATTTTTCCTCCGGCTGTTTCCGAAATAGACCGGGGCTTCGCGCGTTCTCGGTGAAGATCCTAGTCGCTGGGGAGATTTTAGGAAATATTTTCATACGCACCATATGAAAAATTGAGACTCTCCGTTTCAATTTCTACTATCCTTAGCAGTTCCACGGCTGCTGGATATTGACCATATGAATTTCTGGAATATGCTTCTCGAATTCTGACAGTCACTGTGCTTATAAGTGAGACAACTTTGTAGGAAATTTTAGTATGGAGAATATCGATTTTTCGTATGGAGAATTTATCATATACACTGTTCTAATATTTCATAGTGACCACACTAATATCACGTATTCTCTTGTTAAAATCTGGTATGGCAATATGAAACTTCAGTATAACGTTACGAATAACTACTATGTTCTCCACTGTCTTCCCTACTTTCAAACGTTACCATACTGAACTTTGATATAGTTTTACCATTTATTGACACGAAGAGTCTCTCAGTGCAGTTTTATATGGATACCTTTGTGGACGAACTCCTGAAGCGATCAATATATTCTTCCTTAGGTAACGGTCGAGTGATCGAACTGAAAGAGACCTGCGCTAAGTACACAACCGACGTCCTCGGTTCCTGCGCATTCGGCCTGCATGTCAATTCTTTGAACAATCCGGATGCAGAGTTCAGAAAATATGGCAGAAAGATCTTTAACTTCACCTACAGACGTAGCGTCGAGTTCGCAGCGTTCTTTTTTGCTCCGGGTCTCGTGAAACCACTGGGTTTTAAGTTTTTCGAGAACAGTTGCTCGGAATTCCTACGGAAGGCTGTATGGGGTACCATGAATGCTCGTACGCAAAGTGGTGAACGTAGGGATGATTTGATCGACACCCTAATTGGATTGAGAAAAGCTCAAGCTCAGAATAATACTGATGATCCTGATGGATTCAGTGAGTTGAATATCTTACCTTGCGATAAGGGATGCCTAGCAGCAGCGAATCCAGTGTAGCTTGATGGCCATCAGCCCTGATAAAAGCTACACAATGGATTCGGCACTTTGATTGGCTTGGAAAAAATTTTTATACATTTTCGAGGGTTTTGATTATTTATCTGGACTGAAGCTTTGGTCTATCATCCCTAGATTTCGAAGGAGATAACATAGTGGCGCAGGCAGCAGTCTTCTTCACAGCAGGATTCGAGACCTCGTCGGGGACGATGTCTTTCTCAATGTACGAACTGGCATTGCAGCCAGATTTGCAGACGCGACTTCGAGCCGAAATCGATTTAGCTCTGGAGGAGAGCGAGGGAAAGCTTACCTATGAAATGGTACGTTTATATGCCATAAGTCAATTATATGACCTGATTGGAATGCAGCCTCCCGGCGGAAAATTATTCAATAATTTCAAAAAACAGGTAATGAATCTTCCGTACCTGGATATGGTAATCTCGGAGACACTCCGTAAGTATCCACCACTACCGTTCTTGGACAGAGTCGCATCCCGCAACTACCAAATACCCGGAAGTGATCTCGTTATCGAAAAAGATACGCCTGTCTACATCCCCATGTTAGGGCTGCACTACGATCCCGAATATTTCCCCGAGCCTCAGAAGTATGACCCGGAGCGATTTAGCGAAGAAAATAAGAAGAAAAGGCCGTCCTGCATCTACATGCCCTTTGGAGAGGGTCCGCACAACTGTATCGGTAAGGGAACATTCCGGTTTTCTCAATTTTGTGTGAAACATGCAATTCATTGTCATGACCTAATTGTACATCACTCTTTTCTTTTTTAAGGCCTTCGTTTCGGACTGTTGCAAGCAAAGTTGGGCCTGATAAAGATTCTCTCTAAGTACGAAATTACGCCGTGTGATCGAACTCTGATTCCAATGCGCCTTGATCCGAAAGCTCTGATCCTAGCGTCAGAAGGCGGTTTGTATTTGAACATGCGAAAGATTCCTACATGAGCCGGTTAGGCAACGTAAACGACAAACCGCAACCAACAAGCCATGGTCTGATCCTGCAGGAGTACTGCAACATGGGCCTGAAACCTGATCGGGACCTACGTCACAGCCATGAAATACTCATAGTTAGAGAATATGAAAATAATTGCCTTGCTATATTTACGATTCTCATCCACAATCTTCTCATGTACTCGTAAATCAAAATAAAGTAAAATGTATATCGCTAATACTATGACTATTGGTACTTTTTTTTCCTCTGTCGAGGTCGAAGTACACAAAAGTCCATAAGCCATAAGCAGGAAGCGAAGGACATAGCCCATGCGCATCACTCCACTATTATTGTAGATCTTATATCTATGTCTATGGCTATGCATTCCCGTATGCTGCTGACCTGAGTCTTACGCAATACTGGAATCTTACTTTTGCTGTGACTCGCCGGAGATTAGCTCTATAGTTAATGGCATTTGACAATTATATTCCCACATGAGATTGGGTGTTTATGACACCGGTTTGATTTTATAATATTTCCTTTTTTGTACCTCCTACATCCTTGTAAAAGTGAATTTTGGGTGTAAAACGAAGCCTCGTGGAACCGGACTCCGATAGCTCAATTTTAAAACTTTCCGCATTCGGTCTGAACTTTCCCCATTCGATGAACATAAGATTCTTGCTACACAAACACTCTCATAAAAATATCTCGAAAACTATGCAAGCTAGGAAGCTGTTCTTGGTCTCATTTGGTAGGTAATTCAATTGACTACAAAAAAAAGGTCTGATCCATGTGAGTTCTGAAAATTGAAAAAAAATGATGAAAAATTTATTCATCAAATAAAGCTCAAGTTTGAGCGTCCGTAACGAGTACAAGATAAATTTCTAGCTCGGAAATAGATTGGACTTTTTCTGCAGAGAATTCAATTATCTACAAAATGAGACCAAGAACAGCTTCCTAACATGCATGGTTTTCGAAATATTTTGATTAGAGTGTTTCTCTATCAAGAATCTTGCGTTAATCAAATGGGAAAACTTCAGACCGAATGCGACACTTCCTATAATAGATCGCTTCGTACCGAGTACTACTACCGATCTACTCTAGAGAGAAAGTGTAATACATCGAGTAGCATGAGAAATATCATCGAAGGCCATCTCTCCCCTATGGCTATCTCACCCGGAATTACCCTATATACTATTCTCGTCCAAACCCGGAGGCCTAATTTCTTCACCAGAGATAAGACTGCGACTTTTGTGTCTCCAAAAAAATAGTAGTCAGCTGATGATACGATTTTGATAATTCATCGATTGATTTTTGATTTTTATGGAGTTTAGCAATAATGTGTCGCTTATTTATTTCGCAACATATTCATATAGAGAATAGAAGATCTTTGAAATTATTCATATAATCACGGATTCCACACGGAAAGAAATGTATGGCGTTTACCACCATACTGGTATGGTAATAAGGCAGATACTGAAACATTATCCGAGATATTCCTATACACTATCGCAACGAGTCTCATAAGTAAGGCGTTATTTACCATACTTATGGGACTCGTTGCCATAGTGTATAGGAATATGTCGTTATTCACCATACTTATGGGACTCGTTGCGATAGTGTATAGGAATATCTCGGATACTGTTTCAGTATCTGCCTTAATACCATACCAGTATGCTGGTAAACGCCATACACTGAGAGAACAGTTTATTTATAATAAATAAATGTATTCACTCGGCCATTTTCCGAAAATATTTATTAGTTGTTAGTATATTCAATAACCATGAATGAATTTTCTGCTCCCTGAAAACACAAAAAAATTCAGTGGTATTTTCATCAAATATATCGTTTGTTTAGACGCATTTATTTGCCGTAATGATGTGTAACGCTTGATTCAAATGAAAAATCAGTTGAAACATCGTAGTGAAATATCTATTTGTTCGCAACGAAGATCTGTTCATTATTAAAATACCTCACTTGGGTATAGTAGAATATCGTATCAATTCAATAATTGAAACATTCGGTTGAAGTATATCAGAAATTCTACCAAATCGAAATTTGTTAACAGTTAATAAATGCAACTTTGGGTCACGCACGATTCCGTTTGCCTCATATCTGACTGTGGTTCTAGTCAACAAGTAACGTATTTGGTACAATTTAACATAACTCTTGACTGGTATATCTAAAAAAATAGAGTTGAGAATAAGTAAGTGTCACTTCACGCTCACTACGCGGCGCAACAACTCGCTTCACTGCCACTAGCAAAACTAGGGCTACGCTTGTATACAAGTCCGAAGATATAACTGATGACTACAAAACGTGATGATAAATATATACCTATATAAATATTTATATATATTTATATATTATATAGAATTCCATATATTTTCATATTGATTTATCTGAAAATAGCTGGTTTAACTATTTTTAGATTTTTATCATAACTATATACTAATGTTATGAAAATAAAAACATGTATATCTGTGGTGCATGTTTAACCCTAGAACTACAAACCGGGATATATATCTATACCCGAACTATAGGTGAACTCTGAAAAATGACGTTATATGTGAAATTGATTTAAGTTTGGTCAATTTGTCTGAACTACTCTCTTAATTACTCGAACATAATTGATTTTACTGTCAACACATCTTATTCAATACTCACTGAATAACGTATCTATAAAATAATATGAATTTCATTCACCTTGTTGTAAAATTAACTGAAAGCTGATTTATCAACTGTTAACAAATGTTTGGTGTTTGAAACGAAATATTTGTTAGTTCGGACGGAATTATTCAAATATACGGTTTCTTAACCATAAATGAAGATTCGATTCGTCATATCCGAAATTATCATTTGTTAACATGAAATGAATTTTATCAACTATGAATAAACTGTTCTCTCAGTGTACATTTCTTTACGTGCAGAGTAATTAAACGTTCCATAGTAGTACATAGCCATTGTATTTAATCTGCGTAGTTTAGATTACTGACATATACTTTCAAGAGTTATTATGCTATACAGTTCGTTAATTACAAGTGTTTGATAAGTAAAGACCAGAATCTTGCCACGATTAATGACTTTGTACACGCAATATTTTGAAGAGCTTCAGAGTGATTCTCCTGACCTCCCTAACCCGCGAAGTGCGTCGTCATTACAAGAATAATATAATGGCAATAAAGATAAAGAAATTAAAATACTAAACCGTGCGAAAGGCCACTAGAATTTCTGCAATAACTACACTGAGGGAAAAAAGTCGTTGAATCAAACATACTGATTCTGTTGTTAAGAAATAGTTGTTTCAACCATCATTCTGTATGAATGAATAAGCCGTAATTACCATAACATACCTCGGCCATTTGAATCAAACAAATTTAGTTCAAGCAACCAATATTTTGTCACATTTACATAATATTCATTTGATGGCCCGTAACCGCCGCGTTTTGTTGGGCTAAACAAGGTTTTTTTGATTATACGAATTTTTTCTCTCAGTGTATATACAGATAATAGGGAAACATCTGTAAATTCACTTCTCGGCGAGAATCTTCGTCTTCACTTCAGAAGCTCACATCGATTTCGAAGGTGTTATTCCTTCTGTTATTCTGCAGGAATTTACAGCCCTGAATACTCGATATTCAGCTCGAATTGAACAGAGCAAGGACCTACATATTAGGTTGTCCGCTATGTCTTCTGGATGACCATCACAGAATCGTTCCGGAATACATTTTTTTCATCTTTTATACCATTTGAGGGAATACGTGTTTCGAGATTTGGCTAAAAAAAAATTTCCCCTAATGTGTGTTATAATTTTGCGGTAATAGCCTATAACAAGTGTCCGTTACTCTGATTATAACCGATGATAACGAACGGATCGATTCCGTAACAATCATAACAACGATGCATGAAAACGTCACCAAAGGCGAACTAAGTCACGCGATGTTCGAATGATATGTTAGTAAAGAACTTACATATTTTATTTTCGTAATACCAGCAAAAGGACAGAGACTTAAATCCCACGTATAGCTTAGAAGACGGGATTACGCGAATTTCGAAGAGCGGAAATAATAATCCTACTCCACTTTAAAACCAGTTCAAGTTGCTGAAATCTGGCTATTTCACTCACTTCGGCGTAGATGAAATACACTTTGGAGGTGAGTGTGACTAATGCACTGAGAGAACAGTTTATTTATAGTTAATAAATTTCATTTCATTTTAACAAATGATAATTTCGGATATGACGAATCGAATCTTCATTTATAGTTAAGAAACCGTATATTTGAATAATTCCGTCCGAACTAACAAATATTTCGTTACAGACACGAAACATTTGTTAACAGTTAATGAATCAGCTTTCAGTTAATTTTACAACAAGGTGAATGAAATTCATATTCTTTCATAGATACGTTATTTAGTGAGTATTAAATAAGATGTATTAACAGTAAAATAAATTATGTTCGAGTAATTAAGAGAGTAGTTCAGACTAATTGACCAAACTTAAATCAATTTCCTATATAACGTCATTTTTCCGAGTTCGCCTGGGGTAGATATATATCCCGGTTAGTAGTTCTAGGGTTAAACATGCACCACAGATATATACATGTTTTTATTTTCATAACAATAATATATAGTTAAACAATAGCTATTTTCAGATAAATCAATATAAAAATATATTGAATTATATATAATATATAAATATATATAAATATTTATATATATATTTATCATCACGTTTTGTAAACATCGGTCATATCTTCGGACTTGTATACAAGCGTAGCCCTAGTTTTGCTAGTGGGAGTGAAGCGAGTTGTTGCGCCGCGTAGTGAGCGTGAAGTGACACTCATTTATTCCCAACTCTATTTTTTTAGATATACCAGTCAATAGTTATGTTAGATTGTACCAAATACGTTATTTGTTGACTACAATCATAGTCAGATATGAGGCAAACGGAATCGTGCGTGACCCAAAGTTGCATTTATTAACTGTTAACAAATTTCGATTTGGTAGAATTTCTGATATACCTCAACCGAATGTTTCAATTATTGAATTGATATGATATTCTACTATACCTAAATGAGATATTTTAATAATAAATAGATCTTCGTTGCGAACAAATAGATATTTCACCACGATGTTTCAGCTGATTTTTCATTTGAATCAAGCGTTACATATCATTACGGCAAATAAATGCGTCCTAACAAAGGATATATTTGATGGAAATACTACTGAATGTTTTTGTGTTTTCAGGGAGCAGGATATTCATTCATGGTTATCGAATATACTAACATTTAATAAATATTTTTGGAAACTGGCCGAGTAAATACATTCATTTATTATAAATAAACTGTTCTCTCAGTGTGCCTCATTATCCCTCTTATGACCGGTATCAGACGTTACATTTTCAAGCATGGTGTCTTCCAATTGCTTGTGAGAGGATGAATACCTTGAAGAACGGTTCTTCGTGAGGACTGGTACATTATCGGACATTTTACCAACTCAAGAAATTTTGAAATTCGTTAAACGTAAAAGAAAGCATTTGATTTTATCGAAACACTTGTTTTTCGAGCGGCTTTTGAAGCTCTATCCCAAAACGGACATGGTATTTGGAAGGAACAGATCTTTCAACTTGTAAATTTGGCACTTATTATTTGGTCAAATTTCTCGTACCGACAAAATCACGATGATAATACGAATCGAAAGGTCATTCTTCATCAGTTTTGATGAGGCTTGCAATTTACTACACTGAGAAAAAACAGTTATTAAATTGAACAAATCATTTATTTGATGTTGAATACATTTGATTCAACTACTGTTTAATTTCAGGCAATCACGCGTTAGTGGGAACAACAAAACATATTGCATTGATTCAATGTTATATTTCTCATAGTGTTATCTGCTTGAAACAACTGTTCATTTATTTGAAACTATTAAAGATAAAGTTGTTCAACCCAAGAAGTGTGCTTAAAGCAACCAACCTAATTTAATTCATAACAAATCATGACTTTGAGAGTTGATGATGTTCATTCAACTGCTACAAGTAATTGGAGGTACTAATCTAAAGTTGGTCGAAACATTTATTTTACGGTTGAATCGTGTATTCGGTGTAAAAAAATGTTCATCCAATGCAATCAATACGTACTTGAGTAAAACAGATATTTACTCCCCTTAAAAATGAAATTGCCTGACGAAATAAATTTTTCTTTCTATTGGAGAGCATCTTCTTGTTGATTTAAATCTTCATATTGATTGCAATAAAAATATTTTTCGGTGAATCATACGATGTTACGTTTCAACTAAATAAGAAATTAGTAATAATGCAATACGTCAACATGCCCTTGATTCAAATAATTATCTAAATAAAATCAAATCAAAATCATTCTATTTTCAATTAATCACACTTTTTACAAAAATGTACATTGGTACTTAAAATCCATTTTCAAAAGTATGTGAATACAACCATAGTGCTTGTGGTGAATAAATATTATGTTGTGCCAAACATATATCATTTCATTGAAGTGAATCATTCATTTATGATTGCCAATTCTACGATCCAAAAAAATGGTTATCTATAATATTTCTGTTTCGCGACAATATTATAAACGTCACAGACAAAATAATATCTCCTTTTCGTGACGAATGACAGAATATATTGCTTCAATGCAACGACTTCATTAACGTGAATCCTCAAATCCTACCACCAACAACAAAACACCTTTGACTACATCATAGAGCGATTTATAATGAACTGTCTTAAAATTTCATTTTATGAAATCACCAAATTCCTAGATTGCCAGCATCTTGTAGAGAATTAATTTTTCTGCTTGAGTCAAAGCATTACATTATTAATTCAACCAAGGAGTTTCTTATGTAATAATCGAAATTCGTTTGGGTGAAATAAGTAACGTTCTTGAATCCACAGCCAGAGAATGTAATTGTTTGCAATATAACTACATTTTGCGATAATCATATAACCTTGTACATCAAGAATACCTCATTTTCATGATAGAATACAGATTTGGTTGTTCCAACCAAAATACTTGGATGTAGCAACTCGATCACATAGTTCTTTCAACAGTCCGAAAGGTCCGACAATAACAAACTGAGTTACAAAGAATGATTTCACCTTTTCACTTGAGGAACTCATTAAGTATGTAAGAATTAATCAGTTCGCTTGAATCAATGCGTGACAATGATTAAAATAAGGTATAGTATTATATAGGCGCTCGAACGCCAGTTCTATGTCTGGCCACAACGTGGCGATTCCGGACCAGCATTCTCGCTAAACAAGCAGCGTGGAGCCAACCATAATTTTGTGCCTCTCCTTACTATTCAATACTCAGGACTCTGGAGCGGTGGCCTTCAGAGTCAAGTCAAGTTAGACTTACGCTATTTTACGAAGACCCACCAAGCCATTGCGGCATACTGAATAGAATTTAGAATTCCAGAACCAGAACGCTATTAAAAATTGAATTCAACATTGTTAAAATGTTTCATTTTTTCAGTGAAATAAATATCATCGTTGCTGTGAATAAATTTGATTCTATACTGAAGAGTATCTCAATTGCCACACAAGTTATCTCGTTTGGTTAGTTACCAGTTTCTTTTGCATACAAGTTAAATGAATGAAACGATATTTTCATTCAAGTGTATATTCAATTCTTTAAAATCAATGCATGTATCCATTCACAAAGGTATACAAGACTCTGGTTTCAACTAAAAAAAATGTGGAATTGGTTCGAGAGATATCATGTTAAATCAACTGTACAATTTTTGATTAGACAATTCAATATTTTGGTTCGACTGAATATCACACTTGATGTCACTAAATTTCCTTTGTCACAAATGAATCTTACCTTCTTCTACCGAAATATCGTCTTAGACGGAATATTCGTTTTCTTGCTCGGAAAAGGTGTTTTGTTGTTCGTAAGAATTGTAGTTTGTTATTGAGGATATCAAGAGACTCGGTAGAGTCTCGCGCCAAGTACATTAAAAAAAAATTTTTTTCAAGCGCGAGACTCAACGAGTCTATATACCCGAGAGGCAGCTACCCTAACCTATACCGCGAACTAGTATCGTCGTTTTCTTTCACCTCACAATATACACAGATTGAAACTAATTTAATCTAGGATGTGGGCATGAAAAGCTTTCATTTGAGCCTTAGATCGATTAAATCGGTGTCCGGAGTGCTGAGATATGATTAACTACAAATTCTGATACCCCGTTTCATTGTAAAATTTTTCGTTTTCGTCGTCGTCAGACCAAGATTCACGTCAAACCATTCCCATGCAATCACTAGACGGGAAAATCCACACAAAAGTTGTAGAGTGACGTCAGTACGAGATAGTTCCGCCGTAGATAGCGCCAGTATCGCAGACAGAAACCGTCTCCTACATAGACATAGAGCATGGACTGCGCATTCCCTATACAGCCTATGGTAACGCCGAAAGTGAGAGAGAAGGGTAACACACGCGGCCAAATCTGTCTCTTTCTATGCATTTGACGTTGTTGGTTAGAAAGAAACAGATTTGGCCGCGTGTATATGCTGTCTCTTTCTACCGACCGAGCGATTTTCGGCCCGAATGCGCAGTCCATGCTCTATGTCTATGGTCTCCTACACTAGCAGACGCGTATTGTCATTTCATGTTTTTAAATCCCAATAATAAAGGAAATAAGAGAAATACGAGCAATGCTTAATACAAAATTTGAACGTACAAAAACTAGTGAATACCCACCGCAAGCCCCTCGGGTGCCAAAACCTTACGCCAAGTACATTAATGTGATAGTCACCAATAAAAATGTTTCGATGGGTTAATCTTAAATCCTACGATCTCGAGCTTTTGAGGTTATGCGAATCGGCTGACGTGTAAAATTCATGGTGATAAATAAAATAACAATTATAAACGGACAAGACTGTCAGATGAATATTAACTGATTTATGAATGCAATTATCAGAAGAAACGGTTTTTTCGGTTCAATTGTTTAGCAAGTTATCGCCTGAGGAAGTCTGACAAGAGAAAATCAAGAGAAAATGTTGAAGTAGAAAAATATGAGGATAGCATTATTCGATATAGGGAACGGCAAGGAGCCAGACCAATAAAGCCGAGTTCAAGCGTTGGATTGCAACGAATTTTACTTCAAGCTCCATGTTAAGCTCATCTCCGAAGGCTCGTCTGCTGAGACTCAAATTGTGAGTCAACGTTATACGTAGGATTCCGACGAGTCCTATAATCTAACTCCGTATCATCTAGTCAAAATGAGATTTTCAGTCAACGTTGTTTGTTGGACTCCGATAGGCTTTACTCTACACTCCACGTCAACGTAGTGCCTTGACCTTCGGTGAAGATAATTTTTTAATCCATAATGTATATTCATAATTTAATGTCAAATTTCAATAAATTTGTTACATTTTGGTATGCAACCTGTGTCTATATGTTCGACTCTATTAAGCTTTCTCCAAATTAAGATTAGTGCTATCACGACAAATGGAATGAAATTACTTATTTATGGATTATTTAATTTTGTAGCGAGTCGCCATATAAGACGAGAGGATGATGAGAGAAAACGCTTGGGTTGCAAAGTATCAGGATAGTGTTATTTGATACGAGAAACGGCAAAAGTCAGACGAAGAGAGCAGAATGCGGGTGTTTGACTTCATAAATTTCCATTTTATGCTCTACGCTAGTCTTGCATGAATAGGCTCAATTCTAAATATTTTGATACCTACTGTTCAGACCCGAATTGGAAGTTGATGTTATGAGTACAGGACGCATACATGTTCTTTTTGCAGAGGACCTAGTTGCATTAAAAAAAAAACTACCTACGAATTGCAATACATATATCTGATATCCATATATATTTAGTCATGAGCACCAACTATAACCCTGCGTGCAAGTAACTCCGTCATTGCCGGTCCCAGGCCCAGATGAGACAGGAGGAGGGCTGCACGCAGGGTTGGATGTTGTAGGTATAAAAAATTGTTGTAGTGGAACAATTTGTAAACGCTATGAAAGTACATTACGCGTCACTCTACAAATTTGAGACTTGGGGAAAATTATGAGCACACGCGTGCTCGTTGCTGTTGACGTTCCTGCTTATCGAGGGACTTCGGGCGGTATGAAATAGCACAAAACAACCGAGCGAGCGTAGCGAGCGAGCACAATTATTAGGTGGTCAAGCAAAATTTTACAAAAAGTAGTGAAATCAACCCCAAAAAGCACCTTTGGTGCAAAAACCTTCCGCCAAGTCCATTAATGTGTAGATCACTCCACCAAAAAATAATCAAAGGTTGTGCTCGCTCACTCGATTGGTTGATGATTATCAACATACAAAAGCATTGAAATCAGATACAACTGCCAAGTACCTGTAGAATGATAAAAGTTTGGAATTGAAAAATTTGTTTAAACTAAATAACGTTGTACTCGTTCGCTCGCTGCGCTCGCTCACTCTATTGGCTTATGATTATGGGTTGAAAAAACAATTCGGATGAAGAGATTGAAGATGTCAACATTTATCTAAAAATATTCATAACGAAAAAATAATTTAAAGAAAATTAAAAAAAAAAATTTGGAGGTAGTGGTACTTGGGGGGCCTTTTGTAGAAAAAGAAATGTAAAATATCGATCACGAACCATGTCAATGTCATCTGATAGATATTCAAACATTGGCCCGCCAACGTACCACGGACTCCAAATTTTTTTTTTTAATTTTCTTTAAATTATTTTTTCGTTATGAATATTTTTAGATAAATGTTGACATCTTCAATCTCTTCATCCGAATTGTTTTTTCAACCCATAATCATAAGCCAATAGAGTGAGCGAGCGCAGCGAGCGAACGAGTACAACGTTATTTAGTTTAAACAAATTTTTCAATTCCAAACTTTTATCATTCTACAGGTACTTGGCAGTTGTATCTGATTTCAATGCTTTTGTATGTTGATAATCATCAACCAATCGAGTGAGCGAGCACAACCTTTGATTATTTTTTGGTGGAGTGATCTACACATTAATGGACTTGGCGGAAGGTTTTTGCACCAATATGACTACACCCAGAAAAATGGCCTACTCGCAACAACTAAAATTTATTTGAATGAATGCATATCGTTTATTTATATATGAACCTACTAGAGTTTTAGTAGATTTTACGAAAAAAATCTAATTGAAGACAAATATTCAAACGGAAATAAATACCACGCTGAATCAAATAAATAATTTATTAAATTTGGTTTTTTTATTTTTGAATATAAAATACGGACAATGAAATTGTTTATTTCACAAAAATAAAATTTTATTTGGAAATAGCAGGTACAATGGCTGCTAAATTTCGAAATTTTTCGAGACGAAAACTTTCGTAAATTGATTTATTTTGCGACTTTCATTCATACTGCTACCATATTGATAGCTGCAGATGCAAAGAAGCAAGACAATCAATTTTTAATTTTCAAAAATCTTATACCTTGCGTAGCCACGTTTTTGGCACGCTTTCAGAACTTACTCTCACCTCAATTATCACACAGATATGGTAAAATAACCATCAAATTACATGCCTTCAAATACTGTACTGTATTTTCCCAGCCCGGCGTCGATAAGTACGCTGCGCATCTGTTGGTCCATGACTTTGTCTTAGTTAGTAGTTTTGATCAAGGATTTGATATTTTTCACTTAGAACTGCTCACACGCCGTATCGGAACCTACTCGTATAATATGTATTTTAATGACACCGGTGAACACATGAATACACAATCGAGCACGCGGTCCGCATAGGTGGCGCTAATGCTGCGTACACCCTATTTGGAATCAGTAAACATTTAGCGGCCTCAAGTAAATGGTTATTTGATGCACCTAGAAATGGTGTTCCGGAAATGAACTATATTATTATATTCGAATCAACCATGAGGAGCCAAAAATTTTTGCTACAGTCAAAGAAAAATCTATTTGCTTTAAATATATTCATGTCAAATTTGTCAGTTTATTTAAATATAAGGTACGCATTTTTCTGGGTGTACAGATTAACGAGATAGTTCGACGCTTCGATAAGATATTGTTTCCGTTTATGCAAGTACAATGTTAGATTATTCTTTCAAGTGAATGTTTTAACCTGGCACTTGCTTCTTTCGAGTATTTTTGCTTTCAATTAATTGTATATTTAGTTGGATGAAAAAAATTTCGAATCAGATAAACTTAATATTGTTTGGATGGCGAATAGAGTTTCTCTAATCAAGGGGCAAGCTGTGTGCTTCAAGATGTCATTTTGTAAAGCGAATTCAACGAGTTGTGCGAATGAATAAAGATTTAGTTGATTCAAGTTGTTCTTTCTTATTGTTAAAAAATAATTTGTTCCGCTCAAAACTGAATACCGTGTTCTTTTAAGCAAATATGCTATTGCACCTCCGGATACGCCGCATTTTCTTGAATCAACTAATATTTAATAAATCCAATAACTTTTTTTTCTCAGTGTAGCCTTGATTATCGCGGCTGACTTTTACCCTTTGATACCCAATAAACTAAAAAGAATTGGAAAGAATTGAGCATTTTCAATTCCTATGAATTCTGTTTTTCTATTCCAGTATTGTGATTATTACGCATAAGGTTACGATCAAAGTCTATTCGTTTGAACTCCAAATCTGACGTATCGTATTTACGTTTTCACCATCCGAGACGGCACCGCAATATTGCTGCAGCATTACTGCCGTGTTGCACCGCAATATTGGTGATGTTGCAGAAATATTGAAAAAAAAAGAAGAGGATGAATAACGGCAACGCACAGTTTATTCAATTGCATCAAATTCTCCAACGGTCTCCCATCCAAGTATCGACTCTGCGTATCGTTGCTTAACTTCCTTGACCCATCGTCATCCAGTCCTCGCCTATCTCCAATGATCTGTTGTAGGCGAAACAGACACTTTCCCAAATTATAACGCTATCGTATGATTCTGAGCATCGCAGATTTATATCAACTTTAACTTATGATATTTATTGCGACGTCGGAATTTTCGGATACCCACGGAAATGACCGAGACAATATTTTCCCCAAGCTGTATACATTCCCACTTATTCAAGAAAATTCACAATCTTCGAAAAAAGTCTACGGAAAATTGTTACTCTTCTTTCTAGATTAAGGATTATTCTATTCTATTATCTTCATCCGCGATGTTCGTTGCAGCTGCAATATTGCTGCAATATTGAATGAAAATATCGTTTGCAATTATGCACAGTTAGACGAATATTAGACGAATACGATTCAATGTCTATGTTATTCTTACTTACGAATTTGAACACATTAATCTATAGTACTTGTGCCCTGGAATTCCTTTGGATAGAAATTACGGAAAGTGTATTTTTCGATTGTAATTATTCCGAATTCACATCATGAACTGATTCATGCAAATTAAAATGTTTCCGATTAAGTCCCCAGAACAGAATTCATAGGGATCAGATCGTGCTTACTCCCTAGTCGCATTCATTCGATTCGCTAACCCTCTATGATGAATTCCCCGTTTGGACTTTATCGCAATTCATAACCTGGCGTAACTATGGACAGTTTGTGAGAATAGACAAGGTCTTTTATTCAATTCCGAATCACGAATTGAAGCGAATAAACGCATTCTTCATAATGAAATCAGTGAATAGAATTCAAACGAAAAGAGAATAGAAATATACGACTTCTAATTCGAGTTCCGAGAAAAACAGCATTCGAAAAACGCGTTATGAATTAATTTCTATTCGTTTCCAATTCCTTTTGATTTACTGGGTACATAATTTTACTGACTTTGATGAATATGACTGACGACACAGAAGATCGAGGGTCAAGCTGTAGAATAACAGCAATATCTGACTCATTCCTTTAGGATTGTTTGAAATTCAGTTAAACTCTGAAGAAATGAGTACGTACTTTTGAATTTCGCTACAAAGTAAACAAACCCTAGCACTGTTTCTTGGGACCGTAACCTTTGAGTCCAATTTCACTGTTGTATCAATTTGCGAGTTCTAATTTCCCGGTTATTATTTTACAACCGCTCATTACTGGCAGTCCTGATAACTAAATGACTAACGTCTTCTATCTAGAATAACAATAACAAGGATGCGGATCATCACGAACGAAAAACAAAGACATTAGGACAAGTCGCTGATGAAAATCACGTGATTCTTGATGTCGAATGGTGGGAAGTTCAGTTTTTAAAATTTGTACGGAGAAGGGGAAAAGTACGCAGATAAGAAAAACGGAGATACTATCCCCCTGACGAGAAAGTCCAACCAATCCCTGTCGGTGTGAGGTGGGTGGGGGAACAACCAACCGCGCTCGAGCGTTGTATGTGGTAGTGCGCTACGTCACGGAATCATGCCCCCACTCGTAGCAAACCAGAGACGTAGCTCAATACCTGTGAAGACGTGAATCTTCCTGCCGGCTCTCTGATCCATTTATCTGTGGGGCACCTTATAAGAATAACCCGACGGCACTGGGCTCCGTTCCCCACTTTCACAACGGCTCGCTCACGGCTCCACCTGGCGTTGTGGTGGGAGACCGAACGTTCTCGTCAGAGGGTTATTCAACGCAGCTCGATGTTACAGACTTCTATTGCAGTTAAGAACCAGTTGAGCTTACCAAGACTTACGTGTTCCGCTTTTTCTGGGTCACTGGGAATACGCTGTTGGGGTGAGTTCATGCAAGTTCATTTCATCGCGCCAGTAATGCTACATGGCACTTTGATCATGCAGGTGGTAGATTCTATTGCTGATAGTTTTCAAAAATCAGTTTGTCTTCGAAGATTTTCTTCTGAAACTCAGTCTCGTGGGTCTCATAGTCACATCGGAGTTAACGAGAGTCATAATTGTGCTCCTCTAGGTACATAATGGCTCTACTAACGGCGTATTGGGGCCTCGATGGTGTCCTTATTTTACTGTCGTTGATCTTTGCGGCCTACCTTTACATGACGCGAAACTTCAAATACTGGATGAAGAGAGGAGTTATGGAGATACAGCCGACGCCGTTTATCGGAAATTTTGCAGACTGCATGTTGTTTCGCAGGTCAGCTGGCGAATTCGTCAAGGATTTGTACGACAAGGGCAAGGGCTTGAAATACATGGGCTTCTATGTATTTGACAAGCCCTTCTTGTTGCTGCGGGACCCTGCGATTATAAAAAATGTCCTGATCAAAGATTTCAATTACTTTATTGACCGTTATGTCGCTGCGAGTAAAGACGATGCTCTAGGAACCGCTAATTTGTTCATACTGAAGAACCCTCACTGGAGAAGCCTGCGAAACAAACTAACACCGGTATTCAGCTCGGGGAAGATGAAAAAGATGTTTTATTTGATGGCAGCTGTTACTGAGGATTTGGAAACTCATCTTGAGGCCCTTGAATTGCATGGTAGATGCGAGTTTATCAGTTTTATACGGATACCTTTGTCGACGAACTCCTGAAGTGATCGATTCATTCCTCCTCAGGTAACGGTCGAGTAATCGAGCTGAAAGAGACCTGTGCAAAGTACACAACCGATGTGGTCGCTTCCTGCGCATACGGCCTGAACGTCAATTCCTTGAATAATCCGAATGCAGAGTTCAGAAGTTGCGGCCGGAAGATCTTCACCTTCACTTACAGACGCAGCATCGAGATCTCAGCGTTCTTCTTTGCACCGGGTCTAGTGAAACCGATGGGCTTTAAGTTTTTTGAAAACAAATGCTCGGAATTTCTACGGAACGCTCTTTGGAGTACCATGAACGCTCGCATGCAGAGTGGTGACCATAGAGATGATCTTATCGATACTCTCATCGAATTAAGAAAAGCTCAGACTCAAACTGATAATAACGATCCCGAAGGATTCAGTGAGTTTTTCATCTTACCTTGCGATGGTGCATAGCTAGGTCCGCCGAATCCAGTATAGCTGGGTGTTTATCGCGCTGCTTTGAAAGATCGAAATCTTGAATTCGAAATTTTAGTTATCTTAGCTAATCTCCATCTGCATTGGGGGTTTCGACTATTTATCGGCGCTCAAGCTTCCATCTATTATTTCTAGTATTCGATGGAGATAACCTGGTGGCTCAGGCGGCGGTCTTTTTCACAGCAGGATTCGAGACCTCGTCGACGACGATGTCTTTCTCAATGTACGAACTGGCATTGCAGCCAGATTTGCAAACTCGACTTCGAACCGAGATCACGTCCGCTCTGGAGGAAAGCGAGGGAAAGCTTACCTATGAAATGGTGCTTATTTTATATGTATTTCATCAGTCAAATATGAACTAATTGAAATGCAGCTTCCCCGTGAGAATTTATTCAACAATTTGAAAAAACAGGTGATGAATCTTCCGTACCTCGATATGGTCATCTCAGAGACACTCCGGAAGTATCCACCACTACCGTTCTTGGACAGAGTCGCATCCCGCGACTACCAAATACCCGGAAGTGATCTCGTTATCGAAAAGGGTACGCCTGTCTACATCCCCATGTTCGGGCTGCACTACGATCCCGAATATTTCCCCGATCCTCAAAAGTATGACCCGGAGCGATTCAACGAAGAGAACAAACAGAAAAGGCCGTCCTGTATCTACATGCCGTTTGGAGAAGGGCCGCACAACTGTATCGGTAAGGGAACATTCCTTTTTTCTCAATTTTTTGTGAAAGATAGGATTCCTTGTCATGATTTGATTGTACATCACTCTTCTGTTTTCTAAGGCCTCCGTTTCGGACTGCTGCAAGCAAAGTTGGGCCTGATAAAGATTTTCTCCAAGTATGAGATTACCCCGTGTGATCAAACTCTGATTCCGATGCGCCTTGATCCGAAAGCTCTGATCCTAGCGTCAGAAGGCGGTTTGTATTTGAACATGCGAAAGATTCCCACATGAGCCGGTTGAGCAACGTCGAGCAACGACAAACCGCAACCAACAAGCCATAGTCTGATCCTGCAGGAGTACTGCAACATGGGTCTGGAACCTGATCGGGACTTGCTCCACAGCCATGAAATACTCATAGTTAGAGAATATGAAAATAATTGCCCTGCTATATTTACGGTTCACATCCGCAATCTTTTCATGTACTCGTAAATCAAAATAAAGTAAAATGTATATATCGCTAATGCTATTATTATTGGTAATTTTTTTCTCTGTCGAGGTGGAAGCACACAGAAGTCCATAATAAGCCATAAGCGGAAAGCAAATGACATAGCGCACGCGCATCACTTCGGTATTATTGCAGATGTTACATCTAAACCTATGGTTATGCATTCTGCTTATGGCTCATGCATTTCCGTATGCTGCTGACCTAAGTCTTATGAAACACCGGGATCTTACTTTTTTCTGTGACCCACGGGAGCTAGCTAGATAGCTACTGACATTTGACAATTATATTCCCACATGAGATGAAGTGTTCATGTATCGCTAATTCTTGAAGCCCATTGAAACATGGATATACTATTCTCCGCCAAACCCGGGCGCTCAATTTCCTCACCAGAATTGAGACTGCGACTTTCGTGTCTACAAAAAAATAACAGTTAGCTAGTGATACGATTTCGATCATTCATCGTTCGATTTTTGATTTTTATAGAGTTTCGGAGTTTTTTTCTTGCAGTGCAAAGCTCCGCAATAATGTGTCACTTATTCATTTCGCAACACATTCAGATAGAGAATAAAAGGTCTTTGAAATTATTCATATAATCACAGATCCCAGAGTAATTAAACGTTCCGTAGTAGTACACATAGCGAGGTTGATTCGCTATGAAAGATTAACACGCTAACCCGATAACTTCCGGGCTAGTATCAACCTCGCCGGGTACACTTAGTAATTGTATTTAATTTGCGTAGTTTAGACTGCTGACATAATACTTTTAAGAGTTATCAATTATCATACTATACAGTTTGTTGATTACAAGTGTTTGATGAGTACACACCAGAATCCTTCCATATTTAACGACTTTATACATGCAATACTTTGAACAGCTTCAGAGTGATTCTCGTGGCCTCTCTAACCCGCGAAGTGCGTCGTCATGATAAGAGTAATAAAATTGCAATACGCAGATAAAGTAATTAATATACTGAATTTTGCGGAGAGACCACTACAATTTTTGCAATAACTATACAGATAATGGGGAGATATCTGGAAATTCACTTCTCGGCGAGAGTCTTCGTCTTCACTTCATATTCCGAGGGTGTTTCCACGTGTTATTCCGCAGGCATTTCCAGCCTTGAATAATTGATATTCAGCCCGAATTGAATAGGGCAAGGACCTACATAATAGGGTGTCCGTTATTTCCCAATTTTATTTCGCTCATTATTTCTTGACGCTCCCTAAATCATGGGGCTGATTCAATTAAGAATCGACCAGGGTTTTCTGCATGACCATCACAGAATCGTTCCGGAATAAATTTCTCTCATTCTTAGCACAATTTAAAGGAATACGTGTTTCGAGATTTATCTGAAGAAAATTACCGGCTCTGTGTGTTATAATTTTGCGGTCATAGCCCAACAACTGTCCGTAACTCTAATTATAACCGATGATAACGAACGGCTCGTTTCTGTAACAAACATATCAACGATGCATAAAGACGTCACCAAAGGTGGATCAAGTCACGCGATATTCGAATGATTTGTTAGTGAAGAACTTACTTGACTTTTGACATACCAGGGAAAGGACAGGGACTTTAATCCCACGTATAGCGTGGAAGACGGAATCACGCGAATTTCAAATAGCAGAAATAATACTTCTGCTCCACTTCAACCCTTCGTAGTCACACTTCTGTAGAATAACACGGTAGTCACACATGGGTGAAATTTACCCAGCCAAGTTTCAAATGGTCGCTGTGTGAAAACTATCAGTCCAATCGGGATCGAAAAAATATTAAAAAATACTTTAACCATTTTAGAACATGTATCAAGAGTTGGTATGTCAAAATTCAAATGACAATATATTTAAAAAAAAAGTCGTAAATAGGTCAATTTGTCAAAAAATGGATATTTGGGCCCGAACGCCTGGGTGAAATTCACCCAATGTGACTACGAAGGGTTAAAACCAGTTCAAGTTGCTGAAATCTAATTCTTCTACTCACCTTTGGCTCAGCTGAAATACGCTTTGGAGGTGAGTGTGATTGATTCTTAATTATCCCTTCAACTACCGGTATCAAACGTTAGATTTCCAAGCCTGGTGTCTTCTAATTACTTGTGAGAGGATAAATACCTTGAAGAACGGTTCTTTGAAAGGACTGGTACATTATCGGACATTTTATCACGTCAGAAAATTTTGGAGACTTGTTAAACGTAGAAACAAAAGCATTTGATTTCATCAAAACACTTGTTTTTCGAGCGGCTTTTGAGGATCTATCCAAAAACGGACATGGTATTCGGAAGGAATAGATCTTTCTACTTACAAGTTTGACATTTATCATCGGTCAAATTTCTCGTACTGACAAAATTACGATGATAATTCGAATTAAAAGGCCATTTTCCTCCAGTTTCCATTAGGTTCGCATTTTTGTAGCCTTCATTGTCGCAGCGTCCTTTTACCGCCGAATTCTTCACTCATTCTCAAAAGTACAGCCCAGACCGACTCAGCGAATAGGACAAGCAATAAATGTCATCCTGCATCTACGTGCCCTTCCGAAAGGGTCCACACAATTGTATCGGTAAGGAACATTCATTTTTCTTTTATTTTTGTGAGAGATGCGATTCATTGCGATAATTCAATTGTACATCACTCTTCTCTTTTTCGAGGCTTTCGTTTTGGATTGCTGCAAGCAAAATTGGGCCCCATGGAGATTTTCTCCAAATACGAGATCACCCCATGTGATCAAACTCTGATTCCGATGCGCCCTGACCCGAAAGTTCTGATCCTAGCGCCAAAAGATGGTTTGTACTTGACATGCGAAAGATTACTGTATCAACCGGTTAGGCAACCTCACCGACAAACCACACCAACAAGCCATGATCTGATCCTGCACGAGTAGTGCAACATGGGTCTGGAACATGATCGTCACCTGGCATATACAGCCGTACATAATGCTCACAGTGCGACAATATCAGAACAAATGCCCTGCTACGTATATTATTCTCATCTACAATCATTTCATGTATTTGTTAATTAAAGTGAATATCAAATTTATGAAAAATATATCTTCACAGTACATTTATTAATAAATATGACTGTGACTGGCGACAATAAAGGTCTCGGGTCAAGCTGTAGAATAACAGCAATGTCTGACCCATTCCGTCGGCATTGTTTGAAATTCTTTCAAACTTTGCAGAAATGAGTGAGTACTTTTCAATTTCGCTACAAAGTCAACGAACCCTAGCACTGTTTTTTGGGACCGTAACCTCTGAGTCAGATTTCACTGTTGTGCCAATTTGCGAGTTATAATTTGCCAGTTATTATTTGACAACCGCTCATTACTGCCAGTCCTGAGAACTTAATGATTGACGTCTCATGTCTAGAATAACAATAACAAGGATGCAGATCATCACGAACGAAAAACAAAGACACGCGATATTAGAACAAGTTGTTGATGAAAATCACATGATTCTTGATGTCGAATGGTAGAGAATTCAACTTGACAAATTTCACAAAGAAGGGGAATAGTACGCGGAAAAGGGAAACGGAGATATTATTTAGATGAAGCTCGATGTAGCAGAAAACACTTCTACTGCAGTTTAGAACCAGTTAAAGTTGCCAAGACCTACGTGTTCCGCTTTTTCTGGGTGACTTGGAATACGCTGTTGGGGTGAGTTCCTGCAAATCCATTTCATCGCGTCAGTTCAAGGTTATAAATACGTTGCATTTTGATTCAGGTCGTAGGTTTTATTGTCCATCTTTTTATGGATCATACTTCGTCAGTGATGTCTTTGAATAATTTCTTGAAACACAGTCTCGTGGGTGTCATGGTCACATCGGAATTAACGAGAGTCATAACTATGCTCCTCTAGGTACAAAATGGCTCTACTAACGGCGTATTGGGGCCTCGATGGTATCCTTATTTTACTATCGTTGATCTTCGTGGCCTACCTTTAGATGACGCGAAACTTCAAGTACTGGATCAAGAGAGGGGTTATGGAGATACAGCCGACGCCGTTTATCGGAAATTTTGCAGAATGCATGTTGTTTCGCAGGTCAGCTGGCGAATTCGTCAAGGATTTGTACGACAAGGGCAAGGGTTTGAAATACATGGGCTTCTATGTATTTGACAAGCCCTTCTTATTGCTGCGGGACCCTGCGATTATAAAAAATGTCCTGATCAAAGATTTCAATTACTTTATTGACCGTTATGTCGCTGCGAGTAAAGACGATGCTCTAGGAACCGCTAATTTGTTCATACTGAAGAACCCTCACTGGAGAAGCCTGCGAAACAAACTAACACCGGTATTTAGCTCAGGGAAGATGAAAAAGATGTTTTATTTGATGGCAGCTGTTACTGAGGATTTGGAAACTCATCTTGAGGCCCTTGAATTGCATGGTAGATGCGAGTTTATCAGTTTTATACGGATACCCTTGTCGACGAACTCCTGAAGCGATCGATTTATTCCTCCTCAGGTAACGGTCGCGTAATCGAGCTGAAAGAGACCTGTGCAAAGTACACAACCGACGTGGTCGCTTCCTGCGCATACGGCCTGAACGTCAATTCCTTGAACAATCCGAATGCAGAGTTCAGAAGTTGCGGCCGGAAGATCTTCACCTTCACTTACAGACGCAGCATCGAGCTCTCAGCGTTTTTCTTTGCTCCGGGTCTCGTGAAACCGATGGGCTTCAAGTTATTTGAAAACAGTTGCTCGGAATTTCTACGGAACGCTCTATGGAGTACCATAAACGCTCGCATGCAAAGCGGTGACCATAGAAATGACCTCATCGATACTCTCATCGAATTAAGAAAAGCTCAAACTCAGACTGATATCAATGATCCCGAAGTATTCGGTGAGTTCATTATCTCGTCTTGCGATAGTGCATAGCTTTAGGTTCGCCGAATCCAGTGTACCTGGATGGTCATCTGCCCTGATGAAAGCGAAATCTTGGATTCGAAATTATAGTTATCTTAGCTAATCTCCCTCTGCATCGGGGGTTCCGACTATTTATCGGTGCTCAAACTGCGTCTATTATTTCTAGAACTCGATGGAGATAACCTGGTGGCCCAGGCTGCAGTATTCTTCACCGCAGGATTCGAGACCTCGTCGACGACGATGTCTTTCTCAATGTACGAACTGGCACTGCAGCCACATTTGCAAACTCGACTTCGAACCGAGATCACGTCCGCTCTGGAGGCAAGCAAGGAAAAGCTTACCTATGGACAGAGTCGCATCCCGCGACTACCAAATACCCGGAAGTGATCTTGTTATCGAAAAGGGTACGCCTGTCTACATCCCCATGTTCGGGCTGCACTACGATCCCGAATATTTCCCCGATCCTCAAAAGTATGACCCGGAGCGATTCAACGAAGAGAACAAACAGAAAAGGCCGTCCTGTATCTACATGCCGTTTGGAGAAGGGCCGCACAACTGTATCGGTAAGGGAACATTCCTTTTTTCTCAATTTTTTGTGAAAGATAGGATTCCTTGTCATGATTTGATTGTACATCACTCTTCTCTTTTCTAAGGCCTCCGTTTCGGACTGCTGCAAGCAAAGTTGGGCCTGATAAAGATTTTCTCCAAGTACGAGATTACCCCGTGTGATCAAACTCTGATTCCGATGCGCCTTGATCCAAAAGCTCTGGTCCTAGCGTCAGAAGGCGGTTTGTATTTGAACATGCGAAAGATTCCTACATGATCCGGCTAGGCAACGTTAACGACAAGCCGCAACCACGAGCCATAGTTTGATTCTGCAGGAGTACTGCAACTTGGGTCGAAACCTGATCGGGATCTGCCCCGCAGCCATGGGATGTTCGTCGTCAGAGAATAAGAAAATAATTGTCCTGCTTCATACACGACTCGCATTCGCTACCTTTTCATGTATTTGCAAATTAAAATAAAGTCAAATATACATCACTCATGCTATTACTATTCTCGATGCGCCTTGACCTTTATAAAACCTCTTATCCTATCGTCGCAAGGCGGTCTGTATCTGAACATGCGAAAGATTACGACAACAGCTGGGTAAGAAATGTCGAACACAATCCGTATCCAAATATATGTGAGAGTCTGATCCTACACGGAGAAACTTTCGCTAGGAAAGTTTACAATACTTGAGAGTGATCTTGGGATATACCCGCATTTTCGGTAATATTACCAACCGTTATGGTACACTTTGTTGCCGAAAACTACCGAAATATCCCAGATCCGACTACAAAGTTTACCATACTCGCTGGTAATATTGCCGAAAATGCGGGTATATCCCAAGATCACTCGCAAGTATTGTAATATTTCCTAGGAAAAGTTTCTCCGTGTTCGGAAGTATACGCTGCTTGAACACCATTAGGGTCTGCCATATTTATAGTCATAATTCAATGCCAAATGGTCAATGGATAGAGAAAACATAGGTACCCTAGTAACCAAATTTTGTAAGAACTTAGACAATCCTCTTTCGCACGCATCGTTCGGCAGATTTGCAGCAGACTTGTGAATGAATCTTGCAAGAAACTTGGACAATCCTCTTTCGCAAGCATCTTTCGGCAGATTTGCAGCAAACTTTTGTATGATCATTTCAAAAGACTTGAAATAATCAACATCTTGCGCAAGTTCATAGCATGCATGCGGAAACAGACTACTAGTGTCTCATATGTAAGCATCTTGCAAGAATCTTCCAAAAACCTTGCAGCAGATGGTTACTAGGGTACATATAGGAAGTAAATTAATCGAATATGTTATCAGAAAAGTATACTGCAAGAAATAACGCTTGAAATGTATTATTCATTTACAATTTTTTGGTGCCTATTTATAAGTGGAAATAACGAAAATAACAAAACGAATAGTTCTTCATGACTGCAGCAGTAGGCACAAAAGAGGCTCGTATGAAAGTATTGCCGGTAAACAGGATATCAAAAAGAGCCAAACGTCACAATATAGTAATTAACATTCGTGTTCTAGATTCAAGTTGTGGACTGAAAATAAGTACCCATAATGTAATCCCGGACGTGTTTCGTGCATGCAATACTTCTTCTGCGTTTATCGCTGTTCCAATTAGTATAATTTCGTTCGTTGGGCGTTCCTCAAGAGTCGTATAGCATGATTAAAAAGTTTTAATATCATCAAACAGTTACGTAAAATAATTAGTAACAAATATAACCTTCTGACTCCGAATTTCATTTTATCGAGTCAAATCAACATAATTATCGCCTAAGCTCAAGGATTTTTAATTTCAGTATAAAATTAGAGTCAGAAGATATAGCTGGACCCTAATTACGGATAACTGATAAGTATAATTCATATTCTCTCCTTGTTTACACATTATAATGTATATGCATTATGAATATAAAAGATAAAAACATAAAACAATAATGATATCACTGATATACATTTTCAACATATTTATTCAAATATTCGTAGCACTATCTATACAATTGATACAATGACTTGTGTTCTTTTCTCTTTTTTTTTTATTCATTTATTTATCCACTTATGTTGGCCTTTTGTGTATTTTTTTCTTTTTTTCTTCTATCAATAATGCTCCGTAGATGCTAGAGGACGAAAAATTTCACGCGGAAACTACGTTATATAGGTATAATTTTGGGACGTACACGGGAATAATATACTAATATCTTCGCGTAGTACAGGTATAGCCACTATACCTATATAAATATATATTATATACATATATATTTATATATGTTGATACGTACATCGTCTTTTACTTTATTCACTTATTTTCATTTATAAAAACTGATGATAATATAATATTGTAATTTTACATTTATATAATAATATATATACTATATAGAATTTAGACGACTACTACATGGAGAAAAAAAAACATCAACCAGTGATGCGCAGGGCATTAATGTAGTCAATGTAGTACTCAGAAGCATACATTATTCAATCAAACATCACGGATTACTTCTACGACAGCAATAGTTACTTTCGTCACATAAATACGTACTGTTAGAAACTGTAGTGGCAGATGATTCGCACATCACGGCAAGAGCAGCAATAGTTAATCTACAAACATCGTTCACTAATGTCACAACGATAACCAGTCGTGTCATAACCTCACGCGCAATCGTACTGCGCATGGTTTGCAATAATGAAACTAAATTGAACAGTTAGGCTGACATCTCATATAGTGAGGTTATGTCATATTATAAATAGTAGTTGCTAAACTTACCTTAAAATATTAAAATTAAACAAACAATTAGTTTTAAAAACACTTAGGTGTAATATTATGTCACATATTTTTAATTAATAACGTCAACAACAAAATAATTCTTACGCATGTGACCATGGTAATTCTAGTGGGATCGGGATGTCTTATAGTGGAGGATGCGCAGTACGATTGCGCGTGAGGTTATGACACGACTGGTTATCGTTGTGACATTAGTGAACGATGTTTGTAGATTAACTATTGCTGCTTTTGCCGTGATGTGCGAATCATCTGCCACTACAGTTTCTAACAGTACGCATTTATGTGACGAAAGTAACTATTGCTGTCGTAGAAGTAATCCGTGATGTTTGATTGAATAATGTATGCTTCTGAGTACTACATTGAATACATTAATGCCCTGCGCATCACTGGTTGATGTTCTTTTTTCTCCGTGTACCACGAAGAAGCTGTTCAGTTATTTCTGCGTCGACGTGGCGAACTGTTTGCTATACATACAGAGCGATTCTCTGGAAAGTAACGCACCTAAAAGGTAGGCAAGCGCGAGACGTCTGCATTGAGCAGCTCAAACATCGACGATTGGGTTTTATTTCCCACGTAATAGAATCGCTCCGTATAATATACATGAATCAATCATACTTCGAATTCCCTACATATAGTACATGTATGTATATTCATATATATATATATATATCATTAATGACATCTGGAAACAAAACGGAATGATAAACATGAAATCAATCGAATCCACGCTACCTATAATTATTAATTCCATACCTCGTTATGAATATATGATCAAGCGATTACTGACTGTCGAGAGGCAGCGTGAATATTTGGCTTTTCTGCATGTACGGAGTACGTAGTCCACAGCAGATAGAGCTGATGTATCGTTAACAAGAATTTATCAGTCACATAATATATATGAGCAAATTTGAATCGACAATGTGATAATGATTTTGGATCACTGATATATGTAGATATTAAGATTCTTGTGTATTATGTGATATAGTATACGTCGCCTTTTATATTCATTGCCGAAAATTTCTACTCTCATGTTTTTTGGACTCGTTAAATAAATATATATTCCGAGGAGACGCTCAGTGCTAGCCAAAATTTCAGACTGATAATGAACGTTACTTTGATTAACGATCAAAATTCGGACTTTCGTATAAGAATTGAATGAAAATGAATGAATAAATACAGCGAGAACCAAAATTCAGAAGGAGCAGAACTCATAAACGCAAAATGTAGAACGGTCAAAATCTCGAATGATAGAATCTTCATGAGCTCCTAAGTATTATGAACTACGTCGACATTCTTCGTTGATTCTTCAAAATTAGTTGCTATATAAGTGTTGCAGCATTTTCGCTATTTCGGCCTGTCTATAATATGTTTAAGCGATTCGAGATTCTGACCACTTGAGTTTTTGACCTTTCGTTTAAACGAATTAGAATTTTTGAGTGGTCCTCAGATCTACTATTCTATACGAAGAACAGTCCAAATCTCGTATATTTGATATTTTCACTAATTCGATATTTTGCCCTTCGTGTTCTCCATTCTTAAATTGGTTTTTCGATGAAAATTGTTTATGATATTTCCATATTCATAATGATCTTCTGTATACTTCATAGAGTATCGTAATATTGCCTGTTCTCAATCCTGCGTTTCGCTAATTTTTTTGAAATTTTTTTGAAATTCGAGATTTCAGCAAGTTTACGTCTGGACTGTCGCAATTGTTCCCCCACCCCTAATCATCAGTGTAATTTGGTTTTCAAAAATTGAAAAGCATTTGTATCCAATGTTGTGAATATGTAGTACGTATTGAAATCGGCTGCTAGCCGAGTAGTGGAGGTCAAATAAAAATGTTGTATGATTACAATGACGGTGAATCAAAATCTTCGTTTACCACATAACATCGATAATCGTAATGATATCGTCATTATATTCCTTTGATTTCAAGTGTATAAAATCTTACCCTTCTCATAAACCTTTGGTTCCTATTATCTTACAATAATTTTTTTTCGTTAAACAGTCGAATAGATATGATTTGTTGTCAGGTGATTATACATATAGGGTATTTGGGCAACAATGACCGTTTGATAAATTTGTCCCATATTTCTTACGTATATCTACCCAGGCAGCAAACTTAGCATATTTACGTTACCGCGCGATATTACACTGTAAAATTATTGGTACACTAAACGTAATGGATTCTGAGCCGGATGGTGTTCGACAATCGAAGAAACAGCCAATCGGCGCTCTGGATTTTTGTAGTCCAGAGCGCTGATTGGCTGTTTCACCTATCTAGATCACACATCCGGCTCAGAATCCATTACGTTTAGTGTACATACCAAAGTTTATGTAAGTTTCATGTAACATTCATGTATCGCAGTAATCTTTCAATACATCAGAGATGCGCTTGACACATAACACTGCAGTACCTGTACCTATGGCAAAGGCAGTACATTGTTATGTAGCGTTGACATCACACAGTTCTTTGAGCAGTGCCCAAGTTTGATGCAGCTGTAGTATAACAATGATGTCGCAGTGTTATAGGTATATATGAGCGGTAGGTTATGATACATAAAAAAAAGTGTTATGGGTTCCCGGTCTATAATGTCCATATATATTTCTACATTTATTACATAATAATTCATGTCGATCATTGCTCGCCTGCGAGCATAGCAATTTTTTACTCTATTTTATTCATTTCTATTTATTCATTTATTATTACTATTATATATATATATATTTTGTTTTTTGTCTTGCATCAGTTAATCGGTTTTTAATAATTACGTATCAATAAATCGTTATGATTATGCCGTATTCTTAGATACCTGTTACTTGTTATACATAATATTATAATTCTAACGTTAAACGTAGATATGGAAGTTTATAATGTAATATGAAATCGCAGCATATATATACGTATATTATATACATAGAGTATTTGATTAGATTTCTTTCACCAATATATATACCCAGACAGCATGAAACTTCAAAATATGTCCTATGGATGTCCTACGGACATACCGACGTCCCATGGATGTGTTATGGATATCTTTTGAACTTTGATGCTGTCTGGGTATATATATATATAGGGTATGGGTATATATAGTTTCATATCTGGGAAAGTATATAATTACGCGAGTTTTTCATATATAATAGGTAATTGACTGACATGAAATACATATCCAATGTTTGCGTGAATGAATAATAATCAGTTTACTGTACACATAGTTCAATAATACATGATTGTTACGTTACAATACATAGATCATATATAGTTTAGCCCACGATGCGGGAACACATTTAGGCCAATAATTTTAGAAATAAGAAACCCAAAAATGAATTAAAAAAAAAAAAATAATAATAAACACATAACATCATATCTACGAGGACAGTTTATGAGGAGAAGATAAATAAATAATGACAAAGATCAGGCACAGATAGTGTTTAATAATATGTATAGTTGGTTATAACTTGTATTTTTTAGTTTTATTTTTAATTGTAAATCCTAATTTGGCCGATTTTAGCTTCGATTTTTTGAATCTGTAGAGATATAATCGATGGAACGTTTTTTTTTTTTTTCTTTTCTTGTAAAAAAAACTTTTCTGTTATTTATTCATTTATTTATTTATCTATTTATTTTATTTCCTTTCTTTCGCATTTATTCAATGGATATTTATTTATATATATCGGGCATTTCATGCTAAATCTGGTCCGCGATTTGTTGTTTCATTCTTCTGACTCTAAATAGCAAACAGAATTTTTATCAGATTTTTCAAAATGAATTTGAGCGTGTAGAATGAATTTTCAAAGCTTTTTTTTTTCAACACCTCGATGGCCGTGATCGAAAAATCTGAAACAATTTGACAAAATTCTGTGTGAGAGATGACGATTTTTGGTCCAAAATTCTTGATGTCTGGTATTTTGCTGCAACCTTTTCTTTAGCTTTTGAATCAAAATTTTACGTTGATATTCCAGAAAAATAAACGTTGGTGTTGAAAAAAAACTTTGAAAATTCATGATGCGCTAAAATTTATTTAAGAAAATCTTGAAAAAATTCTCATTGCTATTTATAGTCAGAATAATCATACAAAAAATCACGGACCATATCTGAGAGGTTGAGTGTCAGGACCAGGTCGACTTGGCATGGAATGCCCTATATATATATATATATATATATATATATATATTTATTATGGTACCTTATTCACGTAAAATAATATCGAATTACTCGAAATCTCAAACATACAGTATATATATGTATATTATATGTTTAAGTAATGTGTAATAAAAATCGACTATATTATTATACGATCTAAGTCAAAATTCGTCCACAACGAAAGAGAACTTCAACAACAACGATCATTTTTATTGGGATGATAAATCGATTGGAAAAAAAAGAAAATCAATAATTGTTATAGTACCTAATCATAATAATAATGATAATAATAATAATAATAAGAATAATAGGAATAATAATAAGAATAAGAATGATAAAAATGCCCAAATAAAATTGGGTAAAAATAACGTAAGACTAGAGTTCAACAATACATGCGTTTTGATCGCCGTAAAGACACATCGATATATATAGAGTATAAAAATATAAACATCAAAAGAGACAAAAGCACGCAGTATTAGACGTATTACAGATATTGTTATAGATATTTCGGAGAAATGATGTCCTTGGGGAAGAAAAAGAAAAAAAAATTAAATACAAAATATACTACATATATACAGGGTGAGTCTCTTCAAAGGTCTAAAATGGGTGGGACTTACTTGCGGCAAAGGTACGCCGTGATTCGTGATCAAGTATTGCTGCCCTATCCCCACCCGCGATAATTGTTTACATGATTGGCTGAATGCGTAGGTAAATTGGCCTTCGCCGTAAGTAAATCCCACCCATTTTCGACCTCAGAAGAGACTCACCCTGTATATGTATAATAAAACATTAACTATTCGTGTTGTTTTTGTTTCCTTATCAAACCGAAAATCTGAAGCTATAGGTATAGTAGAAAAAAAAAAGTTTGCTGCATATCATTCATATCATAGGTGTGATCAATAATCTTGTATTATGATCACTTCATATAATTATGAGTAGACAGAATTGATCACATTATAATAATTATATTTATGTATATTTATATTAGATATATAAATATTGTATATGGGGCATTCTAGCTCAACTCAACAAGCCATCGACACTCATGTCTTCGTTTTTTTTCCGAAAAAACATATGTTAAAGTTCAAGCAAAAAGAGAACGTTTCTTTGAATTAGAGGTCTTGCATTCAATTTTTGACAGTCACACATTTTCAATGCATTTATAGGCGGCGGATAATTCAATTTTCTATCGAATGTAAATACAGAATCCCCGAAGAAAATGTTAGATATACAAAACAACCGTTACCCTATCAATTTTAAATGACGTGAGATTAATTGTAGAATTTTCGAATCATTTTCGATCCAATTTTGGTCGATATAAAAGTTTGGAATGAAACAGATATTTTTACGTCAAAGTGAGGAAAACATCATTCAGAATAGCTGTATCCACTGATTTATTCTCTCTACCGTTCCACTACCTACGACATAATTATTCGAATCGAGAAATTGTGGAAAATTATCAATTTCGGAAATAAAGCGTAGCTCTGCAACATTTTGACTTTTATCAACCAAAATTGGGTCGGGTGGGGGTCAAAATTTCGAAAGACCAATATTTTGAATTTTAAAATAGCGATGGTACGAAATTCAAAAAGGCCAGTTTAGAGAAGGCCTATCAAGTAGTAACTAAAAAATTAGGTATATCGAAATGTAGAAAGATATTTGTACTAAAATAAAAAATTGGAACGGTCAGAATTGCGAAAGACGAAATATCTTATTGAAAAGATAACGAAACGTCTGATAATTCGAATAGTTCAATATTTCGAATTGTCGAGACTTCGAATCTTCACGTATTCGAATATATTTTAGCGACAGACCGAAAATTCGAAAGGTCAGAATCTCGAATCTTTCATACGGTTTTCTGGATGATGTTTCAATAAACAATAAAAATTTGGATTCAAATTCATCCACGCAAAGAAAATACGTTCGAAATATTATTTCTGGTACACGTGTCCGTAAAGTACGTACTTTAGGGACTGTTCTAAGTGCGTAAAGTTTGATTTTACGGACCCAAAATAGTCCGTAAAGTACCACCTTACGGACACGGGTACCAAAAAATAGTGTTCGCTCCACGGCCCTAAAGTCGGATTTACTTGACCGAGTGGGGGATTTCGCATCCTCGGACCGGCTGCGCCGGTCCTCGGACGCACAATCCCCACTCGGTCCGTAAAATCCGACTTTAGGGCCTAGGACCGAAAAGCACTATTTTCGAAATTTAAATCTTTCGAGATTTTGGTCTTTCGAACTTCTGGTCTCTAAAGATTAAAAATTTAGAAATATTGACTTTATACATTTATATTTTCTACATTATACTTATTCAGAGTAAAAATTATCAGAAAATACATTTTCGAATAAACCAGCGTTCTGACAGGTAACCGCCTGCTGAATAAGTCATTCGAAGAAATGATCTTTCGAAAATAAGAATTTCGAATTAATTTGTCTCTCGTTATTTTTGTATCCAAATTTTTAATATTCGAATTTTTGGCCGTTCTGAATTCTGATCTTTTCAAATATCGACCCCCACCCTATCTAACATTTTCCTCTACAATTCTGTACTTACATTCGATAGAAAATTGATTTATCCGCCGCCTATACATTCATTAAAAAAATGCGTGACTGTCAAAAATTGAATGCAAGACCTCTGACTCAAAAAATCATTCTCTTTTTGGTCAAACTTCAACATATTATGTGTTTCGATAAAAAAAAAAACGAAGACATGAGTGTCGATGGTTGGTTGAGTTGAGCTGGAATTCCCCATATATGTTTAATGACTTACTTTTATTCTCCAACATTTATAAAAAGAATTACAGATAGGTTTTTCTTTTTAATTTATTCAATTTTTTTCTCCTTTCTATTCCGTTATTATTAATATTATTATTATTTTTTTTTGTTTGTTATGTTTGATATACGATCATTCAATGGCAGCTCTGCTATGATTATGGTTACGTATATATTACGATCGGAATTATACTATACGTACGAAACAGGCCCATTTTTCGCCTAAGACGTTGTTAATTATTAAAACATTCTTTTTTTCTTCTCGTTCCTCTTCTTCTTCTTCTTTCACTTCACCCTGATGGAAAATATGGATCCGATTATTTTTTGTCAATTTTTCCCAAGTCCAAAAAACTCTATATGAATTTGAATATCCCATGAACTCTGATTACTTCCAAAATCTATTATAATAGGTATTATATTTAATAAGTATTCTTAAAATGTTCTCAAAATTGATATCGTAATAGTTACATTTAATTGATATTTCCCTCATTGTCAGAGATTTGAAAAACAGAAAAAAATTACGAGTTAAAACTTTTCAAAATAAATTATAGTTTTAAAAATATTTCAGAGGTTTTTAATTCTTGGAGTTTTTTTTTTTTTTTTTTATAGATTTTTAAATGATGGAATATATTTTCGCTAATTTTTTTTTCTTCTTTTTTCATTTTGCATGCATGAAGTTGTTCTGTAAAGTTATTCATTCTTACACGGTTTTTTATTTGGTGTGATAATTGGATTCACAGATATTGCGACACTCGAAAATTTTGGAAAAACGATTTTTTTTTCTTTCGAAATTCCGATCCGCCAACGGGTGATAATATACATATAATATATCGTACTATGTATATACTAGAGATATACATTATACAGGTACATACCTATTATACGATGTGTACATTGCATATATAATATAATATAATATAATATAATATAATATAATATAATATAATATATATAATATATATATATATATATATATATATATAACGAACAACATTAATATGATTATTAATTATACTACGCGTTATTAATTGGACAATAAATAAAATAATCTATATGATATCGATAATTTATCTCTTCTATTCTTATTCCGTCAACTCGGAATTGCAGGAGAAAAAAATAACTCGACGACGTCCAAATTTGGACAAAGACTAATTTTGGTATATCGATCGAGAGGCCGGAGTCTATATAATCGAAATTTTAAGCCAACACAGATATTCTCCAGGTATCCCAAAATTTTAGCAAAATATTAGCTAAAAAATGATTAGCCTCATTCGCTGTCAATGAAATAAAAAATTCTCTGAATTTTTCGAACTCAAAAATCCAAAAATCGGTAATCAATTCATTCGGACTACGTATAAATCCACAAATTATTGTGACCATCGTTATTTCAATAT
The DNA here is from genome assembly GCA_963992785.1 of Tenthredo livida. Classification (NCBI taxonomy): domain Eukaryota; kingdom Metazoa; phylum Arthropoda; class Insecta; order Hymenoptera; family Tenthredinidae; genus Tenthredo; species Tenthredo livida. Next base: position 42,651,597 of record OZ023065.1, read on the forward strand.
TTTTTGTAAAAAAAGCAACTTTTCCATCAAAAACTACTCTTACTTGCTTGGACTAAGAAAAAATTCTTAGATTCCCTGGATTTGCCCAAAAGTACTAAAGAGGTGAAAAAACAGAAATCAACGAACTGATGTCATGATTTTTAACTGCAGAATTTTTTTTTGAGAAATTCTTCGGAGACGAAACTCTCCGAGTGTTGTGAAAAAAAAACAAAAAAAAGAAGATGTCAGCTTAAATAACTTTGATTCAAACTCGACCCCTCTCAGCTCCCTTCTCCCTCCTCTCTCACCTTTGACTTTCGATAAAAATGACCCGCCTCCATTGACCCATAATAGCTAATTAAATATTCTTTCTAACAATTAAGATCCGTCTATCACTTGAATCCGTCGTGATTCGGGTAGTGCGATCGCTGGGGCGAAAATTGTGCATCACTCGTCTGCCTCTTGGGCCTGAAACTCGCTGCTAACGAGGAAATCCAACCACCTTGCAGTTGCTGTTGCTGTTGCTGTTGTTGTTGTTGTTGTTGTTGCTGCTGCTGCTGTTGCTGTTGTTCGTTTAAAGGCCCGCTGTTACTTCTGACGCTATCGATACTCATCCCGGATTTGAACCGCGAGAATATACCAGCGCTGTACTTCTTCGATGTACCCGGAGACGAGAAAGCGAAGGTTTTCTTGCACACCTTTTCCGCCTCTTTATGGAGCATGGAATCAAGGCTTCCAGTGTGCTGGAGCTCCTCGGGATCTTTGTCCTTCTGTGATCCGAGGAAGATCGTCTCGTTTTGCTTGGTGATCTTCGTGATGTCTTCCATACTAGCTGAGCTTCTCCGAATTTCAACCTTCCCTATATCCTGGTCTAGGACGTTTGTGCTTGTGCTTGGATTCAGCACGATTTCTGGCTTAGTTCTCGCGTTATGAACGCCCTTAAATTCAGCGCTGAATTTCAAGCCCCGCTGTTCATCCTTCGGGCTTGTACAAAGCTGCGCTTTAACAGTCGCCAACTTTCCCTCAGGGTTTGAAAAGTTCCTCTTGTGTTTAGCCAACGTCACATCAGCGTCGGTGACTGGTATGGCTTCGAGAGATACCGAGGGGCGTTTTTCCTTGGCGAACACCGTCTTCCACCCCTTGTTTTTACTCTCCTGAGATTTCCTGGTCTTAGGTAACGTCGTGGCGCGTTTATCACCGCCAGAAATACCCTCGGCGTTTAATACTTCGGCGGTTTCCTTCACCTCCGTAACCATCTGCGTCTCCTTAGCCTCCTCCAGGACCTTATCTACCTTCGCAAGGTTGCACCGTTTGCAAACCAACGCGTTATGCCTCGCAGAACTACTCCCAGTCAGGGAATTGCTCTTGTTCAAGGTCTTCCCTGTGCTCTTTGTCGTCTGCTTGACACTCGGCGATTCCCTCGAGTCAAAGCTTATGCTTAATCTGTCGGTAAATGTCCTAAGCCTCGACAGCAACGACTTGTGATTATTAGGGGTGGATTTGTCCCGCTCATCACCGCACGAACAGTTACCAACCCCGTCGTTATTCCGTCTCAACGACATGTCGGGATGTATATTCCCGTTGCCGTTACCCTCGACGACGACTTCGTCCCTTTCGAGTTCCTCTAGGATCCTGAAATCGTCGCCTGACCTTGCGCTAGCTGGCGAACTCATATCACTGCTGAGATTATCGCCTCTGCTACGCCGCATCTCTCTATCAAATTCCCGGTCATGTTCACGCATGGCTTTGGCAAGTTCGTAATGGTGATAATCGAGGGTGCTTTTTTCTCTGCTTCCCTTCCTGCTACCAGGGTAGCTTTTTCTACCCGTCATACTTCCCTCGGTTGATATCTTGAACTTTAATGTCTTCTCGCTTACCTCGACTTCCGTGGCTGTTTCAGGGTCTGAACTCTCGGCAGTCTCCACTTCCTCTATGGTCAGATTCTCAGTCGAATCTTCGATCGATCTTGACCTCGACCTTATCGTACTTGCCGATCTTTTTGAACGAACACTCTGCGCCGATGACGATTTCACCACGTAGGTTGACAATGAGGTTGTATTCGATTCCCCCAAATCGACGATACTCTTGCGGTGAAGACGCTCGTCTTTCGCCGCCTCGTTCAATCGCCGGTAATATTCCAGAGCGTCGCGTACCGGTCGAATGATGAATTCCTTAAAAGAAACGTAGGCATGAGTCGTTATGAACAATTTATGCGATACTTGGCCCACAGTGAGCGAAAAGAGACATTCTAATGCTCACCTGTAGTTCGGGGAGAAGTTCTCCCAAGGCTTCGAAGAGCGGCAGTAATACAAGTCCGATAAAACTGCACTGGGATGACGGCTTGGTGACCTTGTCTCTGTCCATGAATGGCGTGACTGGAAGTCCTTCGAGTTTTTCAGCGTCACTTTGCTTGAAGAATTCTTGAAGTAGTCTGTCCAGCCAGGGCTCAGCTACGTCCATTGGCCTTGCCTCGTTGCTGATGTCGGCTACCTTGATGAGAACCATAGTCAACTGTGGGAGACGAAGTACAACATGGTGTTAACGATCGTCGATTACACAAATAGGATGAAGAGCAATTCGAGGAGGCAGATGGTGCCGGTTGAAATCCCCTTTGGTCTTTCACGTTGAGGATACTTTCACGAGTACAAATGTTCCAGATCGAGTTGGTACTCCAATATCTTACCAAGTTGGTGTGCGTTTTGTTCGAATAGTCGAATTCTGGTGTGGTTTCGGTGAACTGTCCGAGTATCTCGTTGTGCCTTGCCATATCCGTTGCAAGTATGCACCGTATGATGCCCTCGCGAACTGTCCTGAATGTACCGGCATCTAGGGAAGCTAGGATGTTGCATTCCGGTGATTCAAGAACGCGAAAAGCGACCGAACAGTGATGATTCTCGAGAGGAGATATGTCGTTGTAACGGAGGGCCAATTCCGTGCGTGCATTTATCTGGTAAATATTGTTGTAACCAGGGTGATCAAGATCGTGACAAATGCACGATACTAAAAGTACGAATACTTCAAGGTCGCCGATCTTTGATGGAAGATTTGCCGCCCACGCTATCGCGTACATCTGTAACGAGACAAGTTCTTCGTAAAGATAAAAGGGATCAGAAAGATCGTATCAGACGATCGTGAAGCTCCTACCATTTGTGCAACGCAAAAGCAATGTCTGAAGTTGTGGAAAGGAACTTCGTTATAGTTGTTGTATACTTCGTACAAAAAGTTTCTCAGCGTAGACAGAGGTATGGCAAATTTTTCTAGCAGATCAAGCTCGACGAACATCGCCTGAAGCATGAGAAGAAGTTCCTCGTCTTCCCACTGCCGAGCATCAAAACCGGGAGAACGAAGCCATTGGCGAACACTCGAGGATACTGATACGTCGCTGTAATGTGAAATCGAATAATAATTAAAACCAGCTATCTCAAAGGTGTGGAGTAGTTTATTTTGCCTCATTCACTCTAAAAGAGAGAGAGAGAGCGGGAGAACGTATTTGCAAGATCGATCAGGTTCCAGTTTTAGACATTTAGAACCTTGACGGTGTCAGGATGTGGGGAATATACTTCCGTGTGGCAATTGACGAAATTCAGAAACAGAATTTGCGTCATATGCCAAAACTCTCTATAAGACTATATACAGAGGCGTCAGAGATAGCCAGGAGGTGCAGGAATCTGAATTTTCTGGAGCTTTGGATCGATCTGCGGCTGCCAGCCTCCAGGTTATATATAACCAGCGGGATACTGGGAAATACGCTTTAGTATAACAAGGGCGAATCATATTTGATTAATGTTCTTATTGGAACAGGCCGTTATACTATGCAGATATCTCGGATGCTTCTGTAAGTCCGAGTGAGTAGGGGTTCTGCTTGGTCGACAAAATTTTCGATTATTTAACAAGAAGAGGATAAAATGAAGAAAATTCAGCCTTCGACCTTCCAAACTGTTTTATCCCGTCGTTTATAACAACCCTGAAGAGCGTTGTTTGATCAAATTTCGATCAACACCCCAGATAATATACTCGAATATCGCGGAATGCTTTCGGATTGATTCAGCGAGCCACGTGATTGATAATTCCTCCTTGAATTTGTGCATTGAATTACGGGAACACCGGCCGATAATGCCTCTTTGCGGCTTCAATGGCATTGTCACACGTAGCTGAAAGCGTTGTGATAATCGAATACAATTCGGCATCGATCATCAAAAGGTTGAATTCTATCACTCTAGGTAATACTTGCTTCCGAAATACGGTTTAAAAATATGCGAGTGAGGAAAACGTGATATGATGAAAAAAAAAAAAAATGAAACTATTGACTGGTTCAAAAAGAACGACGCAATCAACGCCCGACAGTCAACCTGCAAAAATTGCATAGAACAGACAGCACTCGGAATCGTATCCATGCCCATTCGTGCTCTGGCAATAACCATTTGCAACGATAAACCAGGCTTTATGAGTAAACTAACGCGGTAGAACGGGCTGCTTAACGCACCGTGGAAAGTCCGCGCAAACTCGAACGAGCGAAACGTACCGAGAGAATCGCATTCTGCCATGAGCAAAACGAACGTTGTTCTGCAGGATTTACATTAATGCTATCTAGGTGCGGACACGCCTGTATGCAGCACGGGGGTATCTATTAATGCCGTTGTCACAGACGAGTGGGATTTGTTGATATTGCTAATATTTAACGATATTCGTTTTTCCTTTTTTTTTTTTTATATCCAACTAGAATTTAGTTATAACGGCTAGCAACAGCGTCCAGATTTCGGTACCATCCGAGACTGTCTGGTTTTGACAGAAATTAAAATTTGTCCCCGTCAGCTCGGAAGGGGTTAATTTTAATGCTACCCTTAGTCCTGATAAGGAAGGGTCGAGATGAGCTTTTAGGTACGTGAGTATTAGTCCAACGCGGTCCAACCTAGTGTGTGTATTCCTCATCACCCCTTTGTGGTACAAATTACTCGAATGTCTCACGATTGGAAGTCCAATTTCTCTAAAGAGACATTAAAATTGATTGCTAACCGGGGTAGGAATAGAGGGTCTAGTTTGACCCTCTGCAATCTCGATCCCTACATTTTTCAGTTTTGACGGAAAAAGTATAATTCTGTTTCAGTATAGCCGGGTCCTGGTTGAGGACCCAAATGTAGAAATCAGAATCAACATTCCCATATCTTACCAAGTTTCGAATTCTATTGAAAACTTAAACAGTCTGTGAAAAATCAACCCGATGGTCAATTCGTTGACTTTGAATTCATCAAGAGCTGTAAATCCAGACCAGAATCACGAAGCCTCTCCGAATTCTAGGATCCAGAGGTCCGAACCAGAATTTCAAAAGTCCAGTTTGCCCCTAAATTTGTGCAAAACGTGAATAACCCTTTTTCTCTTTAGGCGCGAATCAGAATTTCAGTACATGCACAATCCTACGATCAAATTGAAATTCACAATTTCGAGTCTTCAAAATAATTTTTATATAACGAAAGCATGTTTTCCTCGCTTTTTGATGCCTCTGTATGGGACCTAAAGTAGTACTTTCAAGTCCTAGGACTTTTCGTGCCACATTTAAGTCCTAGGACTTAAAAGTACTACTTGAGATCCTATACAGAAACATCAAAAAGTCGCTAAACATGGCTTTGTTATATAAAATATGGTGTGTACCAAGGCTAAGTAGGCTTTTGACCTTGTGTGGTTGCAGTACTCGTCTTTGGCTCGCAACGCACTCGTCTTCGACTCGTGCTAGCCCGCCTCTGACTCGTACTGCAAACTCCATACTCGGTCTAAAAAATCCCACTTTACGCCCTTGGTACACAATATACTATTATAATGAAGCTATAGCATTTCTAGGCATTCGTAGAAACGAACATGCCTTGGACTTTCGATTATTGATTTTCAGACGTGTCACTGTGTTTATTAACTTGAATTTCTCAATAAAAATGTATATTTGTTACATATACCAATACAACAGTTGATTGATTAGGACGAAGAATCCCCTTCGGTGTTTGTAGACATTCTATAAACGAGTATTTTCATTGTTTTCTCTGTTCATCGAATGAAACTGCAGGTATGAAACTTCCATAATGGAAATATAATCTTATATCTACCAACTGGTAGAAGAGTGAATCGACTTTTCTTTCTATCTGCGAAAAGAAAGTCGAGTCTTTTCAAAGTCACTATAGTCACTTCATATTATTTTTGACAAATATCCGTAAAGGCTCGTTGATATCCCGACAAATTCAATAATCGTGTTCTTCCTTCAAAACTAGAAAGTGATAGACGATTACATAAATTTATCGATTTTACGAATGTGAAAGGCCGAGGGTCAGATCCAGGTTGATTCGATATGAAATACCCCCTGTACATTGGTATATCTGTACAATACAGTACTGCAAAACGTATAGCGACCGTTATGACAGTTAGGAAATAACTTCACCGTAGCTTGGAAATTGCTGCTTCTATGCAGAATACTTTGTTCAAGACTTCGTTACTAACTCCAGCAGTAGGAACTAGGTATGCACTACTAGTTCCATCTCTCTGTGCGAATTGTTTTCAGGAACCGAAACACGCTGTCATGTCGTATTTCTCGCATTTCAGTTTTCCTGTCTAGTCATTCATTCAATAATAATTGTATTGCAGATGAATTCACATACTTATGAGTAATTCGAGCTTTTTTGCAATATGCATGAAAATTTGAAAATCAAATGCGTCAGGGAAAGCAATTGGGAATATTTCAGCTCCATAACTGCGATGGAACGATTTCACCGTAATTCACTATAGAATTGCACTTTACCATGGGCAGTATATTCCACTATGTAATTTTCGCGTACCTACATGGTAATCAACTAGCTAGGAGAATATCGCACCTCCGGTTCATCGATCTTGACCAAACTTATAGGGGTGTTTCCTTGAGCCAAAATATCAAGTACCTGCTGAATAACTCTCCGGAATGGGCCCTCACTCTATCAAATAATTTAAATGTACAATAGAAATCAGCGTAACCTGGGTTTACCCCAATTGCCAAGAAATAACCAGTTTTTGTGCTGCGTTATGAGATTCGCCCGGGAAAAAATGTTCAGACATGATCATGCCTGTTCATGTACGATCAGGCCTGAAATTAGACATGATCATGCCTGTTCATGTCTGATTATGTCTGCTGCCAGATATGATCATGTCTGTTCATGTATGATCAGGCCTGGTGCCAGACATGATCATGCATGATCATGGATGATCACGGCTGATGCTCTAAATACGTACATGCCTGATCATGCATGGCCATGCCTGTTCATGTCTGATTGTGCCTGGAAGGTTAAAAACCTCCAGCTCCGATCAGGCCTGATACGTTGGTTCATATCTGACTGAACATGAACAGACATGATCATGTCTGGCATCAGGCCTGATCAGACATGAACAGGCATGAGTCTTCAGACCTGATTAGGCCTGATCATGCCCGGTCATTTTTCATGTCTGATCAGGCCTGATGATTTTTTTCCCGGGTGTACATTGCACTGAATATTTATAAATATTTATCATTTATTGTACATTCAAGTAAATTGATAGAGTAAGGGCCCATTTCGGTGAGTTATTCAGCAGGTACTTGATATTTTGGCTCAAGGAAACACCCCTACAAGTTTGGTCAAGATCGATGAACCGGAGGTGCGATATTCTCCTAGTAGGTCTACCCAGTCCATTGGAACCCAATTAATTTCATTATTATAGTTAAAATAAATTGGAGTAAAATTTTCCGAATATGTATTTCAAAGCCTCACTTTCGAATCAGACCTGCGATGTGAATCCATTCAGGATTCGTATGCTCGGTTCTATCCAATTTACACAGGCATCACATCTGGGATTACCTCGCAGGTTGGGTTAATTAAATAAGACTATGTATGTACCCTCAATGTGCGAGCGGATTATTCAGGATGACGTATTAGCCGTTGGGCGTTAAAAGGCTTGGGTACTCCTCACTTAGGTCAAATCCTAAAGGGTGAAGACCACACTCAAAGCTATGGCAAGTATCCATATAACAATAGCATGGCATAATCTCTAATCTCGTAGGATAAGGTCTGGCTCCTTTTTTCCCTCGATTTATATTATCAATATATTTCCAAGTCACGTTTTTATCATAAATTTCACCCCATGCACACACTCGTGCGATTCCTACATTTTACCTGCACCGACCACGTACATATGTGTACTTAAGTATAACCGCACACATATGCCGCACCTTGCTCATTTAACTTGACTTTAATTTACTTTATCGTCGATCCCTAGCGGCCTTGCGGCCGCATTCTACACCGCAGGATGAAGGTATGGGTTTCATCGCGTTACTTACACCCGCAAGGTCTTATTTTGAAGTTTACAACTCCCTTACGGAAAACTTGCATGAGCTTTCAGTTTCGTATATGAAAGTCGTATCGTTTTTATCAGTTAGTTAGCTTCTTCCCACGTAGCCTCGTAGCACTCTTTTTATTATTATTATACCTATCCTGGTTTCGTCGTCGGATTGCACCCATTAGAAAATTGCGCTGTGATGAAGTTTCGAATAGTGAAAATTCGGTATTCGTATAAAACGATTTCAAATTATCAGAAAAATTCAAGTTCGGAATATAAAAACTCCCGAATGCTCAAAGATCGGGAAATTTCGGTCCATTCTTCAGGATGTGAAGACAGAAAATTCTTTTTCAACCCTTAACGGTCACACTGGGTAGAATCGACCCATCGACATTTTCGGCTCAAATGGCTAACACCCAATTTTCACGTTTTTCTCAATTTTTTTTTAACATGTCGCCATTTTTTTCTTCATGAAACAATTTTTTCACATCATCTAGACTGTTTAAAGAGTGTGCAGTAATTTTTTGAACCAAATCGGACGAATAGTTTGCTCACAATCGTTTTTTGAAAACTGACTGGGTGGAATCGACCCAGTGTGACTGTCCCGATATTTTTTGATAGTGTGACTGGGAAGGGTTAAACTGCTACACGAGGTTCGGCAGAAGGCTGTAAACCATTACAGAGAGTTAAATTCCCCACAAAAAATGTCCTCAGAATTATTTTTACAAATTCAATAGTTTAGCCAGGACTAATTTGAAATAACTCTTTCAACCCTTAGAACTTTTGTAAATCGTTGAATTCACAGGTTTTGGTCCTGAGAACATTTTTTGTAGAGAATTTAAGTTTCTATAGAATCGCAATTTGAAAAATTAATTACCATAAGCCCATAAAAACTGAATACTAAAATGTCTGTCCAGTTCAAGTGTTAAAAAAATTATCACATCCCCTGGCTATATTTCAGACGAAAAATGAAACGAGAAAGTATGTATATCTACCAAATAAGGGTTGAGCAAATTTGGTTTATGGAAAGATATGGTTGGCTTATCCTTACGGTGAGGCAAGCCACTGAATTGAGAGACAGATAAAGTGACGTAGACAAATAAATTAGGGGCAGGTGAGCTCGCTGGTTATTTACACAGAAATTGGCAATGGCATTTTTTTTTATATCTCTCTCGGACTTTTTGTGAAATGGCTTATTTTGCTTTGTTGTACGGAAGGATTCCTGAGAACGGAAACCAGGTAATATTCTGAAATGTCTTCGGTCTTCCGAAATGGAATATATTTTGATTATAAAAGTTTGCAATTTATGTATACGAAATAATACAATGGTGCAAAAACCATTCTCCAAGTATACCTATACTAACTAAATTAATGATTCTAAAACTGTGATATTGTCAGGGAATTATTATGGCATGAAAAATTCACAACCATCGCATGTACCTATGTAGTTCGTTGCTTGTGCCAAAAAGGTCTGAATAAAATAGCTCAGGAAATTTTCCTGTTAGTCTGTGTAATATTTATAGTAACTTTTTCATCAGCATGAATTTCTAAGTAATCTCTTTCTCCCTTCACTGACCCAAGTAAAAAAAAAAAAAAAATTAAACACAAAAAATGAAAAAAAAAGGAAACCGAATAAATAAAATCTTCTGCATGAATGTATAAGCGAGGGAATATATATATATCTATATATTTCCGCAGTTTACATCCGAACACTTTTTCCACTGAATTTACTTTAATTTCTCTCTTAATTTTCTCCGCAATGTGAACAATAATTCGTACTCTGTCATAGAAGAAGAAAAAACGGAAGGAAAACTTCAACGATATGTAATCTCTCGTTTCAACTTAGCTATGCTGTTCTTTTAAACGTTTCTCTTTCTTTCCCAACTTTGAAACGTAATTTTGACTAAACAGTAAAAAAAAGAAAGAAAAAGAAAATTGTCAGAAACTGAATTTATACCGAAATTCGTTGATTTTATTTTATAACACAATGCGGATTGTGCGGAAGAATAAAAATCGATTGGCTATCAATACATCGACCGATCGTTTCGCCAAATTTCATCAATCGGTCAATTAATTTCTTTCTCAATCCTTAAGATCAATTGAGGCTCAATAATATTTTGGTATTTAGTTTTTTTTTTCTCCATTTTTTAATCTCTTACAATAAAACCAAGCCTCTCCGTCTCTGCATCGATATTCCGATCATTCTGAAATTGCTCGTTATAAGTTTTAATTTCAATTTGCTTAAGCCGGTGTTTCCAAGGGGAGGCAGACTTCGCGAGGACCGTGAAGAAGGGAAAATAAGTGAAGTGAAGTGAAGAGAGAGAGAGAGAGAGAAAGGAAAATCCCATTTTACTTTGAGATTGGAATTTCATTCTAACCGTGAATTTTCCATGGAACCATTTAGGCTTCAAAATTATGAAGTGTAGAAGGAGCGAGGTAGAAGTAGAGGTTCGTATACCCACGCGGTATAACGAAACGCCTTCAGTCAATTAATGAATAAAATTGAAAGTCTTCGCTCCTCATTCGCGGGAATAGTTTATTAAATTTTCTATCGCCTGGCAGAATTCATTCAATAATCTATAACGCAATTTTTATATAATATAAATAAAAAAAAGTTGAAAAAAAGAAAATGAAAATATTCTGAGGCCGCAGATTGATTGGAAATACGCGAGACTCACGTTCTTCGTTCCTTTCATAAATCAGCTGCTGATCATCGGGACAAAATATTTCGAAAGTCGCATAAACGTTGATTATTTCTAATCGTATTTGATCTTATATAATCGCACATATTATTAGATGGGGTGAGATTGACGCCAAGCAATTTTCGAACTGAAATATCTCGAACTCTGTGAAATTTTTGGAAAACATGTTAAAACATTTTTTGTAGGAATTATTGAATGCAAATTCAAATGCTCATAATTAGATTTTCGAACATACAAGTTTTGGTGATAAAAAAAGTGCTTGAAGTCGAAACTCATTTTACAGAAAAAAAGAAAAAGAAGACAAAAAACCTGGAGTGCATTTCCGCGTTTTCTAGTTTTTATAAATTAACCAAGAAAATATTTAGAAATATATTTTCTTCAGGTAAACGAATTGGAAATACGTCGCTCGAAGAAAATCTAATCGATAAAAGAAGGGGATAATTTTTTTTGTGTGATTCAATGGACGAATTGTGTAAAAAAGGAAACTATTTTCTTTCAATTTTTGAATGAGCCATTGTGTATACTGTATAGTACGTATGACGTCAAAGCTGATAATACAATGTGGCTTTAAATATCCATACCTCATTCACTAAAGAATCTACGGGAATTTCAGGGCATAAAAATTTTTTCACACCCTCTGATTAATCTCAGAGATTTATCACCGCCTCATTCTCACCGTGTCGCGTTAGGGTGTGAATTTTTTTTTTTTTTTCTCGGCTGCAGGTTGTAGTTTTTCAATATTTATATCGCGTGTACAACACAATGATATAATATGTATAAGTGAACCAGAATATTATATGCCGTAGATAATAAGTAAGTGTAAAACTTAAACGAGGTACTTGAGAGGAAATAAAAAAAATAAAAACGAACAAAATTAAGTAAAACCACTCGTCGCTCTTAAAACTTTCTCTCTTTAATCCGCAGCTAGCAAGCTGATGGTTAGGGCTGATGAATATTTAATACTCAGATTAAATAGCAGCTAAAGCGTGGCGTCGGGATGTTCACGGTGAGTTTCTCGGTATGCCTGTAGGTTTGTACTTAAGTGTGTAGTACTGCAGGAAAATTGGAAAACGTCTTAACGGTAACGACGCGAAACCCGGATTATATGGGGTGTTGAATCGTAATATTTCATGTCTACATCCTCCGTAGGTAATATCAGAAATAAGAGACAACGCTTCAGAGCGAAGTATAGAGGGGTGAAATCGGGTCGAGAGAAGGTTTCATCTGATGGACTAGAAAACTGAGATCCTCAATCTGATCAATTTGTTGAGAATGAAAAAATTAGACAAATTTTTGGAAATCGTGCTGACTGAAGTAAATGATACACGGATATCCCGTTACAGGTCTTCATTCCACGTAATGTCACCTACGAATTTCGATCTTAAAAACCTTTGCATCTTGCATCATGTGGCTACCAGCATTTATTGAACTGAACTCTGTAAAAATGCCATAGGTAGATTGTTGACTCGATTTCGAAGTCAATTTTGGTCCATACTAGACACCGCTTCTTGAGCACACTCGATACTGATATGATTCCAGCGTGGACTAAGATTAGCGGAAAATAGTAAACCCATCACACGTTTTCTGATTTTGAAAGTTTCTATACTGAAGAATACAAAAATTCGAATTTCCGCGAATTTTTTCCAGTCAAACAAACAGATGTTCTCGAATATCTCTAGTTCACGCTGAAAGGACGTTCGAGACCTGCGTGTGAAAAAAATTTGAGATTGATCGAACTAATAGTAAGCTAGTTATTGAGTCGACATGTAACCCATGTCGTCTTGACAAAGCTCACTTAAATCTATGCTGATGAACACATGATGTAAGATGCGAGGATTTTTAACATCGAGATTTGTAGATGACATTCATTTTGTAGAATAAAGGCCTAAGACAGGATAATTTCGCCACAATTTCCGAAAATTTGTCTGATTATTGGATTCTGAATTAACCTGTATGTACCCCTTTAAAGCCTTTTCTCGCAATGCGACACGTGTCTGACTCCACGAATGAGATTGTATGTTGTAAAGAGCATCATATTACTGCAGCCAGTATGTTTTATTTCGATTTAGGAAAAATCTCATTTTACATTTCTGTAAATATTTTACTGTTCATTTTTCTACCTGTTATACAAGATTCTAGCCTCCGCCTACCGTTCCATTTCGTTTCATTTCGTTGAAGTATATATCTTGTGCGAATGACGAGAAATGGAAAAGTAAGAGCCATGAAAGTCTGGTGTATTCAGAATCCTGAATATATATATAATATATGTTTACAAAAAAATGTAGCTCCAACCATTTTTTCAGATAATTAAAAAATGGGTTCTCATTCAAAATAACTTGAAATCAAACATTTTTGGATGGATTTGCACAAAATAGTACTTTTCGATACTAGTGCAAAAGTGTTGATTCTCGCCCTAGCGAAACGAGGGTGACAATCACGCGAGTCGAGAATCATCTTTCGCACGCGTATCGAACTTTATTTTTCAACACAACGCGCGTCAAGTTGACTTTGATGCACGCGAAGCGTGCGCAAAATCGAACCTGCGCACGCAGTGTGGAAAATGATTTTCAAGGTGTACCTAGATGCCTACCCCTTCGATTGAAGGGATTTCTCTTACTTTGCGAATAAAAAATCGTTTCGTTTGTGGAATTTCGTTTTCTGCCAGTTGCAGGAAACACGCTACAATATTGAATGTTTCAGATCGGGAATTGGCAATTTTCTGACGCAGTATATATCAAACGAGGAAGAATTTAATATAGGTTTTCTCAAGTCACAGTCAAAGTACTCACCAAATGCTGAGGAATTTTTCCCTGACGGTTCGCTTGACCGAATCACTTTTTCGCCGATACTGTAGCCTCCGACACGCTTCGGTCGACATTGGTTCCGGAAGCTGCTTGTAGAACCCTGCGTAGAGAAAAAAGATAATAATAATAATAATAAGGAATGGGAATTAGAAATGAGAATTTCAGAAATTCGATGAATTGTAAAAGTGGCACAAGCCTGCATCGATCGCTATTCGATATTCAAACGTCTGCAACAAAATACGACGAGCATAATATCTTTGAAATGCAAATTCTACACACCTCGGGAAAAACCCCATAATGCAATTCTAGACACGAACCTATTTTCACAACGACGATTTCATTCAATTTTCTCGATCTAATCTGAATACTGACTCAATCACCTATATTATACGTATAACCGTGGTGTGAAAATGTCAAGAACCAAAAAAGTTATCTCCGGTTATCAAAAAACGAATTATCCGATGAATTATTTATAAGATTAAGATATGGAAACTCGTTTTTCAAAACAGATTTTCTAGAGTCAATTCGCATACATTGAATAAATATTCTCCACAGATTTACATTGAGAAATATAGATGTTCGAGGAAAATGATCGTGAGAATTGTTAAAAACACAGTAGAAAAAAAAGCAAACAGCTTTGTGCAGAAACGACAGAAAAAAATCTTTGAATTTTATCGAAATTGAAGTAATTATCTTTTAAGGGACGTGCAGAGGTACAAAGACAGATTCAACCGGGTTTTTCCATTCGTTACAAATTTTGGCGGCACCGCTATGTAGAAAATAAAATAAAAAAATATATACCCGAAGGAGGAAGAGATTGCGGGGCGGTTTTTTTTTTTGCGAAAGTAAATATTTATTCACCGGTAACACCGTATCCACGCCGTAACTGTTTACTCTCTCGTATATCTGTCAGCTGTATACCGTCAGATCCTCTATACGGACTCGGTAAACATCAAGGAAAATCATTTGCTTCGCGAAGTGTTTATTTGAACACCCGCCCGCGCGATTTTCAAAACTTTTGATAAAGGAAATTTTCCTTTTTCTTTCGTTTCTTGATTTTTTTTTTCATCTCTTTCCGAATCGACAGAAAATTGAAAACTCCTTTCCATTCTGTTTACGACGCTATAAAATATCATTCGTCATTAATCAACATACAAGAATTCAAACATTCAGAAACGTTTACCACGTTTGGGATTAAAGAAAAAAGAAAGAAAAGTTATAACTTTTACCATTCAAATAACATGACGTGTAGGAAGAATATGATTTTTTTTTGCATCGGTATTACTCAGCGATTTCCAATAGTTGAATGAGCATTTTTTTTCAATTTAGATAATTTTTTTCTGAACACTTTCAACAAAGAATTAGATTGGATGTGAAATTTTGAAGAATAAAAATGTGCAAATAATTCATCGAGTTATTTCTGATAAAATTCTTATTCAGCTCTACGCGTTTCCGAGAATTTTTTTCTGGCTTTATCCTGAAGGATTCTCAGATAGAAAACTACAAGGAAAAAAGAGAACAGGAAAATGATATTGCCCTAACACACCCTAATATATAGTATATATGAAGATTTGTGTTCAAAGGGAACATTTTCTTATCAGTCCTTTTTCCCGCGACCAAGAAGAAACACAATACCAAAAGCTCTTTGTTCCCGCTCATGACCCGCGAGAAATGTATTATTATTACGAAGAGCAGCAACTCCTACGGGACTTCACCTACAGATCGTAAATTTCTATGCTTGAATATCCACGATTTCATCTTTTCTCTGCATACACACAAGTTTAGAAATATTTTTCAAACATTCCAAAACGTGGAATCAATCATTCGAATTTATTTCGTACGTTTCGCTAATACTTTAAAATTTATTCTTTAAGGATGAACTGGCGTCTTTTGGGGAATTTTAAAAATGCAAGGGATTCAACGACGATTTTTTTGTAGATTATTTTATCGATTTCGAAATCGTGTGCGAAATTTCGAATCGATCTGCCGTCTAGATGTAAAGTTATTGATTTTTAAAAAACATCATTTAACATGGGATCTTATGGAAATTCGGAAAACATGTTTTGAAAAATTAAAAAATGCAAAGAATATTATCAAATTTTGCACACGTGTAGAGTCGGAATAGAGGAATATTTTGCCATAAATTTTGAGCTGATTGACCGTATAGTTTATGAATTATTATCGAAAAACCGCAAAAAAATTAAATTTCACATATCGGAAATTTTTCAATTGCAATTAAACCAACTCAGATAAATAATTTAAGAGATTTAACTTCTGTAAAAAAATAAATATGTTTAAAAAAAATTAAGTTGACCATAGAAATCATCAAATATGGTCAAATAATCAAGTTGAAGAGGAAACATTTTTCATGTTCAGGGATTGGTATTGCCCATACCGTAGCACAGCCCTCCCCTTCGTTTCACGTCCTACATGCTAGGACCGCCAGTTCATCCTTAATGAAATTATAGCAAAATTGATGAGAAAAGGCCCTTTTTTTATTTCCAAAACGCTTTACCTACTTCGCAAAATTATTGTCATTATTTTCATTTATTTTTTTTTCAAATATCGCGAGGGGATGATTTATGTAACAAACCACTCGGCATTTCCGTAACTCGATTATGATTACCTGCGGTACTATATTCGATGAATAAGTGTTTGTTCAGCGAACTGGTAACGTAATATACTATATAAGGACGAAATTGATGGTGGAAGAAACGTCTTCGAATGGTTATTGTGAATCTGAAATAGGAAACTGAGTGATACCTACATCTGCAGCCTCAGTCAGCTTCGAGTTGAAACAAATTCGTTTTCCTTCCTGAATTACATATACCTATATCTACTTTCGGTTGAAGATAACACACACGATTTATTACCGAGTTTTCGAACAAATGGTAAGATATCGATAGATTCAAAGAAGAGAGATACATTCGCGTTTACTTATTCGAAACAATTTTTACGAAGGAAAAATAAAATTGTTCTAATCCCCATAATGCACTTTGAAGAAATATTCAATTGCCTAAATTTTTCTAAAACTTATTTCAGATTTTATGGAGTTTTGCCTTATACACATAAATTATATGTTTAACGAAGAAAAATTAGGGTACAGATCGCATCGTTGAGATAAACTTCTTGAAATTAGGCGAAAATATTGTAAATATTGTAAAATGTCGTTTCGGGCTGAATCAATAATATATATGAAGATAATGTCAGTTTTCTATTGTGTTGCCGAAAAATGTCATCAAGGTAGAACATTCATTCGAAATTTGAAGAATTTTTCGGGGTGTATCAAGGATTTGAAAAAAATTTATTCCCGAAGTGGATTATACACCTTGCTAAATACTTCACTCTATATACCTTGAATATACTCGACGTCCATATATCAATGAAATATAACCAGGCGAAATATGTACTCAAAGGAATTTCGCGTGTATTTTAGTTGATTTATGACTAAAAGTTAGAGGGAATAGATCTTTCGAAAGTTATCTCGTTTACTAACGGAAGAATACAACCCTCTGTATCTACTTATATCTGTTATACATATGTGTGAATTAATTACACATATGTTTATACAAAGATTACCCGATTTTGCTTATAATATTCGAAATAATCAATCACAATTCCTTATCAAATAATTCACGACTTCCTCAAACCGCGGTACGATTATACTATACATACCTACTTCTAAGTTAAAATTATATTACCCTATATATGAGGCATTCCGCGTCACTTCAGCCATCGGAAGAATGAAAATCCTTACAAAATTACGACAAATCGGATACTACATAATATAGTATATGATACGAACAAATTCACGAGATGTCAAATTTTTTGAAATTTTTTTTGCACCGAATAGGTACCCAAGTCTCTTCATTTTTCATTTAAACAGTGATATCTTAGGAACGGTTGACCGGAACAACAATAATAAAAAAGCAAAAGGCCTGCAAGGGTGAAATTTATTTAGTTATTTTCTTCGACCCTAGATGCAGAAGATTTGATGAATTAAGATTATATTCTCACTATGGAATTAACTTTCTTATTTTCAAGTCTCAATCTTTGCTATCAATTATCTGCAACTATTTCTACATTCGGTAGTGCAATTACCAAACAATTGGCGTTCATTGGATTAAGGATTTCTCCCTCGTCCACTTTGCATAGAATATTGAAACTAATGGCCTGGTTATCTTCCTTGAACAATTTTTTGTATAAGGCGACTTGCGGAAACTTTCTTGTTCACAAAATTTCAGCTGGTATGGAAATTCGCAGGATCTAAAACGTGTTTCTTTGTGTAATTAGTGTAATGTAAAGATACACAGGAAGTGCGGAAAATAGGTCAACTTGTTCATCAAATTTTTTTATATCAATTTCAATAGAATCAGATTTTCTTCGAACATTTGTTTAGAACTTTTTTCAAAATTTTGTCGAGCAATGTTCTCAAGTACTCGGAAGCATCGTTCCATGCGCGACGTGAACACCGTTCTGCAAAAAATGAACTTTTCTGCCCGCTTCTTTAAAATCGCTCAAAAACGCAAAAATCGCGCATGTGTCGCAACAAATATGGTGTGCACCAAGGGCTAAGTGGGCTTTTCGAGCTTGTGTGGTTGCAGTACTGATCTGAAAGAGCCCACTTTACGCCCTTGGTGCACAATATACGATTAATGCCCTAGTGAAATAACGTATGAAGCTCACCCAGCCAGCTGAGGTGTTCGGTTGTCTCAAGCTTCTTTTTGAATACATCAACCTGTCTTTTGAGTTCTCGAAGTGGTAAAAGCGGTGTGGCAGCCGCCACCTCCTGTTGTTCCCTGAGTTCGCGTTCAAGTGCTGAAACTCTACGCTCCAGGGCGCGGAGTAAGTCCGCTTCCAGCATCCCAGTACTGCCAGGATGAGCCCCGACCACCTTGTTCACGAACGAAACATAAGGGATAATTGAGTCTAGCTTGGTTAGCACTCTACGAGATTGAGGATCAAGATCGATAATCCTTGCTGTTTAATTACCTGCAACGAGTAAGGAGTCTCGGAAGTGTTTGACGGCAAGTGGGGCGATATGTTTAAGAGCTTTTCTCCCTGGCGAAGCTTCACGATGTCCTGAGGTCCAGCCTCCGCTGCGTTTCTAAATAGCTCTAAAAACGTGAAAGGAAATTTTTGAATCAATGAAAAAGCTACCTCAGAGAGATTCCAATGCAGCACAGGGTATAAAAACGGTATTCTCCATTCGCGGAATGTCAATTCATATTATTGACGAAAATTTCAAAGCAAAACGAAACCGCAGACCAGTTTTTCACTGAGTTATATAAAAGCCGATTGCAGTTCCATATCAATTATCTCGGCGGTTTCGATATACCGCGAGCTGTCTCACTTTCCGTTCTTTTCTTTTTTCCAATATTGAAAAGCTCGAATCGCATGACGAGGAAAAGTTTTCATAGTTTATGTATGTACAGAGAGGGCGCGAGTTAGGTGCTTTAATTTCAGGGGGTGATCTGAGTAGTCCAGCTTGATTCCCTGCTGTTGGAGGTACCCGACTGGAAATTCTGACGCGGCCTCTTCCAGGCAGTGGTCAGGCACGCCTTATTCCTGATCAGGGCCACATAAGGCTGCCTGCTCAGGACCTGACCAGGAATGTAACGTGCCGTTCCACTATAGCCTGATCAGGCTGTATGAATCAGGCCCTGGTCGGGACACTATTTGAATATACTTGCTCAGGGCGTTCTGGGGGCCTTTCGAGGCCCTCGCGCGATTCTCCTGATAAGACCAGAAAATCCTCCCAAGGCCCACACACGGCTTCGGAATGTATTATTATTACTAATTTTTGTAGTAGTCCCTAATTTATATTTAAAAAAAAAAAAAAAAAAAAAAAACAGAAATCGACATATTTAATCGTCAGTTGAGCCTACCTACGCATGATATCGATGAAATTGAAATATTCACCCACTGAAAAAACCGCCGCATTTTTCATCCCCGCCGGGACTTGAACCTACGTCCGCTCGATTACTAGTCGCACGCCCTAACCACTACGCTAAACTATAGCATGGCATATAACTCAATACTCCCCTACTTGTTCAGAGCCCATCAAAGTGTCAAGTTATTATTCGAAAAATTTCAATGTCATCAAAATTTGGTATTTGCAGGACTAGATTGAAGTCCTTGCATATAGTATTACGATTAATGACTAAATATTATATCATATTAGGGTGGTCCTTGAAAAAAAATTTTTTGATTCACCACCTAGAAAGTTTCTTTTTTGTGTAAAAACATGAGGGACATGTGTCACAAAATATGCAAATTTGGAAACAAACTGAAGAAACAAAAAATTTTGAAATTTTGAAAAAAAATTTGTAAAAAATTAAAATTTAAAAATTTTTTTTTTTTAAAATGAAAGTTTTTTTCCATAATAAATGTGATTTTTTCAATGCTTTGTGTACGATACTTTCATTACGCCGTTACTGATGCGATACACGCAATCCAGATTTACTATGGATTGTATGAGTGAATTTTTTTTTGTTATTAGAGTTTCCACGAGGTGTTTCTGATGAGGGATTTATCAGGAACACTCCAGTAGGACTCTGATAGCGTCGACCTGGTCAGGGCTTCATTAGGAACACCCCAGTAGGATTCTGATAGCGTGTACTTGGTCAGGGCTCTATCAGGAACACCCCAGTAGGATTCTGATAGCGTCGACCTGGTCAGGGCTCTATCAGGAACACCCCAGTAGGATTCTGATAGCGTCGACCTGGTCAGGGCTCCTGAAGGCAGGCTCTGATAGAGCAAGCCTTGACCAGGCCTGATCAGGGCCAAACGGATCATCAGGTTTGCCTGAACAAATTTCCAGTCGGGTAGTAGCTCCGTTCGTGGCGATATAGGTCATTCGAAAAGTCACTCTGGCGCCTGCCTTTAGGCAGCCAACTACGCATAGGCGATGTCTGGGCTGTCTGGTTTCAGGCGCTTACGACTGCTGAAGGAGTCATAACGCTTTTCCAGTTCAAGAATCACTAAGAATCATTAGCGGACATGTGTGAAATAACTGTTCGGTGTGCTCTTTTTGACCGTCAGTGATTCTTGACCTGGAAACGTGGTGTGATTCGCTTCAGCGGTCGTGTGCGCCTTGAACTGGACAGCGCACTGGTTACCGCTGTATATTTGGCTGCCTGAACGCAGGCGCTAGCGGTTTCGAATTGCAGGGTAACGGGCTGGACCCTTTCAATAAGGCTCCAAATTGAAGCACTTAGTTCGCGACCACTTTGTATATGAATTTTATGAAACAAAATTATAGTCTTGGCGGTAAAGTGGGCCTCGGGTCAATAATAACTATGATCAAGCGACGCATGGCACTGTATTGCTATACTGCTGCGACTGAGAGTTGGAAAGCTCTTTAGCGTTTGTACCTATAAGATTTCTTGTGGAGCAGATTGGTGGCTTTCGTTCAATTTATCGATTTCACAAAACCGAAGGAAAAATTCATCAGTCATTCTAGAATTTCACAGGCTGCCACACGCCCGAAGGCAACCACGCGGAAGCTTGAATATGAATTATGAAATATGAAAAACGGTGAATTTCGCACCCATAAATCTCTGCATCAAATTCCAGACCTAACAGTTACTCTTCGAAAATGTGAGCTAAAAATACTCAATTTCAATCCAATATGAAATTTATCGGATATCATTGGTTTGCCCCGAAATTACATCGATGTAGAATATTCTCTTTTTTTTCGGTGCAATCCGTCAATGTAAGACAAGTCTCACATAATTTTAAACCATCTCTTAAAATATTGGTAATCCGATGTGAGAAGACCGAGTCAATGGGATGTCTCTCCATGATTTGAAAATAATTATTTCCAACTTTCTCTATCCAATTAATTTTGCCTGTCGACGAAAAGTTATACGAACAATTCGAGACCATATTTGAATTATAATTTTTCGTACTTCCGGTCTATGGGTGATTATTATCGTTTCTGAATACATACTACCCCTTCTGATATGGGAATATTTATGCACATGGCTAAGTGCTAGAATCTTTCTAAGGTGAAGAGTACTGTCATTGTTCTGTGAAAATTAGGTATTCTTCAAGAGTAGGATATCCTCGACGCATATCCATGTGTATAATGGGTATGTAAAATATAAATATACTATATACATAATAGGTAAGAAGTGTTAGGAGTTTCAGGGTATTCGAAGCGATAATGCGATAGGAAGTAAAAAAATAACTCCGAACTACTAAAAATCGTGTGTTATTTGGACGGGATGAAGTTCAAAGGCGTTTATATTTGGAGACGTTCTGGCCAATGGAAGCATTAAAATTCGAATATGACCGAATCAGGGAATATGCGTAATTCGACTGTATTCAATCGCCAATAACTTAATATCCAACGTAATGACGCACGGCCGCAATGTCAACCGCATATATACCTATATATATACAGGGATAAAGCCGCAAACACTGCTAATTAAGCATGTATGTAATAAGCGCGTTACATACATGTAAATATGTGCATACATATATTAATCGTGTATATATATATATATATATATCTACGTAGAGAATAACGCGCGCGAGTAAAAAATCGAAAAATGAAGAAAAAGAAATTTGAAATTGATATGAAAGAAGTGGAGGAAGGCAAAGACCGCAATCTGTTTCATCTGGCTATGTGATAAATACCATTAGCCAAATAGATCGTGATTAATAGGCCGATTTAATTATCCCAACGTCGGGCTACCCGCGTATAATTGAATTCTAGTATAGTATATTCCCTTTGTTCTGGAACACGCTGTGTATATGCGGTCTCTATACATACCTCAGTATTTGACCAAGAAATAACTGAGTGTACTTATAGTACACCAACGGAGACTTATTGATCATAATAATATGATGATTTCTTCGTTAAGTGGGCCACTCATTCAATTTGAGGTATCCAAAAATTCCGAAATAATTTGTACATGTTATTGGGGATGAAAAAAAATTGTACGAATTTTTTCAGATTTTTTTCAGCATTCCAGAAATATTTTTACTCAATCATTTTCACGTAGCGTGATAAATAATTGGGGAAAGAGAGACAAATTTTTGGGATGAAATTTTTTCGTTTATTTTTTCAGCTTGTCGGTGAAATTAAAAAAAAAAAAGAATTCCAATCCATTCAAACCCCTTTTATAAAAAAAAAAAAAAAAAAAAATACGTTCGGAAATGTGGCTTCTCCTAATTTAGATAGTTTTTTTTTTGCTTTTTTTTTGAAAGAAAATGTCTTAAAAAATGATATCCATTTTCAATTTTCAAATTTTTTTTGCAATAAAAAATTTGACTCGAGCGTCCTTATATTTTTGATTCCGTGAATGTCTACAAGCGCAGGAAAATCCGTGGAGAATACTACACGGAATTCTAGTGGGAATAAGGGCGAGACGGGTTCAACGACCGTTAAATTGTAGGGCAATCGTAAAGCATCTGTGAAACCATATCATCCCCACAGGCGACGCGACGACGCCTCGCGACGCCACGGTGTCGCGTCAAGTGTCTCTCACCTCGTGCAAATCGATCGCTGTCACGAACTTGACATGTTGCAGCTACCTGTTAAACCACCGTTTACTTCTTATCCGATGATCTGCACCAGACGATCAGGATAACGCAGATTGATGACTTTTTTTCGCTCGTTGAATATCATTCTTGGTTTTTTTTTTTTTTTTAGTAGCTGGAGTGACGCGGAATGCCCCATATGCATATAAAAAAAAGGGCAAAATGAAATGTAAAAAAAAAACGTGAGTGAATTCTGTTTAGTGTCCGAACCCGCTTTTACATGGAAAAATGTGTGGCATTAGCTTCAGCCTGTAAAGCTGTACGTAATCCCAGAAAATGGGGATTCACATCCCCCTCCATAAAGCAGCACCAGCAGCAGACTCAGTATTTTCGCTCTTCAATTATCGGAGTATATGTGTATAAATGAATCGATTCCCTGCGCTGTTTACCCGTGGGATTAAATTCTGCCAGTTTACAGTGAACTGGCTTCAGACAATTTGAATTTAAGTTAGAAACAAGTTTAACTGAATTCTAATAGTCGGATAACCGATTCCACCGATTCCCACTCCAGCACTGATTTAATCTTGTTCCAAACTGATCGAGGGGGTAGGTATATGGTGCATATTGCTAGAGTTTTTGATCTCCACGATGCAGTCGTAACAATTATTGCGTGTCGCAGATAGTAATGAGAAACTGTTGTAGTTCTTCGTGTATACCTACTCATAACGACTCTGCAGGGAGTGGGACCTTATGTTCAATGAATTTTGTCATGCACGTAATCACTGTAATGGTACGTATCCGAGATAACCAGTCATTAATCTTAATACCCTTGAACCGTAAATATTTTACGGGAGGAGAATGCATGAATGAATGAATGAATGAATGAATGAATGAATGAATGAATGACTGGGCGAAACAAAGCGACGTTCGTTCAAATGCAAAAACCCAAAGTGCGTTCGCGCGTAGGAAGCGCTGAACCATTCGGAAGCAATTTGTTGCTGGAATGTTGGATGTTACTAAATCATATGGCTGTCAGGTACACCAAATGAAAAAGTAGTAGCATCGACCATTTTTCATTTAGTTTTTCATTTTTTATGTGCATCCATTTTTGCACGAAGAGAAGATCTACTGCAATCGGATAAAAGGCTTCCATAGATATTTCGAAAAACACCTCAACTTGACATTTTGGATTCACATCTCAGGTTTTATTCAGCAAATACTGTATCATGCTTCGATCTATGGGCAACTGATAGGCAAATGTAATGTACAAATCACCCATACATCGAAACATTCAGTTTTCACTAGATCTCGATGTTTCGAGGTCCAGAGAATCACATTCGGACATTTATAGATGGACGTTTGTCTTTCTTTTTGTCATTTTTTTGTCCGGCGATATTTCGAGAACGAATGAACGGATTTCCACTTTTGTTAGATCAATCGATGCGTTTTCATGTATCTTAGAACTGATCAAATTTAGGATTCAATCCGTGCACTCGTTTTAAAGTTATTAGAAAAATTAAATTTTAAAATTTCTGTTCCGATTCGAAAATATCTCGAGAACGGATCATCGGATTTTGATAAAAACAAAAAGGTCAATCATTAGGATTTGATGCCACTTGAATCCGATGAAATTTTGTCATCAATCGATTCGGTCATTTTTCAAGTTAAGAAAGAATACACTTTTTACTTGGTATGTCTCCAAACTTGATGAATCTAGGGGTTCTTTGGATCTCTAATTACTAAGATGAGGACATATTTTTCCGATCTTCAAAATTTTATAATAGTTCCAGAAATCCAGGTGAAAGACTCTAAGAATGGAACCCGGAGGTCAAGAAAAAGCTTTCATAAGGATTTTTAGAGTGACCATTCATGTGACTATTCTAATGCAATCCAAGGGTCCTTTCGTGTCTGAATTGTGCCTGTCTATATGAACGTATAGGCATTCGTCTGACATATTGGTGTTTCATGTTTGTACTATCAAGCTGTGAATGTCCATTGAATGCTAACCCCGTAT
Organism: Tenthredo livida; assembly: GCA_963992785.1. NCBI lineage: Eukaryota > Metazoa > Arthropoda > Insecta > Hymenoptera > Tenthredinidae > Tenthredo > Tenthredo livida. The sequence continues at coordinate 42,676,904 of OZ023065.1, forward strand.
TTCCGTGGTCCCCAGGGTGTTTTCATTGACGGGATCACGCGGTGACTATTTCTCACCTCGTCGACAAGCTCGAAAACCTCCAGGTCAATCTGCTCTGTATACCTTAGGGTGGTCCTGAATGTGATCATTCTTGAATTCCAATGCTCCCATGGGCCAGAACGGCTCCAAATATACACACAAAAGTAGACCCAAAACATCAGGTTCCTATCTCAATTTTAAGTATCGCCCCAAAGCCTTCGAATTTTCCCATTTGAATAAAACACGATTTGTGACATTTCGCGGTTGACCTTATTTCTTCCTAAAATTTCGCGATGCCTATTTTGTTGGCGAATTTGTTTTTCACCGAATATCCATCACCCACACTGTTAAAAATGATTGTGAATTTACAACACATTTACTACACAAAAGTTTTGCAAAATTACGAATGTGGCGTGCAAAGTAAACTGCTAAGCTTGTTCTATAAATTTACAAATAAATTCTTGATGTTACTGAACTTTCATAGGAAAAACACAAAATTGTATTTCAATTTGCTAAGTTGTTGAGTAAATTTGAAGTATTTGTAAATTAATTTTAAGGAAATGTCTTGTAAATTTACTACTCGTGAACACGAATAATGCTTCCGAAAAAATATTGAAAGTTCAGAACAGAAATTTTGAAGAGTGCACGTCCTAGCACGGAAAAGGTCCGACGATAGCATCCAGGCTTTAGAATTCCACCTATTCCGTCTCGCGTATTTTCTTTCCTAAATTGCGATGATCAAGGGTCACTCCTTCGCTTCAGACTCTAACTAATTGCATCACGAGGTCGCTGAGTAAGCTCGACGTGACTGTGGGACCGCGATGGGGATCGATATCGAATCGAATTCGGGTAATTAATAAAACGAGATGGACGAGACGAGACGCTCAGAGAGAAGCAGACGAGCTTCTATTTTAGCTTACATCTCTGTGCTTCGAGTAGCGAATAATCACTGACGAGAGACGCTCCAACGAATTGGGTAGGTAGGTATAAGAAAATTGAGTAAAAGTGTTCAATTTCGTTATGATATCATCGGAGTGGCCGACGTTGAAAGGGAATGAAATTACGTTACTTTAAGTATCATGAAAATGGTGCCGAGTTGAATTTCCGAATTGCAAAAGTTCCGCACGGTCGAAATTCCGGATTTGTTTGAGACGATGTATTGATATTCGGAATTTTTACCGTTCTGAACTTATGGAATTCAGAACTTCAACAGCTGGTCCTATGGGAGTCATTTCAAAGTTGAAGATGAAAATTTATCAGAGGTAACTCTCCTAGTAGCAGGAATTCACCCAGCTGCAGACGTACTTGTGTAGAGATTCGAGACTATCGAAAAAAGGAAGAGGAAGTAAAATTCTTCAAATACTATTCTCGATTCAATAGCAAGCTGCACGAAGAGATAGAGATAGAGATAGAAAGAGAGAAAGAAAAAGATAGAAGTTGTGAGTGCGAATCAACCCGATGGGAAAAACAAAAGGACTCGACCGATCATTGGCTTCAATTGGATAATGAGTCTTGAATCACGACGTTTGCTGTCTCGATTTGTTCTAGCTAGCCTTCTTCTTCCATGCATGTGTATGTGTGTGTGTGCGTGTATGCTTGTTAGATTTATCGAGCGTCCCAAATTAATTAATGAGACGATACATGATACAAGAATTGAGAAGTTCGATTTAATAAGGGCAGATAGTGAATCATCAAGTTACAAGATAATTGAGAAAAAACGCACCATCTATTCGGTTACCGATATTTCGGAGCGATCTCCGTTTCAGGCAAGCTCCGTCACGATACCAACTGTATCTCATGTTCACTGCAAAAGAAAATATCACCGATTGAGCGAAACTAATGCTTCTAATATCAGCTGTATGCCCTTGTTGCGAAAAATTGTATAGGAACACAACACTCGGCGTCCGATACGTGAGAAAATCATGGAACTGCTACTATTCGGGTGAAAAATTGGGTGTAGAATGAATGTCGCGCCATCGTTCAATCGGGCATTACATATGTTTTCAATAACCAATTCGTCAATCTAAATGTTGATTATGGAGCGTTCCACGTGAAACGGGTCGATTTTTGGCCAGAGCTCATCGAAAAAAGGCAAGCTGAAAATTTTATCACATTTTTGTGAATCTTCGGAGTAATTTTGGTGAAAATTTCAAGGCAATTTGTGTGACCCTTCAAGTAGAAAAAAAAATGGAATCACATAATTTCCAAAGTTTGACATACTTCAAACTTTCAAAAATGATTCATAAGTGTGACATATTTCAAACGAGCTCATTTATGCGCGTAGAATGCACTATGCAAAGTTATGATTTCGTTCATGCATAGCTGAGATACTTGGAGTTGAAAATGTGTCAAATTAAATTTTCTCCGGCGATATGGGTATTCGGTGCCAATTATTTTCATGCTCTGTAACTGATGAGGGCATCTCATGTAGTAACAAGAAATCTGAATCTGGATTGGCGTCAAATTCGATGACCTTCGGTCAAAAACCGATCCGTTTCACGTGGAACACCCCTTATGTCCATCTTTTGCTAAGATCTCAGCAAAGACTCACTTTAAAGTATTTTACGGACTCGAATAGGTGTCTTGCGTGCCGGTAAATCACTCTTCACATTAATGCAATAAGGGTAATTTGAATCATAATTTCTTACTTCATCGGAATTTGCGCCTCTTTTTTTTCGTTTCTACGTCTAATTTGAAAACTTTGTGATTTCGTTAAGTTGAAGCCAGGTGGTTCTAACTTCTGCAATTATATGTAAGCGGGCTTTAAAGGTACCCATTGTCTCACGTTGGAGTCTTGATGTCTAGCTGGAGGCGTCTAATTAATCAAATAATTGTCACTCGAGTGAGGAAACGTAGGTACGAAGCTAACGAAATATGGAAAATGAATTATTTTCCGTTTGAAGTTAGCATTGCGATATTTTAATGCTTCATGGATAATAATACATTCGAACGAGAAAATCTACCGAAATTCTCTTTCACAGCCACTGCGTAGGTAGGTATTATAAATTTTCAATTTCTCTCTCATTTTATTACATTATTATCGCACGTTTTACTCTGAAACCAAAAATTCCTTTGAAATAAAACGGAGAAAAACCCGGTTTTCAACATTCTGGTGAAAAACGTTAACGTTTCTGTGCACGTAGCTAGTAATGAAAGGTGTGGCACGTCCATTAGGAAACGAGGAATGAGAAACGAGGTACAATTAACGATTAACTAGCCTCGAGACGTCGGTGTATGGCTGATCGATCATCCAACCCTATATATCTGATAGATGATCCATCGTGGCGTAATCACCTCGAGATTCCGAGTTTCTATAACGTTTCCAATTTCTGCCACGATGAACCAGTTCGAAAAATCAATTTTCCACACTGCGTGCTCAAAGTTCAATTTTGCGCACGCTTCGCGTGCATAAAATTCCACATAACGCGCGTTGTGTTGAAAAATAAAGTTCGATACGGATGAGTGTGAAATTTTTCGCCCGAGCGAAAGAATCAACAACTTTCGCACTAGTATCGAAAAGTACTATTTTCGCCCAGTTCCACTAAAAATGGCTTTTGCCAATTTTAACGAATCTTGACATTCAAGAGTCTGTCCGACGCAATCGACGAATGATCTCAAAAAAAACAGCACAATGAAAAAATGGAAATTTACATGATGTCACATTGAAGTGACAGGCAATGAAAATAATGGCCATGTCTTATTTAATTTGAACATATTCCTTATTATACCGCGCAAGAAAAAAAAAGAACAAAAAAATGGAAAACATGTGACCTTTAATTTTTGCTGCTATTGTTACGTCTGGTTTTTTTTTTTTCTTTTTTTAATCAAAGTTATACCGTAGGTGAAAAAATTTCAGTAGGCGTAAGAATAATAAAACCGTTATACGCACAACCTGCGGGCGATTCGAAACTCCGCGGTGGTAAATTTTTTGACAAAAACTATACTCGTTAAAAAGCTTTCTATTTAAGTGGAAACGAAGAGGCGAGAATGCAAAGCTGTTGGTTTACCGTTTTGCCATACAAGTACCTTATAAGCGAAGTACTTGGACGGTGCTGCCGAGTTGCTGAGCTGCAGTGCACTTTGATGTTTTACTTCCGCAGTCGCAATTTGTTCCACAATGTTTTTTCAATTTTTCAAAAATATTTTTCTCTATATGGTTCGCGGTTTGAAAATAGAAGAAACTCACGTATATCGGTATCATATCACATAGGTATATATTTCGCGCGCCAATCCGTATAATGTCGTATCCGCCAATAAATCGACTGGTTTATTTTATTTTCATTTTCATTTTGTTGCCAATTTCAATTGCGTTTCGATCATTTTCTCTCACGGATGACGTAAAAATTGAAATTGAACGCTCTTTTCCCATAAAAATTGCCTTTATGGTATACGTATATTATATACGACGTCATACCGTTTGACACACGATTTATCTTTATACAGTACCCATATCGATCGAAATTAAATTACCCAGTTCACATCTGGCGCTGTATAAATTGACTCGAGTCGCGAGTACCGAAGCTTGAAATACTGCGAAGAGATCCTCTACAATTTAAACACCCCGTTTTTAAACCCTCGACTCAACAAACAGAGGAGTTTAATTGACCCTTTCGTTACTCACGTGGACGATATAATCCTGTCGATTTTTGGAGAAAATTAACAATCTAATTCAATTCCCACTGTGTAATTCGCAATAGTGCTACTCGCATGTTTTTTGATTCTGTAGTTAATGATCAAGGTAGTTAAACCGAATTTCTGTACAAAATATACCGATGAATAGATCGAGCAAAACTGAATGAGAGACAGGGCTCAATAATCACGAACAGTTATCGATAATTACTAATCATCAATCATCGTGCGAAACAGAGAAAAGGTAATTAAATTCGCGATAGGATGTGGAACAGATATTGCGTTATTTGGGAAAACTAATTTTCATGTTCGTTAGTGGATATATTAATACGATGAAGTATTTGGATGATAGAGTCTGAATACTCTGACAGAATTTTGAACAATACGTCCAATGAAAAGTCACATAAAATCAAACCAGCAGATACACGATATCAACAAAATTATGAATCAAAAGCTTTTCGCAAAAATTGGGTTCATAATTAATACTGACGAGGAGAGTATCGCACCTCTGGTTCATCGATCTTGACCAAACTTATAGAGGTGTTTCCTTGAGCCAAAATATCAAGCACCTGCTGAATAACTCTCCCCAATGGGCCCTTACTCTATCAATTTACTTAAATGTACAATAGAAATCAGCGTAACCTGGGTTTTCCCCAATTGCCAAGAAATAACCAGTTTTTCTGCTGCGTCATGAGATTCTACATTGCACTGAATATTTATAAATATTTATCATTCATTGTACATTCAAGTAAATTGATAGAGTAAGGGGCCATTCTGGAGAGTTATTCAGCAGGTACTTGATATTTTGACTCAAGGAAACACCCCTATAAGTTTGGTCAAGATTGATGAACCGGAGGTCTGATATTCTCCTGGTTAGGTGAACTAATATCTAACTGAAATATCCATAGCTGAATGAATGGTGTACTTTTCTCACTATCCGCTATATTACCTATACCTATAAACCCTCGCCGCATCCGAAGGGTTTCTATGAATATTCATTCAGAGAGCATTAGTTACGCGTATGGGTGAATAGAGAGACCGTTTACATGTCCCTTCGAGTAGGTATGATGATGAAGAGATGTTTGCCAATGTGCGGCATACGCGGTAATTCCCTGTCTATATACCCACGAATAAGCCATATTGATGATCATTTCTGACAGAGAAAGTACGTAATGAAACGATGGCTGGCCCGGAGCCCATCGTTAAATCAGTACACCATCAACATCAGTATGGTGATAAAATAATGATGTCATTCTATAAAGTATCGTTTATATTATTATTTTATTAGTGTTTTATGAGTTTTTATTTTCAATAAAATCCAAGCTTACGCGGTTATACCGCCTTTCACGTAGATATACCTACGTGTATAGATTTTACGGAGAGAGGGGTATCACCAGTGAGCAGTATACCAAAGTTCAACCGTTTCATATGTCGTTAATTTCCGTATATCTAGGTGTATGGAATTTTGTATTAAATTTTATGGGCGATTTCAAGAATTTAGAAACGACGAATCTTCGATATATACAAACGATCGAAAATGATTAAAGAAATTCAAAAAATTTGTTCCGAATTTTCAAAAACATTGAAGTTTAGAACAATAAAATCCCGCAAAGTCGGGATGCAGACGATTTTTTACTTCCTGCGACGAAAAGCAAAAAAGGCCTGGAGAATCGCGATCCGATCGCTCTTCCCCAATTTCCGAATGACCGTATATCCGATGGATTTCTCACCCTTGATCTCCTTGTGCGTAACTTGATCGGGGCGAAAAGTGGCGATTTCCATTCTATCGCCGACGTAAAAGTAAACGGTAGTGATATTTTCCTCGTCCTCGGTGTCTCCGGTGGTCCCGTTACGCGCCTCGCGTTCCATGGCCCGCGCCAACATGTGCTCGGTGGTTTCCTCCCTTTAACAAGACGGTGTAGGTCTAGTTGGACGTCGAGGTGCTCTGCGACTCGGGGGTGTCGGGTGACGGCCTGCCCGCCGGTCGTCGGGCTCATCGCATCGCCACCCAGGCACCCCGGGTGCCTCTTACGTCGGCGAACCTCTCGAGTCTCCCTTTACGATCCAGATCTGCACCGGGTGTCTTTGCCGAGGGGTATGACGTTGATGAGCGAAGAACTACCCGTTCAGAGAGTTTCCAACGACGCGAAGACCTCATGCCTTCATTACGAGATCTGAAACATTTTTTTGGAGAAAAAAACAAAAATTATAACTTTTTGATGGGTTAAATTTTTTACAATCGACGACGTTGACGCTGAAACGAGCCCATAGGGTATAGCGCATATCAAAGTTCCGAGAAATACGGATTTCAAAGTTTTCTACGCGTCTTAAAATGAGACGAAGTTACAAATTCACACAAACTTTGAAGTTTAGAACATGAAAATTCCGGAAGGTCGGAATACAGACAGCTTGAAACTAATGGTAAAATTTAAATTCGGAACTTCAACCTCGCCCCCTTTTTCAAAATTTTTTTCGAATAAAAAATATCACACGACGTTATCAAAAATACTATAAATTTATATTCCCTGCAAACAAAAATAAAAAAAATAAAAGAAATCGTGAGATATAGCGTGTATAGATTCTTTTTCATAAAGCGATCCCGAGAATATCAGTCTCCCCCCACAATTTCTTCCGAAGAACCATCGCTCCAAGGATCTCCTTCCATAATTTAAAAAATATTTATTATTCAAGCCGCAAGAACGTCTTTGAACATCGACAAATTATTTCTTTTTATCATATCATTTTCGTCTACCTGGGCTGACCTGAATTTTCATACGTTGTACCAAAAAACACGACAAATTTTCAGGAAACCAGATTGAATAGAGCATAATATGATCGTTGATATATTGATTAAACAAGGCGCAATTTTGTCTGAAAAGTTTTTTTTTTCTTCTTCTTCTTCTGTTTCGGAGTAAAAAGTTGTCTCCCAACAATAGAACGGAGCTGGCGATCAAGTTAGAGAGAAAAAAAAAGTTTATAATACGGAGGGTTGGTAATAAGGTACGGTACGATGTTATATTATAACAATGCCGATAATGATAACGACAATAGCTGAGGCTGTGTCGATCATTTTTCAATAACATCGCACCGATGTACGATATAATTATATGATGATAATAATAACCGTAAAAAAAGCAATCCATTTTATGTAATTATTATTTTAATATCCACAAGGGGAAACTTAGTGATTGACGACTTCAGTTTCTCCCTATTCGATAAGCGGGGCGAAAACGGGGGATGATATTTTTCAGAGGTTCCCGCGCACCCTATAGTTTGACAGGCTCGTTACTGTTCACCGATCAATTTTCTCATCGGCTAAACAGACAGACGAGAAAAAAGTAAATCAATTTCGCGAAATTTCCATATTAAAAAATAAAATATATCTATATATACCTATTTAATATCACATCCCTTATACGTATAAGATATTTAGATGGAGGGCGGTTCTGCTCGGCTAATAAAAGCTCATATATAGTTGCCTATATTTGGACTGGGACTATGACGTGAAAAATCGACCTGAACCTGGCCGCGTGCGTCAACTGAAATTTTTATTGTATTCCCAACTTTTTTTTTTTTTTTTTCTTCTTCCTTTTTCTATACTCATTCAAGCATGACGAGTGTTCAGTATTTTCCGCCAATTTTTATCTCTCGTGAATTTTCAGGCATGAATTTTTCAATATTTAGCAATTTACTAGATTCAAACGCTGCAATTTTTAACATCTAGAACATCGAACTATATCCACCTCGAAACGTGGCCCAGCTCAATTTCAATGAGTCAGTATTCAATTTTTCGAAATCCTGACGAACAAAAAGAAAGAAAAAAATTGAAATTTCTATGAGAAGAATAATTATTTTATGAGAAGTTGGAAGATGAAAAGGGAGAAATAGAAAAAACCATCGTCCCACGCTCAAAATTTCTGTTTTTTTTTTTTCGTTTTTTCCAAGAAACAATTGCGATTATTGGGATCCAGGAAAGCAACAATAATATTGAAAAATTCATATCTGGAGATCCATCATGAGTAAAATTTCAAAAAAAATACTGAATAGCACTCGTCACGATTCAATAAATATAGAAAAAAAATATCGATAAAAAAATTGAAATACGGGGTAGATCATACATCTAAAAAAAATACTGCTTCAAAAAATCTATTCCCTACGATTGTCTCTACGTGTGAAAATTATTGTCATAAGAGCGACGAGCACTGCTGCAGACTATAATAACGTATAAGCAATCGATTGGCGAACAGCTATAGGAGTAGGTATAATCCAACTCCCCCGAGAACCGTAGGTACAAATGAGTAGTAGTAGGTTCCGGGGGTTGGTGATGGCGATGGTGGTGGTGGTGGTGGTGGTGGTGCTGGTGGTGATGGTGATGGTAGTAGTAGTGGTTGGGAGTAACGTCGTAACGGCAAATCCCCAGGCACAATCGATAAGACAAGGGCGACGCGGAGGGAAATGGAAATGACGTCACGTGGGCAACGGTCTGCAGGAACAGGGTGAGGGTTCATTACCACGGGGTTATGGAACGGGTGATTTTTAGCGTCTGATTGTCAGCCAAAAAGGGAGGCGAGTGAACTGGGCGTGTGCTGTCACGTCCATCACTCCTTTGTCTTCAATTACCCGAAAATCACCTCTTACGCCGGTTCCACCGGTTACGCGAGTAGGTGTAGGGTGTACCAGGTCAAAGCGGATAATTCCATAAAATCAAGAGCCGGTTGACGGAGGGATGCTTCCCTCGTGGAATTGCATCACGAGGTGTACGTCATAGGTACGTTAAAAGAGAGAATCGGATCTGCGCGCACACGACTCTTCACGTGGCTGGGATTTGGCGATTAGATTTCACCCGGGATGGGTTTTAATTAACTCTGACGAATATCTGGGCATTCTAATCTGACATTCGAACCGAGAGATTTTCAGATTAAAACGAGACCAATTATTCCACGCGACAGGTAACAGCAGCAGAAAACTCGATGGAATGTCCTGCAGAGAGTGTATCGACAGCTCTGCCGATTCGTTTACACGGTTTTTCACACTATTCAATTATAAGCCATATAGGACAAATATGGGGCGCTCGTTCTACTCGCGAGTTGTGAAGTCAGACTGGCAAGTCACCGATTATCAGATTATCGGTATCAGTTGAACATATAATTAGTTTAAATATCGGGAATGAATCCATCGATCCCCAGGTGGGGCTGGTTTGAAGTTCCGAATTTTAGAATTACCGAACGGTCAAAATTCCGAATTCGTTTGAAACGATTTCGAATTTTTCGAAACGTTCGAGTTTTAGATATTTGAATTCCTAAAGGTTGGAGTACAGACAGTTGAAAACCCCGAAAACCCAAGGATCCGAAAATGTTGATTTGTTTCTCAGGATGTGGAGACAAAAGATATTTCAATCTTTGGAATTTCAAACCTGTGGTGTTCTTCGTTTCAAAGTTTTTCGAAATCTGTTATGTATAGACTTCTCTAAAAACTGCGAGTCAGTAATATTCAAATTCGGAATTTGTACCGTTCGGGTCTTTCAAAATTCCGAACTTCTACCTCGCACCTCCCACGGGGTTATAAAACGGCTCGGAGATTCGCTGTACTGCTAAAGTATGCACAATGTGCATCAGATTGATCCTCTTTGATGCTGGGACTCCGACAAGGACGGTAAATCGTATAAAGTACAGATATACGCTCGTATATTTGCACGATGTGATGTGTCAAAGATCGACGGGACGGTTTGGATACACTGCAGATTATTCGGTACACGGTGTCAAAGCGTGAGGGAGTTTTACGAGGCAGTCAAACTGCGTTGATTGCTACACAAACCGAGAGAATTGGTCAACCTGTTTGCCTCAATCCGAAATCTGAATCGTTTGATATCCTAAACCGAGTCATCAGCGAGAGTTTTCACCTCCACTGCAGCTGGTTGTGGAGTTGGATGCGATAGAAGATCACATATCGAAATATCACGTTTTGAGATAATCGAGAAAAACGCATGTTCACTGCGAAAGCAAATATCACCGATTTGGCAAAATAAAATCTTCAAATATCAGCTGTATGCTCTTGTTGCGAAAAATTGCATAGAAACACAACATTTCGCGATTAATAGCGCATCGCAAATCCAAACAGGTCAGATTTTGGGAGATCGTATGGTAATTTAATGGAGGTCAGACATTTGGTGCAGAATGAATATCGCGTTATCGTTCAATCGGGCATTACTAATGTTTTCAATAACCAATGCATCCAACTAATGGGATATCAGCTCGATGTGCTTTCAGCACATTAAAATTGTGTTGATTTTTGTCAGGAACCTTCTTCCCAATCGCCTGCCATAATATTTGTTCAATTTTCTCTTCTAATTGAATGTATGGATATCGTTTAATCGGATTTCTTCTATCCTCATCCAATAATTATCTCGATAAGCGATCGTCACGCGCTGTCTGCAGTCCTTATACAGTCGATTCTCTAAAACTTCGATTACACTCACACACGTACATCTGGTGTTTTTGCAAATAGCTATATCTGCACCCATACGTGATGGCGGAAGCCACCCTTTAGTATCCGAGAATATAACGCCCTTGTGAAATCACTTCACATATTCACCGGCAACCCGTATGTAATTACGTATGCCTACCACGAATCTCTGCGGTGGTATACCGAAATCTCTTATTGCCCCTTCACACTATCCCATTCCGTATAAGATACACGCGCATCAATAGACACACGAGCCTTTTCTTTCTCATCTCCTCTTCCCCTTTCTTCTTTCTCCTTTTTCTATATATTCTACTTCATTTATCTTCATCCTCTGAGGGCATTTTCTACGTCAGATAGAATTCAGCTACAAATTTATAGCGGACAAAGGGTAGCCGCACCATTTTCGCCAGAAGAAAAGAGAACAGCCGCTGCACTGAGTGGAAAGAAGACACAAGCGTTCTGCTGCGACCGGAATTTTTTTTGTCGAGCATTAATTTTTTGTTCTTAACAAGGACCTAGATGTGACCAAAATCGTTTTTTCTATGCTTGTGGTATAGCATGTTGATTATTTTTTCGTCTTTCATTTCTTTCCTTCTTTCTTCCTTCTCATTCTTCTAATTTATGTCTGAATAAAGTGGAGGATGATTAATGTCGGTATTAGGCGGGAAAATCAAAGGTGTCGGTGAAGTAGTTTAAACCAACTATATATGAGGCAAGGAGGGAAGAGGAAGCTGCGCGATTAACTGGGCTCGAGTCAACGCTAATTGCAACATCCTCTTACGGCGTTGAGCACTGGGAACTTCCGTCGCGTCAGTGAACCTCCCCGTCACGACGTCACCGGAGGATGCTGCCAAGACGTTCTTTCGCCCACGCTCTCATCTCCGGAGACGCACAAGACCGAGGGGTTCAGCTCTAAGACTTTATCGAATATCTTACTTTCCGGTGTACGTATATACGTATACGCGTCCGCAGTACATCTTCTCTCGACCTGCTTTCGCAATGAATCGCAAGACTCTTCGTTCCTTTATATTTTCCCTTTTTTCTTGTTGTCATTTCTCATTTCCATCAGCTTATCTATCATTCGGTTTACATTTCCGCACGGATTGAAATAAAATCGACGGAGACATTCATCCCGTATTTTTCTTTCGCAAAGATTCCTTCCGTATACCGCAAAATAAAGCGAGGAGAAAAAGAAAGAGAATTTCAGATATAAGGTTCGTTGGTGTATAAACATGCGTTTTGGTGGTTGCGGTTACCGGATTCTCGGTGGTCTACCACGAGTTGGGGTCGCGGCCGTGTCGCTCGCCAATGTCACAGAATTAGCGCTTCGTAATTAGCAATTACGAGAATGCGAGGTGCAGCGAGCAAGCGCGTGTTATACGGTTCGGTGAAATTTATTTAGAGCGTAGCTGTAGGCACGGAAACGGCAACAGCAACAGCAACAGCAATACAGCAAAAGCAAAAGCGATGTTGCACCGTTGCGCAAAGTGAAACTGCACGAACCTGTATTTTCATAATTAATTGGTCATTGTGTGGAACCTCACGTTCAATAATTTATTATTCAAACCGCGTACAGATGCAGGTATCATCGGGTCGGCTTACGTCAATTCGGCGAAAACGCATGCGGGCAAAACATGCGGTGAAGAAAAAAGTTCAGATGTGAATATTTCCACTTTTTTTATTCACCCACGTTTCCCTCTTTTAATTTTCTCCTTCCATCGATCAATCGTTAGAAGTACTTTTAACCAGATAACAATATAGGTACGTCAAAAAGGCTTTCAGTCTGGTCAAATCAAATGACGGTTCCATTTATTACTGATCAATTCAGTCATCATGTTAAAGAATGACTGTACAGAATATGACCATCACTTATGGAATGAGTCTGGTGTAACAGGTAACAGAAGATCGATTTTTTTTTTTTGTGAAAATATATAAAGTATGAAACTTGAAGCACATGTTCGGTTGCGAGGTAAAATGATGTCTTTGAGGAATTCGGAACCAAATTTGAAGGATTTGAGCATCGTTCCACGATAACTCCTAACTGCATCTGGAAAGAATCTTTTAAACGGTTAGATAAGTGACGGATCAGGTATAGCATTCGTGTTTGAATTCATTTCCTAAAGCTCTGGAACATGATCATTCCCATCTACTTCTAGATTATGAAGTTCGTACATCCTACCAGATATCTCGGACTCTGCAATTTCGTTCGGGTGTCCCCTCAAGGTTTAAGCTTATTAGGATTACTCAGCAAGGGTCCATTATGTGCACCTAGTTTCCACAAGCAGCTATCAGTCTGAACCACGTACCTACAGCGTTATACGATCAATTTATCGATCCATATCCTTACCACCCACGCACTGACGTAGGTATGTACATACCTTTAGGGTGGTCCTCAATTCGATCATTTCGAACTTCAATGCTCCCATGGGCCAGGAGGTCTCCAAGTATATACAAAAAATGAATAAATGTAGCCAAGACCCCAGGTTCCTATCTCAATTCTAAGTACCGCCCCAAACCCTTAGAATTTTCCCATTTCAATAAAACACGGTTTGAGACCTTTCGCGGTAAATTTTTTTTTTTCTCCCCATTACAGTATAGCTCCGAAAGATCTGAAACTTGGTGTACTCCTTACCTGTAGTAGTAGGTATTTCATGGAAATTCGACAGATTTTCAACGGTACAATTTTCAAAGCTACAGCGCACCAAAAAAAATTTCTCATCTCCAAATTGTGACGAATAAAATTTTGTCGTTGAAAATCTGTAAATTTTTCACGGATACCTACTAGGTAATAATACAGGTGGAAAAATGTGAAAAAATCTCTTTTCATAAATCTGAAAAAAAAAAAAAGGAGGGAATTCGGTAGAGGTACACTTTCCAAATTTCAAAGGAGCTGCGCGTGGGACTATAAAGCTTCGAAATTGAAGGCTTTAAATTTAATTTTGCCAGTCAGTTAACTGCGTTGTGTGTTATATCCATGCCTTCTTACTTATTCGGTGCTTTAAATCGAGGAGGGAACATTGTGGTGTTATTGAATGAGGAATACGCCCCGAGATCCTTTGCCAAATTATCCACAGCTTTCTGCTCTGCAGACGATCTTTCTTTCGGAAAGATGGAAAATTAGGAAAAACGAAATCCCACTATGTGCCTCGGAGAAAGAGCCGAATAAAGGAAAAGAAAATTCGGGTAGAAAAGGAAGGAGAAGAGGTTCCCTCGTCCCATCATCCTCGGAGACCCCGAACAGGGTATTACGTCGAATGAAAAAAGGAATTTTACGCAATTATTATCGAGGCAGGGAAACGGTTCTGTTCTTATCTTTATGAGAACCCGACGTAAGTATATCGAGGTAGGATATTCAATTTTCTCTTTCTTCATGAAGTATCCAATTCCCTCGAGAGTTTTGATCCTGCGTAGTATATGAATCGTAATTATATACGTATGTCGATGTATCTTACATGGCATACGGTTATCAATTTAGGTTTGTAGAAAAATTCGTGAAAAATTAAACGAATAAATAAATAAATGAATAAATAAATAAAAAGAAGAGAAAAGGTCGCAGCATCCGGTGTGCGAAAACTGATGAAGAAACCTGACATATCCGTCTTTTCATTGCTCTTCGGCTTTGAGATTTCCAAGAGACGCGTCGATCATTTTTCCGCCTCTCCAAACGTCGTGTCAGGCTGAAAAAGTCCGGATGAATAGAAGATTCGGAGTTCACCTGGAGTGACGCGATGTAATACTCGCATGTTTCTGCAAACCCAATATTAGCCTTGGCTCAAAATATTCCTCAAATATTTAGGGGTTCAAACTTTTTCTTATATACAGATTTGAAGGCAGCTGTTCTGCTAACGTAAGTCGAGGTGCGATTTTACCTCGAAATTCAAATTTTTCGTGTACAAACTTTCAAGGATCCAGACCAGCAAGCAGCCTCAGCTACTCCTAGGCTTCCTGTCTCTCTGTCATCGTTTCGTATGATGTTTTATTCACCGCGTTTAGCAGCCGAACTTTTTACGAGATGGATGCGGAATAAGAACCTGCGTATTGGACTGAGGGATGCGAGACTCAAGAGGGTAGGTAAATATTCGTACACCCTGCATCTACGCTTTTCACTTTTCCGTACGTTTTTCACATCGACAACTTTCCCCAGATAATAACTAGGTCACACTGTTTATTCAAACAAATCTCCGCACGAAGGAGTTGTACGTCTCTACCCCATTTTTCAAATCATTTCTATACACTTTGAAGACATATTATTCCATCGACTCGATTCTTCGACAGAATATTACTCCGAGTTTGACACGTAATTTGAAATTATTTCAAATTTTATAGACCTTCATATATATGGGGTATTCCACGCGAACCGGATCGGTTTTTGGCAAAAAAAAAGGAAAAAACGGGAGGCTGGAAATTTTATCACTTCTTCGTGGCACTTCGAAGTAATTTCGTTGAGAATTTCAAGATAATCCATTAGACCCTTCAAGTAGAAAAAAAATGGAAACATATTTTTCCCAAGTTTTACATGCTTCGCCGATTTTTGGGGAAAAAAGAAGAAAAACGGGAGGCTGAAATTTTGATCACTTCTTAGTGCCACCTCCAAGTAATTTCGGTGAAAATTTCAGGGCAATTGGTTAGACCCTTCAAGTAGAAGAACAAAGAAATCGCATATTTCCAAAGTTTTACATGTTTAAGAATTTCAAAAATAATTGAAGTGCTACATATTTCTAAAGAGCTCATTTATGGGCGTAGAATGCACTATGGGAAGTGATGATTTTGTTCATGTATGGCTGAGATGAGTGGAGTTGAAAATATAGTAATTAAATTTTTGGTATAATTATGACAGCGATATACATTGAACCAATTGGTTTCATGCTCTATAACTGTTGGGGACATCTCATGTAGTAACAAGGAATCTGAATCTGCATTGGCGTCAAATTCGATGACCTCCGGCCAAAAACCGATCCGGTTCACGTGGAATACCCCATATATAGAAAATAGAAAATACATTTCCTCGAAGCAAGCAAAGGGAATCGGAAATTCGTCCGATGTAGGTATATGCGGATAAAATAAGAGCTATGAGCTCATACTGATGCAACGATATCAAATCCGATAGCTTTGGATATTTTTCCTCCGAGATACTTCAGCGTATAGTAATATAGCCTGGCAAACTTTCATCGTGGGAGCCATTTGCGGAAAATTCTTTCACATATCGAAAAAATAACGAGATCGCCTAGAAGAAGCCACATAGAGATATAGCTAGCGCACCTACTGGTATAGCATCTTGACTTTGCACGAATGGACGCTCTTTAGAACTATAAAAATAGAAGATCATCACTGATCGAAAGTGGTGAAAGAAATTCTCTCTTCAGAACTTTCAATGGCTTTTGAGTCCATTGTTCACTTTTTGTTTTTTCTACGAGTGCTTGCAGAGGTGATGCATTGTGCACCTTATAAAGAACAAGATATGACTTGCCTGGGATAATTAGGATCTCACTAGTTGCTGCGTCCATTTTTATTTCTAGTTATTTTTTTCTTCTCAATTTTTTTTGTACGTAATCGTTGGATGAAAATGTGGAATAGCCTCGACGGCCTCGACATCGCCAGGACTAGTTATATCTCGATCATAAATAAACCTGGAAGCTCTGCAGGCGCACGTGCGGATTTGACGAACCAGAGATTACCTCCTGGATTCGCGCCAATTTTCGCAGCGTTTCTAGGTGGAGGAATTTCCGTGTAATGTAGTACGTCGACGTACCCGCACATATGCACACTTCATACATAATATTACATGACGAAGTATAATATTCAGCATGGCTCGGGGTCGGATATACGTCAAGGTAGGAGTCAGGCATGGTATACGGGAGACAGCAACCCTCCGTCAGAAGCCAAACGCGAACCCTTTCAGCCCTTTAATAAAGGTTGACTGAATCCTTAATCTCGAAAACTCCGCTGTTGTGTGCAAAATAAGTTTTGATACTAAACCGTCATGTGAATAGCGGAAAAGTAAGACATTTTTCAAACGAGTACGAGTAGACAAGACGGCGGTGAATTCTCGCAAGGTAAATTAAACGGGTCTACTGATTAACACATACCCCCTAATCTCCGAGCACTATAAACCCGCAGTGTTTGACACACGGAATTCGACTCGCGAAATTCAAATTGGCGTTGAGGTGAACAAGGATGAGATGAAGCCGCCGAGATTAATTGGGGGAAGAGATAAAGGGTTTGGAAGAAAGAGAATGAGGGTCACGAGTGGAAAGAGAAAAAAGGATCAAAAACCCCATCAATTATTTATGAAATCATCAAGTTATCGACTGAAGTAGATAAAATGGGTTTCCGTAAAGAGGGCCTCGACCATCTGACTGAACTATTCTTTGTTTACACATCCCGAGGAATGGACGAAAATTTTTGAGTTTCTAGGCTTTCGGGGATCTGGAATATTCGGTATAACTTTTAGAAGTCGCATCTTCAGCCCAGCCCTTTTAGGCGCAGAACCATTTAAGCGTGAATCAATTTCTCCGGCTCACGGGCCACCGGATACAATCACACAAAAATCCCACCACAATTTTAATTAGAGAATGAGAAAAGAATTGAACCAGAGCTTGAAAACAACCAGTAACGAAGTTCTGAACGTCTAAATACGGCATTTAATGATGAATGCATAATAAGAAGATGAGGAATTGCAAATGAGTTCCCATCGACTTCCACTCTGTATTTAATATCAAAAAGTGAACAAAGATGAATAATTACATGAAACAATCTGCAGAGGGTGCAGAACACAAAAGCTTACATCCGCAACTTTCTGTCTTCAATTCATCCTCACGATTCCTTACCTACATTCGACCGCACAGTATAATTGAAAGTCCGAAAGCTGCTTCAGTGCCTTTCAAACATCTTGATTATTTCCCAGCTTTTTGTTGTTGTTCCCACGATTGTTTGCTACCTCGATCATTCCTGCTCTGTTTTTCTCCATTATATTTGGCTTCATCAATTATCACATTCTCTCGATCTCACATATTCCTATCGAAATGTGAAGAGGAGGAATCGACGGATAACGAAACAACGACTGCAGGAGGACGAATACGACACACACGATTAGGCTCTCCTCTGCAGACCCGACTTCCTTTTTGTTCTCTGAAAAATAATTTCGCCTTGATCCTAACTCCATCGTCAATCCTTTGAGGATGGTTATAGTGGCCGTCATTCTGTGCTCGGAGAAGAACCTCTTTCCGCAAAATTAAATCCAACTAGTAGAACCGCTCTGCGGAAAGGTTAAAGGGCGCTTTAAGAATGGCTCAACTATCCGTGAGAGGATACGCGTCCTGTGGGACGAAAAATGCATCCGGTATCTGGCAGACATTCGAAGGACGTTATAGGAAGACGTTCAACCAGAGATCGATCACTGTAACGACAGTTAAATACCTTTGTCCGTTTCTTCCTGCAGCAGTAGGCTCGCGTTTATGGTACCTACGTTTAGTCCTTTTTCCCCCTTCAGGATACGGATGACAGGAACAAATCGATTTTACGTGCTAAACATCGCAAATCACCAAATCGCATTTCACCAGCTACGTTACATCGGACGAAGCAGGACGAAGCTGGAAGAATGGTTCTGTTCATGGTTCAAAAAATGTGCAATCCAACCATTTTTTGAATATTGAAGCTTAGGGATACCACGTCACACCTGAGAGTACTGATTAATTCCTCATTTTATATCACTATTAGTTTCTACTATTCTGAAGATCGACATGTTTAATTTGTTAGCGATTGAGATAATAATCTTTACGACGCTTGCTGCAGTGAGAGAGTTGAGATAAAATTAGTTAAACTTCACGAGTACAAGGTCTTATACTGCAGAGTTTTACGACGACTTTCATTGCCTCTAAGAAGCTGCAGATAGTCAAACCGTTTAATTTTACTACGAGATCAACGCAATGCTAGCTTGTCAAACTCTCGACGATGATCCTTGGTGATAATGTACGTAGCGTAATTTATTTGGAAGATTAAAATTCCTGTAGGACTCCCGAAGTTCTAATCGAGAAACTAGCTGTGAGTCGTTATTAATTATTATATTGAAATTCGGAATTTTCACCCGGGCTTAATTAAATCTTTACTAATAATCCCTCTAATCATTTCACGGGCTTATCGATCTCCGTCAGAAACACAAAGGAGCGTAAAATAACTTCGAGATACAAATTCACGGTTTTTATCCGAGCTCCGTTAATTTCAGCTTTCTTGTCCTATACCTACTTTACGCCGCAAGAAAAGCTCGGGGGGATTGGATAATCCCGATTGTTAGATTCGAGGAAAATTTCAGATTTCTGATTTAGGAAAGCTGAAGAATGTATAATATGAGTCTTGAATATTTTATATGTTATATATTATATAAAACTGAAGAAAGAAATCGGATGAAATATATTATAAGGCTTTTGAAGACACTTTAATATGTATGTATCTTCATGCGTACCCATAGCTGTATATAATGAAAAGAGGGAAAGAGGATTGAGAATTAAATGAGGAAAGAAGGAACTAAAAGAGGAGAAAAAAAGGATAACTAATTTTGTCTCAAAGAAACGACCCCAGCTCCTGCAGGGTTGGTACAGAAGCGCTAATACTCTTCACGAGTCAATATTATCACAGTATAATATGTCCTGATGACGATATTGCTCGACTCTTAGCGAAGTAATAAGCTTCGGGAAGGACGAGGGTAAAGGATCATAAGATATAGGCGACGTACCTATACGTATACCTATATCTACGTGTATGGATGTATAGAATAGCTATTTCATAGCCGGTTGGAAATCTGCCGAGGAAATAGAAAGAGTGCGAGATGAAGTGAAGTGAAGTGAGGCTGCGTGGGAGAAGCTGCCTAACGTAAGCCAACCCAGGCTAACCCAGTATTCGTATAGCTATAGATGTTATATTGGATCAGAAAGAAGACAATAGGATTACTGACAAGGCGCTTCCTACTCAGAGGGACCCAATCATAGACTTAAGGTCCACGCGGTTGGAAGCTGGAGCCTGGAGGTTCGAGGCTGAAGGTATTATAATCTCAGAGCTTGGCGCTACGCTTCCTGCGGCTTTAAAGACTCTTTTCAAATTCAAAATCAGAGAGGATTTCGTGCAAATTTTCGATGAAAAATTTTTGGAGAGCAGAAAAGCTCGATACCTTGATTGATGCACTAGGAATACCGGAATCAATCGAAAATGAGATCCTCCAGGTATCGGGTATTGGGCGTTTCACTCATTACTCTCCGATTTCAGCACCGTATTAATACCGTGAAAAAATATGAGACGACTGAAGGTTTTGACTCTGGTACAGCCATTAAATCGACCACTTATATATTCCTCGCACAAAGGCCGGCAGTTTATCGAGCTATAATGCCGAATAACGAGCTTTCTGAATACGAAAAAGGATGATAAAATCAAAGAAAAAAGTCAAAAAATTATTTTGAGAGAAGAGATTATTTTTAGCAATGAAAAAATGAGCTTTTTTCTCCTTTTTTCATTCAACTTTCTTCGCAATTACGAATACACAGCTAATTGCAGATATTATTCCATACCCGCAATCATCCCCTAAATTATACCATGGGATATGGCCATTTGAGCAAAACTCTCGAGAATTCGGATGTGTATTTTTCATTCCATTCTGATCAGTATACGAGCCTTGTGCAAGTATTAGCTTTTCGTTAACGCCGCGTCTGAACGGGGCTTTAATAATTGGCTTCCATGATCCAGAGAGGATGATTTCTTTTGACAGGATTTTGAAATCTCATCCCAAGTCGGAGGAGATATTTTAACCGAACGATCAGGCATTCAAACGCAATTATGCTCGCCCCTGATCAAATTAGCGTTACTTTCAGTTCGGGTTTTTTTGAAATTTCACCCCTCGGTAAATACGTGGAAGCTTTTTAAACTCGGAGAATTTCTCCGCCCTCTGCACTCTCCTCTTTTCTCTTCCTGGTATTTAACCAGATGTCACTGAACCGCAAGCCGGCTGGTGGTCTTTAATTCAACTGCGACCATGATTGAGGAAATTTTATGGAAAGAGTACCATCAGCCGGATCATCGTCCACTTTTGTGTAAAAGATTTTCGTATCGGTTTGAGAAATCTGGTGAAATGTTTGACACCGACAATAAAGGGGACCAGTACAGCGACTTTTCGAAAAACCATCATAGTCCGAAATCAATTTATTTCATCACCAAAGTTCATTTCACATCAAAATATTTTTCTTTTTCCAAATCATGTGTCGTAAGGATTTTAGAGCACCGTTGGACCGATTCAGGTCATCTTGGATTCATTTTCTTCAGAAAACAAATCCTCATCATGTGAATGTAGGAATTTTGAAAATTTCTCGTTTTGGCCAAGTTATTTAGGAAATGAGTGATACCAATTTTCGCAAATTTGGTAAATTGATCATAACTTATGACATAATATTTTATTTTAAAATCCCTACATTCACAAGATGAGGAATGGTTCACCGGAGAAAATGAGACGTCAAGAGATTGAATTGGACCAACGGTGTGCCAAAATCCTTACGACACATGATTTGGAAGAAGAAAAATATTTTGATGTGAAATGAACTTTGGGTATGGAATAAATTGATTTCGGACTATGATAATTTCTCGAAAAGTCGCTGTACTGGTCCCCTTAAATTGCCGTTCTGCGCGGTTTTGAACTTTTCATTTTTCCAAATATTACTGCGGAGAAGTGATTAACGCGAATGAAATTTTCGCTCCAAAGTATCTTTCGAACAGAATGTTTGTAACTTATATAGTTTAACTCGAACCTCGGGGCGTTTAAAGGCTAGGGTGTCGTCTCCCCATCCAATTAGCGCTGTCTCCAGTATCAGAACTTTGTCACTTGGCAACTTGCGAAAGCTTTCAAAACTTGGAGCTTAGTACATGCGTGCGTACGTTCGAAGTCACGGTAGGGTATGTACATCCATCTAACTACGTAGCGTCATGTTTCTCATGGCCGAACGAATGTACTATATATACACCACCGTACACCCAACCCTCTAATCTCGTAAGAATCAATTAGATGAAATTTACACAAAGTTTAACCCCAGGCAATGAACCCCGAGGCTTGTCATATCCACCGTGCAATTCGCTGGATTGTTTACTCTACATAAACTCACGTACTACTACGACATCCTCGTAGATTAATGTACATACATATGCACACACAAGTGTAATTCAAGCAGTTTCATTAGGCGTCCTCATCGCGGGTTTGAGCCCACGCGTAACAAAATTAGACAACTGTAAAGAAAATTGCGTTGGTGGTTGGATTCTTTGGTGTAAATAGCAAATTGAACAACTTGGAGCATAAGCTGTGCGAAGCGAAAGACAAGGGGTGGCAATTTCGGATCCCCGTCTCCCGAGATTTTCACTATACATACCGTGACAATCTCAGGATGCGGAACACCAGGGATACCAACCCAAAACTCGTTAGCAGCAGTTTGGTAACTCACTAGATGTTTCTAGTAAAATCACTAGAAATCACTAGATTCTTAGTGATTTTACCAGGCAAATCTAGTGAGTTACTAAACT
Organism: Tenthredo livida; assembly: GCA_963992785.1. Taxonomy (NCBI): domain Eukaryota; kingdom Metazoa; phylum Arthropoda; class Insecta; order Hymenoptera; family Tenthredinidae; genus Tenthredo; species Tenthredo livida. The sequence continues at coordinate 42,699,557 of OZ023065.1, forward strand.
ACTGCCAACGAGTTTTGGCTTGGTATCCCTGGCGTTCCGCATCCTGAGATTGTCACGGTATATATGTATTAGAATCTTATACGATAAACCTCATCAAGCTTCCTCATTTCTTCTTCTATATAGTGATATAGAGGGCAATTAGGACCGCAAAGGCTTGGACAATTGTTACACGAACTTACAACGACGAGGGTACGTAGAGATGGGAAGAGATAGGAAGAGATGAAGGAGCGCGGGAGGGGGGGGGGGGGGGGGGGGTTAATAAATTGAAGAGATTTCCTGCGCACACCTATATATACGTACATATATGTACGTGTGTATAAAGTATAACGTGGTGGTATCTACTAATACTTTGGCTCCGGCATTACTAGACGTACTGTTACTCTTCACACCGGTACTGTATCCACCAGCTTCCTCGCCCTCTCTCCATCTCCTGGTTACGATACTGTGGCCAGGGCCAGAGGTTAATTCCGTTGAATTAACCGTCGCAGCACAATTGTGTTATCAGTAGCTCGACGCTCGAATTGACTTTAAAGTGAACTCGGTTAGGACTTGGGTAGGTAGGTACTTCATCGTGATCGGCTTGCGGCTAACGCATACTTGCTACCTCAGTCTTACATAATTATGACAAGGTAACCCCCGTCTCAAAGTAGGCACTGTACGAAATCATACTTTTCCAAACAATTGAGAAACATGTCCCAAAAAAGTTTACATACCTATTTACTGTCGGTGCAAAAAAGTTTGGCGCCTCTGTTTAAGTGATCATAACTTCTACAGAAAAATTGATAGAGCATTGAGTCAGGAAAGATCGTGAAGCTTCAAGTTTTCTGCGTCCGATGATTATTCACAAATTTCTGTGTCAAAATCGCGAAAGCCATAATGATCTGCGAAAAGATGAAAAACGTAGTTTTTCCGCCGAATATCGCAGCTAGGACACAGGCGGCCCCGCGAAAATTTGAAAAATTGTTGACGTCGATTACTGGAAGTTCGCTATTGCAAATCAAAAACTGATCACGGAATCAAAAAGTGTATATTTTTACGAAAATGTTGAGCTATCTCAGGTTCACCCGTACCAATCCGTTCCCCAAATCGCACAATTGAACCTTTTTGCACCTGGTATCCGGGATTTTGAATATTTTTTAAATTACCAAACGCTATCATGTTCGTTAATGTTCAGGGAATATTTCCGAATTTTTCTAGATTTTTTACACTTATTTTAGACGAACGGTGACAAGTTGAAGTTGACGTTCGGCAATGGGCTCCGGAAAAACTAGGTTTTTTAACTTTTCGGAGATGATTACGGCTTTCACGGTTTTGACACAGAAATTTGTGAATAATCATCGGACGCAGAACACTTGACGCTTTACGATCTTGCCTGACTCAATGCTCTATACATTTTTCTGCGGAAGTTATGATCACTCAAACAGAGGCGCCAAACCTTTTTGCACCGACAGTAGTTTACTGGAGTGACGGGGAATGCCCCATATACCTACTCATACGATATATATTCTATTCAATCCGACTTCTTTTCTGTTTCTGCATGTCAGTTGCCTTTCATACGTCGGTCCTTTATACGGAAAAATCGTCCTTTCCATTGGCAAGACATTGTGCTTGCTAAGCCATCGATATATCCTCTGTATACCGTATAGTAATCCCCAAACGGATTCTACGGAAGGTTGTCCACTCGTATGGCTAACCAATTCATACCTTGTACATCTTGCCTTATCACGACGTCAGAAGTCGATCCCCAGGTTCCGCACACGCAGACATAGTATACGTAAAAAGAAAATTACCCCGGAAATATTTAAAAAAAATTACGCAATTAAAATAGTACCTTTAGAGTAGGGTGGCAATATTTTTTCGCCTTTATTTGTTTTTTCGAGCTCACATGAAAATTTGTTAGTTCGATCCATTTTAAGAGCCCTCTCCAAATTTTGGCTAAATTAAAAAGTTCGTAGAGGTCGCTCAAGAATTTTGAAAATGTTAAAATCCAACGAAAACGATATTTTTTTTATATTCTTCACTTGCTCAATAATCCAATCTTTCCTAGGTGGATTGTAGAGGAACATACTGAAGTTTCAAGTAAACATAATAATATTTTACTTCACTCATGCCCGATTTTATAAACGTGGGTTACCCCGTGAGACGATTGAAAGTTTATTAGAATTTTTTTTGTTTAATTCTTGAGCGACCTTAGATATCAATATTTCTACTTGAAATTTCAGTATGTTTTTCTACAATCCACCTAGAACAGATTGGATTAGTGAGCAATTGCAGAATATTAAAAAAATAATAAAATAATCGATTTCGTTGAATTTTGATATTTTTAAAATTCTTGAGTGACCTCTACAAAATTTTTAATTCAGCTAAAATTTAGAAAGGGCTCTTGAAATGGATCGAACTAACAAATTGTCATGTGAGCTCGAAAAAACAAAAAAAGGCGGAAAAATATTGCCACCCTACTATAGAGACTCTCTAAATTTTGTAACGGATACCTAATGAAGTGTGCGAGGAGTTTCAGATTCAGAGAAGCGATATAATGCAATGGGAAGACAAAAATGACCCCGAAGTACTAAAAATCGTGTGTTATTTAAATCGGGAAGTTAAATTGAGATAGAAACCTGGGGTTTTGAGTACATTTTTTGTTCTAAGGACTACCCTAACATATAGTCGAGTCACGTCGCGTCGTGCGGCTGCGTTACGCAGTGGTACTAATATAATTGTATATCTTAGTCCGAGTGGAACCTAGGGCTATGTATCCAGGCTGTAGAGGTTCCTCGGTTGAAACAGCCCCCACGGCAATTATATTTAGGTTTGTAAAGGCAGCTTTGGGTCCGTCGGGGTTCGGCGACGCATTTAATACGCGACTTGTCTATACACCAATCCGCACCTTGCGTATGAATTAGGGATTTGATTGAAGCCCCTTTCAAAGCTTACAATTAGCGATTGGCAAGCCTTGGAAAAGCTTATGACTAGTTACCGCTGTTACGTGAAGAAAACCACGGGGAGTTACTCCAACTCCGAATAATCCACCAGCTTGATGTAGATTTTCCTGTATATATACCTGCCAGATTTTTTCCGATCACGAGCTCTTCTTCTCCTTCTCCTCATTTTATGAGGATATGCGGAGTCGATAGAATCACAGGTAAATTGCCTGGGGCTAAAAGCAGGGATTTTCGATCGTTTAATGATAGGCTAAGCACCGCGAAACGTTGCGGGAGAGATTTAGGTACGGAAAACGGCGTCGCGTGTCGTCGTGCAGAAGGGACGGGGTACCTACTTCCGCGGCCATTAATCGTCCTTTTGCCACAGGACGGAAACAAGCCATGTAGCTGCATGCGATAGTATTAATTATTCCTAAAAAAAGGAAATTTTTCCAGAGAAAAAAAATAGGAATGAGAATAATTCATCCCCTCGTTATTTATCTACCTTTATTCTTTTTCTTTTCCTCTATCGTAATTCTATCTTCCTTTCTTCCTTCCTTCCTTCCTTTCTTCCTATCCGTCTTTCTTCGATCTGACAATTTTTTTCCGACGACTGTCGACGCTCTAGTATATTATTGATTTTTTACCCTGGAAAAATACGACTCGGTAGCTATAGGTATGTTCAAATAATGAAGCCACGCTTTGAGAGGCCTCGAAAACCCCGAAGTAAGGGTTCCGTGTCCTCGTGACGCTCAACGCGCTCTTGCGTTTCCAGCCTTTCCCTTTATTCGACACCTTTCCCCGATTCTAGCACCGCTCATTCTATCAACCGGATGGAAGACTTTCTTCCGCATCTCATTATAATTATGCCGATTCTTGAAGAAAATAATTGACGTCAACCGGAGAAAAGGTTACACATACGTAGGTATAGGAGGTATAGGATATCTCCTTTCCTATAAATGCGAAGGAGTGGTATCCTGCTAATCCTGAGAGTTCTAAGATTACCTCTGCCCACACAATCCTGCAAGTCGCCATCTTGGTACAAGCACGACGAGAAACTTTTACAACTTCGTTAGCTGTACAGAAATTGGATTTAAAGTGTACCTATATAGGTGTGTAACTTTACGCTGGTGACACCGTGACTCTGTCGTACGGATATAACGGTGTCATAAATTCAACATTTGCAGGACAAAATGGGTCATATAAACACCAATAAATGTGAACTACGCGCAACCGCGTATCCCGGTTATCCTGAACATACCGGCAACGAAATCTCATCAATTAGAACAATCCCCTAGTGTCCAGCTCAGCTTATGTTCAATTTATACGTGGTCGTGATTTTATGCACATAGTAGGTACATATAAGGCCATCGGATTTCAGATTAACGAATTGACCGGCTTTTGGGAAATTCCGTACACGGATACCTTGAATGAGTGAAAAAATTTGTGTTTCAATCAAAATGATACACACTTGATGTAGGGGTACACACGTCCAAATTCATCTTTGCAACTGACCGATTTTGTTACAGCAGTTCGCTGATCCTTTCGAGCATGATCAAGTAAAAACTGGAAGTTGTGGTTATCGGGTCCCAGAGTTGGATGCAGAGTCAATGTAAAAGCACTTGATGCAAGGATCATCATGACATCATGAAGTTATCGATTGAAATGGATGAAAATGGGTTTCCGTAAAGAGGGCCTCGATCAGAGGGAACTATTTTTTGTCTTTGCATATCCTGAGAAATGGGACCGAAATTTTCGGACCTTTGGGCTTTCGGGGGTCTTGAGTTTCGGAGTTTTTATATTCCAAACTCCAGCGTTTCGATAAATTCGATATTATCCAAAACGGATTCGGAATTTCTCAAACAAGAAGATCAAAAGGGGATAGAAAATACTAGAAGAAACTGAAGTTCTCGCACTTTGGAAGTCGGACGTTGAATTTGCCGCACTGGCATCCTACGAGCTGTATATTAGGCATTAAAGTAAACGAGCTGGGGAAAATAGCTGGTGATGGAGAGTGGCAAGAAGCCGCGGATACGAACCGAAAAGAAATGGGATTACAGATCAACTTACGTGGAATCCACTTACGACTATTTTTGTCATGCTTCGTGGCAGCCACACACACGACACCCTCATAGAAAAAGATTTTTCCAGAGGACGATGGAAACCGGACCACCAGCCAGAGGGAAAGCATTTTATTTCTCTAATTAGGCAACTAGGTATTTCGCCCCACAAGACCCCAGGGGCGTGTATTTCTATTCTATTTGATTCTCCGTTTCAGTTTTTTTTTTTTTTTACAAGTCCCGATTTCATTCAGGATTTTTTTTTATTTTTACTAATATGACGCGAGCATGACCCTCGCGTCGAAAAATTGATCTAAAAATTTCGTGCACGAAGCATTCTCCACCAAACTAGACACATTTTTTTCCTGACCCTCCCCAAAATTTTCAAAACTTTATAGCCAATTAGTAGAACCAGTGGAAGAGACTTTCAGTGAATTATTTCAGATTTTTGAATCCAACTATTTTTTTCGAAATAATATATTTTTTGAAAAGAAATGAGGAAACGACATAAACTGAAAAATGAAAAGAGATGATCTTACACCCATGCTTCCATATTTCACAATATACGTAGTACGTCCCACCTACTTATACACCTTCAAGAAAATTTCTCCACCTCTAAGTTAACCGCAGGCTAGACTGCTGCATTGCAGCTCGCTATAACTTGATTTATACTCATTTCTATATTTTATCGGGAAAACTCTAGTTCAGGCAATATAAGTGCAGTACTATATAGGAAAATAATAATTCACTTAGAGTTTATTGGCTGCAGGTTGTTAACTTCCCTCAATATATTCCATTCGACAGTTTAATAATTCATCCGCACTTTTACCTCTTTCGCAAAAATTCACACGATTTTTTGCTCAATTTCTTTCTTTCTTTTATTTTCATTTTTTATTTTCTTTATTTGTTATCATCGTCTTCTGGCTTGAAATAATGATGGAATTTTCTTTTTCTTCTTCGTTTTCTTCTTTTTCTTTTAGCTGGTTATAATACCTATCAAGAATTTATCTCAAAGTTTAGTGAGAGGTAAGACAAAACGAAACAAAACAAAAAAAATAAAAATAAAAAATGTCTCGTGACTGAAAACATTCCGATAGATTTTTCCGCCCTTTTTATCACCGTAATCTCTCCCTGTGTATGTAAAGCTTGAAGATTTCACGGCAACGGGCAAATATTTACTACGATATATGGAGAGGTACTATCATGGCCATTTAGCCAGCTACCTATAATCAGAAACCATAAATCAACGTGTGTAGGTATACAAGCGACGAAAGCCGTAGCCATTTAGTTTTGGAATCGGTCAAATTCTTTTCGTGTATGCTATTTCGCAAAATCGATCTCGAAAGAATATACACAATGATGTCACACGATTTTTTTGTTTTTATTTTTTTTTCTCGTCTTTTTTGAATCAGAAGTTTTGTCTCTATTCTCACATTTCTTATCGTTACACCTGCTCGGAAAATGCACCATTGCGACCTCTTCAGCGGGCGCAAAACAGGACTTTCCAGCCCTAGGGCGGAAAAGTCTTTGCCGCCCGCTAAAAGCGGGCGAAAGAGACTTCTTGTCCGCCCTCGGGTGCAAAGTCCTGTTTTGCGCCGGCTCACTCGGTCTCAACAGAGGTATTTTTTAAAAGTCGCAATTTTTCTTTTTTTTTTTTTCTCCCTTTTTTCATACTTTACATTGACGTGAATTTTTAATCTGAAGATCATATTCAATTTAAGGAATCGCACCGAGCCCTAGGTGGATTAAGTTTCGAATGAAACGGAGTTGTAATAGATTTTCGTTGAAAATTATATGAGAATGAAATGAAAGGAGTTAAACGAAACGAAACAGAATAGAAATACCTATTACAACGTGATGTTATTTAGCGAGGCGTGAAACGGACGAATAATTACCTGCCTCTTCGCGATTTAATTCTGAATTCATTTAAACGAATTTTACATTGATGTGGAAAATATTCTTTGTAGTTGTATTCCTGTACGTGTCTACCTACCTTTTATCGTTAAATTTTACCATTTATAAGGTGAGAGAGACGTATCTGTTCAACGGTCTGACAGAATTTAATTGAAACTGTACCTTTCAGAGCTGCGGCGCGGGCGGTACTTAATATAGTGTACAATACAATATGTACATATTATCTTGGCCCTAATTGCAAAAGGCGTGTGCAAAGACCTTCGAAGAATAAACAGACCTATTTTTTTTTAAAGCAGATACTTTTCGTGTAACATAAGGATTGAAATTTGGTACTTCAACCCTTCATTAATGATAACCGATATGGCGGTAATTAAATAAGTTGTTATAATTGTAACGTGGTTAATAAGGATAGTGGTTCTTTAATAAATAGACTAACGTTTAACTGGTCAGTGATAGCTTTATTGTCGTGTGTGTCTTTCAGGCATCTTGGGGATGAGTGTATGCAACATGGCGGCATTTGTCTACTTGTTTAGTGTCTATCCATGTTACATCCTCCCTTTTCTGTGACTGTCTTGTTTGTAATGTAATATGCAAGTTATAAGTTCATTCTTTGGACCGGTTTGACGATTCTTCCCAGCCTCGTTGTTCGAGGAGGTTCATTTTGCGGATTATCTTGTATCTTGTTTTCAGGTATTGCGGCTGTTTCAGGTGCTGGTGAAGACGGTGTAGGAGCATTACGATCTTCTTCGGGTGTGTCATTGTCGTTATTGCTTCGAGTAGGTATCAGGACTGGGGTTTCTGTAATCGTGGCTTTAGTTCGGTGTAGTTGACTTGTGTTTCTCCTGAAAGTCTTTCCACTTTCGGTTTGGACGATGACTGACCTCGGATTTTCTGTTTTTCCGGTAACTTGTCCAGATTGCCAGTTTCTGTGTCCAAACTGAATTCTAATTTTATCTCCTTCTTCTACGTCCTTGGTTGCTCTAGATGTTCTGTTGGCGTAGAACTTTTGTTTCTCTCTCAGTTTTTTCAGCTCTTCGCTTATGTCTTTGATTACTTTAGGTTTCAGGTTTTCGTTGGATGTTGGTAGGTTTGATTTCGTCATCCTGCTCATGAGTCGTTGGTTGGGTGATCCGATTTGGACGTTCCGTGGAGTGTTTCTAAAGTTGAGCAAAGCGAGTTCAATGTCTGAGTTATCCATCGTGCATTTCCTGAGTATGCCCTTGGCGGTTTGGACTCCTCTTTCCGCTAAGCCATTACCTCTAGGGTGGTTTGGGCTTGACGTCTTGCTCTGGAAGCACCAGGTTTTCCTGAATTCCTTGAATTCCTTTGAGGTGTATTGTGGTCCGTTGTCTGATTCTAAGATTTCTGGGACACCATGAGTTGAGAACCAGTTTTTCAGGTGTTTGACGATTTCGCCGGAAGATTGTGTCTTCAACTGTTTGAAGTCGATAAATCCTGAGTAGCTGTCGCATATCACGATATATTCTTTTTCTCGAAAATAGAATAAATCCGTTGCAACAATTTGCCATGGTAGTGTGGGTATTTCCTTGGGAACTACGGGTTGTTTGTCATTAGATTTCTGTGTTTGTTGACATACCTTGCACTGTTCTATGTAGTTCTCAATATCCTTGTATTGACCTCTCCAGTACAATAGTTCACGAGCTCTTCTGAGGCTGCTTTGAATACCAAAGTGTCCTGCGTGTATGTTTTTCAACATTTTTGGTATCAGTGACTTTGGTACTATTACTTTTTCGCCTTTAAAGATGAGTTCGTTGTAGTACGATAGCTCGTCTCTGAAGTTGAAGTATGGTTTTGCAGTATTTGGTAAATCCTCTAGGGTGTCCGGAAATCCGTTTTGGATGAAAGCCAGCAGTGTTTGTAATTCTTCGTCTCTTCTTACTGCTTCTGTTATTTCTTCTCTTGCTTCCTTGGACATAGTGAGTATAATCTGAACTTCTAACTCTTCTTCTTGGAGATCGTTGTTTACCTGTTTGCAATCTCTGCTAAGCGCATCTGCTATTGGTATTTCGGTTCCTTTTTTGTAGACCACTGTGGGTGAATATTGTCGGACGTCGAATATTATTCTTTGTAGTCTGGGGGGTGCCTTGTAAAGTGGTTTTTTGAATATCGATTCCAACGGTTTATGGTCCGTTTCAACCGTTAGTTTTTTTCCATAGATGTACTCATGAAATTTTGTGCACGCAGTCTTTATTGCTAGAGCTTCTTTTTCAATTTGGGGATAGTTTTGTTGGGCACTTGTTAACGCCTTGGTTGCGTAGGCTACTGGCTGATCTTCTTGTAGTAGTACCGCTCCAAGACTTTTTGAACTAGCATCTACTGATAGCGTGACTTCTGCATTGACGTCGTAGAATTTGAGTACCGGTGCTGTTGAAAGTGTTTCTTTGATTCGTCGAACTGCTTCCGTATGTTCTTGTTCCCACGACCAAGCGGCTTCTTTTTTTAGTAGGTCTCTCATGGGTTCTGTCAGTTCAGACATCTTGGGGATGAATTTGTTGAGATATGTGACCATACCGAGTAGTCGTTGTAGTCCTGCCTTATCTTTCGGCTGCTGTATGTGATTGATAGCTTCGATCTTCTCTGGGTCAATCTCGAGACCTCTTTCGGATATGACGTGTCCTAGAAATTTAACTTTGTTAGTTTCGAACGTGCATTTTTCTTTGTTTAATTTCAGTCCTGCTTCTTTGAGAGCTTTCAAGACTCTTTGTGTATGCCTTCGTAGTTCGTCTTTTGTCGCTGCGTGGATTAGGATGTCGTCCATTGAGCATTCAACGTTCGGTAGGTCCTTGATGACCGCGTTCATGGCTTGTTGAAATACTTCCGGTGCTGACGATAGGCCAAATGGTAGTCGGGTGCAGCTGTATCTGCCCCAGGGTGTTGAGAACGTAAGGTATTTTTGTGTTCTTTCACTGACTTTTATTTGCCAGAAGCCTCGTTTACAATCCAGTTTGGTGAAGTACTTAGATCCACTCAATCTAGTGCTGATCTCCTCAATTGTCTTCAGTGGGTAGTGTCTTCTTAGAATATTCTTATTGACGTCTGTTGGGTCAATACATATTCTAATTTTCTTGTGCTTCCTCACTATGACTATAGGGCTCACTGCTGGTGTAGGTTCTGTCGTCGGCTTTATTACATCCATTTTTACCATCTTGTCCAATTCTTCTTTGACGGCTTGACTTATGGAGTGTGGGACTTTCCGCGCCGGGACGATTTCGAATCTAGGGTTGTCTACTAGGTCTATGTCGTATTCGAAATTCTTTATGCAGCCTAGTCCTTCGTACAACTCTTCGTCGTTGAGTTCGTTTACGTTGACTTGGTTGACTCTGGATATCAGCTTCAGTTGTTCGCACGATTCTTTTCCTAGTATCGATTGTACTTTTTCTTCTACTACCTTGAATACTATTTCGGCTCGTTGATTCTTGATTTCACACTTCAGTTTGACCTCACCGATGACTAGGATTTTGTGTTCGGTGAAGCTGATTAATCTTTTTGTCCTTGACGGTTGTATTTTGGCTTTCAGTTTCTGGACTAGATCCTTGGAGAGTACATTGCACTGTGCTCCGGTATCTAGTTTTACTACCAGTTTGTTTTTTCCGGTATATATTGTTTCTTGCCAATCCTTTGATCCGTCAGTTGTTACTTTGCTTACGTAAAATGTCTCTTCTTCATAGTCCTCTTCTATTTCTTCTTCTTCAGCTTCAGTTAGATTGATTTTCTTGCCTTTGTTATTTTGAGTTTTATTCGTTTTGGCCCAACACGAGCTTGAGTAATGTCCTAGCTTTTGACACTTCTCGCATTTGCTTTTGTAAGCCGGACAGCTTTGTCTTCGGTGTCTCGTTCCACATCTTTTGCAATTAAATTCTTCATTTTTGCTTTGTTTACCTTTGTTTTTTAGCAGGTTGACTTGTTGTGACTCAGCTTTGTTGATTTCTTTTAATTGATTCGTGGCTTGTTCACTCGCTCGACAAATTGCAACGGCCTTATCCAACGTTAGATCGCCTTCTGTTAGTAGCTTTTCTCTAACTTGATCTGAGTAGACTCCAAAAACGATTTTATCCTTTAGTAGGCTGTCGTGTAGGCTTTCAAACTCGCAGGTCTTTGCTTGTGTTTTTATTGCGTTTAGAAATTCATCAAACGTTTCGCCTTCTTTTTGAGTTATCTTGAAGAAGTTATATCTTTCAAAGGACAGGTTAATCTTTGGTATGAAGTAGTTCTTAAATTTTTCCTTAATTATTCCAACGTCAGTTTGTTCTTGGGGAGTTAGGTTGAAATTGTTGAATACCTGTATTGCGTCTGGTCCGATTGTTGCCATAAACGTGGCTGCTTGCACCTCATTCGCTTTTTTGTTTAGCTGGGTTGCTATTGCATACCATTCGAACTGTTGTATCCAATTTTTCCAGTTGGTCGACATATCGTTGGAAAAGACTAGTTGTTTAGGCGGTCGGATTCCGTGAACTGGCGTGCCTTCGTCGCCGTTTGTGGGGTTATGTTCACTGTTTTGCTCGTTTCGTGGCATTTTGTTCACTTTTCTTTACCTCTTTTATCTTTTCTTTATTTTCTTTGATTGTCGGCCACTTCTGACACCATGTAACGTGGTTAATAAGGATAGTGGTTCTTTAATAAATAGACTAACGTTTAACTGGTCAGTGATAGCTTTATTGTCGTGTGTGTCTTTCAGGCATCTTGGGGATGAGTGTATGCAACATGGCGGCATTTGTCTACTTGTTTAGTGTCTATCCATGTTACAATAATCGCCCTGTGAATGGAAAGCCAAATTTTCACTAAATCGCTGAGCTAAGCCCCGAAAATTACCTCTTTTCGTCTTTACTTAGATGTATTCAATTTTTTGACCGACGATATCTTGAGAACGAATGAACGGATTTTAACTTTCGTTAGATCAATCGACGCGGTTTTTTCTACCTCAGAACTGATGGAATTTCGAATCTAATCGATGCAGTAATCTTCGAGTTATTGAATAACCAAAATTTAGAGATTCTTTTTTTCAATCGTTGATACTTAAGGGGACCAGTACAGCGACTTTTCGAGAAATTATCATAGTCCGAAATCAATTTATTTCATACCCAAAGTTCATTTCACATCAAAATATTTTTCTTTTTCCAAATCATGTGTCGTAAGGATTTTGGCACATCGTTGGTCCAATTCAATCTCTTGACGTCTCATTTTCTCCGGTGAACCATTCCTCATCTTGTGAGGGTGGGGATTTTGAAATAAAAAATTATGTCATAAGTTATGATCAATTTACCAAATTTGCAAAAATTATTATCCCTCATTTCTCAAATAACTTGGCCAAAACGAGAATTTTTCAAAATTCCTACATTCACATGATGAGGATTTGTTTTCTGAAGAAAATGAATCCAGGATGACCTGAATCGGTCTAACGGTGCTCTAAAATCCTTACGACACATGATTTGGAAAAAGAAAAATATTTCGATGTGAAATGAACTTTGGTGATGAAATAAATTGATTTTGGACTATGATAATTTTTCAAAAAGTCGCTGTACTGGTCCCCTTACTGGATCCGACTCGAATCTGATTAGGTCCTGGAATTAATCGGTCCAGTTGTTTTCGAGTTTACATGAAGATCCTTTTTTCCTCGAAACCTAAAATGCCCGTTAACGTCTGTCGAATTACTCGCTTATTTTTTAGTCATGAATGAAACCACGTCTGTTATAACTTGAAGAAAAAAAAGTTAGTTGAACCTGAGTCAGGGCGGTTTGACCCTGTTTATCCTGCAACGGCATTTGCCGGTTGACTGACTGCAAGTACATCTAGGTAGGTATGGGTATATGCGGCTACGTACATATTTATAGCGAAAGAGCCACTAACAGGGAGAATAATTAACAGGACCTTCATTGTTATACGAAATACAGAATTCTATGGCTGTACGTTAGCTGACACTCGTAAACAGAATTATACAAGCTGTTTTATACTCTTTTTTGTTTTTCATTTCCCAAAATTGAAGCAGCGCACAAATTAACGCAAGGTTTGAACCACTTTTCTATTGTCTTCGCTGCTAGTTGAAATTCAAAGTTAAAAATAAGAGAAAGTCTGCCGTTTTCGAGTCAAAAATTTATAAGGAAGAGAATGAGAAAACGAGAAATACATCTCGTTTCTAATTTTCAAATTTCTTCAGTGTTAAAAAATGTGTGATATACGTCAGGTACGTTACCATTTTTCAATCCGTCGACATCGCACAGCTGGATTTTAGATTCTGAAAAAATAAAGCAAAAAGGTACCTCGTTACATTCAACAACAACTTTCTGACTTTCGTTCCATATTATATATCACAAAAGCGATACACGGACTCGAAAAATTCGCGTCTAGATAAAATCGTCGAAAAACTTCATTGTGAATGGTCAGCGAAGCAGCGGCACAAAAGCGTTCAATATGAAAAGCCAGGTTCCTGCACCAGGCTGTAGCTGTGATATTGGCGTTGAAATTTGCGACACAATCGGCATAGGTGAGTGAGTATGGAGTATGTGTGGAGTACCTACGCAGGTCGTCAAAGGGTTCAAAGATCCGTACCATTCTTTGAATTTGAAACAGCCTCGCCTTTGCGGGAGATTTTAAATCTCCTCGTGTCGGATTACACGAATAAGAGTAGAAATAAAAGAGAAAAAGGAATGTAATACAACGAGGAGAAACAATAGGAGTGAAAAAAAAAAGAAAGTGAAGAGAACAACCGATTCATCGTTCGACAGTAGCGAGATACAAGGTTTTAGGGCACAATGCCGTGGTTCTTGAGGGTTTGAGCGAGAGGCTATGCCTCGCAAATGGTACTGCAAGCTCAACAACAAGCAGCTTTCAATTAACGCGCACAAAAAAGTTGGGTGGAACAATTACGTCTATAATCTCGGATAAAGAACTTTCCATTTTTCCCATTCCGGGGTAGAAACTCAAAAAAAAAACTCAACTCCTGTAGAAGGTGAGAATTTTTCAGGAGTGAAGCACTGTGTGAATTACTGCAGATACTTTGAGTCTCGCTTATATCAGTGGGAATTTTGTCTAATCCAAAGTTTTCGAAATATGCTACCCTTCCTACAAACTGTGAGTTGGTAATATTCAAATTCGGGACTTTGATCCGATCCCTTAAAACGTTTCGAGATTTTGGACCAATTCCATAACGATTCACGTTCATGTACATGTGTGCAGCTCGTAAGTTGATCTATAGCATTTGTTGTCCTTCTATAGCACGTAATTCGTGAGTGTATGAGTTTAGTATTTATTTGTGTGTAGGAGTACGTACACAAGTTTGAAACGTGACGTAGATGAATATGGAGTAGTGCCAGAGAGGAGAAGGTACTACAATCGAGTGCTTGCCCAGCTAGACAATTTGTTACTTCCTTATCACTCGTCGGAGCTTCGTTCACTCAAGCTGTAGAAGAGAAGCACCACTACCTGTACTTCGTTGACGTATAGAGTCTCGTGAATAAGAAATAAGATTTCAGACATGTAGAAGCTTCAAGTATTTATGCCCATGATTCTCTCCTTGTATTAACTCTAACCTTTGAATCTCACTCTCGGATATTTCATCCGCAATGGCTTTACTCTTGGCGAATTTGATCGCCCTCAACTTTGGCAGAGAGAAAGCAAACCAATAATCGTATCCAATTATCATTTTTTCCAAAAAAACATTGTGAGGATTTTCAATGGATTTGGATAGGACAGAATGGGGGTGCTATCCTAAAGTCTATACTACCGAAAATTTCCGATTCGGAATTTCGATCCATAGACCATACCCCAGAATGGAATCCATTCCAGGATCCAACTCACGAAAAACTTGTAGAATTTGGATTATAAGGAAGTGAGTGATCCTGCATGATGATTGATACTCTACTTATGAGTAGAGACAAATCGTTGATCAATGTAATTTCAGTCAAACAGTGCGATAATGATTCTGGTCTTCGTTGAAGAGCCGAGAGGTGACCATATGTGAATATGCATACATGTGCACCAATACTAGATCTCGATGTCCTCTTTGAGATCTCATCCTCCTCCTTCTCGTCATCATTTTATCGAGCCATATCAGTTGAAGAGCGATGAACAGCTGTCCTCATCGTCCTCTTCACCGACCACGTCCTCTCCGTGTATTCGTTCTTTTTTGTAATCGATCGACCAATGTGTATGTCTACCTCGACGTCGAACGTATAGGTATAGAGTATATGGGCAGACAGCTTGAGGGATGTGGGGGCATAGAGGCGGTTGAAATCGTTTACGATGACGCGATGTGGTAGTGATATACATGTAGTGAACATCTCCTATACCATGTACTCCGGTGCAAGTCTAGCATATATTATGTAGATTTACGGTATGTATAGACCGGCGGGGTTATCGCAGGCTTTCACTTCTTCGTCGTAGTCCAGCGTGCATAATTACACAGTATTCAAATTCCCCCATGCCATAAATTAAGCGAATGTCTATGATCTACCTGTCCCGTGATCCGATCCGAAAGAATCTTAAATCATAGCCGGGTGTGGCGCCAGAGCCTCACCCCAGACAGGAGAAATGTAATGGGCTTGATAGGAAACACCATAAAAATGATATACCGCTTCAGGCCTAAACACTTGATGCTAAAACTCCACTCCTACAATTAACCAGAGACTGAAGAGCCAACGACCTGCGCGGTGCACGGCTTGCCGAAGACTGAGCTGATCTCTACCCCCACTCCTCTGCCATAAGAGTGCGATACTTGTTAATGGCGGGAAATTAATTTTTTGGGTCCTTTGAGAAAGTCTTCACACGCTTCCAGGGTAGAGATGGCGAATTTTTGATTTTTCTTTGCAGCTATTGCTGGATGAATGTACAATCATCAAACGAGAAATGTCGACTTTTGAAACAAGGACTGTAAATGGTGCTAAAACTTTTGCACAGTGTTGTACCCACTGAGAAATGACAGCCACAACATATGCTTAAAGGCATGTCACTCAGAACTGCCCTTCGTGAAGGCTATGTGACCTACATTCATCCACGAGAAGAAAGAAAGAGAAAGAAAACAAATTTCGTGTGGGACTTTGTTACGAGTTCTCGCACGGACGAGCTGTGAATATGAGGGAATATGGGATGATTATATTTCGTGGAGAAATGTGAAATTATTACTCTCCACAGGCGCGTTGATACGGTAAGCTGTTCGGGTTTATCTTATTTGAGATCTCGGAACAGCTGCGAACCGATGAGTGTTATCTCAGGGTTTAGATTTACGACGTACGCTCATCCTTGCGTTCTTGTTCTCCACTGTGGTAAAAGGACCTACCAGCCATCGGCACGACCCTGGATGACCCAGGTTGACCCAGGATCACACGGGACACGACCCGACCGGATATCATAAATTAGGCGCGACGGTTCGCCGCCTTGGACACATAGTAACCTAGTAGAACGACCTAGGCGAAGCCCAGGGTATATCCTCGTCTGCACGCGGTCAGCTGACAGACAAATCCACGCGCACCTTCAAGTTTGAGAGCTGAACAATCCCAACTTCATTCCAATTTGCAATACGAACTTATGTTCCTTCGAGCGAATTTTAAACAGCTTTTCGAATTCAAAAGCAAAAAGTTTCGTGTGTACACCATCGCCTATTGAAATCGCGCGATATTTCACGGTGGTATTGATCCGGGCGCGAATCCCCCGTGACAGTGTCTGTCCTTTCCTGCAGAAAGAGGTTCCTTCCTTCCTTCCTTCCTTCCTTCCTTCCTTCCATCCTTCCTTCCGTCCTATCTTCCTTTCCGTAGCGGTGAGAAAAGAGATCCAATTTTTTGTTCCACGTCAGCGTAAGAAATAGGCTCGTGTCTCTGGACCAGCCCTAACAAATTGCTCGATAAGAGTTTGCTAATGGAGGCGTTTGTCGGTAGCGTTGTGTTGGAGTTGTGAAGGTACCAACGATAAATGACGATACTGACGGATCTGGAATGGGATTCATTTTCGCATGTACACGGGTGTCTGATCACATCAATTCGCACGAGAGCAATGAGACCTGAATAACGTGACAGATATGTTATACGGTGTACAGGCGGCAAGACCTGCAATTTGTAACATAGAGCCACAGCAAGCGATTTTCTCACACAAATATCGTTAACACTAAAGTATATCAAACACGCCTCCAAGAGTTAAGAAACTAAAGTCTTACTGGTAGGTACTAAATTTTAATCGAACCCACTCAGCTCCGTATAGTGAGCCAAGAAAAGTAAGAGCACCTTGTCATTAAGTTCCTGGAGTCCGTCAACTCTACGGTGTAATAAAATTGCATGGTTAACTACAATGTCCGTTGATTACCGGTTATCGCTCTTGAATTCTTTCCGCTATCAAAGAATCAGTGATGATCTTACGAGCATTTAACCGTTCAAGAAAACCGGTGCTACTGTTGGCGGTCGGTCAGCTCGATTGAAAATAAAATGCCATGAAGTGTAAAGATCGGGAATCTCTTGTTTTCGCAAACAAAAACAATATTGCTATTCACGGGCGCGGGATGAATCTCGAAACCTTTTGTGTCGACGATTTTTTAGCGGGTACGTAAAAAAGTATGGAAGTATACAGCAGCTCCGATTGGACGGATCCAATTCCGGCGATATTATTCCTTGGACAAAGGGGCTGCAGGGTCCTCTCGTCGTCTTGTCTGATGAAAGGATGGGTCTGAGTCGAGTGGAGAGACGAGCGAGAGACAATTTATTGAACTCTGCTTTGAAGTAAGCCGATTTCAACTTTGGCAAATGGGTATTCTAGCGTCGGGTACGAGTATAGTTATACGAAATTATTAACATCCTCCGCAAAGTTTGAAGGTTCGTAATACAATAGATATTACATAGTACCTGGAGTCTGCAGGCGGACAGTTGCAAGCCCTGGCCTACCATCCACTATCTATTATACCATCCATTCATAAACCGAAATACCGCAGTGTGGACTGGCCAGCACTGGGTTCGCGGTTGTGGGATGGCCGAACCCACAACCCGCAGGAGCACCTTGGACGGCTGAATACAAACGATGCTTTTAGCATCGTATTAACGACGGACCAATTGCGGAGACGGTCTTTTTCACTTTTTGGCTATCCAATGTGACTTCCTTCTTCGGCTACTGTACACCGTGTAGAAACCAAGTGGGATGATCCTCCGATATTCACTCCGTTTTTCAATTTTCCTCATGGTCATCAACAAATTGAAAGATCGCAGGTATCGAACAACTGCAGCAACGGGGCGCGTCATCTGCATCAAATGACGACCTTCTGTCTCACCGGTAAGAATAGGGCAGAAAAAATGGTCGAAAAAACCGGCATGCTATCGCTTACGGACATCTGGACCAGATCCTTTTTCGGCTGACTTTTTACAATTCTATATGGAAGACGGAGTCAGGCACGTCAGCATATCCTGTGTGTGGTGACTGGTAGCACACGATTTACAATCCAGGATCAACCGTCTGGTCTGTATTTTAGAAGTCGTGTTTGAAAATTGAAGGGGAATTTCTGTCGACTAGATTATTGGCATGTGGGTCAACAAACACGCAGTTTTCAACATTGAAATTATCAGAGTGGAAGAACGTTGTGATTTTCGCGATGAACTACAGATGTGATACTGCATGCCGATAAGGAAACTGTGTCAACTCTGAAGTGAATAAGATTAGCACAACTTAGTGTCGGCAGAAATCACATCTTTCTGGATTTTTCATTGTTTTGCAGTCTCCGTCCAGTAAGAACACGGGCTTTCCAACTGAAATCCAATTATTAATGAAGCGGAACAAGGTTCGAGGTAAAGAAAACAGCTCGTACCTATATACTCGTCGTTGAGATACTTATGTGAAGAGTTTCCAGTCATTTTTATATCAAATGATTTATTGATTCGGAGTTGATAATTCTCCGGCTAAAGACTCGGGAGAGAATCGATTCAATCCTCTTACAAGAAAAATGAAAACAAAAAAATAAGATGATAAAATAAAACTGAACGCTCTTCAGTAAAACAAATCCTGATAAAATAATGCAACAAATTGTCTGCCAGATGCGGGGAACACATTTGGTTCCAATGTCCGGTCGAATAAAAGAGAGGAAAAAAAAATTCTCCGGTCGCGAATGGAGAGCGGAAATGATGGAGCACCACGCGCTGTCGCTTAATAGACTTTTCGTTCGACATCTCTATCGCCGTTTCACCGTCGCGTCGCCCTAGGCGAGGATAAGGCTATGGAACGTGCACGGCGCGGCGGGGCGGGTTCTCGATTGCTTTCGTTATTGGTGAAATCCCGGGATTTGAGAGGAAAAAAAATCGGGATCATCCGAGATCGGGAAATAGTGCTTTTTCAGTTTCAGTCAAGAAATTAGCCCGGGGCAGAGGACCGCAAAAATGGTTTTCCGATGGTAGAAAAAAAAAAAAGTCGGGGAAAAATATCCCCCGGCGAGATTAGGTACTGGAACGATCGTTCCGAATCGTATGAATTAGCTTATCTGATATTTCTAGGATGGAGAGTTCTTTTTTTTGACCCACAACTTTTTTAATCTTCACGTTCCGGAACATGGCTGCGTATTTTTTTTTTTTTTTTTTTTTCTTCTGCCAATTTATATTCACGAGAATATACATGAGAATTGATGAAGACTCGAACGACGTATGATAAATCTATACGAACCATCTGTTGCTCGAATAATCCCACCGCTGGCACGGCCTTTGCACGTCAGCGCTTATATTCGACTGGGAGTTGGTGAATTTACATTCGGATTTAGTCAAATTGTAGCAAACTTCTGTGGGTATTTTATTACCGCTTGAATAAATTTGTTATTCCGAACAGAGAGAGAGCAAACTTCATTTCTAATTCCACGGCCCTGTCCGCTCAGCTCAGCCCAGCTCAGCTCAGCTCTTATCCACGGAGTTTATCATTTCTAGCCCAACTGACGGACCTCCTCATAATAAACCATCAAGTTATAATTATGGACCATCAAACCGTCAATTTAATGGTTCGGTGAACGCCGCAACTTTCTGATTATGAAAAGGTTCCTACCTTCAATAACTGTTCGGAGATTTTCGCCGCAGTCTCAAACTGACGAGATACAAGTAAGAGGAAAACCAAAAACAAAAACAAAGAACTCTCAAAGGAAAAAATTGAAGCGGAGGTAAAGGCTCCGCGAAAAACAAGATGCTCCGGTATTCGCTAGAACAGATATCCTTTGACTTCAAGGGATCACAGAGAGTGGAAAGGTAGAAACAGAAACCCGAACATCAAATAGAGTAGAAATCTTTTTCTGATGTATATGAGACTGCAATGAAAGTAAGAAGAAGAAGAAGAAGAAGCTTGTTGCCGTTAGAGAGAGAAATACGTATCGTGGCTGAAGAGAAATGATGAAAGAAGTTGCGGTAATGAATCTTGAGTAAATCATAAGTAAATTATTGGAAAGGGTAGAAGTTGACACGCCAGCAGCTACACCCGTTTCAGAACGGGCCACTGCAGTAGGAGAGAAATGCGGTCCTGCTACCGTCACAATTAACCAGATTTAATTAAAACGGGGAACCGAGAGAAATGGGAGGGTGCAGTAGATGAAGACATCCACTGGCACCTGCGTGTGCTGCGGCAAAGCACGAACACACACGGTTAATGCATGTACATACGATAGCAGACCCTGCAGGAAAATCGTGCTACGTTGTACATACGTACAATTTGTAGGTAGGTATATATATATATATATATATATATGTATATGCAAGCATAGGAGTACGGAATCACGCAGGCGCTTGGAATCTTTGAATCAATAAAAATACGGAAGACTTGATATTCCCGGTCTCTACTAGGCTCTAGGCTGCTAGACATCTTTTACCTCCCCTTCTGTTCTCACAATCCGAGGATTAAATACGGCTGTTTTATTTCATCGAATATGTTACCCCCGAGAAACGAAGAGCGCATCCAACAACCCACGCAGTTAATGGCGATGGCTGATGATGTCTAGAGTCTAGACTCCCACACCCTTGGCTCCACCTCGTCAGAGGGATGCCGTTGCTGACGTCAAGAACCATACTATCACGCGAAACCCATCCGCTCAAAGTTTTCCACTTTTCTGATTCAACCCTACGATTCACACATTAGAACACATCAGAATAGTGTGTGTGTGTGTGTGTGTGCGTGCATGTAGGTATCGAGAAGAGCCGACGTATGGGTGCAGAAGCGGAACTTTCAGCGCAACTTCTTTCACGAATTAGAATTTCTTTATTTTTTTCTCATTCCCTATCCTATTCAGGGATTTTTTTACGGAAGTAAGATCAAGAGTCTTTGGAGAGTCGAGACTAGCTCGGAATTAACTCTGGTGACGAGGCGAGGTTCTGGTAGGTAATACCTGAGGAAAAGAGGGACTTACGCCGCGGGTGGTCTTCTTTGAGGGAATCAGAATCCTCGGTGAATTTTACGAACTAGGTAGAAGCAAAAAATACACCGAGAAAGATAAGAAGACGAATACGAGAGTGAGCAGAAGCAGGCAAGGAACTTCCCAGAATACTGCCACCCCAAAAGTCCCAGGGGACGATCAAAGACTTGGAAAGTAGCGGTTAGGGAACGGGGCGTCGCGACGCCTCCACTCTGACGTATATGTATACTACATCATCGGGAAGTAAGGAGAACCCTTGAAACTGTAAAGCAAAGAGCAGCTGAATGGATCATTTGCAACTTTCCAACATCAAATGAATCCGGGAAACTTGCCATTCCATCTTACCTTATACTTCTCAAGAGTCTAGACTCCAATCGATCTCCAGCGCCCAATTTTAACCACAGTTTTGTCCCCTCGTTGAGAATAACTGCTAACTATCATCTCCTCGAAGGGAAAGGTATAACATCAGACATTTCGTAGTTCCTTACCATTTAATGTCGACTGAAATTTACACGAATGACGCAAATGTTTCATAGCTCGGTATATCTATGAAGCATGCTGTTATTACACATCCAACATCGTCGAGGCACGAAGGTAAACACAGATAGTAATTCGAGTGGTAATTTTACGGTCTCAATTATCCTTATCGGACCTTCGGGCAGTATAAATTCTTTATTGAAACTATAACGGCGGTCAATTACCGTTCAAAGGTGCGTGTGTACTTGCAATTAATTGGTTTAATCGTGAACTGCTCAAAATAGTCACAATTTTTCCTCGATTTCTTTGCTATTGCTAAGAAGGAAACCGCATGGTGAGTTCATATCGTATTTGCGAAGGGTGGAGACAGACTTTTTCCATCCCCTAACCCGCTGCACTTTTATAAAGAGACTTCACAAAGCCGGGGCTAAACGGTACGCGCAAAAACTGCGCAATTTTTTTCACCCTTCATTCAGGTCATTCAATAGCTGCAGAAGAGGGTAAATTTTCCATGCAGGCATGGTATTAGGGTTTTTGCCAAGTGTTTATCATACGTTTGAATAAATAGACGAATAATTTCTCTCAAACCCTCTCGAGTTGAAATTATCAAATATTTTCAGAGATCAAAATTTTCCTCTGTTATCGCAGCTTATGCGGTGAAGTTTATCTTTCAATTTTCGGATTATACACACCAATTCTTGGAATCTGTAATACCTTCAGTCCCTAGCTCGTTTCCATAATGGAAAAATAACATCGAAAATATTCTCGAACCGAATGATAAGAGATCACTCTCGCCGTGAAAAGAAACTCGAAGAGCATTTCTCCGTGCTTATATGTCGTGGAAAAGTTACTTCTGAACCATTTCGAACACATCGTATCTTCATCTTCGAGATATCTCCCCATCGAACTACAAATGCAAACTTCTACTCTGTTTGAGAAAGACTTCATAGCAGCTCTTTCATATTTTCCCACTAACTTCACATAATTTTATTTTATTTTTAAGTTTTTTCTTCATTTTTCCATTCTTGCCCGGAAGGGATCCTACCAGGGCATGTATACATGCAGCAATAACCTAATTTCTCTCTATCCACCCACGTCCTGTAGGTACATACCTATACGAAAACAGGACATGGGTTGGGATTCAAATAGATCGAGCTGTTTTCCCAGGACGAGGGAAGGCCAGTAGCTGCATGGCAGTGTCCACTCCACAGGCTTCGGTACCGTTCCATTAGCCAGGGGGAATTTAATTGGGGGTATTTTTCGAGGACCGAAAACATTTCGGCATAACCCATCGCAATTACGCACAGTTTAACGATTTTTCAATTTACCATCAGGTGAAAGTCATGAACGTAGTAGGTATGGAATCAATTTTCAGAAGCAAGAATACGAATCTAGAAATCCAAAAAAGGGGTTCTGGGTTTCCCTTGTAATTGCTCATTAAAGGGCATTTCAGACGAATTGTGTTCACCTGCGTCACCCCGGATGGACAATCGGCAAATGATTCAGACCAACTGTGTCAGGGCTGGTCGACGTTACCCTGAAGAGTAGGGAATCAATATTCAGGCGAGAAGCGGTAATGCCGGGTGTCCGCACCGCGACGTACCATATACCATACCTCGCTGCGCACTATACCGAGACCCCTGATCGTCGTCGATGTATGTACGTATGTACCTCGTCGACTACAAATCACAGCATTATCCGTTGATAGCTTATTGTTTACTGGCACCCGCAGCCTAATACGATCGATTTGTCACCAAGAAATAGCGCCACTCGAGCACGCGTGACGTAAAGCTCATGTAGCGGCTTCAGCTACGGAAGTGAGTAGTTTATTTAAGCTTCCTGCGCACCAATCGACCGTCAAAATTCACTTTAATACCTCGATGATAATTTTTTCGGAGCTGATGAGGTTACACCTTCGAAATAGTCATTTTTAAGTTAGGGAACCAGTACAGCGACTTTCTGAGAAATTATCATAGTCCAAAATCAATTTATTTCATCACCAAAGTTCATTTTGCATCAAAATATTTTTCTTTTTCCAAATCATGTGTCGTAAGGATTTTAGAGCACCGTTGGACCGATTCAGGTCATCTTGGATTTATTTTCTTCAGAAAACAAATTTTCATCATGTGAATGTAGGAATTTTGAAAATTTTTCGTTTTGGTCAAGTTATTTAAGAAATGAGTGATAATAATTTTTGCAAATTTGGTAAATTGATCATAACTTATGACATATTATTTTATTTTAAAATCCCTACATTCACAAGATGAGGAATGGTTCACCGGAGAAAATGAGACGTCAAGAGATTGAATTGGACCAACGGTGTGCCAAAATCCTTACGACACATGATTCGGAAAAAGAAAAATATTTTGATGTGAAATGAACTTTGGGTATGAAATAAATTGATTTCGGACTATGACAATTTCTCGAAAAGTTGCTGTACTGGTTCCTTAATCAGACGAAAATTGCGATTCTAAAAAATTTTAATTTCATCATGATTGAAAATTATATCAAAGCGTACAAATGATCCGAAATAAAGATGTAAGGTATTTCGCGTAAATACGTAAGTGAAAAACTGGAGGGTCTTTTGCTTACGACTTCGTGCCATTAGACACAGGATGCATTGAAAATTTTTATTTCTCGTTTTTTTTTTTAATCATTTTTGCAATTTTCTATATCTGCATTGAGTGTCGTTCGTACGTACCTATATCGCTGTGTCGTTAATCACAACAGATTGAACTCGACAATTATAATTCTAGACATATGTTACTCTCATGGCAAAGTGCAAATGTCACGTACATAAAATTAATCGCGATGTCAAATAGCGGGTAATTAATTTGAACTACCTAAACTGCGGGCTCCTAAACGATCAAGACGTCACAGTCTCGTCTATGTCTAAAGGAGAAGCTGCCTTGATTTATCTCAAGACCTTAAACTATGTAATTAAATTAATGAAGCTGAAATTAGAAAATCGTGGAAAAATGATTTCCTTTTTCTGTATTTAAATCCTCGCCTGCCTCTCTATTTTTCTGTATCGAAATTAGATCAATTTTTCTCATCTATTGCTGCACTGCGACTCGTCGAAATTCGTGCGAAATGCATACGATTTTTCCTCACTTCTAAAAGACGAAGAAAAGTCGAAGGGATTTTACAAAATCTCATGTACCAATCTCGTGAAAAGACGAGTGCAGACAACCGTCAACATGGATTCAAAATGAACGAATAGATCCCCTGCGAAGAAGGTCTCTTAGATGGCACAAGCATTTCCCTAGAGCGTTTTATATACTCTGATTCAATGCCCTACGAACCAATTTAAATGTTTTATTTTCTTATTTTTCTTTTTTCTCTATTCCTTCATTTTATCGCAGTTTTTCAATCCTTCATGCATCGTTTCACGCCTTATTTCCATTTTATATACAAGTAATTTTTTTCCACCTGAAGTACCACGTACGCGTATCAGTGGCCTAGCTAGGTGGTCAAGGGCCCCGGTGCAAAAAAAAAAATGGGCCCTCCTTCCCCCATGTGGCTGGAGCCCTTATGGCCGTTTTCTCCCACGCGGTTTAGACTCATTCAATTTTCTAAATATAGTCTTGACATAGGATAAACTGAGTTTGAACTTCAATTAACGTTAGAAAAAACGCGTTACTTGTCCGGGTACATTTATCGAATTTTGAAGAGTTTCGTGAGTCGTGAGAGACTGATCAAATATGTCAAAAACAGCCCATCCACGAGAGAATAAGGCCAGGGGCCGTAGACTGAGAGAAACTTAAAAATTTCAAAAGCTGCACTTCGAAAAATGTTATGCTTTTCCGAGGCTTCGTTTCCGTATTATTTCTTCTGCGTGGGATTCCGACGAATGGAACTACAATGTCACCTACACATTTTTATTCATAATTCTCTCGTGAATATTTTATATTGTTATTGAATTGAATGACTCAAAACCATGATTATTGAGCGATGTTTATCAAATATCGTAAAAGAAAAAACACGGGAGTAGCTTCAGGGTTCACTAACTTCGGGGCTGCCCGAGCTTGGGGGCCCCGGTGCAATGCACCACTTTGCCCTATGATAGCTACGCCACTGACGCGTATATTCTGTTGACGGGTCATTTTCAACCGACCAAACCTGTCAGGCAGAATGAAAAATTGATATTTTCTTCATAACCGCACAAGATTTTTCATCATTCTTTTCACTTTATAAAAATTTTCGAAAATATACTAGAATTTTTTGAAACATGTTATTTGGTTATAACATTCGAGAAAGGATCCTGCCGAATCTGTAGATCCAAATTTGTAGATCATATGGTAGTGATCAAGAAAAAAAATAATTTCTCACAATCGCAGATAATTTTATGTTTTTTCGCGAATAAGTCGTCCCGATGGAACATTTATATTGAAAATACAGCGAAAATACGTATGTATTCTAATATATAGGGGGAAGTCCCATAAAGCCGGACGGCATCTAAAATCGTCCATTGCTAATATCAGCCGAACTAAAAACATTATTTACAATTCTTTTTGCGTGGTTCAAAGATGCATTCATGCATGTTCGAACCACGCAAGAAAATGGTAAATAATGTTTTTAGTTTGGCTGATATTAGCAATGGACGATTTTAGGTGCCGTCCGGCTTTATGGGACTTCCCCCTATCCAAAATTCATCCATTATGCAGGTCGAGGATGAAATATTAAAATAAAAATCTGGATTAATTACAGGGTTTCCTCTTTTTTTTTGTCTTGTGTTTATTTGCAACAGATTTGGGGGATGTCACGATGAAAATTCGTATATAAACCTCAATTTTTGGATCTTATCATACTGACAACTAGTATGTGTACCCGATTTTATTAACATTTGAATAAATTTTTTGAATAATTCAACTAGATGAATTGGTGTACTAATGTAAGTTCTTAGAACGTGATTACATACCATTTCTATCGAGCTTATTATTATCATTTTATCAATTATAACCGCAAGTCGTTCAATCAGCTATGATAATAACATCGTCGTGACAAAGCGACACATCATATTAATTAATATAAAATATGTTTAATGCGGTTATGATTATGTAATTTAACGTGAAACATGAGGATACGAAGAATACCTCATTGTGTAAAATATTCATAGAAATAATCATCTACAGCTCAATAAACTTGGTGTATAAAATAATGATTACAAAGCGCGGAGTGTCAGAAACCGCACATCCGTTTGTCCGCAATGAGAAAAAAAAATTCGAAAAACAGTTTAATCAAAGAATATATTGGGGTTGGTCCTCGATTGGGGTATGGACGAATTTTTGAAATAATTGAAAATAAATCCCTTCAGAATCTCAACCATTTATATCAACGCTACACCCTGCCGCAAAGGGGGTGAATTTTTTTCATTCAAAATACAATTTATTTACCATAAAATCTGTAACTGCAGGAAGAAATTAGTATGAGCATTGATGTTACTATCTGAGAAGAACTTCGACATTGTTAATGGAGAATTTTACTTTAGTTGTACACCTCCGGTTTTGACTAAATTTTTTTGCATATATTTAGAAACGTTCTGGTCCATGGAGGCATTGAAATTCGAATATGACCGAATTTAGGACCACCCTAATCTATATAGACACAGTATAGTGGGAATCGCGAAGGGTGAACAAATTCAAGTTGAATAATCTGAAAATATCCATAATGGCGTCTAGATCGAGCTAAGCTTGAAAACCATGAAGGAATTGCGGTAGAATCGTATATGGTTAATCGGAATTGACTCATTCCAAGATCGTTAAAGTTACGCAATTGAATCCATACCTACGTGTCTTGATCACGTCAATTAAACTTTGACTGTGACAAAACTATGCGAAATTTGTTTCCTGCCTGATCTAAAGTTACGTGGGTGGTCATCGACGACTAATTCTTATTAGATACTCGTCCAGATCGATCATGGTTTTGGATATAAGTAATTAAAAAGGCATAACTATACGGGGAATAATCATATGCCATTAGTCGGTGAGAGACAAACCACTGCAGATTTGAATCTCGACATTTGTACATCAGATTGTCACGAGTATAGCATGACAAGTTGCTCTTTATCATGACACGTGACATGTAATAGTGCGATTAATTATATCACTACATGCGCAATACGCGTTTATTTCTCTTTTGCAGGAAAAACATCGTGCCAAATCCACCGCATGGTTGAAATGGGTCATCATGCATGGTTCGCGCAACTTCAACTTCAACCACGTTTTTCGATAACTTAAACTTGTATTGCAAGATCAAAATTACATTACAAAATCGAGATTTGTAATATTTTTTACTTTTCGTCCCCTACGTGTTGAGAAATGCATTGGCTCCGGTAAAAAAATGACTTCAGCTAATCTGAACGACTCTCGGCTCTCTATAGTATATAAAAAAAATAGATCGAGAAGACTTGTCTTCCTTTCGTCGATAAAACATGATCGAATGAACTCAACCAACTTTTATAAACACGAAATTAATCTCTCGGGGACTTTTCCTGACTCGTTCATCATGGAAACACCAAAATTGTACGGATAATCTTCGATAATCTGATCGATCGGTATAAGTACTGACTTAGGGTATAACAGTGAATGAAGAGTTATACCTATACCTACTCAAATGAACGAGCGAAATAAATGAGGGATTTAGATTCTAGTAAATGGGTATAATGTGGCACTTGTTGCACTCGTGGATTGCACATCAGTCCATTACAAAAGAAGAAAGGAAAAGAAAACAGAAAATTGGACGCTATCCAACAGCTAGATTCTGAGTAATACCTAAACCCGGAGTAAAAACCGATGATCCGAGTTACAAGCTTGCCGATTCAACGTGTCACATGCTTTTGCTAGATGGTGCTGAATTAAGGGATATGCTGTACTCGGATAGACAAATGGGGATTACAACTCGGTGTCTTACTCATCTCCCAATAGCCGGGACAGAAGATGTACGCAACATCGATTGCAGAATCCAGACTGCAGCACTGGTTAATAGGAAAGCTGGGAAAGCTGGGGTAATGGCGTAGTCCTGAGGGTATCAGATGAGCAACTTGTAGCTGATACTGTGCTCTGTTGAATATCAGGTATGGTCTGATGGCTGGGTTGAAAATATAATGTCTCGAATTTGTATGAGAGTGAAATAATGGAGCGAATTCTTTTTTTCTTCATATTCATTTTTTTTTTTTTTTATCATCTACTTTTATAATCTAGAAATAATTTTGCGTGCACACAGCTGTGTGTACAATAGAACTAAAACGATGAAGGGAGAGCGAGCGAGGACGCGGGGGAGTATCAATTAGGAGAAATTACTCGTTGGTAATAAATTATTCTTGATAAAGTTCTACGGTTGAATAAGTTTCCGAAAAATTTTCTCTCTACAGAGCTGCAGACGTGACGAAATATAATTATGAATTAAGCTAATTAGTACTTTCTCGAAGAAATTACATTCGGAATTTTTTTATTTTTTTATTTTTTTTGTTTCTTCTCTTGCCATTTCTTGTTCCTTTTTTCTATTTTTTCTCCACTATTCCCACACTACGCTCAGTTTCGTAAGATATTTTTTACGAGCCACACGTAAGGGTATAATAAAAATTCACTTCTCTTCCCAAGAGTGAATATGCGAAGTAGGTATAAGGTATATACCGTGATTTTCTGTGGATGCGGCCCAGCAGGGATACCAACCTGAAACTCGTTAGCAGCAGTTTAGTAACTCACTAGATCTTTCTAGTGAAATCACTAGAAATCACTAGATTTTTACTGGACATTACTAGATTTTTAGTGATTTTACTAGGAAAATATAGTAAGTTACTAAACTGCTGCTAACGAGTTTTAGGTTGGCATCCTTGCTGGGCCGAATCCACAGAAAATCACGATATGTAACTATATTTACTACACTAGGGTGCTATTATTTTAACGACTATTTTTATTTTTTTGCTCCCCACTCAAAATCTTGTTGAAAATGTAAAAAAAAATAATAATTCCCTGAAAATTTGAGCCCTTAATATTAACTCTAAGTACTCTCCCAAGGCGTATGAAGATTTCCCATTTAAAATACACGTAAACTTTGATTTTTTTTTTAAATATCTATATCTCAGCCGCATTTTATGCTATTGGATTGTTCCAAAGTGGGATTCACTCGGAATTGAAGCTTCTCCAAAAATGCTCGCTGTGCCGTAGCTGTAATCTGCACCTGTACGATGGTACGGGTCACTAAATCTGATTTTGGTGAAAGATTCCCATTTTTTTGAAGATATTTCAAAAGTGACTGGATTTATTGAAAAAATGTACAGGACAAACTAGTAGAAAATTTAATTTCCTTCAAAAAAAGTCTCACCAGTTGAATTGCTAAGATTGATATTTGTTGAGATGTAAAGCGTTAACATTGTCATTTTATGAAATTTTTCAGAATTTTCGTACCAAACTTTTTATAAATGATGATTTTCAATTGTTCATCAGTACAATTTCATGTAACAAATGAACCTGACATGAGATCGAAATGTTTCCAAATCTTGTAATAAATTATTGTTAAAAACTCACGATTCTTATTCCCCAAAAGATATCCATCGATTAATAAATCACTTAAACACTCGATACCCGAAACTCCATTTATCTGGTATGAATATAATTTTTTCTCCACTTTCTCTTGTAGGATAATGAAAAATTGTATCAAATGCGGTAATATCTTTCGTGAGAAAAAGTCATGATGTGAAAATCTCCGGTTTTACACTTTTTCAAATTCGACTATTAAAATCACCGAAAAAAAAATGGAAAAATAAAAAGAGATCTAAGCTGACGATCCGCACGGTTCACTCGGAATCATACAACTCGCATGATCGACTATCACCGATCGATCTTATATCGTTAGAATGCTTCTCGCGCGTATTAATGAACGCGTACGACTGTGAACACGTTCTTCGTAATTACGTCGTAACGTTGACACGTGGTTGAGGTTGAGTTGAGATATCACGAAGGTAGGTAGGTAGGTAGGTACTTCGTTTTTTTTTAACGAGTGGTCATTTATATCGCGCAATTAACTACATAACGACAAAGAAAAATTCTATATATGTTTGAGCCGTGAACAGTTACGAATAAAATATCAGGGAGCGATCATATTATCATCGGCGCGAGTGACAAACGCATGCGTGCGTACGTGAGTTAGATATAGATATACATCTGAACATAATTAAGTGATTAATTATCCTGTCCTTAAGAGAAAAAATAAAAATAACAAATACAAATGAAGATAAAAATCGCCATAGCTGTAGCCCGAATTTATAAACGTTTCAAATTTTATACCAATCGAATGTTCTTGATGCGGTCTATAATGCGAGTAATAATTTAGACCACACGCGACTCTGTACTATATTCATTAATATTTTATTTTACATTATATTATACAGTATGAATAATAATAATAATGATATTTTCAACATTTAATTTGAATAATAGAGGCTATGGCCGCGTTATATATAGGTAATCAATTATTAATGTGAAATACGATCGTATAGCTTTCCGGATGTCATTAACGAATAGTTAATGATATTCCACAGTTCCTCAATTTAAAAACTATAAAACTTAGGAAATGTTAATGAATTAATAAATAACTATCATTGATCATAACCGAATGATTGATCAAACGATTTCGACGCTGCTTACGAAGACTAGAACGTTTCAGATTTCTTACGAAAACTAGCACGTTTTGATATTAATCACGAAGACTAGCACGTTTCGATATTAACCACGAAAACTAGCATGTTTCGATATTTACCACGAAGACTAGCACGTTTCGGATTTCGCCGCGATGACTAGTATGTTGGTCGAACTGGAACGAATATCATTTCTATTTTGCAACAGTTTATCATTCTCTAACTGTGTACTGCAAAATATACAAACGGCATATTGAAGTTATTTAACAAATGTTCGAATAATTTTTTCGGGTGCTCCATAATAAATCAATCAGAAATTTAAAACATTTGTAAAGAACCTGTGAAAAAAGCATCAATTTTTGAAATCCCTCCACGACAACACAATTTCGAGAATATTCGTAAGTTTATTTTGATGCAAAAAAACGCACTTCTGCATCCGCAAATTGACTATCATTTCGACCATCGCACACCGCACAAATCTTCAGAAAATCCTCGTTACAATAATTAAAGCATGATGGTTTTCGCGGAGATAACTGAAACGCGCTAGTCTTCGTGGTGAATATCGAAACGTGCTAGTCTTGGTGGTAAATATCGAAACGTGCTAGTTCTCACGGCGAAAGCCGAAGCATGCTAGTCTTCGTGAGAAGCCGAAACGTGCTAGTTTTCGTAAGAAATCTGAAACGTGCTACTCTTCGTAAGCAGCGTCGATCTATTCTATTACCCAGATACCCATAGGTAAAGCATTTCTTTATTTTTTTTTATTTTTGTTTTTTATGTATGTACATACCCACCTATCAGAAATAATGCGGAGTATACATGATTCGATGAAATTTCGTTGATCGCATCGATCATGTAATCATTCATTTTCGGCTAATTAATTTTAAACGAAATAAAAACAGGCGTAAGTAATCTTGGATCGATCATGTAATTGCGATACGTCTTATAAATCCAAATCCTGCGACGACAATAAATTACGGCTAGAAATGAGGTCTAACAAAGTATGAATAAGCGTGAACAGAATAGACCAGCTCAAAATCATCTATACCTATGAATAATATAGAGCAAATGGTCCGAGCGAGAGAACAAACGGTACTGAAACGTGACGAGAATATAGAAAGAAGAAATTTCCACGCTTATCCCCAGGGGATCCAATTTTTGTCCAATAATTATCGTCGATTGCGTTTTTCTACTCAAATTATTCTACAAATTAATCGAACATCAATCTCATGATTAATAATTAATAATCGAATTCAAAAAACTCGCAAAGGCCTGAATTGAGGCTTCTCGAAGGACCTTAAAGCTTCTCTGTGAGGTTAACTCCATCGAGATATCAGGGGGAATTCCAGGGATATCAGCGAATGGAATGAAACGGGGATAAAAAAAAAACGAAAAAAAAACCGATAAAAAGGAGTAAAGGAAGTCGAAATGCGGGGGAGCAGGAGGAGCAGCTCAGCAATATAAAGGAGAATAGTTCCGCCGTTCGTTCGTTTCATCCTTATATATCGCGATGTGATCAATTTTCATTAGGATAGATGTAACGAGGTATGTAGGTATAGAAGAAAATACATTTAAAAAAAAAAAACAAAAAAAAAAGCTCCGTACGTTTATATTTTATTGACCAATTTTTTCCCCTATTCGCTTCCTCCCTATCTTCCATTTCCCTTTTTCCAATAAAAAATAGAAAAGGAAATGAAGCTCTCCGCCGCGGATAGAGTATTCCATTTTTGCGCCATTTCACCTACGACCTCCGTTTCTTCCTCCCCCTTTCCTACTTTTCCTATAGGTCTTTGTCTGACGTCACTAGACTTACTCCTTACTTCGCCTGGTCACCTGGGACCGAACCAGCCACCCTTATATATATATATACCCTCGAGCTTCTACTCAACTAGGTCTGAACGTCGCGGTACTCTGCGGCACGAGATCTATATATTATCTACAATGCAACTTCTATTCTCAAGAGATTTATCAGAGTGCTAAGACTTATAAATCCTTCGAAGTAAACGTTCCGGTTTATCAAATCCATTTTATTCCTTATTGAGACCCCAGAAATCATTTTTATCCACGACTGTGCGTAAAGTGCGTGTGTGAAGTGAAATTTTCGATGCGTGATAAGGCGGCTATCTACTTTACACACGGCGTTAAGAAAAGTACACTTCACGCATCGAAAATTTAACTTCACACACGCACTTTACGCACAGTCGTGCATAAAATAGCTTTTTATTTCACTTGTGCGATCTCGCAAAACTCGTCTCGTTTCGTTTACTGCGATAGTTATTCGTGAAGTAAAACTCACTTTACGCACTAGTTGCGTAATATACTATTTCGAATCACTGAAACAATCTGAATAATATTCAATTCACTCGAGACACGTGATTGAAAATTATCTCAGATTTTATCGAATTGAAATTAAGATTGAAATCCATTGAAGTTAATTTTTTGCTTTGCGGCTCCGTCTTCAATATCACTTTTCATTTAATCCCTGAAAAGCAGAGAGAAGGAGGGAATTAACGTTAATACGTTAAGTCACGTTAATCTTGAAAAATGGTACCCGCACACATATCGTGATTAATTATACCCACCTACGTGTAGGTGGACAAATAAAAGCGAGAAAAAAGCAGGATGATCAAAGTATAGCGATGTTGAGAAAGCGAGAGATTCATTATCACACTACCGCACGCACTATCTATATTCTATACCGTCGTAAGCTATAGCGTATACGCGTTCGCATTCGCGAAGGTCGTTCAGCGTTTTTGCCCTGCACTCTCTCGAGCTTGGGCTTAGTGGAAAGCGTGTAAGCCAACTAGAGTGATGAATGGAAGCCAATAGATGTCACCGAGAAGGGAAAGACGAGGGTGCGAGGATTGACCCAACGCCCACGAGGCGCAAGGGATGCAAGGGTGAACATCCCTATATAAAGTGAATTACCCGTAGCAGTTACGCTGCATATTGAGCTAGAATGTAAAAGGCGAATTTTCGCATCGTAGAGAATCCAAATAATTGGAAAATAGTACTTCTCGATACTAGTGCGAAAGTGTTCATTCTCGGACGAGTGTGAACTTTTCGCCCGAGCGAAGCGAGGGTGACATCACACGAGTCGAGAATCATCTTTCGCACGTGTATCGAACTTTGTTTTTTAACACAACGCGCGTTAAGTTGAGTCGTATGCACGCGAAGAGTGCGCAAAATTGAACTCTGCGCACGTAGTGTGGAAAAAAAAATTTCCCTGAAAGAATCGAACGACTCGTTGAGGTCGTTTTTGGGGGATACAAGTGACGTTAGTAAAAATTTAATAACTCGGTGACGAAAAGTCGTAGAATAATTTTTGACATGGCATTTTGAAGAGGAAACTTCAAGCTTTCGAATCACACCAAACTAATTTCTCGCCAATTTTTTTCTATACAGAAAAAAAAATTTGAAAAAATTATTGTATCCTGTTTTCGTACGTTTCGCAACTCGGTTCATTCCATCGTGCACAGCTGTGTTAGAAATTATGAGAGACAAAATTTGGTAATACCATGTCGAAGGTTCAGCTAGAAACTTGAAATGCCTTTTTTATTTCATGCTTTGCGATAACTCTTCACCGAGTCATACAGTTTTGAAAATAGACAGTCATTTCAGGAATTTAGAGTGGACCGTTAATTGGTTCTTCTACTCACAATTAGCGCAGTTCCAATTTCCGACCGAACCACTACACCTGCACCGCCGAATTGAACTACAGTAGAATTTTGCAATAGTCGAGTACCGAGAGCGAAATTTTTTATTACCGGACGGCAAAATTGTCGGTCAGGATATTCTAGCTACTGTTTCGGGACTGGTTCTATCGTTCTGTTTGATTTCATAGACAGACTAATAAATTATGGAACTCAAAAAAATTGCTCATCCTTATCTGAACGAAGATGTTTATCTAGATTTGATAAAAACTGATTAACTCGGGCTACGACGTACGATCAACTTTTTCTTTCGGAAATGATTTTTCGTTTTTAAATCAATTGTGCGGAAATTATTTGAGATTCGATAAAATTGGTTTTGCAATATTATCTGAAAATTGAAAAATCAAAAAGTTTCGATCATGCGATTATGCTACATTCATGAAACATTTCATCTTCGATGGAATCAATCTTTACGTACATCAGAGTCTCTAAAATGTAAGATAATTTCGAATTACGTATCAATCAAACTAGAAGCTGGAATCAGTTGCGTGAAAAAATTGAATATTCTCTTCTAATGATAAAACGCTTATTTCCTCAATTCGGTAACTTTTTACACGACTATTTTACCGCTGACTGCAAAATGCGCATTTATGTTAGATACGTCCTCTTTTTATCCGCTAGTAAATTTGGTCCTTCAGCACTTATATGGAGATAATCGGGCATTCGAGCGAGTTAAGAATTGGTTGACTAAATTACACCCGTATACCCACCTTATTTCGTCTCAAGGTATAATATACTAATGAGACTGGACTTTTTCGCGAGATAACGCAACCAGATACTTAATTAAACTAATTGTGTAATCGACGAGGGCAAATGGTGGGTTTTAGCAAGAACCTTTTATAGATATTGGGACGGAAATATTCCCTCCTTTAAACCGTCTTTCATCACGGTATAAGTACGTATAATTGACTCAATTCTTAAAGAAAAATTCCTCTTTTCCCTTGGGCAAGATATAAATCCGCGAACATTTTATCCCCGAATTAGGAATTTGAATTATATTTATTCTCCTCTCTCCTTTCTTATATCACTTCGGTGTAATACATTTTTAAGATTTTATGTTATTTTCTCGTAATTTTATTCCCGCGATTTAATTCGAAAGATTTGAGATTTCTTCCCCCCAGATTCTAACGGTCAGTAATTTGGCTCTATTTCATCTCGAAGTTTCTTTGAAGTTTACGAAGGCTGAAAGGATCAGGAAGCACGGACGATTTAACCGCCCGAAAAGCTCGAGCTAAAGTGGCGAGTAATCGCTTAGATTCCATCGCATTTGCATCCGGCTATACTTTTCGGGAATCCATAAACTCGGCGATCGATTCGCTGATACGCGCATTGCCTCGCGTTTGTGCGGAAAAGCGGAATTCGGGATAAAGAAATTGAAATTCTACCATATAAAAATCTTAAGGATGAACTGGCGGTCCTAGGAGGTGAAACGCAGGGGAGGGCTGTGCTACGGTATGGGCAATACCAATCCCTGAACATGAAAAATGTTTCCTCTTCAACTTGATTATTTGACCATATTTGATGATTTCTATGGTCGACTTAATTTTTTTTTCAACATAGTCATTTTTTTACAGAAGTTTAATCTCTTAAATTATTTATTTGAGTTGTTTTAATTGCAATTGAAAAATTTCCGATATGCGGAATTCCATTCTTTTGCAGTTTTTCAATAATAATTAATAAACTATGCGGTCAATCGGCTCGAAATTTATGCCAAAATATTCCTCTATTCCGACTCTACACGTGTGGAAAATTTGATAATATTCTTTGCATTTTTTAATTTTTTAAAACATGTTTTCCGAATTTCCATAAGATCCCATGTTAAATGATGTTTTTTAAAAATCAATAACTTTACATCCAGACGGCAGATCGATTCGAAATTTTTCACACGATTTCGAAATCGATAATATAATCTACAGAAAATTGTCATTAAATCCCTTGCATTTTTAAAATTCTCCAACAGACGCCAGTTCATCCTTAATAAGATGAACTTGAGTAATGCGGGTGAATATTTTTATTGAAAGATCGCAAGAAGCATGAGGCTTATCTCCACGTGCTTTGCGTAATTCACTAACTCTCGTATAGAAACGCGGAGTATTAAGTTGTCTAACTCTAACGATATAATACAATAATTTACTCCTTGATCAGATTAGATCAATCTGTCACAAGCTGTTACTTCGCTCAGGGAATATTGATAACATTAGAACGAAAATTGAGTGGAAAGTCGTCGAGGATAAATTGATAGAGCTGAGAAAATGGTAATTACAAATTTATTGGTGAAATAAATTTCTTTTTTTTTCTAATTTTTTCAAAATTTCACACGTCATTCTATTCTCGGTTCGTGGTCAAACAAGAAGCCCGATTATTCCTTGATCTTGACGAGCTAGACACACACGAGTAGGTATAAATAGGAGGTAGACCTACTCGTGGTAAATTGTTCTAAATTTATCATTTTTATCAACCTTGATTGTTCAGCGAATATAATTAATCAAACACGAGGTTTGATATATCCGCGTGACTATAACGTCGCGTACGTACGTCGGGTGGAAAGAAAACCCAACGGAATATACCGATATTTGCATTCAGACACCATCTTGATAATAATAGTACGCTAGTTGTAATTTTATAATCTTTCATAATCTAGAGTAAATTTAAACAGACTTTTCTCTCTTTCTATATATTTCTCTCTCTCTCTCTCTCCCAGTCTGCAGCGACTTCTTAATTTCACAATTTTTACCTTTTTTTATGAAGAATTTTCAATTTTTATTCGCGAAATTTGATTAGTATTTCCTTTTCGTTAATCCATGCGGATTCGATCAGAAATTGAAAAGAAAAATTCAATCGTTTTCAAAAGAATATATATGGGGTATTGCACGTGAACCGGATCGGTTTTTGGCAAAAAATAGGCAAAAAACGGAAGGCTGAAATTTTGACCACTTCTTAGTGGCACTTCGAAGTAATTTCGTTGAAAATTTCAAGGCAATTCGCGAGACCCTTCAAGTAGAAGAAAAATGGAAACACATTTTTCCCAAGTTTTACATGCTTAGCCGGTTTTTTGAAAAAAAAAAGAAGAAAAACGGGAGGCTGAAATTTCGACCACTTCTTAGTGCCACCTCAAAGTAATTTCGGTGAAAATTTCAGGGCAATTGGTGAGACCCTTCAAGTAGAAGAACAAAGAAATCGCATATTTCCAAAGTTTGACATGTTTGAGAATTTCAAAAATAATTGAAGTCCTCCATATTTTGAAAGAGCTCATTTATGCGCGTAGAATACACTATGGGAAGTTATGATTTTGTTCATGCATGGCTGAGATAAGTGGAGTTGAAAATGTAGTAATTAAATTTTTGGTATAATTATGACAGCGATATAAATCGAACCAATTGGTTTCATGCTCTGTAACTGTTGGGGACATCTCATGTAGTAACAAGGAATCTGAATCTGCATTTGCGTCGAATTCGATGACCTCCGGCCAAAAACCGATCCGGTTCACGTGGAATACCCCATATGCAGTTCAATACGACGTGTCGACGTATTTCACAATCTTTTCAAATCCCGATAATAATAATCGTCAGCTGGTATATGGATTCGATTTTCTCCGTGTGTTCTTATCGAGATAAGCCGAGCCGAAGTCGCAGCCACCTTATTATTTCATACACTAATAATGCCTATCGATATCGTAATTCAGTGTATATCGTGGCTACGAACGCGGGTCGCGTTGTATTATATATCTATACAAACTTTGGTAAATCGATAAAAAAAAAATGAACACTAAATTCTGGCATTTGGAAGATTTATGATACCCGTGTCAATTAATGCGTAGTAATAAATTTTCCACTTATTATCATGTCATTAACTGAGGAATATGTGGAAAGAGAACAACAAGAAACTACAAGGCTACGAATTATTTACGGAAATTCTGCAGATCCACCCGAAACCGTTTCACGTGCTCGCGGATTATCAAGGTTCGTGAATTTTAACGGTGTACCTAATATAGAGATTAAATTTATCATCATTTTCCGTACATTCACCATTTTTTAATCCATTATACTCATGGATCGGTGAAGCTCTCGCAATAATTTTCTTGGAATTATAAAAACTTTTTGACATTTGGAAGAAATATTGGGACGGTCATGCGGCGCATGCGAATGCTTCCATATCAATATATCGTTTTCTTCACACCTGCTCCGAAAATGCCCCTGTGCGACCTCTTGAGCGGGCGCAAAACAGAACTTTGCGGCCCTCGGGCGGACAAGTATTTTCCGCCCGCTAAAAGCGCAATATAGTTATTTCCGCCCTTGATACACAATGTACTATTTGATACCTTAATTATGAGAAATGTGTGAAAAGCAATAGTTTCACTTACGCAGTTGTTCCCCGGAGGAATTTGCGATTCGTTGGATAAGGGATAGGTCCGTGTGAGTGATATTTCATGTACCTGGGTGTATAGTAGGTATAGGTGCATGTGTCGAGATGACGAATCGCACCAAATATAGGAAGGCAAAGGCTTCTTTGCGCCGACGATTCTTACGTTTCGTGTCAAAGAAACTGAATGGTGGTATGTAGTGTATAGACAGAAGAGAGAAGAGAGAGAAGAAGATCGTAAATTTGTGATGAAAAAAATGTGATAAAAAAAGAAAATGAAAGAATAAAAAGAAACGCGGGCGACTCATGCACGGTCCAATTTCTTTTTGCGACAGCAAACAGCTCCGATATACCGAAGTAGCTGTGTAATTATAGCCTTAACGAGAAATCCTCTTGTTCAGTTCCCCGGTTCACGGCGAGTTACTCGAACCGCCGCGAACGGTTGGGTTCGACAAAAGGCATCATGTCGCGGAGGAAAGGGGACCGAGGAAAAAGGGAAAAGAAGAATAATAATCATAACAGTAATGACGAAGAAGAGGATGGAACGAAAAAGGGGAGAAAACAGAGTCGGAGTTTGTAATAAAGCTAGAATTTTGTGAGAAAGGTGAAGAAGTGGAGAAGTGGAGAAGAGGAGAAAAGTGGAATAAGTGGAATTGGAAAGCCTACTTCTTCCTCTTCTTCTTCTTCTTCTACTACTTCTTCTTCTTCTACAAGAGTTTTCAAATTATTTCCAAAGGCGAAACGAATTCACCCTCGAATCTCAGGCCTGTCCTTATGTAGCCGTGGGACAGGTATAACACTCGATTTTCAAGATAATTCAAAAGTCCTTCAGGAACTCGATTTTCTCGGAGGCGAAGAAAGGCGACGCGACGGGTTGAATGAAATGAAAAATAAGGTGGAAGCGAAGATTCGCGGAGTTTTACCTCGTTCTTCGATTCATCTCTGCCAAAAAACACCTGACGCTATACAGTCGCGCTACTGAGGAATCAAAGATCAGCAGTGCGATTCCGGATCTTTTGGCGGTAGCTATCGCCGGCCATAGCTATGGCCTGGCGGTAGTTAAGGCACAAATGCGGTGTTCTTATTGGTCAAATTGACGTTGCTCTTCGATTGTTATAAACAAGACGTTAGCTACCGCCAGGCCATAGCTATGGCCAAAAGATCCGGAATCGCACCCCAGGAATCAAAAGAACACATGAAAACGCTATTGTTTTTTATGGCCCTTTGTCAGAAATATTATCAACCATTTCTGACTCGTTTGAATTAGTGAAATCCCATTTTTCCACCGAAACCATGACATATCACTTTTGATATCGTGTCATACTTTTCTTCGAATTGAAAATAGTACCTACGCTGTAGATAAGATTTGACAAGACAATAATCTTTCGCATGAGATTGACTGACGGAAAGACTGAGAGTTTCTGCTGCGAGCTATCCGCGAGTCTCGATATATGCCTCGTCTTGAACTTTTCGCGAAATTTCTCAACGAAGCCCCCGAATAAGGTGTGGAAAAAAGATACGATAAATAAGTGAAGAAAATACTTTTCTCGAAACGCCCGCGCCCCCCAAATCCCGTCTTCAGTCTTCGAGACATTCGAAATCCTAGTGGAAAAAGAGGAAGAAAAATTCCAACCCTTACAGGGTTTTGAGACAGAGAGAAGGAGAGAGAGAGAGAGAAAGAAAGGGAGGAAAAATTCGGCGAATTCTTTTACGAAATAAATTGCTAGGGCTATTAATTGCTGGGCTTAGAAGGTATCTCAATTCCTCAAACTGGTGTACACGTTTCATTCCATTCGGTAAATTTCACCCTGCTTTTACAGGGGCTCAACAATTTTAGTTGCTTACGTATTAGAAGGAGAATAATGAAAATATAAAAGGTAAAAGACAATTACGATGCTGATAAATTCACCCTGATTGGCAGTCTTTTTATTTGACTTTCAAATCAGTCCCTAATAGGGTCTGTCTTTCCCCGTTTGACCCACGCTGCTATACCTACTTCTGGACGACGTACGACCACGTCCTGCAGGTCTCTCAAAGTCCCTGGGGAACTGGACGCTCGTTGCTTATAGAAGAGCGAGTTTTACTTCGAGTACATAAAACGTCAATTTCGACATTTCACGTCCCCTTGAAGATCACTCACTGTGAACTACGTCATCCAGGAATGAAGTAATAAAATCCGCGGATGTTGTTTTTCGAAAAAATTATTCAATTTCACGAAATGCTCATCGATCTTTTCACTTTAATTCAGTGTTTAATAAATCGGACTACCTATAATCGTCTTGAGATGTACTTTTTGGAAACTTAAGTTTCAAAATCCCATCAATTATCTATGACATCATATTGAAGTTATCGATTGAAGTAGCGATAAGATCGGTTTCCGTAAAGAGGCTATCGATCAGAATGAAAAATTTTTTTTGCAACACCTGCTTCGAAAGTTTGATTTTCGAGGCTTGTGTAGCGTGCGTAAAGTACCTTATTTCCGAAGAGTGGCAAAAATACGAGTTAGCGCATGCGCAGAACGGAAATACTCTACTTGACGCACTAGTATTCACTTCGCGCACTATGTCATGGCGGCGGGCAGTAGCGATGCGAGGTTATGTTAATTAATTGATTTGTCTCTCAAATCAAACTTTCGAAGCAGAGAGTTACGAAAAAT
The DNA here is from genome assembly GCA_963992785.1 of Tenthredo livida. NCBI lineage: Eukaryota > Metazoa > Arthropoda > Insecta > Hymenoptera > Tenthredinidae > Tenthredo > Tenthredo livida. The sequence continues at coordinate 42,741,644 of OZ023065.1, forward strand.
ATCGTGTGATGAAAAATTGTCACATCTCTATCGATTTGAACGTCTGTTTCTTCGATAAGAAAATTAGACTTTCGACTTTTGACTCTCTATCTGTTCCACCTGTATTCTTCATATCATCAACAGTATTTTCGGTAATTACATGGGTTCCTTAATGCGTGATGAAGAATACGATGAAACATACTGTTCTATGCAAAGCTCATTTAAGGGGACCAGTACAGCGACTTGTCGAGAAATTATCATAGTCCGAAATGAATTTATTTCATACCCAAAGTTCATTTCACATCGAAATATTTGTCTTTTTCCAAATCTTGTGTCGTAAAGATTTTGGCAAACCGTTGGTCCAATTCAATCTCTTGACGTCTTATTTTCTGCGGTGAACCATTCCTCATCTTGTGAATGTAGGGATTTTAAAATAAAATAATATGTCATAAGTTATGATCAATTTACCAAATTTGCAAAAATTATTATCACTCATTTCCTAAATAACTTGACCAAAACGAGAATTTTTCAAAATTCCTACATTCACATGATGAGGATTTGTTTTCTGAAGAAAATGAATCCAAGATGACCTGAATCGGTCCAACGGTCCTCTAAAATCCTTACGACAGATGATTTGGAAAAAGAAAAATATTTTGATGTGAAATGAACTTTGGTGATGAAATAAATTGATTTTGGACTATGATAATTTCTCGAAAAGTCGCTGTACTGGTCCCCTTAATTCGCATCAGTTCATTCAGATAATTACACATATTATTACACACTACAGTGGACTTCCTATGTTGCTGCCACAAACAACCTATACCAGGGTCCTGCAGGGGTGATCGTGGACTATTGTATGCACAACGTACATAAATGATGATCCATATAGTTCTATGTGGGTAAATGGTTAAATATACATACATACGTGTAGGTATAGGAATCTACGTGGTTTGGCAACAATTCAAACAACTCTGTAACATTGATTAGATAATTAACAAACTCCGGAATCCCTGGAACAGTCGGGAGCTTTGAAGTCCTAGCAGTTTCGTAGTTCGAGGATACTGAAGAGCATATCGATCCTCCTGTGATTTTCATATATGTACACATTGCATATATCTATATGACCAGAAAAACCACGTTTTGTATATCGAGCTCGATTTTATATGATATCGTAAAATATCTGTGGCGAATTCACGACCATTCACACTCAATGAAATTGCGCATAAAATACAGCTATACGACTGCAGTCATAAATAAATTTATACGATATCATACGTGCGCGTATTTGACTTTGCGAATTTTAAATAACAAATCGCGATCATATCCACAAGATAAATTATGCGCCATATTCCCAATAATTATTCAAACTACGAACGGCAGCTGCTATCATGTCTATAAACCTGTCATTTATCTCTTCGCTCATAGCAGAATTAGTTTATTCAAGGGCTGATGATTTTCTTCGAATATAACAAACGAACGCTATTTTACGATCTGAAACGGGATTCTTATATTCATCCGCAAAATATTACGGGATATGAACATTTTTATTAATGCTATTATACTTTTTTGATCGTTTTTCGACCCTTAAAACCTTATGCAAAATGATCGATATCCTGTGTCGTTTGTATTTGGATAAAAGTTCTCTTCAGAATATGTTCGATGAAAAAAATCAGCCTTCAATCAATCGAATCGAACTATGCTATGAGAGAGACTTGAATCTCTTTGTGCTTAATTATACCTTCGATTTTCATTTTCATCGATTTATTTTCACAAATTCGAATGTGGTAATAGTAGTAAAAATGACTAGTCGCAAATTTGGGTTGAAATAATGCTGACTTTACATAAACTCTCTCAATAATTTATTATGTATAATCACAGTATATAGTCTCTTTATGAATAGCTCGCGGACGCGCATTTACGCGTAGGTAGGTATACTTGACCTGCAAACGAGAAACTTTGGTAATTTGCAAACTTCCAAAGTAATAGGAATTGCTTTGATGGTATCCTATCGCTGATTAATCATTAACTCAAAGAAGTGATCGATCTATAAAATGAATTACGATATAGGTTGAAATTTCGCATGACCAAGGCGGAATTCTAGCTTCTTATCGGCAACGGCTATACTTTCTGTTACCTGATACAAGATACTGTATACGAGTCGTATAAAAATTCTTCGAAATTTGATCAGAAATTGAAAAAAAAAAAATTAATGTTTTCGGACTATTCGTTCTCCCAATGCATATCTTCATTATTTTTTAATTTTTCATTTTTTTTCATCTTCATATTTCACGTAGAAAAATATCGTTTATTTGATGTTATTCGACCACGCACGATTCGGCTCTCTTTATCTGCCAGAGGCGATGATGCATTTATATATAAATAATCATCGGCATGACGTTGGGCAGACTCCGGGCCAGGGAGGCGCCAAGAGTTGATAGAACCTTGAATAAAACGATAGTGCGAAATGGAATTTTTTAAATTGTTATCGATATGTTTTCTCTTAAGGATGAACTGGCGTCTTTTGGGGAATTTAGAAAATGCAACGGATTTAATGACGATTTTTTTGTAGATTATTTTATCGATTTCGAAATCGTGTGCAAAATTTCGGATCGATCTGCCGTCTGGATGTAAAGTTATTGATTTTTTTAAAAAACATCATTCAACATGGGATCTTATGGAAATTCGGAAAACATGTTTTAAAAAATTAAAAAATGCAAAGAATATTATCAAATCTTGGCACACGTGTAGAGTCGGAATGGAGGAAAATTTTGCCATAAATTTCGAGCTGATTGACCGTATAGTTTATAAATTATTATTGAAAAACCGCAAAAAAATGAAATTCCGCACATCGGAAATTTTTCAATTGCAATTAAAACAACTCAGGTAAATAATTTAAGAGATTTGACTTCTGTAAAAAAATAAGCATGTTTAAAAAAAATTAATTTGACCATAGAAATCATCAAATATGGTCAAATAATTAAGTTGAAGAGGAAACATTTTTCATATTCAGGGGTGGGTATTGCCCATACCGTAGCACAGCCCTCTCCTGCGTTACACCTCCTATATGCTAGGACCGGCAGTTCATTCTTAAATTAAATAATGAAGAAATCGTGATAGTGATGATGATGACGATTATTTTTCACCTTGAAAATTGAGAATTGTCATTTTCGATTATCTCATGCCTAGCAGATCCCCGAGGAAAATAAATGCCACGACGGAGTGGAAAAGGGGAAAAGCAATCGGGAAAAAAATCGTAACAAATAAAAGTCGAATCCTCGTTTTTCCCGGGGGAGGTAAGGAACGGTATAAAAAAAAAAAAAATAAGAAAGAGAAATAAGATAAAGGGAGAAGAGCCGATGGCGTTCTTTTGTCAGTTTGATGCGAGTCTTATTCTTGGCTTTATTTTTCTTGCGCTATTCTTATAATTAAAATCACTTCAGTATGAAACTTTTCTTCTTATTCACTTATCAAAGCTGAGCGAATAACTTTTTTAAACGAAATTTTCTCCGCTCTGTAAACACTTCGATAAATAATTTTTTTACAAAACGACGTCTTATGCCTTCGACAGCTTTGAGATACGGGGGAAGCAAAGAGAATAGGGATGGAAGAGGCAGGATCGCAATTTTAGAGTAATTTAAAAACTTTCCGATAAATATACTTCAACGATCTTCGATTCATACTTTCTCATTATTTCATGCCTTATATAATCGGAATCAGTACAACGTACTGAAAATAAATGACGGAAAATCATCAAACATGATAAATTCACTGCAAAATCAAATCTCGACGAAATTCTGATCGAAAAGTTTCAGCAGAGAAGGCGAAAGACTCCACTATAACTTCGGTTCATTCGTGGATATTTTCGAAACACAGACTCAATTTTGGAACTACTGGAGTTATTCGTACATCAGCACTCGCCGAGAAGCATACGTGCGAATTAATCGGGCTATATTTACTCCTGCAGCTTTGATAATATATACAGGTAAAGCTTTTGTAGCTAATTGTTCCTCATTAATAATTGAACACGTACTCCGGGGAGGATTACCCGGTCGGAAATGTGAGAAAAATCGATTTTCTTCTTTTCCACATATTGTCATGGATAGATCTTTTGAGAATATCTTAGAGCAAAACCGATATTGAAATTCCATAAATTGAGAAAGTTATGAGCTCTTCAGTGGAACACTGCGCGTCTCAGAATCAGTAAGAACTTCAAACGCGTTTATCTCGAAAGTACATTTTCCGACACGGTGGGTCTGATAACTCGAACACGGTTCAAAGGATTTTTTTCCAATCTACCGTTTTTTTTTAATAACAATGAGAATGCGAGGCGTTATTTTAGCCGAAAATCAATTTCTCTTACATTTTTTTCAAATTTTGAAAATCATAAGAATTCAAAATGATAAGAATTTTGGATTTCTAGTTTCCGAAATAGAAATTTATTGATACAAGGACCATCATTGATCCGCGCGAATAGCGCTGCAGAGGTTCGGGAAAACGGCGATAACTTTTGAACGATTAGGTTTTTTTGCATCACCTAAATTTTTCTAAATACGCAATAATATTATCTAATCACCATCCAAAGCTCAATCAAGTCCACTATCTGCTTTGGTTGTAAAAAATCGGCTAAGATGTACCTGTTTTTCAACGGTACACTGGGATTGAGGTTTTTCTTTTAATGCTCCTATATAATTCTGGGGGTAAAAAATATGCGAGAATTACGAACATATTTCGGCTCTTGTCAGTTTCCATAAATCAATTTGAGAAGAGGCCTTTCCTCCGCTCTACAACGGTGGGATAACCCCGTAAGCCAATTTCCCTATAAAAAAAAGTGTATATGTAGATCGATTCGGTCCCTTTTTCCTTCCAGTCGATCAATTATGCACGATTCCTCGGTTAAAAAATTCAATTTAATTCAAAAACGTATCCATGTAGGTACAGAATATATTTTGATTCAATTTTTCTTCACGCTCAATTTGAACACATTCGCATATAGGTGCGTGTAATAAAATGCACCGGGTTAATTTTCGTACCTATTTTTGCTCATTTCTGGAAAAACAGGAAAAAAAAAACCTCCGCACTATCTCGCGCGCCGATGACTCGAAACTAACCCGCGTTTGATACCGTTTTAATTATCACGCGGCGGGTCGCACAGAATGTTAACTGTAAATTTTTCCGGCGCATATTATACATAGGCTGTATAGGTGTGTTCAACGTACGTAACAACCCTGCAGTTTTGGCGCAATGAAACGCAATTAATTTCTCACAGGCATAAATTCGATCCGTGAAGAAAAAAATAATGAAAAAAAATATAAAACCATAGAGGCAAATATCCATCTTCTTCATTTTATCCTATCATTTTCTTCTTTTCTCCTCATTCCACCTAGAATATGAAATATTATGGCTAGCACGTCCGACGGGGTTGAAAAAGTCAGCTGCTGCACATACAACGCGGTAGTTTTTTCACCCCTAGACTCTATAACGATTGAAAAAACTTTTTTCCGCATTTATCTCTGCGAGGTTGGTACATATACGTGTTCCGAGCATAGGTCTTGGCCAGTATCACCGCGTGTCGACCCGTATCAAATTTTCTACTTCCTGTTGAACTCTGAAAGGATGAAAAGGAGCTTCGAAGGTGCGTCCGCAACTATCGATTTATACTACACATCGCATCTGGTTGAACCCTCATTTCGAACCTTGGAACCTGGTGCAGCCTGCGAGACCGAAATAATTCAACCCGGTGAATAAATTGGGAGGAAAAAAATGGCCAGGTTTCAGTTTCCGTTTTATTTACATCCCTCTTTCTCCGATATCGACGGGGCTATCTTTGGAAAACAAGCTTTCCACCCGCGACTAATGTCCGAAGTTTAAACCCGGCTAACCACCTGACATTGACAATGTTACTCTCCTTTATCGCAGTCACGGAGCGTGACAAGCTCGAAGAACGGTGATCGTAACTCACGGGGCTATATCGTTTGACACGGAGAGTTTACGGCGGCTATACCTCGCCAGGGTAAATATATGTACATACACGTCGACCGACTCCAAGCGTAAAAACCCAGCGCGCTAGTACCGACCTGTTTCGGACATAGCGCTAGTAAAAGCATATTTCGTGATTCCGGCTAGTGTGAACCTGTCTCGGCGCCCCTCTCACCAGGAGAACATCGCACCTCCGGTTCATCGATCTTGACCAAACTTATAGGGGTGTTTCCTTGAGTCAAAATATCGAGTACCTGCTGAATAACTCTCCCGAATGGGCCCTTACTCTATCAATTTACTTGAATGTACAATAAATGATAAATATTTATAAATATTCAATGCAATGTAGAATCTCATAACGCAGCAGAAAAACTGGTTATTTCTTGGCAATTGGGGAAAACCCAGGTTACGCTGATTTCTATTGTACATTTAAGTTAATTGATAGAGTAAGGGCCCATTCCGGAGAGTTATTCAGCAGGTACTTGATATTTTGGCTCAAGGAAACACCCCTGTAAGTTTGGTCAAGATCGATGAACCGGAGGTGCGATATTCCCCTAGTCAGTAACGCATGAACTCGTAAGTAGCGCCCCGGGTCGGAGAATCCGGCCTGCATCAGCCTAAATGAGCCTTTTCATTGTTATAACAGTTGGAAAAACAAGGAATCAACAATATGTAGACTCATGTGGGCTCATGCAGGCTCGATTTTCTGACTCGGGGCTAGTACGAACATACTTCGCAACTCGCGCTAGTACAAACATGATTCGCAAAAAATCTGGTAAAACCGTACTTGGCAGTTACAGCTTGATTAGATTTCTCGCAAATTACGCTCAAACTAGCGCGATTTGCGAAGTACGTTTGTAGGTACTAGCGCTACTTCCGAATTAAGGTGCTACTGAGCGGAGCGGCGAGATACGTTGATATAATAGCCAGATTCACGAAATACGCTCTTATACTAGGGGTATAGATGAAATGAGTTGCTACTAGCGCGCTGCGCGAGTTGCGTTTCTACGTTTGGAAGCGGTCGATATATACGTCGGTATATGGCACAGCGATAATTAAATAAAGTAGCGCGAGGGTACAGAAAACGAATTTCGGACTGGAAATGAAGATTTCGCTTAAAAATGTATGCGAGTTAGAAGTTTTTATGACTTTTACCAAGCGATAAGCGATTATAACGTAAATTTACGAATATATACCACCAGTACGGGTTACGTCTCCAGTATAATATATGTGGGGCCCCATCTCGCTCGGTCTATGCGAAATTATGCGAATTAGGGAGATAAGAAAGGCGGCAAAAAGCGGGCGCGAACGGCGCCTACGCGTATCTTCATCCATGCTGTGTATCCTATCCTTGCGAAAGACACCTGCGAGTCTGGTTTCGCATACTTTATGACCGAGATTAGGATGATTAGCTAAGGCTAAGCCAAGAAGGAAATCGTCGTTATAATTGCAAAACGTTGTTTAGGCTTCTGTTTCCCCTCTTTTTACGTTCTCTTTATTTTTTATGTCATTTCTTTTTATTCTCATAGTTAACAAGGAGATATTCAATTTTACACTTGTTAACATCTTCCTGTACAACTTAGTTCTGATATATTTTTCTAGTTCTAACTTTCTACGTTTTTCTCTTTTACTCATTTTTCTTATCTACAACGGAAACCACCTTGCTGTCAGCCAGTTTTAGCCCTCTGAGACACGGCGAACAGGTTGCGTGTCAAACTCAACTTTTACCCTCGTGAACTCTGCACCCTTTGACTAGCTGACTTTATCTTTATCTTACATTAGGCTGGGGATGGGGGACTCGTTCATTGTCTTCAAACACCATATTGCGCCTTGCTAAACCAACGATATAGTTTGATATAATTGCAGTTCTATCGATTTTACCGAAATTTACTGTCGAATTGCGTTTTGCCATTGATTTGAAAAAGTAATTGTAAATCTAAGTGCAAAGGAATAAGAAGCCTGCGTACGTCCTTGCGAATCGAAAGCCAAACTCTGCACACTCATTCGATATATGGAATATCCGCGCATGCATGATGCTCTGAACTCAATGTGAGACGAGGCAATTAGCCCGATGGTGTCCCAAGGGTAATATAGAGTATAAAAATGGTCTGAGCGAGTGTATTCGTGTTGCGGATGGTCCGCGATCTTATGACCAAACATGGCGGACCATATAGCTTCTGCCTCCGGCCAGGGATTCACCATAGTGACGTAGCCGCAGGAGGAATGCGCGCCAATAGTAGATTCAAATTAGTTATGATCGACCTTAAGGTCGACAGGGAATCTGGATTATTTCTTAGCGGTTTATTCCGACCGGCAAACGCAATGTTCCGGAAGTCAAGCCGTCAGGCGCCGCGGCGCCAGATATTCCCGCTGCACAGTGCACCTATCGCATATATGGAACTCGATGGTGTAGTGGGAACTTGCAAGAACTCCAATAAAAGAACCGCATCAGGCATTCTCTGCACTACTGTGTCCGCATAGCTACATACGTTTTCTCAAAATTTGCATGATTCTAGGCTTCCACCGACCAATCCACGGCATGTGGTCAATCGATATCAATCATGGCTGCACATGCGTATAATTCTCAGAATAAAACGTTTACATCTCTCATTTTGGAAGCGGAATTTGCATTTCAAAAGATGCATGTGTGTGTGTGGATACGCGTACGTGATCGAAGATCAGCGACGATGAGTGACCACGATTCGTGTACGTGCAACATACCAAAAAAAGGCTGAATCTCGATTTACTTTCTTTGTTTTTTTCGGAGAACAGAATAATTTTTCTCATAGGTAGCATTTTTGTTGGTTTAGTTGGTTAGGATGTATGAAATCATGATGAAAGCAAGATTCTCACAATTGGAGGATCATGCAGTTGTGAAAGACACTGGCATCCGATTTTTGTCAGGGTTCAAGCAGAAAGCGAAATATATTCGCAAAATGGAAGCAACATTCAATGTTCATGAAGCAGATTTATGCAATCCTTCCACCCTCATCCCTCGCAAATCTGGATCTCGAATATATAAGGAAAAATGGCAAAAAGTGGTCTTCATAATCTTCCTTCAGTGTCTTTATGGAATGATGAAATATCACCAATGTCGTTCATCGTGTTGACAAATAATATACTTATGACAGAATCAGTTGACGAATCAATCATGGGGCTTAGTTTCGTGTAATCTTGAAGAGTTATCAACGTACTTACCTACTTTCAACGTTTTTCTTATCTTAGTCTATAAGTTGTGGGAGAGAAATGGTGTCTATAATAATCATGGTCAGACAGCAGCAGTTCAAACATATGATCCACCAAAGGCCGCAAGCATCGGAATGATGTTAATTATGAAAGTTAGCTTGATCATCAAAAGCTAGAGACATCTATCACGATACCAACTAGAACTTACGTTCAGATGAATTGTTCAAATATCAGCTATGTGCTCTTATTGCAAAAAATGCATAGCAATACAACATTTAGCGTCCAATACGTTTGATAATCATGGATATGGTACTATTCGCGGAGAATAGCGCATCGCGAATCCAGACACTGGCATATTTCTGTAATTTACGAGCCAGATTTTTGGAGATCGTATATGGTAATAGAGGGAAGAAATAAGGCGCAAAATTAATATCGTGTTATCGTTTAATCGGGAATTACATATATGTTTTTAAAAGCCGATTCATCTGTACATTTGCTGATGGATATTAGTCTGAGTGTAAATTATATGCTCTTCTAGTGAAGATCGCAGTAGAGGCTCGTTCCACGGTGTTTTTGGGAGCGAAGAAGATGCTTTGTGTTTTTGTGGAACATTCTTCAGAGTAATGCAATAATGGTGCCCTTATTGCATCGAATTGATCAATCGTGAAGAGAGAAATATGTAGCCAAAGAAAAATTCTACTCCTTTGATGTTTAGATCAGATGAAAAACAATAAACATGTCCTCAGACAGTGATCTTCGTGTGTGTTATTGATAACTTTATCAAATGTTGATAACGGCGAACAAAATTTTTGATTCATGAAAATTTGACGTTTTTCATGTATATTAATATCAAATATATTCATGCAATAAAAAAGCTTCGCCACAGCGTGGAAATATATGTGGAATGGGGTTCCCCTCATATTCACACACGCACTGGTTCAGAAAATTGGAAACAAGCAAGAACGAAAAGAATCGTATAGTACCTATGCAGGGTAAAAATTCACTGTTTGAAATTCAATATGCTAAATATACATGAGCTTCTGTACACATGTATACTGTCAAGTATTAAGTTTCGAATCCGCGGTTTAATCCGATCATTTTCAACGCACGAATCTTTACAATTTCCGATCACGGATTTTAGTTGACTCCATCATCGACTATAGGTGCTATAGCAAAAGCCCGAGCGAAATTCAGACTGATTAAACGTTCCACCATAAGCTTAACGAGTGTAACTCCCGTGAAATGGAAAAGGGGATGATAAAAAGGAAGAAGAAGTAGGATAATCCGGTTTTTTTTTCGTTTCTTGTCTGCGTTAACAACAAAAACGATGATCACGATCATCGTCGGAACATGGATTACGAGGACTGATATCCTTTCGGTTTGATGCATTCGCGCGATACGCGAGGGTCCATCGCACGATGACAGCAGGCAGTGAGCAATAAGGTCGAACCAGTCAAAAGTGGTTCTTTGATAAGTAGAAGCAATTTGAACGACCGCTAATCAAAAGATTTGTCTCAATGCCTAGTCACTGCCCGCCGTGGCCGCAGAGACACGCTGAGGTTTTATTATCTTATGGTCAAACGGTGCGGCGCGGCACGGCACGGCGCGGCGGCTCGGCAGCAACTAGAACGACAATTTCATATTTACGACTCTAATGAACTATTTATTATACTGTATAATATCGCATGATATATCAGATTTCATTATCTGATGAATCAGATTCATTCAATCATAATGACAACATACAAGCCATGACAATATACACACCTACTTACCTGTACACGTAGCGCGGAGTTTCTTACATCGTATTTGACGAAAAAAATTTGAAACCACGTAAGTTCATATTGAGAGAACAATAACCAAAGTTACAGCAAAGTTTCGCAAATTCAAACGCTGTTTAAAATATGAGAGCCTGAGTCATAAAGAATTCGTGATGGAGTTGATTTGTCGTTTTCAAATGTCCGTTCGATGTTGTAAAACCGAAAATTTTTATAAGGAACAAAATGCCGCTGGACTTGCGTTGATTCGTCAAACCGTTTCCTTGATATATGACGATCTATGGTTTTGCGGTTTAAACTAAGTAGGAAAAGTGTTTTTTCTTCCTTCAAAAGAGAGCGTTATATTTTTTATCTTCAAAACAGGATCACGAGTGAATTTATCACGACCTGCACCTGATGAGAATTTTCTTCTTCAGAGTTTGGGGTAAGTTTCGTAAAGCCTTTCAAGACTGCTGCAGAAGAAGGGATTCCGCTTCGTACTCCAAAATCCGGGTTCTTAAAGCTGTTTAATTTTGGTAATGGGCATAATAAGACTCTTTACGATAATTGGTATATACCTATATATATACCCAGATAAATATAGCTGCAGGGTGGTTCTTGGTTGAAATTTTTTTTCTTTTTAATCAAAGTACGCACCTACCTTACATATACAGGGTGGTCCATTTAAATTGGCACAGCAGGATATCTTGAGAACCACCCATTTGAGAGAAAGATGTTTGAAATGAAAATTTCTCGACTTGAAGGGGGCAAGACACTGTGCTATCGTACGTTTCATTTGGTGGAGGTTTACAAGGTCACTTGGAGGTGAACATCGTTTTTTTCAATGGGAACATGTATTTTTTTTACAGTTTGGCAACTTACACAAAAAAAATGAAACACTTTCAGCCTAACTTTTTTTTTATACATCAATTTTTTAAGATATCTCAAAATTAACAAAATAGGTATTAGGAAGATCATGGGCAAATAAAATATTTGTGGAAGGGAAATTTAAATTAAAAGGCTAGGGAAAAATAGTGAACCACGGGGACACCATCGATGAACATTGAACATTATTGTATAACTCACAAGATTTGATTGAATGTCAACAGATACAATAGTATATTGTGTACCAAGGGCGTAAAGTGGGCTTTTTTAGACCGAGTGTGGAGTTTGCAGTACGAGTCAGAGGCGAGCTAGCACGAGTCGAAGACGAGTGCGTTGCGAGCCGAAGACGAGTACTGCAACCACACAAGGTCAAAAAGCCCACTTAGCCTTGGTACACACCATATTTTATGTAACAAAGCCATGTTTAGCGACTTTTTGATGTTTCTGTATAGGATCTAAAGTAGTACTTTTAACATGCTTTCGTTATATAAAAATAGATAATCTCGAATTGTCACCCCGCGAAATAAAAATAACAGCATAAGCAGACCAGCACATTAGCCTGCCAGGTCGCCAGATCTTCCTAATACAGTGAAACCTCCCAATAGCGGACACCTACGGGACCGGAAATTTTGTCCGCTATTCAGAGGTGTCCGTTATTCGGAATATAGCTAGCTAGGGGATGAATAGCTAGGGGATTTCTAACTTGTCCGGTATAAAGAGGTTTCCGCTATTAAGAGGTGTCCGTTAAGGGAGGTTTCACTGTACCTATTTTGTTGAATTTGAGATATCTTGAAAAATTGATGTCGTATATAAAAAAAGTTGGGATGAAAGTGTTTCACTTTTTTGTGCAAGTTGCCAAACTGTAAAAAAAAATACATGTTCCCATTGAAAAAAACAATGTTGATCTCCAAATGACCTTGTAAACCTCCACCAAATGAAAAGTACGATAACACGGTGTCTTGCCCCTTTCAAGTCAAGAAATTTTCATTTCAAACATCTTTCTCTAAAATGGGTGGTTCTCAAAATATCCTGCTGTGCCAACTTAAATGGACCACCCTGTATATATAATAAACATATTCCGATTTTCCCTCTCGTGGCTAAATTAAATTCAAATCCATGTCGTCTCTGAAAATTTATCGTTTTTTTCTTTTTTTTTTGTTTTTCCAGAGAAATTTATTAGTCTCATCGACCATCGTCATATATATAGACTTGTAATACATGGGCTATATATGGTCCCTTTGCGATATGAAAGAGGTGCAAAAACCGGGGCTAAAGTCTATTTGCAAATCTTCAAAGTACAAACAGCCTGGTGCCACTGTATAACAGCTAGAGTTGCGATAATATCGCGATAGTGTGTACAGGTATATCTATAGTGTATCCGGGAGTCTAGGTATAGAAAATATATGGAACTGATTCTGGAGAACTTCCACGTCAATTTTATGGTTTCGCAATACAGTGTATATCTAGTAAAGATCGTAGCTGGTATATACGTCTGTTTAACTAGATTCTGCAGTAAGGCTCATATAGAGTAAAAACGATATACATACGTATATAGGTACCTCTAACATAAAAGCAAATAAAATCTAACGATATAATATGCAGTATATTCAGAATATTATTTATAACATAAAACGACGTTTGAAAAGCGTTCAAACAACCAATGTACGACGCATAGTAGGTATACTGCCGATTTGCGGGTTGATATGTTACATGTTTACTTTACTCTGATATACACTTACTTTAATCCTTAGTAAGCTTTATCTAGTATGTAGTACGATAGTATCAGGATAAAATCTGTTTAAAACGCTGGTTATTTGTCAAGTATCGAATCGTTCGATGCAGTCTAGGTATTATAGAACCTATATGTGTGTACCCATCACTCACTCGCAATCAGTAGACAAATGTGACAATGCAAGTTGTAGGCATAAGTGTTGGGCGAGAATTCTATCCACGAGTTATACACATGCGATAATTGGTGCATATGATATTAATTCGATTAAAACCTTTCGTATTTTTTATTTCTCTTTTATTCTATGTGAGTATACCCCCTACCCGTGTAATACATGATCGCGTCAATTATTACATGACGTTTAGTGTTTAGTGTTTATACTAATCATAAAGGAACGAAGTGAAGTGAAAAAAAGAAAGAAAGGAAGAAATAAAAAATCAGTCGCCAGAGGAGATAAGCTTTGCAGATAACAAAACCAAAACATACACTAATGTTCGGCGATTTATATAAAACACATGTTTTAGATTGATATGTATGTATCTATATAGTATACAGATATATATACGACGTATTATGGGCTGTAAAATATTGGGTTACAGCTAATATGAGTTAGTCTTGTATTTGCATTTGCATTTGTATATATATATATATATATATATATATATATACAAATACAAAAACAAATACCTATATAAAGTATAGTCGACGTCATAAATATAGGAAAGGATATTAACGTTCTCGCAAAGGCCATCGAGTCGACCAAAATTAGAGTCTCGTTGTCAAAAAACTAAAATCTTCTATATGGGTACATTAGGCAATAATTATATTCGAGTAGGTATATATATCGAATAATGCGCTTTGTCCGATAATAAACTCTAGTAACGATATTATCATCATTCGACGTGATATATTAATTGGACTGTTGCATATTGTGTACAAAGGGTTTGATGGCTTCATTTTGTAGCTAATAAATCTCGGCTAGGAATCGTAAAAATTGAAATGATAGGTAGCTGCAGTGATTGACTGACTGACTAACTGACTGACTGACTACTTTATACCCATGAGAGTACGCGCGCTACCGTACTATAACTCTGTATTATAGTTATAATAGATGATGTATAGTGGCGGCCTTCGCATCGTTGCGACTTGCGACTTGCGACTTGCGACTTGTGACTTTTGCGTTGCGCTTCCGTTTGCCTCTGCCTCTGCCTTTGCCTTTCCGCCTTTGCCTTTGAGTTGCGCGCGAGTTTAATTATTCCATCAAATAAAACTGTGATAAACCTAGTATTTAAGTATAAGATATACTAGAAGAAGATAAAGGCGCGAAAGAAATGTTATCAAATGAAATGAAATGAAATAAAATCAAATCAAATCAAATCAAATATGAAATAAAAAGAAAGTAAAGAATAATGCAAACGAATATATTATAAGAGAAGTTTGTATATTATAATCTTGTATGAAATAAGAAAAAATTAAATTAAAAAAAATATATAAAAATAAAAAGACTCACCAATCGACGTTCAAGCACAGAACAAAGAGTAGAGAGGCGGAGATATCGGCTAGTATAGTGATATATATGTATTAAATACACTTTAGTCCACCACAAGCGTGTCGAGACACAAACTTTTGTTTATTTATTTATTTATTTACTTTCTTTCTTCCTTTCTTTTTTTACTTATTTTTTATTCTACTTTCCTTCTTCCGGAACGATTACACGTTCTTGGTTTCTTTACCCGGCAAATGTATACAGCTATGTACTATTATAGTGATGAGAGAAGAAAAGTAAAGTGAAGTAAAGTATAAAGTAAAGAAAAGAAAATGGGATGTAGAACTGATAACACCACAGAGAACGATCAACGCTTTACTATTCAAGAGTTTCAAGATTTTACTCCGTACATATATATATATATGTAGGTACATGTTCTTACCGCGCAAAGATTATTTTGAAAAATCTCTCGTAGACCGTTTTTCTGTTTCTTTTCTTTTTTTAATTATTCTCGACAATAATTGTCAATAATATTTACATACATATGTATAATTCCTTTATTTATTTACTTATTGTATTATGTTTCGTTATATTATATTATATTATATTATTATTAATATATCGCATTATACGAATATCATAATCCGCGAAATTTATAATTCTTTATTATTCATTAATTTTTCATTAATTGTTTTTTCTTTTTGTTCTCATCATAATCAACTGTACACATCTTGATCGTTGACAGTAGACGCGCTTGTCAGTATACTGTTTTCAAATGGCTTATCAATCGTTTGTTAACGCATACTCATATATTCACGTATACGTGTATAATAATAAATTTTTCTTTGTTTTATGTAGTTGTTTTTTTTTTCTTTATTTCATTTTTTGTTCTAGCTTTTTTGAAATTATCATTATTCTTCTTTTCAAATATATATAAAGATGGGGTTACTATATATTAGTTGGAATTTTATTAAACTTGTTATGACGTCGATGAAATTTCAAATATCCACTGACTCCAACGACCGCAAGTATAGTATAAGTCAAAGTAGCCGAAACCGCCGCGGCCTATCAAATAATAATATTCAGAGGCATTCGAGCAAACACAAACGTGATAGCACGCCGCATGCTTGTTTAGAATATACTGAATATATTTTGACCCGAAGCGGCGCCGGTGCTTCACCTCGGCCAAGATCGGTTACCCTCGGGATCTGTCCCAGGGTCGGTGCGACGCGTTCGACTCGCGGGGGGCGAGGCGCGAGCTGTTTGAGGGGAAGCGGAGAGATACGATTCGACAGCGGAGAGGGACGAGTCTACCGCCAAAATTTACCTTTTTTTTTCATTCAATTCTATTTCTCATATTACCCAGTCACCATCGCAATTGGTTAAGCTATTGCACATATTCGACTTTCATATTTTGAACTCAGATATTATCTCGTGATCAATTAATCGCGTTCAACTGCAGTCAGTCATAACCTGCCTGCACCTCGATGCTTGACACATCGTTCATTACCTGATGATAAATTTTCATTCATATGCTGTTCAGTTTTTGGCAAACTAGGCGAGAACCGATTTTCCGGATATTCATCGTGGGTGCGAACCCTCACTGCGAAATTCTATAAGATTTTGCGATTCGAGTCAAGTGTGTTGATTTATAACTGCAGCTGCATAACCGACGATGAGTGGCTTAGGCTGAATTCTTGTTGATATTTCCCGCGGCTCGGATCGACTAAGGATTAATTTCTCGATCGAAATGAGAGTCAGAGAAAGATAGAGATGGACCGAGTGAGAGAACAATGAGGGATAAAAGTCGAGTCGGGGCTTCGGTCTCTCGCAAACCCTCGCCTTCGTTCAACGCTTATAATACAAGATACGTGTCCGCACACACATACCGCGATAGGCTATACAGTGATCGTTGCGGTTCCGGTGAAAACCCACTGGACAACTACTACGGTCTATAGTCTATACTCTATGGAACATACGTACTGGTGCAGCAGCATCACCTGATCCCAGCGATCAAGACTGCATAGTGAATTAGTAAACATGTATAACCCACAGTGCGGGCCTCTAGTTTAAGGACCACGAGGTTTTAAACACTTGTCTGACCAACTGCAGACTTGGCCATGATGCTGGAGGCAGGGTCCTGCAGCCCGCTGCACTAATCCTGCACCATACAAGAAAACTCGAACCCTAAAACATCCAACAAGTGTAATATACGTATACAGTCCTTTATATCTATGTGTCTAATGCATCGACACACGTGTGCTGCACGCACTTCTGTCAAATGGACCGCGTCTGACGGCTCCTTTCCGAGAGCTGAACATCCCGTCGTCTACTGTCCGTTCAAAAAACATCCTGTAACGTTCTCATCGGTGATTCGATCTCAACGCGGCTTTGCGGTTCTCCATATCGACGGCCCTGCGAATTTTGCATTTTTTTAGACGCTGTGTATGTTGAAGGGACCTGATACTACGTGCATTTACATAATGTACACGCGACACTGGATTCGATAGTGTTTTAGAAAATATTTTGCCTCTACCAAACATCATTTCTGTATTACATTCCGTGAATTATATCCACCGATATCATGTCCACTATATAGAGATATGGGTATAGTCCGCGGCTACAGTATGTTAGAGGCGGGTATATAACCTGTGCAGAAAACAATCGAGTAACAGGTGCAGCGGCGCAGCGATGAAGAGAGATGAGGGGAGGGATTTCATCCAGCCACAACAGCTTATACGTGATAGCGAAGCTCCGGATAATGCGCTTGATACGCATTATGCAAATTGAGGTTATCGATTGGAGCGACTATTCCCGGGTAGACTTGTTGACCGTTTTTCTACTCCCACCTATATCGCCTTTATGTCAATCGCGTCGAATTGGCCTCACGGCGAAACGGCAGAGGATGGAAAACCTCGGATCATACACATAACTTTCAAAACTTCGCCAAGTACGAGACCCTGTCGAGGCACAGGCCGCAAGGGAAATGATTAGCGTCCAAATTAGAATCAGTGAATATCACTGATTGCAGGGTGTCCCACTGATTGAATTAATGGTATACTTATAACTGCGAACCGGTGACTATTCACTGATTCGAATTCAAAGAGCAAAATGATCCTGTGTCAGTTTCTATAACGCCATTTGATTACAGTTTTAGCAAAATTTGCGTGGGACCACTGATAAGCCAAGGGACTTTGAACTAGTGAACTCATGGACATGGAGCATCGACTGTGCATTCCCTGTAATACCTACTGCCTTCGGTAACCCCAGAAGTGAGAGAGAAGGAAGCACACGCGGCCAAATCTGTCTCTTTCTAAGCATTTGACGTTGTTAGTTAGAAAGAGACAGATCCAGCCGCGTGTGCTTCCCTCATTTTCTATACGGACCGAGCGATTTTCGGTCCGAATACGCAGTCCATGCTCTATGTCTATGGGTGAACTATTCACCAGTATAACTTCCAGTGATTAGGAGTTAGCTGAAGGTCAACTAGATTTTTCGGTTTTCGACACCATTAATCATCTTCATACTTTCAAGAAACTGAGAATTTCTCAAAGGGCACATTAAGGGGGGGGGGGGGGGGGGGAAGGGGTATTTTCAGTGAAAAAAAGGCATAGTTTCGAGGATTTTTCCAGGTGATATGAATAGCGATAATTTATCAAATTTTTTTCTACACAATAGCATAAATGTACCAGTGAATGAACACGCACCAGTGAATGACCATTTTCACGCAAAGTATATCTGTGTACAGTGATTTTAACATGGCTGTTCGTTCACTGGTGACGTTCCTTAACCGTTCATTCACTGGTATATTTACCCTAGTGCTACATTCCAAGAATATTCTCTTGAATTTTTATGGAAAAAAATTAATAATCTAGTGATTGGCAGGGAATCTCCGGAGGCGCCTCGAAAAAAAGTTGATTCGCCGTGAACACGATTTCTCGAAGCAGGATCATCCGAAACCAAAAATCCCAACGGCATTCGTTAGAGGAGATGTTTTTCAAGGTAACGCTGGAGGGATTTTTTTTCCGATTTTTTAATTTTTGGCGTCACTTTGAAGTCAAAAATGCGATTTTCCCTGAAAAAATCGGCCTATTTGTTATTGTAAAATTGATAATTTTCAAAAAAACGAAAAAAGCTCCCAGCGTTACCTGATGAATTATATGGAGAAGCACTGTGCAAAATTTCAGAACGATCGGTCAATTAGTTTTTGAGTAATCGTGTTCACCGGCTTTGAAAATGATGTTTTTCAGGAGAACGCTTTAAAGTTTTGCTCTAAGCGTCTTCAGCTACTGCTCGGCATGGCATACAATAACCGACTGGAGTATATTTCCATGCACCGAATATACAGGACTCTACCTGAATGTAAACTTTTATGGCGGTGAAAATTTGTGGTTATAGATACAATAAAGGAGACCGGCAGGAGGTGCTGCGGGCAGCCGTGCGGCAGGTCGAAAGTCGGTCGAGCAACGAATACGCTAACGCTCATAACTTCGTCAATTTTGCTCCGATTTACTTGAAATTTGGACACAATATTCTTGAAATGTGATATATTCATTAAAAAAAATTTAAAAAAATGAAAAAAAAAAAAGTGAAAATACCCCCCCCTAATTGATAACATCCATTAGGGCTTCCCCAAATCAGGGGGCGACTGATATAGTCGTTGTCGTGACTATCTGCAGGCAGAAAGTATCATTATCCGGCGAACGGCTGTCCCGACACTGACCGGGATCTTATAATCAGACAATAAGTCTTATGCGCTGCTGCAGCGATGTGTTTTGCAAATATTGCCAAGTAATTTCTATCGTAGAGCCAAACGAGTTGATTTCTAATACAATTTAGACGCCCGGCAGCGGCAGTTACTCAAGTAGCTGGGAAAAGTCGTAAATCAGATGTTTTTACAGCCCAATAAAATGATAAAATGATAATGCAGTCAAGGACTTCATCGAAAGTGGATAATTACTACATCCTTTCACCGAGAGTCTCCAATCCTCTATGATTTCGTTCGTTCACATACACGTACGCGTGGCATAAACTGTTCCAAACAGATCAACAGGAGAGAATAAAGACGGACTTAACTAAAAATCAAGTAAATTGAGATTAGGAAAATTGCTGCAAAGTTCTATTTTATCGAACAAGTAGACGACGTAGTAGTCTGACGCAACGATGTCTGCAACAGAAGTTTCATCGGTCAGAAAGAAATCTTACTTATGTGCTTTCAACGAGCAATGAATGAAGTTTGATAATTATCAAATGTTACTATAGATTCGAATAGAAGCTAGTAACCCATGAACTTTGTACAGTAGCCAAAAGTGCTGCCGATCTTGTCACAGTGAAACACGTGTAATTAGATTCATCGACTTAAGACTTGCGCGATCAAAGCGCGGTCGGCTTGATCAGGGCATTGATCCCTATCGTACGTCGTAAAAGAAGAAGTGTATTGTTTAATTTTGCAGGTAGCTCAAAGCGTTAAAGAATAAACGATAATTCTATACACTGCACATGTGTCTATATTGTATGCATCTATGGATGCAAAATATGAAATGTGTATATAGAGATGTTTACATATACCTAGATGTGGGTATAATAACGGGCACCCATTGGACCACGTCGTAAAACATCTTCGTCGCCTTCGAACGGCTCCTAGGCTCTTGTCATTGATCTTAATCGCGAGTTATTTTGCAGAACCACGCGCGGAATGCAGACTGCCTTGCCGGCTGCTCGTTGAAAACCGGTGTCAGGCCGGTAGGTAATCAGGCCGGAGGTGAAGTACCTCAGTGGCCACTCAGAGTAATTATTAACTGGTGCCTTAATGTCGGGTCGGCGAGCTGCCGCTTACCTTGCCTTGCCTCACCTTACCTTACCTTACCTTACCTTACCTTACAGAGATCAGCAATTTCATATACTAACAACATGAAATTTTCTAAGAGAGCACAAAACTTTCCCAACACGCAATTAACACACTGTGAAATTTGTATCAAGGCCCTAAAGATTTCACGACAACAGGAATCTCTGAAATCAGCAGTTGAAACCTGAGGAATGTATTTTCGAACCATTTCATGCGATCGGCCCTCGGTGACCACTGACATTTGTTTGCCAGTGAGAGGTTGGGGTAAAATTTTTTTTTTATGTTTGCTTGATTATGGATATCAAGGAAAGACATATACGGATCTCAAGTTTCTTAATCAGTTGAAAACGATTTATTCATTGGTATGTTAGTTAAAAAAATAGGTAATCATTCGCCATATTGATGAGGCAGATGGATCGGCGACATAAGACGAGTGTAGAAGCTAAAATCACCACAGTTAGTACTGCAGTGATCTTTTGGTCTGGATGTCTTCAAGAATCGTCCTCATTTCCTCATCTTCCAAACGCCCTTCGAGACTTGGGATCAATGCTTTGGCCTCCTCAGGTGTTTCTGGGCATAAGTTTGCTAGCGAAGCCAACTCGAATTTGTGCAGCTTCTTCTGCATCAGCAAACTATCAAACACAATATATCCTCGTTTCAGAAATCACTTCCAAGGACTCGTAGAAATGGATAGACAGTGCTGAAAGCGTGGGAAGAAAGGCTTTACATAGAAATTCAATACATACTTTCTAACTGCAGCGATAGTCTCTTTATTTCTGAACTTGCGGAACCGATTAGTGTACGTTAAACTCTTCATAAAAACCTCCGAGAACTCTTGCTCCTCTTCAGCAGATTCGTTCTGTGCTTTTCTGTGTTCGAGTAGCATGTAAACCTCGGATATCAGCAGCGTCTCGGCATTCTCAAATTCTGCCAAACAATGGGATAATATTGTAGTAATAACGATGAATAAAAGACGTTCTTAGATTATTCCCGTTACTCAAGCTATGGTATAACATACAGAGGCAATAAGAAGTTGGATGGTTATTGGGTATACAAGGATAGCTCTTTCTTCCGCGAGTTTGATCTATTGGATGATTATATTCGATTAGGGATTCTGATAGCGAATATCATTTGGAATTTTCGTTAGATTAATGAAATGACTCTGGATCATAATAAAGAATCAGTTTATTAGGTCAAGCTCCAATTGAAGGAAGGATTATTGTGCCCGTCTTTGGTCTCATTCCCCAAGACTCTATGGCTTGTATGATATGTGCCTTTTATCTTTACTCCGTGGAAAATTTGGAGACATGAAGATCGCTACACAAAGTAAACTAAGCGTAGGTACTGTAGAAAAGAAATTCGATCGCTCTGATATTTTTGACTGAAATTACAGCATTTCCACAATTCAAAGCATATGTTCAAAATTCAAGCATGGATTTTAAAAAAATCGCTACACTGAATTGTGAGTTTTCAAATTTTCCGTTCGGTACCAGAAGATCGGAAATTCTAGAAGGAAAAAAACACTGCTGGGCTCAAGTCGATCCGTCAAATCGTTCAGAAATTACGGCCGAATCCATTACTACTCTTTGTTTCAGCTAATATGGATGACTTTTTTTCTTCTATACAGCGCCGGATTAAGGGGGGGGGGGGGGGGGGCAGGGCCGTCTTAGGCCATGCAGGGGCCCTTGGGCACACAGAGCTTGGGGCCCTTTTAGAATGCCAAAAAACGTGAGCGGAAACATCAAGATGTACTTCTGCTCAGTGACTTTATTGGTGTCGGGGCCCCAATCAGGCCGGGGGCCCTGGGCACGTGCCCCACGTGCCCTTATGTAAAAGACGGAACTGGGGGGGGGGGGGGGGCTAGCAGGGGCTATAGCCCCGGGCCCCAAGGGTTCCAGGGGCCCCCAACACTCGTTCTCGAAAAACGAAAAATACTCTCCGATATGTTTACAATAAATTTGATGAGATCATAAAATAAATATTTTTGAAGAAGGTGTTTCGATCCACTTTTCACAGAATCACACCAACATATACATGGGGGCCACTCGGGGCTACTATTAAAAAACTCTTAGTTGCGATTTCTTTTCCAAAAATCATGTCATCATTGAAATCTGTTTTATAGTATGTAGAGTTCATTCCAGCTAAAAAAAAAGAATCAATTCAGAGAAAATGGTACCCGCAATATTCTAAAATGAGCCCCACAGATGTACAGGCTTTGCATACGCGTGCTAATTGTAAATCCTCATCTGTATTTGAAATGGGATCAGGTATTTGTTAAGTGATGGAGCTTATTTTAATTTTGATGGATTGTTTTCTTTTTCTCTTCTGATCTATAATAAGCATTGAAAAATGTTTTTTTTTTTTGTCAATTTTAATGATGACGCTTGATGAATGAAACCGAAAAATAGATTTTTGATGATGTTTTTCGTATTTTATATTAGTAGCTTCTGGAATGAAGAATCAAATGCCAGGGTCAGCCCTATTCTGCAAATTTTTATCCGATCGATTCGATGACTTTCTGCACGGATGAAACAACAGTGATCAATAAGGTTTCAGAAAAGACAGATCTACCGAACAAGACGAAGCAAACCGATCCGATCGTTTCGTTAACGAAAAGTTACAGAATAGGGGGGGTCCAGATACCGATTCATGCGCATACTTTCGTATCATTCAGATAAACTGTGGATGAAAAGCAAAATTTATAAGAGCCGCCGCCGCAACGAACCTTTCAGAAACAACTTTGTAGGAAAAAAGAAATCTTCTAGTAAATGACCGAAACAGATTAATTCTGTTCCATTTATTCTTCAGAAAGGCTAACTTTGATACCATTTAATTCAAAATTTATTCTGATAGTGCTAAAATTTTTCGTTAAGTTTCATAAAATGATACTTTCAATTTTTTCAAAGGTAAAAATATTCTAAGATTAAAAATAAAATAAATTGAAAGTAGTACGTGTGTAGTGTGTACCGGAAACATATCAATGTACAGTAATGTTATAGAGACAACGACAAAGTGTCGGGAACAGCGCGAGCCGGTCAACGCATGTTTTAATTCGCAAAAAAGCGGGTGGCATCGCGCGAGTTTATGACATAATTTTACATAATTCGATGTTACATTCGAATGATGTAAAATCGGTTCTTAAGGCCCATCCCTAGTCACCCACCTCCTTTTGGTCGAAATGTGTCACATTTCGATTATTATCCGAGCCCAGGCGTCAAGAACGCAAAAGAAGGCCAACGCTGCGCAAATTCAAATTCAATTCCGAACACATATGTCCAAAACATGCTCGTTTCGTGCAAAAATAGAGTCTACAGATTGTTTTTACGTGATTGACCGAGGAAATCGAATTTGAAAACATTCGAATAATGTAAAAACCATCTGTAGACTCTATATTCTCTAACGAAACAAACATTTTTTGGACGTATGTGTTCGGAATTGAATTTGAATTTGCGCAGCGGTGCCCTTTGTTGCGTTCTTGACGCCTGGGCTCGGATAATGATCGCAATGTGTCCTTTTTTGACCAAAAGGACGTGGGTGACCAAGGATGGGCCTTAGGAGGGCCCCTGCTCTTGATTTAGCCCTGGGCCCCGCGAAGTCTTAATCCGGCGCTGCTTCTATATGATTATTCACGTGTTTATAATGTCATGAATATTAATTTCCTGATGCATCAAAGTAATAACGTTTCCTCTAGCAGATAATAGCAAAACTTTCTCCATGATAGAAGGGAAAGAATGTTTATTCATTTTTCATCAAAAGCATGTTTGATTTCTGATATAAAAGATTTTTTCATCGAAAAAATCGAAGTTTTTTCCTCGAATTTCGTTAATCGCTTCATCAATTTATGTGTCACCAACGACACGAAATCCTGCGTCTAGCACTGGGGCATATATTTCCGTTTGCGACACGGAGTTCAGACAAGGGCGTCGCCAGCCAACGGGCCAGGGTGGGGCCAGGTGAAAAAAAGGATGGGGGAAATATGAATTGTAGGTAGGGGAGACCGGGGCTAGAAGTTACAGGAGTAGGTTGTTACAATCGTATTTATTCAAAAACCATAGCAGATTACGCAACGGAATGAACGCGAAAAAGTATGTTGCAACATGACGAAGAAATAACTTCAATCAGTGGCATCTGCGCCGCTGCTATCAAACGAACTGTGCATACTGTCTCGAAACTGGTAAATAAGTAAATATTTTTCAATGTTTTCTTTTTGGTCTGCTATCCATAAAAATGATGCCAGTTGTATGGTTATTGGCTTGATTTCCTGATACAAGTGTCGGAAAGTAGTGTGAAAGCTAAGTTCGCTGTATATTAACGTGTTGAAAAATTATAGATAATTTATTGAAAAATTAAAATCGGGGTCAAAAGTTACAACGAGTCGGGGTACATTGTGACAGTGTAAAACTCGCCCCATTGACACGAAAAATTACTTTATACAACGCAAGCATGTTTTACGCGTTTTTCATGCTCGATTTCGGTACACAAAGGAGGCGTTTCAGAGACAGTTGAGCGGGTCTGTGAATGTGCATGCGAATAGTTCACTTTCAGCTACTTTTGAGTCCTAGGAGTTAAAAGTGGTCTCTGAAGTACGCGTTGTTATGCATAACACCGCGTTATTATGCGTTGCTATGCGTGTGTGTATCCGTCGACTTTGTGTACCGAATCGAGCATGAACTTGTAAAACATACTTTTGTTGTATAAAATATTGTGTGCACCAAGGAGGCGAAGGTCTTTTACTCCGAGTGTATTTGCAATACTCGTCTTCGACTCGTCTACGACTCGTATTGCAAATTTACGCTCGTCGTTAAAAGACCTTCTTTGCCTCCTTGGTACACAATATACTATTAATGTGTTTCTCTTATTGATTATCAAGAATGCGAACCTACAAGCGAAAGAAAAATCGTGATAAAAAAAAAAAACAAATTATGCATCAACACTAACGTATCAAGTACCCAGCTAATAACTTTCATTTTGTTCAAAATAAGTCGTTGTACTAATGTTTGTCTTAACCGAACCAACACGAAATGGTGGATACACGTTTATTTTTTACACCGTACACTACATTTCCACCACTATCCCCGCATATTACACGTGATTAAACGTGTTCTCCACCATTTCGTGTTGATTAGGAAATTTTATGGCGTTTCAGAAAAGTGGTTTTCACCACACCTGCACAGAAAGTACGACTTTCAGCCCCTCGCGTGAGTGGGAAGTCACACTTTCCAATGCCAGGGGGTGGTGAAAAATAGTATACGTCACACGGGAGTGAAAAAAGCCATCCCAAATGGCGTTTTTATCACCCTCGCCTTCGGCTCGGGTGCCGATTTCACATGCAGTTTGGAATAGCCTGCTTTCAGTCCACCTTTAGTCTTAAATTTTATTAATTTTAATGAATGAATACTGATATTTATAATAACACTTGTTGTCTTCCAATGTAAAAGTAAGAATAAGGTTCACTTTCTCTGATGATGTACAGCAGAACCTATGTAACAATTTGCCCCATAGCCGTAACTTCTTGCCCCAAACCGGGGTAAAATGTGACAATCTGTTTCGCCGGTAAAATTAATGCATAAGTCCGAAACGATTTTAGATATCCAATCAAATTTATCGCAGAAATAATCTATAATAATGAGCCTAACACTACGTGTAGAGAAGAACAGATTCTTGTTGATATATTCCACAAAATTTAATCTTTTGCGAAAAGTGTAACGTCTAGCCCCGGTCTCCCCTACACTAGGGTGTGCCAAAAAAAAATTTCAAACACGCATCAAGATTCCGGTAGAGCATTTTAAATAGAATATTTCAACCAAATATGAGCTCTTGATATTGATATTTAGGACTGCCTAACTCAGTTTTCCCATTTTTAATTTGAATAACACGTGAAAAAAAATCGGCAAATTTTTTAATTGTTTTTTCTCGTAAGCGGCTTGATTTAGAAACGACCTGAATACAAATTCTTATAGGAAATTTCACGCTCTATAAAAAAGTACTGAGATAGAATTTTCTTAACTCTCACCGACTAAGAGATATTCGCCTATAAACATTGAGTCATAGCGTCATGGAGTCATATGACTCTGGGAAAAACACTTTTTTTTCAACCGCGCATCAAAATTTCAGTAGAGCATCTCAAATAGAATATCTCAGCCAAATATGAGCTCTTAATATTCATATTTAGAACTGCCTATTTTAGTAACTAAAATTAGTATTTTGATATTTGGCTGAGATATTCTATTTGAGATGCTCTACTGGAATGTTGATACGCGTTTGAATTTTTTTTTTGCACACCCCAAGGTGCCACTAAGCGTGTTTGATTCTGACCGGTATGAAGTTGTCTCCAGAGTCTTCTGTCCCTTACCGTCTCTTATAGAGGGTGAATTCCTAACGTCTGTACACTTGGAATAGTGTTAAGGTGGCTAAAAGTCCAGCGCCGGCAATTGTTTCTCAATTTCAACGAATACGAAAGCCCGGAACCAATATATAACAATTTACAATTTCTACTGGTGGCCACCTCAACGCTGCTACGAGTGTTCAGACATTAGGAATTCTCCCTGTATATAAGCACGAAGGATAGAAGGAGACAGAAGACTGTGGTACCAACTTCATACCGGTCAGAATCAAACACGCTAAGCCTACAAATAAGTACAATGATTATAATTTTCAAAGAAAGGGTTTTAAGGTAGTTGTTTCGAGATAGTCACGTTCAAAAATATAGCTCATCGAATTAAAAGTATAATATGGCTAAAGCGTTGGTCGAAAACCGCCTATTACGAAATTTTTGTGAAAGTACACTTTTACTGCTCTCACACACATCTAAATAGTACCTATACGTGTATTTATTCATGAAAATTTTCAGATTTTTATAAGTTATATTTCAGTAACTGTAGTAATTTCAGTAACGGCGTGGTCAAAAATTTTCATTTTTTTTTTGTGTAATTTATAACTTCGGTGTACATAACATATCAAATTTTTATCGAATTCCTTCGTTGCGTTTTGATTTTATTCGAAAATCTCGCGTGTAATTCTCTATTCTCCATAAGAGCCCATGCTAAAATTACAAAACTTTGATATCGTTTATCTCAAAATTGCACTGAGAGAATTATATACCAAATATCCGCAAAATAATATGGTGATTTACTTCATACAGTATAGCCGCGGTGGGATTTCCCTGAAATATACCAAATATCAAAATACAGTATAGGAAGAATCCGGACGGGTTTTATAGTATACAGGTTATATCATTAAGTCTGTGCCTAGTATAGCCTACAGTAGTACAGAGTATATGTTTATTCGTACTACATCCCTGTATAGTAAATTCCATCATACAGGATGGAAGATGTACTGGGGTACAGTTTTTGACTACACTGAGTATACAGAATACTCTTATACTCGACTCGAAGGAATCGTTATACGTATACTAGATATCAATATACTGACGACGAGTGGCACCCATACAATATGACAGATATCTGTATACCACAGCGTAGATATTCCAATGCTGCATTGCAATTCTTGATGCTATAAATATTGTAAATAAAGGAATAATCGGAATAGGAATTTTGGAATTTCGGAAGGTCACTTTTACAATGTAGTATAATGATATGAATTATAATCCGCATGTATCACAGAATTATCTTTGTAAATAAGACTGTTCTGTAAAATGTGATGCAAATCGTATTCGGTTTATAATTCAATCATTCTCCATTGTAAAATCTTCACGAGAAAATTTCTCAAACACAACACGCTTAAATAGTCGTAACAATTTATTTATGCATATATAAACATATTATCAATCATAATTCATGAGCTTAATTACTAGTTTGTTTTCACTTATGAAGAAAATGAACCACTTTCAAATCCATTTCTCACTTATATAAAAATAGTTTGTGATTGTCAGACGAGCTTGAAATCTTGCAAATAACCCTTACCATATCAGTGATCTATATAACTATCTGAATTATCCCTGCAGTAATGTACATAGTACAATGTAAAATTTGTTAAATATTTTTTTACGGTGATTAAAACTTTTTCAAACAAAGAATTCAAAAAGTATATATGAGGAGGATATACTATGTCAATCAAGTATGCAATTTAAAAAAAACTTTGACTATGCCCGATGGTAAACGTTACCATCCAGATAAAAAAAATCGTACAATCGCTTCATTGTAGAAATTTCTATCCAATGATTGTAGTACATAACTATAACCAATAGATGATTATATTCATAAACTTCACTTCTACAAATTCAATTACCATTGCAGTCTTTGAACTATTCCAGATCAAGCCGCATGCGTCTTTGTATTCCTTGAAATCTTCATTAAATAATCCTAGAAAAAAAGAAGGACAAGCAAGCAGTAAAGCAACACATCTACATGGCAGTTAATCATCTATACTAATGTTCGGAAATGGAAGATAATAAATTGTAAAATATAATACTTACTTTAGCAAATTATCCTCCAGGGCCTATAGGTATTTATTTCTTGATACTTTCACAAAACTATTAATGCGTTCGCTTCGCCAGCAGAAGAACAACTGATGTGCAGTGCTTGGAATGGGAGAGGAGGCGGGTAGGTAGACAAGCTACCTACGGAAAAGGGTCTGGAAATTTCCTCGAAAGAGTATAACGACAATTCTTATACTAGAAAAATAATATTCATAGTCAGACTGGGTTAACAATGTCTTTACGTTCATACAGTATAAGAATAAGTCACAGACAGTCTTGGAATTGGTAGAAGATTCTTCGAATTATTTTGTATAATACCCAAGATAGTAAAAATAAATTTTCGTTGCTGCAAATAATCTTTATAATATGTTGCACATATTACTCTACCGGGGTTCTTATTTAATGCTATACAACGATAATATTAATATTGGAATATATTTTGAGCAGGGTCTGCTATACTTTCAACAAAATTGAATATAGACATTGCAAATTTTACATAGCGATGTCTTATTGATGCCGATGCGTATACTAAAAATCATATAAGGATTTTAAGAGACATTATAGCGATATTCGCTTTACTCGGTCAACCATTACCTGTTACACTTATGACAAAATTCAGTAAGCACATCGTTCTGACCCTTATACTCAAGGGAAATCCCACTAGTACGATAGAAAATATAGTAGATTTTAGTATATCCTTCTCTCAGTGTGGGGTGGTCAATTTTAATCGGAATGGGGTCATATTTTTTGTATTCTATTAAATAACAATCAAGAAAAGTTTTGTTGAAATCCTTTGAAAAATCGTTCCACGCAACAACTACCTTAATACATGCATAATTTATCAAAAAATTTGGAAGGAATTTGAAAATGAAAGAAATTCAAATAAAATTAGTTAAAACATAGTCTCTTCGGTTTTTTTTTTGCAAATTCTTCGACCATTCTATTACTAAAGTCATCTGAGTTATCAAAAATGAGCTTTCTAGGCACACTGATCATCGCTAAGCCGATTTTCATTTCATTTTTATTTTTCTATCTATAGGGAAGGCGCCTGCCAAACTCTGCCGCCAGGAGCGCTAGCGAGCCTTCGGTCTCATCTGCCAAGCTGTTAGGGGCTGTCCAGATATTACGTAAGACGTTTTGGGATAGTACGTGCACGGCGTTCCCTATACTACACTGTAGCATTTTGTCTTACGTAATATCTGAACGGTCCCTTACGTGTGTTTGGTGCAAATAAAGGTGTTTTACTTCACTCAGTGTGATAATGGACGTTATATGCACGCTTCGCGTGCATAAAACCCGCATTTTCACACCGTATGAAGTAAAAATTTGTACAATACTCGTTCAAAATTCGTTCAAAAGCTAATTACTTTTGAATTCTTGGTATAGCTGTGGGTTAAATGACGTGAGTTATGACCGAAAACTCGGTGCTGCCCTCTGCGCTTAGCTTTACGTGTCGCCTCCCCTATACTTGTCGAATCTCTGGGGGGGGGGGGGGGGGGGGGGCAGCTGACGACGACATTGAGTTCAGAGTCATGAATAAAATCAAAGAGTGATGATAGCATAGATCAATTTCAAGGAAAAAGCCTTGATCTTACGAAAAATTGAATTGGCATAGGAACTTTGGGAAGTGGGAGATGGTTTAAAGTGCTAAAATTTTTGTAAAAACGGTAGAAATGTATTTTTTTCCAAGACAAATGACAAAAACTTAAGAAGAGATCAATTGTTACATATAGTATAATAAATAAAAACGTTATCATATTTCAGCAGGTGGGAATAATCGCGCAGTCACTTAATCGCCAAATAGATTACAACGATGTCTATTATCACAATGACACTGTAAGCTTGATTGTATTATTTACATATCTGGCTGTACACTTGACCTAGAGTGTATAACTGATAACTCACTGAGCTGGCTTGTTGATGTACCCCTCCTCGGCTAAAAAGTCGTATATTTTCCTAGTCTTGTTGACATCAATCTTCAAAAGAACTCTGGCTTGTGCTAGTCTCAAGCTTCCACACTTTTTATTCTCCGTTATCAATAAGTTTTTAAAGTCAAAGTAACTCTCCGGTATGACTCTGGCATTAGAACAAAGATCTCGTTCAGCAGGAGTGAGTCTATCATACCCAGGAAGTCCTTGAATGACCAGAGGAGGCGGTGCCTTTCTCTGAGATACATTTGGGACTACGTGAGTTGGAGCTTTCAAAATACACCCAGGCAATATGCTCTGCCAACAGTACTCTGTGTTACTCATATACTGTTTTCTCTCCTTATCATTTTCCACCCGCAATTTAGCCAGCGTTTTAAAAGTTGGTACAGAGTGAAACTTCCTAAGACCATTCTGACGGAATTGAAACAATCTCTCCATGTAATTTCTGAGTTCCCCGGCGTGGTGTAGACCCTCAATAATATAATCAAATTCCATGCCGCCAACTAGCTGCATAAAAGTCAGCAATCTCTCTATCAAAGGTCTGGTTAACGTCGACTCGTACCTTTGGAGCCACAACATGGTTCTCCTGAATGAAATGAGGCCATGATTCCTTATAATCCTTCTCCGTCTCTGTCTCTCTTTGAGTCTATGATTATACGCATGAACTATAGCGACTTGGAGGTCTCTTCCGAGGTCATGATGTTCATCGCCAGGGGAAAACTCGTCAAATTTCAAATCCGACACGAGTAATTCTGCGTGGTTATCAAAGTTGACTTCAAAATCAGACCTCGCCGCGTTGTACCCTGCCAATAACTTGTAGTTTAAAGTATTGCTAGCGAATCTCGGAGGGTCCTCTAAGTCCTGCAACTTATAGAGGTAAGGAACTACTTCAGATCTGAACAAACTAGCCTCCGTTTCTCTGATCTTAGGTAACCCGGGGAGGTTTTCATTATCTATATAGTTATGAAGGTAATGTTTCTTGCATTCCTCAGCCGATTTGCTTTGCAATCTTCTGGATATGTCCACCCAGTTACCGAACCCACAGTCTTGGAGAACATCCAAAAGTTCCAGTTCTTGTCTAGCGGACCAATCGGATCCACATATCACTGGGAATTCGTTCTTTATTATTATGTAGTTGTGGTTGTTTTTATGATCGCCGATTTCGGCGCCGTTAGAAAAACAATTCGGACAAATTTCCATGTCCGAACATTCCGCGCACCTTATATAAGGCTCCGACAAGGTAGATTTACACACGCGACAGGCCGGGTCTGAAGTAACGATTTCTTCCTTCACGACTGATACCTCGAGCTCGACGTCGGCTTCCGACTCTTTTGAGAAACTCGACGGACAGTCTGAAAGCAAGAAAATCGTTACTTCGTATGTGTTTTCTCGGTTCAGTTTACGCGGTTTAAAACTGGGGATTTATACTCGAAATTTTTTAGGTTATGTAGCCGACCTATCGAGGCGGAAAACGTTGTAACAAGTAGTGGGATAAAGCCGATTTGATCACCTTTGGGAAACTGAAGATCTGCCGCGTCCTCCTCCGTCATGTCGGTTACGTTCGGGTTATTTGCCATTTCTTTCTTCAATTAAGAATCCACGATCATTCAGATTAATGACAGCACTGCTCTTGTTATGTTGTTGTGGAAGAACACAAACTGACTGATACAGGAGGGGGTCGACAGAGAGCAGCACTCAATTACTACAGAGATGTTTTTCATCGGTTGGGACGTGGCGCCATCTATTGTGTTGCAGTGTGACTCGATAAAGGAGGGAGTCCTATGATTTACTGTCGGAACACAGCTCCGCAAGATAACTGAACTGGCTGATGGAAGAAATAAGTTCCCACAAACTGCCAAACACCAGACAGCAGGGAATAAGTAGTTTTCCATTTCGCAGGGTACAAGTCGCATAGTTCATCAAAACTCCGACAAATATCGAGGGGATCGTCGTAATTCTCTAGCAAACCAATGATATTCGATGAATGTAGTTTTTGGATACAAAAATTTTTTCAAACATTGCCAAATACTTATCTTATCTCTGCGGTGTATTATTGGTTTGCTCCAAAATCACATGATTCGTCAACTTTTGATCCTAATTCCAAAAAGTATTGATAAACGACACAAGAGCCTTCTGTCCAGCATAATTCGATATTTTTTAGTTTGGTGTTGATAAGAAATAAAGTTGAAATTTTTGTGAGCTTCTTCGAGTGAGATCTGCAATATTATCAATTTAAACGGGTTTTTAAATCCTGCGGTTCTAAAGATTTCGGATTAAGTATCTGTTGAGAAAAGTTGATTCATGTCGTTACACGGAAAAAAGAAAAATGGAATAATTACACTTCATATAGTAATAAGAGGCGCGTCGAACCCAAAACTGGAAAAATTACAGTTTAAACAACATTTTCATAAAAGTCATTGATAAATATTAATTATTACAGTTTCAAATGTAATTTTACACTTTTATAATGTAATTCTTACAGATTCTGTAAAAATTATTATTTGAACTGTAATTTTTCCAGTTTTGGGTTCGACGCGCTCGGTTACTATATAAACTGTAATTTTTCCATTTTTCTTTTTTCCGTGTATGTATCTACGATTGATGACAATTACTAGTATGATTAACAAAGTGGAAAAATGTAACCATATGATCCAACCTTGACCAAAATGCATCAGCTAAACTCGAAATCCCGTGGGAGTCGATGTAGCTATGGATTTGACACGCATATTTACATACCTCTGAATATAGTATAAAATATGCATACGAATAGCATGTATGTAATATTAGGCTGCTTTTTTTTCACGACTATTTTTATTTTTTCGCTCCCCACTCAAAATCTTGTTGAAAATGTAAAAAAAAAAATTCCCTTAAAATTGGAGACGTTAATATTAACTCTAAGTACTCTCCCAAAGCGTATAAATATTTCCCATTTAAAATACACGTAAACTTTGATTTTTTTTTTAAATACCTATATCTCAGCCGCATTTTATGCTATTGGATTTTTCCAAACTGGGATCTACTCAGAATTGAAAGCTCTACGAAAATGCTTCATGTGCTGTAGCTGTAATCTGCACCTGTACGATGGTACGGGTCACTAAATGTGATTTTGGTGAAAAATTCTCATTTTTTCGAAGATATTTCAAAAGTGACTGGATTTATCGAAAAAATGTGAAGGATAAACTTATAGAAAATTCAATTTTCTTCAAAAAAGGTCTCATCAGTTGAATCGCCAAGATTGATATTCGTTGAGATATAAAGCGTTAACATTGTCATGTTATGAAATTTTTCAGAATTTTCGTACCAATCTTTTCATAAATGATGATTTTCAATTGTTTATCAGTACAATTTTATGTAACAAATGGACATGTTAACAATTGAAAATCATCATTTATGAAAAGATTGGTACGAAAATTCTGAACAATTTCATAAAATGACAATGTTAACACTTTATATCTCAACAAATATCAATCTTGGCGATTCAACTGATATGATCTTTTTTGAAGGAAATTGAATTTTCTTCAGGTTTGTCCTTCACATTTTTTCGATAAATCCAGTCACTTTTGAAATATCTTCAAAAGAATGAGAATTTTTCACCAAAATCACATTTAGTGACCCGTACCATCGTACAGGTGCAGATTACAGGTACGGCACATAAAGCATTTTTGTAGAGCTTTTAATTCTGAGTGGATCCCAGTTTGGAACAATCCAATAGCATAAAATGCGGCTGAGATATAGGTATTTAAAAAAAAAAAAAATCAAAGTTTACGTATATTTTAAATGGGAAATATTTATACGCTTTGGGAGAGTACTTAGAGTTAATATTAAGGGCTCCAACTTCCAGGGAATTTTTTTTTGGGCATTTTCAACAAAATTTTGAGTGGGGAGCGAAAAAATAAAAATAGCCGTGAAAAAAAGCACCCTAATGTAATATATGTGAGATGTAGAAGGGTCTGAATAATGTATAAATCATAGAACAGCATAAGGTCACGGATCTAATGGCATATTCGATATACAACATGATTTGGTGCAAGTGAATAATTGATATGCAGTCATATATTCCTAATTAGTTGACAATTAAAGTTATTGCTGTATGAAAAAGTTGCAACGAAAATCGATTGTTCCTTTTGGTTACTGCAGGTAGACAATACCTTCAGCATTATTTGTTTGATTTACAAGAAATCATAAAACCTGACATTTTTACAAATAATGTTTGGTATAAATTAGAATTAAAGATGAAAACCATGTCTCGATCTTTACGAATGCATCGTTCGTATGTTATTGTATCTTAGACGTCCTACAACCACACTATACTACGTGCCTCGAAATTTGAGACTATAATTGCCTTAAGGACACATCACACAGTCTTTGTGTTTGCTTCGTAGTACGATGAATATAATAGCTGCGAGGATAAAATCGAGTGGCATCACTAAATCTGAATGGTAATACACTTGTGTATTATTTCTAAACAAGAGGAAAAAATAATACTGTAATTATTCATTTATGCTTCTGCTCAAGCTCGCATGAATATCTCGGACGTGTCTCGATTCACCCATTTATTCTTTTTACGCGAGTGACGACCTGCTATATACACGAGGTTACCGAGATTGATGACACTCCGCTTCTATTGTCTTACCTGTGGGCATCGGATTGTTCTTATGTACGACAAGTTTTACTGAATGAGATTAAATCGAATTCGACTAAACAATATGGACGGACGCCCTCGGAGATGAACAATCACAATTGAAAGTCGTTCACTAACCAGATGCAGTCTAGTACATAATCATGTACAGAATTTTTGCTAATAACTTCATGAGAATTCATTTTCAATCATGAAATGTTCCAGTTTCTCAGAAAATTTCGCAAAATTTCATCCACATAAAAGTGTCCGGAAACTTGAGAAAAACATTATGAGAAACTCATTCTGAGAACTTTCTGGGACATTTCGTATGCACGCAGTTTTCGCCGGGACAGACAGACATGTTTCCGAAAATTGACGCGAACGGCATGAAGATGAATACGATCTGTCAGTTGATCATTTTAAACTCGATAAACAAAGTCATATGTCAGAATCCGACAAAACAGGAAAAATTGCAGACGTATATCGTTGTATGGCCGTATTTGAAGTATATTTTTGGTTGTCATTCTCAGATTGGATATATTATAGAAGATATACTCTTGATCTCTTTCATTTTTTCTTGCTTCCGTTCACATTTAGGTTCAGAAAAATGTTCATTTTCAATTTGCGGATTTGAAACACAATTGCGCATAATGAACGCCGCGTCGTCGGTTAATCAGCCGGACTTTTCCAACGCCCGCACTCTTCGGTTCCATGATTTTAGTGTTGGTGATAAAAAAACGGAGGAACTACAGGCATTTGGTCTCACAAGAAGAAACATGTTCGATACCGTTTATAAGCTAACTACGATCGACGGGTGAGCGTTATTTTTCGATAAAATTATATACCTATATGAGTCAGTCCACGTCAAGCAGGACACCTCTTTGACTGCATGTTCTTGAAAATCGTCGTAATTTTTTTTTACATATTCTCTGGGTAAAATGAATGCATGAAACATGTTTTTTTTTTTTTTTTTAACTCGAAGGGCTTAGAAGATACAAGGGGTTGAATTTTCGAAAAAAACACCAAAAATCGGAATCGCGCTCTTCTTTGAACGTTGGGGGGGGGGGGGGGGGGGGGATTAAATAAGAATTACTAGAAAAAGAATTCACTAAGTACACTGAGAGAAATTCAATGTGTAAAATCAACATTTTTGATACAGTTAAAATTTTAGGGTGACCGTAACTTTTTTTTTCGTTGATGTAACTATAATTAAGGTACAGCGAGCATAAGTGATATAGTAACAGTAACCACGCTAGAAATTTAGTAATATTAACAGTCTTTTCCGGCCGTATATTCAACTTTTCTCGAATATTTACAGTAATTATTTAGTCTGCTGTGCAAGGCACAATTTTTAGCGAATTGCATGTACTATTTTTGGAGTGTTGAATTTTTTCGAGTAATTGTAACTATATTTTCAGTTCACGGAACTCTATTTTTTATCAAAGATTAACCAACAATTTATCTTCACTCGTTTGTTGAAATGGACTAGTTTTTCTCATTCCAAGTGTACTCAAACAATATGTTTATATCTAATACTTTTGGACGTCAACTTAGTAAGGTATCAACAATTATAATTTTCAGTCGAAACAACATAATTTATCACTTTCACTGAACTCAAGTTACTCGCGAGTAACAGACACTATCACTGAGAGAAATATTTAGTTCCCCCAACCCAAATCGGCGAGTGAAATAAGGCCTCAACATTTTTTTTTTGTGTTCAACGAACGTTTCAAAATTCAGTACTGGACATTTCGGTGAACGCATACGAATCTATACATTTTGATAGATATGATTACATACTTACTGTGAGCGTCACAATAAATGAGAACTTTTGGAACTCTAGGAAACAGATGTTCAGTTGAGACATCTTAGATGCATTAAAACGTTGATATCATTGTGACAGATGCCAAATAAATGGACAACAGTGATTTCATATTTCAATAAATAGTTTAGCGTAGTCGGTAGAGCGTGCGACTAGTAATGCGAGCGAATGCGTGCGTCCCCGGATCGAATCCCGGCCAAAATAATGCGATGTTTTTTTAATCTGTAAATCCTTACTTTGTATCAATATGCGATGAATTACAAATAGTAAGTGTTGCTCAACGCATCATACATTGTAATAAATTCATTGTAACAATCTAAATTAATTTTGTCGCGCAGCGAAATTCCATCACGATAAAATCGAGTTCAGTTAACACTAACTTATCAGTCAGCGCTACTTTATAATCTCGTTTATAATACACAATTTCTCGAAAAACAAAGGGTTACTTCAACTATAACGGAATGTCACTCGAACCAATATTAGTTAGTAAAGATGGTTTAGTTAGAAGTACTCTGTTGGAATAGTACGCTGGTATAGTTACATTCACCAAAATTTCCAGTGACTGCTACTGAATTTTAAAACGTTCGTTGAACACAAAAAAAAAATGTTGATGCCTTATTTCACTCGCCGATTTGGGTTGGGGGAACTAGATATTTCTCTCAGTGTATAACGACTAGCAAAGGCCAAAGCGTGAACGCCGTAATTTGTTACTTCGCTTGAGAAAATAGAGGTGAGTGTAAAATACTATCAATAATTTATATCATATAGTATATCGAGCTGTGTTTATGAATATTCATCCTATACAATTATTCGAAAATGTTGTTCATATCATACGATGTAAGATTCACAATTGTTGAAACTACTATGAATCTAACCTCACTTTTCTCTCTAGCACAAATGACACGTGAACTTGGTACTAGCTTCATGAATTGGCTCCAACATGCGGGCGATCGTCTACGTTATCAACAAAAACTCACA
This sequence comes from Tenthredo livida, assembly GCA_963992785.1. NCBI lineage: Eukaryota > Metazoa > Arthropoda > Insecta > Hymenoptera > Tenthredinidae > Tenthredo > Tenthredo livida. The sequence goes on from OZ023065.1 coordinate 42,780,270, forward strand.
CGAGAATAACTCGTACTTATGAACTAAAATTATATAATATATATATTATATGTATAATTCTACAAAAATGATAAATAAATATCTCTGCGCGTGCAATAAATCGTGATATTGGTTTTCATCGAATTTATGAAAATTTTTCGAATACATGCATTCAACATTCAAAATGCTCCAAATCCGAGTAATTTGTGAATTTGGCAAATTTCGAATGGTAAATACCTACATGCATTTGAGAAATTTCGATAAATCTCGTAGAATAGTCATGAACGGGTTCAAAAAACATTCTTATAACCGACTTCTAAAAGACCTCGTATTTTGGAGCACTGAATTCGTGTCCTGCAAGAGCTCTTTCCGAGGGTTTGGAAAGCTTCGCACAAGAGTCAAAAAAGATTGCATAAGAGGTCTCTTGGACTTCTTTGAGAATACTTATCGACGCTCGCCCGAGAGCTCTAACCAGTTTTCGCGAGCTCCCCTAGAGGTCTTTATAGGAGCACATTTGGTTGACTGGGTTGTTAAACTCTCCGGCACATGCGGTGTACCCTCGGTGCGAGCGTTTCTTGCAGATGATTATAATATATTGTTTAATTCGTATGAATGAATTTGACGATGTCCCGATCTTCATATCGGTTGTTTATTCAATCGAAAAAAGTCCACATAGAACTGGCGAATTATTTGACTCTTGCTGAAATTCCATTCTTGGTTTTATCACAGCCTGAAGACAAGTATAGAGAAGAAGACTTCGCGTGGCTTTAGGCGGGCGCACAGGTTTAGATATGGTCCGCAAAAGATAAAAGATAAAATAGAAATGAAACGGCTTGATTTATGTATCGGCATTCCTTAGAATTTCAGACCGCCCCATCACCCTTTTGAATAGTCAATTATTTTCAATTTATTCCAACGATCGTTACTCTGCCATGCCATATGGAATTATTTTTTTTTTTCACAACCATATGAATATCGTATGTTGATAAATACTTCCTAATCTTCGTCGAATCAAGTTCAACCTGTAGACAAAATGGGTTGATAAATCCTATTTCGTAAAATTCTGGATTGAAGAATGAATGGGAAACAATTCAAATTCACAAATGGATTTTTTTTTCAATCCTTTTCAATCCGGAATCTTTGAAAATGGCTTTCACGAAGACAATTTCGATTACCGGGAGCCCTGCAACAGACGACAGAGATAAAAAACTATTGAAATTGATTTGAATTTTTGAAAATATTATTGTGTTTCTTAAAGTGTATCAATTTCTTTCAAATATTTGATGTATTTTCGTTCACTTCGCTTTCGTACACAACTACACATATATGTATCTATATATTTACGTGATTTATCGCCGCCTGCAGGGATAAGCTCGCAATTTCCGGAGCGAGAATTATGATCCCCGGATCGTGTGAGTTGATTCCAAAAGAATACAGAGGCCATTAACCGAAACCCCGTACACGAAATGAATTCGGATCAGATTTTAAATCGAAGTTTAAGGGCCAGATGCACCTTAGATTAGGGTATTTTTCAAGGACGTGGCTCGAACCAGTTCTTTCACCGAGGTTCGCTCGTCTTTCGATGCATAATCAAGTAAAAGTTACGAATGGTGAGTCATCGGGTTCCAGAATTAGATGCAGTCGAAGAAAAAGTATTCAATGCAAGGATCAACCGCTGTTTTGACTTTGGATATTTGCGGGTCTCTAATAGTTAATAATATGCAGAAAACAATCCTCTATCCGATGAACGGACAACTTGTTGATGGGTTGATTTTTTTTTCCTAGAAAATTGATGTACGGTAACAGAAAAGTTCGTAAACTTGGAAATTTGTCAGTAAAAAATTTAATCTTCCAAGATGAAAGTGTGTGTGCAAGGAATTTTCGGTATTGGTGGGCAGGAAATCTTGCGAAAGGTTCCTCGTGCGTACACTTTCACCTCAAAGGGTCATTGACATTGTTTTTCAACACACATACTACCACAATCTAAATTTTGTTGGAGGAAATCTTCGATTAGATTTTTTTTGTAATTTAAAAAACGAAAAAAATCGTCTTCATTAAAATTTCACCAACATCCCCCCCTCAACAAATCAGAGCCCCGAATATCCGGAATCGAAGTAGTCCTTGATCGAAATTCTTGCATTTTTCCGTCAAAATCTCGTCCGAGTAATAAGATTATTCCGGCTCTAATTTTTTGATGACGAGCCGTACCTTTCCCTTTAAATTGTGAAGAATTGGTACTGTAATATCTTTCGCCACTTTCAAAATGTGGAACTAAAAGTAAAAATGCGACTGCTATCCTTTTCCGGTCAACTTATGGGCGCAGGTAGGTAGGTATACGCATACATAATACACGTTTGCATATATTTGGGTGTGAATAATTTATCGCAGGCGTGGCAGGTTAAAAATGATCACGTTACACTGTCATACTATAATTCATCATACTTCTATCGCCTAATTCCTATAATGCGCCTGCACCCTTTTCTTTCCACAATGGAGACACTTCATTCGAAAAAGAATGTTAGAACCTTTGGAAAAATTGTGGAATCGATTTTGAACAATCAATTAGGATAATTTTCAGTCATTCTCAAGCTCGTTGCGATTTCATTTCATATTGCAGGTGATTTCGATCGATTCCAAGCAAAATTATATAATTTCCAGTAAATTTGAGCCGATTTCAAACTACTATCGGTAAAATGGTTTTGAGAGACAACCGCGTGGTTTAATCCAATGGTACCAATATATCGATTAATCAATTTGATGAACGCGTCATAAAGACTCTAGTGTATTTCTCAGCACTGAAATCGAAATAGTAACCGCAGAATTGTATTGCCTCAAATGTTAGGCACGTGGTACTACTCTTTACACCAGAAAATTACAGATGTTTCAATTATCGTTCTGCATTATCGTCAGCGGTGCTCGGTACGAGTTCTTTATATTTACACAAATAATTAACGTTGCATAATTCGTCTGCAGAGTTTAACATCATAATGACTTGGATTTGAAACAAAATTCTCATTTCATGCGAATCATCAATTAACAGTACCCTCAAAAGAAATGTAATATCTTTATTCAGGTAAAATGACGTTCATCTCTTCCTGAATCCTGACCAAAAGGCAAAACATCGTTTCAAGGTTTATGTCGTGAATTTCACAGAAATTTCATGATAATCCCACTATTTCATTACGCCAACTTACTGGTAGATGTAAATTGGTTGAATTACGAGTTAAATCATGAAGTATTGACTTGAGAGATGGAGACCGGATCGAGCATCAAAGATCTCTGACATTTTGTCTACCAGCATTTTTCAAAAAATTTCAAAAATTTTCAAGTCGCTTTGTAAAAAACTGTGTACTTTCGGATAAACGAGTCGAATTTGAAATGAAAGTTGAGAAACGTTGAAGAGATACGGTTTTTCGCTAAAGAAAACGTGTTTCTTTACGTTTCCCGAGGATCTAGCCTGGCACGGATTCAATATTCGAAACGATCTCGATTTTCACACGAAAAACACTGTGGATTGTATTTCTCCCATGATAATAACAGGACAAGCATTCAGATGTGGAAGTGAATCAACGTAAAGTGAAAAACTGATCAACGTACTTTTCCTAAACGGTACGGCTTAGGGGTCTGGAATTTTGGCATTTTTACATCTTATAGTATACCTATATGTAAGACATATTGAAGTTCTAAATCAACTGTAAGCTGTTTCTTCGAATTGACTTTTTATTTTTATTTGAAGATAAGTCTGACACGCAAAAACTGGGCTTCATATACTTCAAAATCGGACTCAATGTCTCTACGAATTATTGATCTGAAATCGTTGTTTCGAATAAGTAGGCGCACGGAAACATCCCGTGTAGAAATTCTGTTTGGGCTGTGATCAGGGCCTGAATATTTTGCCCGATTTCAATTGAGGCCCCGATCGGGCCAAATCATCGGGATTTGATTGGAAGTGTAACGCTTTGAATCACAGGCCCTGATCGGGCCAACATGTCAGCCCCTGATCAGGAAAATCTATGATGGGCTGACTAGGCGTGTAGAACGTTGCATGACGGGCCCTGGTTGGGAGAACTGATCAAAACCCGACTAGAAATATAAAATTCCCGTGTGAAAATCTGATCAGGTCCACATCAGGTCCCTATATCGGAGCTCTTAATTTATTTTTGACCAATTAAAATGTAATAATACTGAAAAAAATGAAAAATACGGGTTGTCGATGGATTTTATCGTCAGTGGACCAATCCTACGCATTTCATCGACGAAATCAAATTATGAAACCACTGAAAAAACCGCCGTCAATATTCGTCCCCGCCGGGGCTTGAACCCACGTCCGCTCGATTACCAGTCGCACACCCTAACCACTACGCTAAACTATCGTATGATAAAAGTTCCAACACTTTGCTACTTATTAAGGGCATGTCAAAGTGATTGAAGTCCTTGCATATATTATTACGATTAATTACTGAATCTTGTATCATGCATTTCTCGTTCACGCGGTCATGTGTTTATCCGAATGAAATATGACACTTTGTTAGAAAAAAAAATGTCCCAAGACGTTCACTAGGATTTTCATGTTTATTTTGATAGTTTTTTCTAGTTAAAACAGCATAAATTTACTTGAAGTGGCAAATTCTTCTCTCGTATCAACTGAAAACAGTTTTGAAATTAACGTAAAAATTGTAGTGAATCTCTTAGAATACTTTTTTTTCTCTAACAGTGTACCTATGCATTTGATATTTTACAAATCCGGTAAACTGTTTTTTTATGAGAAGACCTGATTATTTTTCGAGCAGGCCCTTACATCTGTTGGCCTCATGAGAACTCTAACGTTCATTTATGAGAAGACCTGATTATTTCGCGAGCTGGCCTTGAGTTGTTGGCCTTATAAAAACCCTAACGTTGATTTATAAGAAGATCTGATCATTTCCTGAGCAGGCCCTGATTCACTGGTCCCCCCTGAAACCTTGCGATTCGTCACTGAGGACGTCCGATCGATTCCTGACCAGGTCCTGGATCAATGGTCCCCTGCTAAAACCTCACGATCCATTACTCAAGACCACGGGGCCAAGTTTCTTGGAGGAATGACCGCATCCTGAGCAGACCCGATCTTCTGGGCCCCATCGGAATCTCAAGATTCATTTCTGAGGACACCGGATCAATGCCTGAGCAGGACCTGGTCTACCGGCCGCTATCGAGACCTCAAGACTAAATTTTCAAGAAAAATGATCAATTCCTGACCTGGACCTGTGACTTCTGGATCGCATCGAAATGTTGAAATTTATTTTTGAGGACACTAGATCAATGCCTCAGCAGGACCTGGTCTACCAGCCGTTGTCGAGACCTCGAGACTAAATTTTCAGGACGAATGATCGATTCCTGACCTGGACCTGACTTCTGGATCGCATCGAAATCTTGAAATTTATTTTTGAGGACACTGGATCAATGCCTAAGCAGGACCTGGTCTACCAGCCGTTATCGAGACCTCGAGACCAAATTTTCAGGACGAATGATCGATTCCTGACCTGGACCTGATCTGTTGGCTCTATCAGAACCTTAAGGGGGGGGGATACCGGATGTGTTACCGACACCGCCTATATCTCCGAAACGGGGCTATCAATCGACTTGTCCTTGCGGCAGTCGATGTTTGACGAGTAATGGGTTCGAACTGGTACGTTTGATCGGATGAAATCGGATTTTTTTTTTTTTTTTTTATCGAAAAGCGTGGTCGTGCCATTTATTTCGACTTATATCAAAGCCTACGGATCGAAAATGCAAAATCGGCTTCCTGAGCCCGATTCTGTATGGCATTCCGAACACAACCATCCAAAAACATCTTTGGTTTCGACAACGATGAAGAAACCAGATCTAATCTACGTTTTTGTGGTAATTTTCGCGATTGTCAAGGGCCGTGAGCGAAAATGGCCGCTCACGGCTGTTGATATGATGTGGTGGTTCGCAGAACGCCCGTGAGATGTCACCGCACGCCCATTTAAGCTTCTCCTTTTACCTTTCACACGGTGTACCAACGTAACAGCGGTGGTAAAAGGAGAAGCTTAAATGGGCGTGCGGCGACATCTCACAGGCGTTCTGCGAACCACCACATCATAACAACAGCCGTGAGCGGCCATTTTCGCTCACGGCCCTTGACAATCGCGAAAATTACCACAAAAACGTAGATTAGATGTGGTTTCTTCATCGTTGTCGAAACCAAAGATGTTTTTGGATGGTTGTGTTCGGAATGCCATACAGAATCGGGCTCAGGAAGCCGATTTTGCATTTTCGATCCGTAGGCTTTGATATAAGTCGAAATAAATGGCACGACCACGCTTTTCGATAAAAAAAAAAAAAAAAATCCGATTTCATCCGATCAAACGTACCAGTTTGAACCCATTACTCGTCAAACATCGACTGCCGCAAGGACAAGTCGATTGATAGCCCCGTTTCGGAGATATAGGCGGTGTCGGTAACACATCCGGTATCCCCCCCCCTTAATAGTGCATTTTTAGGGACGACTGATTGATACCTGATCGGGTCCTAGTCGGGTGATGGTAGGGATATCTTATTGTGGAAGCCACAATTTACACCGATTAGGGCCCTAATGTTACCTGGGGCGTCCCGAAGTAATTTCCACACGGGATCCGAGTTTATAATTTTATTAAAAACTTATTTTTCGATAACTTTTCAACGTATTTTATGGCTGTGGTACCGTAAGCGCGTTGTCGAAAGTTGTGACCCGTAATGACCACAACTGTCCTCAAAATTTGAACCCTGTATCAAAATAAGAAGCAGAGTGAAACATCCGGTCGGAGGTGAAACGAAAGCGCCTTTTTTCTTTTCGGCTATTTCGAAAATATCGCTCGACTATAATTCACTCTCTAGAATGGAATTAGAATGGAATCCATAGTTATGTGTCTTGGCACATATAATGCCTTTGCAAATATACGTAATCTGGGATATTGTGTCAAACGTGTTTCGTTTACAACTTTTGAGCTGAAACTGTTCAGCGCTTGATGTATACGGCGTTAACTTTCACCTAATGATAGACGAATTTTTCATAGGTAATAGAGTGTTCCCTAATTCGGTCATATTCGAATTTCAATGCTCTCATGGACCAGGACGTCTCCAAATATAATTTAAAAAAATATGGTAAGAACGCCAGGTTCCTATCTAAATTCTAAGTACTGCCACAAAGCTTTCGAACTTTCCCATTTAAATGACCCACGATTTTTAGTATTTCGGAGAATTTCAGAGAAGCATTGCAGCTGTCGAGTTCGAAATTGATCAAACTGAGGATCACCCTAATAGGTATAAATATATATTTTCGCATTAATCGACGTGCTCATTGGGTCAACGGACTTATCTGCCATAGAATTATAATATGCGATGGTCTCTTTTTCGCCGTTCAATCTTGACATCGTAACCCAAAATAATACGTGACATTTATTTATTTATTTATTTTGCGAACCAGTTGGGCCACTGCCGACTATCAAGACGAATAAACACGACATCATTTCCTAATCTCCATTTCTAATCTAATTTCCTAGTCTTCCTGATTATTATTGATCTTCCTCACATCCGTGATGGATGAACAATAATTTTAATCGAAAAAATCATCACAGTTGATAGATAAGTTGTAAGAATCGCGGAAATTATTCGGTCGTATAATAACGTGGCGCCTCCTTTCTCATTCTCTGAATTGATATAGAAAAATTTCGCATCTCAATTCAAAATTCATCGAATATCATTGCTTTGCTCCGAAATTATATCAATGTGGAATATTTCCACGAAATTTGAAGAAGTTTCGATAAGTACGCTGCGATCTGTACTCTGGCCCGCCGCAAAGACCACTTCGTCTTCGTTGCAGTTGATCTATGCAAGGCAAGACTCATAAAATCTGAAATAATTCTGAATTATGTCCTAAACCCAAAATCATCGATCGCGAAAAATCTTGATTTGCAGAATCTTTCTTCGCGGCGAACCAGTGAATTGAAAAAAAATTGTAATGCGTTTGTTAGCCGACGAACTTATGGTTAATTATTTTCAAATATGAATAGATAAACGTGTCTCAGACGTCAATTATAATACAAAGTGAAAATAAAAAATGTCGTTCAATTTCACCGTGTACAGGTATCCCATTCCCGCCCTTGAGTTTATATTGGCCTAATATACCGTTTTCCTTAACTGTAAACGGCGCTGCTTCCTTATCGAGGCCTTTCACATTCAGGTTCTACATTCATTTTTATGTGCATCATAATTAGTCGTAAACTAAACTGCGAGACTCGCCCCGAAGTGCAAAACAGCTTGATTTTATGTCATTAGTTTATCCATTTTTATCACTATAACTTATTAATTATTCCCAACGTTAATCACAATTTCAATCAACGAGTCACTCAGTTCCCGAGACCAAAAATTATTTTGGGCAAAAAAAATACTTCTTGTCACCAAAATTCATCTTTACATCATTTTGTCAACCCAAATAAATCCTTCGACGTAAAAACGGTATCAAATAATATCGATGTCCCCCCCGTGTCCATCCGACCAATCCTGAATGATTATAACCGAGAGGAGATGATCTTTTTTCGAAATGAACAACTTATAGCTTGTTTGAATTGATTCATAATTTGATCTCAATCATTCAAGACTCAATGCCATGTGGGCAGTGAAAATAAGTGGGTTTTCAGGCCAGAGAATTAGTGAGGAGCGCAAAAACCAATACATACTCGTTACCGATTTCTGCACTCGAAATTGAATACAGAGTAAGATTGCACAACGCAAGTGGCAATCATAACGGTTACTATAAGACGATTACTGAGTTGACCTGATAAATCTTTTATTCGTCATTTATTCATTTTCGAATGCGGAATCAGCGAGTGTCGTATCATGAGACGTGAATTTTCTGCACAAATCAAAATAAAACTAAGATAGGAAGAAATAAAAACGAAAATAATGACCCCAACCGAATCACTGATCACCGATAACCTGCTCGGCCTGGATCCCGGGTGCCTAGAGACTAACGGGATAATCCGGATGATTTTTTTTTAACTTATGTTTTAAACGCCGGCCACACCTATAAAACAAGCCTGCAGCAGAAGAACCTGATGCCGGCATGGGCATCTTCAGATAAAATTAACAATTTGATGAAATCCGTGATTACTTTGGCGACGAATTGACCAGACTATGCAAATCCAAACACTTCTTCGTCTTCAACATTCGAAAATTCCTGGTTCCCGATTTTACATAATTCTGAACATTTTATCCCGATCTCCGATCCTCGTCAACATTTCCAACGAAGATCGAAACAGTTTGAGCTAATCCCATCAAATGGAAACTGACGGAACACGGTTTGGAACAGGAACTGTAAGCAATTTACAGCAAATCGTAAAGGACCAATGACAGCTTATATGGTATATTCGTGGTCGATTTTATTTTATGGTCCTCGATTTTACCGTTTCTTGCTCGAGGCAGCTGCAGCCTGATGGACGCGGAAGAGTTTCAGAAATGATCCTCACGAATTCCAAAACTATTCGACGTGACAAATTTTCACTCGCGTCAATCATGAATTGTGGAAACTACCCGTGTCCGCAGAAATATGTCTAGAAATTTTGCAAGTAGGTATATTTTTATGCCGCATCCTGCGATATTAACCGCTAAGTGTCTAGACATATTAAATTCATTTTATCATCTTGCAGCATGTTCTGGGATCATTTCAAGACTAGTTCAGTTAAATTATCTCCTTCATTTGGAGATAAAAATGCATTTAAAATCTCGCTCACGAAATTCTTTTCCAGTCGTCTTGTGCAAAATATGTCTATACATGTCTGAATAAATTGAATATTGAATTAAATTAAACCCCATCACCTAGCATCAAGAAAAACCTCTTTCTTTGGTAAATTAACACGACGATCCTTTTCTGGCAATTCATTCGGGTTTCTATATGAGGATGCAGTTCAGAGAACATTTCATGGATTTCCAACTGCAGTAGACGCAGTACGAAATCTTCGGACGAATTAGTACAGCTGCATATCGATTAATCGGGCGGATTGATCGCCATTTACTACCTATATGTGGTCGTCTGCACGCACGTTCGAAAAACTGCAGGTTATTATGCTTCGGAATTGTGAGACTTTGATGGCAATTTCACGGAATTAATCTCCTCTTGTATTAGCGTGACCAATTTAGTAAATAATATTTTCTCAAACTCAATTACGTAAGTTCCGTATGCGCTGCAGCGGTAATCCTGAACAATCTACACGGATAATTCACTAGTAAGCCTCAAGGCACGCGGGTGTAAAATGCCGTGCGCGTGAGATAAGGAGATCCAAGGTCTGACGGTGAGTTATCGGAGCTATAAGATCGCTCGAAAACGCCATGTTCAACAAGATGCAATTTATGCTACGAGATAATTCGTCCTACAATTAATATCATTACCGCAAATTGCAGACGCATGCGAATTTGACAGAGAAGCCTCGACTTCTGTAATATACGGGAACTGATTCACCAGCGCTGCGATTCCGACTGGAGTAAAAATTGTTATTAATTTCTAACCGAGAATTAGACGTCTGATATATATATCTAGTGAAAAAATTGCCGAATTGAATAAATAGCCAGAGTTTAAAACTGAGCAGGCAGCCAATTAATTTTTCACATACCTACACGCGATCCTCACGATCTCGTTTCACGTCTCTCATTATTCTTATAGCTGAAACTATTTTCATAGTCAAATTTTTCTTGGATATAAAAAAGTATTATTATATTTGTGTGGGAGGTCGCAGTCCTGGAGTAGATATCAGAAAAGAGGTATTAATCCTTGAGGGTACAAGTAAATTAAGGAAACGTTAAATTCTAGCTATCATTTGCCCGGTTTCTTACATAGAAGTTAATATTCTATGCACACACCTAGGTATAATATAGTGTATATAAACTTGGAGTGAATTAGAGGTATAAGGCGGATAAACGAGTTCCGTTGATATAATGTATAATTGCTCAATTACATACATTGTGCGTAGTGTCAGGCCAGTTTTCGCGAACGTGGAGAGAAGGACACCGCATACTCGGACTTCAAGATTGAAACGAAACATTTTATTAAAAAAAATTACGGCGAAGAATCTTAAATTTCAAGTTACTTTTGTAAAAAGGATGAAAAAGATCGAATCATGGAATTTGATTAGTCAAATTTTCTTTCTATGGATCGAAAGTGGATCACGTTATGCAATATATTCTATAGAAAATTAGATCATGAAATTTTCTCGTCATTTATCAGTCAGTTTCGAATTATTTTTATAATTCCTGGATATATTCATATGAATCAGCGATTGTTGTGGTTATCTTGGCGATTCCGTAATTGAGGCGGGAAACGGTGTTCCGTTTCTCAAAAGGAAAATAAAATCGCTCTAGTTTTTCACTCGGAGATTAGTGAGAACTTCGATACTGCGAAATATGTAAATTACAAATTTCATGGCGATTTATTGCCAATACCTACCTGAATAACGAATTCGATATTCTCAAACCGTTTTTATTCAAGGCGCGCTTATAAAATCGTTTGGTAAACAGCTCGCATCAACTACAAAGCGATTGAACAGACACGTACGTTTTCTTATAGGGCTATATTTCCGGATATTTATAAATGATGATTGCCGAAATATACCAATATGAAGTATACTAATCACGTCTGATTTTCAAACGCGTTAAAAGCTGAGAATTATCGCTTGCTCGGAAATTGGACAGCTATGACAATTTCAAATAATGAAGAACTTGCAGAGTCATCTTTTTGCAAGACAACACTGTAAAAAATCATTGTGAATTTACAACACATTTATTATACAAAAGTTTTGCAAAATTACAAATGTGGCGTAGCAAAGTGAATTGCTAAGCTTGTTCTGTAAATTTCCAAATAATTTCTCGATTTTGCTGAACTTCTATACGAAAAACACAAAAATTGTACTTGAATTCACAAAATTTTTTTGAATACCGATGCAAAAGTTTTGTATAATTACTATACCCGATTGGAATTTTGGCTGGATGTTTTGCCTATTAGCTTCCAATACATGCTTTGTGGAACTAGCATAGAAATTTCTAACAGTGCATGAGAGGACCGAATTTTTGAGGAAACGTAGGAACCTGTTGGAAAATTGATTCAACGGCGTTGGAGTTTGGTGAGAATCACAATTGAGCGAAGATTGATCACCAAAATGTTGATCAAATTTTGAATTCATTATTAAATTAAGACGGAAATGGATAAAAAAAGAATTCGCGGAATTCCACTTCTGGTAGGCGGTTCATCGATGGTTACAAGCTGAAAATTTTCAATAGTCTTTATAGTCCTGTGCAAGTAATTCTTTACATGAATCGACGCTGTGAAAAATACTAGATCATAGATTTGCAATGCTTCGATTCGCATTCTTGATTCACTAAATATGTCATTTAGTGAATACCCTGAAGGTTACATCGTGTATATTAGGGTGGTCCTTAATTTGATCATTTTAGATTCTCAATGCTCGCATGGATCAGGAAGTTTCCAAATATACACAAAAAACGTAGCAAAAATCCCATTGGAATTTGGAAGAAAACATGTATGTAACGCAAGGAGCATTTTGATGATATTTCGAGTATTATGAAGATTTCAAAAAGTTCCTCGCGTCACAAATTTCAAGTTCTTTAGATTGGACTTTTCCAGTTCATTTGTGGATATACGATTTGGATGAATCAACGTAGTTTTTTTGTTTTTTAAACGAAAGAACGAAAAAACCAAAATCGACAATTTATGCATCGGCGATAAATTTGCAAATTTTTCTTTCCTCTTCTCTCTTCCATTCCTCGTATATTTCATAATGAAATGAATTCACCTCGCTTTTCACCGGAACACATATGATTCGGTTGGGTAAAATTCACTGCCATGCAGCTACTCCGATTTCCACTTTTCGGGTTCGACATGGGCCACTGAACAATCCTAACATAAGCTTGAAAAAGCGAGGAGTGGGTGTGAAGGAGAGTAACCAACCCACGAGAGAGGGAGAGAAGGAGAAAGAGAGACAGAGAGAGTAGAGTAGAAAGAGAGAGAACGCCGAGGGAAGTGAGAGGGAGAGAGTTTATATAGAAGTAGAAGTGCGCGCGTTGGGCCAGTCCCGTACTCAGAGTCCAATCCGATCCTACAGTGGACAACCGCGTTAACCGAAAGAGCCGAAAACTTTCCAAGAAAGTCCCGGAGTTCCGGGCAAAAGAGAGACAAAGAGGAAAAAAAAAATTACCATTTGGAATTAAATTTTTTTTTTTTTTCTTTCTTTTATTTCCCAAAATTAACATCGGCTCTTTACGCGGCTACGTAATTCTCTATACGGGACCTCGTCGGTCAGATTTTTCGATAGTATCACTTCTACAGTCGAGTGTTTGTGTTATGTGCTAGTGAAGCTACAGAATGACCACCAGTATGAAGCAGACAGTTATAAAGTGAGTTTTGTAAAAGAAATTTTTAGGAATTATGGTACTCATCGTTAGATGTTATGATTTCGAAATTTTGAACCTCGTACTTCACCGTTACTCGCTCGGAGGTTTTGCATTATTTAAAAACCACGTGATTACGCGCATGGCAGGGCTGCCAGCGAGTCACTTTTTCCACTTTTAGTCACTTTTTCTCGAAGAGGTCACTTTTTGTCACTTTTTTTAAATTTAGTCACTTTTTCCCCTTAAATCATCCTGTTGGCCCTTTTTTTTTCTTGAAATTCACATCCTCCATCAAGTATACCTATTTTTCGGGACTTGATTTTTTTTTCAAGATATTGATAATTTCGAATAACGATGTGATATTTCTAACGTACGAAATAATTGCGACCAAAAAATATATGTATATTATTCGAGTACAAAAACTGACCAAAATCTCGAATTTTGAAATGAGCGAATACCAAAATAACGAGAATTGTGATTTCAAATTTTTTTATTTCCGACAGACCACTGAGTCGAATGAGTGTTTCGTCGAAAGGTTATTTATCCGACGAATCTCTAATTCGACAATGTGTTTTCGGATCATTCGTATTTCGAATGAGCAGTATATAGATTATAATGACATGAAAAGTTTGTATTTCCGAAACTAAAAATCGAAAATGGCTAATATTTTGAACAGCTAATAAGCCAAACATAAATATAGCGAGAACCAAAATTCAGAAGGAGCAGAACTCATAAACGCAAAATGTAGAAAGGTCAAAATCTCGAATGATAGAATTTCCATGAGCTCTTAAGTATTAGTCTTCTCCGGTAGCGTAGGAAACAGGAAATACCTGGAATAAATGTTACGGCACTTTCGCTATTTTGGCCCGTCTATGTTTAAGCGATTCGAGATTCTGACCATTCGAGTTTTTGACCTTTCGTTTGAATGAATTCGAATTTTTGAACGGTCCTTACATGGGTTATTCTAAAATAAAGAACAGTCCAAATTTCGTATGTTCGATATTTTCACCAATTCGATATTTTGCCCCTATGTGATCTTGTCCATTCTTAAATTGGTTTTTCGATAAACTTTGTTTGTGATATTTCCGTATTCAGAATGATCTTTTGTATACTATATAGAGTATCGTAATATTGCGTGTTCTGAATTTTGCGTTCCGCTAATTTTGAAATTCGAGATTTCAGCCAGCTTACATTTTGGACTTTCGAAATTTTGACCCCCACCCGTATTGAATATAGTACATGTATGAACTTGGGGCATTCCACGTCAAAACGAAAACGGTTCAACCGATGGGTCCCCGATTCTCTTCCAAATTTTTTTTTTGTCCCATTTCAGGACCAAAACCTACATACTAAAGCATTTTTCAATTTGAACTTGGGTTTTTTATCGTCGGATTTTCGAAAATTTATTTTTTTCAATCACTCCAAAGCCGTTGACGCAAAAAGTTGGATACAAATTTTTATGAAAAGTACAGTTCAAATTGAACATTTCCTGTGTCATATATTTTCTTCTTATAATGAGCTAACACTGAATGAAAAAATATTAAAATTTTCAGATTTAAAAAAATACCAAATTTGTGCAAATCCGGCAATAAAAAACCAAAGTTCAAATTGAAAAATGCTTTAC
Source organism: Tenthredo livida (assembly GCA_963992785.1). Taxonomy (NCBI): domain Eukaryota; kingdom Metazoa; phylum Arthropoda; class Insecta; order Hymenoptera; family Tenthredinidae; genus Tenthredo; species Tenthredo livida. Next base: position 42,795,307 of record OZ023065.1, read on the forward strand.
TATGTAGGTTTTGGTCCTGAAATAGGACAGAAAAAAAAATTTGGAATAAAATCAGAGACCCATCAGTTGAACCGTTTTCGTTTTGACGGGAAATGTCCCATTTATATAACAATAAATTTATGTCGTCTTATGTATACTATGTACCATGCATTTCGATTATTATAAACCACTTTTTATGCAATGATTCTAAACTTATTGAGCTCAACTATGTTTTGTGAATGCAATAAAAGTATAATTTTGAAGGTATTTCGGTCACTTTTTGGTTACTTTTTGGTCACTTTTTTTTTCCAAATGGTCACTTTCTCCACTTTTTTTGACCCAGAGTATGGCTGGCAGCCCTGCCATGGTCGCAAAGACCTCGGGAACGAATACTAAATTCGATTTAAATGATCGGCTAATATCGCGTTTCGTATTCAAATTCGGCAAAAGGAAAATGAACACACTCTCGGAACTTATCCTAGTGATGAAATAAACTTGAATTTAGAATATGCACTTTCTTCGCGCGCCGACGTGTCCACGCGTTAATTAAACCCTTTCCTATTTTTTTTTTTTTCTGTTTTTTTCAATCTATGTATAGTTTCTCTTATTTTCATCGTATTTTGAACGAAGATCTCGCTCCATTTTTCATTTTTCATACCGATGATAAAACTGTGATCAAATAACTTCGCGATTATGTAAGTTTACCTTGAAATTAACCGCGGGAGCGACTTTCCACTGAAAATTTATTTCTCTTTTATTTTCATCGCATAAATGTAGCGGCGATAGAAAAAAAAAAAAAAAAAAGCAGGAAGATCTGGGAATCTTGATTTGAGATGGAAAGAACGAAATGTTGTTGAACCTTTTCGCACCGACGCGACGATGTTGACCGTTTGTTTTTATTATGGCTCAATATCGCAAGGGCTTTCACCTCGTCTGATATCTGATAACTTTTACTACTGTATTTTTAAATCGTAATTTATAACTCTTTTTGTTTCTTAGATTGTTCTTGCTTACCGTTTTCTTTCTTTCTTTCTATATAATAAATGTGGCTTTCTATCAAATTGGGAGATTATATGCCATGGGAGGAATATTTTGAAGAACGAATTTGTTTTTTGGGTTACATGCAAGGATTTATTTTCATCAATGAAGAGCGAATGATCAGAAAAATTTGGAAGAAAAAAAAAATTTCAAAAGTTTCCAGCGGTAAAAATTCCGAATTCAAATATTACCTACTCGCAGTTATTTTGGGTATAATAGGTATTCAGCCGAACGTCTACATGCCCGATTTCAGAAACTTTGAAACTAGGAGGACGGAATTGGGTTGAAAATTCCAAAAGCTATAAAGATCCGATAAGGCCTAACTTTATAAATTCCCGCACGTATTCATTCAGTGTTCAATGACTCGGGCTGTATTAATCGTATCGAAACTATAATAACAGGTCAAATTAAATTTACGACATCGAAGTTATCGATTGAAGTAGATGAGACTGGTTTCCGTAAAGAGGGCCTCGATCGGAATAAATTATCTTTTGTCTCCACATCCTAAGACATAAACCAAAATTTTCCGATCTTCAGGCTTTCGGGGTTCTGGACTCTCGGAATTTTGAACTATCTGCATTCCAAGCTTCACCGTTCTTGGAAACCCGAAATCGTCCAAAATGAATTTGGAACTTTTAAAATTCGTAACCACCTACAACCCGTTCCCAGATTTTTCTTTTTTTTTTCAAATTTTTTCGTCGTCCACTCTTCTTTGATCAAGATCAAACCGATTCCCCGAAGAAAAAGTTCGTTCTTCAAAATATTCATCTATCGTGGCATACGGTTCTTCCAATTTGATGAAAAATCCACTTTTACTGGTCAAGAATTGATTGAATCTTGAAAGTAACTGTATGATTTCTTCACCACAAAGCTAGAGATCTCTCTCGATGATAATCACGTTAGGCATTTTGATAAGACGCACGCTGCTTAATTCCTACCGCAGGTTATGTTAAAAAAAGGAAAGAATCAGAGTCGACAATTTTTTGTGTAAGTTAATTGTAACTTTACGAATCACTTTTCTCAAATCGCTTCACAGAAATATTTTATGCACTCAAATTTTGGGAGAATATTGTAAAACGATGTCGTTTCCGGGCAAACCAGCAATATGAGAGATAAGGTCAGCTTGCTAAATTGTCGTTATCTTTTTTTCTCAAAGTTTGACAAAAATTGTTCTAATGTGAAAAATTTTCGTATCTGAAAATAAAATCCATCGAATATCTGCAATGGTTCGCTCCGAAATTGCATGAATGTAGAATATTTCCTCGAAATTTGAAAAAGTTTCGATAAACGATGCGGCCTGTACCCCGCAACAACAGCTTTCCCTGCATGAAAGGGAAAAAAATTTGAATTGTGAATGAGAATAAAAGTAATCATTTATATCATCGATACAAATATTTTATTATCACATATCGTAGCAGAGTGCAGATTGGATCAAAATTATTCCGAGAGAAAATTTTCCCTTAGATTTCCGTGGCATATATATAATATATATCTTCCTTTTCGTTTTTCTACTCAACGCGCGGGGAAATTGAAAGGCGTATCCATCCGACGTTAAAGAATGTCTGATTTCATGGTATGGGCTGTTGTAAAGCTCTTTCCGAACCCCAAGGAAGGCGCGTTCCCCTTATCCAAAGTTCAATTACATACTAGAATAAACGTCGAACTGCGCCGCCGAGAATTAATCGAATCGATAAGAGAAGTCAATTTTTTTTTCAATTCACAGATTTGGGCTATTGGAAGTCACTGCTCTTATATTTGGGGAAATGAGATCACACGGCTTTTCATTTCCTTTCAAATTTTCAACTAAATACATGTTCATCTTTTATAGCACGTATGGTCAAATATGGTCAAATTTTGATAAGCAGCTGGCACATGCTATCAGCAATGCAATTACGTGCAGATATACTTGTCCCGAAAAATTTGAAATCCCGTGAAAAATGTATCGTATGTTTTTTTCAGTGGCTGAAGTGACGCGGAATGTCTCATATCTGTTTATAATACATGTATGCACAATTTTTTTGCATCATTCAATATCCCCGTGATCAAAGAATGAAACGAACCAATAGTTCGCCAATACCCACTCCGATTCCACAATTAGCTCATAACCAATTCGCAAGGCAGAAGGATCACTGCTTCGCTTCTATTCCCGAGGCGAAACGTTAGTGACTCGACCCCGTGTGGTGAAGGTGTTAAGCTGTTTATTGACGTAAATACATACATACACAACGTCTAAATAAGATTGGCACACCGTGGCGGCAACTCGTCATCCTTGTGTCGATTTTGTCATATTTTTACCGAACAGCTATTACCGATCGTATCTTTTCCACCTTCGATCACGAATGCTCGTACCGATTTCTGAACACATAGGTATAGAAATTTTTGCGAAAATTATTATTTCGGCTTTTTCCGAAATCTGCGATATTATTCAGCCGTAAATTTCCTCAGTTAATTTCTAAGTTTGTCGTTAATCGGTACAACGTAATGCGTCGATACGATAAGAATCCGAAACACGTATGTACGATGATTTTTTTCTTCAGCTTATACTTCATGTGCAGGTCAGCTAGAGGCATGAATAGGAGCTTGAGCAATACCTGGTCGAAAATAAATCAATCAATTTTAACTGCCTTTGTAGACCTTCGAGTGAAATAATTTAAGTTGTAATAATTAAGCTGAATAGTTATATTTATGTACTACAAGTGATTTTTATTTAATCGGAAAATTTTCCACCGATATATGTAATATCGCGCAGCTATTAATACATAGGTAGTCAATATATTACGATTAAATTCGTATAGAATTGTATCGAGGCGAAAAGACAAAAATGTACATATACCTGCTTTTCGTAACCTATATAGAACGCGTTTCATATAGTTTGTTTCGCAACGATGCTAAATAATATTTACATTGCGATATAGACTCGAGACTCGAGTTATAACGCTGGTGCACACTCGGTAGTATTATTTATAATGTATGCATAATTTTTTTTCGCATGTCATTTAAATAATTTAATGTTTATTTTAGAGCTACGTATATTGTTTCGTCAATGTTTATACCGGACCAATATCTTTTCGCAATTTCTTTTCTTTTTTCTCTTCATTTGAAAAGAAAAAAGCTAAATTCCGGGAATTTTTTCGAAGGGAAATTAATATAAACTTTAAGAATGTTCATCAATGTTTTTTATTCAATAATGTTGCAAATTCACGGAGTACTGGAGTCGTGTATATGTAAGTAGTGCTGTGAAGAAAATTCATCAAAAATTATCAGAAACAAAAAATCAGACAGGATATTGAAAGACATACTAATATCTCGTAAATGTCATAGTCGATTTGAAAAATATCGATTTTTGACAAAATGGCGGGCGCTTGAACTCAACACAGCGATTTTCAAGAAAAAAAACAACTGAGAATCGAAAAAAAGAAAAAAAATCCCGTGACACACACTAGATAATTATGTATACAATAACCAGAAGAAATTTTGAGTCAATCGGTTTGGTGGTATTCGAGATATTTTGAATACCAGTTTAAAAAACGTTGTTTTGAAAGAATTAACAAGGCGTTTGAAAATGTTTCGATGGATAAATCATGAAGTTTGTTCAACTCACCTAGAAGAATCACCTCCAAAGATTTTTCAAATTTTCAGACTTTGGGAAAATGTAAAAATGGATAAATCGATTTTTCAGATAAATCTAGTTTCCATAGAAACTATATTATACCTAAGAATACAAAAAATTTCGAAACAAGATTATATCTACGCTGCTTGTTTTTCGGTTCAAATAGATCCGCGCAGATATCGAATTATCAAGTTTGAATACTTTGATTAGTTGAAAAGCCAGTCTGAGGATTAGGAACATGACGGATTTTGTTCTAGCAGACAAAATCGCTTGCATGTATAATATTATTAATTAGAATAACTAGTTTCTATGCAAATGGAAAGACGGGCGCGGGTAGATTACTTATATACCGTAAAATTTGTGTCATTCGAGAGAAAAATCATTGTTAGTACTGAAGCAAAAATTTTTAACATCATCTTATATAATTTGAGTGTGAATACTGTATCTTCCTTCCGTTAAATTTGATATGTACCTATATATATACTGTTACTTCATTTCGCGAGTGATGAACAAGATCAGTCAACAAACACGATGACATGTGTATTTCGTTTGTGGACACCGATGAAAGATAAAGTGAAGATAATTTCAGACTCTAGATTTACTACGCGTTTTTGGTACAACGTCATATTTATCGAAAAATTTTCCTCGGAATGGACACGAAGCGTTGAAGTTAATACGACGAATCGACAACCTGGATGAATTTACTTTGTTTTTTGCATCTAAGTAAACGCATATTAGGTCTTGTAATTCAGTCATCGCCTAATGCAGGTGGGTTCAATACCGCTTGTCATGAATTATTTAACCCATGAATCGATGCGAGGACCTTCTGTAGAAAAATTATAAAGTCCGTCCTTCGATCGCTGAACGTTTGAATTAATTGATGTATGTACATACGTGGTATGGGTGTGATTCTAACTATAACTCCATAAAGCTGTTTTGAAATGACGATTAAAAAATTGATTACGTCATTGTCATGCTTGAATTTCAATTTGGAAATATTTTTCTCTAAATCACTGCTATACCTACTAATATCTCTAGACGCAATTAGAAATTATTTTACATTTCCTATTCGACTTTCGTTTTTGCATAGATTTTAAATTTATTTAAATTCGGAGAGAACATTCTACTTTGGTGTAGTTTCGGAGTAAACCGCAACGATATTCGACGAGTTCAATTTTTGATTGCCAAATTTTTTAATTTCAAGCTATAATTTTTTTCAACCTGTATCCTTCATGATGACTACTTTTTCCTTCGTAGACTCAATCTACGTACGAGGCGAGCTGGTCTATAAAATTTGAAATAATTTCTAATTGTTTTTAAAGATGAAGAATTGCAGCAGGAGCAGCAGCTCGCGTCACATTATAGCAATGAGTTACAATTTTATTGACAATATTTTTCGAGTAAATATTAAATAATATATAGGTAGTACGTCAAATTTGAGCCTCGTCAAGACGTTAATGATTATTTCAACTTATTCTCAGAGGTGAACCAACTGACACATACGTACGTAACATTCTACGTCATTTGCACGCAAAAGAAGAAAAAAAAATACTTACTCTGTTTCTGGTTACCCGACGATCCATTTGGTTGCATACATAGATATAGTTATACAACCATCGCATCCTCTTACTGATTTCGAAAAAAAGGGGGTAAAAAAAAGAAAAAAAAACAGAAAACAGAAGAATAATTATGTAACTAAAATTCATCGGTGAAATCTTTACTTCCCTGTTGAACCTTCATTCCATATTCATTTTCTTCCTACGTGACAGAATTTCGTTGAGTTTTTTTTTTTTTTTTTTCAATTTATTTCTGTAAATCATGGAAGCCGTAAGGTAGAGTTTACGTATTCCATACACGTAGACGGAAGGAATTAATCTCTTAGGTGAAACCTCATATTATATACCTACCCTAATTCAAACCATTTCTTGGATTATAATTAGCTTCTCTGAAATATAAAACGCGGTATTGCAGTTAAGGATTTAAACTACATCAGGAGACATTTCCTCGACCACTTAGATATATAGTAAACGGAAACGCGTTTATAACGAGATTTTACTATGGACTCCATCAGACGCAGAAATAACACAATTTTCTACATCTGATTGGAAAAAAAGAGAGAGAAAGAGAGAGAAAAAGAAAAAACTATTTTGCGAACAGCTTACCTTCACTCGACTCAACTTTCACCAGCGCATTTACCAATCGCGCTGCAATTACAGATACATAGGTTTTTATTTTTTCATTTTATTTCTAGTTAGCAAAGAAACATACGATCAAGTATTTATTTTGAAAATTTCGACTTCTTTTTGGTTAAAACTGGTTATTACTAGTACATTTGTACGCATGGACCGACGGGTATAGTCGAAAAGAATACCTAAGACGGAAACGATTTTATTCTACCCACTCGAGGCGCGAGTAGTCTAGTAACGTGATTACGCGGTTGAAGATGATGCATGATTTACGATCCAGAGAACACAGCTGTAGATGGTAATTAAATGAATTATTTGTACCTTCCGGCAGTTAGATCTAGGAGAAAATATCATTCATATAGTTGAACGCTGCAGCCGGACAACCGCATGATTAATTTAAAACAGATTAACCCCCGGTGCAGGATGCACGTATCGTTTTTTCATACGCTTGACGATGTTTTTCACAAAATCTTTACTCCTAATTGCGCTAGCGACAGCTATTTCGTTTCTTTTCGTCACGTAGCTCAGAGATTCCTATGTGAAATGCATAATCGTGTGATTAATATGAAATGGAGTTAAATTCATTGAAAACGTGACAAAGGCCGAGGTCTGCACAAAGAAAAAAAAATCTTCGATTCAAGAAAAAGATTTCTTGTTTCAAGAAACTGTAGTTTCTTGAATGTTTTTTGATTGATTTAAGGAAATATGTTCCTAATTCAAAATAATATGTTCTTAGTTTGAATTAAGAACATATTTCCATGATTTAATCAAAAAACATTCAAGAAACTACAATTTCTTGAAACAAGAAATTTTTTTCTTGAAACGAGTAATTTTTTTTCTGTGTGGATTTAGCGATTTTTCTAGTAGCGATAACGATTTTCCAATTTGCCCCGAAAATTAGATCAGAAATCGCATTTCGTTTGAATTATATGAGTTTGGAAACTGCGAGGGGCGAATGGCGTAGTAAATTTTCAACCCTCCGTCATCATCCACCCTGCGGTGTATAAATTTCGTGGATATAGGTATAGGTATAGGTATAACGTGACCTTCTTGACGCGGACATAATAAGACTGATTCATCTCGACTGTCCCGTTTAATTTAGTACCGCGTAATAACGGTACAGTGACGACCGGATAAGAGCAGAAATATATGCGATAAGAAATGTGATTCTGGTTTTAAAACTATAACGAAACATGTTCGACGAGTGAGAAATATCCAATTTTCCACTGCCCCATAAATTGTCTCGAATCGTTTCCCACTTCTTTCCTGGTATATTTTGCGCTCCGGAAATTTCTGATTGACTCGATTAAGGAAAGCGACGAACCGTGTAAACGGCTGAGTTGATAATTGCTCGTGTAACTAGAATCGCGATCATCGATGGTCGCGTCAAGTTACGTAAATTTGACCACCTTAATCTCCGCTAATTTATATTATCACGTGTGTACGTAGACTGTGTATAAATCTGATATTATATCTGTAATATGCAACGAGGACACGGTCGTGCTGGATGGAATTGGATCGTTTGGGTATTAGAGCGAGAAATTTGTTCGATCGCTACCCAATTTCGATATCCTACATCCACCCGACTCGCCTCCACGAGGGTAAATACCGCAAAATTGAGAGCCCATCCCAGGCTCCCTTCCTTCGATTTTTGGCTCTTCCTCGTTCGTTCGTTCCTCGTAATCTTAGCGTGAAAATATGATAAATTTTAGATAGCCACTTAGATGCAAATTACACGTCATCAGGTCTTATATTTTTCGCCTTAAAATTCATAGGATATCAATTCCATATCGAGGATCATCTCTTGCTCGGAATAGTATATCGACCACAATAACTTCACGTTAGAATTCACATCTCGTATTCCTTTCTTCTGACTAATCGGCGAGAATCTGTTCTGTGGCAATCGATTCGACTTTTAAAATCTAACCACAGTCGTTCATTGTTACGCAGATTGTCGAATGGGATTAGCAAATCAGTAGTAAACTGTTACAGCTCCATGGAAAGCGAAACGTTGCTCGATCGACTGGAAAGAAGTTCGTTTTTGTCTATAGTTTTCTATTTCGTTAGAGTTACGGTACAACCTGTAGGCTACGATCTTTCAAATCACTTTTAAGAACCAGTTTCAATACCCATGTGCAATTCCACACTTTTGTTCAGCTATGAAGATAGATAATCGACCTTTTCGAAAGCTGGGATAATTATTGCCTAGTCTCATTGTCAGTCTCTGTTATTACATATTGCTTCCATAGCAGCACGTATTCAACGTCGATTATTCAGAGCATGGAAAGTCCGACTTTCATAAAACCATTTTCTTATGTGTGACCGTTGTATAAGCGATCACATATGTCAAGCCAAATCGCTTTGCCCTCAAGAGATTTCATAGTATTGCCATAATTTCGATTTTGCTTTTGTTGATAGTCTTTTGCTCCAATCTGAAAAGACACGAAAGAGTGTCATCCTGCATGCAGTCAAACAATTGCGTTGATCAGCGAATTGAACTTAGCGAAGATGTCCAATTGGCAAGCAAAGCTATTCTTTGAATATCATTCGAGTTGTTCTTGGAAAATTCATCCGTTCGCATTCAATCAGCGGAACAGATTTATTCCATTTCGAAATGAATTTTTCTTTCAAGTTCTAATAGAGATCAAGGCAAGTTCATTGAGATGTGACGATTATGTCCAGTTCTATTAGTCTAATAAAAAACTGGTATTGCCATTGATCGTATAAATCGGTAATTCGACAGAATTCTCTGAGGTCATAAGAGCTTCGCGTTTCAACAAATCAACGATGATTTGCCTCCGTTCATTTATCAATTGGATAGAGGCACCAGACATTTTGTAGAACAAGTACAGATAGTGAGAAGAAGAAACTTCACCCTCGACTTAAGTCAAATTAGTGAAACGGTATTTATACGAACAATTCTTGGACTGGATAGACCCTTTAGAAAATCGCACAAAGAGCCGATTCAAAGAAGGTTTAAGAACCGTCCGAAGGTTCGGTTCATGAAGAAATCCAAGTCCAATGCAAACCGATCAAGGATCATAAATCAAGTTGCAGGGTTGAGACTCGCAGGCTGTAATGCATTACTTGGAGTGACAATGAGTACATTGTGTCTACTTAGTACCCACCATGGATATCCATGGTTCTAAAGCGCGAGTCTATTGACCTCCAGCCAGCTCTTGGATCTCATATTAGAAAGTTAACCGGCGTTCGCGGCCTTTAAATTGTTACAAGCCTGCAGTGTCGTAGAATTGCGACGTTACAGAATCGTTGCAGGAATATCTTTGTCCTAACTATCAGATGATGAGTCGCACAGTGCGATGATATGGTAATGAATTACAGAATTATTGGCATTTTTTCTTTAGGAAAGATCTCATTGATTCAAATGCAATCGCTTGCACATCAAAACGCATCATGATCGGCATGAAACTGTGGAAAAAAGTTCCGCACGCAAATACACTGGATTGAAAGAATTTTCCGACTGCGAGGTATATCTTACAATTCACTCATTACTTCCTGGCAATCGACAAACCTCAGGCAAAAATCGTCACGTGAAAGTTCGGTCTAACTTTCTGCTGATTGCTATAATAAGTATGGTAGCTAATTTCCTGGTCTCATAATGACTGGGAGTGACCGGATAGTTACCGTTGTTTGACAGAATTGACCGATTTGACGAGTCCGTTATAAGGCCCGGGTTGAAGTTATCCGAATTTTGAAAGTAATGAACGGTGTATATTCCGAATTTAAATGTGTATTATATAGTTCCTCGGTCTTCCGAAAGGCTATTGCACCGAAAGTCTCCATACAGCCGATTTCAGAAACTTTGGCACGAAGAACACCGGAGGTTCAAAATTTTCAAATCCAAAGATCCGAAAGGCCAAACCTCCGAAACTCGAAATTCACACATATATTCGGTGTTTAATAACTCGGGCTGTATTGATCGTATCGAAACCAATTTTGAGATTTACTTTTCAGAAAACAAGTTTCAAAATCCTATCAATAAATTATTTACGACATGGGAGTCGTCGATTGAAGTAGATTAAATGGGTTTTCGTGAAGAGGCTCTCGATTAAAATTAACGATTTCTTGTCTTCACGTCCGGAGAAATAGACCGATATTTTTCGATTTTTGGGCTTTCGGAGGTGTGAACTTTCGGAGTCCAAAGCTGTCAGCATTCCGACCTGAGAGAATGTCGATATTCTGTACTTGCAACGCTTCCGAAAACTCGGAATCATCTCAAACGATTTTGGAATTTCTACTATTCGGAACTTTCGAAATTCGGAACTTTAATCCAGCTCCCCGTTATAACGAAATCTATTTGGAACGGTGCAAGACGATTTCGAGCTCTCGTCAAAGTCTGATGAAGAATCGTAGCGTTGAGGGAACCGGTAAGCTAAAAAGTGATGAAAAATGTGCGAACTTCATGAAAGGCATGTATAATAGATCTGGCACAGGAAGATTATATAATTATTGTGCATAGAGGACAGACAAATCACAATAGAGATAATGACGGAGACGTTATGTACATGATATAATTGCAGCTGCAATCCGAGTTGTGCATAATTCGCCGTGTACACATATGTATACGTATACTATGACTATACAGTATATATGCATTGTGCAATTGAATCAACCTGTACTGCTGTAGAAAATTGTTGTCACACGTGACTTTTATAGCATTGCATAATCAGAGTAGGTACTACGTATACATAATAAATACAATTCATATAGGTTTCGTAAGCAGCATCGCGTGCCCCCGGCCCCCCTCGCAGTTTTTACCATTCGACATTCGGCCTCCAAAACAGGTTTGCTGATCCTCTGCAATTATATGAGAGATTATTATATCCACTGATGAGGGTTATATATGCATATTTACCTATTCATACGTATAGGCGATATCCACGGATAGACTTTCCAATCGTGTTAAAACACCGAAAACTCGTAAAAATCTGAAATTGTTACTTCATAAGCGATAAAACTGACCCATTGATGCAGCAGACTCACGAAATAAGATTACTTCATACATTATTCGTTGATCTCTGATGACCCTCTAGAATTCTGATGTGGATATCTTATCTTTCGAAGAGTCATAGTTACATAAACACGCAGTAAATTTGTCTTCCTGGTCGTCCGGCTTATCAGATATACATATAGGTATATGTAAGTATGCGACCAGTCCAGATTGAAGTATGGAAAATTTTAGTGGAGTTTTCTTGTAGGAAAAAAAGCACCGTTTTTTACGGAGGTTTTACTCGTCGTCAGTCCCTCAGGGATCTGCGATAATGAATCTTTAAAATGACGGTCATTACCGTCAGCATATCCTGCCAGGTTTTAGATCTCCAGCCACCGCGTAGTTAGCACCATATTATACCTTATTACTTCCAAGGCGCCCCTCGAATGAACAAAGTGCGAAGGTTTAGTAGTATTTTTATTATCTTATCGGTGCTGCGTTAACAATAGGGTCACCTTAAACCCCATGTGTGCCGTGATGCAGGAATATGGACCATATTGCACGACATGGACTTCTATGACAACCCATTATCGTTTTACGGATCCATTTGCATCCCGTGGCGTTGCATCGCCCCGAGCTCACACCATCAACTCCGTTACTTTATGGTTGTAGTATAATGTGGAAATTGATTTATTTTTTTCCTCCTTCTCTGTTTTCAGAAACCCCACATGGTGGAAGAGGCGATCGGCGATGGAACGAGGTTTGACCATAGTTGCCGTCACCGGTGTTCTGCTATGCGTAGGTCTTGCCATCGGTCTCGCTGTCGTAGCATCAGCTACGGGACCCTGTGACATTTCGAAATCGAATTCCGGTTAGTTTCATCAATTATTTTTTCATCAGAAGAATTTTTGTCACACAGAAAGAATTTTCGAGGCCTTGTCACGAGCGGGAATCGATCATTGAATGTCAAGTGGTTTTGAATTGAGTCGATCGATTGATTATATGCCCTTTTTAATCGCGGTCAAAATTGCACTTAGAATTTTGCGATCGTCCACACCTGAGTCTAACTGCTTCCTGGCTCGTTGGGTTATCGTCAGTCAAAGAAACGAGACAACTACAAAGTGACGTTAATTGAGCCACTGCTAATACAAACAGGATCTATTATCGAATCGGATTGTCTTTTCTGCATTCAGGTCTCGTAGACAAAAGAACAAACCCCGCCTCTCCATCCGAATTACCCGGATAATTATTGGGCACCATTTTAGTAATTGGTTAGCTAATAATTACCGCAGTGTGACAATTATCCCTATTTCTGCCGCGTAGGTATAAATCATCTGCCAACTAAACCGAGAAAGAAGGTATTCACTTCCTCGGCTCCTTGCGTAACGTGCGCGTCCTGTAAAAGCAAATTAGCTTCTAGAATCTTTTTGCGCATGACTTTGCTGAATATTTTGTATAAGTTATTCAATTTTTATTCAACAAGTTTTTCGGATTCAAACCTAATCCACGGCACGTCTTTTGACGTGTCCTTGAATCAGCCATTCGAATTTATCGCGGATACCTCTTAGCGTCTCTTAGTCCAACCTGGTAATTGTAGTAATTACGTAATCGAGCTGATAATTGAATTGATTAGATCGAAACGGTAAAATGGATTGAATAAACCGTAGTAACTGTCCGCCACACCTGAGTTCGGGCCGGTGGTCATTTTTCGATGTAGATAATGACCGAGTCGCTTTTCAGCGTTTGCCAAACGGGAGTAAACCAATAAACTTCAATCTATTATTAAACCGTATTATATTATCATTCTCTACCTCGGGCTAAATGTAGGATATGAATTTCTCCCGTCAGAGTACGACACGCGGAGATGCGGTCAAGGTAAACATTATCGTATAATCGATCTACACGGCAAACATCAACAAGTAAACTATAGGAGCACTCCTATGTCCTGTGAGACGTTCAATCGTGACGCACGTAACTCTGCATGGACGATTCGATCTTTTGAGGCATTAATAAATCGCGAAAAATGATCTTCAATCTGAAGGTGAAATAAAAATACCTCATTAAGATTCGGCAAAGAATAAAGCAACTCAAAGACTGCTCCTCGGTGTATTCGATCTTTCATTTCCATTCATTTCTTTATTTAATTTATTTTCGCTGTCTTTCAAACGCACGGCGTCCTTAAAATCTGACTTTTTTTTAGATCAGTTGTGTTTCACATGCCACTCAAAACATTTTACAGCCTAATGATGGCCTGTTATTGAAACTACATGCCCGAAGGAGGAGTTCAGGTCTAGTTTCTAACCGGTTATCTCATCTGGCCAACGATCGGTGCCGCATGGTACTGAAAACGATTTATCGTTTATGCCGATTTCTAAATTCACTGTAGGATTAGAATGAACCAGAACTAAAATCAGAAGCTAGGTATAGGAATAAGAGCCGATAGCTGCAACCACCCTTCCAAAAATTTCAATCGAACTATGATCGATTCCAACGATTCAATGACAAAGTCTCGATTTACTGCGAATCTGTTAACTGATCAAGAAATCTCATTCTCGGGTCATCACTTTCTACAGTCGATAGACCGTAGCTTATACTTGCAAACACGTAGATTCATCTCTAACAAACACCTTGCACTTTTTATTTGCTTTTCACATCGGCACCTGCACCCTAACAGTGGCAACTAACAGAGAGATGCTACCATCCACAGCAGCAGCAGCCCTAGGGTCTGACCGGCCTTCGAATTCGATCTATACCGTGAATAGAGGAGACGAGGGAAAGGGAGATGAGATATGCTTCACACCCGGATGCATACACACAGGTAAGTCTCATTTTGTGATCATCATATCGTGGTACTTCAATCGCAAATTTACTGAACGGTATTTTTCAGCTTCTAAGATATTGGAGAACATGAACTCAGAAATTGAGCCCTGCGATGATTTTTACGAATTTGCCTGCGGGGGATTTGAAAAATCTACCACTATCCCTGACGACAAAACTAGCGTCAATACCTTCTCTGAGATTAGCGACAAACTTCAGGAACAACTGAGAGCGAGCATCGAAGAACCGAGCAGACCTGATGAGCGAAAGCACTTCACTCTGGCCAAAAATTTATACAAGGCTTGTATGAACAAAAGTAAGAGTCGCGATGATTTTTTACTGCATTACTTCATCCTCGGATATTTTAGCTAATTACTTGTTTGGGAGTGCCGAGCGTTCCTAATGACGAAGTTGATCTTTTCAGGTGCCATTGAAAGCGCTGGACTGCAACCACTGCACAATATCCTAAAGCGACTGGGATCATGGCCCGTCCTCGAAGGAGACAACTGGAAGGAGGAAGATTTCCACTGGGTAGAAAGTGTCTATAAGTTCCGAAAGCTCGGCTACTCTGTGGACTACTTCATCGATTTCAGCATCGGGGTAGACTTGAAGAACAGCACAAAGCGTATCATTGATGTGAGTATCATAACTTGAGGATAATTTGAACCTCGCTGAATAGAGATGCAAATAATGAGAATCCTCTTCGTCTACAGTTGGATCAAGCTTCGCTCGGTCTCTCCCGCGAATACCTATCCAAGGGTATGGACGACAAGATTGTTAATGCTTACTACAAGTACATGGTTGATATTGCGGTGATCCTTGGAGCGGACAGAGAAAAAGCGAGCCAGGAACTCAAGGAGTCGCTAGAGTTCGAGATTAAACTTGCCAACGTGAGTGAGCGACGATAAAGGGAAACCAGTTGTCTTCAGAAGTAGAGAAAAGCAGTGATAACCCGATGTTGTGCTTTCAGATTTCGTTGCCTAATGAGAAACGACGAAACGCTACTCTCCTTTACAACCCCATGACCATCAGAGAGATGAAGAAACAGTATCCTAGTGTAGACTGGAAGGAGTACATCAACAAAATGATGCCGCCAAGCATTCGTGTTGATGACGACGAGGTCGTGATCTTAAACGTGCGCTCATACCCCCACGATCTTGCAAAACTCATAGAAACTACCCCTAAGAGAGTTCAGGCGAATTATGTAATGTGGAGAGTTGCCGGAGCCACTGTTAGTTATCTGACCGAAGGTATAAGAAAGAGACAGTTGGACTACGCCACAGCGCTGAGTGGTAAAACGGAAAGAGAAGCCAGGTGGAAAGAGTGCGTAGACATCGTTTCCGGAAGTCTGTCAATCAGCACTGGCGCTCTTTACGTCCGTAAGTACTTCAAAGAAGACGCGAAGAAGACCGCGGTTGAAATGGTAGCTGACATCAGGAGGGAGTTCGGAAAGATCCTGGAGAAGGTCGACTGGATGGATGACGAAACCAGAACCAGCGCTTTGGAAAAGGCGGCATCTATGTCCAGTCACATTGCTTATCCCGATGAACTCCTCGACGATGATAAGCTCGAGGAATTTTATGCCAAATTGGAACTCAGCCCCGATAACTACCTCGAAAGTATTTTGAACCTGACTCTGTTCGGGACAGAGTATTCATTCGAAAAGCTCAGGAAACCGGTGAACAAAAGCGACTGGATCAGTCATGGCCGTCCGGCGATAGTCAACGCTTTCTACTCCTCGATTGAGAACAGCATTCGTAAGCATGATCTACTGATTCTATCACTTCGTGATCATTTGATTGTTGCTCTGTTTATCGACGACCATTTTTACTTGAATTTTTTCCGCAGAATTCCCGGCTGGTATATTGCAAGGAACCTTCTTCAACAACGAGCGTCCACGATACATGAACTACGGTGCCATCGGTTTCGTTATCGGCCACGAAATAACTCATGGCTTCGATGACCAGGGGAGACAATTCGACAAAGAGGGAAATTTGGTGGACTGGTGGGCACCAGAAACGAAAGAAAAGTACTTGGAGAAAGCCGAGTGCATTATCTACCAGTACGGCAATTACACAGTGGAGTCAGTTGGTCTAAGCGTGAGTTCTTTTTTTAATCTTCAAATTCTCCTTCGGGTTGGGGTCTCTCCCTGCACTGTCGCAGATCATTGATAATCGCATTATCCACAGTTGAACGGGATCAACACTCAAGGAGAGAACATAGCCGACAACGGTGGCATAAAGGAAGCTTATTTGGCGTACAAGGAATGGGTCAAGAGAAATGGTCCCGAGCCAAGGCTTCCGGGTCTAAATTACACGCCGGAACAAATGTTTTGGATCAGTGCCGCAAATACATGGTGCAGCAAATACCGGCCGGAAGCTATAAAGCTTCGCATCACGACCGGATTTCATAGTCCAGGACAATTCAGGGTCCTCGGACCGTTGTCGAATATGCCCGAATTCTCTGCGGACTACAACTGCCCATTGGGCTCGGCCATGAATCCGGAACAAAAGTGTTCCGTGTGGTAGACTGCGAGGAGTTCTTGGGATGAATCCTGGAGTCATATGTAACCGAAAATTCCAGTTGTCTTGTCGTCAATTTTCTGCCCAACAAACTCGATTTCACTTTGTCGAAGATACATTTTTTTGCTCTATAGTCTAGATACTCTATACTATGGAGATTCGGAATTCGGTTTTTTCCACTTTTTCTAATCACGCAGACGCAGAAGATTGAGTTTGATGGTCGCTGCGATCGGTCTGTGACGTAATAGATCTTGACGATTTAATTGCTGAACGAACTAAATTTCGCGATGTATCAAATCGATACATCAAAGCCAAAATATGTGGTATAAAAAGAAAATTCATCAGATAAAACGCCGTCGGAAAAGTTCTAGTTTTTCGGAAGAGAATAAAGAAAACTGCACTGCTGTGCAGATGGCTTTGAAAAAAAAACAAAAATAAATAAATAAACATGCCTGAATTCTCTACGTGATCCGTCCGTGAAAACACATTTATGTTGTCACCATTCGAAATACGAAAGAAAAAAGAGTTACCAACTTGAAAAAATGATCATTTTTCTCCCAGAAATGAAGCGGTTTGATTTTTTTTAATTGTGACTTTTATTCGTTTTATTTATTGACATTAACCGGAAAACGATCGGGATTTACGTCTTTCCGAAATTACACATTGCAGGTTCCACTCGTCGCTAATTCGGAAAATTTGAAAAACAGACCGGACAAATTCTGTAATAATCTGAAGAAAAAACACACGGAACTTTCGTGCGATGCAGAGTTTTGTACATATAAATATATTAAAGTGTATTAATTATTAAAATATGAAAAAGCACTCACACACTATACATGTCACGTAATGTTAGTTGAACGTAGCAAAGAAAAAGTAAAAAGCATCGGTTCGATTTCGCATGAATTAGGGTAAATGAATTTCAACCGGTTTTTATTCTCGTTCAATCTTTATTGTTTAGTTTATCTTGTTACTATCATCACACTAACACGTACAGCCCCACGTATCTAAAATTCTACCCTACAATTCTCCGAGTCTACTTATACAGAAAACAAGATTAATAGAATAGGCTGTCAATCAGAACGATTTCCATTCAAGTATGTATTCGATTTCTCATGTTTTACTGATATTGTATTCTTTTTTTGGTATTACCCGTTGATTACTTAGCATTGCATTAATTGAATATGCTGTTCAAAGTTGGCGTTGTTACGAAGTACTTATAGGTAACGTAGTATTAACTGTAATTATAATTGTAACTTAATATAACATAAACCGACGATGTATATCGCTTTGGCTTCGCGATATATTCCGAATCTTGAGGTATACTACAAAATGTACAAGAATTTTTCAGAGCGGTTATACGTTGTTAGGCAACTTCTTTATCCACTCATAGTAACAGCATATCATACTTCTTATTTATTGGTAATATATGTGTTATGTACCTATTTAGGGTAAGGTGACGAAATCCTCTATGTATTTAATAATGTATTTGTTAAATGTCAAATTTTAATAATAAAATTCGAAAATGATATATTTTTCATTCATTTTTCACATGTTCCGATTTTTCACATGTCTATCGCTGGCCGCCAACCAGCGATAGGTCCAGAATAATCAATCGTGAAGGTCCATGAAAATTCTTATCGTATGCGTACATCGAGCGCCACTGATATTTCAGGATCGTTTTCTTTTTCTAACTTTTGGCTTGCGAAAATATGTGTTTCGGGAAGATTATGTTGCTGGCACCAAGCAGCAAGATGTACGTATTGAAACCAGCATAAGGCGAATGCACTTGAAAGAGTAATCCCACTGTCTGATCTTACTCTGGAAATTTCGTATCAATTAATGGGGGCACTTTTCGCTGGCACTTGCAATGAGAGAAATTTATAGTTAACGTCACGATAATTTAACAATGAAAAGGGGTGAAATAAAGGCACAACAATAGGATTTTAGTTATCGTAACAGATATAATTATTGTTCAGTTAACTATAAAAAATGATGCTGTTTAGCAATAGGGTTTACTATACGGATATTGTGACCGTTACATTTCACATTTTACGACAGAATCTGAGTTGAAGATACTATATTGCCTTTGTTCGTGCAAATGAAGTCTCTTGTTCGTTTAACGATTCTTTATATTGGAAATGATTATCTAGATACTTTTCACGTAATCTATTTTTATAGTTATGGTGACTGAACCTTCTAGTACAATGAGAAAAAAATATGGTTGATACAACCACAATTCTTTACATCTACGTAACGCACACAACCATGCGCCACACCTACGTAACACACGCAAGCGATCGTAGTACTAAAATCAGCCGTTATCCGCCGGCGTCGCGTCACATCATGCGGACAAAGGCCTCCACAGGCTAGGGATAGGGACCAGCAGTCCATAGGTATATAGTCAAAAGATGAGCTATACTTTTGAACGTGACTATCGCGAAACAACTACCTTAACATTCTGGCAGTATTATTTGGAAAAATAACGTAAACTATGAAAATAGTAACGGAGACTATATTCTTGTAGATATTACAACATATTTATTGTAAGCGTTACAGTGAGAGAGAACTTTTGAAACTCTATAGGAAAAGAATGAAATTAAAAAGATATTTGGAATTCAGATGTTCAGTTAATCAGATATCTTAGCTACATTAAAACATTGATATCATTGAGACAGATGCCGAGTTCAAAATAAATAGGAAAAAGTGAATAAGGATTTCAATAAATAGTTTAGCGTAGTCGGTAGGGCGTGCGACTAGTAATGCGAGCGAATGTGTGCGTCCCGGATCGAATCCCGGCCAAAATAATGCGATGTTTTTCTAATCTAAAAATCCTTACTTTGTATCAATATGCGGTTGATTGCAATAAGTAGGTGTTTTTCGGCGCATCATACAATGTTATCAATTCATTGTAACGAGAGAAATGAATTTTCGTTTTTCTCTGAATTTGAACGGTCATTCCATTATCTTACATTTATTTTGTATGAGTTTTTCTCGTAAGAATCGTAGACAAAGAAAGAATCGCTCGATTCCATCAGATTTTTGATTTTTTTTCTATAGCTATAGTTATAGCTATAGTTATAAAAATGAATTTTCGTTTTTCTCTGAATTTGAACGGTCATTCCATTATCTTTTATTTATTTTGTATGAGTTTTCCTCCTGAGAATCGTAGACCAAGAAACAATCGCTCGATTTCATCAGATTTTTGATTTTTTTTTTCTATAGCTATAGTTATAGCTATAGTTATAAAAATGAATTTTCGGTTTTCTCTGACTTTGAACGGTCATTCCATTATCTCTTATTTATTTTGTATGAGTTTTCCTCGTGAGAATCGTAGACCAAGAAACAATCGCTCGATTCCATCAGATTTTTGATTTTTTTTTCTATAGCTATAGTTATAGCTATAGTTATAAAAATGAATTTTCGTTCTTCTCTGGATTTGAACGGTCATTCCATTATCTCACATTCATTTCGTATGAGTTTTTCTCGTAAGAATCGTAGACCAAGAAACAATCGCTCAATGCCTTCAGATTTTGAATTTTTTTTTCCATAGCTATAGCTATAGCCGAGGGGTGAAGCACAAGCAGAAATGCGTACACCATCTCCTTTTTAAAATATCTCCCAAATATCTCCTGATATTTCCCAACATTTCCGACCGTGTGTACACCAGATTTCCGTTGTGATTCACCCCACGGAAATAAACGTACAAAGTACGGTAGAAGTTGCATTTGCAAGTTCAGATGAAACCAAGGGAAATTCGAACTATTTAGTCGACAACAATTCACTTGCTAACGACGATAAGTTAATGAGTCCAATATTAAGGACTGATAGTGATACAGGTAAATGCGGATTATTGTTAATTAAATATATAATTTAGCATTGTAATTGTCAATATGATTCTAAATTAATGCAAAAGTGCATATTATCATTCTTCTCACTGACTCTTTATAAATTGAGTTGATACTTGTTGCAGATGTCCAGAGAGATCTTGCACTATGGCCTTCAAAATTAAGTGAAGACAGTCATGAACGTAATAAATATTTGAAAAAGGTTATTCTTATTTCCAAAATAAGAATTCTACTTTCGAAATATCAAAACGACAGTATGTTACGCAGAACAGATATTTTTCACCTGATTATTTTCAAAAGAATTTACAAAATGGTGAAAAATAGGAGAGAAAATGGTTCATGTTTTCTGAATCTACAAGATCAATCTTTTGCCATGTTTGCAAATTATTTTCAGTAGATCAGAATAAGCCTTTCGTAATAGAAGGATTCTCGAATTGGAAGAAAGGTGATGAAGTTATATGCTCTCACGAAAATAGTAAGGAGCATACTAAATGTATGATCGAACACATTGACTATTCCTCAAAAAATTCTCACGTGAACAGAAGTATAAGCGAGGCATTTGAAAATGAAGTGCAATATTGGTTTAAGGTTTTGAAAAGAGTTGTGTCAGTTGTCCGGTTCCTAGCCGAAAAAGGACTTCCATTTCGAGGAAAGAATGAAGTAATAGGATTACCTAATAATGGTAATTTTCTAGGTATTATTGAATTGATTGCTGAATTCGACCCGTTTTTGAACGAACATATCAAAGTATATGGAAATAATGTGTCGTATTTGTCAAAAACCATATTCGAAGAATTCATAGAAGCAATGGCTAAAAAGTTATGCTTCATGTTCCCTAGTAACCAAATCTTGTAAGAACTTAGACAATCCTCTTTCGCATGCATCTTTCGGCAGATTTGCAGCAGACTTGTGAATAAATATTGCAAGAAACTTGGACAATCCTCTTCCGCAAGCATCTTTCGGCAGATTTGCAGCAAACTTTTGTATGATCATTTCAAAACACTTGAAATAATCAACATCTTGCGCAAGTTCATAGCATGCATGCGGAAACAGACACTAGTGGCTGAAATGTAAGAATCTTGCAAGAATCTTCCGAAAACCTTGCGGCAGATGGTTACTAGGGTTATAGATGAAATAAACAGAGCGAAATATTGGGGGCTTGTTCTAGATTCAACTCCGGATATCTCTCACGTTGACGAGCTATCTGCAGTTGTTCGGTGTTATCTTAATAATCGCGTTTATGAACGCTTTCTTTGCTTTTTACAAATTAAGAGTCACAAGGGTAGGTCTATGTGCAATAGTGTATTGAAGTTGCTAACGAAACATGACATCAACATCAAAAATTGTCGAGCACAGACATACGACAATGCGTCCAATATGTCTGGTAAATATTCTGGACTTCAAGCTTGTATAAGAGAAATGGACGAATCAGCATTTTATGTACCTTGCACTGGCCATTCATTAAATTTGGTCGGAGAGTGTAGTGTCGACGAGTGTATTGACGCAATCAATTTTTTTGGAATTTCGCAACGGTTATACGTATTTTTTCGTGGTTCGACCTATCGATGGAGTGTCCAGCTAGAGCATGAAAGTTCCAATTTGAAAAACTTATCAAAGACAAGATGGTCACGTCGGGCAGATGCTTCTAAAACTGTAGTCAAGAATTTCGACGGTATTTATAAGGCTTTAGAAACGTTAGCCAACGATGACGATCAGAAATATGAAGCACGTCAAGAAGCTTCAGTCTTAATGAATCATATCATCAAACTTGAAAATGCTTTTATGGCTGTTTTCTGGGACTGTATTTTAAATCGTTTTAACGTTACTAGTCAATATCTGCAAAAAGTTGATGTAGATTTAATTTCTGCGAGTCCAATGCTATTCTCATTAGTAGATTTTGTTAAGGATTTGCGAGAAAATTTTTCCTATTTTGAAAATAAAGCCAAACACCTGAGTACTTTAGTTAGTCAAGAATATTCTGATTTGAGAAAACGAAAAATTGTAAAAAAAAGCTTGCAAATAATGAAGTACAGGCTGGTACTTCATCCAGGGCTGACAAATTCCGGATTGAATCGTTTCATGTGATAATAGACAAACTAGTCACTGAGTTGGAAAAACGGCGTGAAACTTATGACCGTATCAGTCGGCTATTCGGCTTCCTACTGCACTTGCTATCAATCGAGGAAAATGATTTGGAAATTAGAGTAACTGAACTTGTTCAAGTCTATTCAGATGATTTAATCGCTCAGTTATATTTTTAATTCAAACAGTTTATTACACTGTTAAAATTGCAACCTCGAAATTTCTTCTCAAACGGTTTGCTCGTAGAGTGCGCTGTACGGTTTCACTCGTGTTTGGATCGCGCTCCGTATTGCTCCGTATTGACGCGCGGTGCAACCACGGTGCCAGTCGGTAAATTTGAGTGCAATAAATACGCGCGTAGTTTTAAATTCATACAGCTCGATGGACGCGGGAAAATTTACATTTCTCGAATCATCTTCATCATCGTCTAGTGATGATGAGGCATACTTCATGTTTTTGGTAAAAGATGAGCACGAAAATGTTGAAGTTGACGATTTAGATTGTTTGGCGTATTGGAGAGGGAAAGACCCAAAGTGCACCAATATATTGAACAAGTCGTTACTGATTACACCGATGAAAACGTAAGTAAATTCTCGTAATTTTTTCAATTGTTTTTTAAATCCTAACAAATACAAAGGTATGGTATACCTACATCATTTCAGTACATAAACAGGAACAGTTATCTTGCAAGTCGCCTAATATTTCCATGATTTACCTGTTGCTACTTTCCACATTAAATTCATACCCTATAATTTGAAATTCCATCTCCATCAGTTTGAAGGGACATTTCGAGTGGGAAGAGAGATGGCTAATAAGTTGATTCAGGAATATGGACAATCCGAATTTTATCCTTCCAACAGAACTAAAGGTGGTGTTGATTGTAAATCTGCAGCGCATGACATTCTGTCATTCCTGTGGTAAGACCTACATTAAAAAAATAGTACATATATGCCGAGTGCTTCTGGAAATAAATTATCTCCCCTCGATCAGTAGTAAATGTGAGAATAAAGTTGTTTCATTCACCAAATAATGTAATTACGCTTCACAGGTTTGCAGGAAACAAATGCTGCCTAAGAGATGTGGCAGAAAGATTTGGAACTGGCCTAGGGTCATGTTTCGAGCAAAGTTTACGAGTGATGAAATTTTTATTGCGCATAGTTCCGAACGTGATAAAATTTCCTGTTGACAAAGAAAAAGCTGCTGCTAAATTTTCACAGGTAATACAGTCTCGTTCCATGATTCCATATCTATTCTATTAATTTGTTCACATTTTCATTATTTATACGTATTATACACTCCAGATTTCCGGATTTCCCGATGTTATTGGATGTATAGATGGGTCTCACATTCCCATCCAAACTCCTGCAGGAAAAATGAAGCACACTTATGTTAACAGGCATGACTGGCCATCATTAGCTATGTGAACTTGGCCCCCCAATATTTGATATTGGGAAATTTGTCAGGTGAAAACGATTGCGCATCGTTTGCGCTTGTTGACGCACAATTTGCTATCGTTTGCACCGACTCAGTTTTTGAGTCAAGAGAGAATCAAATTTAGGGGGGAGGGGGGGGGGGGGAGATTCACACTGCACCACAACTTTGAATATCTCTTTTATTCTTTTTGGCCATCGTTTGCGGATCGTTTGCGCACGTTTGCGCCCCTATTACTGTCATTTGCGCCCTCACCGTTTTCCAGTTATGTCAGAAAGAAAATTTCGGGCTGGCCCCCAGAATAAAACTTTTCCGGTCCTTTTTTTGGCGATCGTTTGCGTTTCGTTTGCGCATGTTTGCGCTGCGATTACCCTCGTTCACAACCTCACCCTTCTTCAGTTATGTCACGAAGAAAATTTTGGGCTAGCCCCCCAGAATTAGAATTTCCCGGTCATGTTTTTTGCGATCGTTTGCGTTTCGTTTGCGCATGTTTGCGCCGAGATTACTTCCGTTCACACCCGCACCCTTCTTCAGTTATGTCACGAAGAAAATTTTGGGCTAGCCCCCCTAGATTTAGAATTTTCCAGTCCATTTTTTGGCTATCGTTAGCGTTTCGTTTGCGCATATTTGCGCCGCGATTACTTTCGTTCACACCCTCACCCTTCTTCAGTTATGTGACGAAGAAAATTTTGAGCTGATCCCCCAGAATTAAAATTTCCCGGTCCTTTTTTTTGCGACCGTTTGCGTTTCGTTTGCGCATGTTTGCGCCGCGATTACTTTTGTTCACACCCGCACCCTTCATCAGTTATGTCACAAAGAAAATTTTGGGCTAGCCCCCCAGAATTAAAATTCTCCGGTCCTTTTTTTTGCGATCGTTTGCGTTTCGTTTGCGCATGTTTAGGCCGCGATTACTTTCATTCACACCCTCACCCTTCTCCAGTTATGTTGCG
Source organism: Tenthredo livida (assembly GCA_963992785.1). NCBI lineage: Eukaryota > Metazoa > Arthropoda > Insecta > Hymenoptera > Tenthredinidae > Tenthredo > Tenthredo livida. The sequence continues at coordinate 42,820,718 of OZ023065.1, forward strand.
AAGAAAATTTTGGGCTAGCCCCCAAGAATTAGAATTTCCCGGTCCTTTTTTTTGCGATCGCTTGCGGACGTTAGCGCCGCGATTACTGTCATTTGCGCCTTTACCGTTTTCCAGTTATGTCATTAAGAAAATTCCAGGCTGGCCCCCCAGAATTAAAATTTCCCAGTCCTTTTTTATGCGACCGTTTGCGTTTTGTTTGCGCCGCGATTACTTTCGTTCACACCCTCACCCTCCGTCAGTTATGTCGCGAAGAAAATTTTGGACGAGCCCCCCAGAATGAGAATTTCCCGGTCCTTTTTTTTGCGATCGTTTGCGTTTCGTTTGCGCATGTTTGCGCCGAGATTACTTCCGTTCACACCCGCACCCTTCTTCAGTTATGTCACGAAGAAAATTTTGGGCTAGCCCCCAAGAATTAGAATTTCCCGGTCCTTTTTTTTGCGATCGCTTGCGGACGTTAGCGCCGCGATTACTGTCATTTGCGCCTTTACCGTTTTCCAGTTATGTCATTAAGAAAATTCCAGGCTGGCCCCCCAGAATTAAAATTTCCCAGTCCTTTTTTATGCGACCGTTTGCGTTTTGTTTGCGCCGCGATTACTTTCGTTCACACCCTCACCCTTCTTCAGTTATGTCGCGAAAAAAATTTTCGGCTAGCCCCCCAGAATTAGAATTTCCTGGTCCTTTTTTTGCGATCGTTTGCGTTTCGTTTGCGCATGTTTGCGCCGCGATTACTTTCATTCACACCCTCACCCTTTTTCAGTTATGTTGCGAAGAAAATTTTGGGCTAGCCCCCCAGAATTAGAATTCTCGGGGACTTTTTTTTGCGATCGTTTGCGTTTCGTTTGCGCATGTTTGCGCCGCGATTACTTTCGATCATACCCTCACCCTTCTTCAGTTATGTCGCGAAAAAAATTTTCGGCTAGCCCCCCAGAATTAGAATTTTCCGGTCGTTTTTTTGCGATCGTTTGCGTTTCGTTTGCGCATGTTTGCGCCGCGATTACTTTCGTTCACACCCTCACCCTTCTTCAGTTATGTTGCCAAGAAAATTTTGGGCTAGCCCCCAAGAATTAGAATTTCCCGGTCCGTTTTTTTGCGATCGCTTGCGGACGTTAGCGCCGCGATTACTATCATTTGCGCCTTAACCGTTTTCCAGTTATATCATGAAGAAAATTCCAGGCTGGCCGCCCAGAATTAAAATTTCCCGGTCCTTTTTTATGCGCCCGTCTGCGTTTTGTTTGCGCATGTTTGCGCCGCGATTACTTTCGTTCACACCCTCACCCTTCTTCAGTTATGTCACGAAGAAAATTTTGGGCTCGCCCCCTAGAATTACAATTTCCCGCTCATTGTTTTTGCGATCGTTTGCGTTTCGTTTGCGCATGTTTGCGCCGCGATTCCTTCCGTTCACACCCTCACCCTTTGTCAGTTATGTCGCGAAAAAAATTTTCGGCTAGCCCCCCAGAATTAGAATTTCCCGGTCCATTTTTTTGCGATCGTTTGCGTTTCGTTTGCGGATGGTTGCGCCGCAATTACTTCCGTTCACACCCTCACCCTTTTTCAGTTATGTTGCGAAGAAAATTTTGGGCTAGCCCCCCAAAATAAGAATTCTCCGGTCCTTCTTTTTGCCATCGTTTGCGTTTCGTTTGCGCCGCGATTACTTCCGTTCACACCCTCACCCTTCGTCAGTTATGTCGCGAAGAAAATTTTGGCTATCCCCCCAGAATTAGAATTTCCCGGTCCTTTTTTTTGCGATTGTTTGCGTTTCGTTTGCGCATGTTTGCGCCGCGATTACTTTCGTTCACACCCTCACCCTTCTTTAGTTATGTCGCGAAAAAAAATTTCGGCTAGCCCCCCAGAATCAGAATTTCCCAGTCCTTTTCTTTGCGATCGTTTGCGTTTCGTTTGCGCATGTTTGCGCTGCGATTACTTTCATTCACACCCTCACCCTTTTTCAGTTATGTTGCGAAGAAAATTTTGGGCTAGCCCCCCAGAATTAGAATCCTCCGGTCCTTTTTTTTGCGATCGTTTGCGTTTCGTTTGCGCATGTTTGCGCCGCGATTACTTTCGTTCACACCCTCACCCTGCTTCAGTTAAGTCACGAAGAAAATTTTGGGCTCGCCCCCCAGAATTAGAATTTCCCGGTCCGTTTTTTTTGCGATCGTTTGCGTTTCTTTTGCGCATATTTGCGCCGCGATTACTTTCGTTCACACCCTCACCCTTCTTCAGTTATGTCGCGAAAAAAATTTTCGGCTAGCCCCCCAGAATCAGGATTTCCCGGTCGTTTTTTTCGCGATCGTTTGCGTTTCGTTTGCGCATGTTTGCGCTGCGATTACTTTCATTCACACCCTCACCCTTTTCAGTTATGTTGCGAAGAAAATTTTGGGCTAGCCCCTCAGAATTAGAATTCTCCGATACTTTTTTTTGCGTTTCGTTTGCGCATGTTTGCGCCGCGATTACTTTCGTTCACACCCTCACCCTTCTTCAGTTATGTCGCGAAAAAAATTTTCGGCTAGCCCACCAGAATTAGAATGTTCCGGTCCTTTTTTTTGCGATCGTTTGCGTTTCGTTTGCGCATGTTTGCGCCGCGATTACTTTCATTCACACCCTAACCCTTCTTCTGTTATGTTGCGAAGAATATTTTGGGCTAGCCCCCCAAAATTAGAATTTTCTGGTCCTTTTTTTTGCGATCGTTTGCGTTTCGTTTGCGCATGTTTGCGCCGCGATCACTTCCGTTTACACCCTCACCCTTCATCAGTTATGTCGCAAAAAAAATTTTGGGCTAGCCCCCCAGAAGTAGAATTTCCCGGTCCTCTTTCTTGCGATCGTTTGCGTTTCGCTTGCGCATGTTTGCGCCGCGATTACTTTCGTTCACACCCTCACCCTTCTTTAGTTATGTCGCGAAAAAAATTTTGGGCGAGCCCCCCAGAATTAGAATTTCCCGGTCCATTTTTTTGCGATAGTTTGCGTTTCGTTTGCGCATGTTTGCGCCGCGATTACTTTCGTTCACACCCTCACCCTTCTTCAGTTATGTTGCGAAGAAAATTTTGGGCTAGCCCCCAAGAATTAGAATTTCCCGGTCCTTTTTTTTTTGCGATCGTTTGCGTTTCGTTTGCGCATGTTTGCGCCGCGATTACTTTCGTTCACACCCTCACCCTTCTTCAGTTATGTAACGAAGAAAATTTTGAGCTATCCCCCCAGAATTAAAATTTCCCGGTCCTTTTCTTTGCGACCGTTTGCGTTTTGTTTGCGCATGTAAAAGAAATATTTCTGTAATCAATACAGATCCCGGATAATGCGTAGTTTTTAACCTTCCAAAATTTCCTCAAAATGATCATTTCGGCTGAGCCCTTATAGGAAATTATTAGTAATGAATATGGATAACGACGCGTGAAACTTTTCAGCTCTTTCGTTAATTTTTAATAAACATTATGATATTTCAGGAAATGATTGCTAAGATCAAAGTACTGAACAAGGAAATGCATTACATTTTCTGCAAGTCGTCGTGACGTATACCATAATGTCGGTATCAAATTGGTGTTTTACGTAAACGAGAAGCAGATTAGCCGCTGATCGGTCAATTTCACATCAAATCTAATGGACCCGGGCTTCAATTGTGTGCTTTTCTATCGCCGAGTGGCATCATACCGGACTGTATGATACATGAAGTGCATTAACTGTGATTATTTCCTCCATTACGATCTTGGCCAATCAGAGTACAGTATTTTCGGTCACGTGGCCTGTTTTAATCTGATAAAATCCCCGTGGCCGGGGGTTTTATCAGACCGATAATTTCGCAGTAGCCTGTCAATCGTTTTCCACAAATGTGACAGATTTCATTCAAACATCTGTCAAATCCGTGTCAGTTCGTTTTCATTTAAACCCCAAAATGAGTCGATTTGGGCAGTTTCTTTTAGCTTTCCAGCCTCCGAATTTAGAAAATTTTTCTCGAATACTGCACTCTGTTCGGCCGAGATCGTAATGAAAGAAATAATCCTCCGAATACCCCTCGACCTTCAAAATTCATCGGATATTTTGAAGGTCTTGGGGTATTATAGCTGAATAATTCCACAATTTCTAGAGCCGATAACCGATCTGTAAATTTTTTTTAGAATTTCAGAAAAATGAAAGATCGTTCCACTTTTTGTCAAAATTATGCAATAATTCTCAAAGTTTCATTGTAATCGGTCAACTAGTGTAGGAGTTTTCGCCCCCCGTATTTTCGAGTTGATCAGCGCGTCACTAATATCCCCTTTAGGGGGGCAGGGGGTCTACTCGATTTTTACCGACTGGTCTATTCCTCAAATTTTTCCGAAACGGGGCTATCAATCGACTTGTCCTCTTGGCAGCCGATATTTGACGAGTAATGAGTTCGGACTGGTACGTTTGATCGCGTGAAATCGGAATTTCTTTTTTTTTTTTATCGGCAAGTGTCGGCGTGACATTCATTTGGACTTATCCCTTACGGGAAATATACTCAATTTTTAAATGTAAACCCTGAATTTTGGGTGTAAGCACTGAATTTTTGGTGTAAGACTCGTAAATTGGGAGTTAACTTTCAAATTTCGAGTATTGAACTCCCAAATTGAGAGTTGACTTCCAAAAAATTCCAACCTCAAATGAGTAACATCCAACAGAGGGTCAACACTCAACTGAGAGTCAACACCCAAGTTAGGTCTACGGAGGTACACCTTAGTTGAGAGTCACTACTGAATGTCATTTCAAGGGTTATTTTGAATTGTATTTTGAGTGTTTTTCCGTAAGGGATATCGCAGCCTATGCATAAAAAATGCGAAATCGGCCGCTGTAGTCCGACTTTATATGAAATTCCGAACACAACTATCCAAAAACATCTTTGTTTTCGACAACGATGAATAAGGGCAAAACGTATCCCACGATTTTGTGGTAATTGGCGCTCCTAACCGTGGAAATCACGAAAATTACTCATTTCTGACCACCCGATCTCCCAAGACCTTGTTCGTAAAATTTCAAGATATATCAGTGTTTGAATTTGTGATCAGCTATTCTTGGTGAATAGTACCTAGCAGTTCTATGAATTTTGAACGTGTTAGACGGGATATGTTGTATGTCTATTAGACTGTATCAAAAAGAAACAACATCTTTTTTTTGTTCGGGCCCTTCCGAAAATAGTTAATGCTAAATATAAAGAAAATTGTCCCCTAAGCTCAGCTATATAGCTTGAACATAGAATTAGCGCATTTGAAAATACGATTTTCCATGTATTTCAAATGGCAAAATTTGTTCATCTTAGTTTTATTTTTATAGCTCTCTTTACTCAACTGATAAGAATAAAGTAGATATACGGTTTTGTAGAGAACTTTAGGATCTACAAAAATGGTCCAAGTTGCTCAATTGAACCGTTAACGAGTTACAGTGGTTTAAAAGTCATATGTATAGTTGATTACTACTGACTTTTCGACAAATTAATTAAAAATATTCTCTTCATACATTTTCCAAGAAATTTTTTTCTCTACAAAACCGTGTATTTACTTTATTCTTATGAGTTGGATAGAGAGAGTTCTAAAAATAAAACTAAGATAAAGAAATTTTACCATTTGAAATAGATGGGAAATCTCATTTTCAAATGCGCTACTTCTGTGTTCAAGCTACATAGCTCAGCTTTGGGGACAATTTTCTTTATATCAAGCACTTATTATTTTCGACAGGACCCGAACAGACAGAAGATGTCGTTTTTTTTACACAGTCTAATGTCTATGCAATTTGTTGCAATAGAGCCATTCGACGTCAGACCGAACAAAATAAATCAAAATATGACTTCGATATTACCGATTTCGCTATAATTTTTTTTCCGGTTTCTTCAGAACAAATAAATTCATCAAACGATTTTTTTTTTTTTTATTCCCTATTTTCCAAGTTACACGGGGGTGGAATTCAGCAAAAACAGCCAAAAATCGAAAACATACTCCTCTTCAAACGGTCATATCTTTGATTGTATTCATCCTAGAGACTTCAGTTAAGAACCATTTCAAAGCTATTGAATGACACTATTATTATATATTTATTTGATTCTGCGGTAACAAACAATTCCGTTTGTTATAAACAAATATATTATTAAAACGTGTTTTTCAAAGCAAGAACCACGCGATAAAATTCTGAAAAAAATCAGCGTATTCCTTGATCAATTCTCTACAAAATTGTTAGGTCAAAGGGATAGAGAACCGATGAAAACCATGTTGAAACGATTAATTTATGAGCGATGGCACGCGCTGCGACCGAAAAACCGTACCCGAGCCGGGTCTTTCAGCGGCGGCGCGCACCGTCGCTTATAAATCAATCGTTTTAACATGGTTTCCATCGGTTCTCTATCCCTTTGACCTAACAATTTTGTAGAGAATTGATCAAGGAATACGCTCATATTTTTTTCAGAATTTTCACGCGTGGTTCTTGCCTTGAAAACCACGCTTGAATGATATATTTGTTTATAACAAATAACATTGTTTGTTACCGAAGAATTAAATGAATGTATAATGATAGTGTCATTCAATAGCTTTGAAATGGTTCTTGAATGAAGTCTCTAGGATGAATACAATCAGATATGACCGTTTGAAGAGAAGAATGTTTTCGACTTTTGGCTCATTTTGCTGAATTTCACCCCCGTGTAACTTGAAAACCACGCTTGAATGATATATTTGTTTATAACAAATAACATTGTTTGTTACCGAAGAATTAAATGAATGTATAATGATAGTGTCATTCAATAGCTTTGAAATGGTTCTTGAATGAAGTCTCTAGGATGAATACAATCAGATATGACCGTTTGAAGAGAAGAATGTTTTCGACTTTTGGCTCATTTTGCTGAATTTCACCCCCGTGTAACTTGGAAAATGGGGGCCAAAAAAAAAATCGTTCGATGAATTTATTTGTTCCATAGAACCCGTAAAAAAAATTATGGTGAAATCGGTAGCATCGAGGTCCGAAAGCTGTCCAGTTTGACGTGGAATCACTCAATTTAAGGACACATAGCTAATATTTGAACAATTCAGTAAAAATGAGATGAATCTTTATCTGATCTTGAAAGATTGATATAGGTACTCCTCCAGATAAATTCTCCAGAATTATAAAACGTCGTGTCTTTTACCTAACACAACTTATAACAGTATGATTCTAGAGAACTTATTTCGAATAGCTTTAATCTGATAATTTAAGCCGACCGTGTACTTTGACCGATAAATATTTCATTTTTCCTGACTAAAATCTTGTCAGTTATAACTTATGTCATTCGTAATACGAGGTCTCTCTCTGTGCGACATCAATATTGTCAACCCGATTACTACATTGCAATACTTAATCTAATGCTGAAGCAAGAGTTCGAAAATATCTGTACTCAGAACAAGTCTATAGAAAAGGAAAGGGCAAAGTCTTCTTTGATATGTACACTAATTCAAGAGTGTAGTCAATATTCGCGTCCCCACTCCGGTTAGAGGGTATATAACACAGTGCACGCAGCACTAAATAGTCGAGAAATCGACTAACTCAGTCATCGAGCTCTCAAAATCGGAGTATCTAAGTGTGAAATAAATTGTTTCGATTTCAAAGTCGTAGGTCTACAGTCTGAAGTTCAAAATTTCTTGCACCTTGAACGTAGAAGGAGTCGAAGTCTTCCCTGTACTCAAACGAAAATCTCTGACCTTCTAATAACCGTAAGATTCTAAGTTTCTTTTCATTCCAAAATATTCCAACTCTATAATGATTAAAGTGTAAATCCCAATGTGAAATGCATTTTGTGATGGCTGTAATACAGGCAGACTCTACTGCAGGGCCCATGTAAACGATTCGATTTTGCATTGACATGCGCATTGTTTAAATTCGAATTTGTAAAATGTTTCGTGAGTTGACGCCGTGTCCATGGCCATTTCAGATCATCAAGTTAAACTAGTAATTAGGTAACACGATCGGCAGGGGCGCTAACTCATTTTCGGCTCGTTTTTTGATTATCTAATCATCCAGTAACTGAAGATCCTCCGGTGATCACCGATTCAAATATTCAAACGCCGTATACGATTTAAGGCTGCCGATTTATTTCTCTATCAACAAAAGTTGTGTTTTCTCACGTTGAGTCCGGATAACCCGAATGGCGAATGGCAAAAGTCGCAGAACTCTAATCCGAGAACTACATTGAAGAGGAAACATTTCTGTGAACAATAGACACCCAGAATAATCTGCGAGGGCTTAAACCTGCCTCAAGTTTCTACAAATAATTGTTTTGGCAAAGCCTTTCAGAGAGTACAGTTTTTGAAGAGATAAGAATAAGCAGCTGGTAATGGAACAGCGAATTGTTAGCCTTGCAGTGATATATCCACATTTCATAATATCATATCTGTAGTAGATATTCATAGTTTAATTATTGTTTTATTTTCGAAGTCAAGCGATCTAGCTTGCGAATGATCTCCGCCACATTTAGCTGAGCGTCGCATAAGCAAAACTAGTTTATCGCCCGGGTTAAGGTTAATGATCCACGATTTACGACGCCGCGGGCCGTTTTAATTTAGATAACTACCAGGGTTTTATCTTACTTTTATAAAGATTACATGGCGGCCTTTAGTCTTAGCCTTATTTCCCGACGAGATGACGCCAGTTCACGTAATCGTATGGAATTAGTAGGAACCACGTAGCTGTGAACCCACGTATACAAAAGGACGATGTTGGCCATGTGGAACAACCCAAGGGCCTATTGTAATGAAAAAATAAAAAATAAGAAGAACAACTAAGAGGAGGCAAATCGTGGATCAGCGTGAGTTAGAAGACTTGTCATTATTCCGAGCGTTATTATAGAATAACAAATGCATGTTTCAACAACAACCTATGTCGATCAATACGTTCCGAAAGAGGAGCAGCTTACCGCGCGGTCGCAAATAGTCTCAAGTCGCAGGTAAACGAACTGTTAATTACCGATTCACCGACGATGTAAGCGAAGGTTAAATTCTGACCTCGACATAAAGCGAAACAAGTCTCCTTAAGGGGACCAGTACAGCTTGGTTTAAGATATTTCAAGTACTCCAGAATGACTTTATTTGTTAACCAAAGTTTATTTTACATCAAAAAAAATGTTTCTTAAAAAAACTGTGTCGTAAGGTTTTAGTCACACCGTTGATCTAATTCATCGTCTCGACGTCTCACTTTCTTCAGACAGCGGTCCTACATCTTATGAATGCGGGGATCTGAAAAGAAAAAAACATGTGAAAACTTACAGTCAATTATCCAAAATTTCAAAAATTTGAGCCACTAATTTGCAAATAACTTGGCCAAAAAAAAAACATTCAAAAATTCCCTCATTCATATCATGAGGATTCATTTTCTGAAGAAAATGAGCCAATAAAGACCCAGATCGGACCATCGGTGCTCCCAAAACCTTACGACACAGCGCCAAAAACATAGTTATGAGATAAACGAGTTTGAAGTTTTTGCAGAAAAATTGGTATATACTCCTCCGGAGGCTCATACATCAAAAAGTTTGTTGTACCAAAGTTGAATGAAATTTTTTTTTTTTTAATTTTCAATTTTCAAAAAGAATTTTTTTTTTTATTGGAAATTTAATTTTTCCTTTTTCTTTTCTGCAAACTATTTTCTCAGAACTTTTTTTTCCCATGTATTTTTTTGTTCCATACATGCTTCTTTCTCTTACTCACTTCTTTAAAAAGCTCCAGCAGCATATGAGGGCCCTGCTGCATCCTCCGCAGACTCATTCCATTGCCCAATACAACGCATCGCTAGTATGGATCGCCTATTGATTTCATACGCGCTTCGTGTATCATCAATCATAGGGCTACTTTTGAAGGTTTTTAGCTAGACACAATTTTCACAAGAGATACCGTATGTTCCACCCAGTCCTCTCAAGCTAACTTCAGTCTCAACTATCGACCCACCACATGTCTTGCAAGATAAATGCTCCCGCAGAGCACGGAATAGTGTTTCAACGTGAAACAGCCTATAGCCAGCAGAATCGCTAGCCTCGTAGTCGCCACTGATTTTTCTATCCGAAGCTGTTGAAACATGAGTGCTCTGTCCATCAGCCGCTGTTTGCTTCTGCGGAAATGTTTTCACCCTCTTCTTTGACCGGCCAATGCATCCTTTTGTGCCAACACCAGAACTCCTCTCTCTTGTTTTCATATTGAATATATTGGATATATTTTATATATTTCCTGTCTGTTCTATCAAAAAATCTGTGAACAAAAAGCAAAAAAACTTCGACCGCACACACAGTTCGGCAGAAGCTTAGTGTAGATATTACTATTTTGATTGAATACTTACTTTTAGGTTATAGTTTTCGAAGCACCAAGTCACAACACCCGTACAACGATTACGCGCTATAGATATTAGGTAAATTTATAATTATTTAGTACTGAAAAGTACTATTTTTATTTATTTATTTCAATTCTGAAACACTGGAAATCGAGCAGACGCTCACGTAACCTCGAAAAGTATTGCACAAGTAATGGCGATCATACACCATGTGATCAATATCGAAATCAAGCACCAGCGCCACTTGCGCCAAATCGCGATAGCCAAATAACGAACTTTTGACCGTAACTTCTAAACCGTGACGATTTCGTCAAACTCGATTTTTTCACAGACGTAGAAGATCTTTAGGTAACATAAACTGCAAAAAACGAAAAACCAATTTTTTCGAAAATTCAAGCTGTACTGGTCCCCTTAATATGATGTAAAAAAGGAATCGGTAGGCTGATTCAGCTGAGATTTTCAAACTTCGAATCTGCCGGTCGAGACAATATGGTTCATTACATGATTTACCAAAAGTGGAGGCGAACTAAAAGCCTTGCAACGAAACTAGATAGACCAAGTTCACAGCTGCAATACACACATGTTGGAACATTGTTGAGCACTTGAACTTTCATGGTGTAGATTTCAGAGCACTCACGCTGAAGGTGACATTTGACGAGTACCATAGCCCAGGTAGAAATTGTGAATTGGCCCAGGCAAGGCACTGTCCAGTTTGCCTAGTTTATTTCTAAGCGCTGGGTGGGAAAACTGTACAGGGCCCCGCCCGATTTGAAATGGTCGGAACAGCTAGCGCCTAGATTGGAAATCTGGTTAGGCGATGAAGGCTTGAGTGCAGGCCCAGTGTCGGCGGCCAATACCGATCCAATATTGGTAATTAGTTGGCATGATAATTTCGGTCCAACGTATGGCTATCGACATTGGGCCAGTATAAATTCATGAATATAAATATATATTATAGTCAATGGCCCAACAAGAGCCCAATAATTGATCAGCCGATGACCCGATCATTCTATTTTTGTTCATTTTCGATATTATCCGGACGAAAAATATTTTTTTCACCAATAGTTCATTCATTTTCGAGCGGTAGAGAACGCAGTTGATATTTCCTGGATGTTAGAAATCATCTCTTCAAAGACTGAATTTTTATTTTTCTTATTTTTCAATTCATGTGGGTCACCCATCCAAGTTCTGGGGCCGGGTCGGAATTCCGAATCTTGAAAGCGCCGAAAGTGTAAAATACCGAAGTTTTATGTTACGATTGCTGAAATTATCGAATATTAAAAACCCAACATTCACAGAACAGAACCGTAGAATTCAGCATAGCAAAAAATCGGTAGGTAAAATATCCGAAAGATGACTGAACAGACTCACATAATACCGACATGAAAAGTACCGACTTTTCAACGAATCGAATTCAAATAGTCCGAAGGCTCAAAGCTGCGAACGTATAAAATACCAAAAGTTGAATATTCCGAAAACTGACAATTTTGAAATGCGCACTAAAATTTCCGAAATTCCGTCAACGAACTTCTGCAGCTTCTGAAGTATGGAATTTGGTCTCGTTGAGTCAACTACACTCTGTGCATAAATCTGGATTTTCGGAATTTCGGTCGTCCGAAACTAAAATTGTCGCAGTTTTGCGGTTCGTGAAATCAACCATTCGGTATATTTATCTGTCGTTTGCGTACTCTTTCGGTGAAATACGTTGTACATTAAATCATTATCGTATTACTTGTATTCCGCACTTAGACCATTCTACGCTTCTGCCTGTCGGCTATTTGACCGTTCGTTTTAGCACACTGTATGAAAATTTGAGTTCGGTATTTTGAAATTCGGTATTTTACACTTTCGGCGCTTTCAATATTCGGAATTCCGACCCGGCCCCCACGGATTTTATTGATAGAATATTACGATGATCGGCCGAAAGTGAAATTTTTTCAGTCCTTGAGCCAAATAAAAAAAAAGAATCCCGAATCTAAGCCGAGTACGGAGTTTCGGGGAAAAATCGGTTGTTAAAAATCTCGACTTGAGTAAAATTTCTGAATGTACAACTCTCTCAAATAATGGCAACTACATTTTAAGTTGACGGAACTTCATTTTCTATTGCAGATTAACTAACTATTTAACTTCACTCATTTGTTTGAATGGACTCAATTATTATTCGTCCTTTTGGAACTCTAGGAAAGTAATTGGATTGAAAAGATATTCGGAGTTCAGAGGTTCAAGTAAAGAATGTTTCTATGCAATCGAATAAAAGTATAATACACTATTTAATCATCAGAAATCTTCGAAGTGACCGTGAAATTTAGCTATCATGTTTTATTTTTTTTAAGTACATATTGATGTGAATCCTCACAAATCAAAGTTTACCTATTGAGTCAAAAAGTGTTGATTATTGTAACAGGCGACGATTAGATCTAGATTAAAACCGGACATCAGCCGATCCAAAGGGAGTGCCGAGTTCCAAAAGGACGAATAATAATCAAGTCCATTCAAACAAATGAGTGAAGTTAAATAGTTAGTTAATCTGCAATAGAAAATGAAGTTCCGTCAACTTAAAATGTAGTTGCCATTATTTGAGAGAGTTGTACATTCAAAAATTTTACTCAAGTCGAGATTTTTAACAACCGATTTTTCCCCGAAACTCCGTACTCGGCTTAGATTCGGGATTCTTTTTTTTTATTTGGCTCAAGGACTGAAAAAATTTCACTTTCGGCCGATCATCGTAATATTCTATCAATAAAATCCGCGTTTGCATAATTTCGAATATCAAAAATTCGAACTTGAATTGTTTTTTAGATATGATATAGTATCAGTCTGGAGTGCAAGTAAATTACAAATTAGATATTTCGTGTAGATAATTAGTGACAATTGTTGAAAGAATAACAATTCTTACTTATCACACACAAAATATCTTCTACGTAATTGGTTTATATTTCAAACCAATGCTATCTGAAAAAATATAATTTCGTACTTTCGGTCCGAATCAATATCTGTAGTTTTTCACTCCAATCTCAATTACGAGCGTTTCGAGTATTGTAAGACACTCTGTCGAATTGTCCTAATACTCGGCCAGGATTGGTTGGAGAAAGGCCCTAGCTTGGTCCTGGAAAGATTCCTGACTAGGCTCTGTCCGCGCATGCCTATATTAAACTCTGGATTGGCTAGCCTGCGCCAAGCTGGAGCCACGATAGATTCCCCTAACTTGGAACGCCTAGATTTTCCCAGCTAGGCGCTAGCTTATAACTAGCAAACTCTATGCAAATTTCTACCTGGGAGGCTACAGTCCCTATTGGAAAGTCATTTTAATTTAGATAGCAGTCTTGATGACCCGAAATTCTTTATTTATGTCATCAGAAACATAAGCTGATCGAAAGAGCACTTGGCAATGAATCACGGTCGGATTATTATGGCCGTGACCGCCGTCCTCCTCATCGTCGATCTGGCAGTCGGTTTTGCGTCAGCCGCCACCATTGCAGATAGCGGAAACGACGAGGCCGTGTGTCTTAAATATGAATGCGTGGACACAGGTGAGTGAATGCAGAGATCTTCTCCATTCAGTAAAAGACCTCAATAAGAGGACTAAAATTGAAAGTCAATCCAATGCTTTGAACGATCCTTTTCAGCGGCTAGAATATTGAGAGACATGAACTCAGAGGTGGATCCATGCGTTAATTTCTACAATTTCGCCTGTGGAGGATACCTAACATCAGCCCCGATACCCGATGGCGAAATTAGCGTCAGCCACTTTTCCACGCTCGCCAAAAATATTGATGAGAACCTGAAACTGATCGTAGAAGAACCAAGCAGTCCTGATGAGGCAGGACCCTTCAAGCTTGCCAGGACCTTGTACAGTACTTGCCTGAATACGTGTGAGTCTGGCGATGCGATGATATGTTGAGGCTTTGTATTCCAGTGCGAGCTTTATTGACAATCAGGGTAGTTCAGAAAAGTGAAAATGGAATGAAGTTTGAAGCAGGTGACTGTTTTCAGCTGCTCTCGAAGAGGTGGGCTTGGAACCACTCCGTGAAATCCTTCGACAGTTTGGCAACTGGCCTGTGATCGAAGGAGACACTTGGAGGGAGGAAGACTTCAACTGGGTGCAAAGTGTTTATAAGTCTCGAAAGCTCGGCTACTCAACAAGTAACTTTATCGCTTTCGGCGTTGGCGTCGACTGGACAAATTTCACGAGGAATATGCTTGTGGTGAGTATAATTTGATGAGATTCTCAATCTCATCAAATAAATATGTTTTTTATCCATTACAATTAGTGACGATTAGAAGTAAACAAGGGATTGAATAAATATGCAGAGAACTCGTAGCGACTAACCATCATACTTTTCGATTCATAGTTGGACCAGCCCACGTTTGGTCTGCGCCGAGATTTCTTGATCGAAGGTATAGAATATTTCGTCGTCAGTGCTTACCGTGACTACATGATCGACGTTGCGGTACTTCTTGGAGCCAACAAACAACAAGCAACCAGGGAACTCAGAGAGTCGTTGGACTTTGAATTGAACCTTGCCAATGTAAGAAGCCAATGATCACGTGGGAAAACTTGATTTTCGAAGGAAATAACTTTCAAATCGTGAAGATAATGATTCTTTTCACGATTCTAGATTTCATTGCCTGAAGAGGCACGAAGAAACTACTCTCTCCTTTACAACCCCATGACTATAACTCAGCTGCGAACACGGTATCCATTCGTGAACTGGGAGGAGTATATCAACAAGCTGTTACCACCAAGCATACGTGTTGATGCCAACGAAGTTGTCTCGGTGCGAGAGCCCAACTTCATCACTGAGCTCGAGAGACTTCTAAATAATACCCCAAAAAGAGTTCAGGCAAATTACGCCTTGTGGAGAGTCGTGGCGGAGTCCGCAAAATATTTGAACAACGATATCAGAAAGTTAGAAATGAAATTAACCTCTGCCATGACTGGCAATAGTGAAGCGGCTATTGATTCTCGATGGAAACAATGCCTGGCTATTATTTCTGAAAGCTCATTGTCACTAAGCACCAACGCTCTCTACGTCAGAAAGCACTTCAAAGGAAATGAAAGACAAAATGCAATTGAGATGGTTAATGATATCAGGAACGAATTAGTCAAAAGTTTGGAGAAGGTTGGTTCACATTGTTTTATTGGGTGTATTTTACGGAATTTTCTATACTCCAAATTTCATCATTTTCTAGGCGGACTGGATGGATGATGAAACCAAACGCAGGGCCATAGAAAAAACACGATCTATGGTCAGTCTAGTCGCTTATCCACTCGAGCTTCTTGACAACAACGAGCTCGAGAAACTTTACGCTGGTATTACACTCGGGCCGAACGACTTTCTTGGCAATTATTTAGAGTTGAAGCAATTGGACTACAAATATACATTGGAATTGCTGAGGAAACCCGTCAACAAAAGCGAGTGGGTAACCAATGACCATTCAACAGAAGTTAACGCCTTTTACGACCCCTCTGCGAATAGTATCAGTGAGTACCATTCATTCACTGGCTCTTCACGTTGATCGTTATTGAACAATTCTGTGGCTGTCAAAGCATTTGAACCTCGCTTCTGTTAATCTGAATATACGGGTCACAATATTTCGGTTGCTTTTGAACATCGTGCGCGTTTCGAGATACCTCACGAAATTATTCCCACAGATATTCCGGCTAGTGTCCTACAAGGGGCGTTTTTCAGCAGCGATCGCCCGCGTTACATGAACTACGGTGCCTTAGGCTTCTTGATTGGCCATGAAAGCACACATGCCTTTGACATGGAGGGCAGACAATTTGACAAAGAGGGAAGTTTGGTGGACTGGTGGACACCAGAAACGGAACAACAGTACTTGCAGAAGACCCAGTGCATCATCAATCAGTACAATAATTACACCGTCGAGTCTGTAGGTCTGAACGTAAGTTTCCCTAACGTTACTTTCGATTCATATTTAATAAATTTTCCTTCTCCATTGATGTTTTGCTGTACATCGAAATCAATCCATGCATCCCATTCACAGATCGACGGGGCCAACACGGTAGGAGAGAATATCGCTGATAACGGAGGTATCAAGAATGCTTATACGGCGTACAAGGAGTACGTGAAGAGAAACGGTCCTGAGCCAAGACTCCCAGGTCTCCAATATACGCCAGAGCAAATGTTCTGGATAAGCGCTGCAAACATTTGGTGCACAAGATATCGACCGGAATCGGCGATGTATGAGCTCACGGCAGACGTTCACAGTCCCGAAAGATTCCGGGTGATCGGCTCTTTCGCAAACATGCCGGAATTCTCTGCTGATTTCAACTGTTCAGCGGGCTCGCTTATGAATCCTCTTCATAAATGTCCCATGTTGTAAACTTCGAAGATGATTCCTAAAAAGACTTTTTCTATAGTATCTACCTCAACTGCGACATTCGTAATAATTATTGTTTACAATGCGTGCAGTTTTTCACATTTTTTCACTATTGTTAGGAAAGGGTATTTAATAAACTGAACACTTCACATTTATGAACATAGGGTGGGGGTCGATATTTGGAAAGATCAGAATTCAGAACCGCCAAAAATTCGAATATTAAAAATTTGAATACAAAAATAACGAGAGACAAATTAATTCGAAATTCTTATTTTCGAAAGATCATTTCTTCGAATGACTTATTCAGCAGGCGGTCACCTGTCAGAACGCTGGTTTATTCGAAAATGTATTTTCTGATAATTTTTACTCTGAATAAGTATAATGTAGAAAATATAAATGTATAAAGTCAATATTTCTAAATTTTTAATCTTTAGAGACCAGAAGTTCGAAAGACCAAAATCTCGAAAGATTTAAATTTCGAAAAATAATATTTCGAACGTATTTTCTCTGCGTAGATGAATTTGAATCCAAATTTTTATTGTTTATTGAAACATCATCCAGAAAACCGTATGAAAGATTCGAGATTCTGACCTTTCGAATTTTCGGTCTGTCGCTAAAATATATTCGAATACATGAAGATTCGAAGTCTCGACAATTCGAAGTCTCGACAATTCGAAATATTGAACTATTCGAATTATCAGACGTTTCGTTATCTTTTCAATAAGATATTTCGTCTTTCGCAATTCTGACCGTTCCAATTTTTTATTTTAGTACAAATATCTTTCTACATTCCGATATACGTAATTTTTTAGTGACTACTTGATAGGCCTTCTCTAAACTGGCCTTTTTGAATTTCGTACCATCGCTATTTTAAAATTCGAAATATTGGTCTTTCGAAATTTTGACCCCCACCCATGAACATAAGTGAATAATATTTAATGATGAGAGCTACACGATGACTACGAACATTGACGCGTTCACCGTGACGGGTATATCCAGACTGACTCCGCTTTAGATCGAAAGGACAAAAGAGACACGAGACATATATTTACATGTTGCTCAAGTATCATCGAAAAGCCAAATACTATCTTAACTATATACCCATATATATGTGTATAACTACTAAAGCGAGAATATTTCGTATCTTTAACAACTATTTTAATGAAGTTTTTGGAGATTTGAGAAATGGTTACAACATTAACTCTTGGTAATTGGATGATTTTCCGTACCTCGCATCCTACTTCACTTCGTAGCCTAACTAACAAATGACCGGGTATAGAAATATGCCTAAAAGTGGGGGTAGAAATTTCGAAAGTCCAAAACGTAAACTGACCTGAATCTCGAATTTTGAAATGAGGAAATACCAAACTGAGTCGAACAAGTGTTTCGTCGTAAGGTTATTCATCCGACAGGTCGCTAATTCGACAATGTGTTTTGAGATCATTCGTACTTCGAATGAGCAGAATATAGGTTATAATGACATGAAAAGTTTATATTTCCAAAACTAAGAATCGAAAATGGCTAATATTTCGAACAGCTAATAAACAAAACATAAATATAGCGAGAACCAAAATTCAGAAGGAGCAGAACTCATAAACGCAAAATGTAGAAAGGTCAAAATCTCGAATGATAGAATTTTTACGAGTTCCTAAGTATTAGCCTTATCCGGTAGCGTAGGCAACAGGAAATACCTGGAATAAGTGTTGCAGCACATTCGCTAGTTCGGCTCGTCTATGTTTAAGCGATTCGAGATTCTCACCATTCGAGTTCTCGACCATTCGTTTGAATGAATTCGAATTTTTGAACGGTCCTTAGATTGGCTATTCTAAAATAAAGAACCGTCCAAATTTCGTATATTTGATATTTTCACTAGTTCGATATTTCGTCCTTCGTGATCTTGTCCATTCCTCAATTGGTTTTTCGATAAAATTTGTTTGTGATATTTCCGTATTCAGAATGATCTTTTGTATACTTTATAGAGTATCGTAATATTGCCTGTTCTGAATTTTGCGTTTCGCTAATTTTGAAATTCTAGATTTCAGCCAGTTTACGTTTTGGACCTTCGAAATTTTGACCCCCACCCATTTAAAACAAGATCGGCCACAATGAACTAGAACTACTCGGACCTGGCGGTAAACCATCGATGTTCACCGACAATTCAAATTTAGTGTCACGTGGAATATTGAAATCATTTTGTTGGAATATATTATTAATATTGCTCGATATTCCGAAATAATGAAAAGAACCTGGATCCAAAATCCAGCTTTAAATTATTGTATTAGGGGTACTTAGTAATGTTCTAGGGTCTTTCGATAGTTGGGAAAATGCGTTAAGATCCTGTTCATTTCTTAAAATATTGAGAAGCTTTCGTAATTTTGAATGTGGAACATTATCCTCGACAGCCCATAATGTCAGTTTTTTTGTCAAGGGTCAAGTTTTCGTTCAAGAATATCTCTCCACCAGCATCATCGCTGTCAGTGTTATAGTTACAGCTATTGCTTGCAATCGACATCTCACTTTCATTCGAAACGTCACTGAGATTTGATACATCACTTCCTACCGAAACACTATCACTGTGATTTAGATTTGGGCTAGTTGAATTATAATTAGAGACATGATCTTTCGAAGCAAGTGAATTATTAGCAGAATTATCAAAGCAATTATCGTCGAGGTCAATGTTATCGAAATCATTATCAGAATCATGGTTTTCGTTGCCATACTTTATTGCGGAATCAAAATTAGCAGGACGTGCAGCGGCTTCTATTGAAGCCATTAACGTAGCACGAGCTTGAGCAACTAATCTGAGCCTATGTCGTTTGCTAATAATTTTAGGCATCGTGAACTAATAACTAGCAAAACAAATGTTTTACGACGCGATTGGTGAACGTATCTAGATTACCACGATCTCATCAAATCACCGGCTGCTTTCAAGTACAGACTCAGCTGACTTAACCTAACCAAACACAGAAGAATATCGGAATAGTACACAGATGAGGTGAGTTTAGTATTCTGATTATTAACAGGCCCAGCAAACACAAAAAACAATTACGTAACGGTTACATATCTGGTACATCCTAATGTCCGCAACAAACGTGTAACAAATGACATTTACATACCCGTGCCATCCCAGCGATGTGTATGTTCACTGTTACACGTTTGTTGCGGACATTAGGACGTACCAGATATGTAACCGTTAGGTAATTGTTTTTTGTGTTTGCTGGGGGGTTGCGATAAAATGATTAGGATTGGACTTAATATAAAATAATATCATACAATCTTCGTGGCCGGTCTTATATATATTCACCTCAATATATATAATAATATATTCACCTCAAGCCCATGGGTGAATATTCTTTTGGACATGTACATAGAATATCTTTTACACATTCGGGATATTTTTGTAACATTGTGTACTTTTTTCGAATATACAGTGAATATCAAATGCTGTGTGGGCAGTTATAACTTATGTCACTCGTAATACGAGGTCTCTCTTTGTGTGACATCAATATTGTCGAACGCTGTCAACCCGATTACTAGATTGCAATACTTAATCCAATGCTGAAGCGAGAGTTCGAGAATGTCTGTACTCAGAACAAGTCTGTGGAAACGGGAAGGGCAAAGTCGTCTTTGATATGTACACTAATTCAAAAGTGTAGTCAATATTCGCGTCCCCACTCCGATTCAAAGGTATATAACACAGTGCACGCAGCACTAAATAGTCAAGAAATCGACTGACTCAGTCATCGATCTCTCAAAATCGAAGTATCCAAGTGTGAAATAAATTGTTTCGATTTCAAAGTCGTAAGTCTATAGTCTAAAGTTCAAAATTTCTTGTACCTTGAACTTGAAAGGAGTCGGAGTCTTCTCTGTACTCGAACGAAAATCTGGGACCTTCTACCCAGACAGCACAAAAATAAAAGTAGTCTTGAAGTCATCTTATGGACGTCTAATGCGCCAATTTCTGACGTCTATATGTCTTACTTCCTCTTAAAGACGTCTTATGGACAAAAGAAGGTCTGAAAGTGGCGCATTAGACGTCCATAGGACGACTTCAAGACAACTTTTATTTTTGTGCTGTCTGGGTAATAACCGTAAGATTCTGAGTTTCTTTTCATTTGAAAATATTCCAACTCTGTAATGATTGAAGTGCAAATCCCAATGTGAAATGTATTTTGTGGTGGCTGTGATACAGACAGACTCTAGTGCAGGGCCCATGTAAACGATTCGATTTTGCATTGACATGCGCATTGTTCAAATTTGAATTTGGAAAATGTTTCGTGAGTTGACGCCGTGTCCATGGCCATTTCAGATCAGCAAATTAAACGAGTAATTAGGTAACACGATCGGCAGGGGCGCTGATTCATTTTCGGCCGTTTTTTTATTATCTAATTATCCAGTAACTGAAGAACCTCCGTTGATCACCGATCCAAATATTCAAACGCCGTATACGAATTGAGGTGGCCGATTTATTTCTCTATTAACAGAAGTTGTGTCTTCTCACGTTAAGTCCGGATAACCCGAATGGCGAATGGCAAAAGTCGCAGAACTCCAATTCAAAAACTACATTGGAAAGGAAACATTTCCGTGAACAAGAAAGACCCAGAATAATCTGCAAAGGCTTAAACCTGCCTCAGGTTTCTACAAATGATTGTTTTGGCAAAGCCTTTCAGAGAGTACAGTTTTTGGGAAGATAAGAATGAGCAGCTAGTAATGGAACAGCGAATTGTTAGCCTTGCAGTGATATATCCACATTTCATAATATCATATCTGTAGTAGATATTTATAGTTTAATTATTATTTTATTTTCGAAGTCAGGCAATCTAGCTTGCGAATGATCTCCGCCAGATTTAGCTGAGCAGTCGCATACGTAAAACTATTTTATCGCCCGGGTTAAGGTTAAGGATCCCCGATTTACGACGCCGCAGGCCGTTTTAATTTGGATAACTACTCGGGTTTCATCTTACTTTTATAACGGTTACACGGCGGCCTTTAGTCTTGGCCTTATTTCCCGACGATATGATGCGAGTTCACGTGATCGTATGGAATTAGCAGGAACCACGTAGCTATGAACCCACATATACAAAAATACGATGTTGGCCATGTGGAACAACCCGAGGGCCTATTGTGGAAGGAAAAAAAAATAAGAAGAACACCTCAGAGGAGGCAAATCGTGGATCAGCGTGAGTTAGCAGACTTGTCATTATTACGAGCGTTATTATAGAATAACAAATGCATGTTTCAACACCCTATATCGATCAATACGTTGCGAAAAAGGAGCAGCTTACCGCGCGGTCGCGAATATATCAAGTTGCAGGTGAATGAACTGTTAATTACCGATTCACCAACGATGTAAGCGAAGGTTAAACTCTAACCTCGACGTAAAGCGAGATCAGTCTCCTTGATATGCTGTAAAAAAGGAATCGTAGGCTGATTCAGCTGAGATTTTCAAACTTCGAATCTTTCGGTCGAGACAATTGTTTATTACATTATTCACCCAAAGTGAAGGCGAACTGTTCACAACTGCAATACACAAATGTTGGAACATTGTTGAGCACTTGAACTCTCATGGTGTAGATTTCAGAGCACTCACGCTGAAGTTGACATTTGACGAGTACTATAGGCTACAGTCCCTATTGCCAAAGTCATTTCAATTTGGATAGCAGTCTCGATGATCCAAAATTCCTTATTTATGTCATCAGAAACATACGCTGATCGAAAGAGCAGGTGGAAATGAATCATGGTCGGATTATTATGGCCGTGACCGGCGTCCTCCTCATCGCCGATCTAGCCGTCGGTTTTGCGTCAGCCGCCACCATTGCAGATAGCGGAAACGAAGAGGCCGTGTGTCTTAAATCTGAATGCGTGCACACAGGTAAGTTAATGCATAGATCTTCTCCATTCAGTAGAAGACCTCAATGAGAGGACTCAAATTGAAAATCAATCCGATGATTTGAACGATCCTTTTCAGCGGCTAGAATATTGAGAGACATGGACTCAGAGGTGGATCCATGCGTTAATTTCTACAATTTCGCCTGTGGAGGATACCTAACATCAGCCCCGGTACCCGATGGTCAAATTTACGTTGACCGACTCTCTAACATAGCCAGAGATATCGAGAATCAGTTGAAACTACTCATAGAAGTACCGATCGATCCAAACGAGGCAAGGCCCTTCAAGCTTGCGAAAACCTTGTACAGGACTTGTATGAATACGTGTGAGTATTGCAATGTGACAATATGCTAGGGCTTCTTTCTTCGGTCTTTGAACGTATCGACAATTCATGTATTCGAAAAAAGTCAAAATTAATTAGATGGCGTTTCAAGCGAATTACTGTTTGTAGCTGCTCTCGAAAAGGCGGGCGTGGAACCACTGCGTAAAGTCCTTCGAGAATTCGGAAATTGGCCCGTGATCGAAGGAGATAATTGGAAAGAGGACGACTTCAACTGGGTGGAAAGTGTGTACAAGTCTCGAGAACTCGGCTTCTCGTATGATAACTTTGTCGCCTTGAGCGTCGACGTTGACTGGACAAATACCACAAATCATATGCTTTCTGTGAGTATTGGTTTGATGAGACTCTCTATCTCATAAAATATAGATGCGAAGACTTGATTTGACAAACCAGAACATCTTCTCATTCACAGTTGGATCAACCGTCGTTCGGCCTGCTTCATACATATCTGATCGAGGGTATAGAATATCCCGTCGTCAAAGCTTACTTCGACTACATGGTTGACATTGCGGTGCTTCTTGGAGCCAGCAAGAAACGAGCGACCAGGGAACTCATGGAGTCGCTTAAATTCGAGATTAATTTAGCCAATGTGATTAAACGATTACAGCTTAAAAGAAGTTATCTTTCGAAGTATGATAGCTCTCTGAAAAGAGGGATAAAGACATTCACCATCATTCCAGAGTGCACTACCTGAAGAAAAACGGAAAAACTATACTCTTCTCAACAATCCCATGACTATAGAACATATGAACAAGAAGTATCCGATCGTTAACTGGGAGGAATATATCAACAAACTGCTGCCGCCAAGCATACATGTTGATGCTAATGAGATTGTTACAGTCAGAGAGCCCAACTTCATGCTTGATCTTGAAAAACTTCTCAACAATACCCCAAAAAGAACTCAGGCAAATTACGTAGTATGGCGAGTCACGGCAGAGTCTGTTAAATATTTAACTGAAAATCTGAGAAAACGAGAATCGAAATACGCCGCCGAATTAGGTGGCAATGTTAAAACAACCAGCGATCCCCGATGGAAAGAGTGCCTAACTATCATTACGGAAGGTTCTTTATCATCCAGCATCAACGCTCTTTACGCCAGGAATAACTTCAAAGAAAACGCAAGACAAAATGCAGTCGAAATGGTTGCTGACATTAAAACCGAAATAATCAAGACTTTACAAAAGGTTGGCTCAATGTTTCACGTATCGCTTTGGTATATTTCCCCATCCCTTCGAGAATTGTCGAAACTCTGAAAGTTGTTGTTTTTTAGGCTGACTGGATGGACGAAGAGACCAGGAAGAACGCAATAGAGAAGGCCGAATCGATGATTAGTTT
This sequence comes from Tenthredo livida, assembly GCA_963992785.1. Classification (NCBI taxonomy): domain Eukaryota; kingdom Metazoa; phylum Arthropoda; class Insecta; order Hymenoptera; family Tenthredinidae; genus Tenthredo; species Tenthredo livida. The sequence goes on from OZ023065.1 coordinate 42,844,899, forward strand.
TATCGGTTATCCCGTCGAACTTCTCGACGACAATGAACTCGAGAAATATTACGCTAATGTTACACTAAAGCCCAATGACTTGTTTCAAAGTATACTAGACGTGGACCGATTAATGGACGAATATTCATTTGAGTTGTTGAGGAAACCCGTCAATAGAACCGATTGGGTTACCCATGACTCTTCAACAGATGCCAACGCATCCTACGATCCCTCTGGAAACAGTATTCGTAGGTATCATCCGTTTTTTGGATGTTTTCATTTTTCACACCCTGAACTTTAATATACCAATTAGAAGTTATTCATTATGTATCTGATGCTTCACGGATTTATTTTTACAGAACTTCCAGCTGGTATTCTACAGGGAATTTTCTTCAACAACGATCGCCCGCGTTATATGAACTACGGTGCAATGGGCTTTATGATTGGCCACGAAATCACGCACGGCTTTGACAACGAGGGCCGACAATTTGACAAAGACGGGAATGTAGTGGATTGGTGGTCGCTGAAGACTGCAGAAAAGTACTTGGAGAAAGCCCAGTGCATCATCAATCAATACAACAACTATACCGTTCCATCTGTTGGTCTAAACGTAAACGTTTTTTTTGCTTGGTCAAATTTACCGCCGACTAATACTTCCCCATTGAGTTCTCGCTTTATATCGCCAAACGGTACCTTATCCATAGGTTGATGGGGAAAACACGCTGGGAGAGAACATCGCTGACAACGGTGGCCTGAAGGTGGCCTATCAGGCGTACAATGAATACGTGAAGAGAAATGGTCCGGAGCCCAATCTGCCGGGACTTAAATATACGCCGAAGCAATTGTTTTGGATCAGTGCTGCAAGCATTTGGTGCGCAAGATATGGGCCGAAATCAGATCGTTATGAACTTACGACGGACGTTCACAGCCCCGAAAGATTCCGGGTAATCGGCTCTCTTTCAAACATACTAGAATTCGCTGATGACTTCAACTGCCCAGTGGGCTCCCATATGAATCCGCCAAATAAATGTTCCGTGTTGTAAACTACAATGACTAGACCTGATAAGAGTACTGGTGTCTTATTTGTCTAGATACTGGCTCAAAACACAAATTTGTACAAATTAATATATTATCAACAATGCCTGAAATTTTTTACCTGCACTTCTCTCTATTTCAAAAAAGTTTGTGCGGCTAGATAAAATAAAAAACTATTTTCATATTTAAGTCAGTTCTAAGTCAACATTTATGAACAAAATATAACAATTGACCCACCGTAGTAGAATGACTACTAAACACGCCTGCAAACTCAAACTGCTATGAGATATCCGGTACTCGCCTTATTTGGCATTTTGAACTTCTCGTCATCATCAATTTGGAAAAGGTCCTGAACTAACTAGGAGAATATCACACCTCCGGTTCATCGATCTTGACCAAACTTATAGGGGTGTTTCCTTGAGCCAAAATATCAAGTACCTGCTGAATAACTCTCTGGAATAGGCCCTTACTCTATCAATTTACTTGCGCTACAAATTACCTCGCTACTACCACATACATTCCATCTATGGAAAGCCGCGCGCCATGCCATTGGCCGAGCCCCGTACGACGCGGTAATAGCGAGGCGCGCGGCGCAGCAACCTGACGCAGCGCCGGACAAACAATTGCAAAAAAAATACTTAGAAAAATCGCGCCATGAATTTAAAAAAATCCCCATCTTCAGAATTGAATAAGGAATGCGATCATATTATTTTTAGAATTCAAAAAATGGACCAAGTTTGCGAAAAAAGTTGATTACCATTTTGATTGCTCATGAAAATAACAAAATTATATTTTTTGAAGAGTTAAAAATTTTTATCGGAAAGTGTCTTTCATAGCCTTTAAAACGCGTTTTTGAACAACTCTCTACGGTGAAGGGGACCCGTGATATTAATTGTCAAAGCCGCCCGCGCGCTACTTTTACAGTAAAATGCGATAATTCATAACTAGCGTAAAAAAAATCTTTATGACCAAAGAAAAAATACGGGTCCACTTTTTTGACGTAGGTTTCACGTAAAAGAAGTTTGAGTCGATTCAAAAAATACGAGGTCATTTCTCGGCCGATTTGAGGTGGAATTGCCCATATAGTGAATATATGATGTATAAAAATATAATGATATATAATAATTGATATATAAAAATTTATAATATGTGATAAATGATATATAAATATTAGGGCGGGCCAAAAAAAACTTTTAATTTTTTTTTCTTTAGCTACCATGAAAATATCGTCCAAGATGACGAAAAAAAATTCTCTGAAAATTTGAGGTCTTAATTAATATTAAGAGGTCGCTCATCGTGGTTTTTGATTTACCATTTGAATAACACAGGAAATTTTTTTTTTTCTTATTTGGAATTTTATTGCGCTCGAACGAATTATCGGCCAATGGAATTGAATACATATACTTGTAGGGAATTCAACGATCTACAATAAAGGGCTGATATGATTTTTCGCTAAGTCCACTCGTTTGAAAGTTATTCAAGGTTAAAGTTCAACCTCAAATGTTATATGATGACTTTGACTTCCTTTTTTTTTCGACTTAGCGAAAAATCATATCAGACCTTTTTTGTAGATCGTTTAATTCCCTTGAAGTATATGTATTCAATTCCACTGGCCGATAATTCGTTCGAGCGCAATAAAATTACAAATAAAAAAAAAAAAATTTCCTATGTCATTCAAATGGGAAATCAAAAATCACGATGAGCGACCTCTTAATATTAATATTAAGAGCTCAAACTTTCAGAGAATTTTTTTTTCGTCATCTTGGACGATATTTTCATGGTAGCTAAAGAAAAAAAAAATTAAAAGTTTTTTTTGGCCCACCCTAATAAATATATAGAAATGTATAACATGGTATTCTAGAATAAATTAACTTAATGAATTTGTACTTACCTCTCCTTGAATAGTTATTAAAAAATGTATGTTTGCATATATGTAGCACATAATTTTACATATATGTCAACATATATGTTCACATATATTCACGCATACAATTATTCAGAAATATACAAAAATATATTTTTGCATATATGTAGCGTATAATTTTACATATATTCCAATATATGTGTTCACATATATTCACGCATACATTCTACCATATATGCGTAAATATATTTTAACACATATCGATACTGCCATTCTAATACGTCGTATCCCACATTTGTAAAATTGTTCAGGAGGCCATGAAAACGCTTCACTATTACCATTGGAAAGATAGGACTTGACGGATTGGAATATTTATTTAAAAATAGTAAATCAACGATTTAACTGCTAAAACTTAAATATAAGCTGCACAACGTTATTATCATTCAATTTTTTTTAAGAAGTCAATTTCTGAAATTTTGTGGGATACGAGGTATTAGAATGGCAGTATCGATATATCGGAATATATTTTTGACATATACGATTTGGCGAAATTTCATATGTTTTGATTATAAACTTTTTATATGTCACGTATATTTTACATATATTTTCAAGTACATTTTAAATATATTTGAAAATATACGTCTCATACATATTTTTTCGGTGTGGGAAGTCTTTTGATATCCGTTAACTTTGTATCCTACGTACCCAATGACTGATCGCCCGCTAACTCTTGAGGAGAAATATCGCCGGCGTCGTTGTCCACACTGACCTCAGGCAACAGACCGCGAAGAGTGATCGAGAACCAAGCACAGATTGATGAAATGAGAGCTAGCAACAGCGTCGGCTAGGCTTGGCAGCGTACGGAGTGGCTTCGTTGCAGAAGTTGATAAGTGCGTCGTCAATCTCAGCGGATATTTTCTACTCGTCTAACAAGCATTCAACGTTCATGTTTCGCATCTTGCGGAGGAGCTCCGTCACAGGTGTTTGTACTGCGTTGGTAGCGTACAGTGGAGCTTTGTTGTCAGAGTTCGCAGTGCGTCGGCGAGCATTTTCTATTAAATTGTTGTGCGGCAAGGCTTCACCAGAGTCCAGGGAAGGACTGCATATCGTCGACGTGCTACGAACCCTTGCAACAGAGCTCCTCCTACGCTGCCTCATCGCACCACAAACATCTGCAACGAAGCTTCTCCGCCTGCTACGAGACATGAACGTTGAATGCTCGTTACAGTAAGAAATGTTCGATGGATATCGTCGACGTTCCACGAACCCTTGCAACGAAGCTCCTCGCACGCTACCTCATCGCACTACAAACTTCTGCGACAAAGCCCTTCCGCACACTATGAAGCCTCGCTGAGCTACATCTCAGCACTCGGGTCTGCGATAGAAGTAGTCATTGAAAGACGAAAATGGTTTGAGTAAAATTGTACTACGTTCGATAGTGGCTCATCGGTAGCCTCTCTTCGATCCCCAAGCATTCGATCTCCGCTAAGTTTGTGTGTACACCATAATTCAACAGCAATGAATCCCTCGATTAACCAATAATCGTTGATAAATTTCATTTTTCTGTTTCAGACCTAAAATCGAGTTCGGAAAATAAATGAATAAATAAATCAATAAATAAACCAATTTCTGACCGTGTTGTCTTCAATGATTTACCCTCCACTTACCTGTTCCACTTCGTCTCAAATATCGATCCTAAACACTGATAATCAATACTTAAATTCAAATAATTGATATTTGATTTTAAATTGGTTGACAAATTTTGAAAATGAAAGTTCACATCAGGCGATTTCATTTTATTCGCGTTCATTCTTTTCCGTGTTCAGTGCGATGATTGCTTTTTAGGTTAAGTATCAAGGATGGGCTATACGGATTCGGCCTAGCGCGGGAGATTCGGTAGAAGCACCACTGGTCGCTTAGCCCCGCCCGCCGAGCCTCACGCACGCGGTGCGCACCTGTGTTAGTTTTGGCGTAGGAAGGGGCTGTCTACTCTCACCGAATCTTCTCGGTGTATGGGTAGTTCTACAAAAATAGGAATTTTCGCGGCTCCGTCTTTTCTGAACTTTTCCGTAAAAAAAACCTCGATTCTTTAATGCATAAAAAGGTAAATCACAAGTGTAATGATACGGGCACACAGTAAAAACCGGTTAAAGAAATGAATTTATACCCAAAAATCGACTTGTACTTGAGAAATTCTCAGTACCCTGGGCCGTCCGAAATACGAAATTCCAACTGCAATATATTTTTATGCAACGCAAGCATGTTTTACGCGTTTTTCATGCTCGATTTCGGTACACAAAGTTGGCGTTTTAGCGACAGTTGAGCGAGTCTGCGAATGCGCATGCGGACAGTTCACTTTTGGCTACTTTTGAGTCCTAGGAGTTAAAAGTGGTCTCTAACGTACGCGCCTAGCCTTCAAATCGCGTTGTTATGCGTTGCTATGCGTGTATGTCCGTCGTTTTTGTGTACCGGATCGAGCATGAACTTGTAAAACATACTTTTGTTGTATAAAATATCGTGTGTACCAAGGAGGCGAAGGTCTTTTGCGCCGAGCGTATTTGCAATACTCGTCTTCGACTCGTCTACGACTCGTATTGCAAATATACGCTCGGCGTTACAAGACTTTCTTTGCCTCCTTGGTATACAATATACTATTACAAATCGTCGATTGAATTGAATATCAATCCCACGTGACATATATGATCTATATTAGTTACTCATATCGATACTAGTATTATTAATCATGTTAAATTATTTTTTATTAATTATTCAATTCGCCGAATTTTGTCCCTACTATCGGGCCGTAAAGTCGGGGCACCTGGTTTTGACACACTATATCCAAGTGAAAAAAAATCGCAGAGTCTTCGGATATAAGTCATTTTCGAGCTTGTCCTATTCCCCGTTAGATCAGCCATAGACAATTGTTGTACGAGAATCAGGAGGGGAGTTATCGTTCAATGTATGTAAAAAAAAACCTAGTTTTTACACATTGTTTTTCGTAGCTTAACTTTAACTCAACGCCATTCTTCCAAAGTGGCCGGAAAAAATATTTAAAAAATCATGCACAATCTTTGAAGCCTCCTGAATGCAACGCTCTTTGAATTCTAGAAAAATTTCTGAAATTATGGTTACGGCTGTGGAAAATAGCCCAAGTGGTGATCTCGGAGACAGGTAACAACAGAAGGTTCATCGATGGCTGAAAATATAGAGATAAATTATGGCAAGCAATTGCCATTGCGATTCAATATGTTTGATGTGTTGTTCAACATTTATTGCAAAGTATTCATATCCGGTGCGCGGCGCCCATGGCTGCAGGAGCGATAACTTTGCAATAACTGTTTAACAACACATCGAACATATTAAATCGCAATGGCAATTGCTTGTCATAATTTTTCTCTAAATTTTCAGCCATCGATGAACCTTCTGTCGTTACCCGTCTCCGAGATCACCACTTGGGCTATTTTCCACTGCCGTGACCATAATTTTAAAAATTTCTCTAGATTTGAAAGAGCGTTGCATTCAGGAGGCTTCAAAGATTGCGCATGATTTTTTAAATATTTTTTGCGGCCATTTTAGAAGAATGGCGATGAGTTGAAGTTAAGCTACGAAAAACAATGTGTAAAAACTACGTCTTTTTACATACATTGAACGATAACTCCCCTTCTGATTGTTATACAACAATGGTCTATGGTTGATCTAATGGGGAATAGGACAAGCTTGAAAATGATTCATATCCGGATACTGTCCGATTTTGTTTCACTCAAATATAGTGTGTCGAACCCAAGTGCCCCGACTTCACGGCCCGATAGTAGTTTCAGTCATCAGTCTCCTCACATTGCTATTATTTGTGCTACTGTGTTATTATATTTAGTTAGCGGAATGACCGCTAGGGCAAAATTCACTTTTGAACGAAATAAATGTGTATCTCTAAGTTCGTTGCATCTAATATATTCTTACATTCCGGCTCGCGCCGTTCATTAGTGCGTGCACGTGTTGGATCAGTCAATTCCTTAGGACCCTGGTAAGTATTATCATTGAAAATTACTACTTCAATATCTTGTGTTGAATGTAAAAACATATAAGAGTTTAATATTTAAGTTTCTTACAAAGATTCGGATCTAATTGGATAGTCTAACGGTATTTTTGATAAGAATAACCTGAAAATTCTCAGGTCCCCGTTCTCAGTCTCCTGGAAATATTATTGACAGGGGACTGAGAACCAACCAGGGGCCTGATAAATGTGGATCACTCGGATACACTTTTGTATCTTGAAGTCTTTTTGTACTCTTATTTGGCAGATATCACGTAACTTTTATTCATCCATCGAAATAATTGGTTTTTTCAGATCAAAATGAAGCCAAAGAACAAATTGAGCAGGGAGGAGATACTGCAAAAGAACTCTCTAAATCCGAATCAGCGAAATGTCGCTGATTGTCAGCGAATAGTCGCTGATTGAAATAGCAATAAGTATGCCACTGAGAATCAGCGACTAATCGCTGTTTGAATCAATGAAAAATTACTTCACTGATTCAACCAGTGAAAGTTCCAACATTTGAATCAGTGAAACAATATTCCAGATCTCGCATGGAATGATTTTCACGAGCGTCGTCTTCGTAAGGCTCGTTCATGACGTCTTCGGGGCAGATTATAGTAATTGTATCTTGAAAAAAAATACGACTATTTAAGTAATGATGTCACAAGACCCTAGGTCATATGGAAGAAGTCGGCTTCCCTAATTGATGGAGGTTATGTTTGCGTCAAAGATTTCGAAAACTGGTGTGTGTATAAATCGTATATCAAGTAAATCGTACTGGAATCTGTATAAAAAATTTCATTACCTAGCTTGTGCTATTCTAATTTTGTAATAGAAAGTTCTCACTGACGCGACGAAAGAAGACCGAAGGACAAGGAACAAACAAATGTCACTGTCTCGAAATTGAAACAGATTCAAATCTACGAGACTCGCTGATTCAAACAGCGAAGTTCGCTGATTTCCAGTGAAAATATCGTTCACTGATTAAAATAGCGGAATTTCCGCTGATTCAGATTTAGAGAGATAGATAGATAGATAATTTATTTATTGAGCGCTCTGGGACAGGTCCCCTCAAGCGCTGACTAGTCAGGTACATATAGGCTTTGATTTTGTATATATGATAGTGATACATTTAATCTAGGTATCATAATCGTGCTGGTATTCTGTATAATAGAGAAGAGAGATGCTGAGAGAGCTCGCTATCAAAAAATAAAAAATGATCCTACTAAATGAGCTGAACAAAAGGGAAAGGAGAGACTTAAATATTTGAAACAGAAAGAAAAGGGAACCAGGAAACTCATTTCAGAAATGACACCTCGAGAACAGAGAAAAATACGTAAGAATTGGAGAGCCTATTCAGTCACACATTATACGAAAAAAATTTCAACACGAAAAGCAATGAATGATTTCATAAGGGCAAATACGCCATCAATTTCGGGCGATGAAATTATGAATGATAGACCATTGCAAGAAATATAACAGAATGAAACACCTAGAAGAATCGAGGCGGCAAGGCGATCTTTAAGGCAACGACGAAAGCGGAATTTGGAAATTAGGAAAAAAGATGATACGATAGCGAAACTCAAAGCAGAAGTGCATGAATATAAGAAGAGGATTCGTCGCCTAAAGAAGTCAGAATCACTTTCACCCACTTCCAAAATGGTAAAACTAGCTGGAAATTCGGAAACACGTGCAGAAGTAGCAAAGAAAGCTGTATTTGGTGCGCTAATAGAAAAACAAATTACTGAAAACTACGCAAAGTTAAAGAGCCACGCAGACAAACAAACTGCATGAAAGCTACTGTTGGGACAGATTGTAAAACAAAATAAGCTCTGGAAAAATAAGAATAGAATTATTACATATAAGAAGGTTTGGCAATCGGCAGGAACCAGAAAGCAAATTAAAAAATTTAGGAATCCTCTGAGGAAAATAATGCAAACTTTTCTAGACGACGACAAACACAGTAGATTATGTGCAGGCAAAAAAGAATTTGTTACTAAGAAGAAACTAAAAAAACAAAAACGTTATCGCCTGGATACGCTCCGTAACTTACACAGAGAATATTTAAAATCTGGTAATGTCATTATAAGTTACTCTATGTTTGCTAGACTCACTCCTTTTTGGATTGTTGCTCCGAAAGTCGAAGATCGAGACACATGCATGTGTACTCTTCATAGTAATATTCAATTGATTGTGACTGCTTTGAATAATGCGAAAATATTGAAATGTTCGAATTATCAGAACCTGTTACTCTCCTTGTGCTGTGACCGATATAATGAAAAATGTCTAACGAGATCTTGTGAAGTTTGCTGCAAGAAAACTGTGCCATATGGGGAATTTAATGATGCAAAACTAATCATTTACAAACAATGGGTTTCCTCTAAAGAAAGTATATTCGATCCAAAAACAAAAAAGCAACGTTTTGTGGTTAAACAAAGTAAGCGGCCTTTCCAAATATCGCCACGTGATCTCATTTCAAAATTGGAAAATGATTTGGTCGAATTTTTTAATCACGAGTTGAATATTGTCCATCAATATAATACAATAAAGACATGAAAAGAATCTCTCACAGAAAAAGATGCAATCATCCATATGGATTTTTCGGAGAATTACTGTACGAAATATAACGAGGAAGTACAGTCCTTTCACTTTGGAGGTTCTCGGACCCAAATTTCCCTTCATACGGTAGTTGTCTATGATAAAAACTCTGTGAAGTCTTACTGCACCATATCATCTAATCTTTCACACAACGTATCTGCGATTTGGGCTCACTTAAAATCTGTTTTGGCCGAAACACCGTCGACGGTAGAAAACGTCCACTTCTTAAGTGACGGATCCGTTACCCAATATCGTAATAAGCAGATGTTCTATATTCTAGCTTGCAAAATGCCATTACTATACCCTGAAATTTCACATCGGTCATGGAATTATCACGAAGCTGGGCCCGGCAAAGGGGCTCCAGATGGAATAGGCGCTGTATGTAAAAGAACAGCTGACAGTGTTGTTGCTACCGGCGGTGATATCACAAGTTTGACAGAATTTGGCGACATAATCCTGGAAAGATGTCCCAACATAACAATCTTTTCTGTGACAGATTCAGACATTGAACAAATGAATAAATTGATTTGGACTGATCAACCGAATCTAATTCCTTTTAATGGGACCCTCAAAGTTCACCAAGTAACAGGAAATACGTATGCACCACAAAAACTTCTGATGAAATCTCTGAGCTGCTTTTGTCAAGTGGATGAATGCAGACACTATAAATTGGGCCTTGTAGAGTATCCAGCTACACGAAGGCCGAGTATGGCTAATGTATACAGTGATTCCGAATCAGAAACTGAAAATACTTGCAGCTCACCTGCACACAGTATTTGGGAGCCAATTCGTGGAGAGAAAATATTGGCGACGTCCATCACTGAACAACCAGTGAAACAGCAAGACCATTCAAATGTTGATGATCAAACATTGAATTTAGAGACTGAAGTTGAACCGGTCGCTGGACCTTCAGGGGTGCAAAATAAAAATAACCCACCTGCACAATCTCCAACAGAAACTCCGTCCCAACCTGAGTATTTTCGAAAGCGTACTAGAAAAGCTTCAATACAGGCTGATACTCACTGCAATGTATCTTCAGATGAAGAAATAAATGATAGGAAAGTTGGAAGAGAAAACTCAGAAAGCGAACAGAATAAACGGAATTATAAAATTAAGGTGAAAAAGACGGAAAATAAAAAAATAGTTAAACATATTGTAAAAAAGAAGAATATTGTGAAAAATAGCAAAAATACAAAGGACAGACTGGAAGAATATTTTTGCATAGTTTGTGGTTCTCCATATAGTGAGGACACTTCTGGTGTTGATTGGATTCAATGCACATCGTGCAGGCAATGGGCACAAGCTGATTGCATAAACGGCGATACTACGTTTATCATTTGCCAAAACTGTTCTTTTGATAACGATTGCGAATAAAGGCATGTAGAATTCATCGTATTACAGGAAAAAATGTCTGATCTCGAAAATTTAATGTTTAAGCTACCAACTTGTGATACTAATAATATAATGAATGTAGGTGCAATGAATCTTTACCTATAGTAAGCACGGATAAGAGTACTATATAATTAGAATACTGTTAAGTTGAACAAAATACTTTATTTTATGTTTCGCAGAAAGAGAATACTTGTTTTGTTAGTTCTATCAAAACTAAAAATATTTTAAGACCATGTTTGATTTGAATATTATTCAGTATTTGAGAAAAAAAAAATGTTATTTTATGTTTCGTAAGAAGAAAATACTTGTTTTGTTAGTTTTATTTCAAGTAAAATGTTAAAACCAGGCTTGATTTGAATATTTTTTAGTTTAAGACATTTAATAAACAATAATTCATACAAATTTGTGGATTTTCTATAAAGTTTCAGTCCCCTGGAAACCTTCTCAGTCCCCTGTCTAGATTTTTATGAAAAATGTCTATAAAATCATTAATATACAAATTGTTGACTGGCCGCCTCTGTACCGACAATAAAGCATCCTGAGTCATGTCATAGGCTAGTTGTAATTAATAAAACTACTCGAAAAGTATATGGACAAAAGCACCATCAAATAATTCCTATTTTTGTAGAACTACCCATATATATCAGTGGTGAAAATTAAGTTTCCTCTTCTCCGGCCGGAAAGCGTCAACTTTCGGGCCGCTGCGCTAAACGAAGTTGCCGCTTTCCGGCTCCGTCGAACAGAAAAATAGTATACACTCCTTGGCCAGTAAAAAAGAAAGCTTCTTACTTTACTGGCCTAGGTACGTAATATACTATTTTTGGAATAGGCATTGAAAAGTCACTCTTCGACGCCTGTTTTCAATCCGTAAAGTAGCACCTCTAAAGTCTTTATACGGCAGTCTGCATGCGCATTTGGAAAAGCGCGACAGATCGCGCCGATAGAATCGATAGAAATCCATAAAACAAGGAATAAGCTTCGACTGATGTTACAAAAAGATATACAGGGCGATTCACACCTCGCAGAAACTAATTACATGCAGATTCCTTATTGAAATCTGAAAATCAAGTTTCTTATCAAAAACTTCGAGGACCCGCAGTTGTGTATTGAATCTTATTATGGAAGAAGAAAATTAGTAAAATCGAGGTATCAAACAAAAGATGTCGGTTTGCTTGAGCAGCCCCGCGGAGATATAAAAATAAAATATTTAATTACATACGAAATAATTGAACATTAGATATTACTCACAGGGGGTAACAAATAAAGTTTCAGTAGGTTACTCTGTAAAAATGACAGAAATTTCCAATCGATTTTACATAACTATTGATGTGTAAAATGGTACGTGACGTAGAGAGGCAAATTTTTGCCTCGTCAATCACAATCGACTCCTTCTCTGAAGAGAGCGACCGTTTCCTAAGAATTAAATAAACTAGACGAGAAGTCAACGAAAAGCTGAAATTCACAAGGATTCCGTAATTATTAAACAAATTCTGTGTCCCGTTCTTATTTCTTATCGTACGCGCCGTCTCGGATTTGACATCGAGGGAGATCATCCCTCAATCCAGTCATTGCACTTAGACTAGGTCACCTGGAAGCCTCAGAGTCCTTAGTCGGAAAAAATCATCGTATCCAGAGATGAAAAAGAATCTCTATCGCATGGGGTAGCCGCCGCTTCCCCCTGCTTGTCCCGTACCGGTCTGGTCCACCGGTCCAAATGCAGATTATACTCCCGCCTTCCAGGACATCGAGAACATTCAATCTATCAAACCTCTGGCAAAAGCTCTGAGTGCAAAGAGACCCTTCCAGGCCCGCCGAAGATTTCGGAATAAAGAATCCGCTCACTAATATTATGCGTGGAACCCTAGAGCGGTCCTCATTTTGGTCATTCTCGATTTGAGATTTCTTCGCCCCCTAGAAGGGTTCCAAATAAGTGAAAGAAATATCCTCAAAATTTGAACTTTTTATCTCAATTTTAACATGTGCCGTAAAGCCTCTGAAGTTTTACGTGTGATTAACATGTATTTTTTTTTCAGAATTTCAGCGCACCGTCAATAAGTGCGAAAAAATCTAATTTTTGTAAGAATCTTTCCAGAAAACCCGATATAATTTTATCAGATTTAGAGAAATTCAAAATACGGATGACGGATCCAAAATAGAGGCTGTAAAATAAAAAATGTTTAAATCCAATTGATTTAAGTTTATTGAAACTAACTAATGTTTGGTTTGTGATTTCGTTTGTGTTTGTGTTTTGTGCAATTAGAGTAAGTTTCCGACTTCTCACGATTTCCCGTTCGATTTTTTACTGATTATATTGAATATACTGCATAGTCCCAGCAAACCAAAATATGTATCAAATACGTATATATTATGTAACGAATGTTACACGTTATGTATCAAACTCATAAGAAAGTATGTTACTGGTACAGCACGATGTCAGCAACATTGGATGTATCATCAATGTATTAGATATGTGCTGGTGATACATATCAGCGACGGCTCACCGATATATCATAGACATATCAAAGATATGTCAAAGACATGTTGAAAGATGTATCAGATACATATTGGAGATGCATCTGATACAATTAACTATCACACTGGAAAAGCTAAATAAAAAGCCGTTATTATTACTAATTTCCATCATCTATGGTGTATATATGACATAGTAACAATTTATAATCAACCACAGATAGATTAAAACGCATTTTTAGTTCATTCAAGACGACATCATTATTTTGACCTAACCCGGGCTCGAACCATGATCGCTCGGACTCGCTTGGATTAGTAGTCGCACGCTCTCGCCACTACACCACAGTATCGTGTAGTGAATACTGCCAGATTTCTCTATATTTTCGATCTCGCTATCTAACAGCTCTGAAGCGTTTATGCCTCGATTGATGCGCACTACCATGTTAGTCACTTACATACGTTTCAGAAATTATCGCCAGCAGATACGGATATCCTATTTTGCGATGTTTTAATTGCAGAACTAAAGATATTGCACGTATCATAGATGTTATTATGTTATGTGACTCTGTTCCCTGGTGTTGCCATCTCTGTTACGTATCATCCATGGGTCCGATGTTATATATACGACACATGTCATATTTGCAGGAATATTATGTCCCATGTATGTAACTATGTTATATTTCCGGATCCCTGAAGATGCTTTCAATTTTATGTATCACTTGTGGGTCTCATGTAATGTACATGATACATCACGGAATTGAAGTTATGTTATTTCTCCTCTACGTAACTTTGTTATATTACATTGTTACTTCGTGATACTCTCAATATTACGTATCATTCATGCGTCTTATGTTATGTAAACAATATGTTACATTCTAAAGATATGTCGCATATCAGAGACATAACTATGTTACATTACTCCGATCTCTAGATGTGCTCTTACAGTTATGTATCAGTTATGTACTGGTTTGCTGGGGTGACGCCATCATCTTAACTTGTGTGGTCAACGGGTGTCCGTGTCTAATGCCCGAATTCATTAACGTCCGTAATATTTAACGGCCTGTTAAATTGTTTTGTTTCTATTGTTGCTATCGTATGAAATTTTTAACTAGTGTAATAGCTATTACGTAGTGGTAACATGAGATTATTGACACGGTTGAATTGCTGTTCCCTCGTACTCATCTACGAACGACCGTAGAGACAACCGACATTCGAATTTCGTACAAACAATGAAAATTCTCCATTTTCGCATTAAGCGAACATTATTTGGGACGTATGTGTTCGGAATTAAATTTGAATTGGCGCTGTTTTTTGTTCTTGCGTTTTCGAAGCCTGGGCTTCGATAATAATCGAAATATGTCCCTCCCCCCTTTTCTCGACAAAAAGGAGTTGGGCGACTAGGGATGGGCCTTAATCCATCTCACATAAATAAAAGTGGCTTCTTTGTGATTCAAATCCATAAACCATAAAAAATAGTTTCTCCTACATTATTCTGACCTCGCGTTTCCCTCACTCTGAGCTTACCGTTTAATATCATTTTCTCGATTGATAATTCGTTCATTTATTTGATTTCGAATATTATCGTTTGTTTTACTTCTTCCGAACGGAATACATACTTTTTTTCAGTTTCGTTCGTCACCGCGGTACCCTAAGGCCGTACCTGGCGCCCAATACTAATATTTATAGAGATTTTGATATCTCATGATTTAGTACTAAATATTAGAGCCTCGAAGAACTGAACGGTGCGATCGCTTGGTTTTGCTGGAGTAGCATGTCCAGAGTCAAAGCTCTAACCCTAACCGTCGACAGTGCACATCACAGTGAATATGTGAACCTTTGGAGTTTCATATAAAAAAAATCGCCTAACACGCAACATCCTTCTAACAAGTATTCAACTTCATCACTCGCTGTTAGTCAACAAGATTACTTTTTCACTTAGTTGATAGAAACGGATAGAAATAAAGAAACATCGTGCGTTCAACTCAATTCAACTGAACTAAGAGTAAGATTCGACTAAAACTATCTCAAATTTTGGTAATTTCAACTAACTGTGTTTCGGAAGTGGGAATGATAAAACGCTTCAAAGTTGCACCCAATAATTGGCTTACACTTCTGGATCTACTGCTCACGCGAAGATCCCCGAATATCTGGACTCAAAATAACTTTTTAGAGAGAAGAAGGGACAGAGTTGACGTCGATGTGGACCAGTTCGGAAATTTCGACAATACTCGCATCCCCACTCCGATTCATGAGTACATAACCCAGTGCGCAGCACTAAGTGGTCAGAAATCGAGCAGCTCTTCGAAACGTCGTACAATATAACTTTCGAATAACTCATCGAGCTCTCAAAATCTCAACTTTATAAATGTAAAATCAATAGCTTATCTTCCGAAGTCGAGGTTCATAGCATCATAAGTTCAAACTCTCTGCTTTTTTGATCGTAGAAGAAATTGAAGTCCTCTAATACCGAATATCGAACCTCTGTCTCATCTATTATAATTATTACCGTAAGATTCGGAGTTCCTTTATATTCTTGAATTATCAAACTCTAACGAGTGAAGTGCAATTTCTGGTGTAAAACGAATTTTGTGGTTTGTGTGGTGCCACCGCAGACTCGAGCGAGCCGAGATCACTCCACAAGCACTCCTTGCCTAAATCTGCACAATGTCAGGGTTGTGCATTGAAGCATGACAAATGATATTTTCCTTTGGCACACAGATAACGCTTGAATGGTACAACTTATGGAATGAACATGTGGCATAGTGATCGTTCCACGAGATTAACTATAATGAAAAGTTTCCAACAGTTTATTTATTCCGAATAAAACCGCACATTTATTCCATTGGCTAATGATTGAGCTTGCTTGAATTTCGCTCGACCCCTGAAGCCACACGTAATGCATCGCTGTATGATTAGCACAAGAATGAATAAACGTCTTTATTTTGCAGCGAATTGTACACAGACTTGTGAGACATTGTTCATTTCGAAGAACCTAGTCTAAAAAAACTGGTCATTACTGGCAAGAACAAACCTGCTTCTGACAGAATTATGTATTTCAGGAAAGAGTTCAAGCATGCCTTGTATCCATACACAAGGGAAAGATTCAATAACAAATAACCTATCGAAATTACGTTGAATTTAATTGACGGCGGTCATGGCCATCTCAATTGAGTGAATTAAACCTTATTTTCCGCCTGTGTGTTATCATTCAGTACCTGTCAAGCCTACGTTAATTGAGGGGATGGGCGGAATAACGGTATAACTCGGAAAACATAGTTTTTAGATAAATTAGAAAAACGTAGGAAACTAAGATAAACTCAACATATCCTGATATAATTTAACATAGCATAGATGTGATCTGGGACCTTCCTTATTTTACTGCCCTAGGTATGTAATATACTAATTTCGAGTTATACCAGTCTTCCAGATAACAAGGCTGTTTTTCACTGATCTCACATTTTATTTTCACAAAAAAATTTGACAATGAGTACAAACAGTTTAAAAGAATTATGCAAGAAACTGTTTATAGCTGGGGCATTCCATGCCAAATCGACCGGGTCCTGACCCTCGACCTCTCATATCTGATCCGCGATTTTTGTATCGATCTCCTGATCCTGAATAGCAAAGCAATTTCTTTTCAGATTTTTCAAATCAAATTTGAGCGCGTCATGAAATTTCGAAGTTTTTTTTTGTAACTCCCCGATGGCCGTGATCGAAATATATAAAAAATTTCTCAAAAATTCTATGTCGGAAATGAAAATTTCTTACCCAAAATTCATAATGTTTGGACTTTTGCTTCAATCTATTTCTTTTTAGCTGTTTTCTAAGAAAAAAATTGGAAAAAATAGAAGCGGTGATCAACACACCGTGGACTGCTGCTTGAATATTTCGAACGATAGCCAAGAATTCTTAGAAATGCTTTCAGAGTTTTTTAAACATATTTTTATCTCTGGGATATCAACGTAAAATTATGATTAGAAAACTAAAAAAACAGGTTGTAACAAGAGCCCAGACATTAGAAATTTCCATTAAAAAATTTTCAATTCTGACACAGATTCTTCGAACATTTTCCCAGATTTTTTGATCACGGCCATACAGGTGTTGAAAAAAAAACTTTGAAAATTCATGAGGCACTTACATTTATTTCGAAAAATCTGAAAAAAGATCTGATTGCTATTCAGGTCGATTTGGCATGGAATGCCCCAGCTATATCGTTTTCTTTAATTCTAGTCTACGTATTAACAGTTCACTCCCGAATTTTAACAGATGATTCTTCGAATATATTTCTTTGATAACACAGCTCGACGGCTCCTAAGGAAATCAGTTTATCTGAGCGCTGTCGTTATAAACATCGCATCTCTTATACTTTTAACATACAGATACGCTGTTTATAAAGACAGCGCTGAGATAAGCTGATTTCGTTAGGGGCCGTCGAGCTGCAAATTTCATCAAAGTTCGTAGGTTATCTATATTTTTGCCGATGATATAAATCTGTTGAAGCAGCGTCCGAAATCTTTTCGATTACCTCGGCGCTATCAAACATACGTTTCCAAACACTCCGATGTTTTCATCTCATTTTAATAGCGAGATATTTGGAATAACGGAATAACTCGAGTCATACCGTTCTTCCATAAATGCTGTTCAGTTTAACCCCCAATATTCAACCGATTTTTATCAAATAAATATATAATGTAGATCTATGGTCACTGATCATTTTTACGTTATCTCCGGAAAAACGGTATAACCCGACTTGTACCGTTATTCCGCCCATCCCCTCGATTACTAATGTAAATGCATGTGTCGTACACGAATGAAATTTGCCAATTTCCCATTCATTGGAAAGGTTGAGTTATCTCACCTTGAGTCTCGATGGTTCGAATAACAAAACAAGGGGAAACATATTAGCATACGCCATACGGTATAGGTATATATGTGGAATGATTTCCGTAAGTTTCAACCTTCGGATAGTTTCGGAGAGTAATTATTTTGGTACAGAAGTCCAGACGGCTGAGTTATTGAAGACGTTAAAATCAGCAACGTTTTCCGGACTAGCAAAACAGCAGCAAGCCATTGATACATCCAAATTATTTCTTTAGTAGATATCTATAATTTCATCAGTGTTATTATACATGTCAGGGAATTAGGTTAGCAGCTTATCCCCGACAGATATATTCGGGCAGTCGTATTTTACGTAACGGCTATAAATGTGTGGAATTAGTTACTCAGCCGGGTTAAATAACCGCGATTCGCAGCACCGCAGGGTGTTCAGCCACGGGATTCGTTCGTTTCACGTTTTTAGAACTGTATTAGGTCTCTATTGATTCGTAAATACTAGTCAAAGTATCGACTTGATTGGTTCAAGGTAATCTCGTAAAGCAGTGATAAATTAAGAAGCGAAAAGCACATGTGGAATCTGACCCAAATACCTGACCTTCAATGAAAAAAAATTTAAATTAAGAACGAGGATGACGCAAAGTCAGAGAATAGCGCGAATCGAAAGACTCATCTTTGTTTCGAACTTCATTCGAGAATCGAGATCACACGTTACGCATAACTACTCTGGACTGAGAAAACATTGCGGAAACTAAGAGGAAGTCGAAACGTGATTCTGCGTGCAACTTACGGCGTCAAATCGCTGAATGAATGATTTTTTTTTACTACGGAATGGTATAATCGTGAAACGTATCTGGATTATTGTTATTTAGTCGATGATGTGAGCGAACGTATGGCCTTGTACCGCAACGGGCAAGCGAAGACCACACGCTTCTCGTAAGTTGCGTAAAAAGCCGCTAGACTGGTTTACGTAATCCGAGATTTTCAAGGACCATAATTATAGAATGTTTGGTGCCGATGATCTCTTCAAACTTTTGTCATAACTGAAACTTCCGCATTCAAGTTGGGGAGCCAGAATTCACAGCTGAAATAAGCCTTCTACAAGAACTGCAGTCCCAAGTTATGCGTATACTTTCCATTTTTCTTGTAGTTTTTATAATAGAAAATTTGTTGTCTTTGTTCTCGAAAGTTCACGTTGGTGAGAAGCACCCCTGGCGATGAATCGCGGTCTGATCATCATCGCCGTGACCGGCGTCCTCCTCATAATCGGTCTTGCGATCGGTCTTGCGGTGGTTGCCATCTCTAACAGCAACAGGAAAGAAGAAGCCGTTTGTATTACTTCTGGATGCGTGGACACAGGTAAGTTCTTCCACAGATATGTGATGTGATATGACATTGAAGTTTAGATCGTTGGAACGCAACGAATTTAAAAAATAAAATAGAAATTAATAAATCGACTAAAAATGATCCTGCTGTGTTTAGAAAGTTAAAACGACTAGAAATAACATGAAAACAATAATCTTCTCTCGCATTACGGCACCCTTAACAGAGGGTGAAATCTCAATTTTTTTATTTTACTCAGAATAATGACATTCCCTCAAATTTCATTTCACGTAAATACTCTTTGGGATTTGAGCCAAAGCAGACTCTTGCGCACCGGTGTGCAATAGTACATTAGGCAACTAGTGCGCAAAATAGGTGAATCCCGTACGAGTCGATTTGATCACAAGAGCAATGAAAAACAACCAAATACAAGGTCGCTAAGCAGCTTGAACGTTTATTATCAACAATCAACAAATTAACTCAAGCAAAACTCCACGCTGTGATAACGCTAACTATTAATAGTATATTATGTGGCATGCCCGTAAATCAAGTGTTTTTCGGCGAGAATAATGATTTCAGAACGAGCTAAAGGCGAGCCGAAAGCGAGTTCTGAAATCATTATTCGAGTCAAAAACGGTTTACGGGTGCGCCGCATACTTTATTTTTTTCGAAATAGGCATGAAAAGTCACTTTGACGCCTGTTGAGATTCACAGACGAAGAGTGAGGCTATGGTGCGATCTGTCACGCACTTCGAGTTGCGCATCTCAACTGCCGTATAAAGACTTTATACGGCAGCTTTGGAATGCGCACTTCGAACTGCGCATCCAGACTGCCGTATAAAGACTTTATAGGGCAGTTCTGAAATCAGCCGTATAAAGTGCTACTTTGTGGATCGAAAACAGGCGTCATAGAGTGACTTTTCAATGCCTATGCCGAAAAAATAGAATTACGGTCGCAGCCTACACGACTGAATGGCGTTACCAATTCAACAATGAGGGACTGAGGCACTTTGCGCACGCAAACCCGTGCGCAAAATCGAATCTTGCGCACGCTGTCAGGAAAAAGATTTTGTACACCGCTATGCGGTGCGCAAAGGGATTTTGCACACTGGTACGCTAAAACCGACTCGCGTGCCCGCAGCGGCACACAGACGAGGACCTTCCGTTGCATGTGTGGAGAAAAATAGTGTTCGATACACGAGCCCAAGGCAGCAATCTCTTATACTTGTGTGAAGGCGCCTCACTCGCTACCTTCGGCTCGCCTTCGGACTCGCTCGGGCCTCCACACTCGTACGCGCGTTGCTGCTTTCGCGCATTTATATCGAAAAATACTATTTCATACGGTTTGATATCATAGTATGTAATTGATAGTCTGTATATTTGATTTTGTGACTTATTTATTACTGTGGTCATTCTAAAACTATCAACTGAAATATACATTAGATTTTTATGTTTCAAAATGGTAAAATTAATGGTTTTCGATTGGATAGAATTTTTAGCATTCTTTTTTTTTTACGAATCTATGATTAAAAACGAAAGAAAACCATAAATTGACTTTTGACAATATCTCAGTTAGTGTGTCCACCGGTTGTATATTTGGTTGAGGAATGAGGAATGGGGATTTTCGTGGCAGAAAAATATAAGAAAGACAAGTGTCTTTCACTTAGTTTCATTGCCAAATAATTCTTTCCGGAAGCGAAGAAATTGATTTCCTTAAACGACGAAACATTCGCTGCAATTGCTGCAGCTAGTGTTGAGAGGTTCGGAATCATTTTAGGTCTCATTTTCACAATTCTGTCTACCGTCGAATCACTGTATGAAAAAATGATGTGGACTTATTTTTTTAGACGAACGTTGCCAAGAAAACTTCAACACTTAACGCTCCAATCTAGATACCCAACACAAACGTTATGTCTCATCAACTTCTTATGCTAATTTATTTAAAAAAATGTTGTCTCTTCAACTTCTTACGATAAATTATTAACCGAATCCTGTCTTTTCAAGTCTTAACACTAGAAATTTTACAGTAACGTTTCTCTTTAACTTCTTAATTATTCTCGATTATTGCAGTTATACCTCTGCACTAGATCGTAAACACGATACTGTAAAAAAGAGAACGAATGTCATCCACGATCCACACGCTTCCACGCATCCATTCAAACTGTTGATGCAGGAAACAAACAGCACTGAGAAAAATAAGGCAGCAATTAGATTTCGCAAACGATGCGACGTTTTTTTCGAAAATCCGCGGAGTCGACTGCCGATCGGTTGTTTGTTTTCGCTCCATCTCTCTCCAACCCTAAGCGGTCTATCCATCCGAGGGTGTCTCGGCACCACTCTTGGCCAATAAAAGACCAGCGGCCAAGCGCAAGCCTCCAGTACGAACGCTGCGAGAACCGTGCAAGATACAGCAAAATAGTATAGGACCATTATTGTAGAGCAGAAAATTTGGAACAAAAAAGTCCGCGTGAGCATGTATCTAAAATTGATGGTTTAAGCGTGGAAGGCATCAGAAGTTTACCGCCGAAAATGCCACGGTTCGGTATATTCGGCGAATGCTACACTGAGAAAAAAAAGTGGTTGAATATACCTAACCCATTTGGTTGATAGATATTCAGTTGTATTGAATGAGTTTCAGTCGATTCAACTGAAAATTTATTTGCACCAAGAAAGATGAGTGGTAAAATGCAATTTTTCACAATTAGTTGAGATAACTGCGAATTCAATTGATACAAGAGCTGTTCAGTTGATAGAAATATCCGTACTTTTTTAAGACGACTGCAATCGTCGTTCCGTGGGACTAAGTTTTTCAACCAATCTCAGTAATTAAATTAATCAAATATTTAGTTAAATCATAGAAAGACGTGGGCTTGGAATATGTTGCAATTTTTTTTTAATAATGAACAATTTGAACAAATAATGCATTGTGTCGAATGAGGATAAATTTATTGTAAACAATAAATTGTTCAATCCAAATAATTATTGATTGAAGTGGGCAGAGCGTTAGAATATCTGAATGTTCGGGTCTACCTATAATATCGTTTCCGAGGAATTAATATATGCTTCCTATGATTACTTCACGGTATTGCATCAAACACCCCAATCATTCAGAACAATCTTTAGAGGTTTTGTCATAGGTTAACACAAAACAAATATCCACTCGGTACACTGGGGAAAAAATTGTTGAATATGCCAACTCATTTGGTTGGCAGATACTAAGTTGAAACAACTGATATTAGTGCTTTTCTGAGAGATTTGAATTTTACGGGTTTCACTTCGCCGATAGGTGGCGACCGATGGAAAAATATGGCTCACTAGCACCTAAACTAGATCAACGTTGGTATATAAGGAAGAGGCGACTTACATACATACATGTCACTGCGATGCGTCCGGACTTGCGAGCGAATAATTATTATAAGTAATAAGATGTTTAAGGTTAAGATAGATTTGGTCGGCCGAGACCTACATTCTTCTTCAAATGACTTGTAAATTCGAAAATTGACTCGATTACTTCAAGTCTATCGTGTTTGGAGCGATCGTGTGACTGTTTGTCTTGATTAGATATTAAGTCAAATCAACATGTTATTTGGATGGTGAATATTTCAAGTTAGTTTTTTCAATTAAAAATTCAGTTGATTTACCTAACTCGGTGTTAATCTAAATGTACATCTGTTTCATTCAATTCTAGCTGTACTATTCGAAATGATCATATTTTTGATTGTTCCAACCGAAACGGCGTTTGCCCGCCCGTGACCGCCAAGTTCAGTTCAGACAATCAGTTTTTGTTCAAATCAACCACATTTTTTTCTCAGTGTACGAACCACTTAAACCGGTAATAATCATAATTTCACTCCAAGCTAAAAATCTGTGAAAATTCACGGGTGTTCTAGACGACGTATGAAATATTTTTACAGCGAAGAACAAATAATTGAAAATTGTAATGTTGGTGACAGTTTTATAAATTAGTATATTATGCACCTAGGGAATAGAGTGCGTACTTTATTCCCGGCTACGCGCATGAACAACGCCCTTTATCCCCTTGGATGCATAAAATAGCGTATGCACCATGGTATAAGGTGTTCTTCTAGACGAGTGTGAAGGTCACCCTCGCTTCGCTCGGGCGACAAACCTCACACTCATCAAAAAGAATACTTTATTCCCTAGATGCATAATATACTATTATTCCCTAGATGCATAATGCTGCAGCTGAGCCATTCCACGCCAGACCAGACAAAATGAATCAAAAATTGACCTCGATGTTACCGATTTCGCTACAATTTTTTTTATGGGTTCTATGGAACAAATAAATTCATCAAACAATTTTTTTTTGGCCCCTATTTTCCAAGTTACACGGGGGTGAAATTCAGCAAAAAGAGCCAGAAATCGAGAACATACTCCCCTTCAAACGGTCATATCTTTGATTGTATTCAACCTAGAGACTTCGTCCGAAAACCATTTCAAAGCTGTTGAATGACACTATTTTTATATATTTATTTTATCCTGCGGTAACAAACAATTTTATTTGTTATAAACAAATATATTATTCAAACGTGATTTTCAAAGCAAGGGCCAAGGGATAAAATGTTGAAAAAAAATATGAGCGTAATCCTTGATCAATTCTCTACAAAATCGTTAAGTCAAAAGGATGGAGAAACGATGGAAACTATGTGAAAACGATTTACTTATAAGTGACGGCGCGCGCTGCCACCGTAAGTGAGATCAGGTAAACGTCGGGCCGGACATCTCACATAAATTTCTTTCAAATTCCATCCCTGTTTTAGGGTGGGTTCCGGAAGTCTGGGTGGTTCCATAATATTTTCCAGCATTTCATCAGTCCGAAAGAGTACTTACGTGAAATAAAATTTTAGGGAATGCCTGCACTCTGAGTGATATAAAAAAATTAAGATTTCGCCTTCTGTTAAGGGTGCCGTAATGCGGGGGAAGATTATTGTTTTTACTATATTTCTAGTCGTTTTCACTTTCTTAACACAGCAGGATCATTTTTAGTCGATTTGTTAGTTTTTTTTTTTTTTTTCAATTCCGTTGCGTTCCAACGATCCAAACTTCCATGTCATTGTGATTCATCCATTCGACCACTTGATAATTTAAATGGTCCTTTTCAGCATTCAAAATATTAAAAGACATGAATCCAGAAGTAGAGCCCTGTGATAATTTTTACGAGTTTGCATGCGGAGGGTACCTAGCTTCCACCCCGGTGCCCGATGGTCAAATTTATGTTGACCGACTCTCTAACATAGCCAGTGATATCGAAAATCAGCTGAAACTACTCATAGAATCACCGATCGATCCAAACGAGGCAAGGCCCTTCAAGCTTGCGAAAACCTTGTACAGGACTTGTATGAATACGTGTAAGTATTGCAATGTGGCAATATGCTAAGGCTTCTTTCTTCGGTCTTCGAACGTATCGACAATTCATGTATTCGAGAAAAGTCAAAATTGATTAGATGGCGTTTCAAGCGAATTACTGTTTGCAGCTGCTCTCGAAAAGGCGGGCGTGGAACCACTGCGTAAAGTCCTTCGAGAATTCGGAAATTGGCCCGTGATAGAAGGAGATAATTGGAAAGAGGACGACTTCAACTGGGTGCAAAGTGTGTACAAGTCTCGAGAACTCGGCTTCTCGTATGATAACTTTGTCACCTTGAGCGTCGACGTTGACTGGACAAATACCACGAATTATATGCTTTCTGTGAGTATTCGTTTGATGAGACTCTCTATCTCATGAAATGAAGATGCGGAGACTTGATTTGACAAACCAGAACATCTTCTCATTCACAGTTGGATCAACCGTCGTTCGGCCTGCTTCATACATTTCTGATCGAGGGTATAGAATATTCCTTCGTCGAGGCTTACTTCGACTACATGGTTGACATTGCGGTGCTTCTTGGAGCCAACAAGCAACGGGCAACCAGGGAACTCATGGAGTCGCTGAAATTCGAGATTAATTTAGCCAATGTAAGTAAACGATTACAGCTTGAAAGAAATTATCTTCCGAAGTATAATAGCTCTCGGAAAAGAGGGATAAGGACATTCACCATCATTCCAGAGTGCACTACCTGAAGAAAAACGGAAAAACTATACTCTTCTCAACAATCCCATGACTATAGAACATATGAACAAGAGGTATCCTATCGTTAACTGGGAGGAATATATCAACAAACTGCTGCCGCCAAGCATACATGTTGATGCTAATGAGATTGTTACAGTCAGAGAGCCCAACTTCATGCTTGATCTTGAAAAACTTCTCAACAATACCTCAAAAAGAACTCAGGCAAATTACGTAGTATGGCGAGTCACGGCAGATTCTGTTAAATATTTAACTGAAAATCTGAGAAAACGAGAATCGAAATACGCCGCCGTAATAGGTGGCAATGTTAAAACAACCAGCGATCCCCGATGGAAAGAGTGCCTGACTATCATTACGGAAGGTTCTTTATCAGCCAGCATCAACGCTCTTTACGTCAGGAATAACTTCAAAGAAAACGCAAGACAAAATGCAGTCGAAATGGTTGCTGACATTAAAACCGAAATAATCAAGACTTTACAAAAGGTTGGCTCAATGTTTCACGTATCGCTTTGGTATATTTCCCCATCCCTTCGAAAATTGTCGAAACTCTGGAAGTTGTTGTTTTTTAGGCTGACTGGATGGATGCAGAGACGAGGAAGAAAGCAATAGAGAAGGCCGAATCGATGATTAGTTTTATCGGTTATCCCGTCGAACTTCTCGACGACAATGAACTCGAGAAATATTACGCTAATGTTACACTAAAGCCCAATGACTTGTTTCAAAGTATACTAGACGTGGACCGATTAATGGACGAATATTCATTTGAGTTGTTGAGGAAACCCGTCAATAGAACCGATTGGGTTACCCATGACTCTTCAACAGATGCCAACGCCTTCTACGATCCCTCTGGAAACAGTATTCGTAGGTATCATCCATTTTTTGGATGTTTTTATTTTTCACACCCTGAACTTTGATATACCAATTAGAGGTTATTCATTATGTATCTAATGCTTCACGGATTTATTTTTACAGAACTCCCAGCTGGTATTTTACAGGGAATTTTCTTCAACAACGATCGCCCGCGTTATATGAACTACGGTGCAATGGGCTTTATGATTGGCCATGAAATCACGCACGGTTTTGACAACGAGGGCCGACAATTTGACAAAGACGGGAATGTGGTGGATTGGTGGTCACGGAAGACGGCAGAAAAGTACTTGGAGAAAGCCCAGTGCATCATCAATCAATACAACAACTATACCGTTCCATCTCTTGGTCTAAACGTAAGCGTTTTCCTTCCTCGGTCAAATTCACCGCCGACTAATACTTCCCCATTGAATTTTCGCTTCATATCGCCAAACGGTACCTTATCCATAGGTTGATGGGGAAAACACGCTGGGAGAGAACATCGCTGACAACGGTGGCCTGAAGGTGGCCTATCAGGCGTACAATGAATACGTGAAGAGAAATGGTCCGGAGTCCAATCTTCCGGGACTTAAATATACGCCGAAGCAATTGTTTTGGATCAGTGCTGCAAGCATTTGGTGCGCAAAATATGGGCCGAAATCAGCTCGTTTTGAACTTACGACGGACGTTCACAGCCCCGAAAGATTCCGGGTGATCGGCTCTCTTTCAAACATACTAGAATTCGCTGATGACTTCAACTGCCCAGTGGGCTCCCATATGAATCCGCCAAATAAATGTTCCGTGTTGTAAACCACAATGACTAGACCCGATCAGAGTTCTGGTGTCCTATTCGTCTAGATACTACCTCAAAACACAAATTCGTACAAATTAATATATTATCAACAATGCATGAAACTTTTTGCCATTTCTCTCCATTTCAAAAAAAGTTTATGCAGCTGGATGAAATAACAAACTATATTCATATTTAAGTTAGTTTTAAGTCAACATGTATGAACAAAATATAACAATTGACCCACCGTAGTAGAATGACTACTAAACACGCCTGCAAACTCAAACTGCTATGAAATATCCGGTACTCGCCTTATTTGGCATTTTGAACTTCTCGTCATCATCAATCCCATGTAGGAAAATACGATCGACCCAGGATATGCCCGTTCGTGGCATTCGATACCTGATGCTTGGCTGCCGTTAGCGGACCAGTGTAGAAATGTGACGCGCGGTAGACCGTCGATCGACAACGGTCATACGTGAAGACTGGACCACGCATGGTATCACAGTAATGGACCAATGATTGGAAGCCGACGGAAGGCTACCGAGCGTTATCCACGTGTCACATTTCTGCCTTGTGGCAATCCTGGTAGCCAGTTCCGACCCATCCTTAGTCTGACTATATATTACTTAACCATCCGGCTGGTGTGAAAGTGGTACACAAACCACGTCGCCCATTCTTGTCCCAACGTTGGTACGATATAGTCTCGTTATGATATCAATAACGTTTCGGTTGATGATGACAGCTTAGCAACTAGAGTAGCTTAGTGTTAGCCAGTAATTCAAACTTGAATCATACATCAATATGCATATGCAAGTAACTTGCGAATCTGGATAGATTGGTTCCATGCGGAATTCACTTGTGGTACAAGCTCACTTGGTTACGGCACCGACGCTCAAGGCGTACATATGCGTTCTGTCTGGCATGGAACAGTCAAACGTATATGATGCACTTGAAACCGCTGGAGCTTATATATTTAAGGCAAGGATACTTCATTCGTGAGAAGATTCGGCCCTCTAGTGGTAGCTGCGTGAAGCGTATCAACCGCTGTCCGGATCTAGAGCCAGTCGTGGGCCAAAGATTGGTAGTACAATAGAAACAGTGAATTTGAGACCGTGGATCAAACGCTGTCCGGTTGTGGAGCCAGCCATGGGCCAAAGATTGATTCTACAATTCTGACAGTTGATTCAAAATCGTCAATCAACCGCTTAGAGCTACTCGTAGGCCAACGATTGGTTCTATATCAATCGAACAATGGTTCGGCGATTGTTGATCGACCGTTGTCCGAATGTAAGGCCAACCGTGGGCCACAGATTGATTCTATAAAACGAACAGTGAATTCAAGATTGTGAATCCACAGCTGTCCGAATGTAGAGCCAGTCGTGGGCCGAAGATCGGCTGTACAATACGAACGGTGGTTCAGTGATTGTCGATCGACCACCGCCCGGATGTAGCGCCAGTCGTCGGTCACAGATTGGATTTCCAATACGAACAGTGGTTCAGTTATTGTTGATCGACTACCGCCTGGATGTAGAGCTAGTCGTGGGCCAAAGATTAGTTTAAAAAAAAAAATAGTGAATTTCAGATCGCGCATCAATCGCCGTCCGGATGTAGGCCTGAGCCTGGCACGAAGATCGGTGCAATAATACAAACAATAAATCAAAGAACGTAGATTGATGGTTGTCCAGGTCTAGAAACAATCCTGGACCAACGATTCGTTTGACAGTGACAACAGCTACTGACCGATCT
Organism: Tenthredo livida; assembly: GCA_963992785.1. Taxonomy (NCBI): domain Eukaryota; kingdom Metazoa; phylum Arthropoda; class Insecta; order Hymenoptera; family Tenthredinidae; genus Tenthredo; species Tenthredo livida. The sequence continues at coordinate 42,873,895 of OZ023065.1, forward strand.
TCGTCGGATTGTCGTCCAGTTTATGGGCCAGTCCAGGCCTAGTACTTGGCATTTTAACTGGCGTGATCAATTCGCCATCGGTGTACTTATCAATGCGCCGGTCTAGAGCCAAAACAGGGCGGTTAGTTTTTCAAGGGACGGACTTGGCGAACTCAAGAATCTCGGCACGACGTTCGGGCTTTGACTGGCCCTTCCGCGCGCCGTATCTTGGGCCAATGTCAATGACCGACATTCGAGCGCTGACAGTGGTCCACTGCTCAGCCGTTTGTTCAGAGTCACCTGAGCATTAGTATTTCCCACATGAGATTTGGAAAAGGTCCTGAACTAACTAGGAGAATATCACACCTCCGGTTCATCGATCTTGACCAAACTTATAGGGGTGTTTCCTTGAGCCAAAATATCAAGTACCTGCTGAATAACTCTCTGGAATGGGCCCTTACTCTATCAATTTACTTGAATGTACAATGGAAATCAGCGTAACCTGGGTTTTCCCCAATCGCCAAGAAATAACCAGTTTTTGTGCTTCGTTATGAGATCCTACATTACACTGAATATTTATAAATATTTATAATTTATTGTACATTCAAGTAAATTGATAGAGTAAGGGCCCATTTCGGAGAATTATTCAGCAGGCTCTTGATATTTTGGCTCAAGGAAATACCCCTATAAGTTTGGTCAAGATCGATGAACCGGAGGTGCGATATTCTCCTAGTAAGTAGATTTTTCAGAGGAATAGCAAACAAGTAAAAAAGGCCAAATACTCCTACACCTGGGACGCTAATTTAGTTCCGAATCCTCTCTCTGCCTCGTTTTCAATATACCTGTGATGATGCATAAAATATAAATGTGCATCCGAAATGGTGATAGTAACCAATGAAATATCCTGGAAGGTGATGCCACGTAAATATCCCAGAAATTTATTCATTATTATGTTCAATCGATACATTTATTTCGGATAGATTTTTTTACGAACTTCTGATTGCCGCGACGTAGGTTCGGGCATCGGGAGTTAATCTTTGTAGTCTTCCATAACTTGGATAAAGCCCGGCGCAGACGGTGCATTTTTTCCTGCTGGATCGCTTGCTGGTTTTCCGTGCTCGTAGCTGTGCTGGCTGGGCCGCATGTAATCGAGCCGGCTGCGATGCAGGCTCGGCTTGCTGGGCAATAGGCTCCCAGACAGCACAAAAATAAAAGTAGTCTTGAAGTCATCTTATGGACGTCTAATGCGCCAATTTCTGACGTCTATATGTCTTACTTCCTCTTAAAGACGTCTTATGGACAAAAGAAGGTCTGAAAGTGGCGCATTAGACGTCCATAGGACGACTTCAAGACAACTTTTATTTTTGTGCTGTCTGGGCTGGTTTTGATATTCAAACAAAAATGGACGCTGTTGTATTAGAGGTTGTCCGTCGGAGACGGGCAGCTATCGCTGTTCTTTTACGCATTATTGACGAATTATTGAGGAAAAGAATTAAAAAACGCAGAATGTGGAGCCGTTCTTGGCTAAAGCGGAGAGACATGGGGCGAGGTGTTTTCACCATGTTGTTCAATGAATTAAGGTTACCATAACCCGCTTTGAGTCTGGCTTTCTTTCGTGATCAATTCAATGAGTATTCTAATACTGTCGGTGTTGTGACCTGGCAGTACGATGCAATTGCTACAGGGAACTGTTAAATATTTATTTATTAATTTTCTTAATTTTTATTTATTCATTTATTGAGAAATAAAGAGGCAAACACTCAATATGGATTGTTTTTATTACTTATGAACTGATAATTCATAAATTTTATTATTAGTATTCCTAGGATAAGTAGTTAGAAAACAATGAAAGAGGGAAACAAGAAAACTGGTTGATTATCTACCACTGATTAAGGCTTATCACGAGACCTGTCTAAATCTAAAGTGCGCGCATTAATCGTAGTTTGGATCAGGGTGTTCATCAGGTCCAATCGCAGCTCCTCACTTCGAATGCTCCGAATCACTGAGCCTAGAAAAGTTAAGTACCCAGCGATCCCATCTTCAACAGGCAGAGGTACAGGTGTGCTATCGCGTTGCGTGTTTGATATGACTATAGGCTGGCGTAAGGACTCAGCCAAAGATGCTATAGCGCCAACATAACTGTCTTCACTCGGTGCCTTGCGCTTTGCAGCACGAGGCTGATAACTAGGTACATCGGATGAGCCGGAAGTTGCAGGGCTGACTGACTGAGATGGGCGAAAAATCCTTGGGGATGGCGAAGAACTTGTTGAAGAAAGCACTCTCACTGGTACAGCTGCTGCAGATGAACACCGTGCAGTCTGGGGTGGGGGCAGATGAACATCCCGGGCAGTGCTGGCAGATTCCTCTTCAAAAAAAACATTCAGCGAGCCATCCTCTGTGAAACCTTCGCTGATGATATGGATCGAACTCTGAGAGTCCTGTGTAAGGGTTTCTTCGGTATTGACTTCCACTGAGTTCCGACTTTTTCTTGGGACAAAATAGGCATCGAGAAATTTCAGATGTTGATAATACCATAGACTGGGAATGTATATCTGAAAATCGACATAAAACTGTCAATCGATATCGAATTGACCACGTGAGCAGATTGAGGTTATGCCCATATACTTACGCTTTCAGTTCCCGTTCCACTTTTCACTGATGCCTTAACTTTTGCGCTTTCAATGTTGTACTGGGTACGTAAAGTATGAAATTTTGTGGCACACTCCTTGTCGGTAGCATCTGGTCGAAAAGCTCGTACAACATCCCCTACTCTCTTAAGAGACTCACTGCGCAAATGTTTGTTGTGATAGTTTGCTGAGTTAACAGCGTACAAGCAGCTTTCCAACTTGTACGCATCGATGAGTGTGATAATTTGGTCATTTGACCACTTGTTCTTTGACTGGTCAGTTGCTTTCGGTACCATTTCTACTCGTTGCCAACAAAACACCACCTTCTTCTTCTTCAACTCCTTCTTTCTGGAAGGTGTCAAATAATCAAAACACTACCTCTAGATACATTGCAATCGGCTGAGACTCGCGCTGTACTTAAAAAAAAAAATAACAAGCACAGCTTGTGTGCTCATTTGTTACCATGCCACGGCAGATCAGCTAAACGATAATCACGACACTGCTTGCGCTGGTGCTAGGTGCCTTGCAGGATTTCGGTGATTGACCATGTGCTATTTTCTCTGCATGTTGTCATGCTGCTGTCGATTTTCAGATATACATTCCCAGTCTATGGTATTATCAACATCTGAAACTTCTCGATGCCTATTTTGTCCCAAGAAAAAGTCGGAACTCAGTGGAAGTCAATACCGAAGAAACCCTTACACAGGACTCTCAGAGTTCGATCCATATCATCAGCGAAGGTTTCACAGAGTATGGCTCGCTGAATGTTTTTTTTATTTTGAAGAGGAATCTGCCAGCACTGCCCGGGATCTTCATCAAGACAGTTATGTTGGCGCTATAGCATCTTTGGCTGAGTCCTTACGCCAGCCTATAGTCATATCGAACACGCAACGCGATAGCACACCTGTACCTCTGCCTGTTGAAGATGGGATCGCTGGGTATTTAACTTTTCTATGCTCAGTGATTCGGAGCATTCGAAGTGAGGAGCTGCGATTGGACCTGATGAACACCTTGATCCAAACTACGATTAATGCGCGCACTTTAGATTTAGACAGGTCTCGTGATAAGCCTTAATCAGTGGTAGATAATCAACCAGTTTTCTTGTTTTCCTCTTTCATTGTTTTCTAACTACTTATCCTAGGAATACTAATAATAAAATTTATGAATTATCAGTTCATAAATAATAAAAACAATCCATATTGAGAGTTTGCCTCTTTATTTTCCAATTATCTGACACAGTTCAATCGTTCAATCTTCACAATTAATTAACAACAATAGTAATATAGTGTAAATATTAACAGTTCCCTTTAGCAATTGCATCGTACTGCCAGGTCACAACACCGACAGTGTTGAAATACTCGTTAAATTGATCACGTACTGCACTCGCTGTGCTAGTGCAGCGATTTCCTCCCTGATTCGATACGCTTGCAAGCCCTGATTCTATGATGTCAGGATTTTCCCCTCTGTATTGGGACGGAACATACCGGTGAGATTTTTTCGATAGAAGAAAATTGTGGAGAAGAACACAAGTATACGTTATGACCTCAACTTTCTCAACGGATAAGGCAATAGGATTCAATAGCACACGGAATCTGTTTGCGAGTATTCCGAATGCATTTTCGACTGTTCTCCTTGCTCTACTCAACCTGTAGTTGAAAATTCTTTTTTCAAGAGTCAAACAGCGATCTGGATAGGGTTTCATCACATTTTGTTGCAGAGAAAATGCATCGTCTGCCACAATAGTATAAGGCATTTTGTGACGAAAACCAGGTAGGTAGTTGGGCTGAGGTAAATTAAGAGAATTTGACTTCAAATTACTTCCCAATGGACTGTCCCGAAACACTGCAGAATCATGCATTCGCCCATTTCGACCAATGTCAACAAATATAAATCTGTATTCCGCATCCACAAGCGCAAGTAGAACGATGCTATCCGTACTCTTATAATTTCGATAAATTGACCCTTCCTTTCGAGGAGGTCTGAAGGCAATATGCTTTCCGTCGAGGGAACCTATACAATGCGGAAACTGCCAGTTTGTTTGAAATTGATCTGCTATGAGTTCCCAATCCTCAGCTGCTGATGGAAACTTAATGACTTTATCCTTAAGAACTTGAATAATTGCTAAACACGTTGAATGCACAATTAGGGACAATGTATTTGGAGCAATTCGAGTTGAATATGCTAGATCCTTAAAGGTATTTCCAGATGCAAGATATCGAAGAGTTGCACTTAATCTATCTCTCGGTGAAATAGCCTCTCTCATCACTGTGTTCTGCTTCTGGATATATGGAGTCAATAAAAGCAGTAATTCGTTGAAATCGGCTTCCGACATGCGTGTGTAGTTTGCAAATGATATTGGATCCTCAGGGCTGATGAAAAAAAATACGGAAGAAATTGAGAGAAAGTCAGACCCAAAGCGGGTTATGGTAACCTTAATTCATTGAACAACATGGTGAAAACACCTCGCCCCATGTCTCTCCGCTTTAGCCAAGAACGGCTCCATATTCTGCGTTTTTTAATTCTTTTCCTCAATAATTCGTCAATAATGCGTAAAAGAACAGCGATAGCTGCCCGTCTCCGACGGATAACCTCTAATACAACAGCGTCCATTTTTGTTTGAATATCAAAACCAGCCTATTGCCCAGCAAGCCGAGCCTGCATCGCAGCCGGCTCGATTACATGCGGCCCAGCCAGCACAGCTACGAGCACGGAAAACCAGCAAGCGATCCAGCAGGAAAAAATGCACCGTCTGCGCCGGGCTTAAGATGCTCGATGTAAAGTTTGTCGCGCGAATCATGGATGCGTATAAAAATCTTCTAGTCTCTTTCGAAGAGTAATTTTTTCGGTTTAATTGATGATGCTGATCAAAAAATCTGATAGTCTTTTTATTCAGTTCCGATGGATTCAGCGCGGGGGGGGGGGGGGGTTGAAAAAGTGACAAAAACGTAAGTGCATTGAACTTATTTTCGCAAGAATTCTACTTATGATACCAATGAAGGTGATCATAAAACTTAGTTAAAGGGCAGGCTGACTGATTTCTGGAGATGGAAACTTAGTCTGGCACCCGAGAAACCGTAAAAAAAAAAACGTATGTCAATTATTTTCGCATTTTTAATAATTTGTCAGATGGTTAAACTCGTTGTACAATTATCGAAAAACGCAGTCTGGCTATCATTCGAGGTCACCTAAGCCTTGCCAGACTGACCGAAAGATGCGTAACCTGGTGACTGATAGGCGATCGTTGTATACTAACGTTTGTGCGAATACATTGTTTTCTACATGTTTACACTCTCACGCGAATACAAAGGACAGTCTGGCTAGTATTCTGTTTGACGAAAAAAAAAATCAAAAAATTAATAATATTTTTGCAACACCTGCTTCGAAAGTTTGATGTTCGAGGCCTCTGAAGCGAGCGTAAAGTACCTGAGTTCCGAGGAGTAAAGAAAAGAAGAGTTAGCGCATGCGCATATCGCGAATACTCTACCTTACGCACTAGTGCTTTTTTCACGCGCTGCGTCATGGTGGTGGGTAGTCGCGATGTGAGGTGATATTGACTAATTAATCTGTCTCTCAAATCAAACTTTCATCGCAGGGAGTTACAAAAAATATCGTGTGATACACGTGCGGACAGTAGGCAATAGCGGACGACTTTCGTTTGCGGCACGAGCCGAAGACGAGTGCCGTAATGACACGAGACAGATATTGCCTATCCGCGCGTGTATCACAATATACTATTTTTTATTCAATTCTGAAAGAAATAGTATACATCAAATTTTGTCAAATACTGCCAAGTACCTCGTACAAATTACAAATTGAGTATTTTGCCTCAAATAAACATTTTACCTTACTCATAATACAATAAATATTGCATTCAGAATAACACATGTAATTATCACTTGAATATCATTCGTTATATGTACTTGAGCATTTGAAATTTTGAAGTACAGAACAATATAAATAAAAAATCCCATTTATAATACATGCTGCAGTATTATTGAATCAATGTTGAAACAAGATTTGATAAGAATTATGTAAAAAATTCGAGTCAATGTCTCCGTTATTTGTTTCGTTCTTACTAGCGTCGAGATTTCCCAGGTGCCCAACATTAAAAAACCGGGTTCAGAACAATGGAATTTATGTTAGATTACCTGCACACTTTTCACGTGAAATTCATCGAGTGCGAGCGGTTCTATTTGGAGGTTGAGCCGAGAATTTTTCGTGGCGAGTTCGGACCACAGGTGGGGGTAGCTCACTTCTCGGAATCATATTCCCCTACAAGCCCGAGCGCGGTCTTATTCGGAGGTTACACTGTATAATGATTAATTCAATCAATTCGTGGTATGAAAATATGCTACATTAGCGGGTGGTCGTCAAAAAAAAGTTATCTTGGATGGCCTTCAATTGTATTTTCACATGAACTTTTCTTAATTCGTAAAAATCCTAATTTGAGTTTGGTCTAATTTAAATCAGCGAGATTGCATCGGATACGTTTTATTATTGTATATTACACAAAGCTCAAGTGAAAAAATTGAAATTATTATTTTACATATTTTAACATATAACTATTGATTAATCAATTATTTTTTATTGATTTTTCTTCGATTCAAGATTTAATTTTTCATTTCATTATTTTCTGATACAGCTTATTTTCTTGTATTAGTAAACTCGATGTTACATCCCTGGTAGGTATTGCGACCGGGCGGTAGCCGGGCACTCGCCAGTATTCCCGATTTTCATCGAGGCACTAGTTAGGAAAACTGTCTAGTACCCGGCCGGGGTGGTAACGCTCGCCCCGTCTAGTCACTAGTCATGTTAAACCGACCGGGCCCTAGTCAGTTTTCCCTACCAGAACCCCGAATTGAATAGCTGGGCATGGTCAATATATGGGGACCGAATTAGGCGATTATAACGGTAGTTTTGACGATAGGATGTATGGGCCAATGAGATAGAAAAATCGAAGCAATTATACATAAATCATAAGTTTATATATTCAGTTTATAAAAAATATAAAATACACAGAGCACTGATACTGACACAAGATATTTGCACTAATTTTGCATAAATTTTCACTATTACACACTCAAATCGCGCGATAAATCGTTAGCGACGAGATTAAAACGTATTACGAACGTATCAACATAACCTGTCCAGTACATGGCGGGGTCCTAGACTGGTAGTGCTAGCGAGTGACGTAATGAAATACGAGAGCGCGCCACGTTCGGTCCGCGCTAGGGCCTTGTCGTACGTGGAAAGTAGCATTACAGTATTTTTGCGTATCCGTACGCGCCCAGCTAGGTACTAGCTAGGCTTTCCTTACCGGGCACGCCTCGACTCAGCCCGGTCGGGGCCTTTCTATTATCGAGGAAACAACCAGGAAATTTCGACCAGGGATTGCGCCTCCGTTTCAGGTCTTTCACATGGGTGCTTAACAGTGGCGGATTTAGGGTTCTCGCCGCCTTAGGCTACGAGATTTCTGCCGCCCCCCACCCCGCCATCCGAAGTTCCACTGTTCTTTAATGTGTTATTTTCAGCTAACAAATCCATATTGATACATTGTTATGATCTCGAAGTAACTTTCAAATCAGACCGGTTCTAATTGAAAAAAAAAAAATATCATTTTCGTATTTTTTGCTTACTTTTGGCAAAAATTTGACGCCCCCCAAAATATGCCGCCCTAGGCTGTAGCCTACTTAGCCTACTGGTAGATCCGCCACTGGGTCCCTCGATTATGATGACTTGATCAGCACGTTTGCGACCGAGAAGGCAAGGCGTGTGGCGATGTAAATTTTTATGTTTTATGTAACGATTATACTTTTTGTTCGACGATCATAATAAAATTTGATACGATTACATGTGTGTTTTGCCTATTTTGTTGAAAAACTAATAATGGCCTTGTATGCAAAGTAGAGATATATCCGGATAATCACGTCAAAATTCAAATATTGATATGACCATGTATATAGATTGATTGAAAAAATATCACTTCTTTCTTGATTTCCCGACGAAAGGGGCGGCAAACTCTCTGAGGCCTACGGCGGCAGTAGAGGTAAATCCGGCGTTGGAGGGACCGCAATAACTGCGATTCAATGCTGAGTATGGCGAGGGCGTTCAGCCTATTTTCCTTCATTTTGGAGCGTAAATAATTTTCAACGCGCCGTAAACACGAAAAGCTTCGTTCTCTAGAACAGTTCGTAACAGGAGTGCAAGCACATATCGTACCCCTAAAACCACACTGTAACATCTAAAAAAATATTGTTTTTTCAAAATTGCCATAGGACTTCATGTAATAGCATTTACATTCATTTGAAAGCAAATCCGCTAAATACATATTTTTTGAGTTGTTACAGTGTTGTTCTAGGTATGCGATATGCGTAGCGCGATGTCGATGTTGGGATGAATGGTTTGGAGATCGTCTTTTCGAAGTGATTTGAGCAGTACTAATGCAGTTACCCGTTTTTCCTCGTTTGGAGAACAGTGTGCACGGAAATGAATGCATTCATCAGCGAAACTTTCTTCGAGGTCTGAAGTATAAATAGCCCGTAAAGCCTGTGCTTTTGCTGTAACTTCAGCTGAACTGAGTGCCGCTAGATCAGTTAGAAAAGAAAACTCCTCATGAAATTTTCGATATGCTTCACGTCGCCTACGCAGTTCGCAGAGAAGGCTGTCGACGATGATAAAAAATGTGGCTACTCGAAAACGTTCCTGACCAGTCATTTCTACTTCTTCTGATCCAGACTCACCTGCGCGAACCTTGCGCTCCTTTGTCCGCTGCACATCCTTTTGGTACTCTTGCTCTTCGGATAACTTCAGTGCCTTGCGTTCAAAATCATCAAATTGTTCACGAGTTTCGGAAACAAGAATTATTAACGAATCGTAGAGCTGCACAACTGTAAATATGTCAATATCGACTGTTTGTAGCTTCTTGTTCGTGACATTTATACGATTCAATAGAAAAAAAAACCCAAAAGCAAGCCATGAAAGTAGTTTCTAGCCGCTCAAGCTTGCACCGAATACCCTTGGCTTCACACCTTGTGTTCGCCTTCTGCTGCTTATCTTGTTCGATAGAATGTAGTGCAGCGAGAATTTTGTCTCGGGATTCATATAAACTTCGACACGCTTCTGCACGGGCCGACCAGCGAGTAGCGGACAGACATTTTATGGTTACTGTTTTGTCTCGTGAGCTTTGTGACTCTGATTTGGAGCGCCATTGAGTCTGGAGAATATCCCACCGATGCGTTGATGCCGTAAAAATGTTATAGAGCTCTTGCAAAACTGCAAAGAACCAGCAAGCCTCTTCGCAGCTTTCTGCAGCAGTCTCTCCCACCAGATTAAGCGAATGTGCTGCACAAGGAATATAATCGGCTACTGGAGAAAGCTTCTTAATTTTTGCCTGTAGACCGTTGTATGCACCGGACATATTGGAGGCATTGTCATAAGACCGCCCACGACAGTTCGCGATATCAAGTCTAAATTTTTCCAAAGTCGCGGTAATAGCGTCTGTCATTTGGTGTGCTTTGTGACCGACGTTGGGAATAAATTCCAAAAAGCGTTCGATGGCTGAACCGTCAGCCTGTACATAACGGACGACGAATATCAGTTGGTCAACGTGCGATATGTCTGGCGTCGAATCTACAATGAGCGAAAAGTACTTGGCCGATTTAATCTCGGTTAGAATTGTATTTATAACTTTGTTCGCCATGGATGCAATAAATTCTTCGCAGATTGTGGAAGAAAGATAACTCGTACGCCCGCTTCCCGGATTTCCATGACGAGCAATATGGTTGCCCAAAAACGGATCGAATTCGACTATAAGCTCTAAGCACATCAAATAATTTGCGTTATGCGGCGATCCAAATTTCTCATCGTGGCCTCCGAAAGGCAATCCACGCGATGCAAGTGCCTTTACTATTGCCACTACTCGCTGTAATACGTTCCTCCAATACACTATTACGTCGTCGAGTTGCGCCGTTAGATTTCGGTCAATGCGACCGAGTATGCTTCCTCTTTTTTTCATTGTTGAGACCGATAACTTATGGGTGGACGAGTTATCGTGAGCTGCAGTCCGATTCGGCGCATTTTTCCAATCATCAAACCCCTCTTTGCTTCCGAATTGAGTCCCTCCATCGAAAGCAAGACACGGTCCACAATAAATATGACCTGTGATTTCGGAATAAATGAACCAGTTTTGGAGACTCTTCTGTCCATTTAAAAGCTGTCGTTCGAACAATGATTTGGATAAGAAACGAGTTTTATCATCATAAACACGTTTACTTTTGAAGAAGTCCGCCTCCATATTCTACTGAAACCCTTTCATCGCTATGTGGTCTCGTGTAGACTCGTTTATTGTCCATGTCACTGGATCTTTGTCTACAAAAATTGGCGACTGTGCAGGGATAACTAATGGCTTCGAAACAAGATCGGCACCAAAAGCAGCTTTACTTTGCGATGTTTTGACAGGCACAGCACTAGTACTCGGGACGCAGGACACACAGTCATTATCGGAACTTTGGACAATATTCACACTTTTCTGAGGTAGTTTGAAGAACGCATCCGATTTATTGGTTCTCTTGATCAGTTCTGCTTCTTTTATTGCTTTTTCTTTGGCGCGTTTTTTGTATTTGGCACCGCTTAGTCTACTCCTCCCATCACTCATATTCAGAGATAAAATTCAATTGACGATGTCACTGGTCACGAAACTCGCTCAATTATATTGTATGTTCCAAGAGATTGAAAGAATACCGAATACGATACACCACAAGACGGTCCCACCGAGATATTGGGAATATATAATTTTCCAATTGTTTATACCGTAAAGCCGGAGACAGACTACAGGATTCTGCAGACGTGAGCGCAATGCGACCAGTTGGTGCATACATTGTAGTAAAAATAGAAATATTCATATTTCCATGATAAATACCTTACTGTACTCAATTCGTTCATATTTGCGAAAAATTTTAGACAAAACTTGGTTGTCTGGATTTGCGAGGATTCGGGAAAATAAATGTCGGGGGCAGCAGGCTGAATGTAAATCGTTTTGAATTCGCGGTTGACTTTGAGATGGATTCGGTTACATTGTATTAGTTTACGATTTGCTTTTAATTGTGGACAAAGCTGCGTTGCTTTTGAAGTCATTTTGAATGGCGATAAAATTTTGGAAAAAAGTTCATCCCTCATCAATGATAGATGAGAAAAAAAAATTATGTCGGTCAAAATTTGCCGCCCCTAAAATTTGCCGCTCCAGGCCCGGGCCTGCTGGGCCTACTGATAAATTCGACGCTGCTCGACATAGATAGAAGAGGAGTCGACAGATATTTCGGAGCAAACATTTTTACCTTATTAATCGCAATTCTCAATTTTCCGAGTCCCGATTTTGGTTAAATTACTTCAAAGACGAGGAACTGTTTGTTAGAACAGATGGATTGGTGCGAGTTACATGCTTCGAGCGGATGATTGAAATTAAGATTAGGCTTTAAAGTTAGTCGGCTGGCAGTCAATATAGGCCTCTTAGATAACATACAGACAAAGTAAACTAAGCTTGTGTGGCGTAAACATGCATAACATTGACGTCCGAGTTTTGTCAGACGTCCACGTTAGGCGGCGCTGTCGGCCGTATATGTACCCAGCTCTCACGCACACTAGTAGCGTGTCTGTATGTTATCCAAGAGGCCTATTCCCCCTTGCGTAGATTATCACAAAGACTGTAGAAACAGATCTTGAGATAGTAAGTATCGATTGAATTCTTCATAAAGGTTGTGCAAACCTTTATAGCGCCCGAAGAGTAAAGTCATGGGATTCAAGATTTCGTAATGGATCGACTATCTCAAACGCGTTATCGCAAAGTCTGTACAAGGCAGTGTGTCTCGCGTAGCTTTTAGTGAGGTTTAGCTGCTGGCTTCTTGAGCTGTGTCAATCAATTTCGGCTGGTGAGTGATTATTGTTTTTCCCAGGAAAATGGGACATCAAATCACCCCAATTGGATCTGAACTGACAGATCTCTTAATAGAGACCTCAAATAACTCTTTTCCCACTGGCTTCATTAAATTGGATGGCGTCGTCCTGCCGAAATGTTTCAAGAGTTTTACGGATGCCATTGAGAATTTCAAAGTTCGCGACGATGATATCTGGGTCTGTAGCTTTCCGAAGACGGGTAAGGATTTAAAAACATTTCAAATTATGAAAGAAGAGTCATAGTCGCACAATAAGTACGCGCATAATACCTCATACATTCATCCAGGCACGACATGGACACAGGAAATGGTTTGGAACATCTTTCATCCTTTAGAAGATGAGATGGCCAAAATGTCCCTGTCAAAGAGGTTTCCATTCATAGAGTGAGTTTGAGAGCCCACTTGATTCGTTAATGAACGCGACTGATTGAGTAGATTTCATCAAATCCATCCAAGTACATACTACCCTAATTTTCGTAGATTATCTCCTATGGTCGACATAGCAGGAGCCACACAGAGCGATCTTAAAATCGATATATCGGAGGAAACTTCGGACAGTATTAATTATGCTGCAAATTTTCCCAGTCCGCGATTCATCAAGACACATCTTCCGTTTAATCTGCTTCCACGACAGTTGAGAACTGGCGAAACAGGAGCAAAAATTGTATACGTTGTTCGAAATCCCAAGGATACTTGCATCTCTTACTATCATTTCTTTACACTCCTTGGAGAGTTCTCCGGAACCTTGGAGGAATTATGCACCCTTTTCGTCGGGGATACAAGTTAGTATGAATCGTGAGCATATGCCAATGATGTTACTCTGTTAAATCGAATGCTACAATCCAGTTAAATGTGGTTTCAGTCCCTTACGGTCCATTTTGGAAGCACGTACTTAGCTACTGGGAGAAAAGGACTGATGAGAACATTCTCTTTCTCAAATTTGAAGACATGAAGAAAGTGAGTCAGTGAAATGAATAGAAATTTATCTATCTCTTTTTATTCAATGACTGATCCATTGACCGAATCTGATAGGATCTGTCATCGGCAATAAAGTTGACGGCAACATTCCTCGGCGTGAAATTGACTACGGATCTAGTATCAGCTTTAACTGAGCGCCTAAGTTTCACTAGCATGAAGAAAAATCCGATGTCTAATAACGAAGATCTTGTCGAAGCAGTTAAAGAAATTAGGCAGTCAAATGTTAAGGGGGAATTCATGCGGAGTGGGAATGTCGAACAGTGGAAAACGGGAATGTCTCCTGGGGATGTCAAACGATTCGACGACTGGACTCGCCAGAATTTGAAGGATACTGGTCTACATTATTGACAGAAAACTTACAATTATTGCGCTCAATTTTCTAACTCTCAATATTTCCACCATCAATTTGTCCAATATTGATTCCGTACGAGTTTTGAGCCGATGTGTTAGGTGGTAGCGGACGAACATATACTGCAATCAATTATTTCTGATGAAAATTATCTGAATTGTCACACTTAATTACGGTTTGCGTGAGCTGTAGATTTGTCTATTAGTATATTATCTAAGTCCACTCCACTCACGATGTATTACCTATCAATAAAAAATTAGTTTAACCCATCGACTGCACGCATTGATATGTTATTATTTGAAATCGTGACCCATTTCCTACAATCTCTCTTATCGTTAGAAAAGTATATTGACAAGATGAGAAACTCAAGCGTTTCACGTATTGGCTGGGTCCACGCAGATATACTATTTCAAAAATACGTGTGCATTGTGTGTACGTCAAGCATGGAAAAATGCTGGGCATGATTTGAGATGGCGCTGACAGTGTGCATGAATACGTTACACACTGATAGTTAAATAGTATCAATATTTTCGTGCACGGAGCCAATACTTTAACTGTATCCATACTCAGAGCTTGCTGCCAGAAAACTTGCATGATTACTACCGTAGAATATAAGAATTGTAAAATATTGGAAGATGTTGTGTAAACTCCTAGGTATAACAATCTCAAGTGGCAGCCGTATGGCCACTATGTGGCGAACATTTAAAAATTTCGAATTTTTGCTTTTTGTAATATAAATTTATTTACTCTCCACGGAAATAAATTGTGATAACCAGGGCCCGAACGTTCGTGCTGGATTCGTCACGGAAAGATTGCGAGCGCTCGAAAAAATGAGCGACGTTCAATTTTTTTGGATTTTGGACTATGAAATATTTCGTGATTTCAGGACTTAGAATATTTTTAACGAGTAAATATTAAATCTTTCTCCTTCCGCAGACGTAAATATTTCCTATATACATTGGATGCAAAATTTTTCTATATCCCCATCAAGCAATTTTTTTTATAAGTTCCTCCTCGGCAAAAATATTCTAAGTCCTGAAATCGCGAAATATTTCAAAGTCCATAAAAAAATTGAACGTCGCTCATTTTTCCGAGCGCTCGCAATCTTTCCACGACGAATCCAGCACGAACGTTCGGGCCCTGGTGATAACATAAGTTTACATGGCCGGCAACTATTGTGTGGTTGGTGTGGAGACAACCACACTCGAAATGTTCCGTGTGTGGTTTTTCCATACACGGAATTCGATCACTGCAAACCAAAATTTATTGAGTATCACAGACCACGCTACAAAATTTGCTAAAATTTAAAACATGATTCATGTCTGTGCGGTCACGGAGCTACTTTCGCTATGACTGAATAAAAAATCTGAAAACAGAAAAAAATCGACTGTCTTTTTTTTCCAAAGTCACATGTTTAATAGCTGTAGAAAGAGGAAATGAGACACCTGTTGAAATTTAAGCCCTTAATATTAATATTTGGGGGTCGCTGAACGCAATTAGCCATTTTTCATTCGATTAACATGGGAATTGTTTTTAGTTTCTCCTGAAATTTGTAGCTCAGTAACTGGGTAATGTGTACATAAAGGTCCGATACAAATTTTACAGGAATAATTGAATGCTCCACAGAAGAGGTCTCTTGTGATTTTTTGAAAACTCAACTTTTTGTTTTTGTTATTCAAGATTGAAGTTGAATTTCAACCTTGGATAACTTTTCAAGAAGTTGAGTTATCAAAAAATTACAGAAGACTTTTTTTGTAGAGCATTCAATTTCCTATGAAATATGTGTCGGAATCCTATGTACAGTCGGGCAATGAAGTACTTGTGGGGTCGAAGTTTAGGCTCATGCATTTTTCGGATCAAACCTAACCTAACGAAGGTGAATATAAATGACGTAATGTATACCACCACTGTATTTTGTTGATGCACCTACCAAACGTTATGGCTTGGTTAGTCTTCTGTGTATCCTGACCACAATAACAACATTCTATGACAATTTTAGAATACACGCATATTTATCACTGACAGCTGATTTTGTCCAATCTGTCGAACAGTGATCCGAGTCGTAGATTCGTGCGCCACGCCATCTCGGAAGCGTCACCGACACCACAAAAACCCTATAGAAAATCGCCAAGTGTAAAAAATAAGCGTTTTACATGGATAACTTGTCTATTTCAACTCAAAATGGACATGTTTAGGGCCGTACGTGTTCGCAATCGCGCCTGAATTTGCGCGGGGCATTTTGTTTCGTTGATTTCGGTGCCCAGGCAAAGATATTCCGTTTAATAGCACCTTTTTTAAAGATGTTGGCAGCTCTGGTCAGGTTCGGTGAAATTGCGTCCGGCAGCACCTTAAGTTTTCTCGAATATGTCCGAGATACTTTTTTGCTTGGAGTTGTCAAGTTTAGACATGATGGTCAAATAAGTTCAGGTCAATAAATTTTATCAATAATGTACATCATTACTGTCATTTCTTTCGGATGTCAATTTGCAAAAAATTTGAACTTCCTCTTTTGACTCAACTTGCCCAGCTCTTATCTCATAAACTATCAACTTTAGAAAAAATCTGTCCAAGTGTTTTGAATGCAGAATCTGATGTTCTTTCAGATTCTGTAAAAAAAAGTATACCATTCCATTCAAAAAAACCAAGTTGACCTTCACCGCAGCTCAGCGCCTCCAACTACAAAAGATATGATCGCACCATATCCTTTGCCCCTCGATATCCTATAAGTTTTGTCTGAGGTGTTTTTCCGTATCTTGCTGGGTTTCGGAGATATCAGCTTAGGGCGATTAAAAAAAATCACCCTGTAGAATCGGGATTCAGAGGCCGATTTTGCATTTTTGATGCGTAGGCTGTGATATAAGTCGAAATAAATGACACGCCGACACTTTTCGATAAAATAAAATAAAAATCCTGATGTCATCCGATTAAACGTACGAGTTCGAACTCATTATTCGTCAAACATCGGAGCTGCCGAAAGGACAAGTCGATTGATAGCCCCGTTTCGGAGAAATTCGAGAAAATAGACGGGGTTGGTGAAAATCGAGTGGACCCCCCCAACGCCCAAGATCCAGAACCGCGGCACTGGTCTGTTTCAAAGAGTAGTCCTTTTGGCATAGCCCTTCATACGGCATCGTATTTGAAGAATCAAAAATGAGCAACGGTTCACGGACTCGCGGATCTGTAGCGTGCCACTCGTATACCCGTCTACATTTCCAGATTACTCTTTTTAGCGTTTGATGTGGTATTTCTAAATTCCTGCACCACGTCGAAGGTGCTTATCAAGGAATGGCAAATTTAGGGATGAATATTTGTGTAAGGGGGGAATGAGGTATAATTCATGAAAAAAAACGTTTTTTTATGAATTTTTTTTCAGACATCTGGTTAAAGTATATTAATTCAAATATTTTGCATATTACAAAGGATTATTCGAACCACATTCAGTATTTTTTTTTTGGAGAGAAATATCGAGTAATGAGCCAGTGACAGAGCATGTTCGAGGACGCTTTTTCAAAAAAATGATCTGCGGTTCCAGCGATATCTCAACGTCGAATTATCGGAAATCAAAAAAGTTACAATATTTAATTAAAATATGAGTTTTCCCTCCCCCCAACGATCATTTTTAGGTTTTTTTTTTATTTTTAAATTTATTGTGAATTTTTTAAGTCAAAATCGCGATTTTTGACGATAAATTTCGTCATTTTTTAAGTGGAAAACAACCTTAATATGAAAAAATTAAAAAGAAAAGATCGTTGGGGGAGGATTTTTATATGTAGAAGAAGTGTACCAAGTTTGAAAAGGATCGGTTCAGTAGTTTTTGCACAATCGTTGGAACGGACTTTCAAAAAGTGGTTTCGAGAAAAACGTGTTTGAAGTTTTGAACACCGAAAAAGTGAAGAGAAAAATTAATTTCTTCAACCTACACTGAATCATCGATTCCAGCTCCCTAAAGTACTTTTCCAGCAGCAGAATCAAGAATCAAGAATCTTCTCGAAAATCAACAATGGAGCAAAAGGATCACCGTGTATCTAAACAATTTACCTATGCGGCAGCTGCGCGTAGGTATATTCTCAAGAGCAGCTCCGGTCTATGAGGAGGGTCGGCTTAAAGGTCTATAACTTCAAGAGTTTTGCTCCGATTGACTTGAAATTCTGACACGATATTTTTGAAATATTTTACTACAAGAAAACGCAACAAAAAAAGAATTGATTTTCCAAAAGTGCTTTTACCCCATTCCCCCCTTAAACCAATGTCTACTTTTATTTAGTCTTTTGGTAACATCGAGCTTAGGAGGACGTTGACATCTCTGTCGTCGTATAGGGCTATAACGCGAGGAGGAGTGCCGACGACCGGTCCATCCGGATTTAATAAGATTATCGTCTGGTTAACTGCCGCACTGCAACGTCGTGCAATCCTTGGTTCGCTGAAAAATGCCCCAAGGTGAACACCAACTCTGCGCCAGGAAAATATCCTTGACTTCATGACAAAAATTGACGGTGCATACAGTACAGAGAAATCCACCCGTCGTTTGCCGAAGCTATACTGCCTGACAATTTTAACAACTTAGGGCGGCGTGGGGGGTCACGCAAAAGCGCCTTTACAGCCTCTCATGCAAGGACTCATTAAGTCCGTACCTGGAGCAGATCCTGTAGCAACTTTTGTCTCGGATAGCGTTATCGCAGGTAAGGTTGGATCCGAAAACTCCAGGCTCGACATTCCTATTTGATAAAATTCTATCATGAGCGAAACCCGTCGTGAGCTCAGAATGGCACTATCGATGAAGCTCCCACTGGATGACCAGATCATGTAAGGCCAATGGAATATCGTCACATTGTTCTGACCAACAAGGTTCTTCAGAGGGGAGCGTGACAAAAGGTTCGAAGGAAGACATCGGGCGGAGAAGTAAGAAGTAGCAATCGAGTCAGGGCAGATCCTTCCTGAGGTGCACGGTACCAATGCCGAACGTGTGACATAGCTTGAGTGTCAGAAAGGCGTTAGCCAATCATGATTATGGCAATCCATCACGTGACCTCTTTCGCCAAACAGGATGAACAAGATGCAGCAGGCATCACGGCTATCCTCTCCCCTTCTTCGTATTTTTCATTGAACGATGGATCCTCGCTATATATATTGGAGGTAGCGTCGGCACTCTGCCTATTCTGCGACCGATAATATCGACGCTAACGTATCAATCTCGCTACCGGTTTCGCAATCGTGTGAGAAAACTTCCGTGTCCTGTATCGAGTATTATTAAAATTGCGTGGATTGTGTTTTATCAGAAGCCGCAACTCCAAGGTAAGGCCTTGATCTTCATTGCGGAGACAGAAGGTAGTTAGTACGAAATTCTGTTCATCACTCTAATTTTGAGCTACAACGCTCGTTCATTGATAATTTATCGAACAACCTCGTAGCTTCCCCAGTTGCATAGGCTTTCTATTGCATCCTTGGTTTTAGTCTATCATTTATCGTAAACAGTCGCCTCTGACAATAGGGCCAGTCATGGGGATGTGTGGTAAGAGAATCCTCAAAATTCGGTATAACTCCATCAATGTTCGATCCACGTAATACACTTCTGAGTCTAGTACGGATACGTCAGTGAATAGTAAGGAAAGCTTCCAAGCATGCTGCCAGACACTACAACCATAGTTCATCTGGCATTTCTGTAGTATTTCGAGTATTCCAGCTATGGGTGGGGGTCAAAATTTCGAAAGTCCAAAACGTAAACTGACCAAAATCTCGAATTTTGAAATGATCGAATACCAAAATAACGAGAATTGTGATTTCAAATTTTTTTATTTCCGACAGACCACTGAGTCGAATAAGTGTTTCGCCGAAAGGTTATTTATCCGACGAATCTCTAATTCGACAATGTGTTTTCAGATCATTCGTATTTCGAATGAGCAGTATATAGATTATAATGACATGAAAAGTTTATATTTCCGAAACTAAAAATCGAAAATGGCTAATATTTTGAACAGCTAATAAACCAAACATAAATATAGCGAGAACCAAAATTCAGAAGGAGCAGAACTCATAAACGCAAAATGTAGAAAGGTTAAAATCTCGAATGATAGAATTTCCATGAGCTCTAAAGTATTAGCCTTCTCCGGTAGCGTAGGAAACAGGAAATACCTGGAATAAGTGTTACAGCACTTTCGCTATTTTGGCCCGTCTATGTTTAAGCGATTCGAGATTCTGACCATTCGAGTTTTTGACCTTTCGTTTGAATGAATTCGAATTTTTGAACGGTCCTTAGATTGGTTATTCTAAAATAAAGATTAGTCCAAATTTCGTATGTATGATATTTTCACCAATTCGATATTTTGCCCCTATGTGATCTTGTCCATTCTTAAATTGGTTTTTCGATAAACTTTGTTCGTGATATTTCCGTATTCAGAATGATCTTTTGTATACTTTATAGAGTATCGTAATATTGCGTGTTCTGAATTTTGCGTTCCACTAATTTTGAAATTCGAGATTTCAGCCAGCTTACATTTTGGACTTTCGAAATTTTGACCCCCACCCAACCACGAAGACTAGCACGTTTTGATATTAACCACGAAAACTAGCGCACTTCGACATTTACCACGAAGACTAGCACGTTTCGATATTTACCACGAAGACTAGCACGTTTTGGATTTCGCCGCGAAGACTATAGTATGTTTGTCGAACTGAAACGAATATTATTTCTATTTTGCAACATTTTATCATTTTCTAACTGTGTACTATAATATATACAAACGACCTACTGAAGTTATTTAACAAATGTTCGAATAATTTTTTCGGGTGCTCCATAATGAATTAATCAGAAATTTAAAACGTCTATAAAGAACCTGTGAAAACAGCATCAATTTTTCCAATTCCTCCACGACAACACAGTTTCGAGAATATTCATAAGTTTATTTTGATGCAAAAAAACGCACTTCTACATCCGCAAATTGACTTTCATTTCGACCATCGCACACCGCATAAATCTTCAGAAAATCCTCGTTACAATAATCAAAGCATGATGGTTTTCGCGGAGATAACTGAAACATGCTAGTCTTCGTGGTAAATATCGAAACGTGCTAGTCTTCGCGGTGAAATCCGAAGCGTGCTAGTATTCGCGGCGAAAGCCGAAACATGCTAGCCTTCGTGAGCAGCCGAAACGTGCTAGTATTCGCGGCGAAAGCCGAAACATGCTAGCCTTCGTGAGCAGCCGAAACGTGCTAGTTTTCGTGAGAAATCTGAAACGTGCTGGTCTTCGTAAGCAGCGTCGGTACGAGTTTTTTGCCGTGTGAACCAATTATGGTGAATGATTTACTGTGCAATATAAAGTAAATCCTATACACAATTGTTTTCTTTTTTAATAAGAATTAAAATCTAAAAATAAAATTACAAGATTTTCTGAATATATGGGTTAACGTGTTTCACATATTTAATCCAATTTAATTTCACAAGGAAATTTTTATCGTCCACCTCAATGTGTGGAACTCAAGTGCTAAGACTTTCAGTTTAAACTTCCTTTCTTTTTAATTTTTGTAGCGCGTTAAATTACCGTCATAGTAAAATTTGAACCTGATGTGCGCGTATCGAGTGGTTTCCGACCATTGTGCGACGTATCGCTTTGCGATACCTAAACTGAGTTCTGGTATAGATCGCATTTTATCGAGCCAGCTCAAACGCATATTCACACGTTACAGTTGATAACCGCACACTTTCATTCGTGTTGTGTTATATATTAGGCGATTGAACTCACGATTCATCCCTTAGCAGATATAGCTGGACAATCGAATTCTATACATCAGCCTTGAATGTAAAAAATTAGTGTATCGCCCAGGTTGAAGAACCGAGGTTGGCAACACGGCCTGCCTTATGAGTCGCGGTCTAATCATTACCGCCGTGATCGGCGTCTTCTTCGGGGTCGATCTTGCGATCGGCGTTCCGGCGGTCACCAGCTCCAATGGCGAGGTAAAAAATGAGGCTGTGTGTCTCACATCTGTATGCACGGACACAGGTGAGTTACCACACAAATAGGATGCTATTGATTCACTTGTGACTCGGAATAGAGAATTCCAATGAATAATTGGATGAATAATTGAAATGGTCCGTTTCAGCGAAAAGAATATTAAAAGACCTTGATCCAGAAGTGGACCCATGCGATAATTTCTACGATTTTGCCTGTGGAGGATACGCGGCTTCAGAACCAATACCCGATCACCAAATTAGCGTTGACCGACTCTCTAGTCTCCGAAGAGATATTGAAAGTCAGCTGAGACCGTTCATCGAGGAACCGAGCAGTCCAAACGAGGCAAGGCCCTTCAAGCTGGCGAAGATGTTGTACAGGACTTGTATGGATACAGGTAAGTCTGGCAATGTAACGATATGTTGGAGCTTTTCCTTCATTTTCCAAAATTGTTGATAATTGGGATAGTCAAGGGAAAATGGATGAAGCTTGAAGCACATGACTGTTTTCAGCTGCTCTCGAAGAGGCGGGCCTGGATCCACTCCATAAAATCCTTCGAGAATTCGGAAATTGGCCTGTGATCGAAGCAGACGACTGGAAAGAGAACGAATTCAGCTGGGTGGAAAGTGTTTATAGGTCTCGAAAGCTTGGCTACTCGATAAATAACTTTGTTACATTGATCGGGGCTGATGACTGGACGAATTCCACAAATTTTATGCTCGTGGTGAGTATAACTTGATGAGACTCACAATCTCATAGAAAGTCGATGCGAAGTTTACCTGTATCGACCGAGCAGAATACTTTTTTATTCACAGTTGGACCATCCTGAATTTAGTGTGTCCCGAGACGATCTGATCGAGGGTGAAGAAAATCACGCCGTTGACGCTTACTTCGACTACATGACTGACATTGCTGTGCTTCTTGGAGCCGAGAAACAACGAGCAGCCCAGGAACTCCAGGAGTCTCTGCAGTTCGAGATTGAGATGGCCAAGGTGAGTAGCGTGAAAGAGATTGAATTCCGAAGAAGATAACTCTGCGAAATGAGGGATAACGACATTTTCCATCACTCTAGATTAGATTGTCCAACACGGAACGAAGGAACTTAACTCTTCTTCACACTACCATGACTATATCGGAGCTGAACAAAAAGTATCCATTCATCAACTGGGAGGAGTATATAAACAAACTGTTGCCATCAGACGTACATGTTCACGCTAACGAAGTTGTCGCATTGAGAGAACCCAACTTCATACGTGGCCTCGGGGAACTCATAAGGGATACCCCGAAACGAATTCAGGCTAATTACGCATTATGGCGTATCATTGCGCAGTCTGTAAAATATTTGAACAAAGATCTGAGGGGACGACAAATGGAATACCATGTCGATATTAAAGTTACACCGATTAACGATCCCCGATGGAGGGAGTGCCTGGACATTGTTACCTCTAGTGCATTGTCAATCAGCACCAGCACTCTCTATCTAAAGAACTACCTGAAACGAAACGAAGAGCAAAGTGTAGTCGATATGATTACTGACATTAAAAACGAATTGATCAAAAGTTTAGAAAAGGTCGGTTCGATGATGCACACATTGCATTGGTAAATCTTCGAGTCCCGTTGAGAATTTTCGAAACCTCAAAATTGGTCGTTTTTCAGGCTGACTGGATGGATGAAAAAAGCAGAAGCAGAGCTACAGAAAAGACCGTTGCCATGCATAGTCGTATCGCCTATTCTGTTGAACTTCTGGAGAACGACGAACTCGAAAAATTTTACGCCAATTTGACACTCAGGCCCAATGACTTCCTTGGAAGTATTTTGGACGTGAATCGATTGGAGACCGATAATTCCCTCAAGCAGCTGAGAAAGTCCGTCAATGGAAACAGCTGGATTGCTCAGGACTATTCGCCAGAACCTGCGCCCTACTACGATTACACTGACAACAGCATTCGTGAGTACCAACAATTTATGACTTTTCGTGATAATCGTCATCCATAATTCCTTTAGTTGTCACGAGGTTTGAATTGAACTTTTGTTCCGTTCTTCATATACTGATTACAAGCTTCATTCCATTTCTGTGCATCTCGCGCATTCCAAGATATCTCACGGTATTATTTGTACAGAAATCCCAGCTGGTCTCCTACAGGGAACGGTCTTCAGAAACGATCGTCCGCGTTATTTAAACTACGGCGCCCTTGGCATCTTGATTGCTCATGTAGCGACGCACAACTTGGACAACGACGGCCGACAACTTGACGAAAGAGGAAATTTGGAAGACTTGTGGACGCCTGAAACTGCGGAAAAGTACTTGGAGAAAGCCCAGTGCTTCATCAATCAATACAGCAACTATACCGTCGAGTCTGTTGGTCTGAATGTAAGTGTTCTTCTTGCTCGGGTAAATTTACCTCCGACTCATACTTTTACATTCATAATTCTTCACCACATATCGCCAAACGACACCTTATCCACAGCTGGATGGGTTCGAAACGCTAGAAGAGAATATCGCTGACAATGTTGGTGCCAAGACGGCTTATCGGGCGTACAAGGAATATGTGAAGAGAAATGGTCCCGAACCCAAACTGCCGGGACTTGAGTTCACGCCGGAGCAATTATATTGGATTAGTGCCGCAAGCAATTGGTGCATTAGGTATCGACCGGAAACAAAGCACTTGACAGATAAAAAAGACGGTTTCAGTACTGAAAGGTTCAGGGTCATCGGCTCGTTCATGAATGCGCCGGAATTCGCCAATGACTTCAATTGCCCAGTGGGCTCGTATATGAACCCGCCAAATAAATGTTCGCTTCTGTAAACTACAACGATCAGACCTAACGAGAAATTTCGGTGTCCTGTTTATCTATATGCTTTCCTAACTCACAAAATTGTACTCTAATGAATGTATCAAGAACAATTCGTGAAACTTCGTACTGCTCGTCTTGATTTTAATAAAGTTTACTCAGTTCTACGAAATGGTTATAAAAATCACAGCTCGACTGAATAAGAAATAGCATATTTCATGCTAGTAGATTGCGTACCAAACTTTTGTGGCCTCACACCTATTTGATGCCTTCATCCCAGTCTATATTGTAAGCTTCTCGTTTTTTATATGGATGAAAATGGAAGAACTCTGCTGCAGAGTGCCGCACCTCAGATCACAATGTACCGTGCATTTTCTTGGAAGCGCACCATGCCTGATTGCCTAAGATACCCGAACGTACGCAAAGATAGCAGGGAACAGCTCGTTGCCATAAGCCTCAGAATAACGAAAGCTTTAGAATGTATGTTTGCGTATCTCTAGCGTACGTTGCGTACGTTCGGGTATCTTCGGCCATCAGGCATGGTGCGCTTCAACGGAAACGTACGGTATTTGGCAATTGATATTGAATGCACGGATTAGGCAGATAATCGCGAAGTTCGTTTCGACTTCCGATGTCTGGCGAGGAACAGACATTAGAGTGGATGGCTGACTTGTTTTCCAATATTTGTGTATCGACTTATACTAATTGTGGACCAATTCGGGCAATTATTCGTCTTGATTCAGAGATCACCTATGGATTCGTTCTAATGTCGATGAGCATGTGTAACTTTGTCCGAATTTCAAGTGATTTGTTTAGTATAGTATTACGTCATATTTCCAAATTCTCTTCCACAAGGCAAAAATATCATGAAATTTGAGCCATGCATTCACGTCGATGATGTTCCAAGAAATGTCGAACGCCACGCGTCGTACGACACGAATTGACGGCGTGAACGGTATGGGATTGGATATGTCGTTCCCTCAAGCTGGACTAAAAAATCTGCGTGTCTAAGGTTGGAGTGCATGCAGGATTGTGCGAAAGCGTCTTTGCAGCCTCCCACCCAAAGATTTATCGACCTGAAGCTGAAGCAGTTTGAGTTAAAATAAAAAGTCTAATTCAATCCCCTGGAACTTCAATTCGTATGATGTTCTTCAGTTTTGCCAGGAGATAGGTATAATTCTGTCCAAGTAGAATTATTTCCTCCGTTGGGATTAGGGCGGAGTGAAAATGGTCAATTTTTGCGTATCGTCTTCTAATATAGTGCGTGAAAATTGCGTCTTAACATCACTAAAAACTAGGTCAAAGGAAAAAATTTACAATCGACATCTTCTGTTCTAGCAAACGCTCCGAGAAAATTGACCCTCTTCACTCCGCCCTAGTGGGAATGAGAGGTGTACAGATCGAAATTCCCAAATTCTACTCACAACCCCGAAAGTCTACGAAAAATCTAATTATTGATGAATTTCGCTTTGGACTTAAAATTTATTCGTCAATCAGTCCACAAAATATTTTATCAAACTAGTTTGTTCCTCAAAGTCTTAAATTTGAACTTGTAGAATAAGACTAAAATTTATATTCCAATTTGGGTAGTCTCCTATCAAGTTTCCTGGCTCCGAGACGGTTATCGTGTCCAAGGTTGTAAAACTCCTGGCCCAACATTCCCACCTGCAAAAATTTCATCGTGAGCGAGACCCCTTGCGAGCTCAGTAAGCCACTATTCTTGAAACTTCTACCGAACGGAGAAATTATATGAAGCGATTTTTCATACACCAATTCAGAAGACTTTTGAAGTGAGGTGGCAGGAAGAAGGGTAATTAAAAGCAGCAATCAAGTCAAGGCATATTCCTCCTGGCACTGTATCACCGCCGAACGTGCAGCGGCTCCATCGTCGACTAGACGGTAGCCAATTACCATTACAGCAATCAGTCACATGACTTATTTCGCGAAGGGGGTACTGTGTAAACAGGACTCAGCACGAGTCACGGCTATTATTCTCCTCCTACTTTTTTATTTTCCATGGAAGGATATATCTTCGCTACATCGCAGCTAGGCTCGGCACTCTGCCTATTCTCCGACTGATTATCGACGCTGACGTATCAATATCGCTACCGGTTTCGCAATCGTTCAAGGAAACTTTCATGTCTCGTACCAAGTGTTATTAAAATTGTGTAGAGTGTATTTCATCAGAAACCACAAGTCCAAGGTAAGGCCTTGATCTTGATTTCGAAGACACGAGGCATTTGTATACGTACAAAATTTTGTTCATCGCTTGAATTTTGAGCTAACCATTTAATAATAAGGCCGATCATGGAGGTGTCGGGGACAAGAATTCTAAGAATTCATATATCCTCACCAATATCCGATCTACGTAAGAAATGTTCGAATTTGGGATTCTCGCAATAATGCTGAACATAAGGCTGCACTGATACGTAAAGAAGTGGTGGAGAACTGCCGGGTCTGTTGCCGGAGGCGACTGCACATATCTCATTTATCATTTATGAAGAAGTCCGAGTGAGAGTTGGTTGTGTTTGAGTGCGCTAACTTCGATTTGGGCGATGCCGAATCTGGAGCCGATTTGTTAATATTTCATATCGATTGTGTTGTGTTTTGTAATATAATATACAGCCAAAAGGCACACTAAAGGATTATTATTGTGTCATTAGTGCTTCGTTAGATGTCCGGTTATTCAACTATAGCCAGTTATTCCTATCAGACAAATAGCTGCGCAGTCGTATTCTTTGAAACTGCAATAAGCTAGTTGATCGCCTGGATTGAAGAATCGCGATTTACGATAACATAGCTCGACGTTGTGACATGATGTTTATCCGATTCAGACTTTCAAAACTGCACTGTACGAAGAAGAATTCGGAACGGGGTCTGGACGCGCGAGCCGCGACCGATAGCATAAAGACACGGAATGAATGAATTGTTGTTCATACAAAATGCTAATCCTGACGCGTATCCGGATTATTGTAGTTTCACTGATGATGTAAGCGAACATAATATATGGTCTCGCATACATCGATGAGCAAGCGAGACCACATGCTTGTTCTGAATTGCGTAAGAAACCGGTAGGCTGATTAAGTTCAGATTTTCATGGACAGTCGAGTACTCATAAAAAGCACCTCCGGTGCAAAAACTTCTCGCCAACTACATTGATATCATATACCTATATATAATACTCGTAAAAAAAAGCATTCGAGATCAGACGCTACTGCCAAACACCTACTTCACATTAACTTTTTCTCAAAATAATAATTAGGCCAGAAACACAAAAAAAAATTCGTAAAAAAGTTAAAATTTTTTTTTTTTCTTCGAGGTAGTGGTACCTATTGGGCATTTCGTAGCCAAATCAAAATCCAATCATTCGACCATGTATTAGAAAAATATATCTAGTTGTACTGAAAATTATCATGTGTTGAATTATATAACATGACGACCAGAAATTAACATCAAAATCACAGTCTGAATTATCAGCTATGATACGATATACTGTAGTTATTGAAGATGAAGATATTGTTGAAGAATTGCAGACAACCTTTGCTTATATACCTAGAGTTATAAAAAGTGTTATCAATTTACGCTCCAATATGGGATGCTATGGAAATGTTATCCCCCCACTTCCTATCACCTTTTCGGTAAACGAGACTCGGTCTAGGGGTACTCGGTACAGGGTGATTCAGAATCACTGCACCACAGGTCATGGGTGCATTCCTTATATAAATCCAAGACTAAAATTCATCCACCAAAAATTCGAGGGACTGATATTTTCCGAGTTATCGCATTATGTAGTCATAAGTTGACCAACCACAAAGCTTATCCGCGGTCAAGATAGAGCCGGATCATACATAAGTGTAAATTGATCAGTGCCCGTGGCAAGTCGAGTGTTCGGTGTTGAATTGTATTGATGCCCGATTTCAAGCACAACGTCCGATGCTTCAGAAAAATCAGTCAAGGATCAGGCACCATAAGCGGAAGACCTGGACACCGTGAATGACTATGGAAGCTACATTCGAGTCAGAGGTACTCAGTTTAGAATACAATTTAGAGCGAAACACTGAGTTTGTTACGGGGACTGATCAATTTACACTCTTGAGCTGGCCCTATCACGATTATGCGTAAGCTCTGTAAATCAGTCGAATAAGACCCTCTAGGGTAAGTAAGAAATTTATAGTCAGTGGAATTAATGATTGAGGAGAATTTAGTCTTCGATTTCCATGACCTGTGATGCGGTGATTTTGAATCACCCTGTATATCTCCAATTAACACTAACTACTGACGCCCGTACTTGGTAGATCTCTTCTTTCTACGGAGCCTAACGAAGGTCACTTTTCACTCATTTATATTCGCATAGCTTTTGGTCTGAGCAATCTGACTGAAAAAGGAGACAATGAAGAACAAAAATTCGTGATGAAAACGGGTATTCTGAAAGGTTGAATAACCATATCTCAGTTCTCCGCTCACCGATGTCATCGAAATAGAGCTTGAATGAAAACTTTTCTTGGCCGCATCTTATGATATTCCAATTCCGTGTATACATAGCAAGGCGGACGAAATTATTACAACCGAAGTGAGCGTTTTACGATAACTGAAATTTCAAATTTTTGGTGATTTTTTTTTTTTTTCTTGTAGTCAGGTAGTCTGCATGATAAAAAAATACTTGTCTATGTACTCGGAAGTACACTCTGGTGAAAACGGCACCTGGCCATGAATCGCGCTCTGATCATCAACGTCACGACCGGCGTCCTCCTCATCGTCGGTCTCGTAGTAGGTCTAGCGTTCTTCGCCACCTCAAACGAAGCTGTGTGTCTTACATCTGAATGCGTGCACACAGGTGAGCTCTCGCACTGATAGGATGTAATTCATCGACTTGACTACTTAGGAGAGAGAATTTCGATTTACCATTGAACGAATAATTCGAATAGTCTTTTTCAGCGTCCAGGATATTGAGCGACCTCAACCAAGAAGTAGAGCCCTGCGATAATTTCTACGATTTTGCCTGTGGAGGATACCTAGCTTCCGCACCGATACCTGATGACGAAATAAGCGTCAATCGAATCTCTAATCTTGCCACAGATATTAGAAATCAGCTGAGACTGCTCATAGAAGGACCGAGCAGTCCAAACGAGGCGAGGCCCTTCCAACTTGCAAGAGCCATGTACAAGACATGTATGAATACGTGTAAGTCTGGCGATGCGATGATACATCAACGCGTTATTCTTCAGTCTTATAACTCATTATGACAGTTAGGGCAGTCGAGGAAAGTGAAAATCAGTGGAACTTTGAAGCAGATGACTATTTTCAGCTGCTATCGAAAAGGCGGGCTTGGAACCTCTCCGTAAAATCCTACGACAATTCGGAAACTGGCCCGTGATCGAAGGCGATAACTGGAAAGAGGACGACTTCGAATGGACAGAAAGTGTTTATGAGTCTCGAAAGCTCGGCTACTCGTCGTATAACTTTGTCACATTGAGCGTCGACGTTGACTGGACAAATACCACAAAGCATATACTTGTTGTGAGTATAAGTTCATGATACTATTGATCTCGTAGAGTGTAGCACCTGTTCCTGTATCGGCTGACCAGAATACTTTTGTTATTCACAGTTGGATGTACCTATGTTGGAGTTGTCCAGAGGAATCTTGATCCAGGGTGTGGAAAATGCTGGCGTCAAGGCCTATTTCGACTACATGGTTGACATTGCGATACTTCTCGGAGCCAATAAACAACGAGCAACCGAGGAACTAGAAGCTTCATTGGATTTCGAGATACAACTGGCCAATGTGGGTAGCCGATGATGGCGTGAGATGAATCGGCTTTCGATGAAGACAGTTGTCAAAAAATTAGGATAGTAACTTTTCCATGATTCCAGATAATATTGCCTGAGGAAGAACAAAGAAACTACACACTTCTTCACAACCCTATGACTATAGCGGAGCTGGAAAAGCAGTATTCATTCGTCAACTGGGAAGAGTATATCAGCAAACTGTTACCACCAACCATACATGTAAACGCTAACGAAGTTATCACGGTGAGACAGCCCAACTTTATGCTTGACCTAGAAGAACTCCTGAAGAATACTCCAAAAAGAGTTCAGGCTAATTACGCATTATGGAGAGTCACAGCAGAGTCCGTTAAATATTTAAACGAAGATGTGAGAAACCGAGAAACGGAATACGGATCCGCCATTATCGGCAATATTTCAACGACTAGCGAGTCTCGATGGAAAGAATGCCTGGACCTGATTTCCGACAGTTCATTGTCAATCAGCACCACCGCTCTCTACGTCAGGAATCACTTCATGGAATACGAAAAGCAGGACGTAGTCGAAATGGTTACTGACATCAGAAACGGACTGATCAAAACATTGAAAAAGGTCGGTTTAATGGTGCAAACATCGTTTTGTTATATTTTTGAATTCCGTTAGGAATTTTCGAAACTTTGAATGTTCTCGTTCTTCAGTTTGACTGGATGGATGAAAAAAGCAGAAGTAGAGCCATAGAAAAGGCTGTATCCATGACCAGTCTCGTTGGGTATCCCATCGAACTTCTTGACGACAATGAACTCGAGAAATTTTACGCTAATTTCACACTCAGGCCAAATGACTTCCTTGGAAATATGTTAGGCTTGAACCAATTAATGGTCGAATATTTATTCGCGTCGCTGAGAAAACCCGTCGATGAACCAGATTGGGTTAAACAATTACTGTATTCAATGGTCATCGACGCCTTTTACAGCCCCTCTGAGAACACTATCCGTGAGTATCATCAATTTTATGGCACCTCGTTGTAATTGTAATCGAATATTTCTGTAGCTGTCAAAGCATTGAAACTGCACTTTGGTTTTGGATTAACCATGACAGTTATTAGATTTATTCTGTTTTCGTGTATCTCGTGCATTTCAAGATACCTGACGGAATTATATTCACAGAAATCTCAAATGATGTCGTACAGGGAACGTTCTTCAGCAACGATCGCCCGCGTTACGTGAACTACGGTTCCTTGGGCTTTGTCATTGGTCATGAGGCTATGCACGGCTTTGGCGACTTGGGTCGACAATTCCACATCAACGGAAGTTTGGGGGAATGGTGGACACCGGAGACGGTGGAAAAGTTCTTGCAAAAAACTCAGTGCATGATCAATCAGTACGACAACTACATCGTCGAATCTGTTGGTGTGAACGTAAGTCGTTTTAGTTACCTTGTTTATACCTGGTATCGACTCTTTGCTACATATCTTTAAACGCCGATTTATCCACAGGTGGACGGGGTAAACACGCTAGAAGAAAACATTGCTGACAACGGCGGCATCAAGAATGCTTATCAAGCGTATAAGGAATATGTGAAGAGAAATGGTGCCGAGCCGAAACTTCCGGGACTCAAATACACGCCGGAGCAAATGTTTTGGATCAGTGCAGCAAGCGTTTGGTGCACAAGATATCGCCCGGAAACAGCGCGGTATGAACTTACGACAGACACCCACAGTCCAGATAGATTCAGGGTGATCGGCTCTTTCGCAAACACACCGGAATTCGCCAATGACTTCAAATGCCCAGTGGGCTCGTATATGAACCCGCAAGACAAATGTTCCGTGTTTTGAAATACTAAGATCAGAACTGATAAGAACTTTGCTGTACTATTTATCTACCTATGTGCTACCGCAAAGACACAAATTTGTACAAATTAATATGTTAATAAAAATTCGTGGAACTTTTCACCACTCATCTCAATTCCAATAAAGCTCATGCAATGATTCGAAATGGTTGCCGAAATTATGCGCCATATGTTCCAGGATTAATAACTAATATCTTTTTCAGCCACGTAAGTCAATGTTATAAATTCTAACGTGAATCACTATGAGTATTTTTTTTTACTAAGAAAGGAAGTTACGAATGTTTGGGCTGCTGCGTTGATGAGCTAATCCTGTAACTCATGATCATCCTATGTTGCTCAATAATGGTTGAATAAGCAGTAAATGATTAAAGACTGCATCTGAACAATCGTGACGGATGGACTCCATGTGAACATAGTCATGGCCAAAATTTTTAAAGAATTGAGTAACTTATATTTTTGTTCGAGAATTATAAAGAACTCTGCTATCGAGTGCCAAAAAATAGAATCATATGATAGATTAATGTACAGATGATACAGAAGATGGAAAACTTCGAATCGGTTTTTGGTATGTGTCAGAATAGAAACACCGAAATACTGATGGCAGACGTATAAGTCTCCAACATTTGCGTATGGACTTGCTAATTCCCAAGTCATATCAGTCAATATTATCAATCCGATCACTCGATCACTCGAAGTTGCTGTAATTGTGAATGATACTCCAGCGAAGTATAGTTTTGAGTGTGAAGGGGACCTTTCATCAAGGCCAGTAACGTACGGCACCCGGTATAGCATAGGATAAAAATCAAGTTGGGAGGTTTTCGAGCCAGATCGATTAATATAACACTTTGATTATATTACGAAACCCTGGTATATTAAATTTAACATGCTTACCTCATGTTATTTCAATAGTCTTCAATAAATTCAACTATCGTATGGGTGATTTTGCTGCCCAAGTTTATGAATAAGTGGTTCTTTCACGCACCGAAATATTGCAGAAGATTTTCATTTTTCACTGTGTTATAGTTAAAGTACGTTATAATACTTCTACAAAGTTTGACAGGGGGTTATCGAACAAATAATACTAAAAACTGACCTTAGAAGTTCCAAATATTTAACACATAACCATATGGCGGAATTCCATTACGAAAGATTTAATCAGATATATGTTATACGTAAATATTAGAGATCTTTTCCAAAAACGAGTTGTATATAGTTTGCATTATGAAGATTTTATAAAGTGCAAGAAAATAGTATGTTATCGGAGTCTGCGACAAAATATTCAGAGTTGAAGAGATATAATTTCAATTTCACGTGAAGATTTCACGGAATTGAGACGTTTGGCGACACCGCAACACGTCGTCAGTTCATATAGCTTACATCAGAGAGCTCCGTCCGAATAGAACATCATTATGTCATTGGGGGCATTATGGCTTTGTTTAAAATTAAAAATATCTCGAGAATATGTGAATTTATTAATTTGAAAAGACTTCAATTGAGTTTAGTCTCACACCTGCAGTGTGGTGAATTGGGCAAATCATTTAGCCAATTAGGCGTAATAGGACTTTTAACTATGAAAATATCAAAAATTTTGTATGGGCGTAAAAAGTCCTGAATATAAAGTATACCTACTTGATCCAGAAAGGCGGACCTCTCCTTTGCTTTAGATCTTGTGGGATGAATTTGTTGATTATTAATTAGTATATCGTACAATTCAACTCGTCCAATTAATCTTAATAATTATAAGTAATGTCGATTTTATAGAGAGCGCCACCAGCGGCTTGCCACTCTTTACCCCCTCCACTTTCTTAATTGACAACTTATACCAAACGCATACCACAACAAAAAGCATAAAAATGAAAAGAAATATTAAGTGGCAATGGTGGCACCACTACTTGAAATAATGACACTAGTGAATTTTTACTGACCTCAAAAGTACTTCCCACGTGTGTGAATATGATATATACAAATAGGTGCCATCAATTTTTTTTCAAACATTTTGCCAAACATTTTTTCGTTTTCTGCTCAATTCAGTTGGTAATGTTGTGGTATAAGTGAGTCGAATAAGGGTCCTATCTAATAACATTGAGTGGCAAGCCGCTGAGCGCCACTATGAATGAGCTGAAACATAAATACCATAAATTTCGGTTACTTTTCACAGACATCATTTGATCGAGGTGTATGTTTCGTGGTCTAATCTATGGAGTTTATGTTCCAGATATCGACGGGTCCTAAGGAAACAGACATAACTCGTCGTGCAGATTAGAACAAACGTATTTCGGAAAACTCTACAAGCCGAATATAGCGCTCTGTATACACTTACGGTAGAGTTTTCTGAGATACGTCTATTCTAACCGGCACGACGAGATACGTCTGTAACTGATTATTTGATTAATATAGTTAGGATAATAATTGTTTGTGTATTATTCAATGAAAAATATCATGTAAAAATATAATTTCCATTAAAATTCGTTTTTTGGGGAACTTGGCGTATAATTTGAAATCCTTGTTCATAGCAATAGGTACTAATAACACCATAGAATATTGTGACGTCATTAAATATGTTTTTAAATAGAACAAATATGAAAAAGAACGCTGATACAGCTAATTAAGCTAAAATAAAGAACGGCAACTAATCAAGTTGTTGCCTGGGTCGAGATAGCCGGTTTTTCGAACTTAACTTGGGATAGCCGGTTCATCAAGGATAACTCGAGATAGCCGGATTTTCCACGCGGCCATTGAATTTATGACTGCCACTTATAACGTACACTGTTAAAAATTTCTGTTGTAAATTTACAACAAACGTATTGGAAGTTTTATTCGGATTCGTGATTATGAATTCACCTTACATATTGTTCATGATTTTGGGAGTCCGATGTTGTAAATTTACTGTCCTATCATTGTGATATTACCAAACGATAGCGTAGTAATTTGAACAAATCTGAATATCATTATTCCAACAATGAATTGCGATTTTAACATATAGATGTCCAGTAATCGAGGAACTCGCGTTGCAAATCTACTACACTGTTATCGTAAAATTACCTGACTATGGCATAGTATTCCTCATAAATTGAATGGTGCTATTCAAATGTTGAATTGCGATTTTAGTGTTGTAAAAAATTGTAAGACAAAATTAGTTTTCACCCGAGTTTGTGCGTTTGAACACGTAAATGACCATCAACATATGATTAACACCAGAGAAACGCATTTTAAATTCACTAAAAACGCTAATAATATTTTGGTCGTAACCGGGATTTGAACCCACGTCCGCTCACATTCGCTCGTATTACTAGTCGAACGCCCTATCCACTACGCCAAACTACCTATTGATTTTTCTTCGAATGTCTTTCCATTTGTTCGGACCCTACACATCATACAATAGCTTCATATGTCATCAAGTTCAGTGAAACTCAACGTTGGACTTCGAGTTCAGATAGAATGCATAGCAATATCTTCTTCTTCACGAAATATTGAACTTGACATGCGTTTTTGATCAATTTCTACTACAACCTGGGGTTTAATAAATTAACAAAATGTCTTAATGAATTTCACATTAAGTTCCGGAAATTCATCAATGTCATGAATTTACTCGAGCGATTTACCACGAATACGATAGATTTACTAAGCTGGTCTTGTGAATTTGAGAAACAGTCAAATTATTTTGCTGTCAAGTATAGTGATATAAGAAATTCAGTTGCAAATTCCGGAACCGCGTCATGTCCCTAACTCCACTGTACAGAACTGTCGAATGCCCAAATTCTAGCTTTTGTGTTTCTCTTATCAAGTTTGGTGAAATCAAAAATTTAAATGCAAATTTATGAAAACTGAATAGTAATTTACATTGCTAAGACGAATTGTTGATACTGAAAGTCTGTATGAAAATTTTGTCGTGCACTTGTTTAGCACATTTAGAAATATATTCAGCAAATTGCAAACATTGTTTAGTAATTTCACGAACACAATGCAATTACTATACAAATTAGTGAATTTATGATACACTTTTGTGCTTTTCGTATCAAGTTTAATAAAATTGAGAATTTTTTCGTAAATTTAATAGAAATCCATAGTAATTCACATTGCTTTGCCGAATTTGTGAAATCGGGAGTCTTTTGTATGGTAAATGTGTAATAAGTTCACAAACATTTCTAACAGTGTACTCTTTACAACAATAAATGTGAAATGAAGAGATAAGGATAAGATTACAGTGATGTCTTCTTTCATTTATTGTTTATGTAACATCGATCTTGGAAGGTCACAGAGATTTCTCACGGCACGGGAAGAGATTTCAATGGCCGGTAAGTTCATTGTTTGGTGAACCACTATACACTGCAACGGCGCACAATCCTCGATTCGCCAAAAATGCCAGCGAGCTTAATATCCTCGACTTCACGATACGAATTGACGGCTCAGACTGCACACAGATATGAGCAAAGTGCGAAGAAATCCTTTCATCATCGGGTCACGCCTAGAAATCTGTATAGTACCTAAGGGTGCCGTACAGGGTCACGCAAGAGTGTCTCCACAGCCTCGAATCCAGGGATTTATGAACCTGGAGCTGGAACAGATCCGGTACCAAATACTGTCTCTGAGACCCGAGTGGGAAATAACTCGAGATTTGAGTGACACATTAATTCGTTGGGTTGAATTATTTGAATTATTGCCTTCAATTCACATTAATCTTTTTAATTCAAATTAATTTTTTCAATTCAAATTAATTTTTTCAATTATATTAATTTTTTGAATCAATTCAATTCAATTTTTTTCAATTCATTTAATTCAAATTACTTTTCATAGTAATTCATTATTCCAGTTCATA
Source organism: Tenthredo livida (assembly GCA_963992785.1). Taxonomy (NCBI): domain Eukaryota; kingdom Metazoa; phylum Arthropoda; class Insecta; order Hymenoptera; family Tenthredinidae; genus Tenthredo; species Tenthredo livida. The sequence continues at coordinate 42,910,937 of OZ023065.1, forward strand.
TTCGATTATTTCAATACAATTTTCATATATCCTGTTATTTAGAATTAATTCATCCAATTCACTATTTTTTTTTTCATGCAACTCAATTTTATCAACTCAAAATAATTTTTTCAATCCAATTCAATTTTTCTAATTCTTTCCATTCGAGCTATTTTTTACCGGAATTCACGCTAATTCTAGTGATTGTTTGGTCATTTCAATACATTTCTCATATTTCCTGTTATTTTAAATTAATTCGTTCGATACAAATTCAGTTATTTCCCACTTAATTCTGATTATTTCAGTTATTTCATAGTCGATTCTCATTAATTCCGTTATTTCAGTTATTCTTCAGTTAATTTCCATTAATTCAGGTAATTCAGTTATTTCTCAGTTAATTCTCATTAATTCAGTTATTTTCCACTTAATTTCTCATTATTTCAGTTATTTCTCATCATTTCAGTTATTTCCAGCTCAATTGCTCATTATTTCAGTTATTTCCCCGTTGTAATTTTCATTATTTCAATTATTTCTCAGTTAATTTACATCAATTCAGTTAATTCCCAATAATTCAGGTTGATTAAAATTAACTCACGGGCTATCGACACGTCAATTTAACGAGTTATTTACCCCTTGCTGAGACCGTTATCGTAATCAAAGTTTGTGGGCAAAATCCCCTGCTCAGAGCTTCTACCAGACAAGATTCTATAGTGAGCAAAACTCGTTGTGCGTTTAGCGCAATATAATCGTTGAGATTCCTACTGGATGGATAAATCATAGGTACATGGTCCTTCGAATATCCTTACATAGTTTTGAATAGCAAGATTAATCACAAACGCAGTGTCAAATGAGTTCCAGAGGATGGCGGCAGGAAAAGAAGTAAAAGTGGCGACCTACACAGAAAAAAAAAATTCCTCGTTTCAAGAAAAAGATTTCTTGTTTCAAGAAACTGTAGTTTCTTGAATGTTTTTTGATTAAATCAAGGAAATATGTTCTTAACTCAAACTAAGAACATATTATTTTAAATTAAGAACATATTTCCTTGATTCAATCAAAAAACCTTGAAGAAATCCACTACCACCACTACCACCACTACCGAACATGCGACGGTTCTATCGTAGACCAGGCGTTAGCCAAATAACAATCCGTCACATGACATAATTCGCCATATAGGATAAACAAGATTCAATACGCGTAACGACTATCCTTTCCCCCACTTCTTATTTTTCATTCAAGGATAAATCTTCGCTATATATATGGGGGGTGGCGTCGGCGCTCTGCCTATTCTTCGACTGATTATCGACGCTAATCACGCATCAATCTCGCTACCGGTTTTGCAATCGTGTAAAAAAACTTCCATGTCTCGTACGAAGTATTATTGAAATTGCATAGCGTGTGTTTTATCTGCAGAAGCCGCAACTCTAAGGTAAGGCCTTGATCTTCATTGCGAAGACACGAACTAGTTCGGACGAAATTCTGTTCGTCACTTCAATGTTAAGCTAAGAAGCTCGTTCGTCGTTAATTTATCAAACAACCTCGTACACTGAGAGGTGATATGTGTAGGTACTAGAACTCGCTGGGCTAGCAGCGACTCCGCGCGTATGTATAGAAAGTGAGCGAAAAATGAGTAGTGGCATCACATTGGGCGAGAACAGGTCTAGTGTTAGAGTCTAAATCCGCGTGGTGCGCTGCTACTATACATTCATGGCTAGTGGCTACACAAAAGTGTGCAGCCACTTTTCATTGTGTACAGCCACTGCTCCTTTTGCGAGATAGCTACTAGTACCCAGTTTTGAGCTCTTGCTACACATCAAGGCTAGTGGCTATACATATCACCTCTCAGTGTAGCTGCCCAAGTTGCATGGACTTTCTATTACATGTTTAGTTTTCGGATATCATTTATCGCATACAGTCGCCTATGACAATAGGGTCGGTTCTGGGGGTATGGGAAGAGAGAATCCTGAAACTTTATATAACTCCACCAATGGTCGATCTACGATATAAACTTTTCAGTCTGGCATTAGCGTAACTACGGGGGGGGGGGGCAGGGGGGCACGGCCCACCCCACGATGTTGAGTGCCCAACCCAGAAAGATAAAAAAAAAAAAACAGAAATTGAAAGTTTCGGATATACATATAATATATATTCGGGTAAAGCGAGGTGAATGATGGGGCCAGGCCCCCCCTAGAGAAAAGTCCTAGTTACGCCAATGCAGTCTAGTGTACGGATATCGAAATATCGTTTATTGTGAAGTTCGGCATATCGTTCACTCTCATTCCTATACTGTACAGTTTCTCGGTAAGCCTCGCGAAGTCTTTTATTCAGCTGAAAATCATATGCCAGCTGTAGGCTGTGCTTCCGAATGCTAACTTTGTCGCTGCGACGTATCGCTCTGCGATACCTAAACTGGGGCCTCATATGAATCGGATTTTATCGAGCCGGTACTGACGTATGCTTACATGTTACAGTAGATATCCATACTTTTATTCGTATTGTGTTACATATCAGGCGATTTGACTCACGAGTTATCCCTAGCAGACATAGCCGCACAATCGAATTTTATATATCAGCTAAATATGAGTTATGAGTGTGTAAAATGAGTGTATCGCCAAAGTTGAAGAACCGAGATTGACGACACCGCCTGCCTATGAGTCGTGGTCTGAGCTTCATCGCCGTGGTCGGCGTCTTCTTCATCGTCGATCTTGCGGTCGGTCATGCGGCGGTCACTAGCTCCCACGACGAGGAAAAGGATGGGGCTGTGTGTCTCACATCTGTATGCACGGACACAGGTCAGTTATCGCACAAATAGGATGCTATTAATTCACTTGTTACTGGAGATGGAGGATTCCAATGTGCGTATAATTGAATGAATAATTGGAGTGTCCGTTTCAGCAACAAGAATATTAGAAGACCTCAACCCAAAAGTGGACCCATGCGATAATTTCTACGATTTTGCCTGTGGAGGATACGCGGTTTCAGAACCAATACCCGATACCCAAATTGGCGTTGACCGACTCTCTAGTCTCCAGAGACATATTGAAAGCCAGCTGAGACTGTTCATTGAAGAACCGAGCAGTCCAAACGAGGCCAGGCCCTTCAAGCTTGCGAAAACGTTGTACAGGACTTGTATGGATACGGGTGAGTCTGGCAATGTAACGATATGTTGAGGCTTTTTCTTCATTTTCTGAAATCATTAACAATGGAGTAGTCGAGGAAAGTGGAAAATGAAGAATGAATGAAGTTTGAAGCACGTGACTGTTTTCAGCTGCTGTCGAAAAGGCGGGCTTGGATCCACTTCGTAAAATCCTGCGAGAATTCGGAAATTGGCCCGTGATCGAAGGATCCGACTGGAAAGAGGACGAATTCAGCTGGGTGGAAAGTGTTTATAGGTCTCGAAAGCTTGGCTACTCCATAAATAACTTTGTCACATTGCGCGTCGACGTTGACTGGACGAATACCACAAAGTATATACTCGTGGTAAGTATAACATTGATGAGACTCTCAATCTCATAGAAAATTGATTCGAAGAATCTGTATCGACCAACAAGAATACTTTCTTATTCACAGTTGGATCAACCCGAATTCGGTGTGTCCCGAGACGATCTGATCAATGATGACGAAGATGACGGCGTCTATGAAAATGTCGGCGTTGGCGCGTACTTTGACTACATGACTGACATTGCCGTGCTTCTTGGAGCCGGGAGACAACAAGCAGCCCGGGAACTCCGGGAGTCACTGAAGTTCGAGATTGAACTGGCCAAGGTAAGTAACCAATGATAGCGTGAAAGCAATTGAATTCCGAAGAAGATAACTCTCGAAAATGTGGGATAACGGCATTTCCCATCACTCTAGATGACATTGCCTGACACGGAACGAAAGAACTTCACTCTTCTCCACACTACCATGACTGTATCGGAGCTGAACAAAAAGTATCCATTCATCAATTGGGAGGAGTATATGAACAAACTGTTGCCATCAGACGTACATGTTAACGCTAACGAAGTTGTCGCGTTGAGAGAGCCCAACTTCATACGTGGCCTCGGAGAACTCTTAAGGGATACTCCAAAACGAATTCAGGCCAATTACGCAGTATGGTGTGTCATTGTGGAGTCTATCGAATATTTGAACAAAGAAATGAGGGAACGACAAACGGAATTCCATCTTTATCGTTATATTCCACCGATGCTTGATCCCCGATGGCGAGAGTGCCTGGCCATTATTACCTCTAGTGCACTGTCAATCAGCACCAGCGCTCTTTACCTCAGAAACTACTCTCAACAAAACAAAGAGCAGAATGTAGATGAAATGATTACTGACATCAAAAACGAATTGATCAAAACTGTAGAAAAGGTCGGTTTGATGATGCGCACATTGCTTAATTGGTAAATCTTTGAGTCCCACGTTGAGATTTTTGGAAATCCAAAAATTGATGGTTTTTCAGGCTGACTGGATGGATGAAAAAAGCAGAAGCAGAGCCATAGAAAAGACTGTAGCCATGACTAGTCGTATCGCTTATTCCGTTGAACTTCTGGACAACGACGAACTTGAGAAATTACACACCAATTTAACACTCAGGCCCGATGACTTACTTGGAAGTATTTTGGATGTGAATCGATTGGGAACCGACATTCTATTCCAGCACCTGCGGGAGCCTGTCAATGGTACCAGCTGGATTTTACAGGACTACTCAACCGACCCTTCGCCCAACTACGATTACATTGACAACAGCATTCGTGAGTACCAACCATTCATGACTCCCCACGATAACCGTGATCCATAAATTCCTCTAGCTGTCACGACATTTGAATAGAACTTTTGTTCTGTTTTGAATATACTGGTTACGAGGTCCATTCTATTTCTGTGCATATCCTGCATTCCAATGTACCTCACGGAATTATTTGCACAGTAATCCCAGCTGGTCTCCTGCAAGGAACAGTCTTCAGAAACGATCGTCCGCGTTATTTGAACTACGGCGCCCTTGGCATCTTGATTGCTCGTGAAGCCATGCAGAACTTGAACAGCTTCGGCCGACAACTTGACACAAAAGGAAATTTAGACGACTGGTGGACGCCGGAAACGACAGAACAGTACTTGCAGAAAGCCCAGTGCTTTATCAATCAATACAGCAACTATACCGTCGAATCTGTTGATCTGAACGTAAGTGTTCTTTTTGCTTGGGTAAATTTACCTGCGACTCATACTTTTAGATTGATAATTCTTCACCATATATCGCTGAACGACACCTTATTCACAGCTGGATGGGGTCAAAACGCTAGAAGAGAATATCGCTGACAATGTTGGCACCAAGATGGCTTATCGGGCGTACAAGGAATATGTGAAGAGAAATGGTCCCGAACCTAAACTGCCGGGACTCAAATTCTCGTCGGAACAATTATTTTGGATTAGTGCGGCAAGCAATTTTTGCATTAGATATCGACCAGAAACAATGAACTGGGAAGATAGAAGAGGCGAATACAGTACCGAAAGATTCAGGGTCATCGGCTCTTTCGCAAACATGCCGGAATTCGCCAATGACTTCAACTGCCCAGTGGACTCGTACATGAACCCACCAAATAAATGTTCGCTTCTGTAAGCTACGAAGATTAGACCTGACGAGAGTTTGCGGTGTCCTGTTTGTGCCTATGCTTTCCTAACTCACGAAATCGTACTTTGATGAATGAATTAAAAACAATTCGTGACACTTTTTACCGCTTGTCTTGATTTCAATAAAGTTTCCTCAGCTATATACGAAATGGTTGCGAAAATCACAGCTCGACTGAATAAGAAACTGTATAAACTTAGTAGGTTGCGCCCTCAACTTCTTTCGTCTCACATCTATTTGATGCACTCATCTCAGTCCGTAGTGGAAACTTCTCGTTGTTATCTTGCCAACATAGCCATTCGTTATAGAATTGGACGTACCGATGTCTGAAACATCGGCCATATCTTACATTTTTGATGAGAATGGAAGAACTCTGCTGTTGAGTGCCGAACCTCAGATCGTAATATATTTGCCAAGCAATATTGACTGCACGGATTAGGCGGATAATCGCAAAGTTCGTATCGATTTCTCATACTATCTGGCAAGGATGGCCGACATAGTTTTGCAATATTTGTGTATAGGCTTACTAATTATGGACCAATTCAGGCGTTTATTTGTCTTTCTTGAGAGATCACTTGGATTTGTTGCAATATCGATGAGTATGTGTCCAAACTACATATATGTCTAAATTTCGCGTCATTCCTTTAAAAGTATTACGTGGTATGAAGAATATCGATGAAATGCGAGCAATGCGTCACGTCAATGATGTTCCAAGAAATCCTCGACTCCACGACACGAATTGATGGCGAAAACGGTATGGCATTAGATGTACCATTTTCGAAAGCTAGGACTAACAAATCTGCGCGCCTGGCGGGTGAAGTGCACGGTCACGCGAAGGCGTTTTCGCAGCCTCCTGCCCAGAGACTTATCAACCTGGAGCTGAAGCAGTTTGAGATGAAATAAAAAGTCTACTATCATCCTCTAAAACTTCTATTCATATGTTTTTTGGTTTTGCCGGAAGAAATACAATTCTATTTGTGTAGAATTATTTCCTACGTGGATATACAGAGGTGTGAAGCACTTGAAATTCTGATGAGCGTCTCTAACTTCTACCAAAATTAGAGGCAGTAATCAAGCCAGGCTGATTTCTTCTGAGCACTGCATCACAGCTAAACATGCAGCTGTTTCATCCTCGACTAGGCAATCGCGCAAGAAAACTTCGGAGTCTTGTGCAAAATATTCTTAAAATTATACCCCCTCCGATCCGGCTGATTTTGTGTGGGCATGTTACCCACCTAAAGAGTAGTCAAATGCCAAAATATTAGGTCTCGTAAAAATGTATTTGCTGAGCTAGAGCCATTTTTCGTTTTTTTCTTTCACATTTTTTACTTTAATTTGGGTATTTTTTGTTACGCAAAGGTTTTTCGTACTAAATGGCTGAAAATCGGTTTCCTAGTGTAAAATTGACCAAGGAACAAGAACATGGCCATAGATTTGACCTACGACAAACACCTACAGACACATTTGCCCAAAACACTCAAAATTGACCAAAAAAGTCCCAAATCTTGGGTAAATAGCAGAATATACAAATTTTCTCACTATCCGAGGCGGCCATTCTGTAGAGAAAGAACCAACAAATTCGATGAGAATACGCCTAGATTTTTAGGACGAACCGTTTAGAAAATACGCGGCGTGAAAGTTGGAAGTCTTCTTTTTTTTTTCCAAAAATTGACATTTTCGACCTCGTGAGACAATGTCTGCCCTACAGGCCTATTTTGCGGCGTTCTCCCTGACTGTCTGAATGGTGTATTGATGGGTTATTTTCATAGAATGAGATTCATGAGGTTCTGGCCAAAATGAATAAATTTATTCTTATATGAAACAAAATGATAAGAGCCTTTGATGAGGCCTTCTCAAAATTCTCAGTGTACATTTTGTCAAGATCAGAGGGAGTCAAATACATTTTGTTGAGCTTGTAGGAATAAATTGGCCAAAAGATATGAAAACTGCAACAATTCCACTTCCTCATGTGCTTTGTGATGTATGCACTTGATTAAATTTAATTAAAATTAAAATTGTTCACAAATGAAAGTGATGACTTGGTATAACTTGATTTCATCCTTCAATAATTGCTGCTTGATTTTATTCTAATAACTTTTCATAATAACATAATGGCAATCAAGCCGATAAAATTGCACGATTATAAATCAATTGATTTTTTTATCCTTTTTTTTGCTCCTTTGTGTCATTATTGATCCAAAATACGTCGCCGTAGCATAAAAAATCATTTCCGACGGAATTGTTATTATTTTTTTTTTTTTTATCTGGTGCCCGTTTTGTCCCACATTACCCCATTTACTATCTATGACTCTTATGGTATTGATCGTAATCAAACATTTTTGTAGCCGTCACAGCATTTCAACAGCGCTTTTGTTTCATTTTGACCGGTCACGAAATGTATATCCTGTTTCTATGCATTGCGTGCACTTTAAGATACCTTATCGAATTATTTTTACAAACATCCCAACTGTTATCCCCCAGGGAGCGGTTTTTAACACCGATTAACCGCGTCACATGAACCATGGTGCCCTCGGATCATCGATCGGGCATGAAAACACGCATATAGTGCCGACAATGAATGCAGATAATTTGACAAAGAAGGAAGTTTGGGGGACTGATGGAGACGCTGGAGACGGCAGAAAATTGTTTGCAGAAAGTCCAGGGGGCCCTTGTCACGATTCATCGACTTTTCACTTTCATCTCATCCAAGCGTTCTGATTGGCTAACTGAACTTTGCCGACCAATTATGGAATGCTTGGATGAGATGAAAATGAAAAGTCGAAGAACCCTGATAAGCCCCCAGTGCCTTATCAATCGGTACAACAATTACACAGTTAAATCTGTTTGTGATAACATAAGTCCTTCTTTTATTTTTACCAATCGACGTTCGACTGTCAGATCTCACGCATCGATTATTTCTTACGTAACGTCAAACATCACGGTTTCTACAAGATGATGGCGAAATTAAGCGAGTAGAGAATATTGCTGACAACGCTGGCGTCAAGACGGCTTATCGGGCGTACAAGGAATATATGAAGAGAAATAACTGTCGGGACTCAAATACAAGCCGGAAAAATTGTTTTGGATCAGTGCGGCACGCATCAGGTGCATTAAATATTGACCGGAATCAGCGCTGTATGAACTCACGACGGACGTTCAAAGTCCCGAAAGATTCAAGGTGATCGGCTCTTTCACAAACACACCGGCATTTGCTGATGATGCAGTCAACTGCCCAATGGCCTCGTATATGAACCGGCCAAATGTTCCGTGTTCTAGACTACATTTCCGGTGTCCTGTTCATCTATGTACTACCATGAATCACAAATTTGCGATGATGAATATTTTGATAACAATGTGTGGAAATTTGTTTCCCACTCATCCCAATGTTATGGTATGTTTATGTAATTATCCGAAACGGTTACCAAAATTATACCCACACGGCACCCAATATTGCCTAATATTGTAGCAACATTGCTGAAACATTGCAATATTGCTGCAATGTTGCTACAATACTGCAATATTGCGGCAATATTGCTACAATATTGGGCAATATTGCTACAATATTAGGCAATATTGCTACAATATTGGGCAATATTGGGTGCTGTGTGGGTAGCTGTAGGACTGAATAAGAAACTGCATCAAATTTTCGGCCAAACTTCAGTAAAAATTGGTATCACAATAAATAACAAATCACCATGTGCAGTAGAAAGCCCATCGAGGAATTTCATGTGGTTTATTTCATTGTTCGAAGTTTAATAATAAGATTTGAGAGATGAGAACGAAGACGAAATTGCCAATGCATGTTGCCAAATTTTGGTTTAACTGGAAGGGAGTATCATCGCCGACATTGTTGCCCAATCTTAGTTTTTTTTTGACGAACGATTGGGCCTTCAAGAAAAAAATTGATTAAAACAGTCGAAAAGCCCATGTCATTCAAATAGAAAAAAGTAAGGGTCTGTCGGCACCCCTCAATATTAAAATTAAGGGCTAAAATTTGGCGAGGCTTTTTTTTTCATATATTCGGAACCCATTCATGTTCTCGGAGCGAAACATTTCGTCGATAACCAAAATAACTGTCACCCTAATGCCCATGCCGTATTTGTCCCCCAGATTGAGGGTGAGGGAATTGGTCGGAATTTGTTTTCTAATGGTACCAATCGGTTTTCTGCTGATTTGAAACAGACTCGTATGAATACAATTTTGTAGTTGCCCCAATTAGGCCAAACTAGGTATTCCGTACCATTCACACACGTTTACTGGACGCATCATTCACATTAGGTATATTAATGTAACAGGTTGATGAGGTGGAGACAAGTCCCCACTCTCAATCGAAAGTATATAACCGAGTGCTCAACGCGATGCAAAAGTCAGAAATCGTGCAGCACTCAGAGAAGTCATATCCAGATATCGAAGAATTCGCCAGATTTGAAAATCTCAATTTCTGTAACTGTAAGCCCAATCTGAATAAGCTTTCAGATTCATGAGTTCAAAATCACAGATTCGAAATTTCTTGGTTCCCGATATCAAAGGATATCAATATCTACTGCTTTGAAGGCAATTATTTGTCTTCAATATTGTCTAATGGCTTACGAAGGAATTCACAAGATGTTTAAATGAAATATATGTAATTCTTTATCAAATAAAACTGCTTATGAAATCTCTCGATTGTCCGTCTGATTTCCGCCACTGTCTCTTCAAGCCCGATGAAATCCCGTGTAATCTTTTGAAGTCACTGAAATCGTGTGCAATTTCTGAAGTCCGGATCAAATTTGCAAAATTCCATCAAATCTTTGACATGATGCAATCCAGTGTACGGAATTTTCCTAAATGATTAGCCCTTCGTTTCTGCCCTTTTATCGGAATGGTCGTCCAGTATAAATAACAGCAGAGAATCTGTTACATTATATGAACAAGGAAGTGAGTCTTTCAGCTCTTCGTATATTTAAAATAGACATTTTCACAATCTTCAACTGAATATTCAAATTCAGCTTAGGTAAAAAACGTTCTCCTTATCTGTAATTCACTCGATAGTTTTTCTAGTATCTTTTCATTACTGTGCGTGCTCAACATTATACACCGGTCAGCCTTCGACAAGTAATAAAATCTTCGCTGAATCGAATTACAAAAGTCTTGGAGTTCAAGTCTAAAATTTTTTAAAAAGGATGAATTATTGGTACATACATGCATATTTGCATGTATATAAGTCGTGTATGTGGTGTTCGAAGTTTGACGAACGTTGCTGCCAGTTCATCAATCAAATACTAGAAAGTATAATGTCGATAAAGTATTCTAGACAAATATTCAATTTCCAATTCCAAACGACAAGATATCCTACACATGTAAATTTTATCGAAACACGTACGTCGAACACAACCATTATATGAATGATAAGGCACGTACTCTAATGACTAAACCATTCTTACTCGCACGAACATTGAAACTTTTAGTGATAATGGGAATTTGTATTTTTGCAGACAGAACTGTCCTCCAGTCGTTCGTGATAACTCGTGTCAAATGCGTGGAAGTAGCACGTGGAAGATACACATGTTGTAATGTGTAGTAGGTATATGACTTTTTTGCCATTTGATATGATTTCGTAACAGTAAAAACAATACCCTATCCGATCCTTGAAAATCGGCAGAGATTTGTTTGGACTGATCCTCTGCAACAAGATTTCCACATGACGCATGAATCCGTGAATCTACTAGAGAGTGATTTTTTTTGTTTTTTACCGGTAGGTATACCGAATAAATTTGAACAGTACGGGTTATAACAGAGTGGCAATAAATTTTGATAATCGACAAGACTAAATATTTATTATTTTTGATATACCGACTAAACACGTGATTCAAAATATTTATTTATTTAGTTGAATGTGGAAGTGTAAATCACCATCTGTTCCACTCCTACTCAATCCGAGTGAACTGATATTCGAATAAGATTATTTAACTCACTCAAATAACTTAATGTAGGTAGTAAATATGTAGGGTTGGTCATTTCAACCAACTGTTTTCTCAAATCAACTGAAACGTTTCAATTCAAATGACCAGCCCCCTTTCGACAATAAATTTCATAACGAATATGAGATTTATCTTTATATGCGAGACTGAAAATTGTCAAACGCTGCTGTCTTAATTATTAGCTTACACTCCGAAATTCACCGCCCGCACGAGGATCCCCGAATACCTGCACTCAAAATAGGTTTATAGAATGGAGAAGGGATAGAGTCGTAGTCGATATGATCCAATTCGAAAATATATACAATTTTCAAGTCCCCACTCTGATTTGGAGGTATATAACCCAGTGCGCAGTACTCAAAACTCAGAAATCGAGGAGCTCTCCGAAACATTAAACCTAACTATCGAAAAATTCATCGATGTCTAAAAATCTGAAATTTTAATCGTAAAGGCAATTGATCAGCTTTTGGAATTGTAAGTGCGCAATGTCGAATTCAAAATTTCTATTTCTCATTCAAGTCATCTACATCCAAGCCCAAATCTCCAAGCTATTCCTCCCTGTAACATAGAAAATTCGATTCCGTTCCTAAGTATGTATTCTAACTCTATAATGAGGAAAGTGCAATTTCCGGTGCGTAATCAATCTCGTGATGGGACTGGCTCAGAATCTAGTGGGCCCAAATAATACACTGCCAGAGTTATTGCCGCGAACTAACCGATCCGAGTATAGTAAAACACGTTTTCTCCACGCCGCGTGAGTCTGATTTGAATCGAAAAGATCTTCCGAAATCTCCAAAACAATGTATGAGCACTAAATTTTTCGTGTTATCATTTACCGGATACGTGTCGGACGTCATGGCATTCGAAACCAGTCACAAGTAACATCTATTAAATACGCAAAATAGAGAGGGCGTTGTATAAAATAAACACATACTGCCTGCTGCTGACATATCCGTCATACAGGTCAAGAATCAGAGTAAACAACTTTGCCTCGTATGGTATGGTATGATAATGATACTAAGTTCCAAGATCCAAATATTACTGAATTCAGTGTGATTTATATTGGAGAAGATTAGCTAAACAGTTCTATTGCGGATTATTTGTTATCATCATTCATCATAGTAGTAAGTAGAAAAATTTTCCAACTTCCATATCCTGCGTGTTTTTTTTTTTTTTCTCCCATCAGCCATCTTCTGATATAAGCGAATATCTTCAAATGATAAATTACTTACTGATTTAAATACATATGCCACACCTGAGTTAAGGCTGGCTATTTCTATCCATTACAAAAATCGAATTCCCTTATTTTGAGTTTGTGATTGACTTGACTTGAATCTAAAAAGCTGCGAATCTCTGCCTAGAAAACCTGCTTCGAATTGAAATGGTCTTTTCTTTCTTTTTTTATCTGTTTCTATCTACGACCTTTCAAATTTTTTTTCAACTGAACTGGAATTGGCAGAATGCTCGATCAAACGGTATAAAAATTTTTGAGAAAGTCAATACCTAAAAATAAATAATGGGGCACGAGTTCGTGGATCAGTAGCTTGCCGCTACTATCGCCACACTCCAGATCATTTCTATAGTATTTATATTTTCGTTAGTGTTTTTTTAGATGTCTGTAAATCCGGCTACCTCTAGCGAGTAGCCCCCACCATATAGCTGCGCAGTCACACTATACACAAACATAATAATCGTTAAGCAGCGCGGGTCGGCGCACATTGCACGGTGTTCTTAAACGATGCCAATAACTGAAAAAAAAATCATGATCACACGAAAAATTTACCAAATTATGCACAATTCATTCCTTCATAGTCCTCAGCATAATAACGAAGAAGATGATGAACCCGAAGTCCTTTCAATTTCGGTCTCAGCTGTTACATCGTTCTATCGGTCACGTTACCGTAAATCGGATAGTTCAATACAATTACTCCCAATTCATCAAATGTAGACAGATAGCCTGCTTCCGATCCCTAAATTCACATGTATCACCTTTTCCCCTGAAGTTATACCATGCTGTTCTATATGCATTTCAGCAAAGCAGATACACATGGCACTACAGCAGAAAAGCGTAGTCAGCCACACGTGGCTTTCCACCCACCGCATTCCTTCCCGTTTTTAAAAGTTAGGTGATTTCAGAAGTGGATCTAAAAGCACACTTCTTTTTCAACCTACACTTCGATCCCAACTATCTATCCATACCACTTTTTTATATTGCATCGGTATAATTCGGTGTTTAATAAGTGGGATGAACTAAAATTAATAACATAGTTCTTTCCTTAGCCAGTCTTTGTGGCTCGAAATTAAATTTCCATACATATATTTTCAGAAATACCAGAAGGTGGAAACGGCGCTTGGCAATGAAGAACCGCGTGACTTTCATCGCCGTGGTCGGCCTACTCCTCATCATTGCTCTTGTAATAAGCCTTGTGATCGTAGCGCGTTCGAAAAAAAAAAATGAAGATGCGATATGTTACACAGTTGGGTGTGTTCACACAGGTGAGTTTTTGGACGGCTGTTAAAGGTTTGCATATCTTTGTCTTGCCCCCAACTGTTCAGATGTTGATTTGGATCACAGGTTTCCAATCGGCAATTCCTTCAATAATCTGAATGATGTTTCCAGCATCTAAGATATTGGAAAACATGAACCCAGAAGTGGACCCATGCAAGGATTTCTTTGAATTTGCCTGTGGAGGATTCACGGACTTGAACCCGATCCCTGACGATGAAATTAAAATCGACACCTTCGCCATTGCCGAAAAAAAACTTGACGAACGAATTAGAATGAGAATAGAAGAACCGAGCGATCCTAACGAGCCAAGGCCGTTCACGCTTGTAAAGAACTTGTACAAGACATGCATGAATACGTGTGAGTCTTTCAATAAAATCACACCTTAAATGGGTTCCTTTTCCCGACTTTGAGCACACTGAGACTTAGGACAGCTCAAACGAGTGAAGATTGAAAGGAGTTAAAAACCAGTGATTATTTTTAGCTGGCATTGAGGAGGCAGGATTGGAACCACTTCGTGGATTGCTGAACCAACTCGGAAAATGGCCTGTGATCGAAGGAGACAATTGGAACGAGGATAGCTTCAACTGGATGGAAAGTGTTCTCAGGTTTCAAAAGTTTGGCGCGTCAATTGATTACTTCATCAGCTTCGGCATAGGAATTGAGTGGACGAATGGTACGAAGAATATGGTCATGGTGAGTGCAATTGAAAGGGACTCTAAATCTCGTACAATGTAAATGCAAAAGATTTTCTTATCCACAGATAGACCAACCTGCGTTCGGACTGTCTCGAGAATACTTATCTAAGGGCGCGGAAGACAAGATTGTCAAATCTTACTTCAAATATATGGTTGATATCGCGGTGCTTCTTGGAGCTGACAAAGTGAGAGCGACCCAGGAACTTGAGGAGTCGCTGAAATTCGAGATTCAATTGGCTAATGTAAGTGTCCAATGATGCAGGCGTAAAAGATAATGCCTATCGATGCCGGTTTTTTTTATTATTCCAGATTTCATTGCCTGATGAGAAACGACGGAACTTTACTCTTCTAAATAACCCCATGACTATAGCAGAGCTAAATAAGCAGTATTCCAGCATACAGTGGGAAGCCTTCACCCAATTGTTGCCACCAACCGTACAGATCGATGGTAGCGAACCTATTATGGTTTTAGAGCCCAGCTTTATCAAAGGACTTGAAAAACACTTGAGGGATACCCCGAAACGAGTTCAGGCAAATTACGTCATGTGGAGGGCGACCGCAGCTTCCATAAGGTACCTCACTCAAGATATAAGGAAAATACAATTGGAATACTACAAAGCTCTGAACGGTAAAACAGAAAGCAAGCCCCGATGGCAAGAGTGCGTAGGCATGGCTTTGGATGAATTGCCAGTCAGTACCGGCGCTCTTTACGTCAGAAAGTACTTCAAACAAGACGCGAAGAAGAACGCGGTCGAAATGGTGGCCGACATAAAAAAGGAATTCACCAAAATCCTTGAAAAGGTTGGTTGAATACTGTCGAAATAGTACATTACGATACGAGTGCGATAAAACTTTTTCTGACGAGTGTTGCAATAAGGTGGTTCAAAAAAGACCTAAGTTCTCCGATGTTGCTGCTCATTCGTGAATATGTTGTTTGTGATTTTCAAAAAATATTCCATTTGTTTTAGCTCCATATGACAATATTTACTACTGCCTCATTGAAGTTTAAATTTAGAAATTTTGCCATTTTTAGCAATTTCAAAGTTCTCAGATCAAATTGCTCATCCAGCTACCTCTAGCTCCTCATTCGATGAGCATTTTGGTTCAAGACGAGATTCGTACGACAATATTTAGTACTGCCTCGGAGACATTGGAGTTTTTACGAAATTTAGCGTTTTTCTGGAGATTCGATCGCAGGTTGTTGCTCATGAGACAGTTTTTTCTCACCATTATAAGGAAGAAGTACAAGCAGTTTGCAGTCTGCCGGACCATTTTTACTACTGCCTCATGTTGCTAATTTCACTTGAAGGAAAGTCACCCTCAATGAGGCAGTAGTAAAAATGGTCCCGCAGACTCCGAACTGCTTGTACCTCTTCCTTACAATGGTAAACAAAAACTGTCTCATGAGCAACACCCGGCGATCGAATCTCTAGAAAAACGCTCAATTTCGAAAAAACGCCAATGTCTCCGAGGCAATACTAAATATTATCGTACGAGTCTCGTCTTGAACCAAAATGCGCATTGAATAAGAAGCTAGAAGTAGCTGGATGAGCACTTCGATCTGAGAACTTTGAAATTGCCAAGAATGGCAAAATTTCGAAATTTCAACTTCAATGAGGCAGTAGTGAATATTGTCCTATGGAGCTAAAAAAAAATGGAATATTTCTTAAAAATCACAAACAACATATTCACGAATGAGCAGCAACATCTGAGAACTTAGGTCTCTTTTGAACCACCCTAGTGTTGCAATCACACGAGATCAGAAGAAGTTTTTCCTTTTTTTAGTTTTTATTTTCCGCATTTTCCCAACACCGTATCTTGCAACTTTTTAGTCTGAGTGGATGGACGACGAGACCAGACGCAAGGCCCTGGAGAAGGCCGCAGCTATGTCTAGTCACATCGCTTATCCCGACGAACTCCTCGACGACAGCAAGCTCGAGGAATATTATGCTTCGCTTGAACTGAGGCCCAATGACTTAATAGGAAATGTTCAAAATTTGAGTCTATTCGAAACGAGACAAGCATTCGAGAAGCTGAGGGGACCCGTCAACAAAAGCGACTGGATCACCCATGGCCGTCCAGCTATGGTCAACGCCTTCTATATGCTTACGGAGAACAGCATTCGTCAGTATCAATCACTCTTTCAAGTCCTCTTTATTTTGTTCAAGAAGTTCCTGTTGGGCTACATGATCCGATTTTTTTTTCTTTATATATACAGAACTTCCAGCTGGCATTCTACACGGCACGTTCTTTAAGAACGACCGCCCACGGTACATGAACTACGGTGCCATTGGTTTCGTTATTGCTCACGAAATCACCCATGGTTTCGACGACAAGGGTAGGCAATTTGACAGAGAAGGAAATTTGGTGGACTGGTGGGCACGAGAGACGGAAGTAAAGTACTTGGAAAAAGCCAAGTGCATTATCTATCAGTACAGTAATTACACAGTGGAATCTGTTGGTTTGAACGTAAGCTTTTTTCATCATCTGGTAACTTTCCTTTCGATTCAGGCTGCTCCCCGCTTTGTTGCATATCGCTGATCGTCGCATTTTCTACAGTTGAACGGGATAAACACTCAAGGAGAGAACATCGCCGACAACGGCGGCATTGAGGTGGCTTACAAGGCCTACAAGGAATGGGTAAAGAGAAATAGTCCCGAGCCGAAACTCCCGGGTCTCAAATACACACCGGAGCAAATGTTTTGGATCGGTGCAGCAAATACTTGGTGTGTAAAATACCGTCCGGAAGCATTGAAGAATTACATCAAGACGGATGTCCACAGCCCAGGACAATTCAGGGTTCTTGGACCGTTTTCAAACATGCCGGAATTCGCTGCGGACTTTAACTGCCCAAAAAACTCTACTATGAACCCGGAACAAAAGTGTTCCGTCTGGTAAACCAAAAAAATCTGCAGTTCCGAAGAATCCTTATGTCCCAAATAGGTACTGGGGAGTGAATATATACCGTCAGCCGGTAGTCTAACGATAAGTTCGAACGAGTACTAGTCAGCTGGTTTAAAGATTCCTACATGCTCGTTGTTGATCAGCTGATCTACCATGCATATTGACTATCGCCAACATAATTCCTATTTTGTTGCAATAATCGCGTTGTGTTTAATAGTACACAGCGTTGCTGCGCTGACCTAAAGCACATATGAAAAAAATTAACAGTAACTATTTCTCACACATACTACGTGATGCAAGTTATGTGAATAAAAAGTCTCCGCTCACTTTCTCATGAATTGGCTAAATTTTAATTGGATTGATAAAGTTGGTACTTTTGTCATTAATTTTATTAAGTGATCATAATCGCACATTTAATATTCATGACATTCATTTCATTATACTAGTGTACTACGCCAACTTCTATATAAATTCCCAAAAATGAAATACACAAATTATATACAAATGGTCACCGATCGATGTTTCATTACAAAGCACTTACATTTTTACAATTACATTTTTGATGGAATTACTTATTTAATTACCCATTACTCTGGTGATGTGTAATTAAATAAAGTTCAGGTTTGATTACTTATCACCAGAGTAATGGGTAACTAAATGAAAATTTGATTACACAATGAACAAAATTGAATAAAAATTTATTCAAATATTACCAAAATAATGATATATTGAGAATGTCAATATTAAATTTCGATAATTAAATCAAATTTATTCAATGTTTCAAATATTTCTTCGATATTTATCTGTTATTCAATTTCAATCAGCAATTGAATTTTTATTTAATTACTCGTTACAAAGGTAATGGGTAATTGAATAAAAATTAAATTACAATTTTCACAACACTGCAGGTATCTAAGCATTGTTTTAGCATTTTGATATTTTTTGTTCCTGTATCTGTTGGGAACTGATTTCAAGTTACAAGTTATCTGAATATGATCGTTACAATGGGTACTGATTTCAACAGTCTGATCTTCTGAAATTAATCCTCATTTAATTTGCACCCTTCCAATATCTTCGTGATTATATTACAATATGAAGTTTATCCATAACCATCACATGAATGTCTATGACAGTTATCATAGAGAATGTGGACTGGTTGATGTAAGATAATAGATAATATTACCCACACCGAAAAAATATGTATGTGACGTATATTTTCAAATATATTTGAAATGTACTTGAAAATATATGTACAATATACGTGACATATAAAAAGTTTATAATCAAAACATGAAATTTCGCCAAATCGTGTATGTCAAAAATATATTCCGATATATGTGTTGAAATATATTTACGCATATATGGTAGAATGTATGCGTGAATATATGTGAACACATATGTTGGAATATATGTAAAATTATATGCTACATATATGCAAAAATATATTTTTGTATATTTCTGAATAATTGTATGCGTGAATATATGTGAACACATATGTTGAAATATATGTAAAATTATATGCTACATATATGCAAAAATATATTTTTTAATAACTATTCAAGGAGAGGTAAGTACAAATTCATTAAGTTAATCTATTCTAGAATACCATGTTATACATTTCTATATATTTATATATCGTATATTACATATCGTCGGCTGGGAGGAAGAAGGTGCTATCTCAGCTTCGCCGTGAAGAAGGTGCTATCTCAGATTTGAATTGAAGAAGGTGACATTTCGAAAGCAATTTTTTTTCTTTATAATTTCAAGTTGGCAACACGCACGGGAAATATGAATT
Source organism: Tenthredo livida (assembly GCA_963992785.1). Taxonomy (NCBI): domain Eukaryota; kingdom Metazoa; phylum Arthropoda; class Insecta; order Hymenoptera; family Tenthredinidae; genus Tenthredo; species Tenthredo livida. Next base: position 42,930,378 of record OZ023065.1, read on the forward strand.
ATCAGTTTAATTACACGAAAGAATCCCTTCCGAATAACTATTCATTTTATTTCGTGTAATAATTACATTTTCATTCCTCGACTAATTTATACGATCAAATGATCGAAATGTTAGTATCATATTATGGAATGATCGAAATCTTAGTATCATATTATCATATTATGATACTAACATTTCGATCGTATAAATGAGTCGAGGGATGAGAATGTAATTATTACACAAAATAAAATGAATAGTTATTCGCAAGGGATTCTTTCGTGTAATTAAACTGATAATTCATATTTCCCGTGCGTGTTGCCAACTTGAAATTATAAAGAAAAAAAATTGCTTTCGAAATGTCACCTTCTTGAATTCAAATCTGAGATAGCACCTTCTTCAAATCAAATCTGAGATAGCACCTTTTTCACGGCGAAGTTGAGATAGCACCTTCTTCAAATCAAATCTGAGATAGCACCTTCTTCACGGCGAAGCTGAGATAGCACCTTCTTCCTCCCAGCCGACGATATTATAAATTTTTATATATCAATTATTATATATCATTATATTTTTATATATCATATATTCACTATATACAAGTTTCTTTCATATAGATACCTCAGAATACACATTCTTATACTACAAATGAAAATTGTCAAATTACTCTTCTTTTTGATATTGTTAAGTTGAATTAAAAAAAATAAAATAAAACGTCTACTATTTATCGAATAACTATTTTTCATAATCGTTGTTTGATTATAAAACTCATCAATTTTACCTGATCTGCTTTCCGTTTCGTGGTTCGTTCATTCCCGTTTTCTAAATTATCCTCCCCATTATCGCGATCATCATCAATAACAACAACTTTTGTAGGCGATTTCATCCCATCAAGAGCGCATAGTTTTTTTCCAAAACTTTTATCGAAGCTAAAAAAATATTCCAAAGATAGTTATATTAATCATACATGTTACGCAATCACATTCACCATCTAGGTTGGAAATTCTTCTTGAATGTTATTCCATATCTTGAGAAACTCTTTATAGTTTAAACTTTGAACTATTTATAACTCTATATATATTCAAAAATAGTTTGAAAAATTTACCTGACACTGCAATAATCATTGCATTGAAGCATGTCCATCAACCAAGTCGTTCTTTTCTGGAATCATGCCACTCAACTACATATATTTTGTCAGGCTCTTCAAAATCATTTTTGTAATTATAATAGTCGAAGTCTTTCATCCAATCAACATCAATTTCAGTCGTATATTTCTTGTAATCAGATCCTCCTATCCATTTAACTAAGGCAAACATTTTTTTGGACATCCTATATATAAAAATATCAGTTATTATTATTTTGTGTTATTAGACATATTATTCATTTACACGTTTCACCATAATTTATCTAGGTACTGATCTCAATATATAAATTTATTAAAGTTCAATAAAAATATATTATTGTATTTATCATCAGTGCGTGTTTGATTTTTACCGATACGAAATTGCACCAGATTCATCGATCCTCTTTTTTCAATCGTGATAATACAGACGAGGAAAAAGATAAAAGATTATTGGACCAGCTTCATATCGGTCAGAATAAAACATGTCGTCGGCGATAGTGCAATACCGCGTAACTAACATCTGCAATACCGCGTGGGTACAAAAAAAAAAAAATGAGATTTGGTGTGCATTCGATAAATTTTTTATTTTTACATCGAATGCACACCAAATCTCATTTTTTTTTTTTTTTTGTAATTACGCGGTATTGCAGATGTTAGTTACGCGGTATTGCACTATCGCCGACGATGTCACATTTGATAGCTACAAATGAAATGATACAATTATTTTAATTAAATCAATTACTACTTACTTTTTTCAACAACGATTATTAGCAATAAATCAATATATCTATATTAATTAAACTTTGTTTTATGCCAATTGAAATGACATGATAATGACATGATGATGCAGAAAAAAAACAGTAGAATGTCCAAAAGGTAAATTTCAATTGATTTTTCAATAGTCTGTTATTTTCTAATCTATCAGGAGCATTAACTGTGACATATTTTCTCAGCTTCAATTGGCATAAAACAAAGTTTAATTAATATAGATATATTGATTTATTGCTAATAATCGTTGTTGAAAAAAGTAAGTAGTAATTGATTTAATTAAAATAATTGTATCATTTCATTTGTAGCTATCAAATGTGACATCGTCGGCGATAGTGCAATACCGCGTAACTAACATCTGCAATACCGCGTAATTACAAAAAAAAAAAAAAAAATGAGATTTGGTGTGCATTCGATGTAAAAATAAAAAATTTATCGAATGCACACCAAATCTCATTTTTTTTTTTTTGTACCCACGCGGTATTGCAGATGTTAGTTACGCGGTATTGCACTATCGCCGACGACATGTTTTATTCTGACCGATATGAAGCTGGTCCAATAATCTTTTATCTTTTTCCTCGTCTGTATTATCACGATTGAAAAAAGAGGATCGATGAATCTGGTGCAATTTCGTATCGGTAAAAATCAAACACGCACTGATGATAAATACAATAATATATTTTTATTGAACTTTAATAAATTTATATATTGAGATCAGTACCTAGATAAATTATGGTGAAACGTGTAAATGAATAATATGTCTAATAACACAAAATAATAATAACTGATATTTTTATATATAGGATGTCCAAAAAAATGTTTGCCTTAGTTAAATGGATAGGAGGATCTGATTACAAGAAATATACGACTGAAATTGATGTTGATTGGATGAAAGACTTCGACTATTATAATTACAAAAATGATTTTGAAGAGCCTGACAAAATATATGTAGTTGAGTGGCATGATTCCAGAAAAGAACGACTTGGTTGATGGACATGCTTCAATGCAATGATTATTGCAGTGTCAGGTAAATTTTTCAAACTATTTTTGAATATATATAGAGTTATAAATAGTTCAAAGTTTAAACTATAAAGAGTTTCTCAAGATATGGAATAACATTCAAGAAGAATTTCCAACCTAGATGGTGAATGTGATTGCGTAACATGTATGATTAATATAACTATCTTTGGAATATTTTTTTAGCTTCGATAAAAGTTTTGGAAAAAAACTATGCGCTCTTGATGGGATGAAATCGCCTACAAAAGTTGTTGTTATTGATGATGATCGCGATAATGGGGAGGATAATTTAGAAAACGGGAATGAACGAACCACGAAACGGAAAGCAGATCAGGTAAAATTGATGAGTTTTATAATCAAACAACGATTATGAAAAATAGTTATTCGATAAATAGTAGACGTTTTATTTTATTTTTTTTAATTCAACTTAACAATATCAAAAAGAAGAGTAATTTGACAATTTTCATTTGTAGTATAAGAATGTGTATTCTGAGGTATCTATATGAAAGAAACTTGTATATAGTGAATATATGATATATAAAAATATAATGATATATAATAATTGATATATAAAAATTTATAATATGTAATATATGACATATAAATATATAGAAATGTATAACATGGTATTCTAGAATGAATTAACTTAATGAATTTGTACTTACCTCTCCTTGAATAGTTATTAAAAAATATATTTTTGCATATATGTAGCATATAATTTTACATATATTCCAATATATGTGTTCACATATATTCACGCATACATTCTACCATATATGCGTAAATATATTTTAACACATATATCGGAATATATTTTTGACATATACGATTTGGCGAAATTTCATATGTTTTGATTATAAACTTTTTATATGTCACGTATATTTTACATATATTTTCAAGTACATTTCAAATATATTTGAAAATATACGTCACATACATATTTTTTCGGTGTGGGTAATGAAACCATATGAAAATTGGAACGGTTTCGTGTGACAAGCAACAGTCTTCAAGATCGTACAGTGATCATTACAAATTTATTGAGAGTCGTGTAATTATTGATACCTGTTGCAACGTGGCAAAAAGTTATGACCTCCTCCTTCCCAGCCTTACGCGTGTATCTAGTCCCACCACCGTACCGAATACCGATTCCACGGTCCAAATCCTTTTCGCCTCGTCGCGCGAATCCATGACCGCATGCTTCTGCTAGAAACCGACCGACAGCGGCGAGCGCTCGCCGGACGAGCGGTGAAGAGGAGAACTACCCCTCGCGGAAGAGATCCCCAATCCCCATTCCCAAAGTCCATTCCATTTTGTACCGTACTACTGCCATCAGCCACGTGCAAAATCGTAAATCGAGAGCGAGACAGATAAAGTTTAAGTGAAGTTTCCCGGTGTTCTTGTGAAAACTGTCACCCGGCCCCTGGACCTTGGAAAATTGGACATCGATTTCCTTAGACGGCCCTTGGGTAATACGACGACGCTTGCCTGCTCCTGGACCACGAGTTTCTTACGAACGGAGACCGGTGAACCAAAGGTACCCGTTAACATTTTCATTTCAAATCTTTTTCACTGTGATATTCATATGGAATCAGTTATTTGAACCGAGTAATGGCCGGTCGAATATCCAACGTCGAATAACGTTCTTATTCATAGAATAACTCTACTATTCGTCGAATAAAAGTCACAAATACAATGTAAGATTTTAATCTATGAATAAAGTTATTCTTCGTTGATCAAACCGGCCATAAGAAATGCAAATGATGGTGCCAAGGTCATCCGTTGGGGCTTTGTTTCACAACGTTATAATAAACATGTTTAGGCAATGTGTTTGTCACATTTCTTTCATCTCGAAACTTGTCTAGTATAGTTAGTGTTTTATCAATTATAAATGGTGAAACACTCTTCACGCGTGGCAAAAGGGATACGCCTTTCTTACAAGCAATAAACAATGTAAGTTTAGAGGGGTACCTATATTGTTAAATCTTATTCAGCTGAACATTTCTATTTATATTATATTTCAAAGTTTAGGAAGTAAATAATAATAGAGTTCGCGTTGTAATTAAAGTACGATAATTTTATTTCGATACAGTATACGTAAAATTGCACTTGTTGCATAATATACTATTACATTTTAAAATATGGTCACCTATCACTGTATATGGGGCATTCCATGCCAACTCAACCTACAATCGAAATTGACATTTTTGATTTGGCCTCAATTTTTTTTTAACTGGTTGCACTCTATGAGGAAGAGCTCCATGATTTATTTCGATGTCTTTTTTTCTTCTAATTGTGTTTTTTCAATGAATTTTTCAAAAAATTGATGCAAAAAAAATGACAATCATTCACTAAATGTTTGTCAATTCCTAGATCAAAATCTGATTCTGAAAACTGTTTGTATCCTTCGATTTTTGTTGAAAAGTTCTAAAAAAAACTACTTCCTATTTCACAAATCATTAGCCTGGTCCCGTCGCGTCGTAGGAAAACGATTCACGCTATTTTTTCAGAATTTTTCAAAATTGTCAATTTTTTCTTTCGGAAATCGTTAAAGTAATAAGTCTGTATTTACAACAAAATTTTTATTCTCAAATATTTTTGTTTTACTTTTATTGTGGTTTAAATATTTCACATAAGTGATTCTAGTTTGAGCTAGGAATCACTCTCATCGTTAAAGACCCATCGCAGTGTTTTTTTGAATGCCTGTTATAGTTTTAGCCTTTGAATATTAAATATTGAGAGCGTGGGTTATGCTTTTTCATAATCTGCAATTATTGAAAACTTAAAACTTCGATGGTTGGTAAATTAGAATCCCCCATGTAAATATTTAAACGATAACAAAAGTAAAACAAGAATATTTAAGAATACAAAAATTTGTTCCAAATACAGATTTATTGTTTTCACGATTCCCGATTATCTTCGTTTGTGATTTTTAATTGATATTTTATTTCATAAGACATGAAAAATCGTATTTGAATGTTTTTTTTTTACGAAAAAAAAAAATTTCGATAATTTCAAAAAATTCTGCGTCATCCCACTGTTCCAGAGTCCAGTGTACCGCGCGAATCCACTCCAACCATGGCGAACAACATCGGCCTCGCCTCCCTAGGACGAGAGGGATACCCCCGCATCGATATAGATCTGGACGATATCAGCGCCGTCTTCACCTGGTTGTGTTACCTATCGCCTGACGCGGTGAGAACTCTTCTCACCCGCTTACATTTACGTGCAGACGACACGGCTGACGGAGGTCGTTGGAGACTGCTACGGTACCATGTAAAGTCCAGGAGTTGTAAGGTAACCTGGGTGCCAGAAGACGACGAGTGGCCTGCTCCGGTCACACCCGAACCCCTATGCTCCTGCTATCACCAGGAACGTCCCCGTGATATCTACAACGCAGTCAGGAAGTGGGGCGTGAAATTCTCGGGTCGAGAGAATGCCAGAGCGGTAGAGTTCCTCCAAAGAGTCGAGGAATACCGTGTTGCAAGCCGGTTGAGCCACCGAGACGTCCTTGCTGCCCTCCCCTTCCTCCTCACCGATATCGCTCTCGTATGGCAGCGCCTCGAAAGAACGCAATGGCACACCTGGACCGATTTCGCGGACGCGTTCCGAGACCGCTTCTGCGACCCAGTTTCCGAGATCCGTCTTCGAGAGGAAGCTCGTCGTCGCACGCAGGGACCCGATGAGCCGATCGCGGACTACCTAGTGTGTTTGAGGGCGATTTGCAACAGCATTACCAAGCCCTTGTCTGAGATAGACCAACTGAATCTGGCCTACACCAACCTCCACCCCAAGTACCGCTCCGCGATTTCGCACGCCAAAATCGACTCCTTCAAGGCCCTCGTGGCCGCCGGAAGACGGATAGAAAAGGCGGAGGCGCTAGATCTGCAGTATCTCGCCCGCTCCCGAGAGCGCACTAATCCACCTGAAATCAACTGGGGGTAGTCCCGCAGCCTTCACCTAAGTCCCGACCGAAAAGTACAAAAGTACCGCGCGAGTCCCGTAATACTAGTCCATCTACTGATAGCTGTGAGAGCACCAGAGAGAAAACACGAGTACAATTAAGTTAGATGTTTCTAGAGTCAATAGCAAATAATCTATCTAATACTAGATAGTGTCATACAAGTTTATACGCCAGGTAGCGGGCGGGAGTTCGTTACCTTTTTTCTTTTTTTCGTTTCTTTGTAATAAATCTAACTTTACAATAACAATTACTGGTGTCTTTATTCATTGCTCCCGCAAAATCCCTTCACCGATTTCAGCTATGGTCACGCGGCCCGGTCCGGAGAGCGAGGGAGAGAGGACTCCGACCCCCGGAGCCTGGCGCTCAGCAAAAAAAAAACACCCCCTATCCTACGACGTTGGAAATCAGGTTTGTATTTGGCTTCCTATCTCTGAGCCACCCGAGCTCAGGGAAGTACTGTTATACTGTTCATTCGCGATTCCATTTGAGTAAAAATCTCACCTGTGGGATTTTATTTTTTCTGATACAGTACATATATTATTGCGATATCGGTACAGACGTAATTTCGAGATTGTTGTTAGACCTGTCAAAGTATAATTAATAGAAATGGAACGCGAAGAACCAAAAGGGCGGAATCCCAATTAAGTTATTCCATCAATAATCGCATCAATCGCAGATTTCCATTGGTCATTATACTATTGGTTGTAAATTTCCATGTCATACTTGTCGATACAACTGTAATAGACTTTTTCTCACCTCCGGGCCGAAAGCGACAACTTTCGTCCCGCTGTGCGGAACGAAGTTCCCGTTTTTCGGCTCCGTCGATGCGAAAAATCGTTTATACAGGGTGTCAATTAAGTAACGGGACGGCTGAATATCTTCTGAAGTAGGATATTTTTTGAAAAGGTCAACATCATTCTTGATGTGATTTTCGACGAGGAATTCAATGGTGACCTCGATTTTGACCTTGACGATGACCTTCAAGGTTATTTCAAGGTCAACTTTTTTTTTTTAAATGGACACCCCCTTTTTTCACATCAGCATTCGAAAGAGCGCAAAATTTTACGTCCGAACACGTAATTAGATCATAGGGAAATCTTGACCTTGACGTTCATTCTTGGGTCAATTAAACTTAAATAAGGTGTGGATTCGGTATGAATTGATTGATTTTTTCCAAATCTTTTGATGTAAATGTGTAACTGTTTGTCTTATTGATTTCGGCACTTAAAAATACAGGTTTCCATCGAGAAAAAAGGCGACCTTGAAGTGGCCTTGAAGGTAATCGTCAAAGTCATGATAAGGGTCACTACTAAATGCGCCTCGTTAGAATTGATAACTTCGATCGTCATGAGAGAATTTGAAAAGCTTCTATTCCCAGAGGTATCCACACCTTATTTAAGTTTAATTGACCCAAGAATGAACGTCAAGGTCAAGATTTCCCTATGATCTAATTACGTGTTCGGACGTAAAATTTTGCGCTCTTTCGAATGCTGATGTGAAAAAAGGGGGTGTCCATTTAAAAAAAAAGTTGACCTTGAAATAACCTTGAAGGTCATCGTCAAGATCAAAATCGAGGTCACCATTGAATTCCTCGTCGAAAATCACATCAAGAATGATGTTGACCTTTTCAAAAAATATCCTACTTCAGAAGATATTCAGCCGTCCCGTTACTTAATTGACACCCTGTATAACGAAAGCATGTTTTCCTCGCTTTTTGATGCCTCTGTATGGGACCTAAAGTAGTACTTTTAAGTCCTAGGACTTTTCGTGCCACATTTAGGTCCTAGGACTTAAAAGTACTACTTTAGGTCCTATACAGGACTTAAATGTGCCACATTTAAGTCCTAGGACTTAAAAGTACTACTTTAGATCCTATACAGAAACATCAAAAAGTCGCTAAACATGGCTTTGTTATATAAAATATGGTGTGTACCAAGGCTAAGTGGGCTTTTTGACCTTGTGTGGTTGCAGTACTCGTCTTCGGCTCGCAACGCACTCGTCTTCGACTCGTGCTAGCTCGCCTCTGACTCGTACTGCAAACTCCACACTCGGTCTAAAAAAGCCCACTTTACGCCCTTGGTACACAATATACTAATACACTCCTCGGGCAGTAAATAAGAAAGCCCCAGATCACATGTTTGTCGACCTCGGCTTCGCCTCGGCCGACAATTACATGTGATCTGGGACCTTCCTTATTTTACTGCCCTAGGTGTGTAATATACTAATCATTTCTATTGATCATATTTATCGACTGATAGTGAGTATGAAAAAGGTTTCTGTTTGGTCGAGTCGCGGTACCCGTATAGCTACCTATAGGGGAAGGTAGGGCAAAACGGACCGGGAGGGCAAAACGGACCGTAGGGCAAAACGGACCGCCTGAAAAATTTCTTCGGAATTATTATAAAAAATTCAATGATGCATCGTAAAGTTAACCCTCGAACTTAGTAACATTTTGAGGTAGGTCTAAGTCAATCTAGTCGAGTCAATTATCCTTTCTAGTCGTTTGCGATGACTTGACTGAGTCTGACTCGACGTGATTGACTAAGACCTACCTCAAAATATTTCTAAGTTCGAGGGTTAACTTGACGATGCATAATTGAATTTTTTATAATAATTCAAAATAAATTTTTCAGGCGGTCCGTTTTGCCCTCTCGGTCCGTTTTGCCCTACGGTCCGTTTTGCCCTACCTTCCCTACTACTTTCGAAAAGTGAACACCCTTAAGGTCATCGCGCACTATGCGAAAGCGAAACGATCGGAAGTTTTCAATAACATGCTTTCTTAGGTGTGTGCGTGCATACTTTAAAAAAAAAACATAAGAAAAGCATGTTAATGAAAACTTCCGATCGCTTCGCTTCGCTTTCGCGTATAGTGCGCGTTGACCTTTAAGGCCCATCCCTAGTCGCCCACCTCCTTTTGGTCGCAATGTGTTACATTTCGATTATTATCCGAGCCCAGGCGTCGAAACTGCAAAAAAGAGATGCTTAGCGCAACTTCTATTTCAATTCCGAACACATATAGTGCGATTATTCGTGCGAAAATAGAGTCTACAGATCGATTTTACATTGTTACGAAATTATTCGAATTCGATTTCCTCGGCGGACAATGTAAAAACCATCTGTAGACTCTATTTTCGCACGAAACGAACATTTTTTTGGACGTTTGTGTTCGGAATTGAAATAGAAGTTGCGCTAAGCATCTCTTTTTTGCAGTTTCGACGCCTGGGCTCGGATATTAATCGAAATGTGACACATTTCGACCAAAAGGAGGTAGGCGTCTAGGGATGGGCCTTAATGGCCAGTCCACAATCAGCTCTACCGTACCGTACCGCAGGGGTCGGCACACTCATTAGACCAAAGAGCCAAAGCCGTAAATCCACTTTTTATCACACATGCACGGAAAACCCGATATTCCTCCCTATTATGCGAGAGTCAAATGGCATTTTGTCTCCCGTGGTACACAAGATGAACTCGCGCATGCGCATGTCGTGGAAGTTTATTTTCTTCCCTAGGAATCGGGAAGAAAATAGCGTTTTACTCCCTACGAAGCGCCATCGGACGGAATAAATACTATAGTTTGGAAATACGGGTCGGAAAATCGGTGTTTCCGTGCATATGTGATAAAAAATATCGTGTGCATCAAGGAAGAATAGGTGCTTTCTACCTCGTGTGATTGTGCGGCCCTCGGCTTCGCCTTGGGCTGCAAACTTCACACTCTGCAGAAATCACCTATTTTCTTCCCTTGATGCACAATATACTATAACCCACTCACCGGCACTAATCCTTACAACGCCATTTCCTGGATTTTTGCATGCATGGGTGGGGATATGCAGGCATGAAAAGACTAGGACAGTCAGACGCAGTTCTTGCCGTCCCAAATAGACCGCACACCCCTTAGTTCCTTTTATTTCTCCTGAATGCTGCCCCTACCATCGAACTCTCAGGTAAGGACAACTGACCATTCTCAGGTAGACCGAGGGGACTGACGGCCGTCGTAGTTGACACTTAGAGCCATGCAGGCTCCGAGAGCCCGACCGTGCCGACCCCTGCCGTACCGCACCGTACCGTAAAACGGGCGCATGCGCACACCGACAGCGCACGCGTAGATCGACAATATCATTGATATTCGGCTATTGCGCATGCGCCTGTTTTACGGTACGGTACGGTACGGTAGAGCTGATTGTGGACTGGCCATAAGGGTCTCTGATATACGTTCTGATCACCTCGCAAACGCGATTCGTAGTTTCTCCCATACCACACAACCGATTGAAATCAAATTTTGGGGATTGCTGCTTCATTCCAGCAGGAATTGCGCAAATATTTCGTTTCTTCAAAATTTCGAATTTTTTTTTACAGATTCAGTTATCATCAGAAAAACCGTCGAGTTATTCACAGTTGCACTCGATTTATTGCTCTTTCGAAATAACTTAGGCACTCGGCGGTAGCATGACACACATTTTGCTCACTAGTATCTCATATCATTTGATGGGGAAACGCCCATTAAGAAACTACGATTTTGCATCTTATACAAAAATTACCGACACCTTACGGAATCGACACTTTGCAGCAAGATAATCACGCAGTGGGTAAAGGTGGCCCTGCCTCGGAGTTACCACGCGAATATCAAAGCCCCTTCATGCATGCATCTGTTATTCGAGCCAGTGTAGTTGAAAAATGAATTGCATAGGTAATTTGAAATGGTTTAGATTTATTATTGAGTGTAAAAAAAAAAGAATATCCCAGCTTAGTATATCATTAATTAATATAATTGAATTTAGTTAATTTGCATAACTACCTGCAAACAATATTCAATCAATTACTTAGTAATAGATAATATAATCAGTATTTTTATTTATATACCTATGAGTTATGTCTAATATAGCTACGTCAACAATTAGGTATTTGCAATAACGGCGTTTACAGTATACTATCGAAATTCCATTCTCGATTAATAATTCAAGATCAAACAACTTACTTAAAATGCTATGCAATGCTATACTTTTCTTTTTACTAATTTTGCGCCATTTTCGTTTAGTTATTTTCTATTCTCCATTTTTTTTCTTTTTTTTTTACCAGGCCAATCTAAGGCAGGAATTGGCGAAAAAGAACTTTATAATAGTTTGCGAAGTGTTTCGCTGATATATCTGCTCAATATCTTTATTTACAACAACAATTGCTACCTGAACTGTGTATTATACCAACTGCATTCATGTATGTACTATCTATACAATGTTTCGGAAAAATAATCCTCTCAAGTTGATGAAATTTAATATTATCGTATCGTATCGTATGTATAACTTTGACTAGAGCGAATTAAAATTCCCGCAGAGGAGAATACTCTCTACATCATGATTCGTAGCCAAAATAATGTCAATCATGCTCCAACGTCGGTCTATTTTCAAAAAATTCATTATCTACTAGCGTTCATTTTCCCTGAGGTTGAAATACTGCGAAACATTCATGCATACACATGTAGTACACGAGATAATGGATCGATGAAGTCTAGACCCCTTTATAAACGACCCGATTCCTTATTCATAGCATCTAAGTATTTAGTTCCAACTGCATTATCGCGATCGGTAATTTTCATCATTCAAAATACAGAATCGATAGTAACTGTTCATGGGGGATAATGAACCACGAATTTTCGCTCTAGTTTTCTTTCGCCTTTTTCTATCAGGTACAGATTTATAATCCTTAGTGTACATTATCGGTAACAGGATTAAATCAGAGCTGTGGTCCGTCGTCTGTTGTTGCCTCGCGATTTATCCTCGAAATAAATCACAGACGTATTTTAATCTGATCAATTTTCCGCCGAGTTTAAGCCTTGGCCAATGTATCCCCCTCAGTTTCAGTCGTTTTTTCTTTCGGTTGGAGAGGACTCATCGAGATCTCCTTCTCCGACGAATAAATCGACTTGGACTCTTGTCTTTCTTGTTCGCTCTGCCATTGTACCTGAAAAATATTTTAAAAATTTAGCACAATTCGCCAGAAAAAAGCGGTCAGAACTCTCACCTTTTGCCTGTGCTGCCTCACAGCGTCCTCGCATCTGTCTATCACCATCTGTTCGGTCAAAACTCCATCCTCAGAGGCGTAGGCTGCGGCTTGCCAAGCCACACCAAGTTTGGCCAACTCTCTGCCGGACATTCCTTCGGTGATTTTAGCCATCTTTGTGCAAAGAGCGCCGTAATCAAACTGCGCAACCTTCAGTCTTCTCTTCCCTTCGGTAGCCGGCTGTAGAACAAATTTGTCAAAGTACAAACGGACGAGACGTTCTCGTTCCTGAAGACCGGGAAGATTGAACTCGACCATTTCATCTAAACGGTCGTTTACTGCCCAGTCGAATTGCTCCGGTGTATTTGAGGCGAGAACGAGCATAAACTTGTTACTCTGTTCTCCAGTTCTGTACAAAAATGCATTTAACGTAGCTCTAAGATCCTCAGAGATATGCTCGCTGGATCTTTTCCTGAGGAAGGCGTCCGCCTCGTCGATAAACAGCAGCAGACCTTTCCTCGAGCTTGAGGCCCAGTCAAAGACCTTGTGAATAGCTGTGACGCCGTCACGACCCAAAGGCGATACGTCTCCTCCTGTGAGAATGGCGTAATCCATTCCAGAGTGCTTTGCCAGCTTCTTAGCGAACATAGTTTTCCCCGTACCCGGAGGTCCGTGCATCAGAATGTTCCTGTACATTCCCTGATTATGCTTAGTATTTTTAGTCGCTATCGCAACGTCGCGCAATCTTTCTTCCAACTTTGGGGCCAAAATTACTCCGGACAAAGCGTCCGTCTGATTCTCTCTCAGCTTCTTCACAGTCTGAATAGGATGCTTTACCGATTCTAGTAATGAAAATCTTGAAGTTTCTCGGACCAACGATGGCTTCCCTAAACGCGCTCCGATGTAACGAGCTGTTACTCCCGTCGCACCTTTAGCCGAATAAACACCGAGGGCTACTAGAGACAAGCCACCGGCTGCTGCCAAAATCTTGTCCCAATCTTGGAGCAGAGCGTTCGCCCCGGAACCAAGAACGGAACCGGCTGTTCTGAAAGAGATTAGAAGTTGATCAAGGAATCTGGATTTGAGGATTCGAGGCTTTTGCAGTCTTTTCAAGTTCTTTATGTGTTTACCAAGTTTTTGAATTTCTCCAACTTTCTCTGTGAAAATGGTGATTTTATTTGTGATCACAGCGGTGCGAATGATACTTACTTAATGGACTCAAGAACGGTGACCCTGTTCTCAGAAGCTTTGAGTCTAATTTTTTCAAGATTCAAGTCCTGATTTTCCCTGTCTACTTTAGCCTTAGCTCTGAGTTCAGCTTCTAGTTTTTTCATTTCGTTTTTATGCCTCAATTCCATTTCATGTTCTATAGTAGCTTTCCTCATGGCTTCTTGTTTGGCCACAGACTCTTCTTGTCTCCTAAGATTCTCATCGTTCATTCTTTGCTGTTGACCGAGTTGATCCTCGTATCTTTTTCTCGCTAATTGATCCTGGTACTGAGCTCGCATTTGATGCTGCTTTGTCTCCTCCTGCAATGTCTTTCTGCGCTCATCTCCTTCCACTCTTTTATGCTCTACTTTCATCTGCTCTATGTGGGCTTCGTACTCTTTCAATTTAACGGACATTTCTGTTTGTCTCGTCCCTTCTTGGAGCTTGGAAAGCTCCAACGCATCTTTAGCATGGCCTGGTAAGAGAAAACAATTTCCCAAAATGAATCTAACATTGGTTTTCGCAAATGAATCGATAAATGATTCCATAAAATGAATGAATCCATAGCTATGTTTCCTCAACAATCAGAGAACTAAACATCCTGAAACCTAACTCTAAGATTGAAGAGTATTCTGGACACGTGTTAGTTCTTCAAAAATACCCCCATCGATGGGGTAGCTGTTCCCTTAAAATTCTGAAAATCCTAAAATAAATCTGGAATTCTTTACTCGCAATGAGTTACGCGTAATGAACTCATGTACTGAGTTGGGATAGAGACTGAAAGAGGTCGAGATTAGGAGCTAAAAATTTCATATCGAAACCAGTAGAAGCTCTTTCATCATCTTATTGTTAGTACGAATGCAGGGGGGAGAGCTAGACGAGGCCGGGTGGCATGTGTGTAGCCAATGAGTAAGATTACGTAATCTTGAATAGCGTTCATAATTATTGAATGAAGATGAGTGAGAAAATTACTGTACTTGATTTCTCTAATTCCTTAGCTGCCGCGGCTGCTCTTTCGAGCGCGCTAGAGTCAAATCTATACGCCTCCATTTGTGATTTGGTTAAATTCTTCGGTGGCTCATCGCCCCCGCCGCCGGCTGAACCTCCGCCTCCGCCGCCGCCTCCGCCGCTCCCGGAGATCGGGGGTTGTGCGTATTGGGAGAAATCTTGGGGTGGTTGTGCATTACGGTATCCGAATAGCCACGACATTGTTTATTGTACACCTTTTGAAACACTCGGTCGTATTGAAATACCAAAGTATATTCATTCACGAGGAGATAAACTCCTGACTAAACTCACGTGCGCGCCGGAGTCGCGAGTGCGCAATGGTGTTGGTGCGGAATTCTGAACTGGGGGAACCAGTCGACTTTGAACCGGATCTTGTAGATAGCAGACGACCATTATACGGCGCAGGCGCTGTACCTTCTTCGCTCATGCCTCATCACTTGATTCATTCGGCATGCTGCAGAGAGCGCTAGCGTATCAAGTCGATGGGTGTCGGGTGAAGATCAGTGGTAAGGATGTAACGTGATTTTAACCACGAATGTTTTATAAATATTGTGTACCTCAATTGTTTCGGGAACTTTTTCCTGTACTTAGATCTGATTAGAAAACAAAACTGTGGGGCACTTGGATCACAAACATACGTGTGATTATTTTCTTCGAAAAGTAATTATTTTCGCACTCAAGTGAAATTCGCATGAATTATAGGTACCGTGAAGATTTGTTGATGCGGATAACTAATTGTTGAATGAATCTGTGTTCAATTCATTGTGAATTCATTGTCGAGCGTCATATCAACAAGCGATCCGTATTCACGAATCTTCACGGTATGGTAGTTTGGAGGAAAATGAACTATACCATACCTATATTGTCATATTATCATGTTCAGTATTTACTCATTTATGCATTGTTTTACTGGATATAATCGGTATGAAAGGAAATAGACGGGAGAATTTTTGTAGGAAATATTCTACTACCCAGACAGCATCAAAGTTCAAAAGATATCCATAACACATCCTTGGGACGTCGATATGTCCATAAGACATCCATAGGACATATTTTGAAGTTTTATGCTGACTGGGTATACATGTATGACGAAACATTGGTTTCTGTGAAATTATCATTACATAAGTGACAGGAAGTATAAACTATAAAAGTAATAAAATCTTATGCATACCTTAGGGTGAGTCAAAAATTGTGAAAATTGTTGGCTACCCCCAAAAATCGAAGATATCACTGAAATAAAGGTCTCCGTGCAACAATTCGATTTTTCGAATTTTTTTAGGGGGCGCGCGGGACGTTCGAAAACGCCATTATTAGCGTTAAATTTTTTGATATTATATAAATTATTAATAAAAATATTGATTTTCAGAGTTTTTTTCCGAAGATATGAATCATTTGCTAATGTTCCGTGAATATGGGTTTGGAAGAGTACATATCTGGGCACCTTATATAAAAAATTCAGAATTTTTGAAATAATCTGTTTCCGTTTGTCAGTGATATAATAAATTTAACGCTAAAAATGGCGTTTTTGAACGTCCCGCGCGCCCCCTAACAAAATTCGAAAAATCGAATTGTTGCACGGAGACCTTTATTCCAGTGATATCTTTGATTTTTGAGGTAGCCAACAGTTTTCACAATTTTCGACTCACCCTAGTATACCTATACAGTGTGCGAATTTCCCCACATACCACAAAATATTCCGGAAATATTCTTCAAACACGTCTTATATGTCTGCCATAATATTTCGATCTTTCGATGTAAGATTCTGGTGGACGTAACATAGCAATATTTCTAAAATATTTCGTGCTGTACGTAACTCGACCGCGAAGATCAGGATTTGTTCACTATATTTATTTATCTTAAAGTACATCCGCCGATATTTATTAGAACGAATAACATTTACATCTCCGAGATAATACTTCAGAGTTCTGCATCAGCTTTTGGTTCGACGGATTCAAGACTTCCGGTTCTAACACCGTGAGATAGATTGATGAAGTCTGCTGGCCCTAGCCTGTAACCACGATTGGCAGAGCACATGTTTACGGAATAGCCACCTGAAAATGCAATTGTTAAACTGTAAATAAATAATCTTGCAAATTTTGACGTTCGTCAACTGTGTAATTCTTACCTGCGAATGTTTTATCAAATACAACTTCGAACATACAGTCGGCAATATTTCTCGATCTTTCAATTCCAACGATAGTGCCTTTATATGCGATAGGGACAGTGAAACTTTCTCTGACATTAACAATTCGGTCATAAATTTTGTACCGAGCCGCTACGTCTGGGGGAAAATTTCCAATCTGTAAACTGGACTTGTACAACAAATGCGGCTTGACTTGCATCATTACGGTTTTCACATTATCGCCATTTTTCTGCTCTTCGATAAATGCATCCACCACTTGTTCTAATTCCTGAACTTCTCCCTGGTCCAGAGCCTCAGCGGTGCAACTGCGCCTTTGAACGTTTTTAAATGGCTGTTGCTTCAGCCAAGCCAATACATCATTCAGTGTCGTAGATCTGGATGGAAGGAGAGAAATTCCTTCATTGTGAGTCCTTTAATTTTTTTTAAATGACTCATTGGTATTAATAAAAATCGGATACTGACCCCGTCGCTGGAAATAAATCATCCTCGTGAAAAGTATTAATTTTCACGTTCTTCGCTAAGTGTTCAAATAACGCAGGATACTTTAGCATGTAAGCGCGTAGTAATTCAACAGTCTTTATACCGTACACCCATTGACCCTCAATCTTTTTAGTGTAATCTGGCACCTTAGGAATGTATAAATGTATTGAAATAACAAAATTTCTAATGAGAGTAAAAAAATGTTGGCAGCGCATAATAAAAAAAAGTTACTTTTCTCGCGGCTTTGACAAGTATATACTAGGGTGCTTTTTTTGAAACGACTATGTTTTTTTTTCAACTCCCCATCGAAAATCTTATTGTAGACGTCGAGTAAGAAATCCTGTCCAATTTTCAGCTCTCAATTACAATTCTAAGTACTCGCCCTTTTCTTTTTAAGTTTTCCCATGCTAAAAGCATGCAAACGTTACAACTTTTTCTTTAGCCGCCCACAACTCAGCCGCATTTCAATGGATTGTTCTCATCCAAGACTCATTTTACAGAGAATTTAGTGTTCTTCGAAAGAGCCTCAGTAGTTTGGCTGTGGCTTCAACCGCTGCACCTGTGTGAGCCTTCAAAATCGATTTTATGCATAATTCTTCTTCCTCACTGTGGGCGAATAAACAGTTGGACTTGGAGAAAAAAACTTTCCGACAATTTTGTAGGAAATTTATTTCTCTACAAAAAAAGTCCAATAAATGAAGTCTCTTAAACCAGTATTTCAAAGGATATAAGGACTTTGATTTTTTTAAATCTAAAATTCCAACAAAATGTCAAATTAAATATTTTCACGTCAGTCAAACTATCATGGGCACTTTTGAAGAACACTAAATTCTCTGTAAAATGAGTCTTGGATGAGAACAATCCATTGAAATGCGGCTGAGTTGTGGGCGGCTAAAGAAAAAGTTGCAACGTTTGCATGCTTTTAGCATGGGAAAACTTAGAAAGAAAAGGGCGAGTACTTAGAATTGGAATTAAGAGCTGAAAATTGGAAAGGATTTCTTATTCGACGTCTACAACAAGATTTTCGATGGGGAGTTGAAAAAGAAAAATAGTCGTTTCAAAAAAAGCACCCTGGTATATACCTATTATACCTCTTCATTTTTCTTGTTGAACTTCAAGTCCAGCCCCAAGTTATGTTTCATTCCATTAACCGATTGTCCCTTTGGTCCACGCACGACGAAAAGAGATCCAGTTATTCGGCCTAGAAGGTGGTTGGTCATGCCTGGCAGTTTTTTAGTAGCTTGGCTACTGTACATATAGTGCAATTCCGGTTTTGATTCCGCCCGCTCTTTCAATGAATCCAACATCGGTTCCTGCGTGATCCATAGAGCCAACTTTACTCGGCAAACTTTGAAGTGGGTGTGAACTTTGACGACCTTTTGAAAATCACAAACGTAGGTACGTTAGTGTAAAGCTAATATTCAAATTTTGTTAAGTCTAATGTCAGATCTTCTCCATCATATCGTACCTCTGCTGCAGCTCCGTAATGCGGATGTTCCAGCATGAAGCATATGCTCTTTGGTGTGAATATTTGACCGATTCTCGTGTACTCGACAAAACTTGATTCGTGAACGGCTATATCTCTAACTGTTGCCTGAAGTGCAAATTGCGACGCTACATTGCTCCACTGTTTTTTGAGGGAAACTCTTCCTTGGGCATCGAAAATATGATATCTACCAGTCAGTAGATGAGCGTGAACTAAGATTTCCGTCTTTCCCACGTTTATACCCAGTTTTTTAATGTAACTGTAGGAAAGTCAATTGAGAAATGTATTGGTCTCATATAAATATGATTATATATCTATTAATCAAGTAAGTGATTTAATTGCAATAGCACCGAACCTACTCTTGAGCTATGGTGTTATTTGATTCGTCCCATTGGTTGGCGAGCGGTTCGTTCATTTTTTTATTTATAATAGATTCATTAGGCCGATCATCCACAAATCTGAATATTGTCTCACGGCTGGATACAGCGACGACATGGGCCTCCACCAAATGTGGCCATGAGACAAGAATCTGTTTTCCTATTATTTGACTCGCCAATTCGGCCAAATTTGGACATGTTTCGGATGGCAGTATGTTTATTTGGATCCTATTTCTGCTTCCAGACACATGCTTGGAGCTTTTAGTCTTGAAGAAGAATGAAGTACTTATAGTACAGGATTAAATATGGTACGTATGATTGGAGAATTTCAACTACCTGAACAGCTTTTTGTAATTCAGACGTATGATCGATGTGCTTCATCGTCGGGAATCCGGGAAAATACACGTCCAGACTTGTACCTGGACATAATCCCTTCACCAATTTTTCTCTCGGTACAATAACGTCTTCCGGGTTGATGGGTTCGGATTTTGCATGATTCGTAGGCAAGTTTGGAAAGTATTCTAGAGCTTCGTATGATCCTAAATCGTCTTTGGTGTGGGAGTAAACATTCATTGGCCCGTGAGAGTTTCTCTGGTTTTCCTCCAGTGTCAACTTGGCATAACATGGCTCCATCGCTGTTTGAATATGAAATGTGTATAGCATCATGATATACACTGTCTAGCGTGTATACTATGATCTCCTACAATTACAGGCCTGTATATGTATGTACCTTCGAGCAAATTTTTTTCCTGAATGAACGGGATGAGAACGACAGCCTCCCACTCTTGCCGTTTTCCATTTTGATCGGTATCAAAGTCAGCTGGATAGTAATCCTTGATTGGCGATAGTTTATCAATCATCAACGATTCGAACGGTTGCGGCAGCAACGATCCACTAGCCGCTGGCAACACTGCCAGTAGTTGTTGAAAGGGTAGAAATGGCTGGCCCATTTCAAATTCCAATTTCATGTCCTTGAACCCTTTGATATCGGAAATGTATGGCGCATAGTGATGCGGGTAGTACCACGACCAGCTACAACACCCGTTGTAGTAGTAATTCAAATTCCACTGAATGGCTCTGACATAACATTCTGCCTGGCACCTCAACACGTATCTGAAATATGACATTTTATGAATGTGCTCAAAGTGAATAGAAATTCCAAACAACCAAGGATACCTACGCATCAACGTTTTTGTATCCCAATTTGTTCATATAGTAATCACGCTTATGTTGGGAAAATTCGACGTCAATTTTGACAGATTCTGAACTAGCGTGGGCATTCCTGAAGTGGTTAATCTCCACTTGGCTTAGATGGTTCATGAATTTCTCAAAGCGATTCAGCATCAAACTACCACCCTCGTTTAGATACCCTATAACGTACGGTTTTTAATATTCGATTCGTTGGTGGGTTGTAAATGTTTCACCAACCATCAAGGGTAGGCAGGACTTCCATATAAACCGAGTATAAAGTCGGAAAAGCACCGTCATTGATCTCCAAATGTGGTAAATTTGGAATGAAGTCGTTTCCAATGAGGAAACCCATCAGCACCCAGTCGTCGATTATTTTTTCCATATCGTATTCGAAGCACAGTTTATTTTTTAATGATGAGAATTCGTGTTCTATGTACTCCCGCATCATCGACAAATGAAGGAGGTAGAATTTCATCTTTTCTGGGGTTGACACTCGCTTTTGTTTCTTTCCAAACTGAGTCTCTTCCCTTAGCAATGAGAAGTGTGGTTCGTGAGTGCATAAACCTAGCATTATAAGATCCGCATCCAAACCGTACAAGCAATGCCTTGTGTTACTGTCGTAATCTGGCTGGGATTTAATGTGTCTAATGTAATCCATGATCTTGTGCTCTCCCTCTCCAGGTGTCTAAAACAAATTGTCAAAATAAGCACCTAGATTCTCGAATAGATCGAAATATTTCGTGAAAAAACATATATTTCAAGTATAAGTTGAAGAAATGTTCCAACCTCGTGTCCGCTTAGTATCACTTTGCATTTCTGCCAAAGTTTGTCGTTAGTTATTTTAGAAGCGATGAAATATTTGAGCTGCTCATTGAGTCGTGTCATGAATACAGTTCCAGGGGTAATGCAATTTGAATCGAATCTGGCCTCCTCAGGAATAACCTGACCCTTTTTTCGAGCCGCCCTTTCCAATTCTGTGGCATTTTTAGCCGATCTAAATCTACGGCCCCTTTGTTGATTCATTTTAGCACGTGGTGCAACACCGTCAACGGCCATGAAAAACATTTTTTGGGGTTTAATCATGTGAAACAATATTTCAATGTAATGAAATATATCTCGATATATCTGTTCCTCGGATATTCGGAAGAGAGGATCGGAATCATTCGGATGAGAACATGTATGAATGATGCCATTCATATCCAGATACAGATTGTCATATTCGGGGATCTATGAGGAACAACAAAAACCGTTTATATATTCGAACAATCAAGTTATTCATACCGTTATATCTTGGCAATTATTTTTTAAGCTAGTAACTGTGAATAATCTATGATGAGTAATGAGAATTCAAAATTCGTGATCACCTGATATTCTCTGACTACTTCGCTGAGGCAGGGATATCTTTCGCTTATAAATCTGAAAAACTTTGGAACGCCCATTTTGATCTTTTACCTTGTACTTTTTAAAGTCACTGCAGAGGCTAGATTTTCACTTGTTCGTTAATATACATTAGTCTGTGAAATTCAGAATAATCCAGTCAATATAGAGATTGAATTTATAGGGTCGTAATGCAAAAATTCGGATAAGTTTTTTTTATCGTTGCAAGCGTTTCGTTGATAGATAGAGAGCTTGACTTCAAAAGTCTGCGCCCCCCCCCCCCCCCCCCCCGGCCCCCAGTGTTAGTCGACATCTTGAAAAACGCGTTTTATATCATTTCGCAAAAACCGCTGACTTGAGGATAAAAAAAAACATCAAGACTTGTTTGTAGATAATTAAATTTCCCATCTTTTTCATACCAAACTAATTTCAATTTAACTTGCCGTTTTTTAATTCCAGCTTGTTCAGTGTCGCACATCTTATCTTTCTTCCTCTGAAACTTCCTCAAAAATCGATGTACCGAGAAAATTCCCAGCATCTTTTTTATCCATTATTACATTTCCTATAAATTGTTATTTCAACTTTTTTCCATAGAACTAATACATAAAAAAGATAGTAGGAATTTTATCAGCACATCGATTTTTCAGGGAGTTTCAGAGGAAAAAATGAGATTTGCGACACTAAACAAGCTGTAATTTAAATACGGTAGGTTAAATTGAAAAAAGTTTCAGATAAAAAAGATGACAAATTTTATTATCTACAAAAAAAGTCTTGATGCTTTTTATCCTCAAGTCGGCGGTTTTCGAGAAATAATATAAAACGTGTTTTTCAAGATGGCGACTAACGCCGTGGGGGGGGGGAAGACCGCAGACTTTTGAAGTTAAGCTCCTTATCTGTCAACGAAACGATTGCAACAATAAAAAAAACTTGTTCCAATCTTTGCATTATGATTTGTGGTCTATATTGACTGGACTAGAAATATACAAGCCAATTAATACCACGCCCGATGCAACAATCTACTATTATTCGTCACCGTGGTTCGTAATTCTGTCATCACCAAAATACTGCAGTATATACCGCCGCGTTAAGATTAGCGTAAAAATATCAACTTCATGATAACGTTCCGGTGAATGGATGAATAATCACCGAAGTGATATTATTGGCAAAATAATAACGCTTGATGATCGTAATAATCTAAAATTGATAGATGTGGTTGTGTTACACATAATTACGACGATTAGTAACACGTTAGGTCAGTCTTACGGCTACGGAGAGTTTTATATCGTATCATGAATGAAATTCTGATTCATTCAAGATCCCCGGGTCACACTACTCTGACGCTAGATGAAGTTTTCGAAATTCGTAGACCAACACCGCGTTCGAACACTTTGACGTTTTGAAGTTACTGCAATACCCCTAGTGCGTCCGAACCGAGCACTGCGGTCCAGGAACTGGTGACTTATCGCAAATTGCGATACGAACAGTAAACGTCGTCGTATGCGACAGAGATGGGCTGACCTCATTGCTATATATATACGAGACCGTTGCAAAGAAGTCAAACTGTATAAATATAAATAAAGTAGTAGATTCAAAGGCCTAACAAATTTCTCTTCATACAAGACTGATGGCCCGATCAAACGAAATCGAATGGCAGTTATAATATGCATGACAAAAAACAATATCAATTGTATGGAAGCAATTATTATACTCTGTATCCTGGATAATTATCTAGCGGTTGTCGTGCGCATGCGTAATTAGCTATTGGCTATCGTAAAACCTGCAAAGACTATAAGCTCTTCGCGTAGAACATTGCCGGTAACGGAGAACACTTATCTACTGCAGTCATTGCTTATTTCGTAAACCAATCATTTTTAATTTCCAAAATAGGTAAATTATGATTTCGTGTATAAAAGGCAACCGCTTGAATATATTCAAGTCGATACTTCTGGCATGTAACATCGTTCACAGATTGGCAATGCATCATGCATGGATGGACAATTCCACTCAATAATGGCAAAGCTTGACGGGATCTACCTTGCCATTGCAGTGCAATTCCAATGAAATTATGAAAACTTGATCGGTAAATGGTCATTCTTAATAGGATTGTTTCATATTAGATTGACCATTGAATTGACTGGCGAATGATTTATGGAAGAAAAATCTCTGAATATCTACTGAGCAGTGGATCCAAGAGAATAAACTCATACGTGTGAGTCGAAATGCAATACAGCTGGCGCAATAGATCCTAGAGGCTCTATAGCTACACTGTTAGAAATTTCTATGCTAGTTCCACAAAGCATGTATTGGAAGCTAATAGGCAAAACATCTAGCCAAAATTCCAATCGGGTACAGTAATTATACAAAACTTTTTTATCGGTATTCCAAACAATTTTGTGAATTCAAGTACAATTTTTGTGTTTTTCGTATAAAAGTTCAGCAAAATCAAAAAATTAATTGGAAATTTACAGAACAAGCTTAGCAATTCACTTTGCTACGCCACATTTGTAATTTTGCAAAACTTTTGCATATTGGCTGCCATAAATATGTTGTAAATTCACAATTATTTTTTACAGTGTACTAGAGCTTCATCTGCAGGGATCGGGAAATTTCCGAATTCTCTAATTGTCATAGACTCAATTCTACTTATTGTGAAAGCCGTGGACAATATTCATTTAACGAAAAAAGGGCGCAACTAAAAACTGAAAGGGTTTTACTTGAAACTCACATAAGATTATAGGGGAGGGTAGGGCGAAATGGACCGGTTGAAAAATTCGTTTTGAATTATTATAAAAAATTGAATGATTCATCATGAAGGTAATCCGCGAACTTGGTAATTTTTTGAGGAAGGTCTCAGTCAATCAAGTCGAGTCCGACTCAGTCAAGTCATCGCAAACGACTAAAAAAGAAAAATTGACTCGACTTGATTGACTGAGACCTTCCTCAAAAAATTACTAACTTGAGTTAGAGGGTTACCTTCACGATGAATCATTCAATCTTTTATAATAATTCAAAAGAAAATTTTCATGCGGTCCGTTTTGCCCTACCCTCCCCTACTATCCGAAAATTTGTTCACGGATGAACATGCTTCTCTTTTTTTTTTTTTAACTATTGCAATAGTGCAATGGCCATGCAGTGTGCAGGTGTGGAATAAGGTGAAGGTCCTTCATTCACTTTTCTCAGATATTCTGCCGAGGTCAAGCGCCCGGAGCTGCAAGGAATTAAAATAAAGTACTGTTCAACGTATACCGATTTGTTTTTTTACATAATTTATTACTTTCCTCTGATCAATATAAAACATAATATATCAATTTTTATAAAATAACATGTACATCATCGTGTATAGTTATATATTAACAAACAATAAAAATAATAAAAATGACAATGCCTAAACCTATAAGATGAACAACAGTATGCGAAATATTTGTGCTCAAAGAAACACATGAATCGAACCTTTGATTTTGCGTAAGTTCGTTACCGACATCTTTTTTGTTTTCATGCAAGACATTATTGATAATGAATTTGTTTACCCAATCATGCTGCACAAATAATTGCATTAAGGTACTAGCGCGAAGGAATTAAAAGATCTCTGGTCCCACCACAATCGGCTGCAGGACAATATCCAGAATCACAATGATCTCAAGTTTTAAAATGAGACGTTTCGTCAAGGTCTCAAAGTTTACTTTCCAAGTCATCGACGACAGGGGTTGGGTTTGAGGCTGCCCATTTTTCCTTGAATGGCAACTCTTCCCTTCTAGGTCGCTGATTTAAGTCCTGTATACCCGCAAAGTGTTCTTCGATTTCACGCAGGGTTCTTCCCTCCGTTTCTGGTAGTGTAAAGTACATGACGAATGCCCCCACGAACCCTATCACCGAGTAGAACCAAAATGAACCAGCCAGCGTTATTCCGTTGACCATGTAAAGGAAAACCTTGTTCACGATGAAGACACAAATGTAACCGAAGGAGCTCGCGGCACCAGCTGCTCCACTACGGACCTGTAAATTCGAATCAATGAGCCAAACTGATTTGCGAGGTTTGGGATGAGAAATCTATGATCTATGAAGAAAAGTCTCCTGCAAGGAGGGTAGATTCGGTAATGAAAAAGATAAATGAACGACGCATGTATACCTTGGCGGAGAAAACTTCTCCGATAAGTATCCAGGGTAGAAGTCTTATGCCCACGTGAGATAAGTAGGCGGCAGCGATCAGGACGTAGGTTGGAATCCAGGAATACTTATTACCCACGATAGATTCTCGATCAAGCATGAATTTGTAGAGACCCGCGATGAAAAAGCACACTCCGGTGGTAATTGTGGAAAACAAAGCGATTTTACGTTTTCCAGTAAAGTGTACAAGAACTACGCATGAAAATGTGCCAAGGAGTTCGGCGCCACCCAGGAGGACAGTAGCCTTATATTTATCTATGGGTGCATTGAGCTCGGTGAAAATGAAAACGGCGAATGTCTGCAGAGCCGCCATACCCCCAAAAGAACCTGTGAAAAATGCCCAGCAAACTATGAAGAAGGGCACCAAGAATGTACGCTTGGTGTAATGCCTCCAATGTTTTTCATTCCCGGATACTGCTTCCTGTCCCACAGGCTTCTGAATCGATTCACAAACATCATTGTACTCGTTCTGAACGTGGGCTGGTTTCACCCAACCACGCAGCCAGCACAGTGATTTCAACGCTTCTTCCATCCGGCCTTTTCCTGAAAAATAACCCACATAACTCAGAGTCTGCCTTTTTCTGCACTTTGCTCAATTCCCAGCGTATCGTACATTGTTCACAGTTTCTGATAACCAAAATGAGTGATGAATGACGTGTACAATAGTTCCCCACCAAACAGCAATCATCATTTGGTAAGGATTTTCATCATTTTAATTCATAATTACCAATTAGCCAATGAGGACTCTCTGGCACCATGCAGAGAGCGATGAAGCAGATTGTTGGAAGGGCTATGTTGATTAGTGCGACTGTCCTCCAAGTAGTCAAGCTGCCGGCAAGCATCTGGAGGAAGATGCCAGTGATGATGGCCATCGTTGAGGTAGCCGATAGCATACCCCTGAGATGTGGTTGTGTGATTTCTGCGACGTAGGTTAATACTGGTGCCTCTAGCATCCCTCCTGTCAGCCCTGTCATCGCCAGGGCGCATAATAGCATAGTAGAATTGTACGCATAGTGATAGATCAGCCAGGCAAGGACGAACGGTCCATTTGCCAACATCATTGTCTTCCTTCTTCCGAGATATCCGGATATGGCACCACTGCCGAGACATCCTACTGGCACTAAGATCAAGTTCATGCTACCTACAAGTGGAAACCATGGTTTGAATTGAATTCCAATGTTCCTTGCAGGTGCAATTGTGCCTATGAGCTTCTGAGGCGTTTCTTATCAAGAAAATCGAGCCATTATTTGTTGAACTTACTTATCCAAGTAAGTTCTTCAAGAGTGACTTCTATTTCCGCATCGGGCTTTTGTAGTTCGGGTATTAGGATCGTAGAGAAACCGAGAGTACAGCCGAAGCTGATGAGGAGAAGGTTCTTCGCGCCTACTGCTAATATTTGCGGAGCTGCTTGTCTCGATTTTGAAACCGGGATGGTTTCTGATTGTGATATTTCATTCTGTTCCACTTCGAGTCCCGGTTTAATATCGTTTCTAAAACGTGTAATGGTATAATTTAGTCACATATATTAATATAACTTCAAATGCGTGTTTCATAGCACAGCGAAGATCGTGGGATCATGGCGGTTGCAATTTTGACTCATAATCTCACGATTAGACTCGCCAGACTCGGTTTCAACCGATCTTCAAAAGTATCTCCAAATGTCCCTGGAAAATGCGACACTCTATAGTATGTGTATGTGACAACTTCTCTCTATGAAACAAGGAAAATAAACAGGTATTGCATCTGGAAACTCTAAGCCAGAAATGGCATCTATAAGTGTCCAGCTGAGTTGCGTCTGCACTACGATAGTGAGGTCATAATTTCCGGAAAAGAGGTAATCGATTTATTGCCCGCTTGAAGACTTAACAGTCGTGATCAGCTTCCGTGTCGCGTACGACCTTTACCTACTTGCTTGGCTAACCGATACCGAAGAATTTTCTTTGACTCCTGCGGTTTTCCCCCGACAATCTGTAGTCTTGAAAAATGAGCATGTCATCGCATATACTCGTTATAAAATAATAATTTATTTTCGACTTGATAATTACCTGTTCTAAACTTTGATAGTATCGTTTCTTTTGAATTACAGTTAATTCTTGCGACAAGAATAATAATTATAAAAACATGGTGCAGCGTACTTAGACTTACGTAACATATTATACCGTAGGTACAGCAAAACACTTCGGACAAATTTCTGGAATATCACCTCTTCAAAATTTTGTATGAAAAAAGAATCACGCAATACTGAGTTTTCTAAATTAGCAATTTTTTTCAGAATAGTATAAAGCTCGAATCTAACAGCGAGTATAATGTTTTTAGTCTCCTACAATTATTCAGATTCTTGTCAACATGTGATCGTTAACTGCAATTCATTTTGTCTGCGAAGACGATGAGTCAGGCTTGTTATGTTCGCTAGATAAAAATAGGATTAAAAGTGGGGTCATTAAGTGTCGGAAACCAAAAGTAATTGTTTTGTAATGATGAGAAACAGGCTGCGATGGAATACTGCCGTTTTATTCTAAGCCTATTTTGTCTGGATTGCAAGCTGGCTTCTGAATAATTGAGTTAAAACCTGCTTTTCAGTTACTACAATATTAGCATTTGTGACACAATCCCATTCCCAAGGTCTACGCTAATTCCGGTATAATTCCAGTGCAATGACCCACAATTAAACACGGAATCTCATCACTGCAGACTGTTGCATCGCAAATGAGAGAAGGTGTACACTGTAGACCATGGAGCTTAAAGTATTACAATTATACAGCCTCTTTGATATCTCAATCTTATCATTCTCTGACATGTCTACAGACCTATTATTGAAATTATTAAAAATCCACCATATACTGCAGCCATTATAATTCTAGTCGTTCACTGGTTCACAATCATCAACTTGCTGGAAATCTGCAGCGCTAATCCACGCTACTTACTTATCAGCATGTGCGAGCACGTGCAAGCACAATCCAATGTAGGTATAAGAAAACCATATTTCCACAAAAATAAGGATCAAAGATGTTATTCTAAGGGATCAGTCAGTCTCGACTGCTTACATATTTTGATACCGTGAACAAATTGAATCAAGCCCGAAATATCTGCAGTATGCGATACGATTTTAAAAATCGTATGCGTGAAACATTTTTGGAAATAAGGCAATGGGTCCTTGTGTACTTTATTTCGACCTTACTTCACATCCTACTTCCGCAAACTCTTTACAATTCTATGATGTTGACCTCGGCATAATAGCATAATGAACTTTCAACAGTACTTTTAAGTACGTTTTTTCTTTATCGTCTCGTAAAATTCTATTGCAAAACCTCAGTATTTCATACTGAAAACCTTGACGCAATTTTCACTACTGCAGGATAAAGAAGAATACGTACACCAGATTTCATTCTTTGAGCGATAATTTTCACTATTTTCAGTATAAATGACTATAACTCTTGTGTCTTTGCACAATGGAAAATATCGCTTGCAAAGTTTTTTGTCCTACCTTATATTCGTAATTCGATGTGCTATAAAAAAAAAAAAAGCTCCATAATATTAGCCCTCTACATATATACTATCAATTGCACTATCAACATATATTAGGAGGGTCGTAAAATTCAGTGGATATAGATTAAGAACCTTGACGTGTTCCGTCTTTGCTGTTCTAACAACATCAATTTCATAAAATGTTCTAGTAAACATTATTTCCGTTTATCATCTCCAAACGACTATCAATTCGTCAACTTTTTGTTGCACTCTTAAAAATTTTAATAGCAAATATTATGTGTCCACGTATACCATATTGAACTTCCAGTGAAACTCCGCAGTCAATGTAAGCAAAATATTTAGTTCGACTGATTTTCTGATAAAAAAAATGAAAAAAATATGTTGAATTTATTGCGCACAGCCTACGTTAATCCTCAATGATGTTATCAGGAAACGGCAATAAACTGACACTGTATACGTACAGGTATTATATACCATATACTCATATCCAAGTGCATTGTTCGGATCGGGGAAACCAAGGGACCTTGTCCCAATATTATATGCAATCAGCCTTTCGTCGACGAATGCATACAGATTTATAATTACGTTTGTCTGAGAGACATTTTGCACATTGATGTCGAGATATTGAAATTATTGATAGACCTTTTTTCACTTTCAAATGCTTCCTCGATCGTTTGGCTACGATTCTATTTGACCGAGATATTCAACTGTATGTCTCGATCGAAAATTCGTTTGGTGATCCCGAAATTATGGACATATCTTTTTTTTCGTTTTGAGTATCAACTATAGTATAATTGCAGCGAATCACTGTGTGAAGAAAATTAAAGCTGTTGCCTTACAGTAAATGATTCATTGATGGACTACAATTGTTTAATACACGTTTCATTCACTTATCGCTCAGTGGCTATATATAGGGTGCAGTGAAGCGTGAATCGTCATGCTCATGACAAAGATAATATATTTTAGTGTCCGAAGCATCCAGGTATAAAAGATTGATGACAATTCGAATATAAAAATTTATCATTGCACCTTGTGTTTCCATTGCTAATTTCTAGCCCTCGAGAAAGCCGATATAGGTTTGCAATCGACACTGCAGGCATTTTGAGCAATATCAATTACAGGTACCTATACAGGTATTCGTATATGGGTGGTTCTACTCACGAGGGAATATTCTGCGGCTCGGCTGCTTTTGTATATTTTTTGTACTTATCTTGCATCGATTTAGGATCAAAACTCAAGATCTATATTATTTCTAGTTTGACACTGAAAATTAGCTCGATCCCAAAGATATTATTTACAAAAACCGTACTTCAAAGTGCCAAATTCTCAGTCTCCTGGCATGTCTCTTCTCCGAATTGAAAGTTTCAATGTTAAATAAAAACTGAATTTTAAGTGTAATACGTGAAATCTGCACTCAGATACAGAAATATAATCATAAGTGTTTCAATGCATCTGTCTAATTTGACTATTATTATTAAATTTTATTAAAAATACTTAATTGAACTTTGTCTCTCGACTTTTACCTCAGTCTCCTGCCACATCGAAACACCTTAAAATTAGGATGAATTAGCGTATCTAGCGCGTTGCTGCTCTATTTAGGTGAATTACCGAAGTCAAGTTGGCTTACGATCGCTGGTATTCATCTCGGCTTGTCGATGGTTTAGTCGATACGGTGAATTATGTGAGTGAGATTCTGTCGCGGCCAGTCAGATTCTCAGTATCCTGGTACGCGTTTTCGAAAAAATATATTTTGTAGGTATTTATTATTACATTTATAGTTTATAAATACTTGGAATTCAAATGTATAATTGCATAATTTCATCGTTAAGCGTTGTATTGGCGATTTATTAGCTGAAAAGTGAGAAAATCTCAGTATCCTGGACTCAGTCTCCTGGCCCAGTAAATAGGTAATTCACAAGTGGTGTTTGGTGAAAAAAAATAAGAAACATGGGATATTTTCAGGGCTGGTAGAGGGGTGACTCCTGATACTAAATCCAAAATGTCGACCTCTTATATCGTTATCAGGGTCGACACCATCTTGAACAACGCGTTTTAATCTATACCTCGCGAACCGTCCACCTTACGCCAAAATGTATCAAGACCTTTTTTATAAATTATCAATTTTCCCATCTTTTTTATTTGTAACTTTTCCTTTCACCATCAATATTTTCCAAGTTATAACATTTACAAAACTATTAACGACTATAAAATTCTTGTATCTTATTTTTTTGACTGGCCCGTTTTAGATAAGTGCAAGAAAGACCTAAGCTAGAACTTAGGCTACTTGTGTAACGTCAGATGCAAAGAAAAATGCTGTGCCGAAAATGATGTGATTTTCGTCCTTCCTGAGTAGAACCACCCATATAAAGGAGAAAACTATATACTACATGTGTTATAAAAACTGTGTGAATATCAAATACGTTCTGTATTTGTTTTTCATCTAAATACACGGGTCTTCGCCGATATGAAATTTGAGTGTTATGATAACAAGGATGTATCGCCAAGAAACTAGGAAAGACGTGGAGCCAGGGGTATATTAAGTACATGGAATTTCATAGGAATATTAAATCCATCTGAAAAATGAATTTTGTGACGTTAATGGCGATAAATATTTCAACCTTTTCCGTTAGTTCATATGTAACGTCATACCATTACCTATACCCATATTGAATCGAAGTCTAATACCGCACCGTGCGACTAATGATAGAATCGTTAAGTGCTTTCACTTGACGATCGCGTGACGAAATTAAGATTTGGAACACCTTTGACGATAATTTTGTGAAAAAAATTTATTCACTCCGCGTGTACGGTTTGAATAATGAAACGTAGAAGGTGATTTCTACAAGTAAAAGTAACTCGCTAATGAATCTCTCTTATGGGTTAATGACATGTCTCCTCTATTTTTCGCATATAGTAGGTATACCTATATTGCAGTGCAGGTAAAATAATGGGAGAGGTATATAAAATGTACGAAAATCATTAGGACAGAAGAGAAAATAAATAATGAATCCACAAATACATTAACTGTATGTAATAATTAATAATTATACGTTGTGAATATTGACAGTGAAGGTAGGTGCAACATTTACTCAGATGCATGCATGTATGTATGTATATTCTATATGTATATATAATATAAATACACCTACACAGTCAACAAAATTTTGTAAAATTTAACACAAGAGTTTGTGTTGACCACTTTTTTTACACAAAATTCGTGTTATTTCAACACAATCAGTTCATCTCAAAGAAGTAACACAGCTTTATGTTTAAACTAACACAAAACTATGTTGAAATTTTGTGTTGATTTGAGAGTAACATTTATAAAGTGTTACTTTTGTGTTAGTTTTAACATAAAGCTGTGTTACTTATTTGACATAAACTGATTGTGTTGAAATAACACGAATTTTGTGTAAAAAAAGTGGTCACCACAAACTTTTGTGTTAAATATTACAAATAATTTTTTTACTGTGTAATACACTTTTTTTCTTTTATCGTCGAATACGAGTCGAATAGTCGAACAATTACAATATAATCAAACATTTTTATCTTAACTAATGAATTTCAAACAAGTCGATAATTATGCCTGTATTCGAACTTGGAAACAAAATTTATCCCACGAGCTGTGTATATCTTAATAGTCGACAACTTTCGAGAGGATAAAAAAAATATAAAAATGTCATAGTTCGAATTAATCTATTTTTGAAATGGTGGAACTTGATCAACACTCGTGGATCGGATTTCAGCAAAAACAAGA
Source organism: Tenthredo livida (assembly GCA_963992785.1). Taxonomy (NCBI): domain Eukaryota; kingdom Metazoa; phylum Arthropoda; class Insecta; order Hymenoptera; family Tenthredinidae; genus Tenthredo; species Tenthredo livida. The sequence continues at coordinate 42,963,889 of OZ023065.1, forward strand.
ATGTATACATTAAGTAATTCTCGAGGGGAAAATAACTCCTTGAATTGACGTGCCAATATCCTGTGAATTAATACAAATTATTCGAAATTAAGGCGAATTAACGCGAATTAACTGCAAAGATTAGGGCGAATTAACGCGAATTACTGCAAAGATTAATGCGAATTAATTCAAACTAAAGATTAATGTGTCAATCCAGGTTTGAGTTATTTCCCCCTCGGTAATTCTACAGCTATAACGCGTTATCGAGTATACCTACTTCAGATAATACATATAAATTGCTTCTTAGGAACCAAGACTATTTGGAGAACGTCTTTTATTCAAGAATCCTCGAACTTCAACAGGCTTATCATAGGCAAAAATTGATGACCTACGAACTTTGATGAAATCGAAAGCAAACGAAGCGCAGCTGTGTTATCAGAAATACATATTCGGAGAATATTCTGCTCGAAATGGCCCTGTATTCGGAATCGGTTTTGTCGGTATCACTATTCAATATTCTCACCTTATGCTCTGTTCCTGAATCTTTGAGGAGCCCATATTCATCAACTATTCCAATACAAAATCGCACGTTTTTTTTCTTCTTTTTTTATATATACATAATATATAATAATTATTATTCGGTCATTTTCATCTCCTCTATATCGTATCAAACATTTCCGAATACTGAATCTATCTCATTGCACACTGACTATTGGTCATCTATATAAAACCTATACGGATGTAGCTGTGATACGAGAGATTATACCACGGTTAAAAAAATGTAATCAGAACAAATGAAATAGATCAAAAATTGTTTAAAAGCCGACTAGTATAGGTTTGAAAAGAAAGAAATAAAAAAAGATGAATTTTGATTCTCTCCGATCGAAATTCACGAACAAACTGACAGATTTCAACCGCACATTCAGTATCAACTCCACTACCTTGACGAGGCTCGCTCTTTCACTAACAACAATTATTCGATTGTACAGAAATTTTCGCTCTTCGCCCCCTTCTCTCGTAGTACAAAGTACTCTTCTACTTACCCAATATACTCCCCCGCCCCATACCTATGCGAGGTTGTTACGTTTCAAGACTTGTGAATCCCGGATCATCAGTTGAAGGTACATTATACGCTGTGATCTTGATGGACAGAAACACTAACGTGTGTGTATGTACAATTGGCACTAAAGTTGACCGACGAGTCATGTACGTGAGCAGAGAAAATTAGCGCCATAATTGCAGGCGAACGTTATAGTCAGATATATAGGTACCATCCATATAGGTATATATGTACTATAGATGCGATGGTCATTGATTGCACCGATTATTTTCTACCCAATATTTTAAGACTGATCAGTAAACGGTTACACAACTATGGACGAGTGTTTCTCTCGTATTCTTAATTTATTTTTTTACTTTTCATTTCTAGATCTCTGGGCCATTGAAAATGAGCGGTTTTATTCATGCTCTATTAGGGCATCAAGGTCTTTTATGAAAGATCCCTGCACTATAAACGATAAGATTTAGAAATGCTGGCATAAATCGAAAATTCACTGTTACACTTATGATGTTTTTGAAAGTTTAGAATTTGTAAAATTTCTCAAGTGAAGCAGATTCGAGATCTGAAATTAATAATGATCGAAAAATAATTAGTCATTACAGATGGACGACACATATATAGCATACAGGGTGAGTCAATTCAAACTTCGAGAATGGAAGATGAAGCTTAGTTGATGAATCAGACCCTACCTCTCACCCAATTTAGCGAATGTTCAGTATTATACATCGAGGAGTCGTTAGTTAACATCACCTAATTGTTTACATTTCGTGCTGTCGTCTTTCTTTTGTTGTTATATCTTCATTATTGTTGGGTATTCACAGTAGTTACCTTACGCATGTAGACTTCGAATCTTACTTTGATAACAACACTAATGATTCCCCTGTGTATATATATGAGGCATTCCACTCCAAATCAGCAGCCCATTTCCCTCAGCCCCTTCGATTTTGATCATTTTTTAATATGATATTGTCACCGACCCAAAGGGGTCACGGAATTTATTAGATTACTTTAACCACCCTTAAAATTTGAAAAATATCGGGAAACCAATTCCGAAAACGCCATTCTTCAAAATGTGAACAAAATTCAGACACCCTTTTGGGTCGGTAACAACATCATGCTAAGAAATGATCAGAATCAAAGAGGGTGATGGACATGGGCTACTAATTTAACGTGGAAAGCCCCATACAAGGTGTTTTGGGTGTAAAACGAAGCCTCGTGGAACCGGAGCCCGGTAGCTCAATTTTAAAAGGTTCCGCATTCGGTCTGAACTTTTGATTATATTTGATTATAACATAAGATACTTATTGCTACACAAACACTCTCATAGAAATATCTCGAAAACTATGCAAGCTAGGAAGCTGTTCTTGGTCTCATTTGGTAGGTAATTCAATTCACTACAAAAAAAGGTCTGATCTATGTTAGATCTGAAAATTGAAAAAAAATGATGAAAAATTTATTCATCAAATAAAGCTCAAGTTTGAGCGTCCGTAACGAGTACAAGATCAATTTCTAGCTCGGAAATAGATTAGACTTTTTCTGCAGAGAATTCAATTATCTACAAAATGAGACCAAGAACAGCTTCCTAACTTGCATGGTTTTCAAGATATTTTGATTAGAGTGTTTGTCTAGCAAGAATCTTGTGTTAATCAAATGGGAAAAGTTCAGATCGAATGCGTAACCTTTTAAAATTGAGATACCGGGCTCCGGTTCCACGAGGCTTCGTTTTACACTCAAAATTTACTTTTGCAACGAAATTCGGGGTAAAAATGAAAAAAAAGTAAAAAAAAAAACCGGTCTAATATGTATACATACACGTAACAGGTGGCTGCTATATAATATACCTACATGTTCGGAATGCTCGTGAAAGCAAAAGAGTTGAATGCACAGCGATTGGTGAACTTAATGGCTGCAGAAGTCACCGTGCAAACGTTGGTCAATGTATATCTAGCAGCCTGTATATAGGGCATTTCGCGCAAAACCACACGTTTTTACAATCAACAAACTAATATATTTGACAAATTCGAGCTTTTCGTTACATCTAGGCCTTCGATAACCACCCGATATCTCAACTAACATTATATCGTCGTGAAAGAGAATGAAAATGGCTAAAAACTGACGACCTCGAAGTTTGTAAAATCTCCTATATAAGTTGCGTTATCGGGTAGTTATTGAAGGCCCAACATGCGAAAAGCTCAGATTTATTCATCCTGCAGATAGTTTCCCGTACAATGCATGGACCTATGAATTATGATCGTGCACACATGCAGTGGTATCATGTTCGAATTTGGTAAAAATCTGAGATGTGATGCAGAACAGCGGCTTGTTTGGCATGGAATGCCCCATAGACGTTATGTCTCGCTACATTAGAACTATTAGAGTTACTTGGAACAGTTGAATGTAGATGTTGCTGCAAGACTTTTATGTAACGTTATAAAATATTAGAATTGCAAACCAGGCTTTATAATGAAAGGGAAATACGCTAATAAATAACATAAAGGGCCAATATGTTACATTGGCCACAAAACGCAATCGTATATACATGCAAGTCGAATTTCTTTATATGAATCAGTTGGGATTCAATTAATTCTATATTTTTCTTCAATAACCATTGGCAATCAGGTTCAATCCATCTTAATTGTCTTCACTGAGTAAATATTGCAGTTGTTTATGTACCACATACACACATGTTTTTGTTTTCTTAAAATTGTGAAAATGTAATCAAAAGCTGTCGCATAAAACTGTTTTTGCATTTTCAACCTTGAAATACACATTAACTGCTGTGAAACAAATATAACGATCTTATTGTCTACCTTCCAAGCACTGGAAATTGACTTCAGCGTCATATCGAAATTTTTTAGAATTTTAGTGCTGGCGGAAGTTACGTACAATTAAATTATTAAATTATAGTGGTTTGAATAACACGAGGTAATTTAGATCGAAAAATACAAATAAAAGCTGTAATCACTTCTTAGGAGAGCCATTTAGGGAACAATGAACTTGATGCCTTGTTTTCGCTGACAATGATCGGACGTATTGATAGCAGGGTAATTGAGTAGGTTCTTCTTCAGTCATTTCCACCTAAATCATAGGTCTTAGAAAGTCGCGTTCAACTTCTTAATTCCTCTTCACGTCTAATTAAATCCGACAGATTATTAGACTTGTGTACTCTTCCGATAATTGATTATGTGCTTACCTTGTATTTGCGTAAATAAAATGTGCGATAAAGAATCAATTTTTCAGTATATAATTGACCCACGACCGCAGAATGATACTATAATTGTAATTATTCGCGATTGTGAATTAATTAATTAATTAATTAATTGAATTTGATTACCGTTCTAATTGATAAAGTTGACCTGTGGGTCTAAAGTAGAGTGAAACTTTTTATTCATATGTATTACATATACGTATGCATATTTCTCATCTACTTGTTCACATGGTTCAATTAATTCTCAGTATTCGACCTTATTGAATCTTCAACCATACTACACTGCAGCATGATCTACGTATTTTCGAACGTTTTGGAAATATTTGCGATCATATACTCGTTGACCTTCCTAATTACACGTATATAAGCGAACTATAGACGAGTCTGGAAAAACTGTAGATATAGTGAAAATCATCATCAACATTGAGTCAGTGGACCTATTTTAGTGCAGGTTAACCTATACAGTAGAAACTGAAAACCCATCTGCCTTTTAGTGTCCTAAGAAAGTGGGACGTTGATAGATGCTCAGTGTCAACTTTCGAACAAGCCAAACGATTTCGATTATAAATTTGATGAACATTGGATTTGAGCATAAAATTTGTCGATTGTTTTGAGAAGGGAAGTCGAAAATGAGTTTTCGGAGATATATTATTGGTAATCTAGTGTGGCAGGGGTAGCAGTTTGAAATTTCATTGCGGTCAAGCTTGATTATTATTATTTGCAATGATTTCATCAAAATATTTACTGTACGATTGAGTTTTATACCATAAGTGCAGCATGTGTTTTACTGCACAATTTGTTTTTTTTTCTACTAATGAACTATACATCTATGTACCGACTTTGTTGGGACTAGTTTCTTAATTTTCTTTTTCTTTTTTTTTAAGAATGAACTCGCGGTCCTAGCATGTAGGAGGTGAAACGCAGGGGAGGGCTGTGCTACGGTATGGGCAATACCAATCCTTGAACATGAAAAATATTTCCTCTTCAACTTAATTATTTGACCATATTTCATGATAACTATGGTCAAATTATTCTTTTTTAAACATAATTATTTTTTTACCGAAGTTAAATCTCTTAAATTATTTATCCGAGTTGTTTTAATTGCAATTGAAAAATTTTCGATATGCGGAATTTAATTTTTTTGCGGTTTTTCTATGATAATTCATAAACTATACGGTCAATCAGCTCGAAATTTATGCCAAAATATTCCTCTTTTCCGACTCTACACGTGTGCAAAATTTGATAATATTCTTTGCATTTTTTAATTTTTTAAAACATGTTTTCCGAATTTCCATAAGATCCCATGTTAAATGATGTTTTTTAAAAATCAATAACTTTACATCTAGGCGGCAGATAGATCCGAAATTTTGCACACGATTTCGAAACCGATAAAATAATCTACAAAACAATCGTCATTAAATCCCTTGCATTTTTAAAATTCCCCAAAAGACGCCAGTTCGTCCTTAAATCGAAATTTCCGACGTGATTTTTTTTTTCTTCAATTTTCAACAACATGAAGTTTGTTCTTGCGAAAAATGATACTATAAAAAAAGTCAGAAAGTCTCTAGTGTAAGCAGCGCGGGATATTTAATTTTCTATGTAACTGACCCCCTTAAAACTTTCTTAAAAAAGAAAGTGTCAATCTTTGTCGGCTTAGTATTTTTGTACAAGTGACTCGTAGTTGTTTTTTTTTGTTTTGTCTTGTTTTGTTTTGTTTCAATTATCTATTCTCGGACAGTTGAGGTCCGCAACTGTAATTAAAAAATGATGACATTGCCTTAATAATCCTTCGTAAAATTCGGCATCAAGTTATTAGCGTATGTTTCAAAATTTTTTGCCAACCAACTGAGAAACTGTTATAAAGGCCTCAAATTATTTTTCATAAATCTAGTTTCATTCGATTTTGTTCAATTTTTGTTTAAACTTTGGGGATAAGATTGAATCCAAAATATCTATAAGAAGAAGTTCCAAAGATTTATTTTTTACATTGTATATACTACCCTGGTGAAAGTATTAATTTCTAAGAATTTCTACAATTTATCAAAAAAAATTTGATCATTTCATACCATGTTTCATCAGAAATTTTAGTTTTTCCTATAGTTTGATCGACGAAAATACCGGATTTTCCTAAAACAAAAAAAACTAAGAAAGTCTACGATTTTTCAATAAAAAATTATGAGTTGTTTCAATTTCTTTGGAAATTCGTAGAAGATGAAATTTCTATCAGCTGTAGAAGCGATGATTAAAATTAGAAGATAGAAGGTCAAAGTAAAAGATATTGATTTTTTCTTTTCACTCACCTTCACGTACAAAGCTAGAATAATTTGACCATGTTCTACAGATTTTCAACGATATAATTCTCTAAGCTACTGTGCGCCAAAAAAAAAAAAAAAATTCTCATCTCGAAATTCTGATGATTAAAATTTTGTCGTTAAAATTTGGAGACTTTCTGGCCCATGAGAGCATTGAAATTTGAATAAGACTGAATTGAGGCGAGCACCCTAATATGTGTATCTATGATAGTATACGCACAAGGATAAAATAAATTGAGAAAAAAATAAGCGATGTATTAATCAAGATAATTTATTAAGACCGACGAAGCTATTTAAAAACATGTTTACATAATTAATGTGTATTTAAATAACTAAATAAATTATAAAAAAATTACGTGAATTTGTCAACGATCATTAGCATCACTCAATGGCGTTGCTATATTATAAAAGCGTTTTGTTTTTATCATTTTTTTTTTTCTTTTGTTTTGTTTTGTTTTTCATTTCTCTTCTTTTCGTTCCGGTTCTTATTCGCATAATATGTACTATTATATTTCGTTACACACATTACATATAATAATACGTGAAATATTATTCGTGTTATTATAACTTTTATTATTAAAAATTATACTTTGGTTCGCACTGCATTCGATGAATTAATTAAACAATGATGTGATATATTTTTATTGTATGTCTACCTGTGACCCCGCCTTGTATATTTTATAACGTAATTAAACGCTAGTGCAGATTAATAATTTATTATTACATTTTTTCACTATTTATATAGAATTTGTTCAAAACAACTAGGTAGTTTCTTTTATCCATAATATAATAAGGAACAATAATCGAATAATCATGATAATTCATTATCGTTATCGCTACTATTATTATTCAGTCTAAAATTGCACACGCATGCCAAGGTCTGGCTCTCTCGATTTCACTATATTATATATAGTATTCATATTATATTTATATACTCAACTTTTTATAAATCTAAAATTTCGCACATATTCGCATTAAAGAAGTAATTTTCACAACGATTTCACTTATATTATATTCTTTCAGTGAATTGATCTACCAGAAAAATCACAGCATAAAAAATTAATTGTGTTCATATAGTATAGATATACATACCAATTGGTAATTAGAAATATAATTATTATATACAGCTATGTGTATTTTACAACTCGGCTATTGTATTACATCAATTGGTCAAAATATACATAATGTGAATATGTATACTTTTTGTTGAGGATATACTCCATCACTATCATCTTCCTTCATTAAATAGCCGCAACAAAGTTGATTGACAAAAACAAAAAAACAAAAAAAAAAAAACATGAGTATGAGAGGCAAAAGAAAAATCATTCGCTGAAAGAATTTCTCTACATAATATTTCTATCGTCAAAAAATTGATAGTTTTAAAATCAATTTCAAATGAAAATTTAATATCATTTACTAATTAAACGTAAATTTATGTTAAATCAAATCGAATTGAAACACTAAACGCCAGACGAGACACGATAGGTATGTACCTGCAGGGAGGACAATAGTGGACAGCGTAGTCCAAGGCACTCGTATTTTTTAAATATTAATTAAACGATGAATTAAAGAACTAAACAGCATTTGTTCGGACTTTTTTTTAACAATGATTGCTGACTTCTGTATTATCAGAGTTTTTACATTCGAGTACGCATAATTTAAATTTGAGGTGAAAAATATGTTTCTTCTGTTTCATCATTTCCCTCCTCCTCTTATTTTCATTTATCCCTTTTACTTTTCTCTGTTATAGCAACAGCGCACCGGTTCGACAAATGCAATACGTGTATAAATTATATAGTATATCATAATTTGTTATTTTTACTAGAATTTTTTCTTTTTTTTTCCTCTCTTCTCTTTTAGTACATAAATATATATCATTTCAATTTGTATAATTACCTGTTTCTAAAACTTTTATAAATATATTTATAATATTACATAATAAATATATTATATATATATTATAAATCGATGCTATAAACGGATACACACAAACATGTGTTTATAAACCATTTTCGAACTGTGCATACAACGAACAAAGAACAAAGAACAATAAGAACAAAGAATAAAGAAAAAGAAATAAAACAAGAACCAGACTAATTCCCAGTCTTTCAAACACAATAAGATCCCAGAGATTAGAGAATGAGGAACAAAGATCGCCGAATGATAGAATTGATATCTGAGTCAGTCTTCATTTATAAGAAAAAAAACTAAAAAAAAATTCAAAAAAAAAAAAAAAACAATTTGCTACGCAGTTAGAAAATCTTTGAATAACGATGTAGTTTTATAACAATTTGGTACTTGATGTCAAGCGTTTGATCGAAGGAACTAGTATCAAACGACCCTACATCCGTCATTCTCTTGTCAAATGGTTCCACAATATTATCATTATCATTAATCATTATCATAATCATATGTATATAAAATAATAATTCGCTATGTACAGACCATGTCATACATACATACATATATATACCTATTTGAACTCGATTAATCTACCTTATCGGATACCAATGGGAATCTGACTATCCTCAATTGTCGACTAAAGTCGCATACCACACTGTCTCTCAAAGCAAGCATTTGCTTAACAAAGACACAACTATCCTTGTGACCCAATCTTACCTCTCGGACGGCTTCTCCTGTCCTTACATCCCAGACCACCAAACATCCCTGGAATAAAAGATATGAGTTTTATAACATCGATTCAATCCAGAACGTTGTAGTAGATAGAAATTCACAAATTTTCTACCTGGTTACTCGTAATGAGAAGATGATGAGTCAGCATTACTAATTGAGGACTATAAGCAGCCCTGTGAGCTGGAAGAGCGTGTAATAAATGTCCCTGGAACCTTTCCCAGACACAAAGTCTCTCGTCGGTTCCTATACTAATTACGTAAGAAGCTGAACACGTTATCGCTGCGACAGCACCGTCGTGAGCTTGTGTGCTGTACATACATGCTCCTGGAAAATTTATTTTATTTTATACAATTTGTTAGTACTATCATTGAAATGTCTGAACATTTATAAGATCTGAACTCGTTTCGGTGTTTGAACGTTGAAGATTTTTTTCTCACCAGTCAGCAAGTCCCAGACGCACAACAATCCGTCCTGAGATCCACTTCCAGAAGTCATAGGGCTTACCCTATCGATAAATAGACACGATATTGGCCCGCAATGACCGTGCAACGTGTACAATGGTAATTGATCTTCTAATCTGAAGGAATAAAGGGTTGATTTTATCAATCGTGCAATTTGTATGAATATAATTATTGCCAAGGTGAATAACATCTCCGAAAACGCGTTAATCACGAACCTATATACTTTGAGCGTATGATCTTGGCTGCCAGTTAAAACTCTACCGCCTTCGCTATCAAGAACAGTAATAGGCTGCTGGTGGGCTCTATGAGAGCCAATTTTCATGCAACGTAAATTATCCTCAGTAAGCATAAGGTTGTTCATATCCATCGGCGATCCTGCGCTTCTAGTTCTTATGTGAGCTTAAAAATGACAAAGATATTATAGCAGGCGTTATGATGAATGCATTATTTTTAGTTTTTCAATAAATAATGCATCGTCATTACTTCTTCTATAAGAAGTTGTACACCAGTCCATGTGCTGTCCTCTGTTGTATATTTCAAGCTGTAAAAAATCCAACGATCCGTTCAACTTCGCTGCCACTACTCTGTTGCCGATAAACTTTATCGCAGTTATTCCGAGGCCAGATCCATCGTCGAATAAACACTGCAACAATAATGATCAGATGTTAGAATTGTGTAGAAATTGATCAGACACTTTATGGGGAAGAAATTACCCTCAGCAGACCCGTAGTTCCTTCCCAGAATTCCATATTTCCATTAGCGCAGCCAACAACGATTAAATTTTCTTGATAATCTATGCACCATATGGGAGAGACGGTCTGCGAGATAATTTGCACCGTTCTATCGGTGCCCAGGGACGTTACGCTTCCAGTTAGTTCATTTTTGTTCAATCTATTAACGGAGGAAGTCAGCCGCTCCGAGCTTTCAGACTTCTGTATTTCGTCTATGGATTTTCTGTGCTCTTCGAAGAGCTGTTTGTACCTATCGCCGAAGTCATATCCTTGATCGTGGTTCTTTTGGACCGGAGAATACTTCATAGAAGAGAAATTGGTGTTTATAGAAGACCTCAGATCCGGAAATTCGAAACTGTTGTCTATGCTTCTACGCATTAGTCTGGTTTGCTTTTCGGGACTGTATTCATTCGTCTGATAATCGTAGTCCAGAGAAGAGCCGGGAGAGTTTTTAACGTCGTAAGATACGCACTCGGCTCTTTTTCTCATCTGCATTCCACCCAGATTTGAATAAAACCCGAACGAATTAGCAGCCTCCATCTCGCCCCTCGAAGGGGGAGAGCCGCTCTCGTAATCCGACATCAATTCATCAGAATCGGGGATAGTCTGGCTTAAATCCCTCAGAGAGCTACCAAAAAATTGCTTTCTATCAATGTGGGCGAGCTGCTCCCCTGATATCGAATCCCATACCCTGATGTGACCAGCCAAACAGACGCTGGCTATAGTGCTTCCGTCCGTAGCTATGCACTCGACTTCTTGTGTGTGACCTTCGAGCACTAACGGCACAGCTTCCATTACGAGCTGAGTCGCCGAATCGTTTGATTTTTCTTGTTGATGCCAGCTCGCTCTCCATTCTGCGTAATTTCTGCTACAAATACAACGATAGAGAACTACCATTGTGTAAGCGACTACTATAACGCTGACCAGACAGAGTAGAGCTGCTAAAAATATTTCCATCGGACTAGAGGGAACGAACGGAGCGTTGAATCCTCGTCCTTCGGATCTAGTTGGCATTTCTATGTCTGTAAAAAGATTTTTCAAAATATTTCTATGCCTTTTCAATTTTATATTTCATCTCTTATAAAAGTTTAGAGATGTATTTACTAAAGAGACCTCGTTGAGGTCATAGGCTGGTTGATTATAAGTTCACTAAATAAATTGATAAACATTATTTATAATCGGTGTCAAGTTTGTTCGTCGATGTGATAATCTTCATTCATAGCATCAGAGATTACAAATAGTTAGACTAAATAGTCGGATAAGTAATAATATGATTAGACATCGTTGGGCGATGATTAATTAGAAATGTTTTATGAAATACTAAGAATTACTATCCACAGACTTGAATCTTGATAAATTCTATTGGGAAATTCATTCAGAGCTAGACAACGAAGTCTAAAGTGTATAACTTTAGGTTTTTTCTTAATTTGATTGAAGAGAAGGAGAATTGTTAGTAATTAAATGATCGATGAATTGCAAAAATAATTACCTGAAAAGTCCAACGGGTCAAGAGCAGCGGTGGCAAGACTCTGCCATTGGAACTGTTGCACGTCATTTGGATTGCTAATTTGTCTTGCAAGTTGAGGGTTCACTGCGTGAGACAATTTTATTGTAGGAAGTATCGTTATTTGTTCACCAGCCAGCGATATGTTGTACAACGAATGAATGGAAGACCAATGATACAGCGACAAACGATTCCACGGTGGAAAATCAACGGGTCTTAGTTTGTTCAATTCCTCAGTAACGTTGTTCGACAATGGATCCTGGGGATAAGTTATTTCAAGTTGAATACGTGATTTCATTAATCAAACAGCATCAAAACAATAAGAGAGATAAAGATCTGGCCCATTGCTCGTTAGCGTCGAACAGCCTTCGAGTAAAGGCGGCTATTTTTACCTGAGCATTGAGATGGTTTGGCGGAAGAGTAGAAGCTGAGGTAAGGACCGGCTTGATTGTGTTAAATTCCACGTAGTTATTCAGAGTCTGAGGCCTGTCCAAAGTGTAACCGTCAATATCCGGCTCGTGTTTGAGAGGATCGCTCAATCTTATGACGTGTTCAACGATCCCAGAGTTGTAGATTATCATACTGATCCACACAACCATCCAGACCATGAAAGCCCTTTGAAATATCCTAGTCCTTGCCCAAAAATGCACGAGTCTCAGCCGTTTTGGAATTTTAACTAACGTCGGTGTGTTCTGAGTGTTTGGAGCGACGATATTAGTGGGTCCGTTGTTAGTCAAGCCGTTTAATCTGGGGTGAGATTTAGAGCGGAAGATATTTCCCTTCTTGCTCGAAAATGTTGTGAATTGTTGTTTACGAGTAGGCGGAATGTTGGGCATGTGAAACCTGGAAGTGTCGCTGGATAACTCCATTCGTCTTATGTCTATGGCCAGAATAGTGGAAAAAAAAACCATCTGGAGAAAGAAGTCGTTCAATAAACCGACTATAGCAAAAATACAAAACTCTTGAATGGCCGGAACGAAGGTGAATAGACCAATGGTCAGGATAGTCACCTCGGTCAAGAGATTCTTAGTTATCGACCAGCCCTCCTTAGACAATCCCTGAGCGACTCTGATCTTAACGTCTAAATGCGCCGGGGTACTCACTACGCTTTTAGTCAATACCAGCACGTTTTCTAAGCCGACTATCAGGACTAAGTAAGGAAATACCTCCTTGCCGCTAAGGCTCAAAGTCAATCCAAAAAAGAAGCACAATCCTACGCTCATAGAGAGTGAAGCTACTACCGTAATACTCGCGCTGAATGCCATTCCTATCTTAGATTTAACCAGCTCGATTTTGCGAACGGAAAAATATACGTATAAAAATAGGGCAAAGAACGTCATTACTAGGGGGAAAAAGTCACAGTAATTAAATTCGCCGGGATAAAATATGTGCAATGTTTCGTCTATCGGTATTGCGTACGAATGATTTTTATCCGGAGATTGATGAAGGGGATAGTAAGTAGCTAAGCGATGTTTGAGCCCCTTTATAAACCTGAAATTTGGTAATTTATCAATAAATTATCGTCAATTATTACCGAAGAAGACATAACATTTTCATTAAACTAATTACGATCGTCGTTACTCACCGAGGATCGTACTCTTTGAGAACGATGGTCACAGCGTATTGAAGAACCCGCTGCCTAACGCGTATCGGATAACGTTTTATCCCAGTCTCTTTGAGGCTCATACCAAACATTATTTCGGCAAGGCTTATCTTGCTCTTTTGAAGATTCTGAGGAAATGAAGGCATAATTTTCATTATTTTTATCGCTGACAAGGAGAACATCTCACCTCCGGTTCATCGATCTTGACCAAACTTATAGGGGTGTTTCCTTGAGCCAGAATATCAAGCACCTGCTGAATAACTCTCCCCAATGGGCCCTTACTCTATCAATTTACTTAAATGTACAGTAGAAATCAGCGTAACCTGGGTTTTCCCCAATTGCCAAGAAATAACCAGTTTTTCTGCTGCGTTATGAGATTCCACATTGCACTGAATATTTATGAATATTTATCATTCATTGTACATTCAAGTAAATTGATAGAGTAAGGCCCCATTCGGGAGAGTTATTCAGCAGCTACTTGATATTTTGGCTCAAGGAAACACCCCTATAAGTTTGGTCAAGATCGATGAACCGGAGGTGTGATGTTCTCCTTGTCAGATACGAACTCCAGTTTACAATATCGGTGAATGAATATCGATTAATTAATACCATGTAACAATCCTCGAATCTTCGCTTCCATAATTCTATAAAATATAGTTTTCTCCATAGTTACCTGATACGAGTAGATAGTGCCAATGAGATTTGTGTCCTGATTGAATAGCTCGATACTTTGCTGCCATAAATTAGCCGGTGATAAAACAAGGCAATTGTATTCTGGCAGTACGTCCGTCTTTTTGGCATTTCTTCTTTTCACTGCCTCTACATGGAGGCAAACTTGACCGAGGGTTTTGAATCTAAAAAAACATTCGACGTAGAGAGTGTGTTTATTTAATTATTACGCGCATTCTTACGTTTCCGAGTCTTGATAGTTTCGTATTATCTCTAACAAATTGAATATCTCGTAAAGAGGCCCTCTGAATGCATCCGTCAAAGTTAAATCCTCCGTCCACGGTACTACGCCCACTCTAAGAGTAACTTGCTGCACATATAACGCCGGACTTTCAGAACCGTTAACAGGCGCCTCGGTCTGGTTTATTATGGTTCGAGGCGCGTTTCCTGGCATAGGAAGATTCACTAGAGGATAGCTGGAGGAAGAAATTTAAAAAAATGTTGAATCCAAGAAATTTGAACACTTTTTTTTCAAGAGACCAAGCGGAGCGATCGATCTGATATTTTGAGGGAAGTTCAGGGAGACGATTACGTTCAAAATGGGGAAAAGAGGCGATTCAAAAATCCTGCTTTTGGATGTTTGCAAACTAATTTTGGACAACGTTTCTTTGATAATTTTTCTAAACAGTATCCCAGTGTGTGAGAAATTCTTTTTCCCACGTTTCCTCATCATTAAAATTGATCATTGGGTTGATTTTGACCAATGAATTACTAACCAGCATAATAAAACAACAGATATTGCCAACGATATGACGGCAATTGGATGCGACGAACAAAACAGGCCGTGGGCATAGTAGAGCCCTGCCACTCTGTCTGGCAGGCTACGTGACATCGCACATTAAGGCCACTTTATCAACATGTCCTATGGAAATGAGAAAATATATAATATTCAAAAATGTGAAAAAAAAAAGTAAATAAAAAAAAAAAAAAACAAACACTCAATCGAATGATGTATGCATACAGAATCCTCGGATATTCGAAATTGACTAAATAGAGAAAGGATACAGGTATACTATAATAGATTAGTGAAATTTTCGTAGAATTTATGTATGAATAGTATCTATATCCTGCATTGGTTGACGCAACTTTAGATTCGACTAGATATATGCATAGTGTGAATAAAAGGTGAAATATATCTTTTTCACGCGATATCTAGATAGATCGTAGAATAATTTAGTCACAGTTTTAAATAATAATCGTCGTCAATTGATATACGATATGAGTATCATTTTATATGAGAATAAAAATACTCACAGACTTTCGGATTAAATAGATAGATAGGATATTCGAAGAGTTGACTATTATTTTTAGGTTATGTTCGTAGTGTGGTTATGTTATGTTGTACACTACGTGGTGTGTACTGTGTAGTGCGGGGTTTGAGTTAAAACAAACGCCCACCACTGATCACTTGTTAATATTAATTAACTAAAACGTAATAATATAGGATAAAACGCCTATTATTAATTATAACAGTAACTCGTGCATTTTAACACCAGACATATTATCCTTCGCGCTTATTTGTGTCTTGTTGATGATATTATTATTCATTCAGTTTAATTACATTATTACATATTATTCTAGGTTATTATTATTCGATGATAAAACATATTGAGAAAATACAACAAGATACGTAAAAGACAATCGATATGTCATCAACGTCCAATTTATTAAAAGCACTACCTATAAAAAGTCACGAATTATTAGTTGAAAACTCCGCAACTGCGTGGTCGTCTACTCGCTCGCGTTTCAAAGTGCACACACTGCTCTGTGTCAATGTATGTACACACTTGCGTATAGCCGTTGTGTGTGTGTGTATGTGTGTGTGCGATTGAATTCTACCCACACACACGGTCATAACCGATGAGAAATGGATTGGAGGCGCTCTATCCGAACGCACAACGACACTTTTACTTATTTATTTTTAAACTCTTTAAGGAACTACGAGACTTGCACGTAGCTCCGATCGTTCTCACCGACAAATAGCTGTATAATTAATAATTATTCATATAATACATATATGTATAAATATACATACATCATAATATACCATAAATATAATTCGATATTGCGGACATGTTATACAGCTCGTATATTATTATTAATATTTTTCGTTGCACAATATATATGTATATTCTCTTGATATAGCTGAAAATAAATTATATACTCATATCTTGATTGCATTGTGTCTTACGCACCTCACACATACATACATACATACTATTACGATATACGGTATATTTGTGTGTATAGTGATAATAGTCATTAAATTATCCAAAATCTGTGCAGCTGTGGCTATACGAGATATAGACAGTGCGTTGTGTCATACTTTTGAACCACGCTAAAAAAAAAAATTGTTCTATCTATAATACTACGTAGAATAGATGAAATAATAATGATAGTGCAATATTATGGACATCTTTTATTATACGTATATCTTGTATTAACATATCGCGTGTCTAATGATACGTAAAGTCTTGTGAGCACAAAAAAAAATGCGATTTCGGTGACATAATATAGGTCATGTAATCTTTTTTTAAGTCATGGTTTGCTCTGAAATGATGAAAGCGCATAAATAATTCTAAATCAAGAATTTGGAAACCTATAAAAGCGAAAGGTCGTATGTGGGCTAATAAGACCTTAAATCGGTCATTCTTTAAGTTTTTTACAAAATTTGTATGCTTACACTTTTACAAATGACCTTTTATGTATTTAGATGCGTTTGCAATTGACGTGCATTATTCAATCTCAATGATTATGCATGTGTGATATTATAATTTTCAATTCACATACTATAGTATGTAACTATAATTGAACACACCAATGCTCTGTAGAGAGAAAAAGTTTTGAATCTTATACAGCAGAATTTTATCTGCACTATATCTATTATGAATATAGCATAGCGAAATCGAATAAAGATATGTAAAAATGAGGAACAAACAAAAAAATAAATTCAAACACGTGGAGCTGCGCAGAAAATCTGCGCGCGTACTGCGCGGTTATTATCGATCAATATATTTGTATTTGTCATATGCGCATATATTATGCGGTTAACAGAAACAGAGATTTGTACTTGGTCAAACATGAGGCATAACACACTGCAGCAGATGTATGTATGTGCCGAAGATACAGTGAACCATAGAGTTTAGTATCTTTGTGTATGCTCAAGATTTGGGATCTTGTTGAGTTGGTGTATGTACGCGGCCTTGCCGAATGTACGTATGGGCGCGCGGGTCTTTGATGTTTCTATACGAAGAACGAAAGTTATATGAGCTTTGGTTTAACTATAGGAATGTTATACCTATATAGGTATATCTATATTGTGGGAATAATTGACGCGTCCTAAAGTCGGTTATGTAGTTCGTATATACAATTAGTGTATATAGTATATCTAGCTTTAAGATTGAATTGAGAACCCGTCTCCGGCCAGACGACCACTTTGTGACTTGGCTGAGTCTTTGGGTCGGTTCTTATGACTCCTTATACCTTTTATACTGTCGATCATATATGTAAAGCTATGCAAAACATACTATGAGCTGGCTCGAGACGAACGGAGTTGAGATTCTACTGTGAACTCTGTTTGCAGCTATGTAATATGTTATGTGCATATATCGTTTTATGTATACACCTATACCACCGATTGACGCATCTATAATTGCATCAATTGCGTAATTAATGGTAATTAGGGAACAGTTCATAGAATTGTCAATGAAGACGGGGTCAAGTGCCTTCGCGTACAGTTCCTTTGGAAAAATAATATTTACAGCCACCGCTGCGTCTATATATACATAATACACATAGCTATCTATGCATACTACGTACATACATGCATACCTACATATTATGTAGAATATTGCTAACGGCCGTACTATACACAGGATGAAGTTTGCAAAGGCGGACCAGCTAGTTTCAAAAATCTTTTTCCGCTCTTTGCCAAAACCAAAATATAAAAGTAGACCCTGCAACTTCCTCGTTTCGACGTCTCTCTCAAGAGATAAATGAAAGAAAGAAATTTCCCATTTTTGGAACTGGTTCATGCTAGTCGATCTTCCTCTGTATCTGAATAATATGGATTATGGAGACAACTTTTTGTCATTTCATTATCTCGATTACGCAATTGTAATTACATGATCATATCGCTTCAAGACTGACTGCTGTCACTTGCAAGTTGAAGGTCAATGACGAACTTATATTCTACAAGTGTAATAATTATTCATATTCGCACGAGCTCGATTATATTTTTTGTTACGAATATCTAACGTCGATGGAAAAGACGTGTGTACGAATATCACGATAATTCCGAGTTTCCTTACGAATTCCCACCACTCTTCAGGATGTCGTTATATTCAACAGCCAATTATCCCTCAGAATCTAGACCCGTTGTCATCCCTTTTGATAGAAATTTATAATGATCATAGATATTAACTGTACAGAATCACGAATGAAAGGCGCCACATAATCTATTCGTATTCTAAAGAAGATCGGATTTCAATCTATACAAAACTCATTGAACCGTATGATATTTGTAGGAATTTCTAACCAGTTGGCATATCAGTTTTTGCAGATAACACGATAACATCTTATCGCATATTTTCCATAAACGCTATTTACACTCAAAATAATTCTCAAATAATTCCGAAAATATGATAATATTATCAAATCGTCAAGTCTGCCCCGAAAAATAAATAAAAAAATCATGTTTGAGCATTTTTACCGATTTAAATGATCGGTCACTGCAGGAATCAAGGTATTTTCGCCAAGCAGAAACCGAATCTATACGACTATACTGGGGTCATCCTCTGCACCGCTCGGGGCTTTCAGTTTACGATCTTTTCCTCGTAAAAGTAGGTACTATTTCAGGAATCCGGACTATACAGCGTAATACGGTTGCTCTATTCTTTTCTCCGGAGTAATTATTCGTGTCATTTTATTATCCGTACTGCACGATCGATCAAATCCGACGTTCGAGTAAAGCAGCTTTACGTATAGACAGTCGCGTCGGGATGGATTTGATCGTAGAATACAATCCAGTAGCGGGAAGATCCCATTATTATTTTAGATCACACGGTGGGGATCGGATTCATTTTAATTTAATCAACATAATATCGACTCAAAAATCGATCTGCGCTCTAAATAAAATTCCGATCTTCCAAAAAACTGGGCTTAGGCTTAGTTGAGTTTCGGGAAGACGCTGATCAACCGTCTTGATTCAATCGAGAATCGACTATCTATACGACTTTAATTAATTTAACTGTACTCTCTAAATTTTTGGGAGTGAAAGATTCACTCTTTTGTCTTGGAGTTGCACGATTTTCAATCCAAGAAAGTGAATTTTCACTCCCTTGGATTGAAAATCGTGCAACTCCAAGACAAAAGAGTGAATTTTTCACTCCCAAAAATTTAGAGAGTAATCTGTGTATCATATTATACTATGCAGTGATAAATATGTAAGTATAGACGATACTCAGAGTATACGTATTCGAATGAATTCGGAATGGTTGGTATAATTAGGAGTAGACAAAAATAAGCGAGTCCATAAAATAACGAAAAAATATCCTGCGGTTTGGTTCTTAACAAACATGGTAGGTGTATAGGTATACTATATACACATTGATATACATATGTATATTTACGCCTCCATTTGCGTCATGCGGTAATTCCATATTCCATCAATTCGAAGGCCGGATAACGTACGAATATTGTGATTATGTATATTGAACCTCGTATCGGATCGGATTATGAAAAATAAATAAAACTACCCGATTTAGGTGACCAAAAACGACGAACGTCACAAAGTCACGATAAGAGATGGCAGAACGGTTATACGCATATAATTATTGCATTTTTTTTATCATTTTTTTTTTTTATCATCTTTTACACGCTTTTCTCTTTGCCCATTTATGATTAATTAATTCTAATTCTGATCACTGTTTGCTATCAGAAATCGTACAGATTGATCATTGATCTAATCTTTCCACAAGTGTGTCTGCGAGATAAGATGAATCATCAGGGATTTTCCGGGGGGATTTTCAAATAGTTTTGCGACCGAAACAGATGTACGAAAAAAGAAGAACAAACCTGAGAATTGAAAATCTTGATTGTGCAAATTAGCGAATAGCTACGCGATTATGAAAAACCCTACAGTTCGCAGATTTTATGGAATGAAAAGTAATTCGCAGAACTTTCAAACTTTCCTCTTATAGATGCATCTGAAGGAGTGAAACTTCTAGTTCTATGCCAAAATCGAGTTTTATAAAATGTTGTAATAGTTGTATATGGTTATTTTCATTAAAAAATTCGCAACGACTGGGCTAAGAAATAAAAAAATAAATGACAGATTTCAATGTGAAAGTAGCTTCTCCTAGAAAGAGAGAAATAGATTTCCGTAAATATTTAATTGCGATTCAGTTTTCAGGCAAAGAATCGATTGTTTGCCCCCAAATTTTGTTTTCAAAATTCATTATTTAAGAATGCGACGGCTAGATTTTTTCTGAACGCACCCGGGAAATCTAGTCTACGTGTTCAGAGGTTGATTTCCTGATATACCTATGCCATCAATATTCTATTTTGAGGCGAAGAAGCTCAAAATCTGTGGCATGTCGTCATCTATAAAATCAACGATGAGTAATAGTTGTCTGGAGCGTGCAGTCATGGAAAAAAGATTTTCGATATTATGTAAACGATCGACTTCTTGAATTTTTTTATAAGTAGCTCAATCCTTCCCCTTTAAAACGAGCCCCAAACGAACTCAATATCTTCATTTTTAGCCAAGATATAATTTTTTGAGTAAAAATGCTTTTTTCAGAAATATTCAAAATTGAGCTACAGACTTCTTATTTCAGGAGAAGCCACTTCACATGAAAGTCTATCGTTTGGAGTATCAGCAGAAAAAAAAAAAATCTCACAGCTGTTAATCGCCAACAGCGACTAATCAATCGTGATACATACAGGATCCCCAGGTATCCCAGAACTAAATGCAAAAAATGAAGAGGGTAATATAGAGGGGGTCAAGCTGAGTAGTTTGACCTATAGAACATGTGGCCTCCGAAACACCGGTCGCGAGATACGGCCGTTTAAAAAATCGCGCTGGGCGCCGGCACGTAGGCAACCGACTACACAGCTGCATCGCTAAGAGCTTTATTCGTAACGCTTCGAAAGTCAAGAATTTCGAATGAAACCACTTTCGGCATTGAATTTTCGCTAAACACAACGGACATGACTTGTTTTCATGATAAAATTTGATATCTAAAGTATTTTTTGTTTTGAAATTTTCGAATTCAAAAGTGTTGTGACTCGCATCAAAAGTCGATCGCGATTTTGCCGGCGTCAGCTAGCGCGATTTTTTAAGCGGCCTTTTCGAAACAGTTCGATTTTTCATCTGATTTCAAAAGTTTCTAATAAGTACTTGTGCAGTTTTTGATGTTCCCCTCTTTGTTGCTTCTTCTTTTTTTCTTTTGCATCACAGAAAAATTTTCCAGAACAATCGGCAAAGTTACAAGGCTGAAGATACGACCAGATGGCGCCAGCTATCGAGAAAAATGTACATACTAAATTTATGCTAGTTTAATCTTTACCGACATTGATACAATCTCGCGAATAACTCGGAAACGAATGTATGAAACGATATGAAATAGATTTATTCCTTGAATCATGAAAAAAACAGGTGGCACTGTAAGTTCACTGAAATTGAAAAAAATTTGACTTTTTTTTGTATCCCAAAGTGTGTTTGGAAATCTATAGGCTGAACATCATTGCGTCTTCGAGTCGTCAACAATCGTCAATCATGATTCATGACTATTTACAAAAATGCAATCTGAGGCGATATTATTGCGTCAAACAACAAAATTTTTGGATAACTATTTTCAGCATTACATGAAGAACGGCGCTATTGAAGGTTTTTTCGCGTCCGTGATGCTTGAGGTTCGATAATAATCGAAATAACTGATTCAACGATTCATAAAAAGTTAATTTTTCTCGATTTCGATGAATTTCGCGTGCCCTATCGAGCCTTTATTCTTCACGAATCATCGGATGAATTAATTTCGGATCGTACTCAATGGCTGCGTCTTTGAGTTATAATATTCGCAAAATTATATCGAGGTCGGTAAAAAGTGGGTGTAGCATGCTCTTAAAGCTCGAGCCTCTGCAGGATAATATATTTTCTATCCTTTATACCTATATTCCGCGTACCTATAGCCGCGCAGCATTTATGGGGTTGAGGGCTTATCTCGGGGTTCGAAATTATTATAGTTTACTTCGTATGAATTTATGATTTCGAGCTTTACTCAAATGTCTGCAATGACGTACTACACCCGATGGTAAAGTAAAGCGTAGTATAAGCTCAGGAGCTTTCGCGCAAGGAACGGAGTTTCCATTTTTATTTTTTTATTTATTATAAAATAGATACTATTTTGGGTAACGTGATATACTATCGGAAATAGCGCTAATTTTGAGAGATAGTTGAAAGCGTGCGTAAGGCGCCAGCTGCGCGTATAGGTAGATATGTGTATAACAATTTAATTCATGGATAGTGCGTATATAGGCGGTGAGCATTGTTAGGGCAAGTAAGATTATGCGTAATCGGCAACGCTTGGTAGTCCTGAAAAGAGACTAGAGACAAAAGGCGGGTGAGACGGCAGATTTGGATCTTTGAAAAGCCGGTGATTAGCGCGCTTTTCAAAGACGGGCGAACTGCAAACAAGGGCATCTGCGTAGGTATACAATATACGAATGGAACCTGGAATCGTTACAGGATCTTGATTCTTCATTCTGCACGATCCCGAGCCTCTTTTGTTTCGGCTTTGATTATTTGAGAATATAATATGGAGCACTAGGTATAGCTTCCAATAAAATCTCGAAATTTCAGTTCAATTTGTTAGAAAAAAAAGCCTGGAAAAAAAAACACGTAGGTAATTTCATTTTTGCGATATATCAAGGCCAGTACCTACCCGACCCCTCATCTCACCGGATTCAGAACGGATTAAAGAATCGACTCCATCCTGTCAAAGGGATAGGAATTACGGATTTCTTCCGTTCCTTATCCTTCGTCGCGAGATGAAATTGGATTCTCAGTCGTATCCCGAATCTTGAAAGGCTTATATCCTGGTGCCGAGCCAAGATCAACCATTAGTCAATAATTGTCTTCGACTTCCCACGGTAAATTATGGATCAGTTATACTTGTAATCGAATCACTTTTTTCTTTCATATAATTAAAATCGAGTACCACAAAATCGGGTATAGCTTATGCCTCGGCGGAACTTGTGCAGTGAGAAATATACCTACTGCTCATGATAGTAAAACGCAATTCTACGGTAAATTTAGACAAAATCATTCCAACAGTTGTCGAGCTATGTCGCTTATCGCGACGAAGCATATCAATGACTGCGAATGAAGGTTGCGATTTTCTGGATTATTCCGAACCGTGATGATTCGCCATTTCGAAGTAATTTCGTTGAAAATTTCAAGGCAATCCATCAGACCCTTCAAGTAGAAAAAAAATGGAAACACATTTTTCCCAAGTTTTACATGCTTCGCCGATTTTTGGAAAAAAAAGAAGAAAAACGGGAGGCTGAAATTTTGATCACTTCTTGGTGCCACCTCGAAGTAATTTCGGTGAAAATTTCAGGGCAATTGGTTAGACCCTTCAAGTAGAAGAACAAAGAAATCGCATATTTCCAAAGTTTGACATGTTTAAGAATTTCAAAAATAATTGAAGTGCTACATATTTCGAAGGAGCTCATTTATGCGCGTAGAATGCACTATGGGAAGTTATGATTTTGTTCATGCATGGCTGAGTTAAGTGGAGTTGAAAATGTAGTAATTAAATTTTTGGTATAATTATGACAGCGATATAAATTAAACCAATTGGTTTCATTCTCTACAACTGTTGGGGACATCTCATGTAGTAACAAGGAATCTGAATCTGCATTGGCGTCAAATTCGATGACCTCCGGCCAAAAACCGATCCGGTTCACGTGGAATACCCCATATGTATTTTTCATTCTGGCCAGGCTGTACGTGTTCAAAAATCTCTCCTAATACCCATGGTCAAATTTTATCGCTCTGCATCGCTGAAAGTAATGCTTAAAATTTGTCTGCTCCATTTATTTCTGGTTAAATTAACGACTGTAAACCGTACTACGTATACAGCTACTGTGCTAATGTTTCGGCTGTAGGTTTAGAAAATAAAATATAAATAAAATAAACCACTTGTCGTACGCATGGTAAGTCACTGGTTCACCAGAAGGGCGATTCGGGTTGT
The DNA here is from genome assembly GCA_963992785.1 of Tenthredo livida. NCBI lineage: Eukaryota > Metazoa > Arthropoda > Insecta > Hymenoptera > Tenthredinidae > Tenthredo > Tenthredo livida. The sequence continues at coordinate 42,988,369 of OZ023065.1, forward strand.
AATTTATCTCTCAAGCTCTACTCTGCAGTGTTTAGGTTGCCCAGATGAATGGCGACTGCCAAGACAGACATCCCACCCCCTGCGAAAGAGACCAGCGAGGCGAACAAAAAAACATTCGAAGGCCCTTAAGCCGTTCTACGCTCTACCGCCCATCGCTTCAACGTCGCTCACTCTCACAGCATTTTTTGTTTTTTTTTTTTTGTTTTTTTTTTATCTCCATTTAACACATCCCTCTGCACCCCTATTTTTTCCGCCATTTTAATCCCTTTTTTTCCCTTTCTTGTCCCTGTTTTCTCTTGTTTTTGTGAGAAAATCTCGACTCCACTATATATTATAATATAATGAACACGCGCGTGATTTTCGAAAGAATAGAACAATTCTCTCAAGCACACACCTGTACGTGCTGGACAAAAATTTGATGAACCCAGGTGTTCCGATGCATTTTGGGTAATTTTACCGCGTTTGCATATAGTATGTCTCAAGTCTATACTTTGGACCATTTCGCAAACCCTAGAATACTGGATCGGGGTGGAAATCTACTATAGACCACGAGGGGGGAAAAAATGCGCTTCCCGCTGATTTTCATTATTTATCGGTCTTTAAATGGGTTCTTCGTTAACTAGACTTTAATGAAATTGAATTTGCCACACACCATTCTCTTCCTTATCAAAACACGAAGAGATTCATGTATTGGAGCGTCTCTTTACTGCTGATAGGAACGGTTCTGTGAACAAGAAACGCCTGGGGTTGATATCTACCCCAGTCTAACGTTAGAAGGTAGAAAAAACCGTACTGGCTTTCTAGGGTCAACAATTAACAGACTATACATCATCTAATTCTAACAGTTTTAACTGATTTAGCGTATTTTAGGAGCGCTGACTATCACAGACTCTCGTGATGTTTGTCCTCAATTCCTCATTTTTTAAGGTAATGAAGTTTTTCAGGAGCCATTTTTGAATTGGCAGGCAAGTTCTGTCTGACCATCGCGGATTTACCTACTTATTCCGCGACGGATATGTCTTCGATGCAAAATATGCTGTTTTATAGCGTTTCCAATCATGATTCGATTATTTTTACAGGTGTCTGTCATTTACTATGCAGGGTGATATTCCAGGGACATCTCAGTACTGCAGGTCTCGGACCGTCAGGCGGCTGATAAATATGTGCGCGAAATCATCAGGTTCGCCGTTCGACTATTAGGTAGCTCTAGTATAGTCAAAATTCGATCAACGCGATCGTAGCCACAGATCGTATCCGTGGATTTTTCTTTCCTTTTATTTCTCATCTACGATCGGTGGCTACGATCGCGTTGATCGAATTTCGACTATACTATAGCTACCTAATAGTCGAGCGGCGAACCTGATAATTTCGCGCACATAATTATCAGCCGCCTGACGGTCCGAGACTTGCAGTACTGAGATGTCCCTGGAATATCACACTGTATACACGTGATACCTCGATTTTGGTACCGGAACAAAAATTGTCCGGACCGACCGCGACGCGGTCTCCTGGCAGTCGAGTCTGCAATCAATCGACCGAAGAACCCGCCCCATTTTCAAGCACCCGCGTTTCAAGTTCGAAAACTTTGTGCAGATGGTCTGTCTCACTTTAGGCTCAGCAAGTTTATTATTGGTAAACATTGTTCGTGACTTTTAAACTGTAAAATTTACCCCCCTGCGGTTTTTCATTTCTTTTCTTCTCTTCTCCTTCTTCTTTTATACGTCTGCGTACTTTTCCTATTCTCTTTTTAATGAAACTTCCGAATTTCGACAATTCCAGGAACCTCCAGCTTTGGGAACCGAAATTGCACACATCTATATGTGACAATATCGTAGTGTACATCATGTTTAAAAAAAAAAAATTGAAATCATTTAAAATTTCGTGGACGTCGTCTAACTGTTTTATTATAACTTAGTTGGGAAAAGCTTGAATTTTTGCTGAGCATCTCTGCACAGTTGTAATTTCTATGAATTCTATTTTTCACGAGAAGATTAATGATAATGAATCACAGAACTGTTTGAAGCTTACGTGGCCCCCTAGAGAGGCTTTATCCTATCTTTCTTTGGTGCTAAAGTCAGAAGATGTCTTTACAGTTCGCTCATCATATACTGCAGCAGCGAATCCACCGGAAGAGAATCGAGGAAATTGCGTTCGTAGCAAAGACGCGTCACCCGCAAGTCATCATTAATCCTAGGAAAAGTCATCTCGGTTATCTTCAACGTTTCTCAATTTCACTCAACTTATGCAACGATTCATAATGGTGCGGGATATCGTCTGCAGTTTATATGAGGTCAAAGTTAAGAATGAGTACAGCAGCAATTCTTGATTCGTATAACATTTCTTTTTTTCTTTTTCTTTTCTTATGGTGTGTTCAATGATCTTTAAGAATATCTCAATTGGTATAAGAAAAACAAAATTGGTGTAAAAACTTCGCACAATAATGTGAATTCTTTGTTCACGTTACTATTTTTCTGATTATCTCAAGATCTATACCCTTATCTGCTGTCTGGGTCGCGGAAGCGCGACTTGCATTGTGAATAGTGAATAATTTTCCTATTTCATCTTCTGAACAAGGTTTGGAAACGTATTTGCTTACCTTCAACTGACGATGAGATATCAGGAAATAAGACAGATTCATCAAATGAGTCGACATCCCCGCAGCTACACTGAGAAAAATATCTAGTTGCCCCAACCCAAATCGGCGAGTGAAATAAGGCATCAACATTTTTTTTTGTGTTCAACGAACGTTTTAAAATTCAGTAGCAGTCACTGGAAATTTCGGTGAACGTAACTACACCAGCGTACTATTCCAACAGAGTACTTCTAACTAAACCATCTTTACTAACTAATATTGGTTCGAGTGACATTGCGTTATAGTTGAAGTAACCCTTTGTTTTTCGAGAAATCGTGTATTATAAACGAAATTATAAAGTAGCGCTGACTGATCAGTTACTGTTAACTCAACTCGACTTTATCGTAATGGAATTTCGCTCCGCGAAAAAATTAATTTAGACAGTTACAATGAATTTATTACAATGTATGATGCGTTAAGCAACACTTAGTATTTGTAAACAATCGCATATTGATACAAAGTAAGGATTTACAGATTAGAAAAACATCGCATCATTTTGGCCGGGATTCGATCCGGGGACGCACGCATTCGCCCGCATTACTAGTCGCACGCTCTACCGAGTACGCTAAACTATTTATTAAAATATGAAATCACTTTTGTCTATTTATTTGGCATCTGCCTCAATGATATCAACGTTTTAATGCAGCTAAGATGTCTCAACTGAACATCTGTTTCCTAGAGTTCCAAAAGTTCTCATTTACTCTGACGCTCACAGTAAGTATGCAATAGTATCTATGAAAATCTGTAGATTCGTATACGTTCACCGAAATGTCCAGTAACTGGTACTGAATTTTGAAACGTTCGTTGAACACAAAAAAAATGTTGAGACCTTATTTCACTCGCCGATTTGGGTTGGGGGAACTAAATATTTCTCTCAGTGATAGTGTCTGTTACTCGCGAGCAACTTTAGTTCAGTGAAAGTGATAAATTATGTTGTATGGACTGAAAATTATAGTTGTTGATACCTTAGTAAGTTGACGTCCAAAAGTATTAGATATAAACATATTGTTTGAGTACACTTGGAATTATAAAAACTAGTCCACTTAAACAAACGAGTAAAGATGAATTGTTGGTGAATCTTTAATAGAAAATAGAGTTCCGTCAACTGAAAATATAGTTACGATTACTCGAAAAAATTCAACACTCCAAAAATAGTACATGCAATTCGCTAAAAATTGTGCCCTGCACAGCAGACTAAATAGTTACTGTAAATATTCGAGAAAAGTTGAATATACGGCCGGAAAAGACTGTTAATATTACTAAATTTCTGGCGTGGTTACTATCACTACATCACATATGCTCGCTGTACCTTAATTACGGTTACATCAACGAAAAAAAAAGTTACGGTTACCATAAAATTTTAACTGTATCAAAAATGTTGATTTTACACATTGAATTTCTCTCAGTGTAGAGTGTCAATCGGATGTTTCAGGTCCAATAGTCTATTTCACCTCTCATTTTCAAAGAAGATATCATCTCGTAATTGCCAGTTATTGAAATCCAACTATTTGTGTGAATATTATTACTTTAAGTGAAAAAATATACATATCAGAGTAACTGTCATATTAGCCTTCCGAAAAGTCATAACTCATCTTCACATCAAATCGAAGGATGGCAAGGATATCAATGGATATTAATAACCAAACAAAAATGAGCATTATGGATCGCACAGGCAGGTTTATGTACTAAAATTCGCAGTTTATCGACGAAACTACACGAATGTACGATGTTCCATAAAACATCGAAATATTGACGATCTTAAGTGGCTGGATGCATGTTTCGTCGAAAAGGTTCGTTGCATATCTGCAGAGGACGATGACTCCATCAACTAGACTATGGAGTTATAGTAAAGATCGAACTCAAAACTGGTCCCATACCTAAAAGACCTGGTGAAATTACCCTGCAAAATCACTTCATTACCCAATAATGCTTAACTTCGAGCTTCAATAGTTTTTCAAACAGCATTGAATGGATATCGTTCGAACTAAAAAGCAGTGGAATGTTTAGGACGCAAATTTCCATGCTGTTGGAAACTTTCCATAAGATAAACATTATCCGCTGGGTGTCTGTACGTTCAGAAAGAAAATCCCATCCATCTAGTAATGGAGGACCTGTTGACAGGGGGATTTCAAATGGCTCGGGATCGTCAAGCAGTTCTGGATCTGGAGCACTGTTCACTCTTTATTCGAAATCTTGCAGTATTTTATACTAGCTCGGTAGCACTTGTAGAGAAGGTACGAGTCTTGTTTTTTGGGATGGATGATCCTTTTATCTGGAAAAGTGCTTAGCTACTTGCTCTGTCGAGAGACTCGCGGAAGGAAAAACACTCAATAAAACCCCTCAACTAACCCTCTCGCAAAAAACACTCGACATGGGTGTAATTTCTTACACCCCACAACTTGAATGTTGTTCATTAGAAATTTAATGGACGAGGATCTCGATGATAATTTCATACTGTTTATCAAAGATGTCACTAATGTGATAGTTGATATCTTATCAATCGAATGAAATCAGTGATGCGTTACCAAAATAACGTATTTTGAGATTGTAAATCACCAAAAGTCTCACGAATCGCGGTAGTATGGTTTCGATGCGGTTATTTTCAAATTTCAGGATCCAAAGATTGCGCAGATTTACAAGAAAACAATACTTAATGTGGGCACTGTCAACGACGAGAAAAATTCTACTTTTTTTTCTGACAGTATGAGAATGCTGGGTTCGCAGCTCCCACAAATCGTCACGAAATCATCAGCAGATACTCAAACACGTTTTTGTATCGAAGGCTGCACTTACTCCGAAGCAATTAACACACGCGTCACCCGCATGGCTATCATCAATCCTAGGAAAAATCGTCGCAGTTTCCGCGAAGATTTCTTTATCCGACTGAACTTTTGCAACGTTGCGTGACGCGATCGATGTCGCTGATTTACGGTTCTAATAAGTCCACATTTCTTAATGTAAAAATTGTATCTTGGCAATAAATTAATGCCTCGTAGATGACAATCAACGTCTTTTCTGACGAGGGCGACCTTATACCATACCCATTTTCTATACCATAATATGTAACACGTTATTTGATGACTGCAGGTTAAATTTAGTTTCATGTGATTCTAAAGAATAATGAAATCTTCCGACATTTTCAAAGAGGTACCGATGAGATTAAAAAATCTGAACATCCTCTAATGTGTCTCTCACACGGTATAATTACGGCCTAAAGGTCTGAGACTTAGACTTTGGTAGGGGATACTATCTAACCTCAGTGCACGCTAGAATAGTTGTCAGACTCGTAGCCAGATCGGAATAATTTCGGCCCCGGATCGTATAACTGTCGTTAGCAGAGAGTTGCCCATACATAACGATGCAACTTATTTGAAAAATATTCTCTTGACAACTGTCTTTCAAATTATTCTCATCGATTGCAAAATTGCATTGATACAGCACTGGTATTCGGGTTGTCTTGAGTATAATATTATATAGCACTTCTTCTAATAAATCGAATTATTCTGCAAGTTGAAGCACCCATTCAGCTTCGGTCGTTTATATATTACGCGTGCCATAGTCCGACAATGTACCATAATTCCGCGTTCAGGGGTAGATCCCATCGGTTTGCACCATAATTTTGCACGTCCGACACTTTTTTTCGTTTAGCCTGTGTTGCCTGTTCTTCTAGACCTGTGCTTCTCTAGTAGAAACCTGTACCACAAAATTATGTGACTTCGCTCGCTTTACACTATCACTGCAGATTTTAAACGCTGTGATAAGGAGTGGCTATGCTGCGGTCGGTAACAAATCACCTTCCCTATTTTCTCCGAGACTGTTCATATTTCCCACACAAGCAAATTGGGTTTTCATGCACGATAAATAGGCGTTTGAAAACCTAATTTTCCCTTGATCGCAATATCAAATATCAACTGTCTCGGAAAAAAAAAATAAGGAAACGCGGTTGTGTTACCAGAGGAGCTATCCCGGTTGTTTGTCACATGACTCACATTTTATCAACAGTAACATAATTTTACGATCCTGAGTCGATGATTTTGTCCGGTGGCCCTACCATAAAAGTACCATAATTTCACGACCCTGCTTCGATAGTTTGTTATGAAGATACTGGCAACGCTGCCGCATAGCACGTTGTTTTTTTCACAGTTTGAGATTGCACTTTCCTTCAGCACAATCCGAGATAGTACGTTCTTCGGGCACAATTCGAGATAGCAGCTACAACGCCAGTGAGCTGATTGCGGTTCAATAGCGATCTTCTACGGCTCCGACTTTTCAAGAATACATCAGGTAAGTAACGCGATCCTCGTAATTGCTGATTATTGAAAATTAATTACCTATTTGTCGGAATATTGAAGTTTAGACGAAAAATATGCACACCAAAGTAACTGTCATGGTATTCGTTCTGAAAGTAGCAGCTTGTTTTCAAATTAAAACGAAGGATTGCAAAGATATCAATAGATATTAACCTGATACTGGATAGAGCCTGTGGGTTACATAGATAGATTCTAGTGCTTTTCTTTGTCTTCTTGCAAGTTTTATCACGAATTTATTGCAATGAAACAGAATAACTAATCGTTAGAACCCTAATACTTACCGATTTTGCGAATTTAAGATCAAGGTGCTTAAGCCGGCATTGCGAAGAACGTCAGACCGAAAAAAAAAACTTCTTCAACTTATAGATTCATTTCATCAACCATGCAATCGTTCTCTAGCATTTTCCGACATGTATGTGTGTGTGCATGTGTGAACCAAGAACTTAGTATCCTGAATGGCGGGAGAACGACTTGACCGAATCGAATGGAATTTAGAATTTGGAATCTTTCAAAGATTGTACCACTATACCGATTGAGAAATAGCAAGTATATTGGAACAATTGAATGACTATTACGTGTATCCTCAAGTCCGGGCAGAGAAATTCGACCGATTAACTTATATTACTTCCGGTTAGGTATATGGCAAATTCCGTGAAAACAGCTTTTTTTACAGTCTTATTATTAATTTCATGATCCTCGGTTACAGCAATTGAAAAGCAGAGACGCCTTAGTTTAGTTAGATGGACAAGTAAGGTCAACTTTGTCTCTTTCAATAAACGAGAACCTATATTATTATTTTTTTTTTTTTATTCTAGCAGTTTCTTATTCTACAAAATAAAAAGAATAAAAATAGGCCTTCGATCGTGCTTCTTGCAAAAACATATCAGAAGCCGAAAGTTTTCTGTTAATCTTCATCTGACGTTCGAGCGATCTTAAAATGTCACCGCGGGACCATCTCACCGACTAATATAAAATTGAATTATTTAGCGCATGCACAGTCGACTGTATAGTTTCTCGAAGTCCTTTCGGTACATGCACTTTTTCTAGCGATGGAAACAGACGATCTGACATGGCTAGATGCACGTTACATCGAAAAGGTCCTACAGAAATCTGAGGACGATAACTCGATCAAGGTTTCCAATATCACTGTGAAGCCAGCCACCGCCAAGGGTGACAATTATCTAAGCAATCTATAACGCGTGGTCATAGAGTTTTCGCGGAATCAGGAAGGGCATGAGATCACTGAAACGCGATCTGTTATAGCGAAGATCAAACTCGCGGATGGTGCTATGAAGGATCTGGTACAGCTGTGCAAAATCATTCACATTTTATAATAGCCGTCTGGATCAACTTAAGCACGTTTTAATATTCCTTCCATTGGTTGGAGTAGGTGATGTATATTGCAGCCTTTGAGACGGAGATTTCAATGATGTCGGAGACTTTGCCGAAGATTAACAAAATTTTGGCTAAGCTAAACGCGTCGTCATTAGCTGCGCGATGTCTACACGTTCAGAACGAAGATCCAACCCATCTAATAATGGAAGATCTGGCAACGGAAGGCTTTCGAATGCATCCGGATCGTCGAGCAGGTCTAGATCTGGACCACTGTTTACTGATCCTTCGAAATCTCGCAGCTTTTCATGCCAGTTCAGTAGCTCTTGTAGAACAGGTATATGCGTATGGGTATATTAATATGTAGTATCAATTTACCGCAATATTATTTTCTGGGGTACGTCCTTTCACCGGTGAAAGTATTTTCCGCGTTATCTTGGAACAGCAGTAGCACATTCATGTTGAATGAAATTTCAAATGAAATGCATGTTATGCACGTGAATCGATTTTAATCACAATGTATGAAATAATTACTTGAAGCCTTTCAGTCGTGCGAATTCACGGTGTTATCGTTTTTGCAGTCCTTTCAAATTCCAGGATCCCATGGCTGTGCGGATCCATAAAAAAACAGGGTTGAACAAGGATTATGATCCTTACGGAAACGGATTTGTCAACGGTGGAACGAGAGCATTAGCAGAAGAGGCAATTAATTGGCCTGGCCTTAGTCCACGGTAGGAAATAAAACAAACATGCGTTATTAGATACGATCGAAGACTCGAAAATGGTTTGTTAGGTATAATTCCATAATTTGAAATGACTGTAACTGTGCAGGATTGTTGAAAAGGTTCTGCATCTATCCACATGCCTTTTTGAAAAAGTATGTGACGCTGCCGCATTTAGCGAGGATGATTTCAACGTCCTCAATCATGGCGATTGCTGGACTAATAATTTAATGTTTCGCTACGATGAACAACAAAATCCTATCGACATAAAATTCGTGAGTACCAATTAAATGCTGCACTGTTGTGTTGTGATGCCGTTTGGCCATCTGTATGTAAGTCATGCCGCTTCAAAATGAATATTGCATGATTAGTAACATGTTACACGAGATCGATGATTATGTTTCGCCTCCGTAAGCTGTCGGTGTTGTTTTTGTAAAACGCAAAATCGTAGTTTCTCAGTAATTTCTTTACTCTCTAAATTTTCGGGAGTGAAAAATTCACTCTTTTGTCTTGGAGTGAAAGAGTGAAAGAGTGAATCTTTCATTCCCAAAAATTTAGAGAGTATGAAATGAAATGGGGTGGTACTCAAAATGTGCGGACTGCCACCGCCGAGTATCTAAGTATTTCAAAAGTGCAATAAATCGAGTGCAACTGTGAATAATTTCACGATTTCTCTGATGATTTCCGACACTTTCTGTTCAAATGAAGTCGTAATCCCCGCAAAATTTCAATTCGATCGGGTGTATGGTATGAGAGAAACTACAAATTGCGTTTTCAAGGTGATCAAAGCGTGTATCAAAGCCCCTCAAACCTCTGCTTCGTCGTCCAAATCACAGGTGGACTTCCAATTCAGTTACTACGCGTCACCAGCAGTGGACATTCTCTGTTTTTTGGGTACAATCACGTCCGAAGAAATCAGGATCAATGATCGTGAGTTACTTCTTCGCCAATATCACGACTCGCTGACCAGCACTATGGCTAAATTGAAGTGCAACACAGATGCACCGAGTTTTGACAACCTAAAGGAGATACTGAGAAAGCGAATTTCTATCGAAGTCGGTTCATCCTTTGCAGTATTGCCGCTCGTCCTAGTCGACAAAAGTCAAGTTAGCTCTACCGAGACAATCTTGGGTCTTGATGGTAAATCTGAGAATCACAACTACCGGGGAAATCTCGTGCAGAAAGTGTTGACGAAAATTCTACTGTTGTATGACGGTATGGGATTGCTGGATTTGTAGCTCCCACAAATCGTCACGAAATCATCAACAGACACTCCACTAAGTTTCTCATGGTAAACAAATAGCATGTTCCACTAAGCCGAAAGATTTTTCATATAAGATTCGTGAGTGTAAGAACGAACACTGCGATTGTAATCAGGTCGATTTGTCCGTCGGAGTAATAGCAGTTAACTCGAGTACAGAGTACAAGGTAATATTCTCGCTCTGCGGGCGACATTTCCGGCGCCAGCGAAGACCAAGAGAAAAGCTTCATTCTGCGGGCGTGTTGCTCGAGAGACTTTACAAAACTCGGTTTATCTTCGTTACAAGTTTTAATTACACTCCGTTTAATTTCCTTTTCATTGAAGATGTATTACACGAGTATACTTACCTATACACCTACCTATATGTATCCGCACTTTGTTCGTCAGTTCATTAGTTAGTCTCCTTCCCTCTCGGCCGCCTTATCAGCCCGTTGATATTCGTTGATTAAATCTTTAGATGACATAATGAGTTTGGGTTACTATGACAGTTATTCTCATTTAAGGATGAACTGGCGTCTTTTGGGGAATTCTAAAAATGCAAGGGATTTAATGACGATTTTTTTGTAGATTATTTCATCGATTTCGAAATCGTGTGCAAAATTTCGAATTGATCTGCCGTCTGGGTGTAAAGTTATTGATTTTTAAAAAACATCATTTAGCATGGGATCTTATGGAAATTCGGAAAACATGTTTTGAAAAATTAAAGAATGCAAAGAATATTATCAAATTTTGCACACGTGTAGAGTCGGAATAGAGGAATATTTTGGCATAAATTTCGAGCTGATTGACCATATAGTTTATGAATTATTAGTGAAAAACCGCAAAAAAATGAAATTCCGCATATCGGAAATTTTTCAATTGCAATTAAAACAACTCAGATAAATAATTTAAGAGATTTAACTTCTGTAAAAAAATAAATATGTTTAAAAAAAATTAATTTGACGATAGAAATCATCAAATATGGTCAAATAACTAAGTTGAAGAGGAAAAATTTTTCATGTTGGTATTGCCCATACCGTAGCACAGCCCTCCCCTGCGTTTCACCTCCTACATGCTAGGACCGCCAGTTCATCCTTAATATCGTTAACAGAAATGATTTTTTCCAAATTTACTCACGTCAGTTCTTTCACACCTGATTATACTAGCATCTTGGGAGGTAGCCTATACCAACTTCAAAATTAATTGAGATTTTGGTTGTCGTATGGTATTCAAGTCCGTACATCGAAACTTCTTGAAATTCTGATGGAATATTCTACATCGATGTGAATTTGGGGGTAAAGCAATGATATCCGATGCATTTGATTTTGAAAAACTAAAATTTTTAGTTTCGAGTCATTTTTTTTTTTTTTTTGTAACCGGTTAGAAAAATGTGTGTTGGTTGCTCACAAGGATAGACAACTGACCTTGTCTCTATATTATTCGTGTATGCCTCTAAATGTTATCACTTTACAATATTTCCTCCAAATTCGAAAGAGTTTCGATGATCGATATGCGACCCGTATCTCGCGACAGCGATTTATCTTCGGCAGACTCAATCCACGTAGGGTGATGTCCATAAAATGTCAAATAATTTCGAATACCATATTGTGTCTGAGGAGAATAGGAAAATAACTTTAAATTTCTTTTCATTCTTTCGAAGTGTTTTAAAATTTGTCGAATATTAGTCGATGGAATGATCCTTTTTAAAATTATTATTAATATTGATTTATTTATTCATTTTCATCTTCTTATTTCTTTCTTCATGCGTCCGCGTGCGAGTTGATAATTTTCAACTAATCGTAATATAATTAATGTATGTAAAATGTCATAATCGCCGCGGCGCAATCCATATAATTTTATTAATTATTATACATATATATAATCAATATGTGTACCTATAATTTATAATATATATATTTTCTCTAGAGACAGCACAAACATATAAATATATTACAGTATTGTTTAATAATTTTTTTGTTCTTTCTTTCTTTCTTTCTTTCTTTCTTTCTTTTTTCTTTCTTTTGTATACATAAATTTCATAATCATTTATACTCGCTCTATATTACAGAATAGGTATGTATATATATAAATCTTATAATATTGGAAAATAATATAATTGAGTCTATATCAGCTGCAGCAACGTATGCCTATAATATATGGAAAATCATCACTCATCATAGTAACATCAAACGATCAAGAATTACAATATAGGTATGCACTACGTTGTTGCAGCAGCAAATAATTCAGCTTCTAGTTATAGTATAATAATGCTCGAAGTTTTGATAAATTTTTCGTCTCAGAATTGGGTGCGATTCACATGTTCCGACAATTCGCAAGATGATGGCTATATGATGGAAAGAAATAGCAGAAAAAAAAACAAATAAAAACGAGAAAGTTTAAATAAATATATATATACTATGTTCATATAATTTGAAAATGAGACGTAATCAATATTTTCCGTACAATGTTTATATTGTATAGTATAATAATTAATTTTTCTAAACACTCTGGGGGGGAGTGGATATATAAACGATCGTAAAATATTTTTGAGACAGTTTGAATGTTATATTATATATTTTTACCCTATTATATATTTTAATACCTAATTCATTAATTTTTTTTGTTCTATTAAAAATAATGTTGATGACTATAACAATAACGATGAGATTCATTTTAGTTTACATATATAAACTTCCGTCATTTCTTTTTTGTGTTTTATTAATTTAATTTTTGTTAATTTGTCTTTTATTTTTCATTCCTTTTTTTTTCCATTAATTATTACTAAAATTTGACGTTGCCAGTTTTTCATTACAGTTCAATACCGCACAGCTTTGGCATTCGCTCTATATGTATATACTGCGGCAATAATGATTGCTACTAAATAATAATTAACCACCTAAAGTAATAATGGTTGTTAATTACTAATAAATAAAATTTAGTCTAGATCATTTATTCACACTTATTAGTCTTCGTCCCCGTCTCATACATACCTATATACATAATATAGTATATATACGTACATCGGGCTTGTTCCTTCATGTAAAATTAATTGTATCGTACGTATATACATACCTATATATATTACTGCGGCTCAGAACCTTGCAGTGCAGTTAAGATATTTAATTGGAAGAACATTTATGTATTCGTTCATTTCGCAATATGTATCTCTATATACCAGCACTCGTTATTGCCACCTTGTTATAATCAGTTTCGAAAAGTTATCGTCACCCGAAATAAATAATCATTATACATTATATTATGTTATATTATATTATATTATATAAAACAAATATTCCGCTGAATCGATTCGATCCAATGATATAAAACATATACATGTAGTTTCCATGTTACTACCTGTATACACGTATATAGATCACGAAGTAAGACTAAGGAGATCCCACTCAAGCGGAACTTGGCTCGAAAGTTGACCCTTATACTTTTGGAACAAAGTTACGGTATAATGTTTCTTCCAATGCGATTCTATCACACTAGCTCTTGCGGTAAAAATCCGCAACTGCAGCAGTCAATTGAATTATTTTATCTCACAAAATCGCGATAGTGTAATTTAAAACCTTCCAGAAATATAGATCTCATGCCTTTTCCAATATTCCATATTTTTCGCGGAAAAATCGGTCAAGAATTATCCATGAAACTCAATAATTCAAACTTCCTCGCAAGAGGCGCTTGGATCGCAATGGAAGAATTCGCCTGTCTTCGGGTCAGAGTGGGGTATTTTTTGTTAGCTCCTTATCCCTATACCATACAGAGAGAAACGACGCCTTGCTACACTTTATCGAGTCACAACATGGCGTCGAAAGTACAAACAAAGGTTGAGCCTCCTCTAAACGAAAATTCGCCAATTTGTTTTTTGCATAGCTGCGTGAAGAGGTGAGCGATTTGTAAAGCGACGATAGATATGAAACGACATCATGGTGTACGAAACGTTGTCTTTAAAAACGGTGAACTTTGTACGCCAGCTGTATTCAGGGGGCAATGATTCAGCTCAAAGTATACCGAACGCGGGATATCCGCGTCACTCTGAATGTTCGTTGTTGGATTTAAAATGCCCGATATAAGAAAATAGGTTAGATTTACTCGATTTATTTCATCATTACGATATATAGTTACCTACCCGCATAAAGTAGCTTATAAGTTGATCAGGGTGATATGTACATGACAGAAGTTAGTAATACTTATCGTTAAGCCAGTCAACCACGGGGCATTATATACCCACGAACCACAAACCAGGTAAGCCACAAGCCACAATCTGCACTCTCAACGACCATTATATTAAACGGTCAAAAAAGGTCCATCGCCTCCTGCGTCGTTACACAAACCGAAGGTTGTAAGTTTCGACTTCCATTGGCATCACGTCGATCTCTCTAAACCCGTCGTTTAGTTGTTTACGATTCTTAGTACCAGTCAGAGAAGTCTTAGTCACGTTAACATTGAGTCTATAAAACGATGTAGCCGGTGAGAACCGGTCCCCTAACGGACAGTTTTTGAAAACAGTGTCAGTCCCAACGGCGCAGCTGTACCCCTGCCGATGTAGAACCATCAAAGCACTGTTTGTTGGGAAATGGGATAGTCTTTGGTCGTGGTTCGTCCGCAAATTGAGCAAATGAACATCGCAAGGGAAGCTCTGAGTGACGAGGCGAGTTTCAGGAGATACTTTAACCTCTTGGTCAGCGCCGTCTACCGACAAAACAAACACGTTAACGGGGTAATTAAGCGCGTTGCTCATGTGGTTTGCGAACAAAGACGCTCGAGAATATCCGTCTCGGTCACCGTGCACGTCTTCGAGGAGCAGCCAGTGCCGGAAGACCGTTTTCCGGTTGTCCAAAAGCCCCTCCCCCATCCCCCTAGAATCGTCGTACAAAGTTCTTCTGTCCAGCATGACCTCGAGCCATCCTGGCTGGTAGCTCGCAGCCCCTTGAGCGTGATTTACTAGCAGAGTAAGCCTGTGAGTGGCGTCTTCGATGTAGGCCATGGTGGTGATAGGGTAGTAGTTTCCTTCGATACCAATCCTTTCGATTTTCGTTCGTTTCAGCATCTGGTGGCCGTTCAAATCGGTGTAAAACTCGGGCGGGTCTTCATTTTGTATGTCGGTTTGTATCCTCATGAACATTTCGGTCTCCCTGTTCTTCGGCGGGGTCTCAAAGTCGACTACATTCTTGACGAATATTGCCTCGCCCAAGCTCTTGTCCACGTGATATATCGACACGTGGTGAACCAACAGCTTGCCGTACTCTACGGTCAGCCGAGAACTCAACGGTCCAGAAACTATGTAGATTTTTTGGTGCGGTGTGTAAGCTTCGAGAACGTCCTTGTCCGTGTCTCTCAGGTTCGGATCAGGCATGAAGAGATATGCTCCGCTGTGAAATTGGGCTGAAGGATAAGCAGCGAACTGAATTCCGCACTGCATTATCCTACCCGAGGACTTCTTGGTTACGGTTTTCAGAAAGCCGGTCTGACCATCGAAGAGAAGCTTCATCCTGATGTTTTCTAGCTGCACGTCGCCCGTCTGCATAGGTTTTATCGGAAACAAAGAGTCCTTTCCACAACGGCTGCAGTACACAACTGAAAGCACATCGTTCGACACTTTGTCTACGTGTTGAAGATGGTAGGTTGCGATCGATAGCGGATGGAGATCGGCAACAAACATCACTGTGTAAAGGTCGTGGGTTATGCTAGTCGCGTTCATCACTGGGATTATCTGATAGGCAATGGGGTTTTTGTGCGGGTCTAAGACCCTGACCAGATGGGATGTGACCTTTAGGGTGACGACTTCTTGCCTAGTCTGAGCGAGCGGATTAAATACGAGGATCTGACGCGTCTCCAGGTTATTGACGACTATTGGAATTTTTTTCGGTAGTTTTTCGAAACTGTCCCTGTCCGATTCTGGCAAAACATATACGGAATTGCCCTTACCAGTTGTCACCGCGAGAGATTGGATTACGAAACTTTGTAGGCTTGTCATGTCAGAGATCGACTCGAAGATCTTCAGAGCATAGTCCTTCATAACGAAGGATTTCGACGTTCCTGTTATCGCATCGTGGTGTTGGAACAGACCCAAGTGTCTCCTTGCCTTGACCAACTTTTCGAAGTATGTTTCGAACAGTTTTATATCCTGGGAAGACTGTTTGGCCACGTTCAACGCCACTGTGTAGAGTATCTCTGCGGATCTGAGATTCGCCTCGAGTTCGCGATCCAGGATCTTCATGTACGGTCGCGTCGTGAAGTACCCGCTCCAGTAAGCGGGTCTACCTTCACTAAATATGTCGGAATAGACGAAGAAGTCGCCTTTCAAGGTCGGGTACTGTTGCGTCCGCTTCTCAATTTCCTTGAAGTAGTCTCTCGGCGTGCCAAATACTACCTCAGCATTGTACTCGTCCTTCCGTTCGTTTATAAAGTCAATCAGAGCTTTGTAGTTCGTGTATTGCTGGTCCCACTCGATGGGGTAATCGTAACGGAAATCGTCGCCGAGTGGCATCAGCACCACATTGTGTGGCAGGAGTGATCCAGTCCTGGCATACTGTTCCAAAAGTAGTTCGGCCATTTGTTTGACGTTGTTTCTGGTCACATCGACAGCTCTCACCGAGTACTCGGTATACTCGCCGTTTATCTTTCGGAAATCAAAGTTCAGACATACGTGGGGATGCGGACCGCAGGAATGCTTTATGCTGTATATGTCAAAGGGTTGATTGTGTGTTAGCATATCAGTCGCGCCGGTATGGTCCCATGGTTGTCTCCACAGAAAATCACCGTACTGTTTTTTCGCAAACCATTGTTTCCACGCGTAGTGAATTCGCTGAATTACAGTTCCCGACACCCCGGATGATTTCAGGAGATATGGAACCGTCGCTCCATGACCAAATGGGTCCACTGCCCATCCGGACTCCGGCGACACTCCAAGATTCGTCTTGAGCCACTGGTGACCTGCAACACGTTACAAAGGAGATTCTTTAAAGTCAGTCATTCAGAATTTTTCACAGTCCGGAAATAAATGGGCGAGTGAATATAATTCCGCGAAAAATCGAGGTGCATTTGATAGCTTGATGAATTGACGGAGTTGCAGTTGCATCGACTGTTTTATTAAATTACCCGACCGACTCTTTCCACGTATGATATCGAGTCGTATACGCTGTAAAGGCGATTAGCGAGTAATGGAACGGAGTATTTTCGGCGCTCACTGATCAACGTATCGGTGATTCTGTCACGAACAGGGGATAAATACAGATACGAATTAAATGGGCAGCAAAGGGACACCAGCAGTTTGTCATCGAGACTGAACCAGTTCAATGCACATATTCGCTGGGCCGAATTGAATTGTTGATTTTTTGATGCCATATACAATAGTGCGCACGGCTCAAGTCCATCTAACTGAATAGATATGCTCTCGATTTTTAAAGGGCTTCAACATCCAGGTGAACTTTATCATCGGCCATTACGACTAACCAGTGGGTCGAACTAGCCGATGGTAATTATCGTTGATTAAATTGACCATCACATGTCACAGTGCAATTTCAATTCATATAACTAATTGCTGGCTTACCTCCTCTGTTCATAGAAACGCGGTTTTGAATATCGCGTACATTCTGCTCACGGTTAATTCGGAATCTCGATAATCATATAAATTCCGGGGTAACAGACCATCCCTCACGATCTCTAACTCCTGCAGAGCTTATGTTATATCGCGGTGTAAGCTGCGATCAATTTTGAGCCAATCCTGGAGAATCGGGGCCTAGACATGTTCATGTGTGTCTGTGCAGTCCCTGTGCGTATTAAATGTGTGTCTGCAATGTACGTTCACACAAGTACACACACACACACACACGATCTCTTTGTCTACAATATACGGCGTTCGGTATACCCCACGCGCTTACAGAGTTAGGAAACGAGGTTCGACTAAGATCGGAGGGTGAAAATGGGGCGGTATAGGCGCTGCGCAGGGTGCTGTCATTAGAATTAAGTGCGAGGAAGCCGCAAAATTAATCCCGTGGGATGTCTCGGCAGCTAATAGAATTACCCAAAGTCAGCGCTAGTTAGACGCCACATCCTATTCTCCATCCGACCCAAGGGGTCCAGCAAAGATGAGGGATATATCAGCTATAATATGCATGTATGGGTATGGGATATATGGGTATACATATATATAGGTATATGTAAGCCTGTTCCATAATCTTTGCAAGTCTCGTACGATTTTCTCTTAGGATTTTTATCAGACGGGTCAGTGATCCGGTAAAAATTTGTTCTAAGACCCTTAGGAATCGAGAAATTTGAATTTTTTCCTCACGACTTTTAGATTCCGTATAAAGATATTTCTGGGGCTTCAACGTCTTTGGCTTATCGACGATCTCATATCCAGGTCCCTGATACTCGAGTTTAGTAAGATCCTTGCATTCAGATCTTTTCGGAAATCGGATCAATGATAATCCGATAAAAAATCCAGCCTCGTTGATTCTGATGCAGGGATGGGAACCCGACCGATTTTGAAATGTCAAAATGGATAAAAAAAAAAAATAGTTCGCAAACGAGAAAAGAAAATCTTGCGGTAGACGAATTTCGTTCTCCAACCTCAGTCGAGGAAGGGGCATTTTATAAGACGATAAAGTGCGAGGATAAAGGGGGATAAGGAGGCGAAGAGAAAATCGTGAAATCGTCGTTGTTTATCAGCAAAAATCCCCTCGGTTAATCCGGGCCAATGACTCGTTTCCCGCGGTGGTTGAAATATTTTTGCCGATTACTATAGCCGGTTCCCTTCTTTCTCTCACTCCCAATTTCCATTTTGTCCTCGTTCAGTTCGGGGTGGCTTGGAATATTGAAAATTCTGCCTCGTCGAGGGTCGCGCTCGTCCAATTGAACGCGGCTTACGTAGCGAAATTTGCTTCGAATTATATTCGACGATCTAGATAGGGGAAGGAATTAGTATACGAATCGGATTTTACAACTGAGAAAGTACCTACCCCTAACCCCGTACCTACGTTACGTAATTCGTGTCGCCGATAAAATTTTGAAAAGTTTTTCAAGACAAATCACCGCATATATGAACGCTGCTTACGAAGACTAGCACGTTTCAGATTTCTTACGAAAACCAGCACGTTTTGATATTAACCACGAAGACTAGCACGTTTCGATATTAACCACGAAGACTAGCACGTTTCGATATTTACCACGAACACTAGCACGTTTCGGATTTCGCCGCGATGACTAGTATGTTGGTCGAACTGAAACGAATATTATTTCTATTTTGCAACAGTTCATCATTCTCTAACTGTGTACTGTAAAATATACAAATGACATATTGAAGTTATTTAACAAATGTTCGAATAATTTTTTCGGGTGCTCCATAATGAATTAATCAGAAATTTAAAACATCTGTAAAGAACCTGTGAAAACAGCATCAATTTTTCCAATCCCTCCACGACAACACAATTTCGAGAATATTCATAAGTTTATTTTGATGCAAAAAAACGCACTTCTGCATCCGCAAATTGACTTTCATTTCGACCATCGCACACCGCACAAATCTTCAGAAAATCCTCGTTACAATAATTAAAGCATGATGGTTTTCGCGGAGATAACTGAAACGTGCTAGTCTTCGTGGTGAATATCGAAACGTGCTAGTCTTCGCGGTGAAATCTGAAACGTGCTGGTCTTCGTAAGCAGCGTCGATATAAACGCGGTTCGAGAAAAGAAACATCGAGGATACAGGATGAGAGACTTTGAGATCGGTATGAGAGAAAAATCGTTGAAAATAGTAACGCGTGTATATGGGGTGACAGCTGTAGGATCTGATTTCTCGTCACTTTGATTCGAAGAGCAGCACTAGGACCAGGAACACCACCACAGATATTTGCATTCAAATGAGATACCGCGGAGATAGAAGAGAGAAGTAAGGCGAAACTTTTAAGGACTCTTCCGAGCCCAGAGAGTTTCCGGCGACTGTTTACCGCTTCACTCCCCTAAATTTTCCTGTTTACTCGAAACACGTTTTGGATAATTTATTTCAGTTTTAAACCCGAGGAGAAACTCGCTCGCTGTTTTCTTAGTCAACAGAATACGTGTGCGTCAAGGAAAGGAAAGGAAAGGAAAGGAAAGGAAAGGAACGGAAGGGAACGGAAAGGGAAGGGGGTACTTTTCTAGTCATTTAATTCAACAAACTTCGACGCTTTCGTCGATCAACTTTGTTGAAAAACTTCAAGCCGGAAAACGACTTCCTTCCTTCTCTTCTGTTTTTTTCTTCTTTTTCTTTTTCTCCTCTGCGTATACGCCATGGAGAAAAATGTTTAATTTAGAAAATCCTTACGATCAAAACGGAACTGAAATTTCCTGGTTCGTATTAATTGCTCTGATGAGAAACCGTCTTTGGGTTGTTTTTCGTTTTTCGTTTTTTTTTTGTCTTGTTTGTGGGTCCGAAAACAAAGAGAAAAAATGGAAAGGAGAACTTTGGTAAAAATCACTCGCCCACCGGATCTTGTACGCTCGAACTGTAAGAACGATAAAAGGAACGGAAGTAGGTTTCGTGCAGGAGGAGGTATAATTGCTCTGAAAATATATACCGACGCGGCTACATAATGAAATCCAATTAACTTTTATTTCAATGGGTATTTAGCCGCCTACGACAATCACTGCCAGATAGAATTTGAACTTCTTTTACCTCGGGCTTTGCGGGAGTAATATTTCACAATTTTTTTTCTTTTTGGTGCGACTATTGCGTTGCACCCATATAAAAACTCAAACATCATAATTATAATTTAACTTTTAATTAATTTCTCCTTTAATTTTCTCTGTAAATGTAATTATTTCTGATTCAAGAGATTTAATTCATTCGAGTATATACATATATATATTTCTCGACATCGTCATAATAAATTATAATACCTAATGTATTCAACGCGCGGCATAAAAACAGAACAGTAGGTATTTTTCACGGTGGGTACTTTTCATAATCCTCGAAACCCACGTAATTACTGAAAATACCATCAAGTAGGTAGGTAACGTGAAGAATATAGGTTTTCAGCAAAAAAATCTGAAAGTACAATTTTTTTTTCATCCTGTTGAAGCGAACGACGTTAAAATTAAGGATGAACTGGCGTCTTTTGGGGGATATTAAAAATGCAAGGGATTTAATGACGATTTTTTGGTAGATTATTTCATCGATTTCGAAATCGT
This sequence comes from Tenthredo livida, assembly GCA_963992785.1. Lineage (NCBI taxonomy): Eukaryota > Metazoa > Arthropoda > Insecta > Hymenoptera > Tenthredinidae > Tenthredo > Tenthredo livida. The sequence goes on from OZ023065.1 coordinate 43,009,780, forward strand.
GTCCAACATTTCGGATCGATCTGCCGTCTGGATGTGAAGTTATTGATTTTTAAAAAACATCATTTAACATGGGATCTTATGAAAATTCGGAAAACATGTTTTAAAAAATTAGAAAATGCAAAGAATATTGTCAAATTTTGCACACGTGCAGAGTCGGAATAGAGGAATATTTCGCTATAAATTTCGAGCTGATTGACCGTATAGTTTATGAATTATTATTGAAAAACCGCAAAAAAATGAAATTCTGCATATCGGAAATTTTTCAATTGCAATTAAAACAACTCAGATAAATAATTTAAGAGATTTAACTTCTGTAAAAAAATAAATACGTTTGACAAAAATTAATTTGACCCTAGAAATCATCAAATATGGTCAAATAATTAAGTTGAAGAGGAAACATTTTCCAAGTTCAGGGATTGGTATTGCCCATACCGTAGCACAGCCCTCCCCTGCGTTTCACCTCCGACATGCTAGGACCGCCAGTTCATCCTTAAACCTTTCTGAAAAAAATTCTGGTAAGATCAGGAGGCTGAATGAATCTGTTGAAACACCTTGTCACATGATTTGATAGAATTTCTCCAAATCATGATTCTTGATATTTCGAAAACTTGAATTTACTTTTTCATCCTTATTCACGTTACAGTAACCCGACGTCAACCTGACAGTAAATTTCCGCTAAATATTTCAAATAAAATTTATATCCCCCTTCGGAATATCCTGTAGCGATGTAGGCAGCCGATTCGGTGTGTCGGGGTGAAACGGCGCGGGAGAAAAGGCGGCGGGTTAATCCGATAAGCTTATGTGATCAATGGAATGTACAGGGGTATACATAATCTCGTTGAGCGTGTGAAAGAGCCAATCGTTAGATTATTTTTTCCTCGTTTTCAACCCGATAATAACAATGAGGATACCCTTTGCGCCAAAAGAAACGTTATTCGGTCGACTATATCCATTCGATTTCACTCGGAATTGTATAACAGTCCATTTAACCCCTGCAGTCATTCAAAATGTTAAACACGATCGGGGAATGCACACGCAGCAAATTGCTTTCCAATCGTGCGTTCGACGATACTGCCGCAGTAGATATATTCCAAAATTATTGTGATCATAATTTGAACCGTTAACGATATGTAGTTCGTTTCTATATCGATATACCTTTACACAGCTGGCGGAGCTTTTTGCCAATTATCCTTTTTTTTTGCCTCTGCACATTCATATAGATACGTAATTTATACGAAGCTTTGCCAATTCCATTCGGAAAATTCAATGCCTCGTGGGAAAACCTCAGAGCTTTTTATTGGAAATAATTCGCGTCCCTGATGCTAAAAAGGCATATATAATACATACCGAGGGCTAAGGAGCAGAAGGGCGTAACCCACATTTTTTTGGCGTAGCTTAGAAAAAGTCCGCTTCTCATAATTCGACGGAAAATTTGATTGTCTAAGTTGGATGAGAATTTTGCACAAAGTTTATTTACTGTATTTGAAATAATGGTCCGAGTTTACTCTCGTTTACTGGTTGAATCTCATTGATGAGTTTCTCAGCGCCATGCCAGATGACGCGGGTATAGGACTAATCTTGGCAAAGCCGTCAGCACGAGCATTGAGAAATTTCATTAATTCAAGTTCAGCTGTAAGGATATTATATTAGTGGGATAAAGTGCGGGAGGGAATTAATAATCCGAGGAAGTCGTAGAATTAGAATTTCGTACTTCATTTAGCGCTGCAACACAATCTTGGGAACTAAATTAAGAACCGTCCATCTTTCTACACGAGACGCTTTTCCTACCGCCGGAATCTCTCTCTTGCGATTCTCTCGAGGATAATACCTCCTACATACGTGAACGTGTAGGTCCTTTGCATATCTTACACTCGTCTTGCATAATCTCTTACAAGATAATTTATTCCGAAATGTGGAGGACTCGGTTTACGCGAGGTTTACATAATTCACCAAAGAATTGACAAAAATGAACTCCTCATCTATCAGAAGATGTCATATCGTATGCGTTATACAATTATCACGTATTCTACTCTCAAAGAATGTATAATCGAAAAGTTGCAAGAAATCTAGTGATTTTTAGTGATTTTACTAGAAACATCTAGTGAGTTACTAAACTGCTGCTCACGAGTTTTTGGTTGGTATCCCTGGCGTTTCGCATCCTGGAAATTGTCACGGTATTTCATCAATTTATTTTGCTTGAGGGGACCAGTACAGCGACTTTTCGAGAAATTGTCATAGTCCGAAATCAATTTATTTCATACCCAAAGTTCATTTCACATCAAAATATTTTTCTTTTTCCAAATCATGTGTCGTAAGGATTTTGGCACACCGTTGGTACAATTCAATCTCTTGAAGTCTCATTTTCTCCGGTGAACCATTCCTCATCTTGTGAATGTAGGGATTTTAAAATCAAACATCATGTCATAAGTTATGATCAATTTACCAAATTTGCAAAAATTATTATCACTCATTTCTTAAATAACTTGGCCAAAACGAAAATTTTTCAAAATTCCTACAATCACATGATGAGGATTTGTTTTCTGAAGAAAATGAATCCAAGATGACCTGAATCGGTCCAACGGTGCTCTAAAATCCTTACGATACATGATTTGCAAAAAGAAAAATATTTTGATGCGAAATGAACTTTGATGATGAAATAAACTGATTTCGGACTATGATAATTTCTCGAAAAGTCGCTGTACTGGTCCCCTTAATCAGTGATCGCTTTGAAATACCCATGACCGAATGAATGGTGCAATTTTCTCAATTACTTCGAACACCTCAATACTTGTTTTCGGAAGTATCGCAGACGTGTTGAAGAAACATCTACTATAGTTCGCTTTACTTTTCCCTTAAATTCTCCTCTTTTTCAGACAAAGAGAAGTTAAACTTGCGTGGCGTATAACCAGACACTAACATCCCGTGGGACACCTCGTGACACGTCGAGACGCTGCGTGTTGCTAAGTAATCCGTTTATGTTATTTAGGTAAACTGGGTCTTCAGGGCTCACCGAGTCACTGATAAAATTTCCGATTCTGCATCCAACCCTATTTATTAATTCAACACACACACTTGTATATCTAATTTTTTTTTCCTATTCCCCTTCGTGAAAAAATTATAAAAAATGAAGGACCGTTGATCGACTTCCGTCTTTTTTTTAGTTGTTTTTTAGTCTTTTTGCTATAAATCGTGAAGAGAATGAAGGCAATCGGCAAGGCACGGCCATTCTCGCATCCCCGATAATTGCCACGTTTCAAAGTAAAAATTGTGGGTGCAATTACGCGGCCCTGCAGAGGGTGTCGAAGTATGGAAGGTATTTCGTTTAAGGGTCGCCCCCAATCTGGCGGTAACGGCCCCAGGCCTAATCAACCGAGCAGGACATAAAATAGTCCTGGCAATCGCGTGGATCGCGGGTTTTCCAACATATACCGAGAGTTCTTGTCCAGACGGGACGACCCCCTCCCTGCGCGTACGCGTCTGTGTAGGTGTTGCCGCAATGAGGGGGTCGTTCTGTCTGGACAAGAACTCTCGGTACATAGTATATGGGACGTTCTTGTTTAAGACCAAAGTGTAATTCGGTTGGACACGTAGAAAGGTATAATATACGATGATATTGTTCGATCTTTATTTTTCCTGGTCCTCTGCTTTTTTTATTTTTCATTCTTCCCTCGTCCCCTTCGCATTTCGGATGGATAAGGTATAATATGACCCGCGGTTCTTATCGCTAGGGCTAACTAAGAAATAAAATGAGTATAGGTACCTAGGGTATAAAATTGTTTTCTTACCGTACGTATAGGTGCGGTACGGTATATACTCTATATACGGGCCTATAAAAAATAAAAACGAAGTGGTTGCAGATAGTTCTTACGACCTCGTACCCCGCCTGACATTTCTCATGAAATACGATCGATATAGATATACTATACGAAACCTCGTATACTTATAACCACCTATACCTATACCAGTCGAAAATTCCCACGCGGAAAATTTAAATTCAACCTAATTATACCAAGTTCCAGTTAATTAGGATCCCTTATTATGCACAGTAATAGGGGATATATTAACGGGACTACACTGTATAACGTCGAAAACATGATCATGACACTCTCCATTTTCAACTCCCAGCTTTAAAATAGAAAGTAATTATAATCACCCCTGAAACGAAGAGTCGAGTTTTCACTGTACCTCCGCTTTTCAGAATCCGAAAGATCACCTCTGACCAGTTTTCGATGTGGTCAATTTTTCGTTCCACGAAGTGATTTTAACTTTCGTTGAATCAACCGACGCGGTTTTACGTATTTTAAAAAATGATGAGATTTTTGATTGTATCGATGCATTAGTCTTCGATTTACTGATGAAAGAAAATTTGGAAATAATTTTTTCCATTAAATGTTATCTCGAGACCGGATCAACGGATTTTGATAAAAACGATTCCAATCGATAGCATTCGATCCAAATCATATCTGATCATATTTTGGAATCGATCAATGTATCGGTTTTTGAGTTGAAAGAAGAATTCACTTTTTCGTCGCAGTCTTCAGCAACCAGGGTTTGTCTTTCGGGTCTTTGGTCACTAAAAGGAGGAGATACGAAAATCTGAAAATCTAACACCCCGTTGTGTACGTATGTAAATCGCAGATGTAATATGTACATTACATGATTTCAAGTGAGTTATAAACTCAAAGGGTCGCGGTACAGACGAGTTTCTGAACTAAAGTAACCGGGCTGAGTCGAGTTGCGTTGCAAGCAGGCCCTTCTAAATGCAAACCGCAAAACTGAAGTTGCATTAATATGCATGGCATTCATTGCCCTCCTTTCACCCGATGAAAAAGGAACTTTGGAATTTAATTACACTTTGTTATTTTAACGCTGCAGTGGATATCCGTGTACATTATATACAGGTATACGACTAGTATGTACATTCACAGCTTACGCCAGTTTGCTTGCCATGCTTTTCATGCGAATACAGAATAATGCAAATTCAAATGACGTTCTTTCGAATAGAATTTACAACATCCAACTTAATTATTCATCATTCATAATAATAATTCTTTCACGATTTTACCGGCTTATCTCATTCCACTGCACTAATACTTGTGCTAATTTTTGCTCAAGGATCCACACACTTAGGGGAAGGTGGGGTAAGACGGGGACCTTAAGGTATTAAATCAAAAAAACATTCAAATTTTAATCGCACAAATTGGAAACTTTTATTAAGTGATAATCATTCTTTCTTCTAAATAATGCTAATCAAACAAAACGAAAAATGTAATTCTTTATCTAGAAAAAATAATTTTTTCGAAAGAGTGCAAAATGCCCATCTTGCCTAACCCATGGGGTAAGACGGGGTACCCCTTGCAAACTGGGCAGTTATGGACCGCGTCGATTGAGATTATGAAACGAAACCCATCGGAGTGAGTTTTTGTATTTATCATAGTAAGAATAAAGCTTCCCAGACAAAAAAATGTTTCCTAGATATTGGACGCCATGTATTTTGAACGGTCACGCACTTTATATACCTCAAAAATTAGATCAAATAGCAACAAAATAAATATTCAATCACCAAATCACGAAGTGCACAATCTCGACGATTGTATTTATGGCACTGAATAACTTCCCAAAAAGGGCGTTAAATAGCATTAGCAGTATATTTATGGCACCTTCGGAACATAGGTTTTGCTTGGGTCCCCATCTTACCTCGCGACCCCGTCTTACCCCACCTTCCCCTATCTGCATTCCATATTTCAGAGAAATTTTCTGTATTCATTATTCTTTGAAAGAAAATTTTTGGAAATTATAAATTTCCATTCGAAAATGATGATGCATTTGTAAAAATGTGATTGATATTAATTGAACAAGAAAAGTGGCTTCTTTTTCATCAAATTTGTGGAATAAAAAAGACTGGAAAAGTGAATCCACTTATTCGTCAGATCGAATCAATAGTAAATTATTGTGAGTCAGAGCCGGTTTATCCCAGCTCTAACAATAAGAAGTAAAGCGTTTACGGTTTACCGATAAGTGATTTATCCATTTATCCATTTATCCAAGAGTCAAGCTGCTTTGTGTAGGTTTAGGTAAAACTTGCAGTGCTAGAGCCTAGTTTATAACTCGGCGAAGATCCTCTTACGTAAAGTAGGTGCAGAATCTATTTACTTCACACCTCAAACTCGTTTATAAATTGACGTCTCCAAATATAAATGTTTTTATGAAAATTCAATAATAGAATCGGGAACATAAAAATAGAACCGCGAGATAGAGAGAGAGAGAGGGTGAAAAATCATTTCCCTTCTCAAGGAATACATATATATATACACATACGAGGCGTGAGTTACAAATGATGCAGTTTGGAGAAGCACGAGTGAGTTTTGTTCATTGAACCACCAAATCGATTCTCAGGTTCAATTTATATACCAGAGAGACGTTTCCTTGAATAAAACCAATATTTTACCTTCGATAAGCTGGTCGAGCATCGCGTAGATGTGAGAGGTTGCCTCGTCCGTCATAACCCAACCACCGGTAGTCATTTCCAGCCTCCCTTCTTTGATCAGCTTCTTTACCGCCCTCTTCTTCGTTGGATGAGCGCTGAAACAAAAGTCAATTATCAACATAGACCGTATATTTCCATGTCGGAAATTTAGAAAATTTACAAGAACTTTAAGGGGACCAGTACAGCGACTTTTCGGGAAATTGTCATAGTCCGAAATCAATTTATTTCATACCCAAGGTTCATTTCACATGAAAATATTTTTCTTTTTCCAAATCATGTGTCGTAAGGATTTTGGCACACTGTTGGTACAATTCAATCTCTTGACGTCTCATTTTCTCCGGTGAACCATTCCTCATCTTGTGAATGTTGGGATTTTGAAATAAAAAATTATGTCATAAGTTATGATCAATTTACCAAATTTGCAAAAATTATTATCACTCATTTCTTAAATAGCTTGGCCCAAACGAAAAGTCTTCAAAATTCCTACATTCACATGATGAGGATTTGTTTTCTGAAGAAAATGAATCCAAGATGACCTGAATCGGTCCAACGGTGCTCTAAAATCCTAGCGACCCATGATTTGGAAAAAGAAAATTATTTTCATGTGAAATGAACTTTGGTGATGAAATAAATTGATTTCGGACTATGATAATTTCTCGAAAAGTCGCTGTACTAGTCCCCTTAATCCGGTCCCTAAATTTTTATTTCATTTTTCGAAAGGCAATATGAAGAACTTTGCGTTTTCGTAAGATAAAAGAAATGGTGATATTAATATGCTGTTAAAGAGCGAAGAGTGCAGGTGGACTTTGGGATATAAAAGCGAAAACGTCGCTCTTTTAATTATCTCAAGATCTTAGAGCCAGATCTTAAGAAAGTGAAGATAGTGGTCTCGGTCCAGCTTTTCCTATTCTTTTTTCCTCGATTTTCTTCTTTCGCCGCCTTTCTTTCTTCACGAACAATTTTCACTTCCGAAATTTTATGGAGAGGGAAAAAAGTTTCTCTTATAGGGTGCAGAGGCGAGGTGAATCCACAAGAACAACCACATCGCGGCGTCTCTCCAGTCTTAAAGCCAATATAACAGCTGTACGTATATACATATATATATACCTAGGTACATATTATATACGCAGCACAGAGAACAATGCAACGTAAGAAAAATTTTCTCTCGAGGCTAACGCGTCTAGCCATTTTCTTATTCTTATATTCTTATTCTTTTTCTTCTTCTGCACTTCTGCAGCAGCAATTTTCAACGAAAACATACAGCTATATTATGTACTTTAGGAGATCCCAGACCAACGATCATCAATCACGCAGCAGTTTCCACATTTAAAACCTGACATTTTTATCTCCAGCTTTATTTTATTTTATTTTTTCTATACTTTCTCATTATTCTACCTTAATATTTCACGGTTATAAAATTCACGTTTACTCACCCATCCGGTATAAGACGTTTTCAAATCCCTTTCAAAATATAAGCTGTTTTTTTTTTTTTTAAATTTATTACTTAATTTTGAAGCAACAAATTTCTTTTCAACATGATAAAAGAGAACCCAATTATAACTAGTTATAGAGGGTGAGTCTTCTCCGGGTTCCGGACAGGGTTTGGCTCAAATCGGTGAATGATTGCCTCCAGATAATAAATTGTGAAAATTATGAAAATTACAAGTATGAATATATGAATAGAAGGAGGCGGAGTCTCAGCCGATTTATGCCACGCCCTTTCTAGACTCCGCAGAAAACTCACTCTGTATAGTTAGCTCGATCGTCTCCTTTCGTCTGAAGTTTTAAGGTATAACTGGATGGATAATCAGAAATCGCCAAAATTCTTTAAAATCTTGCGAATAGATCTCAATAGAATAATGATACATTAATTATTCCAGAATTCCACGATACATAATTTAGTAGCTATGAATTTTTGAAATCTACGAATTTACCCATAATAATTGGATGGATAATCAAAAATCGCCAAAATTCTTTGAAATTTTATGAATGATAGTTCTTGATAGAATAATGATACATTAATTATTTCAGAATTTTACACTAAATAATTTAGTAGTTATGGATTTTTGAAATCTACGAATTTAACCCTAATTTCGTAAGATTCCGCTTCAATTGATACTGGAAAATTGCAAATCAAGACTTATAAGTGTTCATTTATAACTAATTTAGCTATTTGTGAGGCCAAACATGTACTATACGATCGAGACCTGTAAATACAAGATTTTCCCATTTTGGACTGACTTTTTCACCTGACTGTCCATCCAGTTATGCCTTAAATCTTGCCTCTAATTTTTCGCGAATGACAATTTACTTATCACCAATAACTTTTTTGCACTGGAGAAGGAGTGATCATCGTTTATCAAAACATCTTTAAATTTACAGGGAATTTTTCAAATCAGATTCATTCAATTTCGGAGCAATCCAATGATATTATCAATGAATAAAATTAGTACAAATCAATACAATACAATTATAGTCAATTAATTTCTCAAGTTTGTTCAAGTTTCAACGTACCTTTCCCACCACAGTGAAAGAAAGGATACTTCGCTCCATATGAAAGTCATGTTGGGCCACTGCTGTAGCTTGGTAACCATGTTGTTGAGAATCCCTCTCGTTGAACTGTGAAAATATTGTTCGAACGTTTTCAGCCATCCTGGATCAGCGTGGCTATGAGGTACGAGAAAGACCTGAAAAAGATAATAGAGTTAGTCGTATCCATGTTTCCATGGCTGATATGAAGGGAGTTAGAAATTTTATTCCTACTTTATATCCGCACTTAAAAAAATACTGTGGGTTATTTTTTCTTCCTTTTTTTTTTGTCCCTCGAGTTCTGGGTGGCGAGAGGGTTTATCTTTATCCTTATTTTTATTATTATTATTATTTTATTTTATTTTGTGTTTCAGGACCCGCAGGCAGTCAGCCTTTGGCAATTATGAGAGGGAGGCGGCGAGCTGCTTCGCTCGGAGATCCTAAAATCCTGATTGTGAGGGGTCTGAGATTCCGAGATCCTTGGATCTTGCGAGATACTCAAGAAATCCTCAGATTCCTCGATCCCGGGAATTCTTTCTCTCTTTCAGAGACCGGAACGCCATACTTATCTTTATTATCATCGCGGAATATACCCCTGTCCAAAATTCAGGGGCCGTTGCCCGTTTGACTGAAATGAATTTTGCGAGGCTTTTCGCGTCGCTGAGATTCTTCGTACACCCCCGGAAAACATACCAAATCAACCAACAAAGTCAACCTCGACTTCCGGGATTGAAAATAGCCATGAAAATGAAATTCATTTTATTATTCGACTAGGTATACGTTCATCGTTGATATCGATGTGTGATCTTACTCCGAGCAGAAAAATTATTTATTCACGCATATATTTTTCATTGATCGAGGGAAAATCCACCTCCAAAAATTCGGAATCAACTATTCCATTTGTTACTCGGTTACTTAAGGATGAACTGGCGGTCCTAGGATGTAGGAGTCGGCTACATCCTATTATAGGAGATAAGCCATTTAAAAGGATTAAAAAAAAAAAAAGGATGTAGGAGGTGATACGCAGGGGAGGGCTGTGCTACGGTATGGGCAATACCAATCCTTGAACATGAAAAATGTTTCCTCTTCAACTTGATTATTTGACCATATTTGATGATTTCTATAGGCAAATTAATTTTTTTTAAACATATTTATTTTTTTACAGAAGTTAAATCTCTTAAATTATTTATCTGAGTTGTTTTAATTGTAATTGAAAAATTTTCGATATGCGGAATTTGATTTTTTTGCAGTTTTTCAATAATAATTCATAAACTATACGGTCAATCAGCTCGAAATTTATGGCAAAATATTCCTATATTCCGACTCTACACGTGTGCAAAATTTGATGATATTCTTTGCATTTTTTGATTTTTTAAAACATGTTTTCCGAATTTCCATAAGATCCCACGTTAAATGATGTTTTTTAAAAATCAATAACTTTACATCCAGGCGGTAGATAGATGCGAAATTTTGCACACGATTTCAAAATCGATAAAATAATCTACAAAAAAATCGTCATTAAATCCCTTGCATTTTTAAAAGTCCCCAAAAGACGCCAGTTCATCCTTAATCAAAAAGGGATTTTCATGCCCGAGAAAAAACTCCGAGAGAAATACTCCGACAAATTTATCAAAAGCAATATTCAAACCCTGTTCGGATTCCGAAGGATACAGCAGCAGGTAGCTGTACTACCAGCACCATGGAGAAAATCTCGAAATTGTATGACAAGCGGATTGCGCTTATTGTTAGGGTCACCAACCCACAGTTTTTCGTATTCCTTCATGGTACCATCACGGAGGCAGATAATCCTGCCAGGGATTACTGCGAAGGACGATGTGGTTGGAAGGCTTATCTCCGACGTAAACAGAGAAGTAGATGAATCGCGAAGAATATAATACTTTATTCGTCTTCTTCAAATGCCAATTAATTTTTCCACCCTATTTCGAATCCATTTATTTAAATCCTATTTTTCAATTACGCAATTAGATGTCATCGTAAAAAATAAAAAATCATTTTGATGAGATTGACACTCACCCTGACCTGTTCTTTTTTTTTTCAGTTTATTCTTAGATTCTCGACACTTCTAACACATCACTCATGCGCATGTCTATTTCCGAGTCATCATTGAGACTTGAGAGGGTGAAATGGGTCAAAGGTAAACTTGAGAAAGTAAAAGACGGGAAGCGCGGTAATGGGAAAGGCACTTAGTACCGCGACGCTCTGCATAATACGTGAGTGAGATTCTAGTTTGGTTCGACGCAAAAGACCCGAAGATCAAAGGGGCTGTGGGAAAATTCTATCAAGATAGATAAGTTGCCTGGGGGGTCGAGAGATGAGCTAGGGGTGCAACATATTCGGTTTACTAAAACGCTATATACGAGTGTTGGCTGCACAACGCGGAGTGCCGATATTTCAACAAGTGTTATTTACCTTATACGTATGATACGTTCCATGTAAACGCTGCAGTCACTGGAGATTTCGATTGCGTCGCCAATTTTATCCTATATTCATTGGGCCATGATGAGTGTTCGCTATTTTTTTTCAAATTTTTATCTCTCATCGATTTCCAGATATGAATTTTCAAATAGCTACAAATCTTTCAGATCCCAAAACTGCAATTGTTAGTATCTCAATTTCTATTGACTGAATCATGCAAAGTAAGAAGATCAAATTATGTGTTTTGATACGTTCGTTGAAACAAAAAATTTATACAAATTTTTCGACTTGTTTCTATGACGAAAACAAAAATTCAAAAATTTTCAGCCCCATTTGATCGTGGAACGAATGGTTGTTTTCAATTCTCTTTTTTCTTGTTTTGTTCTTTTCATCCATATGATATTCAAATAAGGATTTTAAAGTATTCAAAATATTCAAAATGTGTTTTCGAAAAAAATTAACTCATTGAAGTTGAGGTTGGCCCTTTCTATGTATAATCATCGTTTCTGCGTCTTTGCAGACATCATTTGTTGTCACAAACGAGTCAAAAGATGTGTATAATTCGTTTGTTTCAAAAAGTACTTTCTTTGTGATCTATGAGAGTTAAAAATTTGAAGAAATATATAGAAATCTTCATCACATGACCCAATGACCATAGAATTAAATTGGGGGACAGGATCGATATTTCGAACGGCTGATTTCACAAGGAATTCTTCATACAGTATAAAGCATCAACATCGGATGAACCCAAGGAGTAAGAATGATCGAATTTTGGGTAGGAAGGGTTGTTTCCGGTTCACCCTGCACGGGAATTATCCTTTCCTCGAAGATAAAGGTATACTAGTCCAAAAAAAAAAAACAAAAAAAAAAAAAAATAGACAAAAAAAAGGGAGAGAAACCGGGAGAAAAGGTAAAACAAACCAACGCCCATTCCTTTCTAGAAGCCAATCCGTAAAACAAATGTTGTACGTTCGTCCCAACACTCGTAAAGCTGCTCAAGCCTCGTACGGAATTTCTAAACAGATGCTGTGCTGCAGGTACTGTAACTCGCATTTTCTCGACCCAACGAACTCGATGGACTCACTGAACTGCTGATTCCTGCTTACTGGCTATGTCGCTATTTTTTTTCTTCTTTTTCTCACGATTCTGTGTTACTTGTCTTTGATCATAGGCAGAAAAACTCGAAGAGTATCGAAATATTCGAAAGAGAGGAATGAACGAGGTGGGGCAATTTATTTATCATGCCCATCATTTGAATGTAAAATTCTGTAAATTTCATAATTTTTGGATCATTGGTCGAGTTTTTCGGATCCCAGAGGTTCGAAATGGTAAAGATTCGTGAGAATGATGAAAATCTTCTTTTAGCCAATCGCGTGTTTGAAATGAGAAAAGCAAATCGTTGGTTGGTGCTCGACTAACGGCTAGAGTACGACGTAAATATTCTCACGTCTCGCGTCCTGGGAGCTTTAGGTCTAGGTGCTCGTAACGGGTTCCCCGGAAGTCGCAGCCATAAAATACGCGAAAGGAGATCTTCCTTTTTTATTTTTCTTTATCTCTTTTCCCTTTTCCTTTTACGGGAAGAAGCAAGAAGCCAGTAAAGGTTTTTGTTACAACCGTCAGGCGATACGCCTATCTACCAGAGCATTCGCTCACCTCATACCATCCGCCGCGCCCGCGACCGTGCCCGTACCTACGCAGTACGTCAGCGATGAAATTGACGACTTGAAAATTAAAACGATCCGAAGGGGTTGAGACTAAATTAAAAAATAAATTGCACAAATAAAAAAGAGAAGAAAGAACGGAGAATATACCTCGGAGATAAGTTTTAGTGCGCTGGGTTCATATATACCGAGAGTCTTCGGTGAAACTGGTGACCCCCTCCCTGCGCCGAAACCGGCGCGTGCGTGAGACTCGGCGTGAGAGGGTCACCAGTTTCACCGAGAACTCTCGGTATAGATCTACCTCAGGAGCCCAAACGGTGTAGCACAATATGTTCTTTCTCCCAATCGCGTTAGGATAACTTGAAATTGATATTTTAATTCTGCAGGTGATGTCGGTCTTCGAATATATATACCTACGGTTCTGTAAATTGATCCCTCCGGTGAGCGCGCTTCGACGTTTCAAACCAAAGTTTGTTCGCAGAAGTTCGAGAGGCAAGCTTTGCCTCGCGGATACCTATATACTACATATTACGGGGCTATCTTAATTACCTTGTTTGATACAAGTTTAGATGTAAAACAGCGCCGTTGGCTGCACGTACCTACCTCGAGATAAGCTGCGATCCTTTCAACGACCGTTTTCTTACGATTTTCCTATTTCCTTCGCAACCCTACTCTGGTTTCGTAGCTTCCAGCATCCCGCTGTGCCTAATACGCATGATATACGTACTTCGTCAAAGAACGTAGACTATAATTACATAAAGTTTCTTTCAGATTTGCCCTTTTTTGAATTTTTGTTCTTCTAACAACTAAAAAATAATCAAACGAAGGACCAACCTAATGCATACATCTGTATTCGGATATACCTACTATATTCACGTGAAAATACCCCGGAGATTATAGGGAGTTTGCGGTTGAGCTGAGACGAAAGATTATCACCGGTTTCTCAAGTCTCCAGCTCTGAGGAAACCGAGATAGTGGGAAATTACAGGTGGAAGTAGGTTATTAGACGGAATTAACCGATAACGACTGTCTATAAATTTTCCGTGCTTCTCTCCATTCTCTTACCAAGATTTCAATGCTAATTTAATCGACCTAATTATCCTACGAATGCCACGCGTCCCACCTGTAATTATAGATATATACCCAAAAATCCTACCAGGTTCAGCAACTGAATTCGAGTATTTTCCCAAAAACTTGCATCTGCTGTTCGTGTTTTACTAAAATTTCAAATATTCATGCAAAAATAAATTCATATCATTTTTATATGACAATGAAATCGTCTTCAAATAAAGTGGCATTTTCTTTTCGGATGTAGTAAAGCCTTATCAGATTCATTCACTATGTGTTAAACCGAAAAGGTCAAGACTACAGCTGGTCGTAAAAGAATTGACAAAAAGTTTGATAGTGCGCGAAAAATTTTCGTCCGTGAAACAAACTTTCGGACCTGTTTTTCTCAAAACATTGATCCGCCTTATGGGCTCTTTTCCGGATGAATGATCCGAATTCGTTGTTCTTATATACATATAACTATGTAATATCAACCCGATGATAGATGAAGTTTTGATCATAAAAAAATACCCATACGAAGACACCGGAGTTTTCATATTAAAAAACAACACGCGGTTTTAAGACGAAGGAGTTTCCATCAGGTTTTATAAACTCGCCAATACTCTTCAATCTTCGTTTAACAAGAAGACCGTCAATCCTCGTTTCTCGGGTGACATTATGTTTATAAGTGGCACACGGTTCTTGAGGGAAGTAAATTTCAGGTATAGTGTGAAGATAAGTGAGTCTTCTTCTTCTTGAAGGGAAGATTTCGACAAAATTTTGATAAAATAGTATATTATGATACTAGTGCGGAAAGTCGCACTAGTTCATATACCATTTTTTGTACCACTGTATGGAAGTTCGCACTTTGTGTACACTCCGCATGGATGAATCGACAAAGTGTGCGGGAATCAACATTCTCGCATGTGTAAATCGTGCGGGAATGTTGATTTCCGCACACTTTGAATGGATGAATGTGCGGTAATGTTGATCATCAAGAATCTGCTATTTTGCGTAAAATTTTCGGTGCACACAGTAAGAACTTTCCGTACAGTATTACAAAAACGATTTTTTAGTAATTTTATATTTTGTACCGAAGTATTGTTTTCGCGTTTCCTTCGCACCTGCAGCGGAGTAGTAAGACTCGTGAAGTAAAGGTGAAATTATTGACCGTCGAAAACTACTTGTGGTAACTTTTATAAGACACCAGTTCGAACCAGAGAGCGAAGCTCTTGGATAAAATTTACGGTTATTGTTCAGAGCGAGAAATACAAGTCAGCTGTGCTTAACGGCTAGACATTAGTTACGAGAGATAAGTATCCGTTTTGTCTCCATCTGCCTCCTCCATCTTCGGCTACAGCTACGAGAGATACAGATGCGAAGGTTCGAGGGTATAGCTGCTATCATGCCGTTTCATAAAACACTAAGGTAAAAGCAAACGGCGAGCTAATTCGGTTACGAAAATACACGCTTTAAGTACCGCACTTTGCTACGTGTACGTGATCGAACGACAAATCATGATTCAACGATTTTTAATACGATTTATAATTCTTATTGCGATTGTTCTAACTTTATATAAAATATGATTTTCCCCTGATATTTCGTTAAAAAATCAGCTCAATTTATCTAGAATTTCTGTTTTCCACACGGCGTGCCCAAAGTTCGATTTTACGCACGCTTCGCGAGCATAAAATTCAACTTATCGCGCGCTGTGCTGAAAAATGAAGTTCGATACACGTGCGAAAGATGATTCTCGACTCGTGTGATTGTCACCCCGAAAAATCCCAACGGTCTTCGTTTCCAGAATTCTATGGTATCGTTGATTGAGAGTCTTGCCTTTAGAAAAATATCGCTGAATGAAAAAATTACGGATTCGAAATTTTCAATATTTGAATTTTTCGTCGAAAAATCAGGCTTCATTCTTAATTTTCATCCACCAATCTAGCATTTGGGGTTCTAGCATTTGCAGTTAGTGGAATGAAAATCCTCCAAAAACTATATGGTGAAAGTTTACGCTGCTAGTACACTGCAGATATTATCCTCCTGACCCGAAGGGGTAATTCGATTCCTGTTGGTGAAGGATTATGGCCTAGAGCCATTAATAAAGCACATCCGTCTTTGCGAAAAAGAAATCCTCGTGAAAGTAGACGTATAATGCTGAAAACGCGGTTCGTGAAGTATCTCTATGAATTCCAACTTTTCCCATTCGAACAACATAAGAAAGATATGATTTTTTCAAAATTGGTATTACTCAGCCGGGTTTTATGGCACATAATTTCGCGGAGTGCGATTTTATAGAAACTCTAATTGTCTATAAAAAAAAAATGTCCTCAGGACGAAGTCCGTATAACTTCAATGGTTGAAAGTGACATTCAGACGCTTGCCACGGCTAAACTATTGACTTTGCGGAATCAATTCCGGGGACACTTTTTTAGAGAATTTAATTCCCAATAAAATAGCATTGTGCGAATTTTTTAATTACGAATCTCGGCTGAGTAATACCAATTTAAGAAGAAAATAACACAGGTCTTTCACGCGTCATTTAAATGGGAGAACTTATCGTTCATTCAGCTAGCTTAGCGCTCTACTTTCCCGAGGATCCTTTTTGTTGTAGCCATAGTAGGTGTATATTCTAAAGGATTTTCAGGTGAAAGCTAGGTAAAAATATATTGCCTTGAAACGACGTCAGAACCTATGGTACACATAAATGACTCGCAAACGAGTCGTTGAGTGTTTGCCATTGAGAGGTGACCTGGCGTGACCTTTCGGGATCCACAGTTACCATTTTGATGATTATTCGGTCCATTGTTGCGATTAGCGTCGTTATCCTGAACGGGTAATGGTCGTTGGTCGACGGAAGTTGGTTTTGGCGTTGCATAAGACCCGTGTTGAAAACGGTTTCTGGTCGTAATGCTCATCGGTTAGGAAACACGAAAGCACCAAGAGCCAACATCCAGCATCCTGCAGGGACGGGAAAGGGAAGGGAAAGGAAACGAAAGGGAGTCGGGAATCGAGTGTGGCGATAGTATATACGGTACTACATGTAGGCATGTATACCGTGTATACCTATATCACCGAGTCCAGTGTATGGTGATCGTGAACGGTCACGCGATCAGAGCAGAGCAGTTTTTGGAACGGGGGTTTGCCCCGGCAATCGCCTGTTTCAGATGGGTGAAAGGAGCCTCGTAAAAACGACACTTTCCTGCCCTAGGTATATGATATCGAGCCGAAACCCGAATCGCTTTATTCCGCCCTAAAATCTGACGAGATTTGTGACCTTCTGCATCGAGGACTAGGGCGTCAGGAATCAAGGATCAAGGATCGAGGATCGAGGATCAAGGATCGAGGATCGAGGACCGAGTCTAGAGTGTGCGGGATCGCAAACCATGGGGAAATTCTTATCGGGCCTAGTCACGAGTCTATCAAGAACGTCGTTCCCCCAGGTCCCGAGGGAATCTACATTTTGAGGTAGACTAGATGTAGCTGGGAAGCTACCGCGCGTCGGTGGCGCGAGTCCGAATGAGTTTTGTCGCCGCTGGTGGTCGGACTAAGAAAATCTAATTTTGAGTTAGCAAGGATTCCGAGTGCTCAAGTTATGCCTCACAAGTTAGATTAGGTTGGGTCAGACTCAGTCGGCTTGAATTAGGCCTCCCAGTTATTGGACAAAGTGCGCAGCCAAAATATGGACCATCAGGTTTCGAAAATCTTTTCTCTGTCTTTCTCAATACCAAAATATAAAACCAGACCACGCAACTTCCTCGTTTCGACGTCATCTTCCAGGAGAAAAATGGTACTTCACAATCAGACTTTTTTTAAACAAATTATTTGGTGGTCCAATCTTCCGCGTAACTCTCATACAACGAAAAACGGAAAATCCCCAACAGATCGAATTTATATCTACCTATAAAGAACTGAACCGTATGATACTCTGGAATTTTTAACCAGCTGCAATCAGTTTGTGACAATTAGGTATAAAACTTCATCAATTTCGAATCTTCGACATTCCATTGCGTTGAATAGTTATGTATCTTCTTCGGGCACCCCTCACTGCAGTACGTAAAAATTTTCAGTAGGAAGAAAAGAAGAAAGAAAGAAGATAAAAAGATTCCAGTCACGCCTGGTGACATGCAACCCGAGTGTCAGATGCGTGGTCTACGTGCCACGCGCGAGGAGCATCGCAATATTTTATTAACCAGAATGCTCCGCGGAGCTTTCCCACAGGCCACATGAGATGTCTTCCGAACCGTACCTATATCGTATGTACGTATACGAGGTTCACGATTTACGATCTCGCCCACGGTCACTCTAGCAATTATTATTATTACTATTATTATTATTATTATTATTATTATTATTATTATTATTATTGTGTATTGCATAGATCAGAAGTGGATTTGCATTAATCATCCACGAAAAAGACTCACTCGGTGTTACATAGAATGACCAACGTTCTGAAACGTTGTTGAACTGTTTGTTGTGCCGATGTCCAAGCGATGAACACCATTTCAATCACGACAATCGCGACATGGTCGATTGATCAATGATTCGATTCCTCAGCTGGTGGTGGCTAATGATCCTGTTTCATATACTGAGTTCGGATAGTCGACTTACACCGGCAGCGTTACGCGGGATAAAAACACCCTTCATGCATATTCCTCCCCATTCAGTAGTCAGGATAAATGGATAAAATACCATTTAAAAATGAGAACTATCGGTTGCTGCGTCATCCGACATTATTGTAAAAATAGTCTTGTTCTAGCTTTAGTCTGGTTCAGACGTGTATTTTCTGAATACAACTCAATTTTCTTCATTCACCTAATTTTTCTTTCGGTTCACTTCATTTCTCTCCAGAACCGACAATTAACACATCTTTTTATTGCAAACACATTTTGCAACAGTATATTCATAATACTCATTTATAAAACCACAAAAGCACCTCTGGTGCAAGAACCTTTCGCCAAGTGCAATAATGTGGTCCCTACCCAAAACGAAAAAATAAAAATAAAAATGTCTACGTACTAAAGGATTGAAATCAGATACAGTTCCCAAGTACGCATGTCTTCTATATGCCAAAAGTGTAAAACAAACAATTAAATAGCCTTCGATGATTTACAGAAAAAAAGTTCGGGAAAAAAAAATTTAAGAAGTGGTACTGGGCGGGCCTTTCGATTCGATAATATTGCTATATACCAGGTGATTCCTCGCTTACATCTCAGTCATTTGGGTTGCCGACCGTCATATCCCTGCAATGTATATGGGCAAATCTCTGAAACCTCGAATTTTTGTGTCACTCTGCATTCTTTAGACTAATACATCATTTATACTCATTGATCAGTGAAAAATGAGGTTGTATATGTTGTATAGATCATGTGAATACAAAAAAAAAAAATACTAGCGCCCAAATTTTCAAGTCAAAAATGCATATAATATACATATAAAATAGTGAAATTGGCACATTTGAAGATGTCACTCCCTCATTTTTATTTTATTTTAATGCTGTAAAATTTGGTGCATTAGTTGGTGATGTTTGAATTGCTAATGAATTGAAAGCATTAAGAGAGCGGAATGAAATGCAACATGTTAGAAGTATGTGTTCACAATAGGAGAAAAGTTATGAAGAGTCAAAGTGGTGTCACTACTTTTTTGAACTTGTAATATTTATGACTTTGATAGCGCACCGTGGTTGGTGCTTACCTGAAATCGTTATCAGACAACATCAATCGTGTTCTAGGGCACAAAAGAAGTAAATCTAGACGTGACAGGATTATGTGCTCGCATGAGGGGGTAGTTAAAATACAACTTATTGAAAAGTAGACAATACGTGCACCGAAGTAAAAACGCATACTTTTTATTGGCACATCGTTTGCTCATGAAAAATCTAGCCAAATACATTTGTGCACTACTGTTTAGTACACTATTGAATCAAAAATCACCCGCACCATCTCCTTAACAATTATTCAAGAAGTTACAGAGCGAAAAGTAAATGCGCAAAATCCAAGATCATACAATTACACGCGTTAGGTGAGCGGATCCACGTCACCTCACTCAAAAAAAAAAAACCGTCAAGTCACGGAACTTTGCGTAATTCAAAATATCTTTGGTACTATGGAAAAAAAAATACAACTTCAAGGATTTCGAAAAAATTTGAAAAATGGCGGAGTTAGACCTATGTTAATTTTTATAAATCGCTGTTGCATCGCTATGTTTGAAAATTCATATCTCCGCAAGTATCCATCGGAGCAGACCGATCCTGGAATCATTTTGTTCGTAAAAGAATGCGCTTTCATACAAAAAATTTAATTAAAAAAAAAAACGTTTGTGTCAATTTTTTTCGACGGTTTTGGAGATGTCTTGAAAAAACGTTGATAACGATTGGTGCGTTGCTTCAAAACGTTGCACCACGTTAGATTCTGTATTCTAACAGCTGACGGGACGTACACTCAAAATTTCAGGCATGTACTCAAGAATTGAAAACAAACAAAAATTCCTTGAAAAAATTCGAGGTTTCAGAGATTTGCTCATATCTATATATATGATGTATATAGATATACAACTCTGTGTTCAGACGGTCCGCTACCCACATCACTATGATGTAAGCGAGGAATCACCCAGTATATACGAAGTTTCAAATCTCAAAAGTTAAACTTGAAAAATTTGTTTTGCATATTAAGATTCATTCACATCCTCTTAAGATTGCTAAGCGTATATTGCGGTTGAAATCACTCCAAGTCAGAGGTGACTGATAAAACCGAACGATTTGATAATCAAGAATGAGTTATGAATATACTGTTGCATAATATGTTTGCAATAACAAGATAAATGAGTACGGGGAATTCGAGCTCATTCCGACCTTGCTCTGACCTTTGATCTCTCGGATTCGGCCCGCGATTTTTTGTATGATTTTTCTCACTCTAAAAAGCACTCATTATTTATTTGAGATTTTTTCGCCACGGTTTAAATTTGCTACAATTTTTTAAAACGAGTACATTGATCGACACAATTCGAAAATATGAAAGAAATTCCGAAAAATCCTGTATCAGAACATTTTTCAGCTTAGAGCCGGAGTGGGGAGATTCTTCCTTCGAACTGTTGTCAAGCTTTTTCCGAAAAAAAATTATTATAAGCGGGAGTTATTTCGCTATGGATGGTCGCTGAAACATTTTCATACGTCACATCGGATTTTAGAAATTTTTTTGAGATTTCTCGCAAGATTTTTATTTTTTTTATTTTTTATTTCGCCGAATTTTTTTTTTTTTTTCTTATCCTCCGAAAAATCTCAACAAAATTTCTAAAATCCGACCATCGTAGCAATATTATCGAATCGAAAGGCCCGCCAAGTACCACTTCCTAAATTTTTTTCCCCGAACATTTTTTCTGTAAATCATCGAAGGCTATTTAATTGTCTGTTTTACACTTTTGGTGTATAGAAGACATGCGTACTTGGCAACTGTATCTGATTTCAATCCTTTAGTACGTAGACATGTTTATTTTTGTTTTTTTCGTTTTGGGTAGGGACCACATTATTGCACTTGGCGAAAGGTTTTTGCACCAGAGGTGCTTTTGTGGTTTTGTACATGGGTATTATGAATATACTGTTGCAAAATATGTTTGCAATAAAAAGATGGGTTAATTGTGGGTTCTGGAGAGAAATGAAGTGAACCGAAAGAAAAATTAGGTGAATGAAGAAAATTGAGTTGTATTCAGAAAATACACGTCCGAACCAGACTAAAACTAGAACCAGACTATTTTTACAATAATGTCGGATGACGCAGCAACCGATAGTTCTTATTTTTAAATGGTATTTTATCCATTTATCCTGACTACTGGATGGGGAGGAATATGCATGAAGGGTGTTTTTATCCCGCGTAACGCTGCCGGTGTAAGTCGACGATCCAAACTCAGTATACAAAACAGGATCATTAGCCACCGCCATCGAATCATTCATCAATCAACCATGTCGTGATTGTCGTAATTGAAATGGTGTGCATCGCTTGGGCATCGGCACAACAAACAGTTCAACAACGTTTCAAAACGTTGGTCATTTTATGTGACACCGAGTGAGTCTTTTTCGTGGATGATTACTGAAAATTCATTTCTGATCTTTATACTTACAATAAAATATTGTAGTAAAGGTTCGTTTGGAATAGCCTATAATCCCCACCGTAGCTTATCTCCGTACGTAATAGTTGTGCGTGCGTCAGCGTACCAGTGAACATATATAAAGCACCTTACTTGCTCGCATATGCTCAGAAGAAAGACGCACATCTACGATTGACAGTCTGCTGAACAATATCAACGAAACAACGATGTCGTGGTTATTCATATTTGGAATATCTTTCTTCTTTGGCGCAGTTTACAACACGGCTCCACCATCGTCACCTACCTGTGTGCTATGGGTTCCACCAACCCCGAGAAGGGATGATTACACGTAAGAAAAATTAAAAATCACCATTTCAAGATTGCATATGGTTGTCTAGGATTTCCAAATTGTTCTATTACTATTGAAATACTTCTTGTAACGTTTCTCTCAGATACACGCCGGGCATTGGTGGCCACAAACTTCACAGGCGAGCAGTCTCATGGAATGAAGCTCGAAAAACTTGTGAAGAGGAAGGCGGTTATCTGGCAATTATAAACTCCATTGCCGAGGCGAATGCGATGTCTCAGCTTTTCCAAAATTCAGAGCCAATCACCGGCTCAGCTGATACGAAATATGTCAGCATTGGTTTCCATGACCTTTACAAAGATGGCGAGTACGTAACCATTCACGGTCAGACATTACCGAAGGCCGGATACACCCAGTGGGCAGATGGTGAGCCGGACAATGATGGTGGGGAACATTGCGGATCTATGCACAAAAATGGCCGACTCAACGACATTAAATGTGGACAGAATTCCGGTTTCATATGCGAAATACCAGTAGGGGAGCTGTCGGGTGATGGTAACGGGGGTAAGTAGTGACAGCTCAATTACCAGGTAGATTGCAAATATTTTCATGGGGTTCCACACCAAACACAATACATATAAGGGGGGCTATTACGTAAGTACAGGAAGTGCCATGCGGGACGTTGCAGCGAGTCATTCTGGCTAGGTAACGGAAAAAAATGTATCTTGTAAACTTTGATTTTAGGTGTATTAAGGGGGTATATACACCTTTAAATGGGTTGAATTTCTGAAAAACAATTTTCCTTTTTTTTCAACTTGAAGACTCTGATAAAATTTTAAAAAATCATCATGTTTGGGGAGGGTTGGACCTTCATTATCCATATCTTACATCATGTATTACTTCCAGTCTAATAGTGGCTGCGCTGAAGACAGGAAAATACAAAATCACTCGGTTGCCGTAAAGAATCAGACCCAGCGTTGGACCGATCTTAGAATTTTTGGTTCCCAATTGTTCATAAGACATGCCTCTATCAGATGAACATAGAACTTTTTGATAAACCCATTTTTAGTTGAAATATTAGAAAAATAAGCAAAATTTTTTTTCAAATTCAGAAAAAAAATCGAAAAAATTCAATAACTCAAGTAATTCTTGCAATATCAAAAAGTTCTATGTTCATCTGATAGAGGCATGTCTTATGAACAATTGGGAACCAAAAATTCTAAGATCGGTCCAACGCTGGGTCTGATTCTTTACGGCAACCGAGTGATTTTGTATTTTCCTGTCTTCAGCGCAGCCACTATTAGACTGGAAGTAATACATGATGTAAGATATGGATAATGAAGGTCAAACCCTCCCCAAACATGATGATTTTTTTAAATTTTATCAGAGTCTTCAAGTTGAAAAAAAAAGGAAAATTGTTTTTCAGAAATTCAACCCATTTAAAGGTGTATATACCCCCTTAATTGATTTTTTTTCCAAATATGTTTGATTTTTCATTTAGTCAATGTATTGAGCTTTCACACGATACCTTTATTTTGTTGATAATTACTTTGGTTTTTGTTTAATTAATAAAAATGTCCTAAATCATGCGATGGGGCAAGTTGTAACGCGTGTTACAGCCTGCAACTTGCGATTTGCTTCGAGTGGCCGGACTTTCTGCCGCAAGTGTTAATATGCTGATTACTGTACGGAATCCGAAAATAAAAAAAAATAATGAAAGAAAAAATAATGAAAAAATAAAATAAAAATAATAATAAAAGAAGAAAACTGAAAATACTTTCAATTGAAGTGTTTTTTTGAGCGTTACTACTTGCCCCACGCCAGTTACAACTTGCCCCAAGTTCGAGGCAAATTGTGACAGGCGACTTGTCTTGGAAATATGTCTATTGTACTAAAGCGAACCAACTTTCGATCAATATATTCTTGCATATGATGAATGAATAGGTACGCTTTCCATAAAATCAGTCATAATCAAGAAATGTGGAGAATATCTCAAAATATGAGCCTTTTACCAAAAATTGTTGCAGCTAGCCCCCAGCTCCCCTATTCTGATTGTTAATGCAAGCTCGATTCATGATCAGTAGATTTATATATCGCACCTTGACGACGAAGGTGACACAACTCAAAATATGTCATTCTTCGATACGGACGAATACAGAAAATTGAAGAGTTTGGAAAATCATCCCATTGATTTCTGGAGGAAACTATTCATGGCAAACAATTAGTTGAATCCCTTCAGGATTACACGAATGAAAGTTCGGATTCGTTCGACTTTACTAGGGAGCCCTTGATGACCGCAACTAAGGGTGCATTCGATTGTGTCACTTTTGCTTTTTCTTTCTCTTCCCAGGCGACTTTAGCTAATATAGAAATGACATTTTGCTGGGTTATAGAATCGAACCTTGCCAGTTTGAATATGGCATTATCTCCAAAACGCCATATTTTAAGTTGTATCACCTTCGTCGCCAAGGTGCGATATGTGTAGGCAAACTTCATGATAGTGGAAAAGTGGAATATCGTACAGTAAGGTTCATTAATGGCTTCGCGGTGGCTAAATTTTTTTTTTTCTGACTGGAGACTCCATTACAGTACTTTGAAGTCGAAGCTTGCGAATTCCATCATTCTCTCGAATTATGTTAACCCACTTGACACATCCAATAGTGTCCTTATTGTAACATGGTGAATAAGTCAATTTTAATCATTAAGATGTACGCCATACACCATTAAAAAGAGATCTCTGAGGCATCGCGGATCGTGCTTCGGTCTTTCTGCCTGTCAAGCTCTCCATTTTCTTGAATATTTTTATCAAACTGATTTTTCATAATTTCATAAATTGAAATAAATTCGGATATATATCGTATGGCCACCTGCAATATTAGGCTATTTTTCTTTTTATCCTCCTAAAGGAGCATAGGTTTAAAAATAATTCTATCAAATTATTATCCTAATCCAAACCTTTATATTTCATCACTCTGTACGTTCCTTATTATTATGAATAAATTTATATATTACCTAATTAAAATGTCCAAATGTCTTTTTTTCTTTACATAATATTGAAATAGTATGTATGTACCTCGATATTAGATAAAAATCTGTTTTTTTTTTTATTTTTTATTTTATTTTTTTCTAATATGCTGTAGCCGAAGCATAGAATGAAAACTTATATCGTTATTGCCGAAATTCTACCGCCCGAGGGAAAGGGCCAAGGCCGGCAGCCAAGGCTGACTTTCTATGAGATATAGGTATCGACTGCAAAAGCAAATGGTCCTGTGGCTGAAAGACACCGATCAGCATCAGGGTGTACAAATCTCCAATTACGGTTAAACTCGATAGATATTTGACACCTTGACTAAAACCAAAGACACGAGTTCACACTATTTTTTCATCAAAACCACTGTGGGTACAGTAACTTTGACAGTCGATATCTCGGCTCCTGTACCACGCGATGATGTGGTTTTAAGTACATACGTAATAGAAAAGGTGAATTCGCCATTTCTGAAATCAGACCATGATCACGTTCGCACAACGTAATCAGGAGTTGTTCAAATCACCTCGCCAGTTGCCGATAAGAAGAGTAGGTATCATTGGTTTCGCTCGAAAAATCACTTTTGCTAATTGAAATATGAACCTTCACGTATTTGGCCCTCTGGGTATCGAAAAACTGGTCGTAAGTATAAGATGGAAGGGGCGATTCAGAGGATTTGATGATGGGTATATTTCGTTTAATTAAAACGTTTGCTTTCAGGAGATAAAATTGGAATTCTAATTTCTGAGTGACAATCTCCATCGTCCGCTGCAACTAGTCCAAGGAGTTTCTGGTTCCGCGGAAATTGCAATGTCGAGAAAATTTTCTGAAGCTTAGCTTACATCGAATTTCCTGATTTCTTGACTCGGGTTACAAGCGGCAACGCGACGTAACGATTGATTTGACACAGAAACTTGCGGCTTACTTATGCCTCGGCTTATTATTAGAATTATTGCCGAGGGTAGTGGGAATAGGTTGCACAGTAAAATGAGTACAGTCGCAGTATACCTACGTATAGGGGATGATAAAACGAGAATCAATAAAAGGTGAATACGGTTTGCAGTCAGAGCGGGTGAAGAAGCTAAAATTTCAAAACGTTTTCTACGTCATACCTAGATGTAGATATCAAAAATAAAAGACTCGAAACTTCGGATATGTCTGCTCGATGTATTTTCTATAAATTCGATATTTCCCTCTCACGTCGAAGCGAGGGCTTTTCTCTTTTCACAGTGACTCGGCTATGCGAGGATGAAACGAGGAACATACTATTTACATATAAATAAGCACTGAAAGCCCCCATTCACTTTATTCCAATACTACTATACACCAAATGCGCCAGGACGTTCAAAATTTGTTTATCAATGGATGAAAATGGGACACAGTCACATGCATTGCGCATTGCGCAGAAAATATTCATTTCAACACTTTTTTTTATGTCTATTGAGCAAATCAAGATTTCCCGGATTCTAATTGGCCATTATCCATCAAACTACCCCTATGAATCGGAAACATTAAATCAGCTTCACTAAAGAAACTTTCTGCATAAAAAAGGGTTCAAATTCGCAGATTATTTCTTTAAGTGTGAAAAAATGTTGGCCCTGCAATAATCGGTGTTTTCGAACCCGATCCTTCGAGAGGATTGTCGAAGACTAGTTCTACGATCAAGACAAATAGTCAAGCTTTGGCAGTTGGACACCATCTCAGGTCCTATAACTCGTCAAAGACCCGAAGGAGTCGTAGTATAGGGATGAGTTTTCTCGTCGGACAAACTGTACGAAGGACTTTTCTCCTAGGAAATAAAACTTTCCAGCTAACGTGGTTTCGCGATCCCACCGCAGTGCCTATATCTACCACTACACCGACTTTTTCACGGGTGAATTATCGGTGCGGTCGCTCTTACAGAAATTTTTCCAAAAACTTGAACACGCTTGGATTGATCGAAAATTTTTCATTCATTTTTATCGCCAACGATTTTCCACATTCATCAAATTCGCATCAATTATTACATCGCAGGATTTTTTCCAGGATCAGACGGATCTTTTCTGGCTCGATTTTCGCGATTATACGGATCAGCTTGAGCTTTCCTTACCTTTAGGGGAGGTCGGTGTTCGTCCTTTTTCAACTTTGTGTAGCGTTCTTCAAAGCTGTCGTCCCAGTACTCGCGACTTCGCATCCAGGAAGGCTGCAAGGAATAGAAAGAAGAAATAAAGTCAGTGAATAGGGCTGGTGCTTTAATAAATCTATGCGAGTAGGTCGGCGTAGAACAATTTTTTTTTTAATTTTTTTCAGAAAGAGAAGAACGAGATGAAAATTGAATGAAGGTCTAATAGACTACACTGGCTTTTCGGCTGCGATACGGCACTCGAATATAATCATCTTTCCATCATGCTTCGAGTTTCAAGAGTAATCAGCATATGCATGAGCCGAGGGAACCCGCAGAAATCAAACCTGCATGATATGAGGATAAGGCAGTGAAAGCAACGTGCATAAAGTAAATTAGATTGGTTTATTTCGAGGGTCAGAATATTATCGCAGAATTATTAAAAGTTTGATTTCATTAAACCGTCGCGAAAGCCGCAGTTATAGATGATAAATGGGGAGAACTAAGTTATTTGTGAACTATAAGCTATACAGGTACCCATACACAAAGCGGGATCGTTAAATCAAAATTATCCTATTTTTCTTTCGACGGATGGTATATATTTCATGCAATTTATTATCCACTGCGTTCCCCAAACAAAACTGACAACCGATTCGTCTTGCTAATAAGCCGATAACATGGATTTGGCAAAGCCGAAAGGACACGGAGACAGGCAGCAATGGGGCGGTGAATAATCGTAAGAAAGAGGGAGAGAGAGAGAGTGCAGTCTGAGGAAAAGAGATCTACCCAAATAGCAAGGATGATCTCCGATCTATCCAAGAAACTCGATTTAAAAAACTGAAAAATCTCTGCTCCATGCACAGAAATTTGATTTCCGGAATAGCGACGTCTCGGTCAAGTTTATTTCATCAGTGCTTTTCTTTTGCACGGAGAAGCGCATCGTTGGGGATGATCGTTCGATATGTGATGTAGCAAAGCGAGATGAGAAGAAAAGGCAAGGAAGAAGTGACTTTCCTGCTTCGAAATGGCCAGAGGATTATCTCAGCTGTGCCTATCTCCTGATCTTGGAAATACACCTGCTGACTTGTTCCACCCGAATTTGCTCCGAAATTTCAGCCGACTAAAAAAGGAGGCAATGAGGATCCGGATAGAAGTGCAGGAGAGAGTGAAGAAGAAAAAGCGGGGAATTTCGATGTAATCAGAATCGTGAATGCGTGTACATGAAATTTTCATTCGACGAATTCATCAACGTCCCATTTTCTTGGGACAGTAAAATCCTCAGAAAGAGTAAAGACAGCTTGGATCTCTCGATGCTTGACATTGAGCACATGAAATGGTGCACAAAAATAACTTCCGTTGTGATTTATCTCGTACCTTCTTTTCGTCGGGTTAATTTTGCGAGGATTCGCTAAAACCTTCTTCGACGGCAGACAGGGGCATATTTCCCCTTTTGAAGAGGAAGTGATAATTAGTTCGGGTGGAATATAACGGTTTTTGCCGTAACGAGTAGATGAAGGCTGCTTCACCCTCAAGGCTACTTCTCAACTCCTAAGTTTAATTTAATAATTGCTTTTTGACGGCTTCAGGCTATACAGTATGGATCGAGTCGGAATGGACATTCGTAACCTCACCGCTCACTCGCAGACCAAAAGAGCCACCCAAACATTTCCGTCAAAGTTGTGCCTATCCTTTCACGATGAATGGGCCCCACCTCAACGGATGCCTGATGGATGGGCTGGCACGGAAGCCCGATTGATGAGCTGACCATAAAGAGAGGTAGAGAGAGAGAGAGAGCGATGAACATCATGCTATGTCCCTAATCGATCGGTTCTTCAACGACACGATTTAGTTCTGGTACTCAATGTGGTCCGCTCTGTCCACTGATCAGCGAAGCACGTATGTCAAATACACACATATTCGTATTGATAGGAAAAAAAGGAAGAGAGGCAATGAACGATGGACAAGGTTCTGCCAATCCAAGTATTATGACAAAGAACAAAAGTTTCGTACTTTTCGGGACCCAGAATGCTGCACAATGTATTCTCCTGACGATTAGAGACTTTTTAGTACTCATGGTTGTATACATGGTGGAGTGGAACCAGCCATGACCGTGCTGTGAATTTCTTTGCGAATTAATGGTGTGGGGAAGGAGAAATGTAGACGGCGACGTGTACGAGTGGGATGAATGTCTAAAACACAACGAAGAGCCTAGGGGCTGCATGTGGCCTGAAACATACCCGCCATCTTGAAAATCCGTTATTATTACTCCGCCCGAGGTTTTAAGCTTTATGTGTAACCGGCCTTGTTTGCCTTTCCTCAACCTCTGTTACACAATACTCGACTACATCTTCTCTGATACAAAATGGTGTGTTACCACTGGTAGACACCGTCCTATGAGCCATTCCACGTCAGACCGGACAAAATAAATCAAAAATTGACCTCGATGTGACCGATTTCGCTCTCATTTTTTTTACGGGTTCTATGGAACAAATAAATTCATCAAACAATTTTTAGTTTTATTTTTTGGCCCCTATTTTCCAAGTTACACGGGGGTGAAATTCAGGAAAAAGAGCCAAAAATCGAAAACATACTCCCCTTCAAACGGTCATATCTTTGATTGTATTCAACCTAGAGACTTCATCCAAGAACCAGTTCAAAGCTGTTGCATGACACTATTTTTATATATTTATTTTATCCTGCGGTAACAAACAATTGTATTTGTTATAAACAAATATATTATTCAAACGTGATTTTCAAAGTGAGGGCCACGCGATAGAATTCTGAAAAAAATATGAGCGTATTCCTTGATCAATTTTCCACAAAATCGTTAAGTCAAAAAGATGGAGAAAAGATGGAGACTATGTGAAAACGATTTATTTATAAGTGACGGCGCGCGCTGCCACCGTAAAACCCGGCTCGGGTACGTGTGACTAGCACAAGGAAGCATCGGTGGGCATGTTACACGTTCATATCTTTGGTTTTTTTCATCCTAGAGACTTCTTCCAAGAACCATTTTAAAGCTAATGAATGATACTATTATTATATATTTATTGAATTTCATGATAACGAACAATTCGATTTGTTATAAACAAATACAATATTCAAACGTGGTTTTCAAGGCAAGAACCACGCGTAAAAATTCTGAAAAAAATATGAGAGTATTCCTTGATCAATTCTCTACAAAATCGTTAAGTCAAAAGGATCAAGAATCGATGGAATCCATGTTAAAACGATTTATTTATAAGCGACGGCGCGCGCCGCCGTTGAAAGATCCGGCTCGGGTACGGTTTTTCCGTGGCAGCGCGCGCCGTCACTTATAAATAAATCGTTTTCACATAGTCTCCATCGTTTCTCCATCCTTTTGACTTGACGATTTTGTAGAGAATTGATCAAGGAATACGCTCATATTTTTTTCAGAATTCTATCGCGTGGCCCTCACTTTGAAAATCACGTTTGAATAATATATTTGTTTATAACAAATACAATTGTTTGTTACCGCAGGATAAAATAAATATATAAAAATAGTGTCATTCAACAGCTTTGAAATGGTTCTTGGACGAAGTCTCTAGGTTGAATACAATCAAAGATATGACCGTTTGAAGGGGAGTATGTTTTCGATTTTTGGCTCTTTTTCCTGAATTTCACCCCCGTGTAACTTGGAAAATAGGGGCCAAAAAAAAAAAACTAAAAATTGTTTGATGAATTTATTTGTTCCATAGAACCCGTAAAAAAAATTAGAGCGAAATCGGTAACATCGAGGTCAGAAAGCTGTCAGGTTTGACGTGGAATTGCTCCTATACCGGTTCTAATTGTGAGTATAGTTGCTATACGATGTAACTAGTTGTACTGCAGGAGATCGTGTATCCATTGATGCACGACATTTTGCCTTTGACACGATACAATTATAGCTTGCAGTCATGACATTATGATTATGTCGAGCTCAAGGCTAGCTCGTTTGCGCGACGAGTCTCTTTTGTTAATTTAACAATCGGCGGCGCTGGTTGTTACTGTTACTTCTCCAAAAGTGGTAGAGAGTAACAGTAGTAAAAACCGTTCTCTATTATTTGGTAAATGTGCACAGTAACAGCAACGACGACATTTCTTACTTACAATTCAACTCCTCTTCACGCAACCCGCAATTCGTTCATTTGTCCGACTGTATCATTACTTGTGACTTATTGATTCGAGGTGGTTCACGGGGAGGCGTGTTTCCACAATTTCTTTGGTCCTTTCCGCTCTATTCCCGCAGTCGAGTCCTGTTTCTTTGCTTTCAACGGTTCCTTTCAGAATCGAATGTCACACTTCTGGCTCCGGTTCGCTTTGGCTAATTGTCACCACCGCAACCCAAGGAACCAACAGGGTTGTTATTCAATGTAGAATCCGAGTACAAAGTATGTAACGACGTAATCCTCGCTGTGGACTACACAACCGAGAGAAAAAAAAAGTGTACCTATATTTCAACCACAAAGGGATACACGCTCGCTGATTTTCACGCAAATAAACACAATAATCACAAAGAAAGGGCGAAATTAAACCCACCCAGTGATCATAAATCTCCATCTGCGTATCATCGCGGGATTCGAGCTTGTATTTTTTGACCTTTGCCGATACAGGGGCGAAGCCTATTCGCCTTGGATCAGTCGCTGAGCATCCAAGTGCCTAGGAGCTGTGTAAGTGCAGTAAATTCCTCTTTTTATCTTCCACGATTCTAGAAGCCGTATAAAGCTTCTGAAGGGTTCAGGGTCTCTGGGTATTCCATAAAGGTGGCAGCGTTCCGCGGTTAGCCGGCTTCAACGGTGCAACCTGGACTCAGGTGACGGTCCCACGACCCGGATCCATGTCTCTCTTTCTATCGTCCACGGATCGGGGATACCTTATACTCTCGGTATGTGCACGTAGACGTTATGCTGCAGTGGTGGTGATGCTCGGATTAAACAAAGCGTTCGAAGCCGCTTGGCCTTGACCCGACCTTGGAGTCTTACGGTTTTACGGTCTTACGGTCTTACTGACAATCGATACTTAGGAACTGATGGCCTGATCAGAAAATAATGAAGTAATTTACAGGCAGAAATAAAAAGGACTAATTCAATCCCAGCGCTCGAAAAATCTGTCGTGTACGTTTTATTTTCACCCAACCACCACGTAGATTTTCATGTACACTAGATTCGAGTCTATTTCGTTTACATAGTCGCCTGTGTAGCTAGACGTGCTCAGCTTTATTTTCCACCCATGCACGTGCATGTATGTATAGCATGTATTTTCCCATCGAAACACGCAAGGGCCGAGCGATAGCACGACGCACGGCATGTATTTGAATATCGACTATCCATTAGGTCACATATTGTGCTGCAAATACTCGTCCCGACGGGGAGGATTCACCGGTGCATTTTGCCAAGCCAAGCCGAGCCGAGCCATGAGATTCGAGCCCCGTTCCCCATATGAGGAGAATCTACTTTCAGTATATCCTTGCTGTAGGTATAGAGGAAGAGAGGGTTTCAATTTGAAGAGCACTTGCGGCCTTCTCACGTAACGACTTCCTCTATTCTTTCATAAACGTAATCGATATTCTTCCAATAACCATAAACCGGATGAAAGGAAGGGAAAAGATTTACCCAATTTCTTCCGCTCTGCGCAAAGAATGTGGAAACAGTGGTTTGTCGAACGCGTATCGAACTGATCAGTGTCTCCAAAAATGAGTGAAACGCGTGTTGAGGATTTTGTGCTTCGTCAGTGAACAGAGTCAAGGGATGCAACAGAGTGCAGCAGAGGAACGACAAACGTAGAATTGAATGATGAGGCGTTCGACTGAACATCGGCAGCAAGGACTATCCGTGATTGTAGTTCCTGCAACATACGGTCGAGTAAACATCCCGGCAGGCATTCATCTCAATTACTGATTGTTTACACCTCGATACGTTTCAATTATATAAAGCGTAACTCAGTGCCGCACCCAGGTGCATGGTAGTATCACACATAAACACGTCGGATAGATACACATACATACACACGTACGTATATCCCGTATGGGTGTACCCATCACTTTATGGCCACGCATGTATATCATAGATAAACGCCCCACATCTATGGAGGGTGTTTTGAAGTGATACTGAGAGTGACGTGTGACCCGATAACGATGATTGATTCAGTAGACCGGAACTGCCACTTATCATAATCAAAATCCATTGACAATCGGGAACGGGTGTTCCCCAACTACGTATTTCCGGGATTTCGTCCTCTCCTCGTTCTGATTTCGGAAATATCATCTCTCTGTTGAAATTAACATTCGGAACGAGTGGCTGGTAGCACCTTGGTCCTATATAGCTGTCCCTAGGTCGAACTGGCTCTTCCGGTGTCCATTGTGATTTCTGACGCAGGAGAGAGGTTTAGTCAATCGTCAAACGAATTTCTAATAGCAAACAGCACTTGATTGCGGAAATTGGAAACGCTTGTAACTACAAGTACCCCCCCAACCAATTAACGGACTGGATCGTTGTTCGTCCACCAGCAAAGTTGTGTCACCGAATAAATGAGATTTCGGAATATCCAGCTCGTTCCCGTTTCACGGCCATAGTGGCTGTTTGTGAATTTTCATTTTTCCTCTGACGTACAAAG
The DNA here is from genome assembly GCA_963992785.1 of Tenthredo livida. Classification (NCBI taxonomy): domain Eukaryota; kingdom Metazoa; phylum Arthropoda; class Insecta; order Hymenoptera; family Tenthredinidae; genus Tenthredo; species Tenthredo livida. The sequence continues at coordinate 43,044,064 of OZ023065.1, forward strand.
TTTCGAGTTATCAGAGGGAACAGTACCCTCATACATCTGTTAAAGAGAGTGAGAAGAAGAGGGGGGTGGGGGGGGGGGGGGGTGGAGTAAAAATAAAACGAGCTAAAGAGTAGGCGAAAGTCTGTATTTCACGAGTTACGAGGACATTTACTCCTGGCGAAACTCGACTGGTGTGCAACTGACATCTGCACGCCCCCTTCAGCTATGGAGTGTATTCTGCGTATGCCGTATATGTATTATACATACTTTACATATACCTACACGTTGTTCACCGTGGTACACCCATTTACCGAATTGTATACGACAATGTTATGTACACTGGGTGTATTTAGAATATGTATTCGGCGAATACATTGGTACATATGTATACTACACGCATCCATGAGCATGTCTATGTATATGGACTGTAGGCTGGCTGGCGTGACAGGGTTCAGTCCCTCAGGCCTCAGTCCTGCGCGATAAATTCTCAGATATTAAATTTTCATATCAAGACAATATTTCAGTAGGTACTTGTTTTTGCTTCATTTTACTCGCCCTATTTTACACCCGAGAACCATGCTAGATACGAGTGAAGCGAGATACTACACCTACACCCATAGTATGCTAGAATAATCCTCGTCCTGCTTGGTTTAGGTGAAAAAGTGGGTAAAAGTGGTGCGAACTGATTTTCTACGAACTTTCCGAATCAGATGCTTTTATTTTCATATATACAGAATTTCGTCAGAAATTTCTGTTTCGCATTTAACTTCTTGGTTACATATATGATTTTCTCATGTTCGAACTTATAACTTCTTCGGTTTTTTATATTCTATCACACGCGTGGGTGAATGTATCGTAGTATACTCCCAGTTCTATATTAGAGTTACAGAAACTTTGTTTCGTGTCTATTGGAATTGGGATTGGAGAGAACTGAGTTTGAAAAATTGATTCACTCATACCTAGGTAAGATCAGTGTGAAAAGAAATGCCCAAAACTTATCGCAACCAGCTAGCTTTTAGTAGCGTTTTGTATATGCCCATTAAAACTGTACCTACTTTGCTGCGTAAGTACCTACCGCGGTTTCCATGAGCTACTTACGGAAAACTTTCCGGTCCGGTGGTTCGTTTGTAGCTGCATTTCATTCGGAACGGGAAATTTTAATCAGCGGTTCTAGTCGACGAGTAGAAATTGGTGAAAATAAAATAATAAATATGGATTTTTACGTATAGTAAACAACGGCGCACAATCCGCATAAGCGGGCGATTCCATAATATTCAAATTTTCGTGACAACTATATACATAGCTCTGTGCTCTCGAAACGAATTTCGAATTCAACCTGTGAAATTAATTTATCATGGCGCGAAATTTGAAAGGGAACGAAAAAAAAAAAAGGATAGAAAAATATATTCTATCGAGACTCGATTGTGTAAAGATAATTTCATAACTCATATCCTTTCACACCTGCACAAGCCATGTAATCATATACATAATATGTATGGTAGGGGGTGGTCCATAATTTGTGATCATTCTCGTATTTCAATGCTGGAATTTTCTAATTTTATATATTTTTCAACTTCAGTTACCAAACTGTCAATAACATTATGACAGTGGTGTTCACTGTCAAATTACTAACAAGACTGACGGAGGCGAAGCCTCGAAACTTTTCTGAAAAGGTGTTCTATTTATTGATTGATATTTCACTCCTGCAGTAACCTTTCCACTCTTTACTCTCTTTCTCTCTCTCTATACCTGAACTACCTTAAAACTTTACATATTCTAGACTCAAACTTGTCTCATTCCTCTTGCCCCTTTTACGATAATCGCATTATACCTGCCGCATTTCGGAAACGACTTGTTATGTTGGAAAATTGAAAAATTGAAAAATTGAAAAATTGAAAAATTCAAAGGTCAGGATTATAAACTTTTCACGGTTCAATCCCCGAACGAACCCCCTCCCCCACCCCCCTAATTAATACGCTGGAATCTCTTTTGTAGTATTTCTGCCCGGTAAGTAACAGTAAATCCAATTCCAATTTATAATCACTATACAAATTAGCGAATAGGGGCCACGTGGCTTCCGCCGTCTCGTTTCCACGCGCGTGTTCGTTCGTTCAATGGCTTCGAATTACTGGTAATTGCTAGTCGCCCCTGAAGTGACGCAATCCACTTGTTACCCCGAGGTTGCGCCCCGCTTGTCCCCTTTTTTTTTCTTTTTTCCTTTTTTTTTGTGATTTATCTTTTGATCCGTTTTCCTCCCCTTCAGTCTGGATTTTTATCCTTTTACCTAACCGAAATCAAAACAGGCATATAATCAGGCCTGCTTTTAAGCTGCACGACCCTGCACGACCCTCAATTAGGGGATGAACGAGAATAAAAGTGAAATAAAGAAAACGGCTCTAGGTATATCGATCCTATAATAACATAAACTTTGGCTGGAAAGAAGTTTGAATTAATTTTCTTTCTGTTACAAGATAAATTGGCGCCATTTCTCCCCATCCTCGTTTTTCCCCATATTATTCTTCGCGTTATTCTTGCTCGTCCCTGCGGCTCGCGGTTTAGGCGAAGCCACGTGAAAGCCCAAGAACTTCGCGTGCTTTTAAACTGTTAATATCCAGTTTAAAACGCGCTCCGTGGAATTCTAAAGACACACATAATATCTATACCTATAACGTTTTCGAATACCATTAAGATGGGGTAAGAATTACCGATCTCTGACTAAGATTATCGTTTAATACCTACCCGTGATCGATTAACCCCTTTAAATTCAACAAATATAATTAAATGAATTATAATGGTTACCGATTAAACGGCTATAAATTTTATACTCGTATAACAAAGAGTTATTACCTTCATTATATAGACGACCGAATCGTTCAACTATAAAACTTTACCCCAACGACGACATAACGTTAAATATAGGGATGTGTTATTTTTTTCAGAAATTACATGTTGCAAAATTGTTCTTTGATCAATAGTAGTAGCAGTATCACGGGAGTTCGACAATCTTTTGAAGCGTAATCAACTAAAAGTCAAAAGTTGCGAGTCTCTTAGATGCAGTCACCGATTTTATTGACAGACATTTGAGACTAGCTAAGTTCTGCAGTAAAACTGGTCGTTTAGGAAAAAGTTTGAATATACATGCATGCCAGTCTTTAAAAAATGACGAATCGTAATCTAGATAGTAGATACCCATTGATTTTTGTTATTTTTATAGCGACATTATAACACGCGAAGAACCGTTCGAGGTAATTTTATTACGGGCAGCGATTATGATCGGTCCCAAAATTTCTGTTTTTTCCCATGAATGAGCGGGCGGTACCTAGAGCTAGTAGCTTTTGGCTACATTGAAATTTGGCAATGATCAAATGAAGGGAACCGGTACAGCGACTTTTCGAGAAATTGTCATAGTCCGAAATCAAATTATTTCATACCCAAAGTTCATTTCACATCGAAATATTTTTCTTTTTCCAAATCATGTGTCGTCAGGATTTTGGCACACCGTTGGTCCAATTCAATCTCTTGACGTCTCATTTTCTCCGGTGAACCATTCCTCATCTTGTGAATGTAGGGATTTTAAAATAAAATATTATGTCATAAGTTATGATCAATTTACCAAACTTGCAAAAATTATTATCACTCATTTCTTAAATAACTTGGCCAAAACGGAAAATTTTCAAAATTCCTACATTCACATGATGAGGATTTGTTTTCTGAAGAAAATGAATCCAAGATGACCTGAATCGGTCCAACGGTGCTCTAAAATCCTTACGACACATGATTTGGAAAAAGAAAAATATTTTGATGTGAAATGAACTTTGGTATTGAAATAAATTGATTTCGGACTATGATAATTTCTCGAAAAGTCGCTGTACTGGCCCCTTTAAGGACCATCCTAGTGTATGTGGAGTAATAAAAAATGGTGCTGCACTGGTACGACAAAAGCCCAGCGAGATAAAAGTGCAGCTCTAACGACGACGTTTGAAGGGTTCGAGCCGCTAAGGGTTAGCCTACTTTTCAATGGATTCTTTTCACGACAGACGCACGTACTTATAATAAACGGATATCGATGGATATCGAGGATCGAGAGTGCCGATCGAGCGAGCGGACAATAAAAATCGGTTGAAAAGTGAATGGGAGCGCGGTACGCAGAACGCGTTATGTATTCAAAAAATGGGGTCGAACGAGGGAGAAATATAACCGAAATATTCTTTATCCATTTATATTACCGCAGGCGCACCGTGCGTTCACCCAACGTATGATGAATAATGGATTAAGTCGAGCGAGAGATCGGCCAGAAGACGAAAACGTTCTTATCATTGGATGAAAAACAAAAAAAAGAAATGGAATAAAACGTTTCTGCGCTCGAAGAACGACGACAATTTGCAATGATCGTCTGACCTCACGTTCGCCATCTTCCTTCCCATATTATGTTTACTTGAGACGGTTTTTCTTTAAGGAGCTTTACTTAAGTGGGTATAAGGTTACTCACTCGTCAGCCACCACCCGTCAGTCGCATGGTATTATGAGAGGTCAGCCCTGATATGAGGACAAGAATTATTTTGACATTTTCAAAGAATTTGAATTTCAAGACATTCACCAATTTCAGAGGTTTTGTTTTCAACTCATTTTACAACAGAGTCTAAACAAGTTTCCATAAACTCTAGACGCAACTGATGTTAGAAAGCTCAGCATTTTTAGGAATCTAATTAGGAGCACCCTAACTAAGGTACTATACGTAGAAGTACTCTCCAAATACGGGTGAGTCAATTAAGGGGACCAGTACAGCGACTTTTCAAGAAATTATCATAGTCCGAAATCAATTTATTTCATCACCAAAGTTCATTTCACATCACAATATTTTTTTTTTCCAAATCATGTGTCGTAAGGATTTTAGAGAACCGTTGGACCAATTCAGGTCATCTTGGATTCATTTTCTTCAGAAAACAAATCCTCATCATGTGGTTGTAGGAATTTTGAAAATTTTTCGTTTCGGCCAAGTTATTTAAGAAATGAGTGATAATAATTTTTGCAAATTTGGTAAATTGATCATAACTTATGACATAATATTTTATTTTAAAATCCCTACATTCACAAGATGAGGAATGGTTCACTGGAGAAAAAGAGACGTCAAGAGATTGAATTGTACCAACGGTGTGCCAAAATCCTTACGACACATGATTTGGAAAAAAAAAATATTTCGATGTGAAATGAACTTTGGGTATGAAATAAATTGATTTCAGACTATGACAATTTCTCGAAAAGTCGATGTACTGGTCCCCTTAAGAGCTTAGGATTATGGAAAAAGGTAATTTTTAGGAAACGAGCTCTGCTGATTAGCTGAGTACATAATTTCAAATTTTTTTTCTTCTAATCTGGATAACGATCATAGAGTTAAACATTATACTGGCCCAATAACCGGGAATCTACAAAAGGCCAAAGAACATAATTATGAAAGCATAAATCCACCCCATTAGGAGTATCGAGCACGAAAGAAGTTTTTCCTTTTTCTGTGGGGGAAAGAAAAAAAAAATATAGAAAATCTCGTCTGGTCCAACCATCAATATTTTTAGAGTAGAGGCTTATACCTCACTCACAATCCCTGAGATAAAGAAGAAATCTGAGCCATTTCTACAAAAATGTTTGGACAGTTTGTTGGCGCTTCTGTCTATCCATCATCGACTCGAGAAGGGTTGGAGCCCGAATACATGAACGTGCGTCGTCTCAAGTTTGTCATAAATATAGTTCGTCAGAAAAGTTAGGTAAAGTAGGTAAGCCTCGGATCAGAAAATAAAAATTTATCAGATAGATGGATATGTATAGATTTATTTTTCTACAACTAATGATGGTGCAGCGCGGGGAAAGTATAGTTGATCAAAGTAAATAAATCCTGATGAAACATTAGTTCTCTGTTTGACGGTCAGTCGATTTGCGATTTGCATCATTAATACGTTTCAATGGCAGAGAAAAAATATCGTAGAAAAAAGAAAAAAAAAAAAAGAGAGAGAGAGAAAAACGAAAATTGAAAATCAATAAACTGATAAAACCTGCAGACCAAATCACGTCCTTGATCAAGGGCCTTGAGTGTGTATGGGGACAAATTACGAATCGATATATAAAGCCCGATTGAATTGAGCTTGCAGCTCTGTGACTGGCAGAGCTTAATCAGAGGGCCTGGGAAGCTCGGTGGTTGAGTACCAAGGGTTGCCGAGTTCGCAGGGGGTCTGGTCTCCAAGCCGGTGATAGTAAAGGTGAAAAAGACTCGTTTGTGAGTAATTGGCCGTTCACTGGCCGTCTGCAATGTCAACCCACAACTTTGACGCCACCCTCAATATTTGAACAGCTCCATTAACCTCGCGTCTGTCCGCCTAGCTAGCTGCCCGAAACATAGGTATACATGTATGCCAGTAGGTATATACTATAACCATGACGTCCACCGGTCTGCTAATATCACCAAAGTGACTGACTACTGCAGTACATAGGAACATTAATATGCCAGAGTCTAGGCCTTGATGTATGCGCCTACTCGCAATCAGCACAAGAGTCTCGGTTCACTTTGTGCCTGGGTATTTCTTTCAAACGTGCTTTCAGACCGTGAGTGGGTATAATATGGCACTCGCTGCTCCACCGAATGAAAAAATACAGCAAGTTTTTAACGCTCTAGCACCAGTTTGTGGACTAACGAGGAGAACATCTCACCTCCGGTTAATCGATCTTGACCAAACTTATAGGAGTGTTTCCTTGAGCCAAAATATCAAGTACCTGCTGAATAACTCTCCCGAATGGGCCCTTACTCTACACAGTTGGAAGAAACCTGTTAATTTTCACATCTTTCACCTGTCCCAGAAAGTCCACATAAATTCTACTGTCAGTTCAACAGATCCCATTACTGTCACCCGTTTACTGGAAAAGTATGTTCATATTTTGACAGGTAAATAACAGGTTCGACTGTTAATACAACGGATAAATAATGTTAATTGTACATGAATAATGAGTTGAACTCTACATACAATAACTGTCAAGTATTAGGATCTAACATATATCATACATTCAATATTCCCCGCCTGTATGGCAATTGATCTCATATAGCTACTCTATACCATCCCAGCCACACTGCAGAGAGATAAAAAGAGAGATATAGTTGTTTCAAATTCAAAGTGAAAACCAAAAGTTATTTTGATATTAGACGGGGGGCAGCTTTTGATCAACATTGATAGCAAGTGAGCGATGAATTGGTCGGGTCTGGATTTTCGCGGGTCCCGCGCGAAGTTATTTCCAATGTCGTATCTAAGTCTCTGAAATCACATCAATTATCATAGAATCAGTTATACAGGGGAAGAAACATCTATTTACAACATACATATTATTAACACATCATCAGTACAGGTATTGAGCGGCGCTTACAGGTGACATCTTCCACGTCTATATATACTAACCAACTTCGATAAGTGGCACTCGCGAGAATATTAAAAGCGGTGATCGCCGCCTTACGAGAGAATATTGAAGTAATGTACAATATGGTTGAGTGAACTAATACAATTTAACTACACAAAATAATTCGACATAAGTTTCTTACCATGACATACGAGAAATATATGTTGTTCTAACACTTAAAACATGTTATTCGCAATTTTACATTTTGTAATTGTTAAATTCAACAGATTACAGTCATTTTCGTAGCTTGACAGATATAAAGACTTCGACAGAAACGGGTTCTGTTAAAACTACATTCCTCACTTGTTATTTTTTACATGAACACTAGTGACAGCAATTTTTTTTTACATTTATAGAAATTATTTCCAACTGTGTATCAATTTACTTAAATGTACAATAGAAATCAGCGTAACCTGGGTTTTCCCCAATTGCCAATAAACAGTTTTTGAGCTGCGTTATGAGATTCTACATTGCACTGAATATTTATAAATATTTATCATTTATTGTACATTCAAGTAAATTGATAGAGTAAGGCCCCATTCCAGAGAGTTAATCAGCAGGTACTTGATATTTTGGCTCAATGAAACACCCCTATAAGTTTGGTCAAGATCGATGAACCGGAGGTGCGATATTCCCCTAGTAAGTTGACCATTCGATGATCATTCGTGATGATTATTCAGGGATTTACATTCGGGACCTAAAAACTATCAAGTTCCGAACGTGTAAGTCCTACGAATGATTCAAACCTCCGTTCTACTCGTCGAGATGTGTATTTAGACGGTCAAGGTTTAAATAGAATTATGTCCTACCTGAGGATACAGAGGTCTAAATCACTGAGCCGGAAGTAGCGCTTGCACTTCTGATTCTGGTTAACGTCTGTCTATTCAACTGAAATACGTCCGTCTATCGGTTCACAAAACGTTTCATCAAAAATTGAGGAGCTATGGAAGTCCAAACTAGAATTGCGAAAATCTAGTTTGCGCCTAAACTTTCTCAAAACAGACATAACTCTCACTTGTATAGGAGCAAATTAGAATTTCATTAGATGCACAATCCCTGCACCCTCACACTCTAGCTTGCACCTCCAAGTCTTCAGTGAGACCTTGTAAAATGAAACTAGATTTTCTGTTCTGACTCAGGTGGGTGAAGTGGCACTTATTGCTCCTGCACTAATTGCAAAAATATTTAGAGTGTTGGACGCTTCACCTGCACCGGTTTGAGGATATCGAGTTGATCATTTGATGATCGTTCGCGACTATTATTCAGGGGTTAACGTTCTTCACCTAAAAACTGTTAATTCCTGAACCGGGAAATGAGACTGCATTAATAAACTGAAAATGTGTTTTACATGTCCCATGGCGACCGTTGCATAAAAAAAAATACTAAATTGAAAGCAGGTACACTGAGAGAAATTCAATGTGTAAAATCAACATTTTTGATACAGTTAAAATTTTATGGTAACCGTAATTTTTTTTTTCGTAGATGTAACTGTAATTACGGTACAGCGAGCATATGTGATGTAGTAACAGTAACCACGCCAGAAATTTAGTAATATCAACAGTCTTTTCCGGCCGTATATTCAACTTTTCTCGAATATTTACAGTAACTATTTAGTCTGCTGTGCAAGGCACAATTTTTAGCGAATTGCATGTACTATTTTTGGAGTTTTGAATTTTTTCGAGTAATCGTAACTATATTTTCAGTTGACGGAACTCTATTTTCTATTAAAGATTCACCAACAATTCATCTTTACTCGTTTGTTTAAGTGGACTAGTTTTTATAATTCCAAGTGTACTCAAACAATATGTTTATATCTAATACTTTTGGACGTCAACTTACTAAGGTATCAACAACTATAATTTTCAGTCCAAACAACATAATTTATCACTTTCACTGAACCAAAGTCACTCGCGAGTAACAGACACTATCACTGAGAGAAATATTTAGTTCCCCCAACCCAAATCGGCGAGTGAAATAAGGCCTCAACATTTTTTTTGTGTTCAACGAACGTTGCAAAATTCAGTACCAGTTACTGGACATTTCGGTGAACGTATACGAATCTATAGATTTTCATAGATATTATTACATACTTACTGTGAGCGTCACAATAAATGAGAACTTTTGGAACTCTAGGAAACAGATGTTCAGTTGAGACATCTTAGCTGCATTAAAACGTTGATATCATTGTGACAGATGCCAAATAAATAGACAAAAGTGATATCGTATTTCAATATATAGTTTAGCGTAGTCGGTAGAGCGTGCGACTAGTAATGCGAGCGAATGCGTGCGTCCCCGGATTGAATCCCGGCCAAAATAATGCGATGTTTTTCTAATCTGTAAATTCTTACTTTGTATCAATATGCGATTGTTTACAAATAGTAAGTGTTGCTCGACGCATCATACATTGTAATAAATTCATTGTAACAATCTAAATCAATTTTTTCGTGCAGCGAAATTCCATTACGATAAAATCGAGTTGAGTTAACACTAACTTATCAGTCAGCGCTACTTTATAATCTCGTTTATAATACACGATTTCTCGAAAAACAAAGGGTTACTTCAACTATAACGCAATGTCACTCGAACCAATATTAGTTAGTAAAGATGGTTTAGTTAGAAGTACTCTGTTGGAATAGTACGCTGGTATAGTTACGTTCACCGAAATTTCCAGTGACTGCTACTGAATTTTAAAACGTTCGTTGAACATAAAAAAAAATGTTGATGCCTTATTTCACTCGCCGATTTGGGTTGGGGGAACTAGATATTTCTCTCAGTGTATAGCGTCCACGTTTCAAAGTATCGATGACATGCATCTGATTGCATGGAGAGATGATTGGAACTTTTTCAATCGCATTTTTCATTCAGTGAATAAATAGAATTGACTGACGAAACGAAAAAAGAGCAAAAAACATGAAAAAAGAAAATGTTATTTTGATAATGAATTTGCAGCGAGCTATATTTCAAACAGTTTTACGATGTGACTGCATAAAATGTCGCCGAGAAACATGATTCATGATGCCAGCCTAATTAGTAATTAATAACGAAAATGAATATCATATTATATCTCAACTGCAGTGTGGTTTATAATTTCTTAATTGCGTTAATTAGGGAGGACAAGCGAGTGAAGATTTAGTCATAAAAACGTCAAGCTCATGGTTTTAATAACCCGTAATTAAGAGCGGTTAATAAAAGGCTTGTGCGAATCGTGCCCACCTCACCTGTACAAAGACAGACGGTCGCATATAGCAACAGAGTGGTCGCGAATTAAATGCGTATGTACCCACTCGACGTGAGTCGGTAACAATTCGACATACGGACATCACATATAGTATGTACTATAATGAAAGGGCGACAGATGTTAAGTCGCCTTTTTCGTGTAGAACAGTTACACTCTTCTGTATTCTCCACCTCCTTACAACCGCCGCGCCGAGCAGAGATCCCTTCATGTTTTATTCTCGCAGCAAAACGTGATACGCGGGATTCAAAACCATTAGCAAGTGCTTCTTGTCGGTGTCTCATGAGTCGCGTGTCGTCCTGCCATTTCGTGTCATGTTTCCATCCTTCCTTACTGCGTTGCCGGAAGCGTGTCAGCGGGGAAACCCCTCGAGGGCGGACGCGTTGGGGTGAATCTTATTGCAGCCAAGGAGGAAGGCTGCTTCCTTCCTAGCTCGACTCAGCTAGCTTCAAACCTCTCACGTACGTCGCATCGTACCGTATCTCGTATACATGTAGTAGTTTGTACATCTACGTACGACTCAAAGCAATATCAGGAAAACGGATGAGGGATTTACCTCACGGGCGCAAGATACATATATATAGCCAGATAATAGATTTCTGCAAATATCTATGTATATATATTGTATATTAAATATTATATATATATATAAGTAGTATATATATATATATATACTATGTAGACGTCTCGAACAAATCTGCGAGAGCGTTCAAGCACCGCATACTACACGCGGTATTTCCCCGGATGATATTTACTTAGGCAAATATTACATAGGTGTATGTATATATGAGCTCTAAATCTTTCCAGAAGACGATCCTCAGATTGGCGAAGCGAAAATAGAAAATCTATCCGAGGTTCGCTCTCTTGAATCTCGGATATTCAATATCAAGTATCGGGACTCTTGTGATCGAGGAATCGTCAGGATTCATTAGTCTCTGTATTCTAGGCAAAAAACTGAGACGAATTTGTCCCAGCGAAATTATCGAGACTGTCATAGTTTTTGAATTAGAGCGATTTGAAGTTTTGACCAACCGCGCGGCGCGCCGTATGCTTCGGCGGAAGGAATTGTAACGGTCGCGCTAGCGGCAGCCAATCACATATTCGCTAGAGGTCAGCCGTTATTAGTAGACTTAAAATCGTTCTCATTTGAAAACTATAAGAGCCTCGAGTTTCTCGCTAATGGACTTTCGTCTCGGTTTTCAACAAGGAACATCCACCCGCCATAGGGATCTTGGTATTTGCGATTTCGTCTCAAATCTCCAGCTCGAATCGGAAAAGAGTCTCTAGAATCGTAGTGGAGGTGTAAACAGTATAAAGTACGTAACGTAACGTATATCGATGTTTATCCAGCGCAACTACAGAGCTTTGGAGTAACTCGTTATCCGGAACGAGTTACTCACGCTCTGTGATTTTTCCCACGAGAACTGGGTCGAGAAAACGAGGAACAATCTTGGACCCCCATTACAGAATGAACTTCGAAGAAAACTCGTAGTGCGAAATTACGGTTAAAGCTTTGCAGTTTCAGTTACGTGTGTGTAACTAATTCTCGGATCACATTCGTCTTTCTTTATTTATTTTCTCTTTTCTTCTACTTTCTGGTGACAAAATATCGCGTGTCTAATGGCAAAAGGTCGTAAGCGCCAAAAAAAAAAAAATTCGTTTTTTTGGTGGCAAAATCTTTTTCATGCAATATTACATCTTTTGGGCATATCCGCAAAAAAAAAAAAATTTTGGCGCTTACGACCTTATGGCATTAGTCACGCGATATACCTACGTCGGATTGTTTCTGTTGAAAACTCAATTGAACAATAAAGAAAGAAGAGCAAATGGCAAATGTCCGTTCTCTTCGCAATCTACCGAGTGCTATTACACCAATTTGGACATTGTTCATTTTCTTAAGAAATTCAAACGACACGACGCTCAATTAGTGCCAGTGGTATGAGAATTCAACTATCCCGCAAAATTAGGGGTGCGAAAATTTCGTTTCGCGATCAGTTGGCGCCATTAGAATCTTTCTGCTCCACCAGCTGGTGGAGCTGGCAGAGTAACTTTGCCGCGTAGCAGAGCTAAAATTCCGGGATATACTTTTTCGTGCAAACTTGACAAATTAGGGTCAGCAGTATACCGTAGCTATTTGCAAAGACGTCTCTCTTCTCCTCCTCCTCCTCCGCGCGCCCATCGACACTAATTTCCAACTAACTAATTGCAGACCGACCCAACTCCATTGAACAAGCACATGGGACCCCAGTAGTAACTGACAAACAGCTTTTCCCGAAGACAAACTCTGGGTATATCTTTTCACCCCAAGTTTCTGCGATCCCTGTACGCGAAGTTACCCTGCGTTTATACAAAATGCCCTTATATACGGTTCAACGATTTCTACATCAAACTGTATATCCGCTGAATATAAACGACGATTTTCAATACCAGTCACGTTCGAGCTTAAAGTTTTCAAAAAATCTTCACATGTTGTAGATTTGAATTGTTGTTTCTATATCTTCGATACAAGATAACATGAAATAAAATCAAATAAACTAAAGAATAACCCTCGACAATGAATAAATAATCGTCCACGTAGCTGTAGGTATGTACCTACATACATACATACGTACGTACGTATATAGAGAATTCAAGAAAATGTTCAATAACGACGAACTTTACGAGGCTAAAATAAGGGGCGTTAGAGTGTAGAACGTGGATGAAAACGTGGCGAGCTAAACTAACGGTATATATATGTATAGCCGCGGGAACCTCGCTAAAAATTTATTCGTCATTCGTGACAAGGGGGTGTTACAGTTCCGACGTATTTTTTTTATTTTATTTTTTTCTTTCTTTTTCTTTTTCTATTTGTGTTCTCTGATAGCACCTCTTTTCTATTTTTATTTCATTTTTTTTCTATTTTATTTTTTTATTTATATAGTCTCTAACATTGAATCTCTGAGATCTTGAGCTTTTGGAATAAAAATTTGAGACGTGCCTAAATCGCCAAATTTCTTCGTTCCATATCACTTACAACTTTACGAAGTGAAAAGAAAAAAAAAAAAAAAACAGGTAGAAGTATTGTTTGAAAGTTGAATTTTTCAAGCTGTAACATTTTTTATACAATGCAACACTCAGGAATTCAAAAGTTGGATGCAATGCAGGGAGTACCTCGAGCTTATTATATACTCATATAATATGCCTTCGTAGCATTAATTTCAAGTATAGGATCCACAAAACCGTAATATACCTACTCGAGTCCGTGGAACAATATGAAATGAGATAATTAATTGCACTTAGTTATATAGTTATATAATAAATTAGTTATATAGTTATATATAAATTAGTATACTAATTTCGAATAGCTAATCTGCACAGGGTGTCCCAGAACTAAATGCAGAAAATTAAGAGTGTAATAAGTAAGAGGGGGTCGAGCTGAGTAAATTGACCTATAGAACATGTGCAGGTCTCCGAAGTACCTTATACCGGTCGCGACATACGGGTGCTTGAAAAATCGCGCTAGGCGCCGGCATGTAGGCAACCGACTACACACCAGATAACCGTCAGCCGTATAATTGATTATAAGCGCGCTCGACTTTTGATTCGAGTCATACTCGTATAACACGTTTGAATTTGAAAATTAAAAAACAAAAGTACTTTTGGTATAAAAATTCTTGACTTCTGAAGTAAGAGTTATGAATGGAGCGCTAACCAATGCCAGCTGTGTAGTCAGTTGCCTACATGCCGGCGCCTAGCGCGATATATTCTGCTTTTGCAGTGAACATATAAGGATGAATCCCACCTTTGCGTTGCGAAGCGAAACGAACTTTTCATTGACATGGTTTCTTAGGAGTGTGCGTGTATACTTCCATAAAAAACATAAGAAAAGCATGTTAATGAGATTTCGTTTCGCTTCGCAACGCAACGCAACGCAAAGGTGGGATTCATCCTATAAAGGTCTAGTTGGTATCGTGACGAAACATGCCTATGGATGAATGATGCGTTTTTCTCGATTATCTGGGAACGTGATAATTCAATGTATGCCCTAATCGCATCAAACTGCTCGATTATATCAGCCTGAAATAATCAGACTGAAACGAGTTATGAATCTTGTAGGTGCAGGATGGTGGAGGAAAAAAATTATCAAGATTTTTTTCAACACCCTAACGCGCGGTGTTGCGTCCAATATTTTCCTCGTCAAGATTGCAAAAATCAACAAATCAACAAATTCCAGTCCCAATGAAATCCACTCGCAATAATCCCAATTAAGGTTAAACCGTGAAATTGGTAAACTCGTGTAGATAGACGTGGTAAAAATGAAATAAAATCTGATTCCCTCGCCCTTTGATCACAGAAAAAAAATAAAAAAAAAAAAAACCTTCGAGTCTTCAAACGACAGACTTGAATCACACTGATTTAACGAACTGAATCGAATCCAGGGTATATAATATATATAAAGGGAATAAAAATGAATTTCATCGACAATAAATAAACAAGAAGAAATAAAAAAAATAAAATAAAAGAGGGAGAAATTTATTCATTTTTTTCTTTTCTTCTATTTTTTTTTCCTTTCTCTTTCATTTTTTTCTTCTTTCTATTCTTGTATACGTCATATCGACTCCCCTTTTCCTCTTTGTCTATGAACGACGGACGAGCACAATACCCCGTCGCTGAAATTCACCCTAACGTGTCGAGTCGCGCGCTCACCCCACGTAAGTAGTACAACGTATACACCTATGCCTATACCTACATATAACGAATAGGTACTTCAGCGCACGTCAGACGCCAGACGGTACGTTCCAATCATCCAGGAACGAGAGTGTCTCTCGTGTATGCGCGTATTCCGGAAGTGAACCATGCGACGAATAAAATGCGGGAGTAACTTTTATACCAGTTCAGCTGTTGCTTCGAAAATATTTTTCATTCGTCGCTGACGCCTTTTCCAATTTTTTTTGTTTTTTAACAATTTTTTCATTTTCGAATTGACTATATAAAAAATCGTTTTCTTGTCTACAAAAAAAAGTAATTGGGGTAAACTGAATCCCGAATTTTCCTGAATAGATGGAAAAGGGTGAATTTTTCATCTCGACTCACCTGAAAGTCGAATTTCTTGAATACGTCCTGGGTGTCAATGTCCGTTTCTCTGGGTACGATGACCGGACAATTATCCGACGAGACCTTGGAGTCTGGGAGTTCGCTAGAATCCGGAGATACGGAGGTCAGGCTTCTGTCGTAGCGGAGTCCCTCGTTCAAAACGTTCACGTTCGTTGGTCCAGACGGTGGAGTCTGGGCTTGACTCACGTAGTAAATGCATAGCAAAAGGGAGATTACTATGCCACAGAGGGCAAAGGTCCGGCCCGAACCGCGTCTGAGCATTTTGTACATGTTTTTTTCGAATTATATTTTTTTTTTATCCCGGCTTCATCAAATTCGTTCGTAAGTATGAAAGTCGAATTGTAAGCCTACGCGCTACTAGAGCATGAAAAATCGAGCTAATAGAGAACATGCGACCGAATTTTGATTTTCCGCAAAAAACTGTTCTTTCATTTATCCGGCATTTATTTCCCTTCAGCTTTTGTTCGACTTTTTTTTCAAAATCCGGAAAATTCGGACCGATGGTGAATAGCTGCGGCTTGTTAAATCGGCTTAAACTATATGTCGCCAATTGGTTGATATGCGGTCCTTCGAAATTCCGGGGTTTTGTTTTCTCCGATAATTGATAGAGTCCGGGTTCCCAATTACGCCCGTTCGTCGCCTGGAGATTACATTTTCATTTGAAATTCATTTGAGGCTTTGGATTCGGGCTGCTATGCAGTGATGATTTAAATCCCGTTAGTTTCCCTCGAGTATTCTCGACGTCAAATTCAATCTTCCTTCCTTCTCCCTCTCCCTCTCTCTCTGTCTCTGTCAAATTTTTTTTCCTCTTGTTTTCTAGAAACTTATGATAATTGCTCGTTCGACCCTCCGCGATGTATTAAATCTGATGAAGATGAAAATCACACTCGTCCAGTTCGTTTTTTAATTACCATGGCCCCCTTCTGAATTCCTGAAACAAAATAATTTTCAAATCCGTTAGAGAGAGAATTGTATTAATAAGAAAATAAAAAAATAAAAACAAGATCAACGGAGGATTGTACAGATGATTTCACCTAAATCGAAAAGTAATTCATACTATGGAAAATTAAGCTGGTGAATTAAAAAAAGCTCCGTCAATCTCTTCAGATTACATCCAGAAAATGAGCAAGAAAAGTTTTGATTACATTTCAGATATATTGGGGAGGTGTTCAAAAAGCAAATTGCGTCACAAATTTTAAGGTCTTTATATAGTTCAAACTTTATTACCTCATTTGGGGATATCAATTGGAGAGATTAATGTAACTTTTTGAAATAAGATCACGTGCTTTCTCATGAATTTTCGTTTTTTTTTTTTAATTAAATTTCTCAAAGCTTTTCAAAGGCTTGAGGGGACCAGTACGGCGACTTTTCGAGAAATTGTCATAGTCCGAAATCAATTTATTTCATACCCAAAGTTCATTTCACATCAAAATATTTTTCTTTTTCCAAATCATGCGTCGTAAGGATTTTGGCACACCGTTGGTCCAATTCAATCTCTTGACGTCTCATTTTCTCCGGTGAACCATTCCTCATCTTGTGAATGTAGGGATATTAAAATAACAAATTGTGTCATAAGTTATGATCAATTTACCAAATTTGCAAAAATTATTATCACTCAGTTCTTAAATAACTTGGCCGAAACGAAAAATTTTCAAAATTCCTACATTCACATGATGAGGATTTGTTTTCTGAAAAAAATGAATCCAAGATGACCTGAATCGGTCCAACGGTGCTCTAAAATCCTTACGGGACATGATTTGGAAGAAGAAAAATATTTTGATGTGAAATGAACTTTGGTGATGAAATAAATTGATTTTGGACTATGATAATTCCTCGAAAAGTCGCTGTACTGGTCCCCTTAAGGCATATACATTGAGAAAAAAAAAAGTTATTTTTCATCCAATGCCGGTACGATTTTTCGAAGAACGTATACCGGGCGATTATGTGGAAATGAAAGGCTCCAAGCGCGCGAACTTTGATTTACTTAAATCTCATTGGCCGACAGAATAGCGACAGCGACTCCACCAACTTTTCAGTAATATCCCCAGTTCTGTCGTCTGCTAGATTCACACAAACATAACCTATTCCTGCCACGGTCTGCCGCCATTTGTATTTGACAACAATCAGAAACAAATAGCAGACGGACTCTAGGGATATTTGTAGCGAGTCTGAAATTGGCGACCCTCGAAATATTCTAATAAATCAGCGCCTGCGCGCTTGGAGCCTTTCATTTCCACATAATCGCCCGGTATCTATACTCATCGAAGTAGATCAAAGCTAGTTCGACTTCAATTTGCATGAATTTTTTTCACCCATGACAATTTGAAGAAATATTATGATACACGGACTCCGGTTCTTTCACAGCTGATTACGTCCATTTTCCCAGATATTTAGAAATATTTGATATTTTATACACTTCGCCTCGCATAGATTGAGTCTACCGAAAAAAAGTGGTTCTCGACTCAGGGTACACGTTGCAGCATCGTTGATCGAATATTTTTTAAATTTGGAGGGAATATTCTATTTTTCGTGGGATATCATTGACTTGCCCGAAATTTACATCAATGTACGATATTCTCTCCAAATTTGGCGAAGTTAATTCGACGAACGATATGTTCCATGTTCGAAAATCACTTTATCTTCGGTGCAATGAAACTACATATATAAGGTGATGTTGGTAAAATCTGAAACTAATTTTGAATCATGTCTCAAGACAGAAGAAAATGAGTGGTAAAAAATCCGAATGAATGAAATATTTTTTCAAAATATGACAGTGATTAGAAGAAAATAACTGTTTCCAAAGTTTACACCCAGACCCCCTCAAAGTCCGTTCATTCACCAAATACGGGATGTAGTACCGTGAATATATTTCCCGTTATTTGGATAACGGGGTTGAAAACTTTCAGTCCATGGGAATAACGTACGTGTCACTAAATATCATACGGAAATACGAAGCGACAAATTAGAGGCTGGATATAAAGCTTCGAAGAGCTGCGTCCACGTGGATGAATAAATAAACGAAAAGCAAAAGAACAAAAACGGCAACGAAAAATGTTTCCCTCACTTAAAATATCCCCTTTCCAATTCCGGTCAAATTCACTCTTTGACGCTGTCGTCGGTGGTTGGGTATACCGTGTAGGATTACCTGCGGATCAACCCCGAATAAATTTGTTCACCCTTGACTTGATGAAGAGAAGAAGCACAGAAATAGGAAGAAGAAAAAAAAAACATGAATTCCGAAAACGAAGATAAGAAAAACACTGAAATTAAACAAATCTCTACGTCGACAGAGCGAAGTACAAAAATGTAGATTTGATCGCCGTAGGTACGACAGACGACAGAAGATATTGTAGCTCCGGGCGTAATTCGTAATACGACAGAGTTTAGCTACCGCGCGCAGTACCTCGCCTCGCTGTCGTTATTGCATACGCGGTGCGCTGCAGTCCGGCAAGAATCACGCGGTGCAACTGTCGACCGGTGCGAATCTACTCCTTTGACATGCCGCGCTCTACCACCACCTCTGGCAATCCACTTTTATCCGACCCCCGCGCACTGCAGAAGCGCATGTGCCAATAATCCAGAGGCCTTTCGCCTCCTGATGCTGCTTTTACCTACCTGCCGGCTGCCTTTCCCGCTCTCGCGTCTGACTATGCTATACTATACATAGGTATAGCTACCTGCCTATATCTTTGAGCCCTATGTCTTCTACGTGAAACTGCAGGACGCTGGCGGGATTAGGACCGGCGTAAACCGATGGGTTAGGGTTTGGGTTTGGGTTTGGGTTTGGGTTACGGTTACGGTTGCGGCCAGGTGTAGTTTGTACGAGAATTTTCTTTTTCCGCGCGTATTTGCGAATGTTTTTATTAACATCGTCACGGTATTGGTCGGTTCTCATTATTTCAGCCAATAGCGTTATCGGGTTTTCTGAAAATTTAATACGCCAATTGAAACAACGTGGGAATAAAATGATCGGGGGTGTATAGTTGAGCCTCCGAGTGCAAATGGGGTGAAATTCACCCCGTGCGATCTTCGACTTGAAAGTTTAAATACATCGAAGATTGTGCACTTTGGGTTTTCAGGATTCTGTTTCATGAAAAAGTAACATTTTCAGTTAATATGTAAATTATGAACAGAAAGATTCTGATGAAACTAAACAAGCATTACGGCAGGCGATTCGGCTAACGCCTGCATGCAGGCGACTCAAACATCAAACAATAAGGTTTTGTTTGGCATATCGCATGCCCATTGGCTACGTGGGAGTAAGACCTTAATGTATATGAGATCAAGAATGGAATCGATGGAATCGATGAAATCGTTTGAGATCAGTCATAAAGAATTGATTTTTATTGGAATCATTATCCCAGTGAATCAATATCCGCGAGGGGATCCTCGAATCTCTCATCGATTTCTCTAGGTTTTGCAATCGGAGCGATTCTGATATTTTTAAATATTTCTGCGATTGTGAATGTCAAAAGATATGTTGACAACAAGACATGGAACATGGAATCGAATTTTTTCGGTTTTCTAGTTTCAGGTTTTCCAGTCGAAGAAATTCTAGTTTTTGTTGTTCTCTTTCGCTTGTTTATGAAATCGTAATCGTAAAACTATGCAAAAATGTATAAAAGTTGGATACTGAAAGTTATTTCCAGTCGAAAAGATTCATCTTCTATTTGTTTTCAGAGTTTTTACTAAAACAATTTATCATAATGTAAAAATGCAAAAATACAATGGCCAAAAATATGTATTTGCAATATAAATAAGAGGAGATCGCATGCCTACGGTCGTATGTTTTCAATAAAACCTATATATATTTTATTGCGTACAGTCAATTCTCCGATCTCTTTATGTATTATACGTATACGTCTGTCAAATTGCAAAAGGTCGATCAAATTTACCCCACCTGACTATATTTATTTGTTGAAATATTTACGTATTTTTATACCAACACCGAATGGAAAGGTACAAGTCGTATTTCTTGCAAATTTTTTAGATGTATGTACATCTGTACTTCAAAATGCAGCAATAAAAACATATACAGGGTGAATATTCTCCGGGGTCTGATCTGGACGGAGCTTTGACGTGCCGAAGCTCGGCCTTTTTCGATTCATTTATACTCGTATCGCAGATTAAAGATTATCTGCAGTTCGATAATCACACACTGTTATTCTGAAGTGAACGAGTATGAATAGATATGAAGGCGGAGCTTCGGCGCTTCGAAGCTGCTCCCAGATCAGACCCCAGAGAATATTCACCCTGTACATTAGTTTTTATTCTTTTCGCGAATCCTTATTTATCTGGATTCTATTATCAAACTGACGAACAATTAATTATGCTTAAAACGTATCTGCCTTGCAATTTCCATGACTTTTGATTGGACGATCAATGATTCTCGATTTTCACGATTTATTCTTGTTTTTCGGGATCAATGGGATTTAATATCTGAAGAGAGGTATAAAATATGGTGTACGAAAATACAGAAATAATTGAAGATGTTTTCCTCGGCTGATTTCCTTTTTTCTCTTTATCTCTTTCTCTCTCTCTATCTCTCTCTCTGCTTTTATATTTTCCTCATTGTTCGGCCTCGCTTCTATTCAGACGATTACGTCTGCGTATATATAGTAGGTATATATAAAAGGAAAGAGCTGGAATTGAAAAACAATTATTTGAGTCACGACCCAAAGACCCCCCGGTACTTTTTTTTAGCGTTAAGCGTGGCCGCAGATTCTTTAGCTCGAGAACCTGTCTACAAAGAGATCCTGAAAAGTACCTTTCCATTTCAATCTCCATCGAAACGACCGTCGCCACCAATTCCACTCAAACTCACGTTTACCTTTTCTATACCCTAAACTAAAATTTCAACGGATTTTCAAACGAAATTGGATCTAGTCCCCGAGACTGCGACGAAAAGTCTCATCCAATACTCGGCCTCGACACTTATTTATATGACGAAGCACGTCTTGTACGTATAAAAAAAACAAGAACAAGAACAAGAACGAGGCAAAAACACAAAGTAGAGGAAATATTTAGAAAAAGTTGATTCACAATCAATCCCAGCAGCGCAGACGTACGATGTATGTCAAAAAAAAAAAATATGACAAGAAAAATGTGCGAACAAAAATTGGAACCTCGTTATATGGGCATGTATGTCCTTCAGTTGGATTGCTTTGAGGGACAAAGTTTGATTTCAGATGACTGGGCAGAAAAGCATTTCGGAAAGCCCCACAAAGCTTTGGGGGAAAGAAGAAGCGTTGGCAAACGGGGTGGCCTGCTTTCTGCAGAATCGTTGATAAAATGGTAGAAAAATCTAGAAGAGGAATGAATGGGGAGAATATCAAATATATATAAGAGACATAAAGGAGAAATTGAGTAAAACAGTGAACCCTACCATCTCCTATCTACCACCAACCCCTCCTCAGCGTCAGGGGACAGGGACACGGAAGAATTTCCGTAATTTGACTACCTATCCACGCGATTACGGAATGTCCATCTTGCACGAAGAGCCTTTGAGGCAGGTTGCCCCAAGGTAGTGGTGCAATTTTCTCACAATAGGATATCGAATGTCCGAAAGGCCGAAGGAGACGATAAAGGACGGTCAATCACTCGCAGTGCCGGTTATTATACCAGTTGGCATTTATCAGTTTATCAGATCAGCAGTCCTGGCTGCAGTAGGACACGAGTTTCCAAATTTCAGGTAAACGAACGTAGGCTGACGATCATCAACTCACCACCCCGTTAAAATTATTGGCCAAAACCATCTGCATGCACATAACTTTTTGAACTTCAGGGAATTGGCGAGTGTGTAATGAGCATGTTCTGACTCGATGTGAAAAGCACGTCTTCGGGTGTGCGAAAATGTATGCAATTAGAAGAGAAAATATAAAAATAAAAATTATACGCCGATTATTTCAGTAAATTTAACGCAAAGCGATGTATCATGTTGGTGTACATAATAATACATGAGATGTTCGTAGATAAACTTGTAATTGTTCGATAGTCCAGAAACTTGGAATCTTTCGGTACTGCAAGGATCCTGTGCTATGGATAAACATATATAGGTATATCTATGCGTCTAGGTATAACTTAGTAGAGTAAAACTTTGGGCATCTCGTACAATAGACAATGGAAATAGTTTGGCTCCTGTGCAGAGTTCAATATCCATCCACCAAGTATAGAAGCTAGATCTTCGGAATTCCGGCGTTCAAAAGACGTTCGTTCGCTCGCTTGGCTCCGATTCCGTATATAATAGTAAAATATTTCTTATCACATAGCTGCAGATTCAATACGACTAATATCTGTCTGTCGATACCCACCCATCTTTTGTATTTTAATATCGTACCATCCGTACGATTTGATACGACGACAAGAATTATATTACACATCGTCGTATGCAGACCGCGGAGAATAAGAATAGGATACCGATTTCCGGTCTTCGGGTCATTCCGGTGTCATTTTTTTGCACATATTTCGAGAAATTTTCGCCCATGGAAGCATCATTATTCGAATATGACCGAACTAAGGAACCATCCTAGTGTATGTATATGTAGGTACAACGTCGTCTCAGGCGTGCCTTAAATCCAGACTAAACTTTTCCGTGAGTTTATTATTCCCCACTGAGAAATCCAAACTTACATCCACCAATTTAGTTGAGGGATCTATCTCCGCCCTTATCGGAGTTTCCGCAAATCCCTGATGCTCATGATTGTCTGTGCTATTGCTCCTGCAGACTCGGATTACACATAAGACGTGAAATAATTTCGCAATTTTATTCGTATTTCTATGATCGTATTTCAAATAAACTGTTAGGTACATAGAAATGAGAGGTCCAGAGCCTCCACCTGCAGAATTAGGGTGGAGTTTTGGATGTAGCAGAGAAAACCGAATTTGCAAACTTTTTCTAAACTCGCAGGACCAAATTGCATAAATAAATCAGTCGCTAACTACCCTAAACCGGAATCCGGACTCCCCTGCAGAACTTATCCATGGAGAATCTCTGCAGGGTTCAGGCCACAGCCTAATGCCAAGGGAACAGAACCATTAGCCCTTCAACTGTGGCCCTTGCTCTCTGACTTCTGGCCTCCAGCCTCCGGCCTCTGTTGCTTGACGCCGTTCTATTTTCAGTTCTGCAATGGTATCGCAGAGCGTCGAGGTGTGCTGCTGGTATTCGATACACGTATTATGGTGTCAGATGGATGTAGATTTTATACGGGTTAGAAAAAATGGTGAAATTCATAACTTTACGACCTCATATGCCGTTAGACACGAGATAATAATTTCTGAAATTTTATCATATCGTAAATTGTCCGGAAAATTTGATGATTTGAATATTTTTGAATTCTTGTTATAAATTTGCCATTCGTTCCTTCATACCGACTCGTATGTGTATATTGATATCACAAACCTTGAGATACATCGGTGCCTTTGAAGTTCGGACGAGAATAGGAGAGAGCTAATATACTGTGCCTATAGAGTCAGAGGAAAGAAGAGCTGCGATAGGTATTTCTAATTTAAAGATTCCCGCATATATCAAATACGGGAGAAAGGAAATATGAAAATGGAAAATACGTTTCGTGTCGTGGAAAGAGTCGTGGAGGAGCATATCGACGTAATTTGAAATTTCCTATAAGAAAAAACCAAACAAACAAAAAAAAAAAAAAGAAAAAAGGAGCAAAAAATCCAGAATGAAGATATAAGAGTTTATGAAAACATTAAAGCGGACGAACGAGACGATAAAGCGCAGCTTTTTACCTCATCTGAAAATGATATGGAAAAATTGAAAGAAAAATAAGAAATAAGAAATAACGAGAAAAGAAGGTAAAATTAATGAAGAAGGTAAAATCTGCAGAGAGCATAGTGAATACGTAAAATCTCCGGTACTACTACTCATGATCGCGTCGCAAAAAAATTGAAGCGACATATTTAATGAAAAGCCTACTCGCCTTGGCGGGGCGGAAGAGCGGGTATTAATTTTCCCACCATTCAATTATCTCGAGTAAATAATTAAACTCTTAAAAGTTGAAGTGCTCCGAGGGTCGAAATGTAAATTAGAACCCTGAAGCCGCAATTTTGTGTACCTACATACAATACCGCAGCTATTGCTTCTGCGTCAGGGTGTCGGCATGAAATATCTTCACCTTTGAAACTACGACAAACTGAATGGAAAATAATCCACGTCAACGCGATAATTTCAAAAAACCATCATGCGACTTTTTGTCATTTGAAGAAATGAAAGCATGAAAATTATCGAGAAGACTTAAAAAAATGACTAATTTAACGACTCACAGCCACAGGTTGTACATGTTAGGCAGAAAGTCGTATCTGCCTACATACGACATCATTTTCATATGGCAAATTACGGCATGAAGAAAGAATGATACGACCTTGTGGAATTAGATATTGCTAATTTTGTCAAATTTTTTATGTGCGTTTTGCATACGAGATGAGAAGTGCGTCATTGCAGGGTGTTGGATCTGCGTTCTAACTAATCGTAACTAAGTGCATGCATGCGTGCGTGAGAGTTAGCCCGTGCGTATATAAGTAACGCGTATACGTCACATCAGATCCGCGCGATCTTGGCTTGGCCGGGTTCACGCGATTAGCGTGTGTCTGGGCACGCGGCGCCCTTATGACCCACTATAACTATTTTAGGATCAGACCGACCGAACAGATCAGGGATCTAAATTTCCGAAATTGTGTCACCGTTTTAGCGATTCTCGTTAAAGATATACGAAATATAAAAAGCGTTACTAAAAAGGTAAAAATAAATAATAATAAAAAATAAATAAAAAAAAAAAAACCGAGGTAAGGTAAACGAGCGATAAGTTGATCACTTGAAAGGATATAGGCATAATACCTGCACAGCAATAACGATAAAAGATTAACGATAAAAACCTATGGAACGTAAAAGGAAAGTAAAGAAATAAAATAAAAAAATATTTGAGGTATAACTGGCTGGATAATCAGAAATCGCCAAAATTCTTTAAAATTTGGCGAATGATAGTGCTTGATAGAATAATGATACATTAATTATTTCAGAATTGTACACTAAATGATTTAGTAATTATGGATTTTTGAAATCTACGAATTTATCCATAATAACTAGATGGATAATCAAAAATCGCCAAAATTCTTTAAAATTTTATGAATGATAGTTCTCGATAGAATAATGATACATTAATTATTTCAGAATTGTACACTAAATGATTTAGTAGTTATGGATTTTTGAAATCTACGAATTCAACCCTAATTTCGTAAGATTTCGTTTCAATTGATACTAAAAAATTGCAAATTAAGACTTATAAGTGTTCATTTATAACTAATTTAGCTATTTGTAAGGCCAAACATGTACTATACGATCGAGACCTGTAACTACAAGATTTGCCCATTTTGGACTAACTTTTTCACCTGACTGTCCATCCAGTTACACCTTAACTCGTTATGCTCACGAAATTAAATTTTTTCAATCTGACGTATTGATTTGTAATTATAGGTACTACGGGCGACATTTCGCTCATATATATATGGAAAGTGAAGTGATCATATATCAAGAGATTTAGACACGAGTGATTAATTCGCACTTCGACCAGACGATTTCTATGCGTGTTTTATAGGTAGGTATGTATACATACTACCAGTCTTTTTACGGTAATCGATTAATCCTGTAATTTTGTACTAGTGCAGAGAATTCGCATAAATAGGTACGATAAAATTTATGGCAATACGTATATAAGTCCATACCAATTGATAATAACTAATCAGTACCTGTACTGTTTGAATAATTTATTTCAAACTCGATTGATACCTATTATACGATTCCGTTTGAAAAGTTTTCTATCAAGAATTACTCACTCACGGTATGAATTTCTTTGTTACCTATTATAATACTGCGTTCATAAATTGGAAAAGAAGTAAGACGAAAAAAAACCGTGAACCAATTACGCGATAATTAAAACTTGGATTTGTACCCGATAGAGTGGGATATTTTTAGAAAACTAAACGAGACGGAGGAAAGTAAGAAGAAAGAAGAAAAAAAAGTAGCATAACTCTCTAGTCGAATTTAAAATCGGGGTCGTTCGCGTATATGTATAACGGGTCGAATAATGAATTGGTCGTAAATGATTACTGATTGTGAGTAACGGGATTAAATTATCGTGTACGTGCTGTTACGAGGTTTTTTTTTCTTTTTTTTTCAACTTTTCGCGATCGAGATAATAACGCGTAATAAAAAAACTGTCCTCAATACTTTTCCACGATAGGTATACATACATACCTATATCTTTTATTGGCTCTATCCATTGTCAAATCTATCTATACCAAATTGCTGATATAGTAATTGAAATCGTATAAAATGAATTCGGCCGATCAAATCGTTCCTTTTCCCAATCAGAGTCATTTCAATTGCAAATCGGTCAATAGCGACGTATATGATGAGCATTTCAAATGATCCTCAAAACCGAGACGCTTCAATGATGAAAAAAAAAAAAAAAAAATGAACAGAATAATTTTTCGGGAAGGTGCAGCCAACCCTGCCTCGGTATCTCATATTGGGACCGTGCATACCTATACACACTCACCAAAGTGAGAATGTGTAGTCGTGTACATGCATACTAGTGGCTACGCCAATAGTCCGGATCGTCATTTTTCCCGGAAAAAATGAATGTATGTAGACCAATACACATTCTCACTTTGGTGAGAGTGTATAGGTATGCACGGAGCGAATAGGTATTACAGTTTTTCGTAAACCATGCCACGTTAGCCATAGAACTATTCTATCTCATGCTGGGTTTGCGACCTCACGAGCTTTCGCAGTTTTCCTAATTGAATTACTTGGTGACCCTTCAGGCCACTCTGTCTGCGGCGGGCGTGAATCCAGTCGGAGGAGATGGACGGAAACTGACTATGGCCCTTGGCAATCACTGTAACGAAGCCAACAAGGCCTTCCTGCTCCACAGCATCTCTCTTTCCTCCATCTCTATCACTCTTTCTCACTCTATTTCTCTCTGATCTAACGATACAGCCCAAGGTACAAATTAGAGAGAAAATAGCTTATCAGTGCGCATGAATCTTGGAGAATTTTCATCCAAAAAGTAAATAACGAGACTAGAGACTCGCTGCACTCAAAGTTTTGAGCATCGGTTACGACCGAGGAAGACACGTTTGTATATTTGCTAGATCGTCTGATTTTTCGTTTCTTACGCTTGAGACAAACTTTTTCAGTAAATAAACAAGCTGCACAAACAGCGGAAACTGAAGTATGAGAATTCTACGTCGTATGGAAAGTAGCTGGGACGTAAATGCTGTATATACTGTCAACGTAGGTATAAGATGTCACGTGTCTAATGGCGTAAAGTCGTAGGCGCCATTATTCGACCGTTTGACATTTTCAAAGTCAGAAGATCGTGTAGTTTTTTTTATTTCTGTGTATATTTACGCAAAAAAACTCAGAAATAGGTTGAAAAAAGGTTAAAATTGAAAATTCGCTAAGCGACATCGTAATACGAACTCTCTGTCATTTGTAGAAATAAGAGCGTATAAATTTTGCAAAAAGAACTTGAAAGATTACTGATTTAACGATTGAAAGCAGAAGGTCGTATCCGCTCACACACGACTTACGCTCTCAGGTTCTTAAATTCTTAATTTCGAATTATTTATGCACTTTCATAATTTTTATAACGATCATTACGGCACAAAGAAGAATCGTACGATCTGATCCGAGGGGTTAACCACTCGTCGATTGACCGTACACCTGACTTTAAGACTCCAAGCTTCAAGACTTCATGAAGTCAACTAACTTTAAGTGACTTTAGCTGACTTCAGCTGACTTCGACTGACTTCAGCTGACTTCAGCTGACTTCAAGTGACTTCAGCTGACTTCAAGTGAGTTCAGCTGACTTCAAGTGACTTCAGCTGACTCCAACTGACTCACTGACTAACTGACTTCAACTGACTTCAACTGACTTCAACTGACTTCAAGTAACTTCAGCTGACTTTAAGTGACTTCAAGTGACTTCAGCTGACTTCAAGTGACTTCAAGTGACTTCAGCTGACTTCAAGTGACTTCAAGTGACTTCAGCTGACTTCAAGTGACTTCAAGTGACTTCAACTGACTTCAACTGACTTCAAGTAACTTCAGCTGACTTCAGCTGACTTCAAGTGACTTCAGCTGACTTTAAGTGAGTTCAGCTGACTTCAAGTGACTTCAGCTGACTTCAACTGACTTCAGCTGACTTCAACTGACTCACCGACTAACTGACTTCAACTGACTTCAACTGACTTCAACTGACTTCAAGTAACTTCAGCTGACTTCAAGTGACTCACTGACTAACTGACTTCAACTGACTTCAAGTAACTTCAGCTGACTTCAAGTGACTTCAAGTGACTTACTGACTAACTGACTTCAACTGACTTCAACTGACTCACTGACTTCAACTGACTTCAACTGATTCTCAGCCAGGTGTACACCTGACTTCAAGAGTGGTTAACCCCTCGTTCTGATCCCATTAGACAGGCGATATCTTCAACTGAGAATAATAAAGCGTACCTAAGCGTAATAAATATATCAGAAAATTGGACTGGATGAAACTGGAAACCTCTTTTTAAACTTCGAACTTACTTGGCTATCTATTGCTTTGACTTTAAATCTTGGTAAAATGGTGAACTATAGTTGAACTGCAGGGAAAAAAGCCAATCCTTATTATAGTGATCGAGCTGAGACATGTACCTGCAGCATCGAGGATAAAAGACAGACGCCTTTCGATCCAATTACTAACGTCATTATAACTTCTTAGCTCGAAAGCTTCTTCGGTGAAAACTTTTTCTACCTATCTGGTACCCCTGCCCCCAGACCCCATCGGTCGCGCACACTCCGGGAATAGTAAAGCTTTTCCAATTGATTTGTACAAAAAATTAGGTCGAACGTATTGGATATTCTTCATGAATAGTATTAATTTTATGATTTTCTAACGCCCATTGGACGCGAAATATTGTGCTTCTATGCAATTTTTCGTAATGAGGACAATATTTGTGCAATTTATTCTGCCCAATCGGTGATATTTACTTTACGTCCAGTTGGAATATCGTGATGGAGCATATCATGTCTGAAAAAAAGATCGTTTCGAAATGCGTTTCCCTCAATTTTCTCGAATTAAATTAGCGATTTGACTTACCTCGAGTTTAGTACCGACGAGAAAAAAGCGTTTAACTTATAGTTTCAAAACACGAATGATTAGTAAGATCTATGATGACTTTCGGTAAACTGAAGAGAAGCGGTATGTTTGAAATAATTATACCTACGTGTAGTAATGGTGAATGGAATAAACGGACTAACAAGGATAAGGAGGTGAACTAAGCTGAAGTAAAACCGTCATTAGAATAGGTACATCGGTCCGCACTCTCGCGTTCGCGCGAAAACAAATATAGACTATTCTCTCCGCTGCTCTTCCTCGTAGTAGAATAAGAAGAGGGTGAGGAAGATGAGGCGGGAACGAGGAGCAAGGAAGGAGTAGTTGGTGATGTAGAAGCTTGAATCTCGAAAAGCGTCGAGCAGACTGTGCTGCAAGAGAGTAGAGAGAGAGAGAGAGAGAGTAGAGAGAGAGAGAGAGAGAGAGAGAGAAAGGTAGGAGAGGAGAGCAAAGGAGAAGAGAGACAGAGAAGCTTCAGACCGTCGTTAGCTTAATCGACGCTCAAATTGCCGTGTCGTCGACGTTAAGTGGCTCAAGTTGAGACTTTTGTGCCAATTGGAAACTGGAGACGACGCAGCAAACGGGGAATAGTAGCATCTACCTACCCCGTGGCGGAACCAGGGTTGGGATATGTCGGACGTTGAAAATTCCACTAATTAGAAACGGAACAGGCCAGACAGTTATCCTTTTTGTTATTCTATTTGCGTTGTTTAAATTTTACGAAAAAATAACTGTATACGTATATTGTGCTTCACTGAGACAGATGGCTGAAATTTCTATACCGTATAATGAAATTCTCTGGAATGCACGTCGGGTCTAATCATTAAATCTCATTATCTGCATCTCAGTCCACTTTCGCTATGTGCTTGAAAATAGTATCGTAAGTTATGCCGAAGTTTGAATCAATTCGAAATCACGGGTTACGTATTTTCTTATCGCATTGAAATGAAGTCAGAAACACACTCTCTGGTCTCGGTCGCGATTCCCCGATTCAGAATAGAAGTTCTAGTTTCATCCCATACACTAAGTTCTCGGTGAAAAGTTGTAGGTTCAAACTGGGATTTGAGGGCAGAATTGTGCACGTAATGAAACTCCGATTTGCACCTAAAAGTAAGAGTTATGTCCGTTTGAGCAAGTTTAGGTGCAAACTACTTTTGAAATTCTAGTTTGCACCTCTGCATCCTAGAATAATTCAGAGAGGCATCGTGATTCTGGTCTCGACCCATAGCTCCTCAATTTTTGATGAACCGTTTTGCGAACTGATTAACGGATGGATACAAAGTCGATGAATCGATCATCGAGTTGATTTTTCGCAGACTCTCGAGATAGTAAGTAGAACTTGAAAATTTAGTAGGATGTAGAGTCGCTGATGAGGGATTCAAGTGCAAACGCTGATTCTGATTCGCACACCTCTGAATTCACACATTGGACATTATTCCACTAAAACAGAATTGTACTTCTGTTTGCAGAGCTGAAGAACAATGGAAATTAATGTAATTCCTAAAAACAGTGGAATTAGTGTCACGCAGTAGAAGCCTCGACGGTGATTAGATTTCTCTATTTGTCGAAATTTTCGAGGCAAGATCGATCATGTATTATGCATAGTTCATACATGTTTTAGTGCGGCAGTATACAAAGATGTGTCAGTGTGATGTCGATAATGTCACATAAATTGACAATCAGTACCGCATAACTACATTATGGGATGTAAATCGGGTAGATTTTATTTATTTGTACACGGACGTTCGTATAGTAGTGTCGTTACAATTTCTGATACGATTGACGAGAGGATATGGAGGACGAGTAATTTTATACATACGTATGTATACCTATAGGTATATAAACCTACACTCCGATCGTAACAATCATTCACGGGTACAGGGTGAAACATATTCTATGTATAGTGCGAAACAGACGTTGTGTTGCCGATCGATTGAAAGAAGAGTAGAGACATTCAGATTGAAGCATAAATTGATATCAACGCGATCGCGTTGATATCAAGTAACCGCTTCAAGTAACGTTCATTTAAAACAGTTTTCGTCGCACTGCACGTTCATCACACATTAATCTACGTATGCATGTATGCATCCGCGCTCACACATGCCGTTTGACCATAAAACGTATAGCGGTGTGCATATTATGGGTGTATAAAGTGCGGGGGCGACGCATGGCTTCGCCACTGAAGAGACACTGCAACAGCTCGTTGTCACTCCGTTGAGGATGGAGTAATTTAACTCGATCAACGTCTAAGTGGTCAATGACTCCGTGCATGTAAGCCAATCGGAGTCATTCGTAGTTGGAAAAGAGCTGCTGTACCTCGAACCCAATCCTTTCCAATACTGATCCCTATTTCTGTATTAGGAGAAACCCCATTCACTAACTGTATAGGACATTGTGACCAGAAGTCTCAGGTGACAGAGTCGAATGCTTAACAACATACAAGTCACATCGATATGATAATACAATGTCCATACAGTGTGAACCACCTGTTCCATCAGCGAAAACTGTTAGTATAACGAGCTACAGGGCGATTCACAACATGTGGCTAGTTGGGGTGTGGCCTAGTGCGATGGATTCTACAGAAAATGTCGTCAATGATCGTTTGGATACATGAAATGATGTGCAAGGTGTAAACGTCTTCGATTCTGAAGTTTTGATATTATATCCAAGAGATTTTACTCGAGATTTGACGAAAAGTCTTGAGTCGTGTGTGATGCGGAAGGTGTCTATCTCTTACTTACCTATACTACAGCTATCTTGGAATAACCTTCGAGAAAGTTTTCTTATTTGAAAATGAATGGCGGCCTGAATAAGAAACAGGGGAGTTTGAACCCTACGGAAACAATTAGAAATCAAGGAATAAGAGCGAGGCCTGCCGGAGCTCGTGGTCGTAAGCTTTTTAATATCCACGGCATGCCGCGCGTTCTGAAATCCACTCACTACCCCTGCATGCACAGCAGTCTGCCCCTAGATTTCCATTCACGTTCGATATTTGAACTCGATATTGGAACGCGTCGGAATATTATAACCTAGCCAAACCCGCGCCTTTCTCGAATAATAAAGTCCAAAATGGCGGTACACTCGTATAATACATCCCCGCTTCTTGTTCTTCATTTCTAGTCACTAGTCGACAGTCTAGAGTCTAGACAACGACCTATACGACAAACAACAAAGGATCAAGGACAAAGGACAAAGGCCACTGATGTACAAACTACCCAAGTAGGGTCAGCAGACACCTGTTGACCCCCCGCGGCTCCTGAGACAACCGCGAAGGATGTCTAAGGTCAAGGTATATAAGTAGGTACACCGACGCTACGCGACGCGCGACGTAGACATGCAAAACCTGCAGCCATACCATTATCTGATCACGATCGTTGTAGACGCCGGAGAAACAACAGGAAATAAAACCCTTCGCTGAAAGAGAGTTATATCGTACTTTTTGTTTCACGATTTTATACAGCTTTCAAATCTAAACTTTTATAGCGGAACGAGTGAAATGCTTCAGGATCGTGTGAAACATTCATATCATATCTGATACAATTCGAGTGAGATAAACAAATAATGTGGGAAAGACGCCTGCGCACAGAGAGTCACTTAACGATCAGTAAACGTTGAAACTCTCGAAGCGTGGATTGTCGGGTAATTGAGACATTTCGATCGTCAATCGTTGACGCTTGACTGCCCTGTGGTGGTTGCAATTTGCAAATTAATTTCCCATTCCCATTCCGCGAAACCATTGAGTGGATTCTATTTCCTCCGAATATTACACTGCAGAGGTTAACGTATACATACATATGGGGCATTCCACGCCAACTCGACCAGGGTTTGACCCTCTACCCTTTTGATTTGGTTCATAATTTTTCACATGATTGTTCCATCTTTCAAAAGCACACTGAATTTTTTTCAGATTTTTTTATCAAAATCCGGTCGAATAGGAAAATAAAAGCACTCAAGAAAAAAATCACACGGAAGGACGTTGTTTAAAAATCTGAAAAAAATCTCAAAAATCCTTCAATTGATTTCAAGAATTTAGGCGTGTGGACCAGAGTGGGCCGGCGCTTGCTTCTATATGTAATTCGCGATTTTCTAGAAAAAAAAAAAAAAAAAATTGACTTTATGGTCAGTTCACTGTGGGTAGTTGCATGAACAGTTTTATATGTTACTCCGAATTTTTCGAAGTTTTTCCAGATTTTTTTTCAGCCATTTCATTCGTTTTCGATAATTAGACTTATAGATATAGTATCATGAATTACAAATTAGGTGATACACGCATCTCTCCATGTCACATTTCATCGCGATGGTCTTGAGCTGTGAACTCCGTGAGACCGCGACATTGGAGGTGTTATTTTTCAACCATAACAATGAAAAAAATGTATGATAACGTTATTAATCATTATCATCATTACTGTTATGTCGGTATGAAAGATAAACGTTCAGATGCGCGAAAAACCTGTTACCTTGTGAGCGATATGTTGCGTCTTGAGAAACCAAGCGAGGAGAATCATCGCGATGAAATGTGACATGGAGAGATGCGTGTATCACCTAATTTGTAATTCATGATACTATATCTATAAGTCTAATTATCGAAAACGAATGAAATGGCTGAAAAAAAATCTGGAAAAACTTCGAAAAATTCGGAGTAACATATAAAACTGTTCATGCAACTACCCACAGTGAACTGACCATAAAGTCAATTTTTTTTTTTTTTTTTTTCTAGAAAATCGCGAATTACATATAGAAGCAAGCGCCGGCCCACTCTGGTCCACACGCCTAAATTCTTGAAATCAATTGAAGGATTTTTGAGATTTTTTTCAGATTTTTAAACAACGTCCTTCCGTGTGATTTTTTTCTTGAGTGCTTTTATTTTCCTATTCGACCGGATTTTGATAAAAAAATCTGAAAAAAATTCAGTGTGCTTTTGAAAGATGTAACAATCATGTGAAAAATTATGAACCAAATCAAAAGGGTAGAGGGTCAAACCCTGGTCGAGTTGGCGTGGAATGCCCCATATATACCTCGATATACAGTAAACAGTATACCTACATTATACAGTAGCCGCTAAATTGTTTCTTAATGACATTTCCCCAACCGAAATTTATTGACCCCGCAGTTGTCGACAGCTCACCAAAATGTTTACAAGCCTTCAGGTTTACCCCGGATTTCCGCTCGCTCCGCGGTCGGTCTTTCCCTTTGCAATACTATATTACACACATACACATACACACATATTATAGATTTTACTATTTCATCTGCATAAAGTTACGCCCATGTTATTTGGTCCACAAATATACAGGAGAATGGAGATACGACTTACCAGGATAACATCTCACCTCCGGTTCATCGATCTTGACCAAACTTATAGGGGTGTTTCCTTGAGCCAGAATATCAAGTACCTGCTGAATAACTCTCGCGAATGGGCCTCCACTCTGTCAATTTACTTGAATGTACAATAAATGATAAATATTTATAAATATTCACTGCAATGTAGAATCTCATAACGCAGCGGAAAAACTGGTTATTTCTTGGCAATTGGGGAAAACCCAGATTACACTGATTTCTATTGTACATTCAAGTAAATTGATAGAGTAAGGGCCCATTCGGGAGAGTTATTCAGCAGGTACTTGATATTTTGGCTCAAGGAAACACCCCTATAAGTTTGGTCGAGATCGATGAACCAGAGGTGGGATACTCTCCTAGTTAGTAGCGTTTGTTCGTGCAGTTCGTTTCTGCAGCGTGAAGTGAAGTTATTAAACAAAAGCAAAGACAACTTTTTCAAATTTCGAGGGAATATTCTAAAATCATGTCATTCCAATACAAACCAATAATCATTATATTGTTGTGAGCAGGTAGCACACTCCGTTTCTCTTATACGTTTGCGAATAGATAATTTTCAACTTACGTCGCAAAAGAATGGTATGTTAATCAGTTGCTAAAATCGTGAGTAACTATACGACTTCTTTAGTGTACAATACCGCAGAAGTTCGAAAGAAGTTTGTATTTCGGTATGGAACGACCCAGACGTATAAAAAAAGTTGTTTGAAGTAGTTCAAAGCGAATTTTCTAATTTTCTAACCCATTGTGGCTGTGGAATATAAGCTGAAATATATTACTTAGCAAAGAAACTGTGTATTGGACCAAAAGATAGAGACTTTGTCAAGTTTTTCCCACGCGGAAAGACAAATGCCTCTTTTTATTTTTCATCCGAATCCAATGCTCTGTTTAAATGCGGTCAGATGGAGAATCAACTTTCCGTCTATCAGGTTACGAGAACGTGTCCGTCCGCGCTATGAGAGAAAGAGAATAGTAGCAGAAAGACAATGACAGACATAACAGAGACAGAGATGAAAGTGAACGATCTAGTTTCCAGTTTGCTCAACTTTGGTCTTTACGCGGTCTCGGCTTGCAGTCTTATATTTCTACTGCGATAAATATGACGATTTCTATCAACGAAATTGCTCTTTATAGTTTGACGAATTTTTCGTTTCTACTTTTCGCTGCACTGATTTGAAATTTCACCTCGATTTTAGCGCCGAAACGTCCGCTGCAGCTACTGCGGGCATCTAACGATAAATCACGAGATATTATCCATTGTCTAGGTACTGCATACACACCTACACAGATATAGTAGACTGCTGAATCGAGAACTTATCGAACTATCAGTTTCCGTTATATAGGATCGATCGAAAAGCTTCCGGAACGATCGACCTAAATAATTAATAGCAGCTATTCGTCTTTGGAAAAACCGCCTGCAGCACAGTCGTGGACCTACACCTACACAACGCATGGATCGCCTCCAGAACCTTTTCGGGTCGTATTTTAAATGCCCTGGGACCTAGCCTCCGGATTTTCACCCAAGGCTTACGGTACGGTACGAACGCCGGTAAACCTGGGACGAAACTATCGTTAAGTCTTTTTTTTTTTATTATTATCGGCAGAGAAATTTAACGACCTCAAGCTGTTAAACTGACGCGCTTTTCTTTCTAACGCGTTTTTATTGCCTTTTAAGGGGACCAGTACAGCGAATTTTCGAGAAATTATCATAGTCCGAAATCAATTTATTTCATACCCAAAGTTCATTTCACATCAGAATATTTTTCTTTTTCAAAATCATGTGTCGTAAGGATTTTGGCACACCGTTGGTCCAATTCAATCTCTTGACGTCTCATTTTCTCCGGTGAACCATTCCTCATCTTGTGAATGTAGGGATTTTAAAATAAAATATTTTGTCATAAGTTATGATCAATTTACCAAATTTGCAAAAATTATTATCACTCATTTCTTAAATAACTTGGCCAAAACGAAAAATTCTCAAAATTCCTACATTCACATGATGAGGATTTGTTTTCTGAAGAAAATGAATCCAAGATGACCTGAATCGGTCCAACGGTGCTCTAAAATCCTGACGATACATGATTTGGAAAAAGAAAAATATTTTGATGTGAAATGAACTTTTGTGATGAAATAAATTGATTTTGGACTATGATAATTTCTCGAAAAGTCGCTGTACTGGTCCCCTTAATGAAATCTTTATACACAGAAATACCATCACTGAATGATTACTGGATCCCGTATTGAATTCGAGCGGAATCTGTCGGGGGGTTCCAAAAATGTGGTTTAGAAGAATTGGTATACAATATCTCGACATTGTTTCACTCCTTTCTTTCAGAGGCAACGAGTTTTTTAGCCAAATATTAAATAATTTGGAAATCAAACATTGGAGGGTAACAGTTTGAAATTTCACATTGTTGCACGCAGGTCGATAACAGATGTTGTAAAGATTTTCGGCAATTCACTGTATAATTGCGTTTTACAATGTGCTGTAGATCTCATTGCACACTTTCAGCCGGGTGATGAACAATGCCCTGGTATAACTATTATAAAAATAATAATAATAATTTCAACAAGAATTTGAAAGGCGTATTATTCAACATTCTATATAACTACACGAGACTCTTCGTATTTTATATATACACATTGCAGAGAATATAATATACCGGCGACACTCGACTGCAGAATGACTGCGAAGTGGTTTTCTAAGCCGATTAACAGAGACTGTAATGTTTCGTTTTATTTCCTGCGATCGTGAGAAGAGACTGGAAAAACGAGGTGCACCGGACCTCGCGGTCAACCTGGAATCCGTATTAATCAATTTCTCATGGTGTAGCAAGTGCAGTGCGTTGGCGAACAGAGACGCAGAAAAATAGAGGAAAATTTAGTGTACGTATTATACCGTGATTTTCTGTGGATGCGGCGCAGTAGGGATACCAACCTAAAACGCGTTAGCAGCAGTTTAGTAACTCTCTAGATATTTCTAGTAAAATCACTAGAAATCACTAGATTTTTACTGGATATTACTAGATTTTTAGTGATTTTACTAGGAAAATATAGTAAGTTACTGAACTGCAGCTGCTAACGAATTTTAGGTTGGCATCCTTGCTGGGCCGCATCCACAGAAAATCACGGTATAATATGTAGGGGAACGTGGGGCAGAACGGGCAACGGGGCAGAACGGGCACCAAAACAAAAAAAAATAATGTGGTCGGAAATGAGTTTTTATGAAATATGGCGACGTATTTTGGATCAATAATGAAAAAAAAAAAATCAAAAAAAAATTAGTTTTTTTTTCGTTTTATTTTACTTTTTTAAAAAAAAATCTCATTTTTTTTTCTCTTTCATTATTGATCCAAAATACGTCGCCATATTTTATAAAAAATCATTTCCGACCACTTTATTTTTTTTTGTTTTGGTGCCCGTTCTGCCCCGCTGCCCGTTCTGCCCCGCGTTCCCCTATATACCTATACTATGGGGAAAAAAAACCAATGCAACGACGTTTCGAGTTAATACCGATTATATCAGTTGCTGATGCTGCTACTATGCTACCGTGGACTTACACTGCAAGCTCTGCGAACCGTGAGCTTTTCGCGCTTTTATTCCAGCTATAACAATGAAAAATATTTCCAATAAAATAACTCACCCTTTTTCCCTCTGCGCTATTGCATGCGACTAGACTAGCTCCGCGAAAAAGTTCGCAGATGAAAATGCTATTATTTTCATCATTTCGTTCTACAGCGTCGTGGTGGCATGAAAAAATAAGCCTCATAATCACGCGCTGCTGGTTCGAATCGTAGCGTGATTAATCTCAATTGAAATAAATAAAATGGGTTTCCGCAAAGAGGGTCTCGATTAGAATGAACTATTTTTTATCTTCACATCCTGAGAATATAAATAGACCGAAATTTCCAAATTTTCTGGCATCCAGGGGTCTGTAGTTGCGGAGTTACGAGCTGTCCTCATTCCGACCTTCCGAAATTTCGATATTCTTATGGACTTCGCAATGCTTCTATAAGAGTTCTAAATCGACTCACACGAAATCGAAATTTTGACCGTATTTGACCGGAGCTTTTAAAATTCCGAACTTCAACCCGGCCCCTTTCATTCTTCGATACAACGTTTTTCGTAAGATTTTAAGCTTTTCAATATCCTCGTATAGACACTCTAAATCACTTGTCCTATATGGTAGGTATACCTATATATGTTTACAGATTTTTACGAGACCCTCGCTGTGAGACCGCACGTAAAAAAGAGTCTCGAATCAACTTCACAAAATTTGTTGTCTTGTACTATACGTACTACGTCTATACACA
Source organism: Tenthredo livida (assembly GCA_963992785.1). NCBI lineage: Eukaryota > Metazoa > Arthropoda > Insecta > Hymenoptera > Tenthredinidae > Tenthredo > Tenthredo livida. The sequence goes on from OZ023065.1 coordinate 43,083,624, forward strand.
GAACAAGCTGCAGATATAATGAAAAAAGTCCTTAAAGTCACCAAAATCCCTAGTCTTGAATTAGTGTGTAGAAATATTTGAAAACACAAGGAGAAAGAAGAGAAAATTTGTTGTTTTAATAATTCCCCTCTCTCTCTCTCTCTCTCTCTTTCTCTCTCTATCTCTCTTTCTCTCCCAACGGTCTCAGAATAATTTAAATCCGGCGGAGCCAAAGCCACTTGTCGTCATTCCCAGGCTCTTCATCTTCTGCAGTATGGGTGTGGGTAGATATAGGTATACCGGAAGTGTTCATGCATGGGCTCTAATTTTTCCCAATTGAAAGAAAGGCTTTTTTCTTCCTGATTTTATCTACAGATGAGAAAAAGAAGAAGAAAGAAAAGAAAGATTCTCGCTTCTTATCCTCCCTTTTGTGTGGCGCATCTTATGTTTATATCTATCTGCATCAATATTTATTCTCGATGATCGGTCTAACCGCAAGAAAATACTATTCAGGTATCATATAACGAACAGTGTTTAAACCCCCCGTAGATTTTTATTATTCCCTCGTCGAATATCCCTTGGGAAGGATTTCCCTCCGTAGCTATCCTGCGGGGTATGGGCGACATCCTTAACGCCGCTGCAGGTGGCGCGAGGCAAAGGCCTCCCTATCATAGGACGAAAAATAAGAAGAAGATGAAGAAGAAGGAGAGGAAGAAGAGGAGGACTGCCGCGCATGTTAAAATTCAAATATCCCGGATGAAGAGGGAGTGTAGGGTGAAGGAAGAGGAAAGAAGAAAGGGTGAAGGAAAAGGGAGGCGACCAATATGAATACATTACGGTGTGTTTGCACCACTCGTGCCTCGTAATATCTTTTATTAGAATCATGCCGTGGAATTTTAACACGACACCCACCAAACCGCTCGTTTCCTCATTCTACTCCTCCTCATCCGTACCAGGCATCACCAAAGCGCGAAGACGCTGTATGAATAAACGATTAATTAAGCAGTTTACACCTAGATCCTATATTTACACATGTTAGGCTGGTAATTGATCGATCAGTCACGAATCATATATTTTCGTCGACCAAAGTCGCATACAAATCGACGTTATATTGCCGTCTTTAGTCTAATTGTAAGCGTCTTCGCAATCGCTACAGGACGATTCAAAAATAGCTTTCTTTCATGGGCGGGGACGAACCGTGAAAAATAATCAGTCGGTTATAACCACGAGATATTTTTTAACATTTTAATGAAGCCCTGAAACGAAATGTGGCAAATTCTTCCGTCGAATTATTCAGATTTTTCCAACTTATACATATATATATATATATATTTGCAAATTTTTCAGATTAAACAAACGACTTGAAAGGACGCGTCTTCTACGATAGTGGGTATAGTTTGAATATTTCTTAGTCACAAAAATCGTGTCGTCTAATTTCTTGATTATAATTCAAGTTTCTGGTATAAACGATCCACATCCAAAATTAGGAAACGGTTTTCCGGAAGTGATGAAATTCGAACAGTTACTAAATTAAACTCGACTCAACAACTCTCAAACAAATTCGATACGTCACTAACAAGTTAAACAACGATTCAGAGATTCGGAATTTTTCTTTACCGTAAAGATCAAAAGATTCCGATTTCAATATTGTCATTGGCTTAATACAGGATTTTCACAAGACTTCTGTTCGCAAATTCGACCCCTTTGCGAGAGCTGGCTAGGTATACCTTCAAGTTTATTTGCATAAAATATACGTAGTCGTTAAAAATGTTTCTCATTTTTTTATTTCTGCGATGAATATCTTCATACTATCTTGTGTTTTTTGTTCTATTGCAAAACTCAGCGAATTATAACGGCAGAATTTCTTTCTCCTTGAGTATACTTGCCTACTGCTCTATTGGATATACATACTAGAAAGTGTAAGCGCCTTGAGCAAGCTTAAAAATAAATTATGTAAAATTACGTTAATCCTTAGCTGCGCAGGTATCGAGTAAATCTCAAGACTGAAAATATCTTCCCTGATTCAAGAACGACCTAATCAAACCCTAAGCTATTTTCGAGATTTGTAGGCATATGTAATCAGTTTTCATTTCAGAGAGGCGAATTTATCAGATACATAAAAACAAAAATGTATCTAATAAGAATTGTAAATTTGGTTTTAACAGTTATCGAATCCATGCCGGAATGAAATTCCAAACTAGTTGTATACCTGCTTATAGAAAATCATACGGAGTACTATTTCCATACCAAAATACAAAAGACGCCGCGTGATCGTCGGCATGATCAACAAAACTCTCCAACTTCTTTTTTTTCGGACACACACGTAGGTATATTCCAGATATATAAATGGTAAATGGCAAGTTAAATCTCTTTCCAAGGATAACAAGAACGGGCGAACTACGACGCGCAGTGACATGGCTACGTGGCTGATGCAACTCCGTGCAGACACCTTCGAATAATCGTAAATCCCATTCGGTTGGAAACTCCGCCTCAACGGCTCCAACGCTTAAATTTAACGATTTATTTGATCTGCACTGAGAAAACGACGCGACGCGGAGACGCGCGCAGTCACGAAGCTAACTATTCCGGCAACGATATTATGCTATCAGGTATACTGAAACGAATCCAAGTTCGAAAAATATGCGGTGCAGACCGCAAATTCAAGTATCGTTATTATTATTTTTGAATTTGTTCTCCTTTTCATTAGTTTTCGTATTTTTCCCCCTTTTTTTCCTCATGGTTTGTGTTTGAAACGAAAACTCTCAACGAATCTCGATGATGAAATCACGCGCAGTCCTTCGCATCGTATGATTAAATTTCCGACACCTGATATGAGATCAGAAATGCGCACAAATTCAGTTCTATGGTAGTGAAGTAATATCAGTGTACATGGAGATAGAGAAAGAGAGAGAGAAAGAAAAAGGCGGAATCAGTGCGTTGCAAAAACAGTTTTCTCTCGCCTGAATTTTCCTCATTCCATCCACCATCGTATTTCGAATGCATAGAGAAGTAGATTACATCTTTCTAACACAATCTAGGTGAATGATGCGGGGAAAATGCAGTGATTGAATATTTCACTTGGTATATGCGATATACATTTTTGCAGTTCCAGTTTCTATTTGCTATTTCTTGAAGCAAATTTACCCGCCACAACAATATCCCAAATGTCCTTTATAGTAGACGTTGATTTCGTTTTCTCATTCGGAATACTTTTCGGCTGCAACCCTTCGATCTTCCATTCCCTCGCTTTCCAAACTCGCAGACGAGTTGAAAAGTAACTCCGTAATAATTCGCGACGTTCCTGATTTAAGTCACAATTCAACCGCTATTTGAATTGCAAATTTTTATCAAAGAGCATAAAAAAGGACTAAAAATTTTTACATTTTTACCTCCATCCTTAACATCATAACGATATTGCCCCCCAAGAGCGAAAATTCACTCACTTCACCTTCGTTACGTATACCTACAAACGGGCTTAACGGCCGATGAGATTCCGTCCATTTGACAATATCGGGTATGATTTTTCTCCAATATCATCTTATTCGTGCAGTTGAAAAAATTGTAACAAGTTATTTCCAACCTTTTCCTACTCTCTCTTCATTAGCGACAGACTATGCAGAATTTCCCAGGAGCTGATCATTAGACTATATTGAAGGAGTTCGCGTATTCCTCTGCAATCCCGATCGTGGCGTGACGATCCTTTTACCTTTTTCTAGTAATTATATCAGAACCATGAGGGCGACGACACTTTGTTCTTTGTTCCAGCTTCTAAGTCTTCTCATCTAGGTATACATATATGTTATAATATGTGCGTTAAGCTTTACGGCGAACGCAACGATATATAACTATAGAAATGGACAGTATGTATACGCATATATATATATATGTATGTATATGTACATACATAGGTATGTGGACGTGATATATCTACTTTTCACCAACCGGTTCTCGGGTCAACTTCTCCTTACCTCCGCCATACTGTCGACGAATGAGCATACGTACGGATAGGTAGATGTTAGAAGGCTAAACCAGTTGTTATTTGGATAAATTAGGAAGGATATAACTATATATGCGTGTACGCACTTCATAACTTCTGAGTATGCATATGTACACACATACAGGTATATGTATGCACGAGATACAGTTATAACCAGGCTTTTGTAACAGAATTTATACACATTTGCTTCACGCTGTATATTCAGATGGACAAACTTGAAGGAAAAATAATAAAGTTCAAAACTATGCAATCAAATCCACAATTTATTCATCAGCTTTTGATATTCCAGCGTGAAAAAGTACTTTCCACATTGGAAACCACATTTTAATGCCTCAAGAAAGTGGGCCACTACATATTCTATCAAATTGCTTCGAAACGAGTCGATGAATGTTCACGGAATTTTACTACAAAAATATACGCTATCGAATTCAAACATAATCAGGCGAGGCGTATGAGAAATATGTGTTTTCGAAGAATAATTAATACCTCGAAAACCTTCGGTGCGATTTCGACGAAATTTCATTTCGTTGTCTACTTCTTCAGGCACCAAGCTCTTTCGCCTAATATGAAACAATTTAGAAATCAAGTGTGGGAGGGATGGCAGTTTGAAACTCCATGGCACGATTTTTCGCCGAAATTCAATCTAGAATTGCGTTTTACGATAAACCGCATGTTTCATTGCATAATTAGGTATACCCGACGCTGCGTGCACATGTGAATATATAAATTACGCCCAAGCTGCAGAAGTAATGTGTGTACTATCCCTGGTCATATATGATCATTCCGGGAAGTCTGTTATAAATACATAAACACACATAGGTGTATTTATAGAATTAATTGCGCGGGTACCCATGCAAGACGCGTGATGATCATGGCTCGTGCTTATACGAAGACAATGCCCTTGCGGAGAAAACAAGGGCCCATTTACGGACGTCGTGTAGGTTAGCGACGCGTGGAAATTTCGTACCACAATCCTTGCCTTTCGTATAGTACACAAACCTGCACTACACACTTGTAGAAATACAGCTGTATAATACTACGTGTTATAAACTCTACATGTATGTATAATACAGCGTGCTCAGCCCACTCACTAACAATGTTATAAACCTTTGTTAGGAGTTATGATCATGTGAGTTCATGTGTTCATTGCCAAGGGAGTTCCAGGAGTCAGGGATTCCAGAATTATTCACGTTCATCTCCGTTTCTCTATTTATCTTTTATTTTAGAAAACATAAACTCTTCGAGTTTGCATGCACACAGATATATCTGGTGCATCTCGTATAGAACACAAAGTTGCGACGTTTTGCATGCCATATACGTATGTACATTAAATGGCCGTTAGAGCACATCCATCGATCAGAAAGCGGTTATTGGATTTCGTTGCTAGGCTTTTGTCTCGATAATATTTGTGTTTACCGAACTTTCGTCACTCCCGGAATGTCCGCGCGTTCAAGTTCACGTCGACACGCTCTTCGCTTCCATTCCGACCACCTCGGGCCTTATTTTCCATTCAATTATTATATGTGGAGTGTCTTCGGTCGTCTACTCTCGGAAATAAATCAAAAATTTTTTCGCGCACCAAAAACCGAAGATTTATACTTCTAAGAATTGAGAATGCATAAATGGATCGTTATCAAAGATCATAGCCGTGTCGATCGTTTATATGGATATATGCAGATGTTGAAGCAGGTATAGAGAATGCGACGGATCTCACGATAACGACCGTGGACCTGTGTGTATAGGTATTGTGAAGAAAGACATCAAGCATCCGGTCGGTTCTCGAGCTTCAGCCTCAGCTTCAATTTCAGGTTCAGATTCTGCGCTGGCTGACTTGCCGCACACTAGCGTTTCACATTAATATTAAAAATTCCGAAGATTCTTTCAGGTCCTCGCGATGCCCGTCTTAAGATCAGCAAAATCTCAAACTGCTGTTGATCAAAATAAAAAAAACTGGTAGTACCTCTCTGCAGGGCTGATTCACACACATATGATTCACATGTGGCCGTGATACTCTCGCACACAAACATTCCCACCGAGTCGCATCTCTCTACGGATAGAAATGTACAGGAATCACTTTTACCACTGTCCACCATATTGCGGATGTATGTATGTGCATATGAATGAACACATTCTGATCCTTGTAGTACATACATGCATAGTATATACTAGTGTAATTCGCTAATCAAAAGCCCTCATCTTCCACCTCCACCTCCGGCTTCGTCTACCCCAAACCACTGGGTCTCTCGTTTTATGGCAGATATCTTGCTCCGCACATACTAATTGCACCTCTCAAATCCAGTCCCGCTCCCTTATACTCCGCCAGCGCCAAAGACTTCTTCTTACGCGTCTGGCTATCAACGGAACCATCTGTCACGTGCCATTCGCTACCATGCCGAAACTCGACGCTCGTACGCTAACGTACGTCCAGTGTATACAATACATGTCTTCACATTATGTAGACGTATACTTAATGAGGGGGTTGGGGCAGTACAGTGTGTACTATGTTTATATGCGAATATCCTGTATATTTGTACACAGAGTCTGAGTCAGGGCATAAGGGGATACGTGCTTCAATTTTGAACAAATTACATCATGGATACTATACATGCATAGTAAATGGTGTTAACAGCAAAACGACTGAAAATTTCCTCCATATTCCCTTTTCTTATTCAAATTTAGGTCTTCGTGGATTATTAGCCTTGTCGATGTTTGAGTTTAAAAAATCATCACTTTTTGCAAACTGAAGATCGGTTTTCAAAACTTTTTGAGCTTTCTGTTCAAGTAAGAAAATTCTTCTTTTCATCTCTTGCAGAATGTCTATCGGTCTATTCGACATTCTAATCATCAGTGTGAAAATGCTCTCTTACCACACATTTTTCTCATTCAGGTACTTCCAAGGCGGAAATACAAACTAGACGCAAATATGACTGTACGTATATTCGGTCGAACTAAAATGAAAAATAGTACATTCGAATCTAAATTTCTGTAGCTACGCCACTGTACAAATGTAGTATATGGTATGTACCTACATGTATCACAGTATATGTATTTCTACATACATACGTACAAACGTTGAATTTTGGTGAGTCGTGTCGTTGCGAGAATGTCTGCAAGAGCACTGATCGCCAAAAGAGTGAGAACGAAAAACTGCGATATATCACGAGAACTGCGGAGTTCTTCCCGCAGGTAGGTATACTATATCTATATACAAGTGGGATGGGAACCGCAGCTTTTTCAAGCGCAGATGTCTCCCGCGTTATACTGTCGAACACGTATACGACTAAATGTTCAATGAGAGTATATTCATGTCTAATCATGAATCGTTAAATTCTTTTTGGCCAAAGAGCTGTGCCCCACGGTCTTCTCATGTTTATTACATCAATTATACACTCAAATTGAAATTCATTTGTTCATTTTATTCATTCATTATAACGAATTTTGATCAATTCATATTCAGTGAATATAGAAGAGAATGTATAATAAGACCAAAAATAATATGATTATAAACGATGATAAAGACGAGTCTTTATGCCGCCTGTATGTATAGCCTCTTTCCGCAGGGTCAATTTTCACCAAAGAATTCATCACCTATGATTAAACGTAACCGCGATATATCTCCAGAGAGTTTCATTCTTCACTTCTTACTGCTTCCATCAGTCAGTTTTTCCACTGTATGATGAAAGTTTCGAATCGATCATATGCACGGACTCCAATCTGCACTAAATTCAGAGTACGAGTATAGTCGAAGTCTGTATAGGTTCTTCTATAGTTCCTATACACGTGATGAGTTCATTGTTTTTGTTTTTTTCCAATTTTTTCGCTGCCTCTGTACAGGGTGTAAAAAATGATGTGTCGCCATTTCACCAGATAATTCTTGAGGTCGAGATCGGTGAAAATTCTGGAAAATATGTCACCGCAAAATTGGTCTTGATTAATATTTTTTACACCCTGTATAAGCCGTAATGATTAATTCTGTTAGTGACAGCAGGTCAAACGCAGGTCCACTGAGTGAAAATAACATTTTTAATCCACTAGAGAAAGAGTCTTACACAAGGTGTTGTTGTTTCAGGCTTATACGTCTCGTTACTTTCACTCTTCTATCTATCCTTGATTTTCCTTCATTGATACAGCTCGACGTTGTTAAATGGACAAAAATGACACGACCATACTTTATGCGATGATTCCATCTCAGGATTGGATTTCCTCGGTTACTATTCTAACGTTAGATGAACGTAGGGATATAAGATGTCCTTCATCAATTTATTCATTTTCGATACTTCCTTATGCTATTACATACCTAGATTTCATTATTATACGATAAATGATATAGGCGCATAGGATTAGGTGATGAAGGATTGTATTACGATATACATATATGCATGCTACAGAAGAGTGTCTCCACCTCGTTCGAGGATAACCTGGAGCACGATAAAGCGGGAAATAAAAACACAGAGCGAGAGTTTGAGAACACGTTTATTGCTGTGTCTCGGGATTAATCCCGCAGGGTATAGCCGTTATACATAGGTATAATTTAATTGGCAGAAAGAAGAAGGAAAAAACAGAATTATTTCTGAGTCACGATAACAGTTATACCTACCCCTTCTTATCAGCCTTACGAAATGATAAGTATAGCGGAAGTTCGACGAAATATACTGAACAAACTTTCCACGTCTTTCTTTATCGCAGAGTAGGTATAACCCAATCCGCTGTTCGATACTGATTAACCACGGATCTTTTACTCCATTGTGGTTTCCTTGATTGTTTCGCGTTTATGTGATGAAAAAATGTATTCAAATGCTTACTTACCTCTATGGAATAAAAGGATTGATAGTGATTATAGACTAGTACCGCCGACTACATGTCCGAAAGGACGATAAGTCATAAAAGGATGAATTGAATTAGACTAGTACCGAAATATGTAGTTCCATCAACTGAAGTCTTTTTCGCGAGTAAAGGGACCCTCTAGCGACTAATAAGTTAATTAGACAACTCTATACTACTAGGCCGATAAAGTTAACTTTTAACCTCAGAGATCAGCTAATTCAAGAATTAACGTCTCGTGTGGCAACGAGCAGGGGGTACAGCCTCATATCGTCGTATTATACATACTGCAGCAGAAATTATAAATCCACTCGTCGAGGAGGTAGATGAGGTGAATTGAATCCACTTCTTTCTCGACAATTCTTTGCGGTTGCGTAACGTGAACCTTAAGATACGCAGCTACGGTAACTTAATTCAAGACTTCGCAGAGTGGAATATAATTTAACCTTAGACCGGAGTTAAAATCGCAAGAATAAGATTGAAAAATAATAATAAGAAAGTATAAGGAAGAAAATTTCATGCGGAATTATTATACACTCGATTTAACTTTTCATTTGTTAACTTTCCGCGACTACCTATAGATAGATGTGTGTGTTTATTATAATCCATGAGAAATCGTTAAGGTCGGGAAGATTACATAACTTCAATTTGCCCTTATAAGATCTTACATGTCCATCCAACGACATTGCATGCGAATAATGATATTTAAATGTATATTATATACTTTCGCGCTGATCGCTGCTGCAGTTATGTAACTTTTCATGAAGTTATAGGTATAAAATAATGATACAGTGTTCATTTGAAGGTTGAGTTAAACCGACGGTTTAATTGAAGCATCTCCAGCCCCGAGGCTGTGTAATAATTATTCTACGTCACTCACCATATTGTTACCAATTCTTGGCTCGATCCAACTCCGCTCCTCATCGAGTTCGAATAATATATAAGGCGCGAGGAGTAAAAAGAAAGGAGTTCGAAAAGACTTATTATGCTACTCTGAAGAGCAGAGATGAATACCAATTGTTTACTCAAGATCGTTCGACCTCTGCCGGGCTAAAGATTAACCAAAATATAAAAAATATACGCGCGGACTCAACTCCTGCCGCGTAAAAGTTACTCTCAACTAATATTCTCGTACGATAAATAAAAAGTAAGTTTCAGGCACTGTCTTTGTATTTTCATTAATCGGACCGCAGGTTGTCACAGACTCATGATCACACACAGAGATCTTCCTTGTAGTATATAAAAATGTGTTTTGGAAAGTTTATCATTCATGCCAAAAAAAAAGTCTGTAAGGCTGTCCTGGTGAGACAGTTACGTTTAGTCATATTATATGTTTAATCAATCCAAAAGGAACATATGTAACTAGTCTGCCATAGTGTTCACAAGTCTTATCAATTAAGTTTATACGAACAGTATTCTTATGAAACCTTGTATAAGATAATCGCCACAACGTCTATGAATGTGTAGAGATTATGAATCTACATCCTTCTGTACTATTGGATCACATAATAGACGTATCGCTCTCTTATCCAACGGAACCCATTTCCATGATGTAATGAATGGATTATAATTATTATTGTTGTTATTATTAATTGTTATTATCATCATTATATAATAGACATATAACAGATACTTAACGCTTAAGGCGGTAGAACAACAAACCCTGATTCGCGACTATAGGGGTAACGGGCCGACATCTCGCGGCAAGGAGCCGGCACGAGTCGAATATGAAAAGGTTAAAACATGTCTACCCACCTGTGAGGGGATGACGTTGAGAAATCTGGACGTTAAATACGTAGGGTGGCAAAAATCACTGCGAGGATCGTCCCACTCGAGGTATATTGGCATTAGCGGCTTGTGAATCCCCGCGTGACGCGACTAGGTACGTACGGTCTACTTTTTGAAAAAGCAAGAAAAAAAAAAGTAAAAAATTTCTATCCACCACCGTCAAAACACGGATGTAGTCACTGAGCGAACCTACGTCCCCACGCGGAACGAACCAACTACCGACCGCGTCCGCCGTTCCCTCTGTCAACCCTCCCTACTTTCAAGGATCCCACCGCGCTGGAGCACGATCGAGAGTGGAGCGAGGCTAGAGAGAGAAACCTTGCTCGAGGACGCGCCGATCTTCAACGGGTCTGCGCATGGTCAAGGTACGTACGTGCGCTTTAAGCGCCTGGCGCCGGCCGGTTCGGCTACCATGGGCTACCGACTACGGGAGAAACTGAGAAACTGAGAAACTGAGAAACGGTGTCGGTAGTCAGACTGTTCACTCAGCCACGTGTTATCGATTACAAACCAGATTGACAACAATTTCATCCCCGGTTTTCTACCCGTCTTTTAATCCTAGTGATCTTTGATTTAGAGTCAAAGAGGGTGTGGCTTCATTAACAAGTCATAAACCATGTATGGTAATGACCATAATGGTCGGTTTGAGGTAGACCAAGGACCGAGGAAGAAGATACGAGGACAGGTAAATTCGAATAGGAAAGTGAAGAGGGGAAGCTCCGCGTCAGAGATGCGAGTAATCCTACGGTAGATTCCTGTTTTATTGTCGACAAAGTGTCGAAGTCGTGCGGTACCACGGACTGGCAAAGGTGGCGCCCGAGAACCAGTTCTCCCGATAAGAAGACCTACAGTTTTCTACCTCATTGAAATGATCATCTGTTATCTTTCTCCAGACGTAAGTTCTGGTTAACTTACAGCCTTTTATGCTCATTCGATGAGAGTTCCAAATGATCTACTTGCGATACTCTCCATATTTTCAAGGGTATGATCTAGATAAGATGTGTTGCCTCTCAAATTGTCAGATGATGATTGTGTATGTAGAACAACGCGAGACTATTATAATCTTGAATATAGGTATAGTGAAGCTAAAAATTGTTCAACAAAATGATAGTAAGAATCCGTTCCGAGATGTATGTAAGTATAGATGGACATTTATTACGAACCCCTTAACTTGAAAGTAAAAAAAATTACAGAACATCTAGCATATGCTCGATATACACATCGAATCGTCTGTGAACAAAATTTTGAAAAATTCCGATGAAATGCAGATTGAACATGATCTATCCTGCCGAAAAATGCCTCTAGTTCAATTTGTTCTATGGGGTTGAATTACCATGATATAATCATCGAGAAAGAACATCATCCTGTATTCCCAGCGTAATCGCACTGCACTTACTTCACTTCCCTATCAGTCAGGCTGTATTTGTTACCGCGTGTGCGATTAGGAACCAAGCTTCTCATCTATGAACAAGATAGAACAATAATCGTATTACATACCTGCACAACTTAAATATATCTATTCACGTTAATTAATCATCATTGACTTTTGATCAAGTCGTTTTATTATGACTTGGATATGAACCCGGAAACCCAAGGCAACTGTATGTTTAGTCGGGAAAGCGAACGAGCGTCATAAACATTTCCGATTTGAGCCTGTATACAGGGTGTTTCTTTTAACTCTGTACATAGTGATATAGGGTGTGTAGGTGCAGCTGCCTTGACAAGCATTTTGAGATAAGACACCCAAGGTCGGAAACTCATCCGAACGGCCCCTTACGGAAAAATAACCCGCAAATTTAAGGGGTAAATTCGCGGCCCCAAAGTTTTGGGGGTTTACCGTGAAAACTCAGGGTGTACCCTCACATTTCAATCTTTTTTGGATAAAGACACCACCAAATACAAGGTAAACCTTGATTTTTCTTGGTAAACCCCCAAAACTTTAGGGGTGCGAATTTACCACTTAAATTTGAGGGTTGTTTTTCCGTCAGGGGCTGAGGAGGGCTTTGAAGGTTTTGGTACCGCCCGCTTGTACAGCGCGCTTTTCGTAGTGTAATGAACAAGATGTGATCACTTTTAGCCAACAGTACAAATTTTTCTTGCGCAAAATCAACAAAACGATAAACTTGCAGGCAATGAAAAAATAACCAAACGATTTCCGGTGCTTATAAACAGAATTTGTAAAAGTTATGGAAAACGAAAAGCCCGCTTGTGCAAAACCCCAATTCGTTTTCCATAACTTTTTCAAATTCTGTTTATAAGCACCGGAAATCGTTTTGTTATTTTTTCATTGTCAAGTTTATCGTTTTGTTGATTTCACGCAAGAACATTTTTTTAAATGGTCGAAAGTGATCACATCTGATTCATCACACTATACGAACAAGCGCGCGGTTACCATGCGCGCGGTAACAAAACCCTCAAAGCCCTCCACAGCCGTTAGGATGAGTTTCCGACCTTGGGTGTCTTATCTCAAAATGCTTGTCCAGGCAGCCCCTGGACACCCTATCAGTACGTACAGAGTTGAAAGAAACGCCCTGTATACATGCATATACACATACATATGTATCGGTGAATTTAACGCGAAAGTTCTCCCCGGATAGTTGGCTGCTTAATCCTTGAATCCTTGGGACATGGCTCTGCGCTATGCTTTGTAGTTACGTTCAAACCACAGCTAATAAGCTGGAGAGCTAATAAGCTGGAGTAAACATCGGTTTCAGGTTTCCGAAATCCTCTATGAGATGAGACCCGCGCATTCGACAACAAATTGCAAAATTTTACCCGATTGAACCGCAGAAAACCGTTGTACTCTATAAACCGACCCAGTTGTCGCAGGCCTGGATTTCTGATGAGTAGACATTAAGGTAGCCAATCTTTGAAACAGCAGCGAAACATCGATTCGAATGAAACGATGATTGCTAACGATGACCACGGAGCGTTCAGAATAAAGAGATGGGGAGTGAACAGTCAGATTGAAAATTGAATTATTAAGAAAAGCACAGCTGTAGTGACTGGTGTGTAAATCATACCGACAAATTACTTTGCACGGTAGAAGTACGTGACCCCGGATTCCAATGGGTTACTTGACATTTTTATTAAAAATCCAGGGTGTTTTTCACTAGTGCCAAGACCGTAGATCCTTACATCAGTTCTGTATCGAACTTGTAGCTAGGGCTACGGGTAAATGCAAACTTCCACAGAGATCCTAAATTATGAATTACGTATATAAACGGCGAAGAATAGGATGAGAAAATGTGAAACTAGACACAGAAAAGATATTGTCAGCCCTTCGTTCTCACGTACCTCGCGGAACGTGCAGACGCTGATATTCGTCGACGTAGCAAAATGAAACGCATCACTATGGGGTGGAGTGAAGTTCGCTCGTCAAAAAGTTCGCAGAGGTCCTCCTACCTACCCGATCAAAATTCTCCCAGAAGAGCGAATGGAATTGAGAGACTCGATAGTCAATGTGGGCAGACGGCATGTATTTGGAAAGCTGCGATATGAAAGCCCAGGCAATAACCAGACCGTGGTTGGAAAGCGCGAAAGGCTGTACTGTCGGGGATCGATCCAATCCACATATATATCGGAGGCTGGATGAGAATCCGTCTTCCATCTCTCGATATTACCGAATATTATCGAATATTACCCGATATTGCTGCCCGGGGGATGAACATTTACCAAATAATGATGATAATAACCTCGGCGGGCTATTATATCACCGAGATCGGATCCCATTTTTTTATTCAAGACTAGGCACCACGCTGATTGCTCTTCCGTTCAGTTGATCATTTCATTTGCATAGATTCAGTATTTTGTTATTCCGTACTTGTGCAAATGTTTACCCTGATGAATTTTTCGGTCAAGCCATTGCCCGTTTCATCTCCAGGCCCCACTGCAGTTCGTAAATACAATGCCACTGCTTCGGAATAGCAAGTGCACAAAGAGTTGAAAGATTTGCTCATGCATGACCATTCAAGATCCACCAATTTACTTGCAATCAGTGATCGTTACCTCGATTTAATGCCTCGAATCAGTTTGCTGATTTACCCATTGGACGGGTCTAACGCAGCATTCGCGGGTCCCTTCTCGACTCCTGGCATCAGTTTCGAGTACACTAGATAGTCCAGGCTGCCCAAAATTGATCCAATAATCGGCCCGAGCCAGTAAACCCAGTGGTCCTTCCAGTTGTTGTTCCATATCGCGGGTCCCAGAGATCGTGCAGGATTCATACTGCATCCGGAATAAGGGCCGGCCGCCATGGCCAATGCAGCAACTGTTAAACCAAGCTTGATGGAAATGCCTCCGCTCCATTTTTCATTGCGGCTATCCCACACTGCGCCGCACACGAGGATCAGAATCCATGTGGCTAATATTTCGATACCCAAGGCCTGGAGACACGAGATATTTTCATTCACCAGAGTGACGCACAGAGTATCTGATGTCTGCGGATAACCGGCGTGACGGTATTCGTACGGTGTCAGTAGCTTAAAATTACAGAAACGTAAAATTATTACTTCTCTACAAAACAAGACATCAAAAATAGCTCAAGATTACATTTTCTCGGTGAAGAGGAGAGATATGGCTTGAAAATGAACAATTTTTTTAAAACAGTTGATTGTCAGTTCATTGCCAGTTAGGATTACGAAAAAATTTCTGCAGTTATAAGAATTGACTTTAATTTTTCTTTCAACTCATGGGGATCTCCTAGACTGACCCTCAGTAATCCGTAGCCAAGAATGCTTCCTAAGCATTGTCCAAGTATGTAGATTCCCCCCGTAGCAATAGATGTCCTGCCGAGTATGACTGCTGCGATTGTAACTGATGGATTAACGTGGCCGCCACTAATGTGCCCGAAAATCTGCACAGATTCGAACATACAAATTGTAATCTTCTTGAAATAGTTCATGCATCACTTGGCTACTGCTGCAAATATTGAAGTCCCCATACCGTGAGCGAAATGATGATGGCAAGACCGAAGGTAAGGGCGATTTGCATGACTGAAGGAGTACTTGACAGGGCACCGACGCAACCAAGACAGCCGACGAAGACCAGGATAGCAGTCCCTGTGAGTTCTGCAGTGAACATCAGGAAACTCTCGAACAATGATCCATCGAGTTGTATGAGCCGTTTGAATCCTAGAAGATATTTACAGAGTTAAGGGATTGATGGAAAATTGCAAACAATTGTCTTATTCCCCATTGGCAGAATCGGTTTCTTTACGATTTTAGCTGCACATGCAATGGTCAATGTGATGATTGTGATATGAGTTACTCTTGCAATCCCCTACCTGTTGAATTTTGTGCAGACATTGCAGCTGCCTTTTTGTGCCTTATGAAATGGCTGAGGTTGCTATCACTAACAAAGATGATGAGAGGACGCAAGAACAACGAACGAAAAAAAACGAATATTGCGGTTCAACTGTGATGTATCCATGAATACGATTTCAAACTGTTTCGAATGCGATTCGTTCGACTAAAAGCCACAGCAAGGCGGCCGCATTTGAGAAACCGATACGACTTTTAAATTTGAATGAATAGATTCAATCGGTCAAATTAGGTCTTTGTAATAAAATCGAAGCGAAAAAATCGTACACAGGGTTGCGCGAACTAGGAATCACTGAATCCGTACGAGCCGCTGTGTTGATGAGGTCGAAGTCGAATGCGGAGCGATTCAAGTTGCAGTACAAAAATAACCAAGATAAAGATTGAACAACAGAACACTTTTGAAAATATCTTGACTTAAAATTAGAGTAGCGTTGCGACCTCCTGTTTACCCGGTGATATGATGGAACCCGTGCTGATCTCTACTGTACAGGGTGATTCAGAATGCAGTACTAACTTCATACCAATGGATTCCTCATAAAAATCTATAAGACGCAAATTACGAATGCTAAAGTGTCGAATGGGAAGCCGTTTTCAAATAGGAGCCGTTCAAAGTAAGCCAATAGGAGAGTAGATACGAGACTGTCTCAGGGCCGTCACCACCGGCCTGGCGGTTCTCGCGACGCGTCACCGGTCACCGTGATCTCGCCAACTAACAAAATGACGGTGGCGGCCCTGCGCCAGTCTTGTGTAATTTCTGCCATTCTGCCCTCGTACTTGCTTACTTCAAACGGCTCCTACCTGAAAACGGCTTTCCATTCGACATTTTAGCATAGATAACTTTCGTCTTAGATTTTTACGAGGAATCTACTGGTATAAGGAAAGTACCGCATTCTGGATGCACCCTGTATACGCTGTATAGGGGATAGCGTGAAATGCCTGTTACCGATTGGACGGCTGTGGTAGCCATTGCAGCGTCTCTGTGCCACCTATATAACCTTAAGCACGTGATACAGCTTTGTTTTTTAAAACGAAACGGGATACATCGTGGATAAGTCTGGTATTGCAGTGTTTATACCGGGAATATTCGGTGAGTTAGAACGATCCCCTTCCTACGGCCAAACCAACACAGCCGCGCACCGCGTGCGTGAGGCTCGTTCGGCAGGGAATAAGGTGCCAGTAGCATTGCATCCCCACCCGAACGAGCCTCACGCACGCGGTGCGCGCCTGTGTTGGTTTGGCCGTAGGAAGGGGATCGTTCTAATTCACCGAATATTCCCGGTATGTCGCAGACTGAGGGAAAAATACGATTGATACAACACAATCCTACCATAAAGTAGGGTGGTGAAGGTGACATTAATGACTCGATTAATGAATTAAAGTTATAAATACCCACGGAATTGTCATACGTCCCCACGAACTATAAATTACTGTCAAGAAATGACTCAATCAATATAGTTGTTTCAACTATGCGTATCCAACAATCTAAATAATCAAGTAGGTATACTCTGCAGAGCTTTTAGAGCTACCGAATTAGCGGATCACGAGTACTTCCCGTTATAGTCAGTACAACACAGCAACTACCCAAGCAGCAATTTCAGAAGTAATGTAACATGGATGTAACGGCTATGATGGAATGTCCGCAAATTCAAAGATCAGCTACATATTTGGTACTTTGACATCGCAGGGATGTCACTGAGACATCAAAGTACCAGATATGTAGCTGATCTCTGAATGTGCGGACATTTCATCATAGCCGTTACATCCTTGTTACATTACTTCCGAAATTGCTACCTGGGTATATTTGATATAACTATTCGACTAATTATCACAACTCTATTTTATAGTGCTAGGTACGATAACAAAAAAAACCAATTCAAAGTCAAAAATGAAAATTAGTTTGATATCCTGGGGTGGGGGGGGGGGGTTCCATTAACGTGGTCAGCAAGTGAGCGATGAATTGGTCTGGCCTGGATATAGTTCGTGGCGCCCCACGCATTATTATTCTCAATGTCGTACCCAGTCTCTGAAAATTACATCAATTATCATATATGTAGGATCAGTTTGACAGGGGGAGAAACATATATCACGAGCTCTACCTAAACGATAAAATATTGAAGTAATGTGTACATGACTGTACACAATACACATATCATTGCAGTTTCTGGCAGCGTGGTTCAATATACGATACAAGAATGGCATGAATTGGCAATTGCAATGTACACTGAACGTGTTTGATTCTGACCGATTCAAGGCCACGCATATTTGGATGAGAACCGCTTGATTCGTCGGTAGCACCCCTAGTGGCTTCGAAGGGAATCTCGCCCCGATAAAGATTATTGACATTGATTTTGAAGGGCTAGGTATCGATAAATTCAGCTATAAAAAAAAAAAAAAAACAGCGATCGACGTCTTTATCGGGGCGAGATTACCTCCGAGGCCACTTGGCCGGCGCCACCGACGAACCAAGCGGTTTTCATCCAGATTCGCACTTGTTGAAAATATGGGTGCAGGCCTTGAATCGGTCAGAATAAAACACGTTTAGTACACAATATGCGAATTAGCATCGACAAAAAAAAGGTTGATTCAGACATAAATATGGTTGAGTGAACTGGTCAAAGGACCCCGCACAAATCTTATGGAAATTGGATCCCGGTCAAATTTGTGACCATGATGACTTTTGATCAGGATGACCTGAAGCACAACATACTACAATTTTGGACAATTTGACCGGGATCCAATTTCCATAAGATTTGTGCGGGGTCCTTTAACTACACAAAATTTCACCATATACCATATATTTTCCTCTCGGTGCATTAAATAAATTGCAAAAAATGGTGCATACATGCGTGTTTGAACATTATTACTCCTATCAATCTTATTCGACGTCCCGCTGGTTATTTTACGAATATCCAATATGTCCTCGTATTTGTTCACTAGTCTTTCAGTCAAATATTATATGTACATGCAATATGCTAAGTACCCATCAATACCGTTCGAAATTCCTGTTAAAAATAGTCAGGGCGACGCAAACGAAATGGCGAACGCATGGAAATAAGTGCCTTCAAGACTCATCATGTGGTTTCAACCATATTGCCTATAGCAGAGCCTGCACCTTCCTTCCATCCAGTGTTATAGTAGAAATCAGTGGACGGAACCACAAAGTTTATTTTTGGTTTATCAACTACGAACTCAAATCAGAAGTCAAACTACCAATATCCCGAATCATGACCAATCGAGATGGTCTGGCTGGAGCTGGATCTAATTAATGGAAATTCCGACATAGATTCGATAAACGGCATACAGAGGCTGTGGACTAACCATCGCAAGGTGTTGGAAGCCGTATTGGTTTCCGGCCGTCCTGATTAATACATCTGCGTCCGGGTAGATTGAACGATGCGATCTAACGCCTATGGCTGTGTTCCAATTGGATAGTGAAGTATACTTGCATGCACACTTGCACCCTTGTACACTTTCCCTTACAGCAGAGATATATCTATATATATATATCGATATATATAGATATACATCAGTGTCTGAAGCGAGAGCAAGTGTGGATCCAAGTATACTTCACTGTCCAATTGGAACACAGCCTATACTACCTATGCTATTTCGGAGGCTGATTATCGGCCTTGATAAGAAAAAAATCGCATATATAGCTCGCACACTATACTACAGATAATGGAATGCTATGGAAATAAAAATAGGTATCAATCTCGGGATTGAACGAACTCGTATTTTTAGTCGCCCGTCAGAAAAAAGACGAATGATAGATTCAAACGGCCGGGTAATTATTGCAGAATATAAATCGTCTCCTGATTCTCAGCGTCAATGATTTTTTTCTTCCCTAGTCCTCCAAATATTTATAATTTTCGTTATCTCTCTCGATAAACCTCGTGACGATCAGGATCTTGAAATTATGTAGTTTCGAAAGTGATGATATCTTGGTACAAGAGGGAGAGAATCAACCAATGAACTAATAATAAGATGAAGATCAACGATCGAGTATATGAAGACCCACGACTTTTTCAACATTTACTTTTCCGGATACTCCATATGATTACTGATCGCCTGCTAATTACTTTTACCATTCTCGACGCTATACTATAGATTTTAATGAAGTTATGAAGCCGATTATTCTACAAACAAAACTACATATTTATAACAGTCGAGTGATGATAACAACTGATCGTACGAAAATATCAATAATGACGACACTTTCAGAAATTGGCGACATGCATACCACCGGTGGAAATCGAAGCTATATGCAGCTGTGCTCCGAGTAACGATCGTATCTTAATCGTCTTGAGAATATAAAGGCGATAATTGATATCGATGATGATAGTAATTATAAAAACATCAACAGCAATAAATATTTAATATTGGCAATAATGATCATAATAATAATAATGACAATAATAATAATAATAATAATACTATAGGAAAGAGCATGTAATACATATAGGTATGGTGTATTTGACATTAGCAACCAATACCATGCAGGCAATAATGAAAATTGTAAGGTTAATGATAATAATAATGAAGAAGTAGTTGTTTTTTTTTTGACATTAATAATGACAATAATAATAACATTATTATAATAATATAGTACTTTTCGATACTAGTGCGAAAGTGTTGATTCTCGGGCGAGTGTGAAGTGTTTCGCCCGAGCGAAGCGAGGGTGACAATCACACTCGTCCGAGAATCATCTTTCGCACATGTATCAAACTTTATTTTTCAACACAAAGCCCGTTAAGTTGGATTTTATGCACTCGAAGCGAGCGCAAAATCGAACTTTGCGCACGCCGTGTGGAAAACAATATTTTGGTACTGTGAATTCTTGGCCAGTTGATACCGTTACTATAGATACCAACAGAAATCATCTGTGAGTATAGAATCTATGGAGGGCAGATGGACAAGGACCACCCCCGAAAATTCCATCTCACCATTTTTGAAAATTCACATATGTCAAAAATTGATGACCTGTGTTTATTTATTTATTTTTTTTTTTTTTCACGTTGATCATTTTTGGTGATGGTTCGTCTTACCCTGGCCTCCCATATAGGTATATGTACACAGAAAAAAAGGATAACTTGCGCCAAGAAATTTGTTTTGAAGAAACCGAAAATTTCCCGAGCAAAGTACAAATTCTCTGGAAACAAGAAAATTTCCATGGTTCAAGAAAGTTTTTATCTTTGCTCGAGAATTTTCGGTTTCTTCAAAACAAATTTCTTGGCTCAAGTAAACCTTTTTTTCTGTGTAGGTATACAGATACACATACCTCGATACCTCCGCGGAATAACCGGCTATCTCAGAAGTTGCTTGAAAAAGCAGCTATCTCAGATTTTGCTTGGAAAAGCGGCTATCTCAGATTTTGCTCGAAAAAGCGGCTATCTTCAAATCATGCTAGCGAAATTTTACGTCAAAAACGTGAAATTATGATTCAAAAGCTGAAAAAACAGGTTGTAGCAAAAGCCCAGACATTATAATGTCTGCTCCAACCTGTTTTTTCAGCATTTGAATCATAATTTTACGTTTTTGACGCAAAATTTCGCTAGCATGATTTGAAGATAGCCGCTTTTTCGAGCAAAATCTGAGATAGCCGCTTTTTCAAGCAAAATCTGAGATAGCTGCTTTTTCAAGCAACTTCTGAGATAGCCGGTTATTCCGCGGAGGTATCGACCTATAGTTAGAAATATATATCTCTAATCGTTTTCAGATAAGTCTCGATATACCGTAAACTTGTTATCATAGAACATTATTGAATGTTTTCCACTTGAATGATAGATTTATCTCTTAGTATCAATTCAAAACCTTTTATTCTCATGTATACGACTGCTGAGTTGGTTCAAGTTGGATAATATACGTAAAATATAACTGAACTATCGTTGAGTCAGTTTCCCCGGACTTAGGACTGGCAAGTATCTGACAATGATATGATATGTTTCATGCATGTAATTGCATTTCGTAGAGTTTGCAAATTTTATATAACATTGGCATACATTTTTACGTATCCGAAACATTTCTGTAACACAACAGTGAGTTTATAAAACTGTGACGTTTATAAAATCGGGACAAGACTTCAGTGTAACGTTCCAGAAACCTATCTGAAACATTATGTGCCGTATGAGTAAAGCTACTTGACGACGACGCAGGAGTCAAAGGACGCTTTCCGTCGTGCTGCAGTCCACGAGACGCGAGGATCCCCGAGGATGCATAGGTTTGGTAGTTGACTTCAGCTGAAAATATTGAAAGATGTAAGTTAAGAGATACCCAGATGCCCATACCAGAAGGAATTATGTTTCGGAGATCCAATGCAATGTCCCTGGATTCAGTCAGAAAATTTTTGTGACTTTTCTGTCACCAAATATTCGATTGATTTATTAGTCTGAAATTTTGACAGGATCCAAGATGGATTCATTGGTCAATGCATGATCTGTACTCACCTCAGGGTTTTTCGGTGTCGATTGAGTTGAGTGCGATTGCCTCAGGGGTCACTTCTTGCTGCGATTCCTTCGGCCAGAAAAGAGTCTTGTAGGTAAAGCTGACCAGGATTGATCCTGCGATTGGTCCCACCCAATATACCCATTGGGATGTCCAATCGTTGTTCCATAAAGCGGGTGCGAATGATCGTGCAGGGTTCATGCTACAGCCGGTATATGCTCCGGTGGCCATGGCCAGCATGGAGATCAGTAATCCGAATTTAATTGGCACTGCGACCGAGTCTTTTTTGTTACGGGGATCAACTAATGAACAGACGAAGAAAATCAGAATTCCACTGGAAATAGTCTCAACTAACAGACCCTGGAACTGTGAGACATTCTCGTTGATCGCCGTCACGCAAAATGAGTTGGCAGTTGTTGAATTACCGGAGTGAAGAAACCCCGCAGGAGTCACGACCTACAGGAAATTGAATTGACCTGGGTAATACATTACGAAGAAGAATTGGAAGAATGAGAAGATAATGAAGATGGTGAACGAAGAGTATCCATGAAGGTACCACAACACGAACCTCTTTTCTCATCGAATGATTCTAAAATTAAATTTTTGTGGATGTAAGTTGAATTCAGACTCACCCTTAGCATTCCAAAACCAACTATGGCTCCCAGAAGTTGTGCCAGTACGTAGATTACTGACGTAGTAATAGAGTTGAGGCCAAGTATCACAGTGCAGACGCTCACAATCGGAGTAATGTGAGCGCCACTGATGTGTCCAATGAGCTGCATAATAAAAAAAGAATACCACATAATTTGACCAACAAAAGTACGGATGATATGAGAATGAGACATCTGTTTCGTTCACGGTCAAAAGTTTTCCAAGTTAATATAGCCTCATCAAGACAGTCATTCGTGTCCACGATTATATTTACTCATTAGCCACTAGTCTGAAGACTTGGATGGTGCAGAATATTGAATCTGAGCATAATAATCAGATGAGGAAATGTTTCGCATATTGTGACCAGCTGGATTCAGTCGAATGACCAATGAACGTTTCGTTTTGTAATAACTTTAAAATACAACGTCTGTCAACATGTTGAATGTCTCATCCATCGTGCTATTTGTTGGAACTTCAGGGGTGCATGTCAATATTTTAACGGGCCATGTATCTTCATATAGCTTCGTTTTCTATGTTCCCGGATCAGATCTCTCCCGAGAGCTTTTGACTTCGTTGAAAAATACGTATGAACAAGAAATGCCTCGTTATTTAGGGTATTCGTTGATGTTTTCGAAACAGTTGAAAACTTATGTTTTGCAGCATTGATATTGTTGCTCGGTCTCATATCGCTTGCGTCAAGTAGTTTTATTTATCATTGTTTGATATTCTAAACTAGCTTCAGACTTGACGTTAGATTAAATTCACGCGGGCATGAAATATTTATACCCACTATCTCGATATATTAATATACATATGCGTAGAACAACATTTTTGTAACGCGCTTTATCATCTCGCTATACTAAAATGAACCACAACTAACTATTGTTCGTGGTGTCAAAACGATAACCTTTCATATCTGCATTCACGCAACGGACTTCATTTGCTTGATTCCACGAAATGGACTGATGATATGTTTCTGTATTAGTAGTTCATGACACTATTCATCTCATATAATTTTCTGGGTGCTATAATTACACAATCATTCATTTGATAACCCTTCTGATCCACTATACCCAAACGCGCAATGTAAAGCGATTCGGCGATCTGTTGCGCGAATTGACTGAACACATCAGTTCAAAGAAACAAATTTGTTCCTTCAAATTACGCCGAATTATTATTTTGTTTGATGCCCGACATACTGGAGATCATATGGAAGCCGGAACTGACAATTTGAACTCGTTTTATAACGGCTCCAGTGAAAACATCCGCGCTTCAAAAACCTCAACGAAGAATACAAGAACACTTACGTGAACGATAGTTCCAACGCCGAATCCAAAAGTCAGAGCAATTTGTAAATGGGGTGCCGGGGCAGACAGCGAACCCACGCATCCCATGCAGCCGATAAAAACGAGGATCGCAGACCCGAGAAATTCGGCTAGTGCTGCTACCAATGTGTCCCACCAAGATCTGTCGGTCTTCAACAGCTTCTTGAACCCTGCGAAGAAAGTTTGAACCAAATGTATATCTGAAGTGATCCGGTGGCAGCATTGAGTGATTATGCAGCCAAAATGTGTCATTTTCTTTATATGTTCTGAAAAAATGATTTATCATTCGTTTGAACCCATTGAGATCCTGATCCGGGAATCATACGTCCTTGAAGTGTTTCGATGGGAAAGTCTCAGTCCTACGTAAAATGTTATATATAGGTACTTATATGTTTATAGAGAGCTAAAAACGTCGAAATACGTTTTATGGTCGTCCTGTGGACTTCTGGAGGTCTTATGGAATTGTTTTGATATCTGGGATAAGTGCCTTCCGCCGCGCCGGTCGGCCCTTCAAACTGAGGCTGGCAACAACGATTACATAGATTACTATATTGAAACCGATTACTTATCAGTAAGATGAGCAAATGATGGTATTATATATTGCGAGCAATTGATACGATGGATTATGTATTCTATGTCCGCGCTTTTTTATTTTTATACGTCATTTATGGACGATGCTTATCGGCCGCAGATGCCGTCGCAGTTGGTTAAACATGTCAATGGAAAAACATCTTGTTAATTCTAATAAAATCTAGTTAGCTGTATCATACCGGTTATTAACTATCTTCATATATTTTTCGATAACATATATCACGTATTATGTATAACATATTATCTTTCATTGATTAATTTATTTATGTAATAATGAGACTGTACGATTAAAGCCTGCTCGAAAAATCGAGACATTTTGCATAAAAATAAGTTAAAAAAAAAATCACAAATATCAATAATTTGATTACACATTACAAGGGATCCAAGAAAATCTATGAAAACATGAATATTCTAGGCACCTGGTAATTGGAATAAGGTGAGACCCCGGACCTGGTTAATAATAATCGATGAAATCACTCCTACATAAATATGTATATTTTTTTGTTTTTTTTTTTTTTGTTTAGCGAAGAATCCTCATTTCATAGTATGTAAAAAATATAGCACTTTCACAAATGTGAATAAAATGAAGACACTTCGCCTAGCGCAAAAAAAAATGTATATTCAATTTAATAAACATAAGTGCAACTCCTGCCCGATCCCATTTCGAGCACTCGAAACAAATTTCAGTTTCTTCAGTTAAAAACTGCAAACTTTCAGGTAAAAATATCAAATTTAAAAAAAAAATTGAGGAACGTTGAAAAAAACACGTTTTTTTTTCGAAAAACGTATTTTTTTTACGGTTTTTGAGAATATAGCTTGAAACAAATTTCATATTCTGAAAGATCAGATATTTTTACCTGAGAAACACGTATCATCGAATTTTCTTTTTTGCGATAGAGATGGGATAAAAATTCGAATGTAAAAGTCAAGGTGCTCAAAGTTGAATTACTAATCAACGCGTCTCTCCTAAAAGGTGAGGCTTAGAGGTGGAATACCTGGTGGATTTTCACATCTCAATACACAGTATGAGATATTAAAATTGCAGACAAATCGAAATTTTGACCCCTGATCGTTTACAGATAATTGGTGAACGTGCCCATATATATATAGAATTTGTTTTTCGAATTGAAATTCTAAAAATATTTCACCATTGGTCCGGGGCCTTCTCAGTTCGGTGAATTATAGTTACAACCTGTCACTGCATCCGGTCCCTCAATTGGACAATTACAATCTAGTTGTAATGTTAGACATATTGAGACAAGAGTAGGAGCACGACTAACAGATAAGCTAAGTACATGTATCTACATGTGCACTGATATAGAAATATTTCGGTGATATGACATTTTTTCTACTTAGGAAAACTATTTTTATGGTGTTTCAATTTACAGGACGATTCGTTTCGTTTTTGGAGTTTTCTAATTCGAGTAAATCTGTAACTTTCGAACTAAGACTTTCGCCATCTGTCACAAGGTCTTCGTAATGACATTTAAGTTTTTCTCGAATATCGTGTAAAAATTTCAATGAATTCAGGGGGGCAGGCCTATTCTTCGAGGATCAGATTCCCAATCTTCATTCACAAATAACACCTGATACAGGGGTTAAAGAATTTCGGAAAAATTATTTTCAAATAGTGCATTCAAAGGACATGAAATTTCGCGGTAATGATTTTTTCGATCGGACTGACAGGCTTAAAGTTACATGCGTTAGAAACAGATTCTTGTCAACGAACACCTCGAAATTTGAATTCAATTATAGATGGATAAGTATATTGATTTACCTTTTGGAGAGGTTTCATCAGACATGGTTGTTCAACGTGATGCCAAAGGCAGTAGTCCGAAACCGATATAATTTTTTCACCAGCTATTTGCTACTTGCTACACGCTATTCGCTATACTGACTACCTCGCCAGAAGGACCGTCCCGTGTCTGTGCGACTAATGTGTACTGAGCTGATGCTTTTATCATGAATGCCGCAACTACCGATAAGTAGGTATGTTCTCAATGTTCATGATACAATTATTTATCTAAGTGTAAAGAAGGATTGAGCTAATTATGACACTCGCAAGACATTTGCACATGCGAAAAAAATTCCCTATACAAATACAGGGCATTTATGGTAATTCGAGAGATCTATAAGCCATAAATAACGAATATTTACATTATCGTGGGACCTGTGATTTCAACATGAATTTAATAACATGCCGCTAAAATATTTCGAATTTCATTTCTTCGCGCGAAGATCACAAACTCTTCTTTCTTCTTTTTTCTTTTCTCTCTTCTCTTGCAGGCAAACGAATCTTCAAAATGTATGATCATTATAACGAGTAATCTATCCAACTACTTCTTATCTTTCTCATACTTTTAATTATAGGCAATATCGCTCACTTTTTAAGTTTGCATCTGACGATTGATCTTACGACTCGAAAATCAAAACTCGTGCCTACCACGTGGCATATATTACCTAGTATCTTCTTCTTTGGAGAGCTTTGCGTCACCTTATGAGCACCGGTAAACATTCAACAATAATATATCATTTTTGCATTAAAAATATATGACATTATATGTAAAGACAAAAAAATTATGTTTCTTCTGGTAGATTCATAATAAAATGACCTCATCTCACTATTTCTGATTCTATATGATTTTTCGAGGAATTTTATACTAATATAAGATTCAATTTCTTGCAGTATTTTATTATTATGATATTCTTTCAATGATTTACACGTTGCAAATTTAAATTTTGTCAAGTCGGACTCGATTATACGATTCACCATTCGCTTATCACTCGTTTTTGAGAGTTCATGATTTTTATAGGAATCTCATATGAATCATATACGAAATGCGCGATAATCCTTCATCCAGGATCAGATAACATTAAATATGCCATAAGAAATATTTTTGATAGAATTTTACTCGTAAAATGATACCAAAATCTTGTATGAAACTTGTACGTATCCTCATAAGATGATACAAGAATTCTATACGAAGGTCTTCAGTATCATTTTTCCCTGCAGCATATAATTTATGTAAGAATCTCGTGTAAAACTTGTATGAATATTAAGTAATTTTGTCGAGAAATATGTCGTATCAAATATCCTTTGAAAATCATATTGGGATCGTATATAATATATATGCATCATATGCGACTCTAATAGCATGATATAGACCGATGTAAAAATGTAGCACTAAATAATATTCGTGAATATGAGATAAAAAAAATGAAATTCTTAAAATAATACGATCACAAGTGTTGATTTATTTATACGATAAGTCAACACGTAAGACTATGTAACTAGTGACTATATATGTAAGATCCTGTGAGATCATACAACACCTTATATAATGACATACACCTATACGATTAATGCAACTATTATTCAAATACGATTCTGATACGATCATGCAAGATTTTATACCGTTTTCTTATACGCCTATTTCTTACGTAATCGCATGTGAAAAAAATCACACATGCATTTACAGTAGGGGATTCACAAGAACGAAGCACACTCACTCGAGTCCGAACAACACTCGGAACTTGGTATTTACTGCAATCTAAGCAAAAAGGCATATAATTAATACTCAGACGAGTGCCCAATGAAAATATATAGTTAATATGCATTCCGATGAGGCTTGTTTGTATAAACATAGGTATCTAATTCCCGATTAAACGATAACACGATAATTATCCTGCACCTAATTTCCCAAATTCGGTGATATTGCTTTTGAAGTGAACACGACGTCTAGTTGATATCGTCACGGAGCATGTTTGAAAAATGCTCGAAGGCATATGGCAATTCATCAAAGTTGCAATAGAAACCGAGAAACTTATCCTAATGAAATCTCCGTAGCTGCATGTGACTGCACTGTAAAACTGCAGCATGAATCAACCTAGCAGTGATTAATCTACGCATTAAGTAGTAGTACTGAGATAATCTCTGCGATACAATATCCACAGATAAATTTTTATAGCACTTTGAAAGTGAGGATCTTCAGTTGATATCAGAGCATTGAAATTATGTTTCGTCAGATACTGCGTAAGATTGCGCAATTACTGTTACGGATTTATAAGCAGACATTCTGCTGTTACTTAGATAGTTAGATTTAGTAAACAGATTGACGCGGTTATTGTTGTGAGGTATAAAATCAAGCGCAGCTAAGTGATTACATAAAGTGACTAGCGCAGTTGCGTTGATTTCATTAGGGGGGGGGGGGGGGGGGGGAGGTTAATTCGGGCAAAAAAAGGCACATATTTGTGAATTTTTTTTTACGACACAGCTAAAATCTAGTTATTAAACCCGATGGTACATTAAAGTATAGGATTTGAAGAATATTGTGTAAAATTTTCATGAAGAAATATGAAAAAATACAGCAATGGCAGCAATTATTCGGAAGCGTCTCGGAAAAAAGTAGAATTGCGGTGCCCCTCATAACTTCAAAACCACTGCACCGATCCTTTTGAAATTTTGAACACTATTTCTGTACATAATTTACGAGGTAACGCTGGGAGGGTTTTCCGAAATTTCAATTTTTCACTTTCTGGGAACACTTTGAAGTGAAAAACGCGAATTTTGCGGAAAAAATCGGCTAATTTGTTATTGTAAAATAAAAAATATTAACAAATTTGAAATAAACTCCCCAGCGTTACCTCGTAAATTATGTACAGAAATAGTGTTAAAAATTTCAAAACGATCGGTGCAGTAGTTTTGAAGTTATGAGGGGTACCGCAATTCTACTTTTTTCCGAGACGCTTCCGAATAATTGCTGCCAATGCCGTATTTTTTCATATTTCTTCATGAAAATTTTACACAATATTCTTCGAATGTTATACTTTAATTAACCATCGGGTTTAATAAATAGATTTTAGCTGTGTCGTCAAAAAAAATTCACAAAAATGTGCCTTTTTTTGCCCGAATTAACCTTACCTCCCCCCTTAAGCGTTGAGGATATTCGCAATCATCTGACGGACATAAGGGATGGCGCTAAGTAATTATCCAGGAATAAATATGGTTCCTTATGATTATCTAGAAACACAGTTCGCCACGAAATCTTTTCACGAATCGATTAGCCACGTAATTTGATGACAACTCCCGTAGTACAATTGCGCGTATAATCTTCACGACCACGCAATCAACTATTATTATTTCCGCTCTAGTTCAACTCATTAACATACTTGTTCTCGACGCACTTCGAACTCATATGATGATGAAAATAGGCATTATAAGACAATCTCGGATCGTAACACTTGCCATTCCAGTTTATTTGGTCAATAATTTCCGGAATATCGGCATGTCAATAATCTCCAAAATAAAGCCCTTTCCCATACCCATCGTGAGTTTTCAGCTTTGAAATGATCCGAAATAATATAGTTTTTGTAAATATACGAACGTGCGATGATCAATGCAGATTGTATGGTTTCAAAAGATGCGTAATGACTGTGTTCATCGAGTTATCATTCAAAATATCAGAATAATTTTGTCACGTGCTAAAATCAGTTATCACCCTGGATGAAATTGATTTAATTTCACCTCAAGTAAATCGGCTGTTTCCTAGCAGCTAGGAGCTACGTATAAAATAAACTCTGAATCACATTACGTGTTGCTATTTTTAGAAAACTATTACTTCCTGTCTGTACAAGTGTCTATATTAGTAAAAGTTAATAACTATCACGCTTCTACGTATACATATAGCATAACATGTACTGATGTCGCCCTTCTTCGAATCTTATAGTCTCGCATCTATACTGCGATCCCCTATGATATGAGAAAGTAGTCAGTCGAAGGCATATAATACGAGTTTCACTGTGATTTCTTAAACCATTCGAAAAAAGAATTCTCTAATCACTAAATAGTGGAATGTATAGCGACAGAATTTTTTCGTAACATACATAATACCTATGATTGTTATCGTATTCTGCAATCTGTAAGATCTGTACCTACATATTGGATACTCAGCCAGTGGCACCATCTCTCAATGATACTGCTGACTACGCTACGGAACGCCTCAGTAGGTAATAATAACAATAATAATGGTAACAACAACAACAACAAAAACAATAATGATAATGATAGTAATGATAATAATAATAATAACAAAAACATGAATAATCTTGAATAATTAACGTGAATTTCTTGTAAGTCAATGCAATTATCGAATACTTACAAAAAACATTCGTATACAAAGGTATGGTATTATAGGTGTAGGTATACACAATATATTGTTGAAAAATGAATATATTACGTATATAGTAGGTGAATAACGAAGATATGTATTTTTGTCATGTTTTTTCATACGTTCAACTTGTTTTCACGAAATATTAGTATTTTGTGTCTCAACGATGGATTATAATCATTCAGTAGGAGAATTTTTTTTTCGATGTAGGTATGCGGTTGATGAATTGGCTAGAAAATGACAGATTTCAAAAGTACCTTACATATATCGGTGAGTCAATTTCTTGAAACATAATATAGGCTTGGGGGTAGGTACGTCTGAAATGTAAATGAGATACAGGTATGATTCACAGCTGCATTTTAGACACCTTTCTGACGTTATTTCGGCAGACATTTATACACACTAGGGTAATTCAAAAAAAAATTTCTTTTTTTTCTCACTAACAAGTTTCATTTAGGTGTAAAATGATGCCTGTTAAAATATGAGCTCTTAATATTAATATTGAGTTGCTCCGCATCGCACTTTTCGATTTTTCGTAAGAATAACATGGGACAAATTATTTTCCCTATCGCCGTGTGCAAAATTCGATTTTGTGTACTCGTTTGCGTGCGCAAAATGCCAGATTCCCTCACTCATTCCGTTAGCGTGCGCAAAATGCGGTTCGCGTGTGCAAAATAGAATTCGCGGGTGCAAAATAGGTTCGCGGGTGCAAAATGAAATTCGCGTGCGCAAAATGAATTTCGCGTGCGCAAAATACAAATATTTTATATATTTATATATCTATATATATATAGGTATATATAGGTACATATAGGTACATTAGGTATATCTGGGTATATAAAGGTATATATAGGTATATATAGGTATATATAGGTATATTTAGGTATACATAGGTATATATAGGTACATATAGGTATATATAGGTATATGTACATATAGGTATATATAGGTATATATAGGTACATATAGGTATATATAGGTATATATAGGTATATATAGGTATGTATACCTCGTATAGGTATATATAAGTATATATAGGTACATATAGGTATATACAGGTATATATAGGTATATATAGGTACATATAGGTATATACAGGTATATATAGGTATATACAGGTATATATAGGTATATATAGGTATATAGGTATATATAGGTATATATACCTCGTATAGGTATATATAAGTATATATAGGTACATATAGGTATATATACCTCGTATAGGTATATCTAGGTATATTTAGGTACATATAGGTATATATAGGTACATATAGGTACATATAGGTATATACAGGTATATATAGGTATATAAAGGTACATATAGGTACATATAGGTATATACAGGTATATATAGGTATATATAGGTATATATAGGTATATACTTCTTGCTATTGCACTCCTGAATAAATGTCTGAAATCTTATTTTTAATGAAAGTCTTTTTATTCAATTATGAATTTTTAATTCGATTTTATATAGTGGGGGGGCTCCGCCCCCCCAACCCCCCGGGGGGGCTTCGCCCCCTGCACCCCCACCAGGGGCTGCGCCCCTGGACCCCCCGTCAGATTGCCGGTGTTGTCGAATTTTGCACAACTCGTCAGGGAAAATAGTATACGCAACACGTGCGCATAGGTGTCTCCCGCACTCGTCTTTTTTGTCACCCTCGCTTCGCTCGGGCGACAAACCCGACTCGTGCGGGAATCACCTATTTTGCGCACTCGTTACGTAATGTACTATTTACTTCTTCCGATTTTCATAACTAGCAAATGATACGTCACAGAATTAAGAATCTACAGACATATTTGTGTAGAGAATTGAATGAAAAAAAATAATTAATCAATTGATTAATTAATTGATTCATTGATTAATTACATTAAACTTTGACCTTGAATAACTTTTGAACGAGTGGACTTATTAGAAAATCACTCGGAACTTTTTTGTAGAGGGTTTAATTCTCTACAAAACTGTGTTTGTGGATTCTCTGTGTGACATATCGTTCGCTAGTTATAAAAATCAGAAGAAGCAAAAATAATTTATCACATGTTATTCTTATGGAAAGTCGAAAAGTGCGATGCGCACCATCTGATTGCTAATATCAAGAGCTCATATTTTAACAGGCATCATTTTATACCCAAATGAAACTTTTGAGCCTGTTAGTAAGAAAAATGAAAAAAATGATCATTTTTTGAATCGCCCTAATACACACACACGTATCTGGAACATTTCTGTAACGCAACGGCAAGTGATTGTGACGTTTCTCGAAATCGTGATAAGATTTCAGTGTCACGTTCCAGAAATCTATCTGAAACCGTAGGTATGTGCCGTGTAAGAAAGGCTACTTGACGAGGACGAAGAAACCAAATGACTCTATCCGTCCAGCTGCAGTCCACGAGACGCCAGGATCCCCGGGGATGCACAGGTTTGGTATTTCACTTCAGCTGTAAATATTGAAAGACGTAAGTTAAGATATAGTACCCAGATGCCCACCCCAGGAGGTATTATGTTTCGGAGATCCAACGCAATGTCCCTGATGGATTTGCGGTCAGAACATTTTCGTGACTTTTCTGTTACCAAATATTCGATTGATTTATTAGTCTGAAATTTTGACAGGATCGAATATAGATTCATTGGTCGATACGTATGATCGGTACCTACCTCACGTTTTTCGGCATCGACTGAGTTGAGTGCAGCTGCAACCTCGGCGATCTCTTCTTGCGCCGATTTCTTCGGCCAGAAAATAGTCTTGTACACAAGACTGACCAGGACTGTTCCTGCGATCGGTCCCAGCCAGAATACCCAGTGGGATTCCCACTTGTTGTTCCATAAAGCAGGCGCAAATGATCGTGCAGGGTTCATACTACACCCGGTATAAGGTCCGCAGGCCATTGCCAACATAGCGACCACTAATCCAAATTTGATTGCGTTCGATTCTGAGTGCATACTATTACGGGGATCAGAGCATGCACATACGAATAGAACTAGAATTCCAGTAGCCACAGTCTCCACTAAAAGACCCTGGATCGGCGAGATATTTTCGTTTACCACCGTCACGCAGAACGAGTTAACAGTCGTCTCATTACCAGTGTGGAGAAATTCAGCAGGGGTAATAACCTGTTAGGGGAAAGTAATTCAGCTGCTTGATCTAGCAACCGCCATACAAGTTTGATATGTGACGAATGGAAAGTGAAAGAAAAAAGTCACGGAGATGATGAAACAAGAGAAACGGATGAAAGTACACCGGGGATTTGGTTCACTCATCAAATAATTCGGAGGATAAATTGTCTGGATGTAAAGCGAATTCGAACTGACCCTTAAGAATCCATAACCAATTATGGCTCCCAGGAAATGTGCAAGTATGTAGATTGCTGCCGTAGTGATGGATTTGAGGCCGAGTATCATACAGCAGATGCTCACAACCGGATTGATGTGAGAGTGGCTGATGTGTCCAATAATCTGCACAGTAAAGAAAATGCCATGTAATTTGGCTCACCAAGGTGTAGACTGTAGATAATATGATATCTATTTGCTTGACGGTAGAAGGTTTTTATAATTTATAGCCTAGTCAAGACAATCATTCGTATGCATGATTGGATCTACTCATTGACCACTAGTCTGAGAACTTAGGCGGTGAATATGGAATCTGAGAATAATAATCAGACGAGGTAATATTTTTCATAGTGTGACCAGCTGCAGTCAGTATCGAATGACTGATAAACGTTTCGTGATAGTTTTGGAATTACTGTTACATCCAACGTTCATCAACATGTTGAATGTCCCATCCAGCGTGCTATTTGTTGGAACTTTAGGGGTGCATTTCAACATTCGAATGAGCCGCACCAATAGCCTCGTTTTCTATTTTCCGGATAGCTTTTGACATTGTTGAAAAATAATGAACACGAAATTCCTTATTCTTTAGGGTATTCTTCAATGTTTTGGAAACACTCGAAAACTTTGGTTTGCAAGATTGATATTCTTGGTTGGTGTCACATCGTTTGCGTGAAGTAGTTTTATTTATCATATTATTTGATATCCTAATCTTGCTCAAGACTTGAATTGAATCAACACAGGCATGGAATATTTATACTGTCTCTATCAATTATTACCATAAGCGTAGAGTAAAATCTTTGTAATGCTAAATCATCTTATTACAAAAATAAACCTATCAGCCATAATTATTATTCGTAATATCTTACTCCGTAATTTTCCGATCCATGAAATAGACTAACGATATATTTTTATTCCTACTAATCGTCATCCCATTAATATTATACACTTTGTTACGCATGATGATTATACAATCATGTATTTGCTGATAACCCTATTGACTCACGATGCCCGAATTTGTAGAGCGTTCTGCTGATCTGTTGCGCAAATTAGTGGCCCGCAGGGCTGATAAAACCAATCGCAAATGCGTTTCTCCAAATTGTGGCAAATTATTACTATTTTTGCAGCACTTACTATATAGTATATAGTTATCCGAGATCATGAAAACTGAGAATGATCATTTTATCGAATTTTTCCACGTCTCGGATGGAAATTCACTGAAATTCTTACGTGAACGATAGATGCGATGGCAAATCCGAAAGTCAGAGAAATTTGTAAGTGAGATGGTGGTTCGGAAAGCGAACCCACGCAGCCCAAGCAGCCGATGAAAACGAGGATCGCAGAGCCTAGGAGTTCGGCTAGCCCTGCCACCAAAATTTCCCACCAGGTTCCATCATTCTTGAACAATTGCTTGAACCCTGAAAGCGAAATTTGCAAAGTTACTTTCACCAACTGAATTGGTTCAAATTAGTTGATTTCGTACATTTTGCTAGTGAGATATCTTCTGAGTCTGCATCTGACCCAAGTCATGATTCATTGTTGGGATTGACCTGCAGGAACCAGAAAGAAAAAATTCGAAGGCTTTGGAGCAGTACTTACTTAGAATTGAAAAGGAAACCTGGGATTTTGGCTACATGCTTTTTTTTATGCATTTGGGAACGTCCTGGTCCATGAGAGCATTAAAATTCGAATATGACCGAATCAAGGATCACTCTACTACACATATGTACACTAAACGTAATGGATTCTGATCCGGACAAGTTGGACAATTCTAGAAACAGCCAATCGGCGCTCTGGATTAAAAAAATCCAGAGCGCCGATTGGCTGTTTCTAGAATTGTCCAACTCGTCCGGATCAGAATCCATTACGTTTAGTGTACCTATATCGCGTGTGTAATGGCATTAAGTCGTGAACGTAATTTTACGACTTTCTGCCATTCATAGAAGTGGAAACATAAAAATTTCGGCAAAACCCTAAAAATGACTAATTTAACAATTGAAATCAAAATGCCATATCCGCCTTACATCATTTAACAAAAAAGTAATAATCAAAAAAGAAATGTAAAACTTAAAAGTGGAAGGTCGTATGTAAGTCAGATACGTCAGAATTGGGCATTGTTTTCTTGCTATTGTAAAAACCTATAGAAGCAACAAAAAGTGCAGCGAAAGGTAGACGAGATGAATACAAATAAATGAACAGATGAATCAATCTTTGTTATTCTGTAGGTCGCTGACCTGTGAAAACGAGATTTTGCAATGCATCCGATACGTGCGAAAGAACAGCGTGCAAGATAGAAAAAGCGATGAGTTGAGCTAAATGTATAATTAACTCCGTTTATAATGAGACAGAAGGAGATAGCTGTTGATTATAGACGAGGAAGGAATATTTATTTACCTGCCTGGGAGTTTTGGCGAGACATAGCTGTTTCGCGTGACGTAAACGACGTAAGCTGAGCAAAGAACGATTTTCTGCACGTGCTATTTGCTGCTTGCTATTCGCTAGTGGCTTATGCGTCAGGAGGAGCGTCCTCTTTATGTGCGAGTCATGTGTGATGAGCTGATGCTTTTATCATGAATGCTTACAGCGTATGCGATAAGACTATAAGTTTTCGAGCCCCTCGATGACAAGTGTTATTTCAATGCCTGGTACATAATTATCTATGAAAGTATCAACGAGAATTGGGCTGTATTATGTCAGAAGTAAGACATGCGAACATCTATACCAACAATACGTCATACGAGTACAACAACGTAGTACGTTAATTAAAAATATGTATGTATCTATCTTTGGAACTGGCAAGCTTTAAAGCACAAATGTTTTGTATACATTTTTCTGGAATCTGCGATTGCGATACATGCATTAATAACGTGGCGAAAACATTGTGAATCCGATTATTTCATGTGAAGAAAAAAGAATAAAATTTTATCACCGGTTTCGAGATCAAGCGGGTTCAACTCTCTTATACACGTTACTGGACTTTGCTCAACATATATACATCGATACATGAAGGTCAGAATCTTCTTTAATGTCTGCACAACGCGCACGGTACCCTACTGAAAATTTCCAGACGGATTCATCTGGTCGTTCGAAATTCCTATGGAATTTGCTAGAAATCCAGCAAGTTTCAGATGGAATTGATTGGATTTTGCTAGGAATCCATTAGATTTCAGATGGAATCCATAGGAATTTCGAACGTCCAGATAAATCCATCTGGAAATTTTCAGTAGGGTACGCAGTACTAATAATTACTAGGATGTCGTTTGGGAGAAAGATTTTTAGTCCTCGCTTTCACCTGAATATCCTTTAGAATAAGGCCAAAAAGAAACCTTCGCGAGAGGATAGCACTGAGAATGCTTTTTATGAGGTAGTTGAATGAATCATAAGTTGTCCCATCCGGACGTCATTGAAACGACATGCCTTTTTTTTTAATTGACATTACCCGGGTGAATTCCATGATCGATAATTTCGCATAGTACGATTTTATAGGAACTCAGAATTCCTACAAAAAATGACCTCAGAACGAAATCTGTAAACTTAACGTTATACAAGCTGCAGTCATTGAAAGTTACCTTTGCACGTTCGTCACGGCTAAAGTATTGACTTCGTCAGAATAATTTCAGGGACATTTTTTATGGAGAATTTAGGTTGCGGGGGAAATACTAAAAAAGAAAATACATTTATATTATTATAAAATTCATCGAGCTACCTTGCAGAATGCGTTTTTATTTGATCTATCGCTCCTCTCGTGGGGATTTCATCTTCAAGAATTAATTAAAAATCTGTTACCGATGAAAAGATTCTAACATATCGTACATCGAAAAATTGTATAATTTATTACTTCAAACATTTACACTTCTGTATTCCGGGTGAATCATATCATACATATTATATATTTGAATTGACTTAATTGTACAAAATTTTCCGTTGAAAAAAAACATGTTTAGTATCATTCTGAAGGTCTTTAACTCCGTATTATGCAGTAAAATTTCAAACCATATTAATAATAAGAGCGTTTCACGAACCGGCCGTGACGTTCGCGAAAAAACATTTGTGCAAATATAAAGTTATAGCGTATACCGATATAATATTAGACAAATAATCATTCCTGACAAAGAAAAAAGAAGAGAAAATAAATGAATAAATAACACAAGACTCGTGTGAGTAAAGTTTTTTTGCGGAAAATGTAATCCGCTACGAATATCAAAGATATATAAAAATGAGGAAACATGTTTTTCTTTTTCTAGGTAGCTGTCAAGTAATTATAATAATCGGATCATCGGGCCTCGATCACTTAGATTTGTATATATATATATATCGCGTGTCTAATGGCAAAAGGTCGTAAGCGCCAAAAACAAAAAAATTCTTTTTTTTGGTGGCAAAATCTTTTTCATGCAATATTACATCTTTTGGGCATATCCGCAAAAAAAAAAATTTTTTTGGCGCTTACGACCTTATGGCATTAGTCACGCGATATATATATATTTCGCAATATTTATTTAAGACATGAGATGTATATAGAAATTTATTTTTAGATACATACAATATGATGAAAACGAGTTTGCGAAATCTTATGCAGACAGATAGATTTTTAAATGATGTCGTAATTCTTTGATATAATGTAATTAAGTGAAGATAAAGTACGCCAATAAGCTAATGATCCATGCTAATTAAATCAGGCATAGGTCAAACGGCGCGTTTTATTTATAATTCAACAGCCGCGGTAAATAGACCTTAGTATCGTTTTGTTTTGTCTTTTTTTTTTTCTCGCTTTCTTCCTTTTATTTCCATATTGCGAAACGCGAACTGCGAATCAGAAGTGGTGCGTTGAACTTCAAGGTGATGCGATACTGGAGCGCGTCGAGGCCGGGACTTACCAATTTCACTTATTTTCCAATGACAGAAAAGGCGGGTTGGTTTGAGTTTATCTCACTCAACCTAATTAACTCGATGGTAAAATCCGCACCATCTAACGTAATAAAAGCTGAATATATTCTTGAAACGCGATCGTCGACGAGTAACGAATTCGAATATCGATAATTGGCCATGACATATGGATGAAAATCGGCGATTAATTAAGGTCGCAATAAAAATCGAGGGAACTTTCTCTACGTCATACATATCGACGACTTTCAACAAAATCAACGTAACTC
Organism: Tenthredo livida; assembly: GCA_963992785.1. Taxonomy (NCBI): domain Eukaryota; kingdom Metazoa; phylum Arthropoda; class Insecta; order Hymenoptera; family Tenthredinidae; genus Tenthredo; species Tenthredo livida. The sequence goes on from OZ023065.1 coordinate 43,123,177, forward strand.
CTACTGCACCGCCGATCGCGGTCGAATTACAAACACGTATAACTGCAGCCTTCCTTGTTCTATCTCCGTTCCCGTAAATAGTGAAATTCCGTTATTGCTACAGTTACGTTTTTATAGACGGACACACATTCTGTTACGTCGATTCAAACGGGTTGAAAATGACGTTGCAGGTTGGTATACAGGAAAAACTCTCGCAATTGCGTAGTTGTTGAGTGGCGCGCGCAGATGCTTTGATTTCATCAGGTCACGCAATTATTTGACTGACACGGAAACGCACTACATATACACACATAAACTATGCAGGATTGGTGGTTCCTTAATTATTGTTTAGAACCACATTTTACCACGAATGATTAGCCGCGTTATAGTTCTAGGCATAAACTAACTCCTATGCACTTGTTGGGTATCAACTTCACATACAAGTCCATGCAGTCTCATAATTTCCGCTCTGGTTCAACTCATTAACATACTCTTGACGCACTTCGAAATATTGCATAATCATACAAAGACCTTATATTAAGCGTTTCATCCATTTACACAATAATCTCAGAAAGCATTTCATCACAATATGTATTACATGCAGTAATTCATTCAAGCACATTCGTTGCAATCTTGCAAATCTTGCAATAGATCATTTCGATTATCATCAACGAGTGTAAAACATCAACGTTACGTCTTCGAAACGATATTTCTAACCACTCGTAAATATCCAATCTCTAGGATCATAATAACACTCGCCATTCATGTATTCTTCGGCTTATAATTTCATAAATATGGGCAGATTACTAATTTTCGAAATAAACGAATGATTGTGCGCCCATATAATTGCGCAATTCAACAAAATTTTTGAATGATTTTGTCACGTGTTATAATAAGAAGTTATCGCACCCTCAATGAAATTGATTTTATTTTATCTGAATTGTATCGGCTGATTCCTGACAGAGAAGCTATAAATAAAATAAACTCTGAATCACATCACGTGTGGCTATTGTTAGAAATTCATTAAGTACCTCCTATCTCGGCAATTATTGTGTTCTGATAGTAAAAAATAAGCGACTACCTACACGCTTGTGTGAAACATTTTGGCTTCTTTGAATCACGTCTTATCTATTGAGAAAGTATAGTCAGGTAGTATATTGAAAATCAGTCAAACTGCATACTTCAAACTTCTCGATACGAAATTCCGTAGCTATACTGAACATTGGGATACCATTCACAGAATCTTACCAATAATATGTAGATACAGCTTCATTTTTATGATATCCCGAAATTTCCAGCTGTACTAAAAAATCAGCAGGAACCTCCTTACGCTGCGAATCTAATCACTTTAGCCACAATCAACCCCTCTGCTTCCGGCTCATTATCAGAATTGAAATCCGCACTAAAGAGAGCCTTATCTACTTGGCACATGTGAAAAATCGTTCACATGCAATATTAGCTTCTCCCAGGAAACCAAGGAATAAGTCCTGTCAATGAAATCCTTAATGGTGATTCAAAAATTCTAGATAACTTCATGAATGCTCAGATTATACAGCTGCAGCCGATGATCACCAACCAGAAGCTGGATGGCCTGTTCATGTTGATGAATATTGTAGCAACTTGAGGTTGGTTTGAATGCAAATTGATCCATTGAGTAACGAGAATAAATATTAAACGTTTTTAATAAAAAAATATCATGACACTTAAACATGTCATCATATAACAGTGAAAATTCATTGTATATAGTAATCTTACCGCAGTAATAATAATCATAATAATAATAATAACAATAATAACAGTAACAACGATTATTAAATACTTGGAAAAATTGTCCGTATAAATAATATATAATAATCTATTATACAAATATTATATAATACCTATATAATGAAGTACAATATTTCTTTTCGATATACATACATGTAGGTATACATGCGATTAAGCTGGATTGGCATGAGTTTGAATAATGACTATAATATCGGAAATCACAGATTTCAAAAGCACCCGAATAATTATCACTATAGCTGCATAAGTCAGTTTAATGAAAAACATCACTGGGATGTCATAGGTATCTTAAACGTACCTGAAATTTGTAAAACGTTTCAGATATGCAGTATATACGGTTCCCGGATGCGTTTCATAAACTCATTTCTGATATCGTAGACCGTTAGCAGACGTGTTTACAGTTATCTGGAATATTTCTATAACGCGACAGTATAATTAATAACTGTTTGACGTTCATAAAATCGTGATAAGTTCTCAGTGCGAAGTGGACGTTACAGAAATCTATCTGGAACACTATGTGCCGTGCAAGTAAGGCTACTTGACGAGGACGAAGGAATCAAAAGACTCCTAAAGTTCCGTCGAGCTGCAGTTCACCAGACGCGAGGATCCTCGGGGATGCACAGACTTGGCAATTCACTTCAACTGAAAATATTGAAAGACGTAAGCTAAGGGATACCCCGATGCCCACCCCAGAAGGTATCATGTTTTGGAGATCCAATGCAATGTCCCTGGATTCACAGTCAGAGAATTTCAGTGACTTTTCCGGTTACCAATGATTCGGTTGATTTACAACTCCGACATGTTGACATAATCGGATATGGACTCATTGCAGATCAATGTGCGATATCGGTACCAACCTCAAATTTCTCGTTAACGACTGCAGTGAGGGCAGCTGCCTCGGCGGTATCTTCTTCGACCGGTTCCTTCGGCCAGTAAAGAGTCCTGTAGATAAGGCTGGACAATATACATCCTGAGATTGGTCCCAGCCAGTATACCCAGTGGAATGTCCACTCGTTGTTCCACAAAGCGGGGGCGAATGATCTCGCAGGGTTCATACTGCACCCAGTGTAAGGCCCGCAAGCCATGACCAGCATGGCGATCACTAATCCGAATTTAATTGCCTTAGAGTCTGCGTTCTTTCTGTTCCGAGGATCGACGCATGAACATACGAAAAGAATTAGGATTCCAGCAGCCACGGTCTCAATCAACAGACCCTGAAACGGCGAGATCTTCTTGTTTACCGTTGACACACAGAAGGCGGTGGCCGTTGCTGGATCGCCGGTATGAAGAAGATCCGAAGGAGTCACGACCTGGCAGAAAGTGAAAGACATCATTAAACTGTTTGATCTGATATCCGCAAACGTGATATTTACTGAAGAATAGGTTGTAGTGGTTCACTTATTGAATGATCCTGAAAGTAAATTTGTTTTTCGGAATGTGAGATAAGTCTGGAACCAACCTTCAGCATTCCATAACCAATTAGGGCTCCCAGGAACTGTGCAATTATGTAGGCTGCTGCCGAGACAACAGATCTAAGTCCGAGTATCACAGAGCAGATGCTCACTATCGGATTTATGTGACAATGGCTGATGGGTCCAATGATCTACACAATCAAGAAAATTCCATGTTATTCGGCTTACCATAATGTAGATGAAACGACATTTGTTCGGTTGACAGTAGAAGGTTCTTATAATTTACAGCCAAGTCAAGACAGGCATTCGTATGCACGATTAAATGTTGAATCTAACGATGAGAATAACAATCAGTTGATGAAATGTTCCGCATATTGTGACCAGCTGAATTCAGTCAAAAGATCGATCAGCGTTTCGTTCTGTAATATAACTTTTACATCCAACGTCTACCATAACGTGTTGAATGCCTCATCCATCGCGCTATTTGTAAGAACTTTAGGGATGCATATCGACATTCTATCGGATCATCTGCAAGAGCTTCGTTTGCTATTTTCACAGATCAAATCTTTCCGGAGGTGTTTTGACATTGTTGAAAAAATAGTGAACATGAAATGACTTATTCGTTAATGTTTTCAAAACATTTGAAAACTTGCAACATTGATATTGTTGGTCGGTCTCATAACGCTTGCGTAACGCAGTTTTGTTTATCATTGTTTGATATCCGAAACTTGCTCAAGACTTGACGTCAGATTAAATCAACGCCGACATGGAGTATTTATACTGTTTCAATCGGTAATCATGTGCGTACAATAGGATCTTTTTAACGTTGTAACATCTTACTAAAAAAAAATAAGCCACATAGCTAACTATTATTCGCGCTATCGATGCGATCACCGTTTACGTTCATAATCATGTTCTACGAATAATAACCAGCTCCGATACACGAGCGTAATGTGATTTTTCCAACTTCGAAAAAAAAACAAATAATAAAAATTTGAAAGAAAAACAGAATGGCAGTACGTTTCTGTTTTCAATCGTGATGCCATTAATATTGTACAATTTGCCGCGTATAATAATTACATAATCATGTATTTGATAACCCTGGGGGATTTACGATGCCCGAAGGCACAGACAGAGCAATCTTCTGATCTGTTGCGCAAATCAGTGGATTACGGCTGCAGGGCAAGGCTGAAAAATTCGTTTCTCCGAATCGCGGTATATCAGCCTCTTGTTTGGCGGACAATTAGTACCACAGGGATCATAACATACATAATATGAAGACCGAGAGTGATGATTCGATCTGATGTTCAACAGCTCGCGTGGCAACTTTCGGTCTTCAAAAATCTCGACGAAGAAATATTTTAAAAATTCTTACCTGGACTATAGACGCAATGGCAAATCCGAAGGTAAGAGCAATTTGTAAACGAGGTGCCGGTTCGGACATCGAACCCACGCAGCCCATGCAGCCGATGTAAACGAGGATCGCAGACCCAATAAGCTCGGCCAGCGCTCTCGCCAAAGTTTCTGACCACGTTCCTTCACTTCTGAATAACTGTTGGGACCCTGTGATTAAAGTCGAAAATTTTACAAGCACTGCAGTGTTGGAATGAAAATATAAATATCATCAAAATTTTACGGGCTCAAATATTTTTCTATAACAATATTTCCAGTCTCATATATTCGATAATAATCGATACGGCGGTCTTATGCGATTACCAATAATCAGCATTAATGCAAGAGACTAATTTTCTGCTAAGAAGAACCGAAGAAATATCATATTATTTTTTTTTCCTTATATCATTATTATTTTTTTTAATCTGCTTCCTCGTATCTTGCTCGTCTGATATCTTTTGAACCACTCGGCACCAGGGCGTGAAACTTGGAAGTTGCTGTTTCGAATTGGCCAATTTCAAGATCGAAAGTTTCGGGAGGCGTTAAGGTGGTCCCCTACCCAATTCGACCTGTTCTAAAAACATTGGGCTGAATGCGTGCTGAACGGTGCTATCAAACGGAATATCTGCACCGGTCAGCCCAATGTTTTTAGAACAGGTCGATTTGGGTAGGGAACCACCTTAAAACCGGCCTGTAGCCACACGCAGAAACGTCTTACCTATACATACTTGTTCAAAATTTAGTGTTCCTTTATTTATACTCGCCTAATTAGCGAATCTAACGTATGCGAGGTAAGCGTAGAAGTGTGCGACTAACAACTGAACCAACAATCGGGGAAATGTGCCGAGTAAACGCTATTTTTCATACATATTAAAAACTATTGTTACGCCAGACGTGAATAAAGTTATACGCTTTCTTGTAATACGATATTTGAACTTCGCCTTTTTATAAAACAAATTACCTATCCTAACTATTAAAAAAAAAAAAGAAAAAAAAAAAGAAGAAGAAAAAGGATTTCAATTCTCGCATGGTATTATAGCATGCATAACTTAACAACCGCGTAATAATTCTTCGCACGTCACGTTCATGAATTTGTAAACATTGTTAAAAAAAAAAGTACAATTATCATGTTTTTTCATATCTATGCGTGAATAATCTTATTGCTTCGTATCACACGATTTCCGCAACATTTGTTATTACTTTAATAAAATGTACAACTTTCGTTACATTCTCTGACGTCTGCAGGGGGCTCGACTACTATAATTATGCCAATTGAGTTGGGCTATCTTCTCACAAGCCTAATAATAAACATCTTTCACTCCCGAATCATTAAAACAACTTTTTGCTTGACCTCGACGATTGGCCAACAATTTTCGGAAATGGCAACGTTTTCCCTTGACAGTATGGACACCCTTCAAATGTTATAAATACTTTCATCGGGCTTCCATATACCGGACATCATAAAAGTTGGCTATGTTTCACTTGCGCGAAAGCTGCGCAGCTATGCGGGCTATGCCCGATGAACTACGTAAACTTTATTAGACATTTAATTATCAAGGAAATGATTCGGGATCGTCAAATTTTGCGAGATATATTGATATTTGCAAATTAGGTATGACCTTTGTGCCATGACTATAAAACATCTATTCTATAGTCATACGTTACGTCGTTTGATCGAAGTAACATATGTGGCGCTAACGAGTCACTGCGCTACGTTGTATAACTTTTGCAATTTCTGTTTTCTGGAAAGGTATATGTACCTAATTATCTTGAGTTTAAAATGCGATTAGCTAAATTGAATATAAGTGCAATATTTAAATGGAGAGAGAATTCAAACTCGATTATATCTACCAGGTCAGTGGCCTGCAGGAACAAACGTGAAAAAGAAATAAAAAAAACAAGCAGATAAATCGGTTGACCTCGATGGGCCAGTATGAGAACATCCCGACCGGGTTTTTCAAGCCCATAAAATAGTATGTATGTATGTATGAGTGAGAAGTTTAATTAAAAGAAAAAGTAATACATACACAATACACATGTACAATATACTGTATATTACAAGCGAAAGGTCGATTTTGTTTTCCAACTCAGAAACTGGTCGACCGATTGGTTCTCAAATCTAAGTTTATTCAAGTTGGAGAAAATCCTATCGATCAAGATCAAAATCATAAAAACCCGTTGATTAGATCTCAAGATATTATCAATAGAATTTTTTCATTCCAAAATTTTGTTTTTTTTTCAATAACTCCGAAACTACTTGACCGATCGAATCCAAAATCCAATCAGTCTCGAGTTAAGAAGAAACCGCATCGATTGTTACAAAATAGGATCAAATCCGTTGGTCACCTCTCGAGATATAATAAACATAAAAATTCATGTGAAAAATGTTGTTTTTTGAACAACTAAAAAGTCTACGAGGTATCGATCGAATCTAAAATTGAACCAGTCCTGAGTTATGAAGAACCGCTCGATTGATATAAAATAGGGTCAAATCCATTCGTTAATTCCCAAGGTATATCATCGAATGAAAAATCGACCACAATCACATACACACTGACACACACACACGCACACACACCCGGAGATCCGTCTAAAAATAGTCGGAGGTGATTCTGTGGACCTCAAAACGTGAAGATCTAGTGAAAACTGAGCTTCTCATTTCAGAGATGATAATAATAGTTGCATAAATAATAAAAATGATGTAAAAAAAAAAGCACGAAGTGAGCCAAATTTTGATCAAGCCTATGGTGAGACGCAGAAGTTGACATAGAGCGAGCAGGGGGTGATTATAAATAGTAAAGAAATATTAATTTACCTCCCGGCGAGCTTCGACGAGACATTGCTGTTTAGATCGACGTAAACTACGGTAGCTGATCAAAGAACGGTTATTTTCTGCACGTGCTATTTGCTACTCGCTATTATAGCTACTGGTTACCGCGTCGGGAGAACCGTCTCGTGTCTGTGCGAGTGGTGGTGATGAGCTGATGCTTTTATCATGAATGCCGCGCGCCAGCGTCCGATAAGCCTAATTTTGCGAACTCCCCGCTACATCGTGGATTGACTTTTTTTCTTCTTCCAATGTACGATAATTATCTCTGCGAGTATCTATACATAATAATCGTGTGAAATTACAGCAGAGCTATAAGATACACGCACACGAGGATAACACGTCATTCAAGCATACATACTATACGACGTAGGCTCGATCCGGAGATACCTACTTTTGCCTTGCCTTGCCTTGGGAATTGATACGTCACACGAATGCGACGTAGATATATAGTAGGCGTTGATTCGAGAGATCTACCTATCTTTCGCCTCGCGTGGCCAAGCCTTAAAACGCAAATATTTAGACACTTTTTTGGGATCTCTGAACCTCTGGTACGCACCTATCGATACCTGGCATCGCTGGAACATCGTGAATTTAAATAAATTATACAAACTTCACTTCTTCTTAATATATCTTTCATCGCATCTCCCACCATTTTCGAAATCCCAAAACGCTTCACCGCGTTCTCCAATTTTTTACTTTATTTATTTATTATTTTTATTTTTTTCTCCACAATCAATAAGGAGCCACGTTGATCTCCGTGACCAAAACACAAGTTGAAAATTTTTTTATTCGATATACCTATACGCGTCCTTGAGGCGTAAATTCGCACAATAATAATAAAAAGAAGACGGACAAGATTCCGCTTTACGATAAAATATTTGGCGGTCAATATATGTAGAACCACTCGGACCGTTTTGTTAAGATTTTTTGGAGCGGGGTCGTTTTGACTGGTTATTATCAAGGTGGTACAGACTCCATTGGAAAATATTATATTGGTGAATGGAGGAAAAACGAACGGGTATTAATTCCACTGTTTGTTGGAGCAATTGATGCAAGTCGAACTATACGCTCTTTATTGCAGGCATTATAACGGTTCAAATCTTAATTATTTGAAAATCCGACACTCCACGGCACGGATCGACGTGAATCATCATATTTCAAGATCCCGCGAGCACATTCTATAACCGCGGACCTTTTCCATAGTCGAAAAGTGTACCGCATCTGCGCAATTAGCTATAGACAGAAAAAATAGTTAATTGAAGATGTGTGTTCTCTCTGGCCGCGTGATAGTGTTCAGAGAAGTTTGAAGAATCGGTTTTTTATCATCTGATTAAACAAAATTAACCTGAGGGTCTTAGAACATCGACGAAACACGAGTCCGAAGATCGATTGACCGTGGCATATGGTGAGATTTGGCATTACTTTAAAGTCGCAATAAAATCGACGAAACTTTCTCTTCTCCGTTATACTATAGGTGCCTGTATACCTTAGGGTGTTTCAAATTTTGGCAATGTCTTTTTACGTCCCCTCGTACCATTGGAAAAGGTGAGTCATTAGGTGAAAATAATGGACCCATCAACGTGCCCCCCGTCGAGTGATTCCTCACGCGGCTTATCGGGAAAAACTTTTGTTCCATGAGAATAACGCGTAAGATTTGTTTCCTTCAAGTGAATTGATAATATTGCATGATACATCCTCACGCATTAAATTAATTTATCATCATGGGAAAGTGGTAAAGTAATCAGAAATGCGATTCTGCTATCACTTGTTGAAATGAGCTATATTTAAATACGAATGGAAAGTCTAAGAAAATTTATACCTCTGCATAAATATGAAAACTTTATTTTGTGATGATGTAAGTGCAATTGATATTTGACATCATGTTATTTCTAGTTCCAAATATGAATTTGATAAGAAAAAGAAGTTCAGGAGTTTTTTCACATTGAAAAAGCTAAAAAAAATTTGAAAAATTCCGGAAACACTGGAGATTTGGTAGAAAACTTACCCTGTGTCAATTGCCGAATTATTAAGTACAGTAGATCTCTAATTGTGTTCAGAAACATTGAAAGAAAGAAAAAAATTTCATCACAAAATAAAGTTATCTTATTTCTGCAGAGGTATGAATTTTTCTAGACTTTTCCTTCCTATTTAAATATAGCTCATTTCAACATGTGAAAACAGAATCGCATTTCTGTTTACTTTATCACTTTCCCATGCTGACGAATCAATTTAATGTGATAATGTACCATGCAATATTCAATTTACTTGAAGGAAACAAATTTCACGCGTCATTCTCATGGAAAAAAGTTTTTCCCGATAAGCCGCGTGAGGAATCACTCGGCGGGGGGCACATTGATGGGTCCGTTATTTTGACCTCATGACTCACCTTTTCCAATGGTACGAGGGGAAATGAAAAGACATCGCCAAAATTTTAAACACCCTAATATGCCTATCCCACGCACTTATATAACGAACAAGAAAACGCACTGTGCAATTATGCGCAGGACTGTTGTTTCCTCTTAACAAGTCTCAGAGTGGCATACGTTTCACCAGGATAAGTTTTTCACCACAATCGATTAACCACGTAGCTTGACACATTACCAACTCACGCGTACTTGCGCCCAAACTCCACAATAATCACACTAATTATTTCCGCTCCAATTCAATTAAATTCATTAAAACACCGCTCATTGACGCACTTCGAACTCATACCAACACCTTATGTCAACTATTTTATTCATTCATACAATAAACTGAGAAAGTACATACTTCGTCGTACATTCCACGTAACAATTCATTAACAATCACGTTCACTGCAATCCTGCGAATTCTGCCATGGATCATCAATCTCCAATCTCAGATCGTAACACGTGTCATTCCAGTATTCTTGTGCTTATAATTGCATAGATATGAGCAGGTTACTAGTTTTAGCATTGAAATGATCGAAGTAATAGTTTCTGTGGATACGATCAATGTTGCACATTATGTGGTTTCGAGCAAAAAAAGGTGTAATAGTTGTTATGCAAAAAAGTAGAATAATTTTTTTCGCGCGTAGTAACCAGAAGAACTAGTCACCATCAATGAAATTGATTGAATCATATCTGCACAAGTACATCGGCTGATTCTCAACTGATATGCTATAAATAAAATAAACTCCGAATCACATCACGTGTTGCTATTCTTAGAAAACTATTACTTCATATCCCACGACAAGGAGTATATATATATAGGTATCTGATGTCAAGAGTTAACGACACTTTGGTCCAACATTTCGTCACTATCAAATCTCGTCTTATCTATTGTCGAGGAAGTAGTGTGGCACGATATGTTGGACTAGATAATTTGTCAAATTTTACTGAAAAAAAAAGAAAAAGGCTTCGTTATCACGTAAAAAAAAAAAAATGGAAATCTTCTGAATGGAAGGTTTATTTTTATAACAATCAACAATCTGGCCGCAGCTGTGCGTAACGTAGATATAGGTATAGCCGATAAGTTGACGATATTTCGGTGTACATACCTCGTAAAATTATAAATCTGATAAGAATATTATCGCATATTTTGATTCACGCGGTTATTCTATTTTTTTTTTCTTTTCTGAATGTATATGGGGTATTCCAAAATATTTTTAACGGTCATTTACCCCGACCCCCATCGATTTCCGAATAAATTATTCTCAGGGTAACCCTAGACCCAGGTATGATTGCTGAATTATTTTAGAATTTTGCGATTTTTTTTTTTAGAAGTTACGATTTTTTGAAAATCGCACTTTTTGGCTATTTTAATCACGCGAAAATTCATATTCCGGCGTTATTTTTGTTATTATTATTATGATTATTATTAAAATTATCAAAATTATTATTTTTGTTATTATTATTACTATTATTATCATTATCATCATTAATTGATATCGAAAATAATAATTTTGATAATTTTAATAATCATCATAATAATAATAACAAAAATAACGCCGGCATATGAATTTTCGCGTGATTAAAATAGCCATACCTCCTAAACCCGATGTAGGCCCAACTTCAGCCTGGTCTTAAAAATTCCGTCTTTCGATGTCGAATTTTGTCTACAAATTTCAAAAAGATCGATCACGGCGACTTTTTGCAATCCGAGATTTTGATTTTTGAAACGAGAATTGCGGCACTTCCGGTGTCTGAAAAAATCTACAAATATTTCCATTTCGAAGTACGTGAAAAAACTGGACAGTTGTGCACCAGTCACTTTTCCGTGGGATACCTTGGTTGCCAACTAGAATTGGATGAAAAACGAGCTGTTGCCGAAAAGTGCGATTTTCAAAAAATCGTAACTTCTAAAAAAAAAAATCGCAAAATTCTAAAATAATTCAGCAATCATACCTGGGTCTAGGGTTACCCTGAGAATAATTTATTTGGAAATCGATGGGGGTCGGGGTAAATGACCGTTAAAAATATTTTGGAATACCCCATATACGGAACATTAATATAGACCTGACGAAATTTCAGAGTTCTATAAATATTAAATATGTATCGTATCCGTCGCGAAGGTATATTACACTTTCTGGAAATGACGTACTGCAATCGCACCAAGCCAAGTGTAGTTTTTTGTAAGTTTTTTTGAACTTTATTCGCGCGTAGTAAAACCGAATTAACGTACAGTATACGTCAGATATAGTACGTCGTGATTTCGAGAAAAATAAATTTCTTTAGTTAAGAAAAATATTTGCGCCTATTTGTGGTGGATAAAGCATTATTATTCGCGTGGTAAATATGTTTTCTCAAATAATTTACTTGTTTGTTAAAACTACGTATTACTTTTTTTTTCTCCCCATACAATCAGCGCGCGTATACCGCGAGCTGCAACCTATACGTCTATAGATGTTTCTATATATCGGTATATCTCGATACAGTCGAGTATTTTTTGGTATACGGGTATATATCAGCACATAGGTATATCTATTTGTAACCATGTCTATATCGAGATATACGGGCATATACCCGTATATGTTGATATATGTGCGAAGATATATCCGTGCGAACTGATCGAGGATATACCGAGAGTTCTCGGTGAGACTCGACGGTCCCCTTCCATGGCAAAGCCAACAGGGGGCGCGCCGCGTGCATGAGGCTCGTTCGGGACCACGACATGGTCATCCCCTCCCGAACGAGCATCACACACGCGGTGCGCGCCTGTGTTGGTTTTGCCGTAAGAAGGGGACCGTCAAGTCCCACCGGAAACTCTCGGTAGATATAGATATGCATACCCTGGGGTGGTACTTGATGTGATCGTTTTAGAATTTCAATGCTCCCATGGGCCAGGACGTCTCCAAATATGTACAAAAAAAAGTAACCAAAACCCACGTTTCTATCCCAACTTTACGATTGGCCTACACTAGAACACTCGCTAGATATCTATAACTTTATTATATAGTCAGAAAGAAGTTTGTTCGATTTGAACAAATTTTCGTTTTAATCAAACGTAATAACTATTGCGTTTCCACGTGCAGCGAGTATAATTCTTTGTTATTGAATTGATCGTTTGGTTCATTAAATAAATTGGTTCGATTGATTGAAATTCAAAGTAATCAAATCATTCTTTTCATTCGAAGATATGCGATGTTCGATAAAAATATTATACCCATCGAATCATCAACCACATCGAATTGTTTGAATCAACGAAATATTTTGCCAAATTAACCAGATTTCGCGTCAGCTCGCATAATACTTTTTTTATGAAAAAAGAACAAAATCGAATTCATTGTATTTGATGAAATGAAATAAATTTTCGATCAACTTGATCACATGCTTGTATCGAATCAAGAACATTGAATAATATGAATCACGTTCGTTTACTGGTAAACCACAAGAACTCTCTTGGAAATTCCCGAAGGAATAATCTCTAAATTATGAGTAAATAATTATACGTAATATAAACGAACGAACAAATCAAACAAGACGCGTGACTCAAATGAACCAAACTTTTATTAGAGTCTATAGATAAAAGGTTACAGCCTTTTAAACAAATTTCACAGCAATGCTTACCCAATTTTCTGTTCAATAAGCGATGAATACGTCGTTAACTTGTACTAAATTCTGGAAAATTAACACCAGGACGTGAAAGAGATGATAGTATAATTGCAGAATTGACTATATTTATGGTAAAAATGTTCACCATAGAGTCAGATGTTGATTAATGATGATTGATGACTATTTCAGCATTATTGGATACACGCTGTATTTGCGGTGTATACATGCTGCAGGGTTCACTTATATCTTGCTGGTATAGCTGCATGATAATTACAAAATGCCACGTATGATAATGTATGTTATACTTATGAGTCACACTGACCTAGAAGTTCAGATTGATATAGCTGTAACTATATGTAATCAGTTTTCCTCATCCAATAGTAATCCGTAACAGAGATATCTATAATTTTATCATTCTGGACCAAGAGAAACGTTATCTCATCGGAAAACTTTCCACACAATTTTTTATCCTCTTATATGCTTGAATTCGGATTTGGCACAACCGTGTAGCTTGTCAATGAGGGTATCAGTTCTTCGTAAAAAAACGTTTTCATCAAAAAATTCATATTCCAGAGTATGACCCGTCATCAAAAGACCCTTTTAAATTTTCCCTAAAGCAGATTCGTTTCTTTTTCGTATACATTTTTCAAATTCTACTTCGAGAAATATTTCAGCAAAGCATCTTACTTCAAAGAGCTGATAACTGCGCGGAATTTTACGAAATTTTGTTTCTTTTTTAAGCTGCGCACCGCCTGCCTACAAAAATTGCAGAAAGATGGAATTATACTTATACGTTGTTGAAACTTGGAATAACTTCTTCAAAACGTTTTTGGTTTTTTTCGTTTCTTTATTTTTTGTGAAATTTTTATTCGCCGAGTTATCAGAGCTCAAATACTTCGACTGCACTTTCGCAAATGGGTAACAAGCCCTTTCACGTGTATCGGTTCATTCATAATCAGGTTATTCGGCCGTTCTTCTTTACCTTGAATGCCATGCTTACACCGCGTTGGTTTGAATCCTGTTTGACCGACTGACCAGTATCACTTCTCACTTAAATTTTGGGTTTTAAAAACGAATGACATCGTTTACAAGAGAAACGCTATCTTAACAATGAGCGGCAACTCAGAATGCGTCAAGATTTTGGAAACATCCTTCGGCGACACGGGAGAGGATTTAAACTCGAGACTCAGTGAAAATGAATTGTACACAAATTTTAACATGAGCGTTTTGACTGGGACGTTTGGACCTTTATGATACCTTTTTATGGATACTATATCCTTTTTTCTACAATTTTATTGGCACACGTTTCACAGCTCGGGAAAAAAAAACTATATGATTCGCATAATTCTGCAACTATATCACTTCGAAGTTGAATAAGTTGCTGAAATATTGCTTAAAGCAATATTCGCAAGAAAAGCTTTCGGAAGAAGAGATTCTCGGCTTTCGAATTCGATTTCGTTCACCAAAACCCATAAATTTTTTACTAAGTTATGGCATTTTGAAAACGGGCTGTTTATCATGTTTTTTTCTTTTTTTTTTACAATTTGGGTGATCCTTTATCGTTTTACCATTAAAAGTAAATAATTCCAAAAATCGGATGATAAATCGTCACAAAATAGTTCGATATCATCGGAAGATCGCGATTTTCGCTCTACAGTACCACAGGAGACACCGGTAAGGACTCGGGTTTCATCTGCCGTTCTATAATACCGACTGTCGAATTACTCAGAGGGCGCTGGAGTTTGACGGTCTTTGATCTCGCTAACGAGAGATATCTTATCAGTTATCACAAACGAACGAATCCGCTCATCGAGTTATAATTCATGAAATAATGATGATAGAGGCAATAACTATTCTGGCATTAATTGAATATTATGAATCGCGAACGCTGCATCAGCTGCACCAAATAAAATTAAAAAATTTTTTCCCGTTGTTCGATCTTCGCAACGAAATGTATTTCCTTTCTTTTAAATTTAACTTTTTTATTCAATTAATCTTTCTATCAGCGCGACTTTGAACGAGATTTCTATTACCTCAAAATAATATATCGAAGCAGCGCGATGATAATGAAAATAAATATACATACAGCAAGAGTAATAAACATTTCATATATATTTAATAATAAAGATAACATTTCTATCTTCGTATAACAGCAATATAATATCTTTCTACATATATATGTATACTATACAGTAGAATATTCTACCACTAAAAATATAATAAGATTAATAATAAACTAATGATAATAGTTAACATGTTAATATAATATATCGATGATAATAAATGATATAGCGTGAATTTATTTCTTTCTTTTTTTTTTTGTTTCTTTTCACGTATTTAGTCGATGAAATAATTAAATAATGTATACAACTCAATCGTATACGTGTATATAATATATACATATCTATGTAATATAATATATATAATATATATATCTGTGTATGTATTATATAACATACATTAAATATTTACAAGTCTTGTTTCGTTATTCACAATTTTTTTACTTTTTATTTTTTCTTTTTTCATTTCTTTTTTTTTGTTTTGTTTAAAAAAAAAAAGAAAAAAAAAGAAGAACCTACAGTGACACAGAGAGATTTAGATAGAGTTTGGGACAGACGGTTCTTCTTATAGTTCCCCTAATTATTGCTGTGGTAATAATCTTTATCTTAGCAATTATAATCGTCATCTTTATATAACAGCAAAGAATTAAACAGATTTCAGATCCAATCCAAAGCTGTATATATATATATATATATATATACATATTTAATGGAAAGTTTTGAACACCAATGTAGTAATGCGACTTAAGATTTACAAGTCGTTAAAAGACGTTTTATTTATAAAAATTCATTAAATTTCAGTCTCGTAACGACGCTATTACTAGTCGCTTGATCAATCTCATCCCAGAATCCTGCATTACTTCTATAATCTCATAGTAATGGGATGACTATTCATCCTATTCTGACCCCCTCCGTCACCTTTTTACACCCTTCTCTCTCTCTCTTTCTCTGCCGATTTCTTCGTCCTCTATTTCTCTTTTTAGTTCCTCTCTTCCTCAATGTTTCTACTATCTCGTTGCCAATTATTCAAGGCCGCATGACAACGAGGTTCTATAAGGCTACTTGACGAGAACGAAGGTCACTCTTTATCTAGAGATTTGATCCACCAAACCCGGATATCCGCGAAGATCTACAGGTCGAGTGGTTCAGTTATGCTGAAAATATCGAAATACATAGGTAATTGTTGTAATGATGACTGATTCTGGAGTGATCTGATGAAATTTCATCATCTGCACATTTCACGATCGCTACCTACCTCGGGCTTTTGCGTGTCTACGGAGTTGAGTGCAGCCGCCTCTGGGAGATCATCTTTCAACGATTTCTTCGGCCAAAATAGAGTCTTGTACCCAAGGCTGATCAGGGTTGATCCTGCGATCGGTCCCAGCCAGTATATCCAGTGATATGACCACTCGTTGTTCCATAAAGCTGGGGCGAATGTTCTTGCAGGGTTCATGCTGCACCCGGTGTAAGGTCCAATCGACATTGACAGCGTGGCGACCGTTAATCCGAATTTTATTGCCGTGGAATCGGAGTTCCTGCCATTTCGGGGATCCCAGCTTGCACAGCAGAGAAGGATGAGAATTCCAGTGGCCATGGTCTCAGTCAACAGACCCTGGATCGGCGTTATGAGATTGTTCAACGAAGTTACACAGAACGCGCTCTTTGTATCTATGTTACCGGTGTGCAAGAGTTCCGACGGAGTAATCACCTGTAAAGGTAGAGTAAATCATGAAGCATGTATATGATAAGGGGAACAGAGAGGAGGAAAGTGACGATGATGATGAAGAAGGAGAATGTATTCATGCACAAAACGGATTTCTCTGCTTATGCCCTGGCTACAAATGTGAGAATTTTAATCTGGACCAACCTTGAGCATTCCATAACCGATTACGCCTCCCAGCATTTGTGCAACTATGTAAACTGCGGCTGTAGTAAGAGATTTGAGACCAAGTAATACGCTGCATACAGTCACAGCTGGATTGATGTGTGCTACGCTGATGTGTCCAATAGTCTGAAGAATAAGAAAAATTTATGGCTAAAAATCCGCATATTTTATGCCTTATCCTAATTATGCTATCTATCGAGGTTTGATGAATGCACAAAATCATTAGGTGGCACCTTGTCACTAAATAGTAACTTTTCTTCCTCAAATTTTGAAATCTTTTCTTCAGAAAATAGCATAGTCGTAGTCTTGCTTTTTCCTCCATCGTTCAGTTTTCAAAACACTTCAAAGTTCTGGGTCACTTCAACTTCGATTTGGTTCACCGGTTTCATATATCGCTTGCGTCAAGCAGCAGATTTACTTGTTTTCGTTTCATATTCTATCCTTGCCCAAGGCTTAAGGTTAGATTAAATAAATCATCGCAGTCATCGAATATGCTATTTCTACAGCATGCGTATGACTATTTTGCAACTGCGGTACACACGTATGTATTTCGCAACTCGGTGGCGTCTCGTTACAATAATAAATCGCACATTTGCGGTATCGACGCGCGATAGCTCTTCACATTTTTATCCACTTCCGATGATATAAAATAAACTAGCTCGTGTTTATAGATGCCTCAATTACGTGCTCTAAGAGCAATATCACTGATTTGTTGATCGGAATTATGAGAACTCGTCGGTCACTCATCTTATTTTTTTTTTCGTTTTTCCTGAACGCCGGGTGGAAGCTTCCACTCCGGAAAAATCCTGTGGATACATATTTTTGAAAATTCTTACCTGGATGACGCATGTGACTGTAAATCCTGAGGCCAGAGCTGTTTGCAGAGTGGATGGTTCAGAAGACAGCGAACCCACGCCGCAGGCACAAGTCATGAAAACAAGAACCGCAGTTCCGACGAGTTCGGCTAGCCCAGTAACGACAGTATCCCACCACGATAAGTCATCCTTGAGTAGTTGTCTGAACCCTGAAAGCAAAATGTAAACTATTGAGCAGGTGATCCAGTAGTGGGATTAAATGTTTTCAACAAGGATAATTGATCATTCCGAATCTCCTTGAATAAAAAAACGAAGCCTTTTGGCACTGAAAACAATGATCAATCCTTGTAGCTGAAATTCAGTTGCTATAACGGAGAGCCGGATAAGATGACGAAACGGTGTTTTTTTTTTTCCAGGGCACAATTCAAAAACCGAACGAATGAACAGCTCGAAGTTTAAAACTTGGCTAGCTCTCCCCTACAGAAAAAGTAACAAATATGAAATAAACTTGCGAACAGCACATGCTACGATCTACATTTTAGGTAAACCATATTCTGTCTTCAGGATGACTTGATTCACACTACGATTTGAAGAGGTAGTAGGTATAACTGAAATATTTCTGATTTATAAATCGCATGACTATATTAAGACGACTTTTTGTTATCTCAGATGCTAGTGCTGACATTCTTTTGCTCAGTGATATATCTAGATTTTAAACAGTATCAAAAGTTCTGTTTGTGCTTCCACGTGTCATCGAGATAGTAGTCGCAGTTACCATACCGCATAAAGACGCATAGATATATTATAGTTTTCTCACTCGACTTGTGATATAGCTCAGCTGAAATAAACGATCTGGTAAATGCACAAAAGGTGTTTTTGGTGTTGAACAAACTCAAATGTGCCAGTATAGTTAAAAATAGAAATTAGGTACCCAGCTGCAAAAGTGGGAACGCCTTCTTGTCAGTTCATCATGAAGAGCCGATTTGGCTGCACGTAGCTGGGCAATCAGTATTATATCGACACGTACATACGTACATACCTGGTGAATGAAAAGTGATCGAGTCCAGCTCGAATAATTTCTGGTAATCGTCAACCAACATCACTAATTGTATTTTATTATAACGATGATAAATATGAAAACAAAATAATGAGCAGTTCGATTGAATAAAACTGGTGTTCTTTTTTTTTGACAACGAACAAGCAGCAGTCTGCAGAAAAAGTCTGTTGATTGGAAGAAGATCGGCGAAGCACAAACCGGTGAACGACTTTAGCACACGATGTACGCATAAGGACTATTCTAATTGTTTATACAAGTGCGAAGTTAACAGGTTGATAACTGTTATGACTACAAACCACGCAAACTGGTACCGCGAAAACCAGACAGTTGTATTTTACATACACAATTCGCAAGATCCTTGACATCGGCGATTCACCAACTAGGGGGTATCTTCGTTCCCCAAAAGTAATGTTACCTACAAGTCACACAAGTTCTCGGCTAACTCGATATTCACATGACCAGTGATCCTTGTTGCAAATACTGAAGATAAGCATCGCTGGGGTAGAATTTTCAGCATCCGGTATTCGCGAATAAAAATGTACTTCATACCCAGAACTTGTTGCGCATGCGACTTAGTGAAGATATAAATAACCGAAGAATAATATCTCAGGTGTATGCGCACCACCACTGTTTACATTGTTAGAACATACTACCGCTAAATATTAGAGGCACGTGTATTTCGAGCAAAAGATGTACACGTCCTACTCCCAGGACATGATCGTCCCTATAAGTACCTATTGCAGTTGTAACACCAATGCGTGACATTCATACAGGATCGTAAATCTCGAGTAGGTACTGCGCTCCGATGGAATAATACATGAATTTGGTTGTGAAGGACGATTCAACTCTGATCGTGTTTAACGGCTTACAATTAGCTTAGAATGCAATACTCATGGCTAACGGCAGCGAGGTTACAAACGACCTTATGTCGACTGATTTATAACGCAGAAAAACAATTCCGATTTAGAAATCGAGCTGGAGGCTCGACTGTGATACAGGATTGTACAGATTTGCCAAGGCCGTCGCGCCTTGTGGAAGTTAACATCCTACGAGCTCGTTGGACTGCAAAACTTATTCGCAACCTATTATTTTTCACACCTCGATCTCGAAAATTGGCTAAATTCGCTGCATGTCCTTTTCAATACTGTTCAACTTTCGATACCGATTAATCCATCAACCGATTTCAACATATTATAGGTACCATTGCGCCTGGTCATGTGGTAGAAAGTCCTGAATGTAAAACCTGTTACTATTATAATAAACTTCGAACGATTTGTATGCCCAATGGGTTCTTATAGTTTTCGAGAAACGATGCAGTATTATCTTATGAAACGATAGTTACAAGCAGCAAAACTCCTGACCATTACACGCAGAACACCATCGCAGGATGAAAACGCAGAAATTTCGGTCTACCGAAATGCGGCCTTGTGACATCCGAGTCATTTGACGCGATCGAAATAGTTTATGGTGATTAAATGACAATTATAGTGGTCATATCATTGCGTGTATAGGTATATCTTACACGCTTTGGCCGGGTATAATCTATCCATTACGGTCGAACGAAAGCAGTTTACCAGTTGTACAAATTGTCCAATTGTCTGATAAGCACATCTGCGTGCAATCTACTACGTTACACGTATACGAATGTGTTGTTCCGGTATTAATTGCATACGTAGTACGTGTAGTACAGTACATAATTATGCATTTGTTCTAAATCCGACGCGTTTATTTTCGTAAGAAATAATCCGCACTATTGTCTTTTCAACTTTTTTCGTTTACGGTATAACGTTGCGAACTTTTTTCTTTTTAATAACAAAATTTCGCAACACTACTGAGCGAATGACGGTCTGTGCCGTTCTAATCATTGGTGAGAAAAAAAAATGGCATGAAAAAACTATGCATACGTGATTCTGACCTTCGATTATTCAACAGCTAAATTGTCTGCACTGCGGAGTATTTCAGAGGACCATAAGCGTCCGATTTCCTTCAAAACACCGGTTAATAATAATGATTTCCGTCACTTCTAATTCATATTCAAAATTCCAGCTGGGATCCTGAATTCGAAAAGATCGTAAGCCCCCCTGGTGTTCTGACGAGGATTTCATCCTAATCAACATCCTGCACGGACAAGTTCATAAGTCTCCAAATATAGGGGATTAAAAAATCTGCAGAAGGGAAGCTTTCAGTTCAGCAAATAAACACATTAGCTAATTTCAACCCCCCCAACAGGTTTCACTGCGAATAACTAAACAGCGATATTCCGGGTTCAATTTATACGTCGAAAGCCGGGTTTGAGCCAAGTCAGAAGACCTGGTACCTAATCGTCGCAAGCTCACGAAGCGGGCGAAAATGCTGTACAATATCCAGAAATCTAAATCTCGAACCACAGTTATACCTGTTCAGCATACATGCAGGAGCTTTTGAAGACGGAAAAGCTCGGTCAGTCGAAGTTCTGACTAAATTACGTACAACGTTCCGAAGAATCAAAGGGAGCAACGTATGTCAGAGAGAGATAGAGATAGAGATGTAATTATGGATGATGATTGATGAGGATCACAGATTTATTTACCTGCCGAACGGCTTTGACGTGACATTGCTGTTTGAGAAGAAGATATCCGGATGTAGATGCTAACAACGGAGATTTCTCACCGCAGGTATGGTGTTGCAGTTTTTTTTTTTTTTTTTTTTTTTTTTTTTCAAATAAGAGAACTGTATTTGCCAATCTTAATTCGCTACCCGCTACTTGTTACTTGTTACTAGCTATGTAGGTACTTGCTACTGGCTACAACGACAGTGGTACTCTCTTGTTTCTGCGCAAGTGGATCGGTGATGGTTGATGCTTTTATCATGAGTGCCACAGCGTCCGATAAGCCTTAGTTGGCAAGCTCCCCTCCGGGTAGTATATTTTCAATGCACAATTATTGTTTACACTCGTAACAACGACCATTGAACTACGTTGTACAAACTACGAGGAAAGCGCAGAATCGCGATAAACACCTCGCCATATAAACAAGTCGAATCGTTCATTCCAGAGATCTTCGCATGAATGGAAAATCGGGGAGAGATACATTTGATAATTGGGTTATTGGGCCTGAAATCAGAATTGTTTTCAGTTTTGTGGGATCTGCAGCTATCGCGATATTAGGCATTATCTACACACTCCAAAGCAGCAATCGGTGAAGATTAGATTTCCCCATCTTTTGACATCGCTAATACTATACACTCTACGATTGTTAATTGAAAGCCTGTTCTCTTCCTGGACATGATAGCATGATCGGACATGCATGGTTTTTGAAAAATATTTGTTTTGCAGTCGATCATGCCGATCGCTCGTGGTAGTTACGCGCAAAAAAAATTCCCGCAATGATAAACGTTGATGATTAGTCCGGTGCAGTTGCATCATTGCGCAATTCATCTGCGTGAACATGACCCACAATAAGTCGAAACATTCGTATCTACCGTTCGTAATTATTTGCTGACAATACAACTTGTTGTTGGCAAAAATAAAAATACCGAAATCCTTTGATTAAAGTCAAGATTGGGATAATGTGGCGAAAATAATGTGCGAAAACAACTTGTGGAACCGAAGGACATACGAGGGAGAAAAAAGTTGTTTTCTCAAAAATATTTGCCCGGAAATTTTTTTACGACTCTCAAGTCAGTTGAAAGATCAAGGATTGAGATATTAGTTAGGTATAAGTGAGCCGTAAGTATATACGTATAATATACACACCTACTATACATATGTATAGAAAAAAATAGAAAAAAAAAAAATAAAAAAAAAAAAACGGCTCAAATCACGCGATGTTTCTATTTATAAAATGACGAAAATAAAAAGACGCCAGCTATATATATGCGTATTCACTATTTAGCTCCCTATGTCTATACGGTACACGGTGAATAATATTATTAGACAACATTGAATTCCAAAGTCAAGGCACCGGTTTTGTGGGAAGTGGAATTTGTTCTCGAGGGCTTTCACGCCCACCTTTGGGTCTGACGTATTTTTTGGCTCACGATTTCGTTACGTCGTGTCGTTATACCTACACCTACACATACACCAGCCAAGAGCCAAGCGAGCCAAGCCTCTATTCTATATATGAAATGTTGTTTACCTCTCGTGTCTCACGTAGGCACGTGTCGAGATCGGTGGGTGTGTTTCGAACCACCAACCAGGTAGAGGTACCAGAATCACCTGTTTTCGTAAAACGAATTGGGTCGACGAACTATGACCAGGCGATGATTAACCAATGACCAGCAGAAAGTGAAATTTCATCGAATAGCTATAATATACCGATTGATTATACCTACAGCGGTAAAAGAATTTTTTTCCGATGAAAACGAATCATTATTGTATACGGGAACTCGATCGTTTATCCAATACTTTCGAATCTTTTTTTAGCCTGCACTTTTATTTTTTGAAAAACCTTGGACGAGACAAAGATTCGCTAATTACATTTATACCTCACAGACGCGGTTTCATAATGCGGTATAAATAATCGAGTGAATGTATAGCTGCGTATGTATACATGGTAAACCAATGGCTAATCCACACCGTTAATAGAATCAGGTAAGAGTCAAACGTCGCGTTGTATATTCATAAGTCTAAACGTCACGGAAACTTACCTAGGTATCGCTGGTTCTTTTCTTTTTCTTTTTCTCTCCCTCTCTTTTTTCGCTTCAACTCTTTTTCGCTTTATTGCAGAAACACGAACAGCAATTTAAACGGTACGTTGAACTTCGAGAGTTGCATTTTTCTTTTTTTTTTTCTCTCTCTCTTCTCTTTATCTTCAGAAAGAAAAGATCGATTTTTCTCACAAGGATGTTAATAGATGATAGAATCGCGAATTATGGGATCAAATTTAACTCAGAATGAAAATTTTACGCTCGCAAAACGAACGGGTTGAAAAAAGTTGTGGGAAACTTTCTTCCAGATTTTCAGCGCGAAATGGTTTTTATCCCTTTCCAAATTCGCACTATTTCCTATGATTTATACTCGGACGAAGTGAGTGTAAAGTCGGAATTGCACGATTCATGCAATTATACAAAAAAAGACTGATTATCTGACGACCTTATCCCCTTATTAACAATTTCTTTTATACAAGCTTCAGAATACTTATCAAAACCTGTAATCAGGTTAACATACTGCAGCGTATTACTGATAAGTGATAATGACTTTATATGGTCGATTAGTTAGCCGGTCGTGTTAATACTTGATCTTTGATTTCTGTTATCAGTAAAGATTTCATTATTTTTGCTTCCCATATCTTCTGGTTAGGTGCAACGTCATTTCAGTATTTCAGTAGCAGTCATGATTAGAAATCATATTATCGATGATTAGAAAACAATTATCGCCTAACGATTATTACTTTAGAAA
The DNA here is from genome assembly GCA_963992785.1 of Tenthredo livida. Classification (NCBI taxonomy): domain Eukaryota; kingdom Metazoa; phylum Arthropoda; class Insecta; order Hymenoptera; family Tenthredinidae; genus Tenthredo; species Tenthredo livida. The sequence goes on from OZ023065.1 coordinate 43,147,780, forward strand.
ACGAATGAATCTACTTCACTTTTTGTCCTTAAACAAGTTCGCAAATTATTCAAATTCAACGTCGACGCAAATTTTTATATGGCCAATATCCAAAGTTGTCAAAACCGTAAAGGTATAATCGCGTTTCTATTCTTATCGACTTCAAGGTACAGATCAGATCTGCACCCTCGAAAATGAGCCGATTCACTCTCAGTCTGATTTTCTACAGGTAATTCATGTATGAATTGGATGAATTCCAAATGGCAAATGAAAATGAATTTCAGTTTAATGCAACGTGGGATATTTCCAAAAAAATTCATCTCTATTGAGAAATTACTCATACATGTTTCAGTAAAAGTCTTATCCATTTTCATAAAAACAGAGAACTCGCAATACTGCAGTCGTAATCATAAAAGAAGTAAAAACCGAGGTACCGAAATAAAATCGATTTTAATACATATTAGTCCGCAATCTGTCTGATCCTGAATCTGATATACGAGTGCTACCAGATACGTCAATTAGAAGTTATATAAATTTATCAATCAGACGAGAACATCCTATCGCCAGTTTTGATTCACGATAAAAGAGATTATCTTCCCTGATTATGAAGTATGAAGAATGAAAAGAAAGAGAAAAAAAAAGAACGTGACCCAAATCTCACGTGCCATCGCACTAGCCTTGACACTGTTTTGAAATCCATATAAAAAAAAACACCCAGATCATTTGGTATACCTACCTACAGTTTCTCAAGATGACGATCTCTCGCGTTACCGAATCTAGTCTGTGTACTCATTTTTAATACCTAATTATTCAGAGCGTACTGAATCCAAAAAATATGAAAAATTAGCTAAAATAGGATCCGAAAATTTATTGCCCTACTTACTTTAACGACCTGCACTTGTTTAACTGAGTATTAAAGCCGATTATGAAAGCAACACAGAGGCTGTAATCGGGAAAGACTGTCTTACACGATGCGGTAATTTTACCTGCAGCATATCTGGGGCTGCAAATTCGGAGGAAGAATAGCCAGGATCCGACCCAATATTGCCAAGATTTCCCGAGTACTTTCAATTATATATTTGAATTTCGAACACTTACCTCCGAGTAAGTGACCCGATTAATATATTATTCAGTCTTATTCGATATGCCTAAAGGCATACTTTCTTTGAATTAGGTAACAAGCCCTTTATAACTGCGGGCTTGCCACATAGATCTACGACCTACGTCGTGTAGGTAGGTATGTAAAGATAAGAACACACAAAATTATGAAAATGATTTATGCGACTGAACTTTTTCGGTATCTTTTCAGTCGCACAAAATTTTGAAGGAAAATCAAAAACATGAGTGAAACTTATGTCACATTTGAAACCCGAAGACTCTACCGGGATATTCTTGAAAATTCATCGATATTGCAACGTCAAAGTCGGTCGCGATAAGGAAAGCAGGAATTACAAGCTATGTTGAAGCTTTCAATAAGTTGATAAATGACTTGACTAAAATCTCAGAATGATTATTGAAAATACATATCAGTGAATTTTGGCCACCCTAAATATTCCCGCAGATCAACATCTATACACGAATCGTTACACTATGATAGAACCGTTGCAGAGAAAGATTTTGAAAATTTTTCGAAATTCTTCATGATATAAAAACTACCCGATTGAACATACCGTTTTGAAGCTTGCCCCTCAAACTTTTCATTAATGTATCTGCCGTGGTTATAAGATGTTTCGAACTGAAACAAACATTAACTGAAAGCTTATGGATACAACATGAAAATTTTTTGTTCAATTTTGTTCTTCGAAAGACTCCGTGTAGGTTCGTCAGGAATTAGAAACCGTAAAAAGGCATGTTAGGATCGTGTCGAATTTTTCCGAAGCGATAAATTTATCATTCAGTAATACTCAACAGCGTGAAAACACACTCGCGAAACTTATAAAGTGACGATTCACTTCTTATGAGTAAAAATGGTATCACTATTCACTTCCAGTGAAAGAAAATAAAATTCCATTTCACTCTTGAGAAAAGAACTTGCACTCTTCTTCTTCGCTCGATTTTCACGTCGCAAAATTTATGGAAAAATTAATTACCGCAATTCATCTATTACTCTATGGTCACATGCACTTTTCATTACTGGATAAATATTAAATACCCATTACGGCATGTAATATATTGTAATATATTGATAGATGCATTGTGAAAGATCATCGACACAAATACTTTATCTCCCGCGTTCAAGTTTCTATTACAGATTTCCACACTAATTACAAATGTTATTAGTATAAAATTCTCGCGTACGTAATAATAATTGTAACCTAGATAACAGCAATAAATAACTTGCGATAATCAAATTGTAACATGAAATATTCAATGAATTGCGTGTTACAATTCATATTGGATGATAATTCATTGTTCAGGAACAATAATTCACAACCCCATGATGCAGTTTTCAGAATTTTTGTCCGACACTATAATGAAGCTTAGAAAAAGAAAAGAAGGAAGACAATTGACCCAGGGGAAACAAAGTTTGATTTTGAGTTTCTATATTTCTTATTTTTCCATAAAGGTGCAATGATCTGTTGCAATTCGGATGTATTGGCGATGGTGATAAGAAACAAGCTTCAAAACGTCATGTAAATATGCTATTACAACATTTCCATCTCTAACATGCTCAAATGCACGTACGCATGTTAAAAGAGCGATAAATCGCCTTGACCGAGATTGTGAATACCTGTTACTGACCGAATCGGGCATTAAAAATTCTGGAAAAAATCCACGACTATAGTCTTCTCTGATTTTCTTTACAAAAAATCAACCAATTCGATAAGCGGTCGGGGTAAATTGCAACATAAGTAACTTACAGAAATTTTCTCCAGATAAAAATGTCGAGGAGGGTAAAACCGGGCACTTTGTCAACTAGCTGCACATTACTCAAAGCGTGTAACAGGTACGCTATTCAAACTTAAGAATATGGTCTCTTTGAATGAAAAATGAGTAGATCTCCGAGGTATATACCCCGTCCTTCCCCGTTCACCGCTAACTAGCGTGATACTAAGTGGTCAAGTTCGACCCATGTGGAAATTTTGTTGAAAAAAAAAATTTGTAGGAAACTTCCTCAACATTAGTAAATAGTATAGATCCACAGTTGGTTATCGACGCTTTCAGAATAGCAGCTCCTTTCTCTTTAGTAAAAATCCATAACAACCGATTACCAGATCTCAAAATAAAAAATAAAAAATGCTAAATATTTGAACAAGTTGTATCATAATTTATTTTAGCGAATTAAAATGCATGTTCAATATCTTCGATTCATGTTGGTTTTCTATAAATAAATGTGAATCACCTGATGACACCGTAATAATATAATTATCAGCAAATCAATGCACTCACCTCGCATAGTAGGTAGGTAGGTAGGTAGGTATACGTTGGAAACTTTTTCTTATCCTCTGGTGAATCTGGATTTCGATTGTATGAAATGTAGTGAATTTAGCGCACTGATGACAGCACTTCGGCAGATATTAGGTATATATTAGCGAAGAAACGAGGACAAACGTTCGTGAAGTCGAACGATGCGAGTACCTATTATTTTTCTCGTGATAGGTAGGTATATTATCTCCCTCGATATTCCTAAAGTAAAAATTTGTCGGTACGATCGTTTATGCCGACCGAATTACGTCTGGTAAAATTCCAAAATTTCGGTCAACTTTCGTCTCATATATAATCACACCGTAGAGATAGTGCAACAGATATCGCGAGTTCACGCGGCACGTTATCGACTAACTTCCGCGGGAGGCCAAACGTAAGTATAAGGCACTCGCTATACGTACGTACGTACGTACGTCGTATAGATCTAAACTGTGTAATAATTAAATAATAAACAAGAATAATCTGTGTACATACTATAACATCAAATATGTATAGAAAAATTAATTGACGATTTTTAACGCGGATATATCAAGTATATTAAGCGCATTCAACGACACGCCCATCAGTTTGGTCCCCAGTATTATGTGTCTTCCATTATTCGCATATTCATTTATATACAGGCAACTGCGAGTGCGTATAGGTGTATGCAGCTAAAAATCATATGTGGGAGAATGGAAGGATTCGTCACGTGTTATATCGCGGGAATTTTCCATTGCCTCGCTAAAACTTTCATTCATTTTTCGGCTGACGAGAAGTAGCCGAATCTTCGCAGAGAGGGGATAGACGAGATCAACGCGGGATACACCGCGATCCTTATAGGATACTGATCGTACCTCTTCCGTTATTTCGAGATCCTTGTCGCTAGTCAGGAAATTTGTTTAAAATATTTATCAACAAATAAATATCCGACATAAATTAACAATCAACGCGATTATTGTAGAATTGAATTTTGTTATTCCAAATTTATGATCCCCTTTAATTTATTGATCCCAACATGCACTTATCGGTAACGATTACCGATTTCTTTAATTCTCGCACGTTTGCCTATATCGAGATGATTTCACAACTTATTTCACACTTTCGTTTACACAGTTCGTTATATCCGCGGAGACGTACACTCCCTCGCTTACGTTATAATTCAAAGTCGACGAATAGAGTATTCGAATTAATGGTCTACCGCATAACGAAGGAATCCTATACCGGTAGGTGTACGCGCATTACGTAATTTCGGGGAACTAGAAAAATCGCATGTGCTATAAAATCGGTTAAAAATTTACATTCCATTTTAATGAACTTTGATAAACTTTGCTAACGACTTACTTACTTTCTTCACTTTCTTATCTATGTTTCGAAAACTAAAGGCATATCATAGCTTGGTAAAACGTTCGATCTTGATTCATATCGACATTGGCCCAAATCTCGGTACCGATATCCGAAATATAGTGCAACTAATTAATCGTAGAGATTATAAGTCGATTATTACAGTAAACTTCCGAAAATTGATTATCACAGATATCTATGTCCCAACTGAGAAATAAAGACGTCATAGTACGTATACTAAAAAGAAAAAAAAGAAATCAATTTTGATAAGAATTGGTTGACCGTTTCTAACTACGCACTATATATAACTGTTCATATCACTGTTTATAAATGAATAATGAAAAAAAACAGACTGGATTGAGTATTCCTTGTAAAAAAAAAATTTCCAAAAATTTCAAATCTCGACGGTAATTCTCTTCGTATCGATATATACACCTTTTACAATCACATATTCAACTCATACCGTGAAGTTTTAAGGAAGCGGAACGATGGGCGTGCTATAGTTCGACCAACACACGCTCGCGTTGCGTACGTGGGCTTCTACTCGCAGTCACTGGCAGCTCACGTACGCAACGCGAGCGTGTGTTGGTCGAACTATAGCACGCCCATCGTTCCGCTTCCTCAAAACTTCACGGTATATTATAGTATTTCTAATAATAAGGTGTCGCACTTATGTTTACCCTACCGCTAGACGATGGGGATTAACTTATGCCACATTTGATTGCGGCTGGTAGGTAGATAGGTATGTAGGAATAGTTCAAAATAGCTCTCGTGACATACATACATACATAGATATATATATATATATATGTATAGCCGGGTATTTAATCAGGTAGAAATTCTTAGACAGCTTTGATTACATATAATATATAATGCCGCAGTATTTAAGCTACTCTATAAATTACTTGAAGAATCTTATAACTATACCGCGATTTTAGAATGTGGAATAAAACAGATTCTGACAACAACAAAAAAGAAGAAAAAAAATGCGAATCGTGTCTTGTATTTGCTCATGCTATTTCTTTTAAGGTATAACTGGATGGATAATCAGAAATCGCGAAATCCTTTAAAATTTTATGAATGATGGTTCTTGATAGAATAATCATACATTAACTATTTCAGAATTTTACACTAAATAATTTAGTAGCTATGGATTTTTGAAATCTACGAATTTAACCCTAATTTCGTAAGATTTCACTTCAATTGATACTAAAAAATTGCAAATTAAGACTTAGAAGTGTTCATTCATAACTAATTTAGCTATTTGTGAGGCCAAACATCCACTATACGATCGAGACCTGTAAATACAAGATTTGCCCATTTTGGACTAACTTTTTCACCTGACTGTCCATCCAGTTATGCCTTAATCGAATCATTATCGAATAAGTACTTTCCTGCATCTCTACATAAAGTTATAGCGTTATACAATTAAATTACCGTATCAGACTTTTGAACAATTTACGCGGGAAATTTCTCCCGGGTTTATATTTCGAATGAAAATATTACGAGATACTGATTATTGGGATAGCGCGTTCTGTCGGAGTGTTAAGGCAACCCGTTTCGCACATCTATACGCCGCACGATCGGTGCGATTCGCGATTACCGACTGTCGGTCAAGCCGATCCTGTTCGTCGGTCAATTCATTTATTCTATGCATTCTCTTTTCGGTTTATTTATTTTTTAGGTATTAACAAGACAGGTTTCTGCAAAATTACACATACTTAGCGCAGATTTTGTATTTTCATTCAAAATTTATAACATCAGACCCTTGTACCAAGAACAGATAAGGCTTAAAAAATTTCCAACGATTTATACTACAATCATGAATTTTTTTAGAACCTTTCCATTTTGCGTATATCAATGCAGCTGCAATGACTGCAGTTTATATGATTTCTAAAAAGAAATTATTTCCGATAAATCACTTGGTATTATCTGGATTAGTGAATTCTTTGTAAAGATCGTTAAGAAATCCGATCTATCTGCGCAGTCAATATACTTAAATCACTATGCCCCAATCACCGATCTAGATTTTTCTTCCAAGCATTGGTTTCGAAAAAAAATGATAATCCCTTGATCTTTTACCAGCCAGAGAACGAGCGTGTTTAGTATTTACCTCATTGTGTTGAAACGCAACGTACTAGGTACATACCTACATACGCGTTTATGAACAAATAAAATTCCCATATATCTTAGCACTGATATATCAGTGTTAAGCTCTAGTCGGCGATGATAAAAAAAAAAAAAAAAAGACACCGTTGATTAGTTGTGTGTAGCTTGCAATGTTCACATTATGTTTCCTTGTATTATTTTTACCGCCTTTTTATATAGATCATTTATTTTTATCTTTGACATATCGTCTTCATTAGAACTTATATCTTGTCCCCCTACATTGATTGGTAATCTTTCAATCAGTCAAAGATTTTTATATCAAAGTAAATCACCGTCTGCGGTCATTTGACGTTCTTAAAATGTGCAATATTGTTCGACGAGTAGGTATGGTCCCAAATATTTGCATGGAGCCCTGCGAGCTAACAAAATTGCGTAAAATTGCATCGCATCGGTCCTTACGAGATCAGGGGTGATCGACATATCGCGTGAAATCAGCATCAACATTTTTTTTTCCCAGTCCGTAATGCTAGCGTCGCATATAGGGAACGTAAATCCGGAAGGCGTAGCCAACCCGGACGATCATACGCTGCACTTCCTTTTCCTTATAATTTTAATTCGCGGTAAAATAGGAAGTGGCGAAAGTTGTTGCGAAAAAACCGCTTTCGTCATGTAACTTAACCGACGCGACGTCTCGACGTGCTGCGATCCCACCGATCGTTATTTTTCTTTCATTTCATTTTTTCCCGCTCCGTTTCTTTTCTGCCCGATTCAATTCCGAGCTTATTGTCTTCTACTTCTTCTCATCCTTCAACGTCTGCAAAGAAAATTCAACGAACAGAAATCGCTGCAGGACTTACCACTGCAGGAACATGCGAAAAATTTCACAGATCTGAGGGTACATACAGCGAGTAATTGTGTATGTGTGTTCAGAAATATGTGAGAGGCATATGCGATTATAAGGTGAAATTACACTGACCGCTAAAGAATAAGACTTTCGCAAATGTTAAACTATAAGCTCGGATGAGAAAGGCTCCGTGCAAGTTGGTGAAATTAAATGATATGCTGACAATGCCCGCATGCCGTTGCCGTGAGTGGCGAATTGAATCGCGGACAGTGAACCGCGGGGTTAAATTGGCACACTTAATCATTCTGCAGTTTCCGTTTTTCCTGTTTTTCTTCTTTTCTCTTATTTTTTATCATTTTTATGGGTTCGCCTTTACAACTCGTTCTATGATTCAGCCAAGATTTCTCTCGCTCGTTAAATTCCGGTCGTTACGCGTATTGTCAGCAGAAATATATTGCAATACGCATCTTTTGCACATAGAAAAACGATTACTTGTATAGGTAGATAATGAAAATGCTAACCATCGCGTTTTTAAGATGCGATAACATTTTTTTCAAATCTTGCAATAATTATAAGTTGTCAAAAAATTGATAAAAAATATGCACGACTCAGTTCTACAAGCAATTACGTTTTTCATTATTTGTCCACTTTCTCAAGAGCCTGCATATACATATATAACAGTAAACGAGATAAATGTTATTTGGGCAAAGGCCAGGACTTTCGGTAAATAGCCCCCCGATTATAAAACGGCCTTCAGTGTTTTATAGAAAACTTATTTTCTATGCCGATGCCAAATAATAGCACAGTATTCACTGTCAGGGAAGTAGTTTTTAGATAATACATATTTAGAAACTAGAACAGTTGTTTTTTCTTCCAAACTGCTCATACGACCCAATTTTTTGATACAGTTATTTATTTAGCTGCAAAAAGAAGCATCAGCTCAAACTTTGACGTAGTAGGTATATAGATGCTGACCGATTTCACGTATGATCAAAAAATTATAGGTATAATAGACGAACTCGAAAAGTTTGAAAAAATTTGATCGCCAAATATTTCTACGGTCAAGTAAATTTATGCAAATTAAGATATCGCAGATTTATTTCATTATTTATTATATATTTTGCTAAAATGTCTGAGCTGTATCCTGAAGTGAGGTTTCAGTACAGATCGAGAGAAAACATAGGATAAGACGTAACTTTGTACGTCTACAAGTTTCTAAGTATAGGAAGACTGTTACCTAATCTGATCTAATCTCTGGAATTACGGCAATTACTTATATCAAATAGCAATTATGGTGTACTGAGCTTTGCAGCAAGGCGGAAGTATACGATAATTGCAACTTTCTTGCAGCACAGGATTCAGGGGATTAACCGGTGCGGCTTAATACATGAAGAATCCTTAGCCTGGCTCGAATGGCTGGCACGAAGAGGATGTCAAAATTTCGCAAAAATCTTTGTATGAATATAACATGAGTTTATAGTCTTCAATTTTCATGAAATTTGATTAACTATCAATACGAACTTCATATCTAATCGACTCAACTTGGTGGACTGAGAAAACGTTCAAGCTATCACCGAAAGTCATTAGATTGAACTTACTCCTTCGATCAATTGAATGGCACGAAGAAAATTGACAAAATTATATGATTTTGGAATGTTTGAAATTATGTCATTTCTTTTAATTCAAGTTTGAAGAAGAAAAATGTCTTACTACATGAAAATTTCGCGTCCTAAAAATGAAATTCATCGATTATCATCGGTTTGCTCCAAAATGCCATCAATGTATGACATTTCCTCCGAAATTGCAAAAATTTCGATCAACGATGCGACCTGTAGCCTACAACAACCACTTAAATTTATGCATAATGCAAAGTCACATGAAATCGAAAATGATTTTGAATGATGTTCGAAAATGTTGGTAATGACTTGTGGGAAATAAAAAAAATCATTCGCTATAGCTGACAGAAAAATGTCAAAGCTTCTTTTGGAGCCCATTGATGATGTATTATGTTTCCTCCGATCGTTCATCGGGCCTTTACCTTCGTCTAGGTCACCACGTGGGTAAATAACAGAGAGAGAGTGAGAAATCTAGGAACGTAGCGGGTGTGAGCGAGACAGAGACGCCGCAGTATCGCAGTAGGTCAAGTTCGAGGTCCGATGAACGACCGCGAATGCCTGTGGCGTCGACCGGCTAGGTATGACTAAAAGTTTATTTTTTCCTCCAAGTTTATACATAATTAATTTCCGACAATTTTCCCATCGTTTTCTTAGATATTTAGAATAATCTAATAAACGGTTTAAAAAACGATGAGAAAAATCCTTTCTTCGGATTTATGTCTTTCGAAAATTCGCTCGTTGAAAATAATTGCAGAATTTAGCAAAATGAAAAGGTATGCAGGTGAAATAAAATTAGTCAAATTTCACGAAGCTAGAGAATTTTTAGAACTGCAGTAAACAAAGATTATAGATCTGGGCTAAATTAAGATACACATTATGTAAAAATGTGATTGCACAGGTAAGAAGCCTCCTATTCTTTGATTCAGGTAAACACGAAAACTTTAAGTAGAATAAGTCGTGGGTAAGTATGTATACAGGCTCTTGATAATACCTGGGAATACTTGTTGCACGATACTGCGACGTATGAAATATTGCACTTTGGTTTTTCGTCACCATCGTAATATGATATCAAACAATATTTCTTCATTTGGTATACTAAATACTAATTACTTTGCGATACCGTCTTATCTTCGGGTCTAGACGATCATTCGAATATTCAGATCCAGAAATCATGGCTTGGTGCAAAATTATTTACAGACAAGAATCTAAGCACAGGTGTGTTACACAGAGTTTTCGAGTTCTTTGTTTTTGCTTTTTGTCAAAAAAAATTGAAAACGAAGCGAAGAATAATCTTAAAAACGATGCAAATGTCTTTCAGAGTTGTAAAATGTACGTAAAAAGCATGAATCGAATTCGAAATGGTCAGAGAGTTTGCGTGTAATATCCGATATTGTGTTTCGATTCGTATAAATTAAATCCGGAGATTTTAATTGAAAGATATAAATTAATCGGAATAATATTATATCCTAACGAGTTTATGAAATATTGAGGAAGGATTATTATGACGTAATCGTTACGCTTTGTTCGTGACAAATGTTCATCTACCGTTAGTTTGATCAATATTATACAGGTATTGCATGCGTCTACGTTTCGAAACGTATATTCTATGCATACAGATACCTGATGTATATACCGTGACAATCTCAGGATGCGGAACGCCAGGGATACCAACCCAAGACTCGTTAGCAGCAGTTTAGTAATTCACTAGATGTTTCTAGTAAACTCACTAGAAATCACTAGATTTTTAGTCATTTTACCAAGAAAATCTAGTAAGTTACTGAACTGCTGCCAACGAGTTTTGGATTGGTATCCCTGGCGTTCCGCGTCCTGAGATTGTCACGGTAGTAACGCGGGACCATCAATGATCTCAGTAACATAATACTAGGTATGTCAATAGTCTCGACAAACGTAGTACTCATACCCACTTTAGGGTGTTACTCATTTCGGTCATATTCAAATTGCGATGCTCTCATGGGTCAGAACGTCTCCAAGTATGTACAAAAAAATGTAGTCAATACCCCAAGTTCCTATATCAATTCTAAATACTGCCCCAAACCGTTCGAACTTTTCTCGAAAATAATATTTCATCCTTTCGCTTCCCAAGATTTGTATAATTTTTACATGAAGTCATAAAAACTTGATGAAATTTGAATAAATCAAAGGTTCGAAAATTCAATACCTGATCATTTTTGCCTCAAGTTTTAATCCTCCAACCGATTTTGCTCTTCCTATGTATACTACGAACACCGGATGTTACATACTATGATCGGTAATGCCAATTGTATCGTACGATTCAGAATGAAATTACATAATATGAACTTCGCACGATGGGTATGGAAACTACTTCCATATTGTGTTCAAAAATGAAATAAATAAATAACTAAATACAGAAATGACAGGGAGAATGATAGAATATAATGAGACGTAAAATTATGACCGTAGATAATGCGTAAGTGGAAAATTACAGTATATCTTTGATGTACTTATACATATTACATAGTACAAGTGTTTAAAGCGGGTGCAATCGAATGTTTATAAAAAAAACAAAGTTATCGATCTTACTGCAAACACCAAAGTTCATGTGAACACAAACGACGATTATTCCTGTCAATATTAATCCCGTGTACCGATAACGATATTTTGTCTGTTCAAAACTGTTGTAAAAGTAATGATCTGTTTTCATTAAAGCGACAGCATTAATTATCGAGGTGATATACAAATATACATAAGTTCTAATTAAATTAAGATTGAAGTGGACGAATCTTACAATTGCAATAAAAAAATTGTTAAACGACGATCGTTGCAAGGGGTTATCACAGCCACCGATTAATGTCACGGTATTAAATCAAACCTGGGATGATATCATCTCGGCTGTAGTATTTTTCCTTGCAAATAATTGCGTCAATCTGTACGTATATACATATAGGTAAAAATATTTGCAGGTGAACAGGAAATTCGCGTTAATAACCGGTCTCGTAATTTCAACTGCGCTGATCTTTTAAGAGGCAAAAAAAATGCGCGTGGCACGTGAGCATTTACGATCGGCGAAAATAAAATCGCATTTAAGCCTTGGATCAGGTAGTACGAATAACCGCTAACTTCGCAATTAGTATTGCCAAAGTTTGACAGGCTCTTTATTTCTTCCTCTTCTCTCGGTTGAAATTATTTGAAACACTATGAGATTTTTTTGAAAAACTTGAAACTTTTTTTCGTATATTTTAATGCGTTTTAAATCACGCGAGGAGATGTTCAATTATTCATTCTGTCCACTCGAGTTATTCATCTCTACGCTATAGGTGCCTATGATGAGATGAAACAAATTCGCAACGTTTGGAATGCCTTCCAGCTAAAATATTTCGAAAGTAATTATCAAGGCTGATATATTACATCGAAAATTGGCAAATGGATCAATAGTATAATAAAAACGATATTATAGAACGTGTACAGGGATGTGAAGATAGCGCAATATCTAGATCGAGGATTTTGGTGAGATTATGGTATGTTATAGGGTCTGGAGCAGATAGATAAAAAATAATTGTTAACAATGAATTTCGTTATATATTACTGCATAATATAACCGTTGAATTAGTATAATTCCACTTAAGAATCCCTTCGCAAATTTTTATCAACACTACCGTTATTAATGAATAATAAAAAGTGATTAACTAGTGTAGGTGCGTATTTCATAATCGCAAGGTGGATTTAGATATACAAGATACTACTAGTCTTCAGTTATTATCCGGGCACAGGGCACATACGATCATTAATCATTAACCGATTTCTGGGGTCGTAAATCGTCGATAATTTCATATTTTTTGCACACAAATTCAGATTAAAATGATGTCCCGAGTATCTTTGTGATAAAATAAAAACTGTAATATACATATACGTGCAAAATTCTTGAGCTACGTAGAAAAATGATTTTTTTTCACGATTGGAAATCTAATTAATTTTCGCTCGCTAATTCGATGCGGTATATTTTATTACGGAAAGTTATTGATAATGATAGATCCTCCCATACATTGTGCTATCAAAGTGTATCGCGTGGTGTATAATGTGGCAAAAATCGAGAGCAGCGTACGTACGTACGTATCTAATTGCTATCTAATTTCATTAGCGCATAATTTATTTAACACACCACGTTCTGGTCGCTTAATGGGTGAAAAATAATAAAAGATATCCATTACAACAGTACGACAGTCCAAGAACCTGCCGATTATTGTTCAAGCCGTGAGACTGCGCGGACTGGACTTTCTTTTCTGCAAAGAGAAATGTTCGCATAGGTCGATGAGCCAATGCGGGTGTTCTCCTTTTAGGGTAGATGCAAACTGGCCGATTTACGACATATACACATAATTATAGACGCGATCGATTTAAAAACATCGCGCGATTATTGGACAATCACTATTATTCCGAAACATTGAACGCCTTTCAATAATTATTGCGACGTCGCGCAATTGCCGATTTTTTCAAACCCATCAAATTTGGAAATGCCAATCAAAATATATCATAATAGTGAGTCACGCCAGATGCTCCTATAAAATTTCAATGAATTTTACCCAGCGATCAGGTGCGAAAGATAACGAGCATAAATCTGCAAACATTGATGATAAACACGCGTATGTACTATAGGTATATGTGTGCAGTTGTAGCATTTTTATTTCACTTTCTTGTCGCTAAATTCTAAGATTCGAGCTCTCAAACGCATTACGTACCATGACTCGGTGCGTTTAATAACTTGACGATAATTTTCGCAGTTTTTCCGCACGGTACTATATCTTCTCTTCAGTTTTATCAATACCGCCCATCCAGGGGGAAAGATAATGATTCAAGGTCACGGATCAGGCAAACAGAAGCTAATAATCTATGGCAATAAAAAAGCAAATAAAATAACCATGATCGGGATCAGAATAATGATATTTTTCAATTCGCCGACGGTTTATTTCCACTCGCATAACCAGCTTTAGAGATTCACAGCCTTGTAATGTATCATAAGAGCGTGATATCCACGAGTACTTTGTTTGCAGTCGAAAATTCTACAAGCTATTAAATTCCGGGGGAATCTGTTACCGTTCGAAGGATTTGGGCAAAATTTCGAAAAAAGAGCTGTCGACCAGACTTCTTATAATGTACAAGATGCAGACTTCTTTAATTACTGTACTTACAGCTGTTTTTCTCTTTCAGTATTTCCTCAGTAGTGTGAATTTTATTTCCAGTTGCTAAATTGATGCTAGTATTCTTGCCTCTTCCGGATCTCATGCTCGGCGAAGGGACTAAATCTGAGAGTACCGATGGGGAGATGATAGCGATTCCAGCAGTCGCCATTTCGGTGGTCCGATCAACCCTGCAGGGGCTATTGATGAAATTCGAAATTTTCGGTTTTTCAATGAAATTTATACGACAATGTCTAGAACTCGAAATGACTGCACAACGAGCGGACTGATCATACTTACTAGTATAACGCGAAATGTTAAACTTTCATCAAGAGTCGATCACGACCAACGATCCGGATCTCTCGGCTCGTTTGACCCGCGACTATTTTCGAATTTCTCCCTTTATTATACCGATACAGGCTCGGTGTATCAGACGTTAATGCTATATCGAATCTCGTTATTATCCACGGTTCATTCCGGTATTTCTGCCACCACCACCTCCAGACCGAATTTGCACATCTACCGTAACTTTCCCGCGGATATTAGTCGGCGAGTTGTATCGATATCAAACGATCGGTATCTCGGCTCCTCTAGCTGTGCTGTACCACCGTTTCCAATGCGAAAAGCTCTCTTTCCTCCTTGTTATTTTTTTTTTTTTAATTTTGTTATTTTTTTTTCTTATTGTTGTTGTTGATATCCGTCAATCTAATTGTTCTCTGTTGTCTGGTATATCGTTCGATCAACTATTGTGCGCCGTAGCTTCAGCGAGACTGATCGCTCGCGTGGAGGAGCACTGTTATATGTATGTGCCAGTGACTAGGTAGGTCGCAGTCGGACATTTGCGAACTAACCGCGGCCGCTTTCCTCCTTTTGCATTTTACCTTGGCGAAAAAAAGCAAAAGGTAAGAAAAAAAACAAAGAGTCGCGCCGATGTACGAGGAAATGATTGCGTCGATTTATCCTCCTCGAAAGGTAAAAATAAGAAAAACGCCAGGTGATGTGGACAGAAATATGAAGAAAGAAATTGAATCAGTGCAGAGGCAGCACGAATTGAGGGGTCAGAGATCGACAACATATTGAATCATGTGTCGAGGGGCGAGAACTCGGATTTTATTACTGTGAGGCATTATCGGCTGTTTGTTCACTCGGTTCCAAAGTCTCAGTTTGTCGATTTGATTCGAGTCGATGTATACCCATACGTGCAAGATTATACCAATTCGTTTGCGTATTCGAATGTGGTACGACAACGTGAACGTTCACCATCTGGAATTGACAGCCTTCACACACATGTACCATTGTTTCCATTATTCCCAGCTGCAGAAGTCGAATGATAGATTTTAGCACAGTTCGCAAAGGCATGCCTGTATAATGCCTGCTCGCAGATTACCGCAAAAACAACAAATTTTTCGTCCCGGTTGAAAGCGCCGAGACACTGCAACACTCTCGCCAGATTAGTGTAGGTATCAGTTCGATATCGGTTTGACAATTTGAACCTTAAAAACTACGTCCGTGATAATCTGTTGCCAAATTACAGTAGGTACAGCAAATAAAGAAAATAGTGACATTGCGCAGACTTTTACTTTCGTTCTTTCTTCACAGGTTTTAATTTCGCCGCACTGCACTCTGCGTCAACTTTAAGCATTCCAGAATGCGAATTTGATCACTGGTGATAAATCCTCCTGGGAATCCGTGATGCACAAATACCGTGCATTATGGGTATTTGCAGAGTGCATCATCTAGTCGGGCACAACGCCTCGGCGAACCCCTCCGACGAGACTGAGGGAATGTCGGATGTTTTTTAGCTTCAGAAGCCAACTGGTCCAACCCCAATTGGGTCAAATTCGTGAGGACATGCGCTGTGCGCTGTTATGTTCGGCGGGTTGATACGACAGGGGATTTTTCCCCGCGATGGGGATGAGGGTGACGCGCATCTCGACGAAGCACAGAACCTTGGGGGATGATATCGATCGGACTGTTCACGTTGGGGTAGTTGAAGAACGTCAATGTTCGGTCACTTGATTTTGGAGCGATTTTCTCTTTCCCATGCATGGGGGATGGTGTGATGATTCGAACTAGTCAAGAGACTTGAAATTTGGTTGCGGTTTTCGACTGCACGCTTATCTACTTCAACGTCTCTCTCTCTCTTCACACTTGGTACAGCATTAAATAAAATTGAGATATTGTCCTCTTGTGGAACCTGGTTCTTCCGCGAACGTTTTTTTCTTTTATATACGAATATATTACATCGTTATACGTATTCGCGGTTTTTACATGCAATATATCCGCCTCTACTACGTCAGTGACCAAACAACGTCGTATTATTGATTACGACATAACACCACGTATGTTTTTCCTGTTCAATATGAGATATGGAGAATTTCGCGGGAAACGGACGAGCCTCCAGCCACACCCCCTATAGACCTTTTTTTTTGCAGAATAGCTGTTACGAATCTCTTCTGGAATTGTGGGTTCACTTGGCTTTCGTCATTCTGATCTGTCCGTATGAGACTATACGTGTTCAAAGTCAGAGTCTCTGATTCTGATGAATGAAATTAGGATCCTAAATTATTACCGGACTTTAAGGTAAACGTTCCAGTTACCGGACAGAAAGCGTGTGCAAAAGAGACAGAAATACGATTTCGTATGGATGTCCGGCCGTTGGGACGTCAACCTTAGCTGTCCGATAACTAGTTGCATGAGTAAACACGTGAGCGTGTAATTCGCGATCGTAAATATAATTATAAATTATATAATACGTATCCAGATTCTCTTCGTTGTATTCTCGGATGACTTATAATTCTTCGGAAGACACTTCTTACTTATACCTATATTTAATACTCTATACATAGATATATACCGGGCGATTATGTGGAAATGAAAGGCTCCAAGCGCGCAGGCGCTGATTTATTAGAATATTTCGAGGGTCGCCAATTTCAGACTCGCTACGAATATCCCTAGAGTTCGTCTGCTATTTGTTTCTGATTGTTGTCAAATACAAATGGCGGCAGACCGTGGCAGGAATAGGCTATGTTTGTGTGAATCTAGCAGACGACAGAACTGGGGATATTACTGAAAAGTTGGTGGAGTCGCTGTCGCTATTCTGTCGGCCAATGAGATTTAAGTAAATCAAAGTTCGCGCGCTTGGAGCCTTTCATTTCCACATAATCGCCCGGTATAGGATTAAGACCCGAGAAATATGGCAATACAAAGAATAGCTTTCAACGTACGTGTATTCAAACACGTTTCAACACTTTCAATTCACTGTTTCAAAAAAGGAAGTTGTTACAATCACCCGGAAAATGAAAAGTTCAGCTTTCACTATAATCCCCACGTTTTCCAGTCCAGACAAATCCCCTCGGAATTTTTCATCCGACATTATACCTCGTGAACGAATGATCGAATTCTGACTCACATTATTAGATCAATCGAGCCGATTATGAACCTAAGTACCGATTATATTTCAGATTTTATCGGTGCAATGACGTGTGGGTTATTTAAAAATAAAATTTGCCAATAATTTCTTGAATTAACGATATCTCGAGAACGGATCAACGGATATCTCTTGAAACTTTACAGTACCTATAAGGTATCTTTTTTTTTTTTCTTTTTTTTCTTTTTCGTTGCTGATCACCAAAAAAGGTCAGATTTTTCCAATTTCCAGAATTCAAACATACTGTTCATTGAGCTTTAAAATTCCGAATGGGAAGTTCCAGCGCTGGTCCATCGAACTCGAAGCTTTGGATTGATTTTGACATTTGGAATTCGCGCTTTGTCTCCTGATCAATTGTAAGGCACTTTGTTAAAATGAAACAGTGGTGCGATAAAGCTATTCGAACATGCATGAAAGATTTGTATTTCTAATCGCCAGATCGAATTTGTATTCGTAGCTCGTTATTCCGGGCGAAATTATTATCAAGGCTGACCGATGCAGCCACAACGTGATCGAGTGTATTAAGATAAGCAAATTGCGTACCTAGGAATTCACCTTCGTAGATAAACGTGCGATCAATAAGAACGCGAGTCGAAATCGTAATTAATTATAGCTTCGCGCAAGTTTTTTTGAGGCAAGATTCTTTCGATATCGAGATATAATTAGACGGTTTGAACGACAATTTTGAGTAAAGGTAGACAGAATTTTATGAAAAAAAAGACCACGAGACTTGCATTGCGAAAATCCATCTATAAATAACGTAATGTGAAAGTAAAAAACACAGCAATTTGTTGAATTAACGAAATCAATTATGAAAGAACTCGATGAAGTACATCGAATTTTTGAAATCTCATCCAGGTCTCATTTTTGGTAAAGTTTAAGAAACAAAAGTTCACTTTTTTTCATTTCCTAATTAGGTTTAACGTATACAAAAAGAGCTGACGACGAACAGCATCTTTCGTACTTTTAAAGTTCACCATATACTTTCATCATTGGTAGATATCAAATTTTTTTTCCCTTACAAAAATTCTTGAAAAAAAAATCTTCCAGCCGAGGCTAAGAAGTTTTTGAAAGTAATTTCATTAACAGCAGACCAACTCGCATTTATAGGTCAATGATCGTACCAGTAATCGTAGTGGTGCTGAACATTTCACGTACTATTCAACTCAACCTGCACTTAATGATTTACCGAATTATTGACCTACGTAAAAATTTTTGAAAAAAAAACCCAATTCATTTAGTTTACTCGATGTTGTGTAGAGAAATAAACGCGAACGAACATAATTAATGTATTACGTAATCATCTGCATGACCCAATAGGCTCGTTTAAACTGTACATCAATCAGATGTGTTGATTCATTTCTTTCCCTTACGGAAAAAAACCCTCAAATTTAAGGGGTGAATTCGCACCCCCAAAGTGTTGGGGGTTTACCATGAAAACTCAGGGTTTACCCTCAAATTTTACCCCCAACTAAGGGTTCGCCCCCTATTCGTACTACTACACTCGTATGAACAAGCTTGTGTTTTCGTATACATGCATGCGATTTTCACCCCAGAGTTGCCTGGCACACAAGTTAGGCGGCGCTGGCGGTCGTGTACATGCACAAATTCTACACACACTAGTAGCGTACTGGAATCGTACGCGCCTAGCGTATTGAGAGGTCGGACTGTATTTCACAATGATAAGAAAAAAATTAGATCAAGATATTGCGGCTGCCTGTTCGATGACATAATATGATGATGCATATCAAGCTATTCATGTCAGTATAAGAAGGAACACTGGGTACTCACTGTTATTGCGGCGTCTTAAATTCAAAATATGACTCTTCGACGTGAAATCATCGGGATCGTCGTTGTCGTCAATTTCAAAATCATATCGAGTGTACATCTCAGCTACTTTCAGCCCAAACTTATCCTGAAAACAAAATGATCATTTTTGTAGAATTTCAATCTCAATTTGTTCATCTCAATCTATCAACAATATCGTGGTCGATTGAATTTCGCTCATTCTTTTGTGTTCATTTTGAAATCATTTTTTCTTTTTTTTTTCAATCGGACTCATTTAATAAAGTTATTAGTGATCCGCGAGACTCTTCACAATATCCAATCTTAGAACTTGAATAATGCTACCCCTGTTTTTCAACGTTGCCGGGCTTTTTTATAATTACAATATGTTACATAAATTTTACTTTCGCAACCAGCTCTGGGGATGAAAAGAAGGGATAGGAAATCTTCTCGACGGTTAATTGTCTAAGAATTAATCATAACGACATGTGGTTAGAAGATAATCTAAAATACCACCCGTTTCCAAAATTGTATTCGATTAAATTCCTAGTTTCTTCTACCCCTGCAGGCACATGCTGCTTGAATGGAAATATATAGTATAAAAATTTGCAATACAGTATTTTAAGATTAACTATCGAATTAATCCGCATAAAATTCTGAAACGATCAGGAGTACCTAAATTGGACTTTGGCGTATCACCATATAAACTCTCTGCAAGACGAAATTCATTGAAGATTCAATTTCTATATCATTTCATAATGCACGTCAATACTTTCGAGTCTTTGACATGTCAAATGAAAGTCCATCAGCTATGCGAATTTCACCTTTCGAATCCACCGAACTACCAATAGAGTTGATCCATGTGGGATTATTACAGATCTTTGAGAATCTGCACACATATACATTATACATACGTAAAGTAGACTTTCATTGAACTATGAAAGCGGACGTTATAAAGAATCCCCAGCAGATATCCAAGAGCAATTATTTCAATCCCTCTGGATACATCTACTAAAAAAATTGCATTCAACATGTGCATGAAAAACGTGCATTGATTGAAGGTAAACGCTACGTGTGAGATAAGCAATTACATCGATACATATACAAGTGATCGATATACCTGTTAATTATAGTGTAAAAATGAACAATCGAATGAACCATAAGCGTCGTATGATAGCATAAAAATTCCAGGAATAAATTTATTCAATTATCATTTCAACTTCAAGATTGGATCCGTGTATGGAAATTTTTCGCTCTCGCAATGCAGATAAGAAACATGAGTTTTGCATATCGTAAACTATTGGTGTAGCATATAATATATATTATAATATGTGTTTCAAAAGCCAATAGGAGAATTTGTTCTTTCCTCATCGACGAAAGCATGCTGTTATTTATTTTTAAACATCCCGATGACAATCGTCTCGCGGAAAGATGAGAAAAAGGAAAACAACATTAACGACATTCCGGATCAGTGCAGACGGACTAACAAACGTCGCCAAAATAAAGACTGTGTCAGCCAACGACGCCAGAAGCTCTTTCTTGGTGTTCTTAACATATTTGAACACGATTGATGCGCATTGCACGTATACCGTGTATCGTCGAGGAAACGACCTAAGGTGACCTCGAATGTTACGCGAAAGACAAGTAGACGATTGTTCCGTGCACATGACTGTATTTATACTCGTTAATTAGGCGTTTATGCATAATTAACGATCTTTAATCTTGGCATTAATGCTCATTGCCAGTCGCCCCTGACAGTGTCCTATCAAACTACCTATATACACATACATATAAGCCCTGGATCCGGAAGTCCGGAAACAAGACGAGGTGAGAATTATCGTTAAGCTAGCTCATTAGCTTCACCTGACAATACATACCGCAGAGCTTATAGACTCGCAAATTAAAATCTGCCTAATTAAAACTACGCGAAAATTATTTGGCAGGAGTAGAACGCGAAGAAAATATATATTGTGGAGAGAGAGCTTTCGGCTAACTGTATATAGGTATAGCAGCTTATTTTTGGCACAATCAGGACACATGTACACATGACATGCTTCGGATGTAAAAAATTTTGCCAACTTAAGGGGACCGGTACAGCGACTTTTCGAGAAATTGTCATAGTCCAAAATCAATTTATTTCATACCCAAAGTTCTTTTCACATCAAAATATTTTTTTTTTCCGAATCATGTGTCGTAAGGATTTTGGCACACCGTTGGTCCAATTCAATCTCTTGACGTCTCGTTTCCTCCGGTGAACCATTCCTCATCTTGAGAATGTAGGGATTTTGAAATGAAATATCATGTCATAAGTTATAATCAATTTGCCAAATTTGCAAAAATTATCATCACTCATTTCTTAAATAACTTGGCCAAAACGAAAAATTTTCAAAATTCCTACATTCACATGATGAGGATTTGTTGTCTGAAGAAAATGAATCCAAGATGACCTGAATTGGTGTAACGGTGCTCTAAAATCCTTACGACACATGATTTGGAAAAAGAAAAATATTTTCATGTGAAATGAACTTTGGTGATGAAATAAATTGATTTCGGACTATGATAATTTCTCGAAAAGTCGCTGTACCGGACCCCTTAAAAAGAGGTGTACCCTCGGTTGCAGATTTTAGGTGTGACGGAAGCCAGTATCCTGTCTGTACCTAGACCCAAAAAAATCAAGACGATTTTTATTTTTCCACACGTGGCATGAGGTCAATTATTGTTTATGATAGTCGATGTTCGTTGGATGTAGGAAGTTTCAACAGAATCCATTCGTATATTTTATTAATTCTATTTCAGGATGTAATGGAGAGAATTTCCACCGTTTATCACAAAGTAGCCAGATAGGATAGTTTAACATCTCCAATCTCATTGAAAAATGACAATTGGGATAATTGCGCAATCGAGGAAAGCAGCTACTCCCACAGGATGAGGAGCTAGGAGCACAGGGATTTCAATCACGCAACCGCACGGATTGCACAATAACTTTTAAGCTCCGTGTTCGTAATAGTATAATACCGTTGAACCGCAAATCCACGGAACTTTGATCACGACAAATTTCCACACTCTGCAATAGTCGCATGAATTTTTATTCATCTTTTCATTACTAGCTTTGATCTTTGTACCCGATACTAGTGCAATCCGCCTATTAAATCCACGTGGCTTCCGGCTCTACGTGCATTACATTATATACTCGAGTTATAAAAAAACGCGGAAATTCGCATGTAATTAAGATAATTACGAAATTGTTGTAGTGCGAAAAAGATGATGACGTGAGAAAATTTCATGCTTAGGCTAGATAAGTAGGTACTTGTCTATCATAATCTCAAATTTTCTCTCCTATCCTTTTTGCACTACCTTCTTGAATAATCATAAATATGTTTACAATTTCCAATTCTCACTATATTTTTTCTCAATAACTTTAATAGCGGGTGAAATTGAGTATTGAAATATGCTGCCTGGTATACTTAAGTTAGTAGAATGCAATTTCGATAAGTATGAAGAACTTACGAGTGTCCCACCTTAGATCGGAGCACTAGAAAAAGCCGTATCACTAATTATACCAAACGAAAAGAAATTGGGAAGAAGAAGAACTGACAAATTTCGCAACATAATGGTATATGAAAATTAATTTACGTCACGTGAAATATCTATTAGGTAATCAATAACCGTTAGCGAAGAATAGCTATACAACTGCATCGCATATGTACTTTTGCGGAATGTATGTGCGTCATTAATTACTGTATAAATATACTCTAGTCGATGATTATTTATTGTTTGAAACCTAACTGGACGTTTATTACGTGTAGATATTATATATTTTATTTTTCATCGTCTTTGAACACGCGAGTGCGTGGGTGTTTTATTTCATCGTTATATAAATGCAACTTTCAACTAGCCATTTGCGTCCGACTTTTGTTCCACTCAAATCTAAGATAATTATTTCATATTACTCGATGATCAAAGAAACTTGATGTTATTCATTGATTCATTTATTTCCTTATTGTCTTCGTACTCTCGTTACGGCTTTTTGAAAAAATTCGGCATGTTTTACCACTTGGCTGAAATTTTATAACGAAATACACCGAAAAACCCGCATATTAGTCTTTAGTGCAGTATTTTCACACTAATGCCTTCCTCTGATACAATCATTTAATTATTCCAGTACGTTTTCCTCTTTTATCATAATCGTAAATGTATATCCCCTAAACTTCAGTATGTATATCTCCTAATAGACAGCACGCTTTGTTCGCCACTGATGCAACATGCGACATGTTTATTCGCCAGTGCAGTCGTTTCTACCTGCAACACTTATTCCGGATACGGTGCGGCGGTCGAGTGCTTGTGTAATTATGTGACTGCATAGTGGCTATACATTTGTCAACTTGCTGGAAAGTGATAATGAATAACGAGGTGCAACAATGGCTTGTAGAAAACGAGCTGAAAGAATTATACCTATGAAACATTCACACGTATTAAGTACAATACCTACGCCAAGACGAGAGACATTTCATGGTATCGGAATATATCCCCTCGTTGACATTACAGGAAAATATACTGAATGCCACGGGTACGAGGTTCAGAGATATAGGGGAGAGCCGGGCAAAATGGGCCCCCTAAGAAATGAAGGCTTCAAATACAGGTTTGAATCGATGGATCTTCGAATTTTGTCCGAAAAACGATAACCTGATCAATTCCGAGTGTTGAACGCCCTCACCTGAAAAGTTCCAAAATTGCGGGCAAAATGGGCACCCCAAATATTTGTCGAAATTTTTCAAAAACGAAAAAAGGTTTTAAATTCATTTTCGTGTTCACTTGAGAATACTTGAACATGAAATTAGCTATGTTCAAGAGGTTTGTAGAGAAAAGACGATCAAAATCTCAGGACATTAATCAATTTTGGAATTTTCTAAATCCGAAATTCGAAGTTCTCCGCGAAACACATAGTGTTTTAAAACTGCAAAAAAAAAAATAATTCGACTATTATTTATATGTTGATTTGGTGTTTGAAGTTTGCTATAGTAAGTAAATAATGAAATTCAGAACATTTTACAATTTTGACTGAATTAAGAAAAATTTTCAGGGGTGCCCATTTTGCCCGCCTCTCCCCTACATACTAATGTTTCAGAGGAAAGCATACTAAAAATATCAGATTAGAGAAATTTCACCCTAAAGGTAAAGGATATACCGTGACAATCTCAGGATGCAGAACGCCAGGGATACCATTCCAAAACTCGTTGACAGCAGTTTCGTAACTTACTAGCTTTGCCTAGTAAAATTACTAAAAATCTAATCTATCTAATAAACATGCATACTTCAAAAAAGGGTTCGATGAAATAGAAGTCCTCCACCAAAACTAGAACATCTCTGGATTGGCAGCACGTTGAAAAGAAAAATCAATGAATTTCTCATTCATGGATAGAGAGGTGACAATAGTGGCCCAGATTTATTTTTGCTTCGTTTTCTGTTGTTTCGTTCATAAATTGGGCAACTAGCGTCTTGCGGTTACGTAAAAGAAAGTTATTTTCAATGAAAATTTTAGACGAAAACATGGGTATAGTTAAAAAAAAACGGTCTACGTTTTCGAGAAAATCGTGTGCAACATGACAGACAGTATACAGCCAGAAGTATTATGAGGTCGAAAAATGTAGTTTCGGAAAAAACGCACAGAAGCCAAGAATCTCGAAAATCTAATGGTGGTCTGCCCCGTGATCCTCTTTCAGACAAAATTTTGATCAAATTTATAACTACCTATAGCTGCGCTATTGAAGATATATTTCTGTATAAAATTCAGTGAAAAATCTATTACCCGCATAAACCCGATCATAGAAGAGACGCTATAAAATACAATTGAAAAATGTAGCTATAGATTTAGCGGAAGTTTTTCGGACTGGTTCCGTTGCCCTTTGGCCATCGAAAGTTTACCCGCTGACTGAACAACATATAGATATACTAATCAAATTGAATTCCCATAAAAAAAAAAATTATATAAATATATATCCATGAATGGATCTCTCCCACTATATCAACCGCGCGCTTTCGAACTAACCGCGCGATATTTTATGCGTGGTATAGAAAACGAGATGAAGAGGCGTGTGAAATTCGCTAATTTTATGCTTCACTGTCAAATTATCATTAGCGTAACAATCACGGGGCGAAAGTTTCGTTGTATCACACCCACCGGTGTTTAAAAATATGCTTTTCTCTATATGCTATATCAGCTCCCATTTCAACGTGCATTTATACGATAATCGCAAATTTCCTACACACGCCGACTCATCACACGTCACTCGACTGCACTTATATACTATGGGCTGAAAAAACCAATCAAAACAAAAAAATTACGTATATCGCATCATAGCATATACAGTATCATACACCTTCATCCGGACGCGAATGATAAAACGCTTTTTCTGTCATACCAGCCGCTTAACGTTTTATCACATCATGTAGGTGCAGGCAATTCAGACATACAATATTTGCACAGGTTTATTATATCTATACCGGAAGTCTTACACTCAGTGTAGAGAGGTGCTCTTCGTTCACAGCAGCAAGGCGTCAATTTTAATTATTCTTTATCGTTCGATGGACAATAGCGGCGAAAATATCCGCACAGTATATTAGAGGGGTCAGAAATCCGCTCCGGTCCTTAATGCGAATTCATTCACTTCGCCTATTCAATAGTATATAACTAGATATCTAGGTATAGCTAATATCGTGGATTATACACTGCAGCACAATCGAGTTCACTCTGATGGATCTGCGCTGATGTTTTTTATCTCTTTTATTTATTATCACCGGAAATTACGATCGAGGAGTTAAAATTCACCCCCTTGTACAGAGAGAACACGACGACGTCTGATGACTGCAGAAATAAGTTTGCTGAGGTGCTCCGTTGGGTCAGGGTAATAAATTGTTACGGAAAAACTATCTGCTCCAGATTTAGTCGGCATGCGTACACACCTTCTTTCTCTGGCCATTGGCCAGCGTTGTCTTAAAATAATTTAACGTAGGTAGTAGCTGCGAGCCTACGTAGCGTGCGAAAATTATTTTGTCGCGCCTCTATTGAGAAATTCATCGAATTTTCGATAGCTTTGAAACGGCTATAGTCATTCTTGTTTTCGTCACGTGTTTTCATCTTTTTCAACCTACATTTTGAAATTCCTGTTTTTGTGTGTCTGACCTTCCCGATGATGTCACGAACTTTTATTAACAGAACGAAAACATATATCTGAAAAACATGCAATCGTGATTGAACACGTCAAGCGTTAGCTTAATTTAATTTTTTCTATGTTCATTATTAGAAAACCTACAAGTGATCGAAAGAAAAAACGTACAGAAAACTTGAAAGAAATGTTACCGTTTTCCATCACCGCGCATTATGAATCTGGAACTATTGGAAAGTTTGTTGATTCTTCGGCAGAAAAATTATTCTTTGGAACTTTTTCGCCGATTTTTGTTCACCCTTCCTTATTGAAAATGTGTTAAACAAAAATGATCGCGAACTTTTTAACACCACTGTACGATTCAAACGTTCGGAATCTGCAAAGAGCGTAACATGCATGCGATTTCGATTCATCCTATACCTGCAGGGGCGCTAACTGTACGTATTGCGGTTTAATTATAAGTTGTGACCTATTATGGCCGCTATCAAGAGAAGTTGTAAGTCTGCATAGCGATAATCGACGGATAATATACTGTTGAAATATAAAGAAGCGCCGCTATTTTAACGTTTTGTAATCCGCGTAACCATAATTCGCGTCGTGGGCGCGTGACCCCGCGTATACCTACAACTCTCTTGTCCTGCAAAATAAATTGAAGCCACACGCAATAAATGTGTTCAGACGTTAGATATGAGGTATGTATATACCTACTATATTGCGAAAATTACCTAATTGCAGATATTTCGTGAAACTTTACTCAAACTTCATTTAACTAATGTTGTACCTACAAGAGAAACTTAACCACCTCTAGCATTTTTTCATATAGGTATACCGTGACAATCTCAGGATGCGGAACGCCAGGGATACCAACCCAAAACTCGTTGGCAGCAGTTTAGTAACTTACTAGATTTTCCTAGTTAAATCACTAAAAATCTAGTGATTTCTAATGATTTTACTAGAAACATCCAGTGTGTTACTAAACTGCTGCTAACGAGTTTTGGGTTGCTATCCCTGGCGTTCCGCATCCTAAGATTGTCACGGTATATGGGCAACGCCGAACTTACGATTTTGCCGCCCTAGGCACTTCTGGAATTCCGCCCCGTTCTTGATATGAAAATATTCACCCTAGAACTCATGTATCTTTTTTTCTACCTTCTAACTCATGACTGGGGTGAATATCTACCCCATGCGTTTCTTGTTCATAAAACCGTTTCTAGAGCTATAATGGGACTCGCAAGTACACCAATCTCTGCGTTTTTTCATAAAGAAGAGAATGGTGGAAAGTAAATTCCATTTCATCGAAGTTAAGTTGGTGAAAAATTGATTTGAATAACTAAACGTAATTCAATTTCCAGTTTAGGAGCGCAGTTTGAAAGTCCACTGGGGTAGATTTCTACCCCGTACGTGCGTTCTAGGGTTAATGACGGAATAAAATATACATGTGCATATATTCAGAAGACAATGAGTTTTACAATCGTGAGTTTATGAATAAATAAACAAATGAATTTTTAAGTCCCAGGATTACGCCGGACAACATGAATGACCGCAAGACGCACGTGCGTAAACGATAAGGTAATCTCATTATTCCATCTCACGCATCATCCCACGCTATATGATACATGTCGCGGTATTTCCTTCACCTCAAGACCCGCCACCGCGATTGAAAACCTTCACCAAAAAGGATAATAAGGATATAAAGATATGATCTTTGTATACCGAACTGAGGAAACCTTCGTATACGTAATTCTCTTCTAATTATCCCATAAGGAAAGAGAAATGTCCATATATCGAAGATATATTCAATACCCTGCGGCAACTTTGAATAGCGCACTTTCTTCGTGACTCTGCAGGCACCAATCTAACAAAACATCTTGGAGATAAGAAAAAAAATGGTATAGAATATACCTACCCACATCTGTATATGTACATATAATATATAAATTATTACACATGAATGACAGCTGTTCTAAAATTATGAGCTTTGAATAGATCAGCAAAAACGGAAAAAACAACGTTCACACTCTGCAGCAATAAAGATCGTGGGCCATCATGACAGGGACTTAACAAACTGCGACTCATCGCACTAATGGGTTGATCGTTAATATATACCCATAAGCTGTTGGGCCTAAAAAAGCACGCAAATTTACAATACACACGTGCTTGTTCTTTACCCAGCTATGATACATCGACTTCGTTTCCGATAATCAACCCCTTTTTCTATATATTCACGATACGTATACCTACCGAATCATTTGCGATAATTTCGCAACCCATTCATTATTCATGCACAAATGTTTCGTGTCCGATTAGATAAACACATATGGATACCTGCAAGCACGCTCTAGAGAAAATATTAGTAACAACTAATTTCAGGTAGAAAATACGATCAAGCGACCCCCAATCAACCTACCTGGTCATTTTTTTCATTTTACTAATTATATCTAATGGTGTTTGATCTCTAAGCAATTTCTGCTCTATTTCTGCGTAAGTTTATAGCCCCAAAGACGCGGTTATCAGTCTTTACTCCTATACGTTCCCGCCGCACCCGTTCTTCGTCCAGGGTGTGTTCCACATAGTGATCCTATATGTATCGCCTTCTTTACATACAATTAGGCGACCTTAATTATTTCCCGACTTCTTCCAAGATATATAAGATTAAATTTCTACTAGTTCTTTTTTTATTTCTTCTTATCCTCTGCGTTCTAATTTTTCCGATAGCTCATCTTTACACCCATAAAGAAATGAATCATACCTATACCCATTAGAATTCATTTGTATAATAACTCGCCGTTATCTCCTTATTTCATTCAATTATCTAATGAAACTTTCATGGAGCTCGCAGGAAGCTGGTTTCGGGAAAAATTCACGCGATATAAACCTAGACACGGAACAAACTGTGATTTTGTCAAACTGCCGCTCATGGACTGACAACACCGATGCAAGCTTTGTGTTTGTAACATACGAGGCTCGAACTCCTCTCTCTACGATGATTTTGATTTTTTTTTTAGCAAATTTTTTTGCACATATTAACGACACACAACCTTGACAGTACCTTGACACGTCGATGTACCGCGTGATTCTTTTTTTCTTTTCTTTTTTCTTCATCTCTTTATTCTGGCCGTCAATAAATGCCGGTGTCAGCTGAACAATGACCAACAAAATTCCACGGCTAATTGTTAAACGGATCTGGTATAGGCGGTATTCAAAAGCCTTACCGACCTGTAGACATACTTAGCAAACGTAGATCGAGGTCATAAACGAACTAAATATGGGTCAAGTATGTATGCACGTATAATGTGTGCAATATCGAACATGAAGAGAGAAAATTCTGTTTACCATTTTTCAATCAGTTTCTTGGATAGGTAGGCACGTGATAATTGCCAACACAGAAGTTTTACTGAACCACTGCACATATAATACGAACACATGAACACTGGTTACTAAAAAGTTGTAAGCCCTAAAAACTACGACTATGGGGCAGAGTAATTAATACATGCAGCACTGTAACGGGGGATAATGGCCGTGATTACTGACTCTAACATTCTACAACCGTTCTTAAGTCACCAGGGAGATTATCTCGACCGATTCTAATCGCACGGTACATATTAGTTCAGTCTTATAAGTAGCTAGCGAAACGTAGTCACCTGGCAAACTTATGATCACACCATACTGTAAGTGCGGATTGTGAACAGCTGCGCTTACGTATATATCTTTTGCTAAATGTAGGAGTAGAAAAAGGGAATCGAATTATCGTTAAACTCTGCGAATTGTGCAGAAATCTTGCAGGAAATTCATTACGAAGCAGGATGTAGGCAGCATTCGAAAATAAAAGGACATTGTTCACTCTTCAAGTTCGGATTAAACCATCAGGGAAATTATATGTCATCAAATATACCCTAATTTGGCAGTTCGCTGCAATAACAACTTGACTAGTTTTCTAGTAGCTAATGAAACTCGTATTGCATGTCATCCTACGTATTTAGCTGCATGTATTTATACAGCTATTGAATATGAAAGCTATTTTTTATTGTCTCTTTACCAATTTTCACTTGAGCTTGACGCATGTGTTGAAATGCATTTCATTGAGGAATCTAAATCTGCACGCAAATGATCTTGAGCGAAATAGAAATATGCCAGTAGAAATGATCATCGCTGATATAAAATCATGCCAAAATGAAATAGCAATCAATCCAAAGCTCTGAAAATAATGCCGAATTATATAGCCACTGGAGTAGCTGCTTATGTAATTTGAGGCCATAACATATCCGTTGTTTTCAACATCCTATGATGCAGTAAAAATAATAATTGCTAATATAAATTTGCGCATACACAATTGAAAGCAGAGTTGAAAATTTCGCGGAGGGTCAAACGGCCACGAATCAGCAAGAACCCTTTTATGGAAATAAGACCCTGATCTTTACCAGGTGAAGAATTAACGTCGGAAATTTAAGGAGGACGCCGACGTCCGTCCTCGAGGAAAGTTGCACATTTATGGTCCGTAGGAAGTAGACGATGATTGATATCGGGGGCATAAATTTCATCTTCGCATCCTTGCTGCAACGCTAATTCCCAGTGTAATGTATACTTCTTATGTCCTTTGGTGATCACGATTCTAATCTACAAGCTGACATAGCCGACTCATTGTCGGCTGACCTGTAAAAAAAACACATCAGAGAAACATGATCGTCTGAATTCTACCTTACGACCTTACATCAGGTGAAGAATAGTTTTTCAATAAAATTAGTACGTCGACCTTACAGACGTTTGTAAAGGTGGTTTATGGGAACCAGGGAGAGGGAAAAATGTAAATCCTTAGATCTACTGTCGGCGCAAAAAGGTTTGGCGCGTCTGTTTGAGTGATCATAACTTCTACAGGAAAATTGGTAGAGCATCGAGTCTTGTATGATCGGAAAGCGCTAAGTTTTCTGCGTCTAATGGTTGTTCGCAAATTTCCGTGTAAAAATCGTGAAAGCCGTTATGATCTCCGAAAAGTTAAAAAACGTAGTTTTTCGGAGTCCATCGCCGTAGGTCAACTTAAACTCGTCACCGTTTATCTGAAATTAGTGCGAAAAATCTGGAAAAATTTAGAAATAATCCCTGAACATTGACGAACATGATATAGTTTGGTAATTTGAAAAATATTCAAAAACCTGGACACCATGTGCAAAAAGGTCCAATGGTGCGATTTGGGGAACGGATTGGTACGGGTGAACCTGAGATAGCTCAAAATTTCCGTAAAAATATACACGTTTTGATTCCGTGATCAGTTTTTGGTTCGCAATAGCGAACTTCCAGTAATCGACGTCAACAATTTTTCAAATTTGCGCGGGGCCGCCTGTGTCCTAGCCGCAATATTCTTCGCTGCATTCGCATTGTTGTAACAGTGGCCGCGAGTAACAATTG
The DNA here is from genome assembly GCA_963992785.1 of Tenthredo livida. Taxonomy (NCBI): domain Eukaryota; kingdom Metazoa; phylum Arthropoda; class Insecta; order Hymenoptera; family Tenthredinidae; genus Tenthredo; species Tenthredo livida. Next base: position 43,180,005 of record OZ023065.1, read on the forward strand.
CGTGTGCGACGGTCGCGGCGGGAGGGAAATGCAGCGACGAATATCGCGGCTAGGACACAGGCGGCCCCGCGCAAATTTGTAAAATTGTTGACGTTGATTACTGGAAGTTCGCTATTGCGAACCAAAAACTGATCACGGAATCAAAACGTGTAAATTTTTACGGAAATTTTGAGCTATCTCAGGTTCACCCGTACCAGTCCGTTCCCCAAATCGCACCATTGGACATTTTTGCACCTGGTATCCAGGTTTTTAAATATTTTTGAAATTACCAAACTCTATCATGTTCGTCAATGTTCAGGGAATATTTCTAAATTTTTCCAGATTTTTCGCACTCATTTCAGATAAACGGTGACGAGTTTGAGTTGACGTACGGCGATGGACTCCGAAAAACTACATTTTTTAACTTTTCGGAGATCATAATGGCTTTCACGATTTTTACACGGAAATTTGCGAACAACCATTGGACGCAGAAAACTCAGCGCTTTCCGATCATCCAAGACTCGATGCTCTACCAATTTTCCTGTAGAAGTTATGATCACTCAAACAGACGCGCCAAACCTTTTTGCGCCGACAGTAGTCGTGCGTTTATTCCCAATTTTTTCATATCGTAGAATTGCTAGTAGGAATTGTAACCATTGCTACTTAAAGTCAACGAAAACAACTTCTAATTTGTAGTTGAGTCTCGAGTGATGATCATATTTCTTATTGTTATAGCTTCGCCTTCATCGCATCGCGAAATATGCGAGACATTGTCGGATTGCCTTACTGCAGATCATTACGCAACAGATGTTCAAGTACAGACAATAAAAATATGATCATTGTTAATAGTTTGAATGACGAAGTTTGCGGAAGAAATTATTGTGCAGACCGACAGTGCAGCTATAACGTTGAACGATTCACGTAATGCGCACTTTCGTAGTGAGCATAGCACCTAGTTGCAGTGCATTAAGTTATGAAATAACAAATAACAGGTATAACTCTTATAGCAATAATCGATATTGCGAATTACCTTGGAAAAAAATAATTCATAAACTATTAATGAAGACAATCATTTTCCGAATCCGAATACCTAAAATAGCAGGAAAAATAATTCTCCGAAAATCGAAAGGCGTCACTGTATGTGATTTCCATGAATGATTGTGTACCTACAAGTTATACATTCGTAATATGTCAAACACGTTTTGAATACCAGGAACTCACAGATATAATGATCAAAAAAACTTAGGCTACTGGTCATTCGAGGAATACAAAAACCTTGCAGGATTTGATGTTTTTCACATTTATTATGTTCACTATAATTGAGCGATATCGGCATGCAGGATGTCCGAGAAATGGTAGCAATATCTTCGTCAGATACGGAGTGGCTGTTTTCAAAGATTCTTGATATGGAACCAACGGAAAAGATTCAAATTGACCCATTTCCATGGATGTCCATCATCGAATCTATGGAATCTTGTTATACTACAACAATTAGTGCTGTTCTCGTTCCGCAATGAGAACCTATTAGCTATAAGGCTCGGAAAAAGATCAGATGAACCATATCTTCCAGCGAACTTGGAGACCCGATTCACACATAATGCATATAGGTGACCTTCTTCAAATCCGAAGAAGGCAGCACCGCGTAAAAACCGGACTCTAGATTGCTAATTGTTGCTGTAAATTCCTTTACATCGTAACATCTATAATGTTATAACTACTATATTAGCACACAGTATGTATTTTATAATAGACGTATGAGGCCATGAATTAACTTCATTCAACAACACGATCGTCACCCCCTTTCTGATGATAAAAAAAGACTGTAAGACTCCAAGTGCAGATCGATCACAAAACTAATTATAAAATGATCAATTTTTCGACGCTGTTTATCCCGTGAACAGTATAAGGTGATAATAAATTGAATATATACCAATAAAGGATCTACTAGAAGTCACTGCCTAATGCCATCTGAATGTTCATCTTAAATGGCGTGGCGCCTGTTTGATGGACTTCAAAAAGTCTGGTGATGTGCCAACGACGCTTTGCTATACAAGTAGGTAAAGGACGCGTAATTGAAAGGCGATATGCAATCCTAGCATAATGTACTGATATTTTTTTGTCGTGACTGAAGCAATGGATATATGGAGATTAGAACTTATGATTAGGTCCTTTCGTCATTACCATACGTATGTTATGCGATAAGAATTGGGATTTGTGGTGGTGCCTTATTAGTCCATCACCAATCTAAGGTATGTCAAATCAACTTTTTCAATATTTTGAATCACATAAAACAAATTAGAAAGAATTTTTTTTACGCGAAAATCAATTATTTAAAAAAAAAAATTAATGATACATCTATAGGTGAAGATAATGATATAATTCAATGTAAATGTTCTGCTAATTATGATGAGGATTCAGATGCATGTTTACGTTATAATAATACAAGCGAGGATAATTCAATTATTATGTATTAGTAATATACTCTTTAATTAGATAACTCAATTACTCGCATTCGCGGTAATATAAGATCGCATTCTAAACTTGTAAAAATTAAAAAATAATACCGGCCCTCACGCGACCAGCTTTTTATGTACATTAGATATTTTAAACTGGTTGAAACGGTTTCAAGTTATTCTTATCGCTAGACCTCGTGATGTTGTGACCATTGTATACGAACAACATTCGGTCGCTGAATGTGCCAAATTTTAGAATAAACGAAAGAAATGAAAAATGAACGAATTTCTCTATGAATTTCGAATTCATTATTGTTCAATGAAATGTTCATTCATGTATACGGTTTGTACATCAAAATTGTGTGAAAACATATTCTCCTGAACGTATTACAAAAACCCACAACCCTTTATTGTGTTGAATACTGTACATAGAAGAACAGAAATGAAATTTGAAAAAAAAACAGTAATACTATAATTCTGGGAGGAAATATGGCGTGTTCCCTCTTTTTTCTTTACCTTCTCCGAAACTGTTGTTATTTTATAATATTGGTAGGTATTGATCATGGTTATTTGCAAGAATCAAAATTCAACAGTTCAAACACATACCACGATTAACTACGACCTATATTGTATTCTAAAATTCTATCTATGCCCACGCAATTGTTTCCCAAATGCAATAGTGACGACTAATGAAATCATCTACCATTAATCCCCGAAAACATCTATTTAAGCATGTTCTGGCTATATACAGTCCCAGACAAAAGTTACTCAAATTTGAAATAAATGAACTTCTCTGATTTACGGAGCTAAAGTATGCACCATAGGCACTCGTATGTGGTGAAGGGCTATAATAATGTTAGCAAACATGTTCTCCAACTCTATACATTAATAAATTAATGAATTTTTCTCATTTTGTGATAGTTGACAGAAAACTCTTGGACATGAACTCGACCTGAATCGAAGTGTAAAGAAAAAAAAAATCGTTGTTCACATGAGACATATTTGATGCAAAGCAATATGCATGAGACATATAATTATTCATCATTGACGTCATACTCCCACTTGTAATAGGAATGACGACCCGCTTTTTTTTTTTTTTTTTTTTACATTTTCGATTGATTTTTTATAAATGACTTTGATCGTATTTCTAAGGTTAGAACACTAACGCTAGAACATCCTTAATACAATTTGTTATAGAGGTGTGACTCCCCCTGTCTCTAAAAACGCCTGATCGTACGCAACCGCACAAACTCGTCTGTAGTTCTGATTGCGGTGTTTCCGATTGTCAGCTCTTACGTTTTTTACAATGAAAGAACAAATACGATGTTTGTCAGTAACACGTCTAGTCTGTTCATCTAATTTCCGTTCACCGAACTTTCCTCGTCTATTTATACAATCGTGTCTCGTTTGCTCCAACCGTAATCGATCGCGCTAAGCACAGAGCGCGGGACTTATTTAAAAAATGCTACTATCGAATCTACATACTATCGAATGAAAGAAAGTCGATCGCCATAGTGACATTCGAGTTTCGACTCTCGATATTATCTCGATAGCAGATGCCGCGATTATAAACGATTGGCCACGACATCATCTGACGTTATATTTCCTTTAGATCAAAATACAACCGATAACTACACCCCGTTACCTGATAAACATTCAATAAAGTCTTCGATTAATACTCTATCCAACTTTATACCGTCATTTTGAACTCCGTCCAAGCGTATTTCCGATAAAAACATCATAAAATTCGCGTCTCAAAATCGTCTGCTACATAATGTTACGCCATGTTAGATAGAGCCACGTCCTAACTTCGCATAGTTCATGGCAGCGGTCTTCTCGTGTTTAGTTTAACAATAAAAGTCTGCTTTATTTGACGTATCCGAATAATTAACCTGTCAATAAATAGAACAGTAATAAAAAATGGTGAGTATTCGAACAATACATACGTCCTTCATAACCCAATTGTATTAAACAATGAAACAATGTTCTGCCACAAACCAGGTTGTATGACACATCTATCCATCCCACCCTGATTTATGTCACGTTGTAATAATTCGGTGATTTTAAAAATTTCTAACACTCTGATAACCTCGAATGAAATGAAACCCTTATTCCAGCCGCTGCGACTAGACATAAAACGTAAATTGACGGCAAGATCTGACAGAGTTAAGAGCGTAGATCTCCATCCGTCAGAGCCATGGATGTTGTGTTCGTTGTATCAGGGGAACGTGAACATCTGGAATCACGAGTCCCAGACCTTGGCCAAGACCTTTGAAGTCTGCGACCTCCCTGTAAGAGCGGCTAAATTTGTGCCAAGGAAGAATTGGGTCGTTACTGGGTCGGACGATATGCAAGTTAGAGTTTTTAACTATAACACATTGGAACGCGTGCACGCCTTCGAAGCGCACAGCGACTATGTTAGATGCATAGCCGTTCATCCTACGCAGCCGTTTATCCTCACTAGCAGCGGTTCGTATTGCTTTTTATCCAGACGATGTAGAGACGCTGTTCTCATTTGTCGTTTTGTCTGTTAAATACTGATTCTTGATGACTAACTTGACTTTTCTTTTTTTGACCAAACCGCAGATGATATGCTGATAAAATTATGGAACTGGGACAAATCATGGCTTTGTCAACAAGTATTCGAGGGTCACACGCACTACGTTATGCAGATAGTATTCAATCCAAAAGACAACAACACATTTGCCAGTGCTTCTTTGGACAGAACTGTAAAAGTATGGCAGCTTGGTTCTTCCACGGCTAATTTTACGCTCGAAGGACATGAGAAAGGCGTGAATTGCGTTGATTATTACCACGGCGGAGACAAGCCGTATTTAATATCAGGAGCCGACGACAAATACGTTAAAATATGGGACTACCAGAACAAAACTTGCGTCCAGACTCTCGAAGGACATACGCAGAACATATCTGCTGTATGCTTTCATCCAGAGTTGCCGATAGTTCTGACTGGATCAGAGGATGGAACGGTCAGGATTTGGCACGCGGGTACCTACCGCCTGGAATCCTCATTGAACTATGGATTCGAAAGAGTTTGGACTATCGCTTGCATGCGCGGATCTAACAACGTGGCTTTGGGGTACGACGAGGGAAGCGTAATGGTCAAAGTCGGTAGAGAAGAGCCAGCAGTATCGATGGATTCTTCGGGTGGTAAAATCGTCTGGGCAAGACACAGCGAAGTTCAACAAGTGAATCTAAAGGCACTGGGCGAAGAAGCCCAAGACGGAGAGCGGCTGCCACTCGCGGTCAAGGACATGGGGGCATGCGAAATATACCCACAAACTATACAGCATAATCCTAACGGAAGATTTTTGGTCGTTTGCGGGGACGGGGAATACATAATTTACACTTCTATGGCTTTAAGAAATAAGGCCTTTGGACAGGCTTCGGAATTCGTATGGGCTGCTGATTCCAGCCAATACGCGGTCAGAGAAGGAACCAGCACTGTTAAAGTCTTCAAGAATTTCAAAGAAAGAAAAAGCTTCAAGCCTGATTTCGGAGCCGATGGTAAACTCCAGGGTTTATTCTGCTGTTCAAATAGCAATCATTCTTTAGTTTAGTTGAGACTTCGAGTCTGGGGTTGTAGAGAGACTCGAGAACAAACCCAGACTCTTGTGGTCAGCCTGTGACGATCTATTTCACGATTCGACTGTGAAATTGTATCGAGGATGAAATAACTTTACTTTAATCTCACGTCTCAAAAATACACTTGATCAAACCCAAGGGAAATCCTTCTTCTTATCGTTTTTATTCAAGGCCTAAACTCGTTAGAATTCAGTGAGAATTAAATACGATGGAGAAACTTCTATGCAATGCTCCTAATTTCTGGAAATGTTTTAGGTATCTTTGGAGGATTCATGCTAGGAGTATCTTCGGGGTCTGGTCTCTCCTTCTTCGACTGGGATTCCCTAAAGTTGATTCGTCGCATTGATATACAACCGACGCACGTTTATTGGGCTGAAAATGCATCTCTAGTAGCGCTTGCAACAGCCGATCAATACTTCATACTTAAATTCCATGCAGATGCTGTGAACAATGTACCCGAAAATACGGAAGACATAGAAGACGCTTTTGAAGTAAATTTCATTCCCAATTTTCAATTCCGCTCAAACAGAATTTAATAATAATGATGTGACTGTTTCCTAATTCAAACAATGCTTTGAACATTTTCAGATGGTCGCGGAAATGAGCGAAGCAGTAAAGACCGGTCTCTGGGTCGGCGACTGCTTCATATACACAAACAGCGTTAATCGAATAAACTACTTTGTCGGTGGCGAAGTTGTTACCATATCGCATTTGGACAGACCAATGTACCTGCTGGGGTATGTTCCCAGAGACAACAGACTCTACTTATGCGACAAAGAGCTTTCCGTAGTTTCTTACGCTTTGCTGCTCTCCGTGCTAGAATACCAGACCGCAGTAATGCGCAAGGACTTTGACACCGCGGACAGAGTCTTGCCAACTGTGCCTAAAGAGCACCGTACCAGAGTAGCTCATTTCCTAGAGAAACAGGTAATCGATTCATCGGCTTAGAAAAGACCGGGTCTACAGAATATTTCTCCAAAGCTTGTTTCATGAAAGAAAATTCTAAAAAATTTTCACAATTTTTGTTTTTTTCCAGGGATTCAAAGAACAAGCTCTAGCGGTTTCCACAGATCCAGAGCACAGATTTGAGTTGGCATTAGCCCTAGGAGATTTGAAAACGGCTCATGATTTGGCCAAGGAAGCTAGTAGCCAGCAGAAATGGCGTCAACTAGCGGCGTTAGCTACTCAAAAAGGAAAGCTGAGATTAGCTCAAGAATGTTTACATCATGCGCAAGACTTTGGTGGTTTACTTCTGCTCGCTACTAGCACAGGAAATGCTGGAATGATAAGAAAATTGGGCGAAGCTGCGAACGATTCCGGGAAAAACAACGTTTCTTTTCTGTCTAATTTCCTGCTCGGAGATGTCGACAAGTGTTTGGATATATTGATAAAAACGGACAGGATTCCTGAGGCGGCTTTCTTCGCCAGAGCGTACGCTCCGAGTAAAATATCATCGGTGGTTAAATTATGGCGTGAAAAATTATCGGCTGTAAGCGAAAAGGCTGGACAAAGTCTGGCAGACCCAGATCAATACGAAAATCTCTTTCCCGGGTTTCGGGAAGCTCTTAAAGTCGAACAGTTCTTGAGGGACGAAGCTAAACGGACTATACCAGCCGCTGCATATCCAACGGTCAAAGTAGGTCCAATTTAATCAACAATTATCTCAATATTTAATAGAAAATCGCTGATTTCTAGCGTGGACTTCATTACCTCCCTAGAGAGGTAATATCCATTATTTCCCTAGAGAGGTATTGTCCATTATTTCCCTAGGGAGGTGATATTCATTATTTCCCTAGGGAGGTAATGGATCTATTGCTACCTTCCAAGAGACGGTTTCGAAGGTTCTGAAATATTTCAAAATTATGAAAATTTCCATAAATTTCAAAAATTTACACAATTATTGGAAATTGTCAGAATTTCACAAAATTTCCGTCGTACATACGTGAAAAAGGGCCTATACATGCACTTGTTGAAAAAATTACGATGTGTAACAAGGGGGACAAATTAACCCCCCCCCCCCCCCCCCCCCCCCCCTGCTGTACAATGTTATATTATAGCTCTTCATAATGCATGAAACCAACTTTAATCTGCTCAAAGTTCAGCCTGTTTATACTTATTATGCCACTCCGCCCAACTACTCGCATTAAGCTATTGAAGTTGTTTGTTTCTACAAATTATCACGTGTTTTACAAAGACTACAAAGCTAGAGACAAGTAATCGAGCTCTTTAGCGCCTTCGAACATCCTAAGCTGCGAATAATTGAGCAAAATTTTTCGCAACAGTTTTGCAACAGTATTAGTTACCAATCCTTCGTTTTTTTTTTTTTTCTTTTTTCTTTCTTATCATGTATCGTTTAATTAATGCTTTATTCTCGCAGCCCAATGTAGCGCGCAAACCACTTGAGGAAATGCAGGCTGCGGAAGAATCCGGCAAGTTCTTTTACACCGGTGAAATACTACCTGGAGTTCCTGACGACACTGTGCCATCAGGTACGGCTGATCTTTTAGCCGACAGACTGCTAGATCTTGATATTAGCAAACCAATCCCAGCTTCAGTTACACCTCAAGATTCGGTGAGCCATCCAACTGCCCAAATCAAACCATCCATTACATCCCAACCCCTCGTACCGCAGAAAGTAACAAAACCAGCAAGTACTGCCAGACCACTTACCACCGATGATGACGACGACCTAGACTTCGATCTCGAACTTGACGAGAACATCGATACTACCGTAAGTTTAATAGCCATGTAGACTTTTTTTCTCAGTATTTATGCTAGAGGTAACTAATCTGGCTTGAAATATGTACTTTTTGTGATAATAACAGGAGTAGGTGTTCTGGATGTGTAGATGTAGATGAATCATTGATAAGTCTTTTGTTTTTCGGCCAAAACCAGCTAAAATCTCGAGAAAGTGCGCCAATAGCATTCTTTTATCGTTTTAGAATAGGTCATATAACTCTTTGACTTGAAATGATTGCGGGATTATGAATAAAGCATCAGAAAGCTTGACATTTGATTCTGGTGCTTTCTTTAAAATATCTTAGTAAAAGAAATTGCAGAGTGTATTTTATCCGGCGAATGGATGGGAACCGATTCTTCATCCTGAAATGGAAGTAGCTACTGCATATGTCTGTTATTATAGTGACTGGTAAACAAAGCCTATCAGTTTCATACCATTAAAAAACCATTACCTGTAGTTCCGCGGAACATTGGTTGTCAAAACAACTAACTGCGGGGCTAATGGCAAGCGCATGACTGAAACAATTTGTCCCTGAGGCTGATTTTTCTCTCGTTAATCTGACCGTAGGTAATTAGCGACGGGATAAGGTGTGGGACTTTAACGCTGCTAGAGTAAAAGAGAGAGAAAGGCTGCAATTAGACGATGCTTTAGTACCTTTAATGCCATTATGGCCTTAGCTGTAACGCTAGAAGGGTATAGAATTACCAAAACAGACTGTACTGACCGGGGGAAACAGGTATACTAACATACATACACCGACCCCGCCAACCTGCCACCAAGGCTTAGTATCGTTAAACAAACCGAAGGAACCTAAAACAAACCGGCAGGGAAAAGGAGAAAGAAAAACAAAAGTTATCAGAGGTACAATACCTCGTTGGTCTCTTTTTTATTGACCACAGGGTCAGAAGTCTCACTCTCTGATATCGACTTATGCCCAATGATACTTTGTCGATGAAAAATTTGGGTTTTAGATAATTTGTTAATTTCGGATGAAATGAAAGACTAATTTTCAACCAGAGATGAGAGAATCCCACGGCTTATTTTCTCTTTGACTCCGGTTCTATTAATTCTTGCTATGGATGAATTGTTCTTCTTTAAATTTACTTCGGATTTATTCAACCGCTTCAAGTTCTGTGACTCGTGCGTAACGAGGAACCTCGGTGTAATAGCATCGCCCAGAGCGTGACAAAACATAGGCTAGCTAAGGTAGGGGCCTTTATGCCTTCAGGGTGAGTTGTTATGGAAACAAGGCTGTAAACAAAATATAGCGTGACTCCCGTTCAGTAAACATTACCTACCTAACTAAGCCAGACAGAGAAGGTATAAAGGGGCACCTTTACCCTCGTTTGTATCAGTTACCTGCTGCTTACAGCTGTAATTACCTGCTTTTTACTTCCATCGAGATGTTTCAACATTTCCTAAAGAGTTCAAAGAACTGATTTGTCGTATCAGCTCTGGGGTACACCTTCGTGTGTAAAGGAAGCATGTTTGAACTGTTTCAGGACGTTAATTTGGATGACGATTTGCTGGGAGAAGACTAAAAGTCTACCGCCTAGTGGAATTAACTAATCTTCAAACTGTTTCAACAGCTTCTCAGTGAGAACTACAAGCTAGTTTAATTCTCATTCATTCCCTTCGATAAGAACACTTTGAAGTATTAATAGAGAAAATATTTGTGAAAAGTTAGTAAGAAGAAAAATAAATACATGTATGAATCATTATTACTGTATAAGGAGGGCACACAATTATAAATATTCTAAGATTTAAATATATTATTAAAATAATATCAAATTTATCATCTTTTTATTCTCCTTTCCTATTCAATTACCCTCATCGTCTACCCGATCGCATTTCCCAGTTCCCTGCGTGACATTTGAATAACGTTTAAGAAACGAATGTCACCAATCGGTTTGGTGATTCAGTTAGTAAGCAGGGCTTAAGTGTTTTGAACACACAGGGCTCTGTAACAGATACACCTTGCTGTTTATAAAATAATATATTGAACTGTATTATACGCTGCGTGTCTGTTTAACAAACATCTTCAGAAGCTCGGCGCGGTTTATATAACAACGTATTATAGCCGTGAGTAGGCCATCTTCAATCGTGGGTGGCGAAATTTCGATTCATCACTCAAAGACGTCGATTCAATTTATTATTCGAAAGCAGAAGGTGTTTCAGCCCTCTCATAGAGCCGGCTTACACATCATACTCTAAATTCAAATTCAAATTCAAAGTCTGAAATAAAATATGCCGCAATGTCTGACGGGAAATAAAGCGCGGGTTCATCCATGCCCGGTATGACTCAATCCATGGAGTTGTCCACCTCGGAACTTTGACCTGCGTTTTCTACCAACCACTTCATAAATTTATAAAAATTCAAGCCCTCGCTGATATTCTAGAACTTGCATGACCAGAAAATGTCTGGTGGTTCAGTTCTCAAAGATTCGCGCAGCAATAATTTGCGAGAAAAATTTTCTCACTCCTGAAAGACAACCCTTACGGATCGTTCGATTCCCACTTGATTGACATTTGATCAGGCGATCGACTTGTGCACTCAGTTGGTCATGAGTTGGTCATGAGTTGATCGTGAGTTGGTCATGAGTTGATCATGAGTTGGTCATGAGTTCAGTTTTGGTTGATGGTGTAATGGGATCGACCGGAACTCAACTCATGATCAACTGAGTGCACAGGTTGATCCTCCGCTCAAGTGATCCGTCAGGGAATCGGTCGTTTCCGCAAAAGTAATCATCATCAGCGCATGAAGATGTTATACAAATTTTGTACAACAGAAATTTAGAATGTCTCACAAGTTTCTGAAGGCTGTATACCTATACACCCTTATTAAAGCTTCCTGTATTATATACATCTACACGCGAAAATAAATTGCATATATACAAACTCTTCTCGTGCAAAGATCTGTGCATCTATATAGGTTTCGTAATAATGTAAATATAAAGATCAGCGTATAAGTGTTCTGCTACAGTCTTATTAGCCGCAGGAACCGCGGCTGGCAAAACAGTGCAGTTAGCACGCCGCGTACGTGCTCGATGCCGAAGTGCTGGCACAGTATAGAACGAGCCATTGGTAGCTACCGCAAAGCACCGAGACCTACGAGGCACGCGTGTACCCGGGTAAAATATATATAAATTAATACAGAACGAGAGAGGATTTATGCGGCGCGAGCGAGCTGGCTTCGGCTTACGTGATAGCCTCAAAGCCTGCAGGTTCAAACACACAGCTCTCTGAGCTTTAGAGCTCGCGTACGTGTGCGTGAGTTGCGGAGTGCTCGCGCTGCAGAAATATCCGAGCTTATAGCGCGGTCATCGAGGTGAAGTGAAGTAGCTGCTGTAGGTGGTAGGTATAATAAGGTAGGTATACATGTAGTCCGTGCATCAGAACACACCGGAGTTGGAGGCGTGCACGTTGCTGCTGACTACGAATCCCTCGCGTTTAATATGCTGACTACGCGATTTCGATTCTGAAACTCAACGCGCCGCTTCGTGCAGAGTACTTCTTTTGACATACATATATGGTCTTAGGAAACTCAAAATGTATTCGCGATGAATCATACGTATACACACTCATACCATGATCACTAGGTAGTATACGAACGATCAACGAGCTGCATTTAGAAACGATTACGTATATTTCTTTCTCGCATAGCTAGATGGTGATTCATTATATATATACTAATATCGCTCCCACAACTGCGAAAAACAGGGTACAATGTCAATTTTTTTAATGACCTATCCTCTAAATATCATCTTACAGGCCTCAGTTTATGCACGGCTCATTCTTCCACTGAATAATGACAAAAAAAGCGAATAATAATTAAATACTGTCGGAAATTCGCCTTTGTTTGAACCACCCTATATTATAGTCATAGTAATAATTCATTGACTAATTTTATGAATAAAATATCCATGTGTGCATGTTACCCTTTTCCTTCACCACGCAGCTATAATGAAGTGGAGTAGATAAAAATTTGGAAAATAATTTGTTGACAATCAATTACATGATTATGTGAAGATGAAAAATGTGGCCATCAATTCGATCGGTGGGGGTCGATGGAGATGACTTCGTCGCGGCATGTTCGGGCGAAAAGATGTTTGGAGAAAATAAAAAGTGAAAAAACGAAAAAAGAAATAAAAATAAATGAGAAAAGAAAAAATTGAACGACGAAGGAAGGAACGAACTAACGAACGTAACGTACGAACGAACGAAGGTTTGCTCCCGCACTCAAAAATAGAAATAGCTCCGTTGACACCCCGCTACAAATTGCCCGCGTCATTGCAGCGCCTCGCCTCGTCGACAACGTATACCGATACCGCGCTCCCTCGTCGGGGAAAGAGATTAATAAGAGAAAATTCGAGCCAGAATATATGTCGGTAGTATAATGAACTAATACTACGTGGCATAATGATATGTAGACACTTGACGACGAATGGACGAATGGGATGGGACACCCCGGGTCCCGTGTTTCCCCATTTAATTTCCTCGCATCGTTTATATTATTCACACTTGAATATAAAACACGTATACATGTATGAACGTTACATAATATCGTATAGCAACAGCTCTGCTAATTAAGCTATACGTTTTATACCCACCTTAATTAATTGCTTTCCGTATTTAATATATCTAGTTTTTGAGACAGAGTCGTGATATAAAACAATATTTACGAGCCTCCCAACAAGCGATTTATCAATTTACTACATATTATAACAACTTGATTAATTAATCGGCCACTAAACGCGCCACTGTGTCATTCCTTATTACTTCCTCACGATTTATAAGAAATTATACCCATACCTACGTCCTGCATACTCGCGCTAGTCTTCTATTCGTTTAAAAAGGTAAGAAAACGTTGAGTAATAATATTATTATCAAAGTCCGGCAGTAACACGAATATTGTAAAAAAAAAACAAAAAAAAAGGAGGTGGAGAAAATAAAAATAAAGAAAAGCGAGTAAAAACGATATAAATCATCGAACTAGCAACATGCCTAAGTGTCCCGTGCGCGAGTAGGAGAATAAAAAGTCGCATTTCCGTTCGAACGGCTCAAGTGCAGCGATCGTATATTTCGTCCAGTATAACCCTGTACGGTCTACGAGTTCGTAAATATTTAGCCACGCGTTTAGACGCCGGTGTATCGTTATGACATCCCGGCCAGCTCCACAAACAAATCTTTACCACACGAGCTAGCTAGACTCCTCGAACCCTGTGTATATAATATAGGTATACCAATACCTTTACGGTATATGGGTTGTATCGGAGAGCTGGCCGGTCAGAGAGTTATTTATGGTCCCTTTTATGCGCTCGGAGTCAACGAAGGAGCATATAATATGAGGAACAGTGATCCCTTGTGCCCGAAGACCAAAGGTATATTATACATACACACATAACGTCACAAAAGCGCTGCTGCACTCGCATTGATCTGCATCCAAATATATTTGGACAATATCTGTTGTTGGAAAAGAACCAAAGCAAAAACAAAAGGCTTGGTCAAAAAATTTTAGTGGGTCAATTATCACTCGCAGTTTGATCCTTGATCACGGGCATGAAGCCAGCTCGCGTTACATGATTCGTAGAATCCTGCTGCAGGGGCCGGGAACTCTGTACGCCACTATAACGTAATAGGGGGAACGCGAGGGCATAGGATCCGGATTTTCTTTCGCGATTAATTATTAGCCGAAAGAGGCAACCCTTGATCCGGTAGTATCACCTCTACCCCGAGGTTACGGCTCCCAATCCAAAGCATCTTTAGGTTTAGCCTACCCATAGGGTACGTGTGTGTATGTACGTATTCAGCTATAACGCATCGACGCGTCTCGCGCGCGAGCAAAATGCGGAGAAAAATGAATAAGAAAAGGTAGCCGGGGTAAAGAAATTGGAAAAATAGTGGAAAAGCAAAAGACTGAGAAAAAGACTGCAGGAATCAAGAGAGAACACACGCACGTGTGGAATCCCGTCTCAGCTAATAGTCGCCTAAACGGTCCACACGCCTGCCTGTCGCTATACGTCATTCTGCCCCTAGTACCTCGCGCGGAGCATCTTTGCTCTAAGTAAAGCAGCAGGAGTCCGCGCATTGCAGTGGGCCGACTATACCTACCTATAATGCAAAGGGGAAAAAGTCCTGGTCGAAATTTTTTTTAGATAATTGTTCAAAAATTAGCAAAGAACAAAAGATTTAAATATTTGTCACAAACTGCAAAATTATATGAGGATGTGTGTCGATTTTTCTGAATAACCCGGAAATTGTAACATAGTAAAGCTTTTCGGAGGGAGTCGACGTTTTTTTTTTTTTTTTTTTTTCAAAATTTAGAAGCAACTGTAAAGTCTTGGTCTTTATTTCTGATTATAGTTAAGTTTATGACGTTGGTTGATATAGGAAGACATATTACAGCAATCTATTTGAGACTTGATAAAGTTTTAAGAGTTCGATTCACCCGAAACTCGAAACTGCAGCAGAGGGCATATAATATGTTGGAGACATTCTTCTCACTCAGCTGTCTGCCGTCTTTCAACGACTTGACTTCGACCCCGCTTTGGCTTCCCTTCCGTTGCTGCTGCGGCGGTCGCGCGGTCCCGTACGAAGCGGAGTGCGGAATAAGGCGATCAAAAAAAGCGTCAAATAATTCCGTACACGGTGAGATGTGTATAAAAAGCTGAGAATTCCGGTTAAATCAGAATTGGAATGTCTGTATGAAATCTTGGTTCCATAACTATTTTTTCAGATAATTCCAGCGGGAATAACATCGGTATAGCTTATCACTCGGCAAAAATTCCACAATTAAATATATTATTTACAATAAAACGCGATTTATTCTATCGATGGAATCGATCTAAGACATTTTTCCCTCCCCTTTCCGAACCCTTCGTCAGATTTTGCTCAAATTCAATACCAGATTCACAAATTTCAATACTCGTTCGACATAGTCATCTGACGGATACAACGTGAAGAATTTATGAGTTTAGGGGATGGTTTTAATCCTGTACAGCATTTTGCGGAATGTACGACATGGTATATAGGGAAAAACCTGGGTTGGTTGATAATTCTGAAGCCTTGCAGAACAGAAAAAACTATAAATTTAAATTTAAATTATTTAGCGGAAAGATCTGCTCACTTATTTGTTTCTCTCTTTTCAATCTTGTTGTGTTTCATACCATAAATGAGATGTGTGTGTGTATATATTTGTTCGCTTAATCCGTTAATCGCATATCGCATAAGGGTGTTACTTCGGTGAGCGTTGATCAGTATAGGGATTCAATAACGAGCGACTCTTGAAAAGTTTACTTATCTTTGTACCGTGGAAAGACGTGAGAAGCCGAGTAGGCGAGAGAGAGCGACGCGACGCCGGGTATATTTGTATAAGCTTGCACTAAAGCTATCTCGTGTTTATCACATGTTTATGTTCAGAGTGCTGCGTAATTATCAAACAATTGGAGGGAAAGTCGGAAATACAATTCCCGGAATCGGAATATGAATTCTTGACCGCGTTCGTTATAACTTATACCTATATATACGTGTACCATATACACATATGTATTATATACATCTACATACATATTTTCACGTGTCATAGGTATACTGATCTCGCATACGCATACATATATATACATACTTATAAACATACCAGATATCTACATATATCTAAACTATACACACATGCATCCATCATCCGTATGATCTACTCTAGTCACTGCAACTGCAGGCGTGTGCAGCTTAGCTAGCTGTTCTCAAAAATAGTCACCGAGTTTTCGGAAAATCAAGAAACCTTGGGATGAAAGTCTTCCTCACATCTTACACAGTGGCAGATCCAGCCCTCCAAAAAGAGAGTTCTATCTACCGCTGCAGTTTATCAATGATCTACTATATTTATCAGAAAATAGTTCTTCACTCGGTTCTTCCATTGGCCTGTTCGATAGAATTGTATGTAACTTACACGTACCACTTAATGATGTAGGTACAGCTAAACCTTATAGTCTGTATGGTCTAAGAGCTAAACGCAAACGGCTGACTTGGTGTAATGTAAAAAACAAATGTGATATGAAATCGATCACACTACCTGATTTCTCTAACAATCTTTGCTTTTCCATATATTTGACATGGATTTCAGAATGTTCGATTGATATGTTGATTCTATACGTATACAAAGATCAATTACTCAATTTTGAATGATCTTCGGAAGGGATAAGGCTTTACTTGATATTATCCAGCCTATTATACCTCCGATAGCTATCTCCTGCATGGAAGGCTGCTCCAATAGGAACCTTTTACCTGCCATGACTGGGAACACCTGTATTATTATACCTGGACTGCTCAACCAATGAGAAGCACTGACCAATCTGCTCAGTGCTTGTCATTCAATCAGTAATGGAGTATATCCGACCCCTATTCCGGTTCACGAGGACTTATACCTTTACCTGTATCCCAGACAACGAAAAACTCTGAAAGATATCTTACGGACTTATGGAGGTGTTATGGATGTCTGTTAAAGTTTCTTGCTGTCTGGGATGGTAATTATATGGTTGATACAAGAGATAAGATGATGGTGTTAATTTAGGTAAAGGATGATTTTTGTTCAAACTGACGGCTAATAAAGTTATGAAAAGAAGAAGGAGAAGAAGAATAAGAGGAAATGGAAACAGGAAAAGGTGAAACAATCATCGACGATGATCGTGGGGTGGGTTTATTTTCGCGAACCGTGATGTGATCGGCAAGGCAAGTTGCCTGCGGTGTTGACACATGAGGTCTGTATTGTTCATTTATTGAGGATATAAATTTTACGAGACCGCAAGTGTTTGCTAAACATTGATATATAAACACTACCGCCTATTGGTTCCTCGTCTCCACTTCACAACATATATTTACTGCGCCCCCCGAGCGTGACTTTTTGCAACGATCAATCGAGGCCAGAGCGTTTACAACGTACTTTCAGGCTTCGGCTTACAGCTAATTCTTAATATCATCGCCTTTAGATTTTTTTTCTTTTTTTGGGAATGCTAGTTCCATTCATTATTCACATCCGCACTGAATCCAGACTGTTTTTTTGCCAGAAAGATTATATTAAGATTGACAACGACGTAATTACACCACCCTCAGCAATAAATACCCTGCACGCAATGTATGTATGCATGCATAATGCATGTGTGTATATAATGTCTTGGTCTTTGATTTTCATACCCCTTTCCTTTTAATTTATTTCCTATGCTTCATCTTACTGGTCTTATTCACGATGTTGATAAGAACTTATTATTAGGTACACTATCATCTGCAGTGTGTCAACTATTTTCTTCATTTTCTTTACACATTATGTTCAAGCTGATAAATGACAATAAATGTAAGTGCCGCTTTTTATAGGGGCAACTGCCCTAGGATACGATAAATCCATTTCTCTCTCTCTCTCTCTTTATCTCTCGGGGTCAGAATCTGTCGACATATTTCTTAGAATAAACAAGAGACAACGCTTTTTTTCTTCATCTTCTTCCTCTTGTTCGTACAGACTTTTGTCTTTTTTTTTTGTTTTTCTACACGAGAGACGAACGACAAATTAAAAAAGCCGGTAAAAATAAGATCCAAAAATCTCGTCACGAGTGGAACAAAGATGTTGTCTGACGATTAGGGAAACGGTGTAATCACGGATCGTTTCATCTCTGTTTTATTTCAGCGATTAAAAGTGCTGAAGAAATGCATTTGAAAAATGTCGAATAAATAGTTGATTGACAAAACGTTACGTCCATCCTATTACAGTCTTGGAACATTGTCACGCATATCATATTGTTTGTGATACATTATGCATCAATTATCATCGAACGATGCAGTGTGTCATTGGATGGAATTAAGAATATCTGCATTGTCAGCATCGTGTATATGTATAAAGAGTTTGCAATACACAGCAGAGAATATGTATGCGAAAGCTGAATTTCTGCGAAATATCGATATATCGTCATTGTTATAAAAATTGATTCAGAGAATAAGAGATATCGAATCTTCGCGCTGTGGTGGTGGGGTCTCATGTAACGTTGAATAAACACACTATCAGAATATTACTCAACTCGTTGTAACTTTGCGTAATATCGTATACGCATGTCGTATACACGCATAAATAATAATTAATTGCTCATTATTTACCTCGCATTGATACAACCCCGTAAAAATTATTATATGATAGTGATCGTTCATATATGTTTATGAACTGGATATTTTCAAAGATACCGAAGCAATCTTTTTCAGAATTCGGCTGAATCACATAGCCGTCAGATTAAACGCATCGAAGATCAAAAGAATTTGGAAACTAGACCGGAAATGGAAATGGAAAAGGAATTGAAACTTAACACCATATTTATATTATAAGTCCACGATAGACAAACTCAAATTTATTCAACCCTTATATAACTACTTCACAAATTGAATATGTATGTGTGTCATATCATTACATGTGGGTATACGGAAAATGGTATTCTTCTTTTATTTATCAATAGTTTTTGTGGTTTTATAGAGGTGCAGCTGTATAATCGACCACGCGAATGTATGATGTTATGATAGTGGCGATATAATCAAGTTGAACAGTGATAGTTTGAGAATGAAAAATAAAAATGAAAAGCGTAATTTTATATGAGTTTTTATTGTGTAAGCTGTTCGATAAATCGTCCAATGATAAGTGAGACGAAAATCGGTATACATAATTCTTGTTCTTAATTTACCTACTAGAAATATCATTAACTTACATCCTAACGATTTCACCTTATTATAATATATCATATATATATATACTATATATATTATATTATACTATATACCTTAAATATCTTGGATATTACAATATACACGTATAACAACAGCGATATCTATTTCTATTATTTAGACATTTCAGTACCAGCTCGCAGTTTCAATTTTCAACATTAATACGATGCAGATAGATTTAGCATTTACATTTACATCTACATTTATACTCTTACTATGCTATTTTCATTGAGGCGGTATACACACCGTGGAAATAATTTTCGTCAAATGCCTAGTATAGATATTCTAGGATTTTCACACATAATTAGAAGTTATTTGAAATTTTATGTACTTCGCCTTGGATAGATTGAACCTACCGAAAAAATATTATTTCCAAGGTGTATAAACCCCATTGAACGGTTTTGAAATCGAAAGTCCATCGACTAAGTTTGTTCATACCTATGTACTTGATGTTTCAGGAGTTAGATAATTAGCACCACATTTTCAAGCACGTAACTTATGAACGATTTGAATATTCGAATCAATATCGGACTGGCGATATACATAGTATAGACGAACGTGACAGCAAAGAGTAGGTAGGTATATCGCATATACCTATTTTCATACTTCAGTTGGACAATGATGCACAGCTAATTTTACGTTGAAGTGATATGAACAGAGACGAAAACAGAGCATTAAAATAATAAAATATATACGCCAATGAATTTGAATTCATTTGAAAAAAAAAAAAATTAATATTATTCGTTGCTTCGTACCGCACTTCTACATGCTTATACACTAACATAACTATTAGGGTGGTCCTTAATTCGATCATTTTCGAATTTCGATGCTCTCATGGGCCCAGACGTCTCCAAATTCATACAAAAAAATGTATCCACAGCCCCAGGCGCATATCTCAATTCTAAGTACCGCCCCAAAGCCTTCGAATTTTCCCATTTTAATAAAACACGATTTGTGGCATGACGCGGTTGACCTTTTTTTTTTCCTGTTGCAGTACAGCTCCGAAAAATTTCAAACTTCGTACACTCCTCACCTGTAGTAGTAGGTACTTCATGAAAATTCGACAGATCTTCAACGATATAATTTCCGAAGCTACAATCCACCCTACAAAAATTTCTCATCTCCATATTGTGATAAATAAAATTTTGTCGATCAAGATATGTGAATTTTTCACGGATACCTTCTACTATAGGCAAGAAGTGGTCGGAGTTTTGGTTTATTCGAAGCGATAATGCGATAGGAAGTAAACAATAACTCCGAAGTGCTAAAAACCTGGTGTTATTTAAATGGGCGAGTTCGGAGGCTTCGGGGCAGCACTTAGAATCAAGATAGGAACCTGGAGTTGTGACTAAATTTTTTTTGTGCATATTTGGGGACATTCTGGCCCATGGTTGCATTGAGATTCGAATATGACCGAATTGAGGATCTCCCTAATATCTATACATACCTACACTATTATAGTATTCGTTATATTATATATTGTATATTATGTATATACCTATCTTATTTCAGGCGTGACATTCACATGAAACACTTTGGACGGGATGGAAAATCGACGCCGGAAAAACCGGATGAAGAAACACTCGAGGACGTCGACGAGCCGACCATGCTTGCACCGACGCCAATCGTCCCGACACCGCTAGACGACGTCCCCGTTGTACTGCCAGGCTCCTCCTTGACACTCACTACTGAAACATCATCACCAGAAATCGAAGCTTTTCATGAATTAATTAAACAAATTTTTTACACAGGGTATTCCTTTTTTTGTCTCATTTTAATTTTTGATTTTCAAATCGCGATACGTGGCAGAGGCTAAGGAATAGCAAGATATACTCATAGCTTCGAACGTCCGGCAACTAGGTATAGTCGGCGATATCACGTCCCAAGTAAAATGGCACGTAATGCGAAACAATCGGTTTAAGCATGAGTATAGTTTCGTATGAGCAGCAATTACTGCGGTAATTTTTAATCATTCGAAAAAAGTAAGGATCGTTTGTCCGACAGAAATTGAATGAATGGAATTTTTCATGCCCAATTTCAGATCATTTGATCCCGCTGTTCCCGAGATCGTTTGTGCAGGGGACAGACCTTCCACCTTTCTTTCGAACCGTTTGTTCGGATACTACTAGAAATGTAAAAATCCGATGGTTCACTCTAATACAAACGAATTTTACCCAAATTAGAGTCAAAATCGGGCCACTCAAAACTATAAAAGAGTTAAGTTTCAATCGAAACGGGTAACCGTTCGTTCCAAAACAATGTAGAGAGTAGCTAATCATTTTTCAACCGAAAAAAAATGTTTCGAGACTCTGTGAGGTAAGTTAGTAGACTTTAGTATGAATGAGCAATTGAAATGATAAGTACCTACCATCAGGCCAGTAGGGAGGATATCTGGCTGACATTGGGTCGGAGTTCATCCCTGTGTCGTGCTTCCCAGTACACGGGGTAAAACTACTGCCAAATGAGCCGGCGCCAACAGATCCTGGCGAGTTTGTACCAGCGCCTGGAACATCGAGGTAATTACCTTTGAGGATTTTTAGTCAAAGCTTTTCTAATTCAAAAGATTCGCTCGTGTCCGGCGATTGGCATGATTTTTTAAACTTACTTAAGGAAGAGCTAAGCTGACTGTATCCATTCATCGTCGATATCTGCATCGATTGAACAGGCTGCAACTGCGGCTGGAGCTGAAAACCGCAAGATTTTCAATACTGGAGGTTGAAATGAATACAGGGAGAAGAAGAATGTAGAGCTGAGGTATGAGGAGAGTGAAGAACATGTCGATGAAGATGAAATTCTTACTCACCGGCTGACAGGGGGAATAGGAAAGCTGCGATTGCTGAAGACTCCACGGATCATAGCGCGAGTATGCAGGCGGGTATGAAGGTGGAGGATGAGCGAATAGATTCCTCGTTGCAGCTCCAAGGTGGACATGCGCTGGTGGAAACGGTTCTCCAAATAGCGGTTTGTGGTATGGAGCACTTCGGTACGGACGTTTCATCCTACGACGACGTCTGTAGTTTCCATTCTCGAACATATCCTCGTATTGAGGATCTGGAACAAACATTTACACGGTCATCAATAAGACCGTTCCTACCACCTGGAAATTATTTTGCAAAACTGATTTCAAATCATCTGCACATCAACGATGAGAAAGATCTTAAAGGATCCAGACACTGAAATCGATCATTGCATCATCGAGGTCTGGTCGAATCGTCCTGCTACTCAAAGACTGAATATCTAAGTCTAAAATCCACTTTTTCGTATCTTTTCACAGCAAAAATTATGCAGATGATTGATCACACGTGACAAAGCCACCACAAACATTGAAACAAGGATGAAAAAAAAGGCTTTTTACCTAGTGTCCAGTAGTTTCCTTTCCGTTCGCCGCCTCCTTCCCTTGGAACCTTAACGAAGCATTCATTGAGAGACAGATTATGCCGTATCGAGTTCTGCCATCCTTTCTTGTTCTTTTCAAAGTACGGAAACTTGGCGGTGATATAAGCGTAGATTTCGCTGAGAGTGGCCCTTTTATGGGCACTGTGTTGAATTGCCATGGCAATCAGAGCGACATAACTGAACGGGGGTTTGCTGTTGGTCGAAGACGCTGTTGTGTTCGTCCCTGAGACTGCCGAGGATGCTTCAGATCCCGTCGTTGGAGTTGCAGGAGCGCTTGGCGTCGAGGCGTTGCTGTTCGTCGAGCTATGCAAAGTCCCTGGAGGTGAGGACCCTTTATCATCAAGGTGGTGATGGTTGGTGAGCGAACTACTCGAAGTAGAATGCATCGAGACAGCGGCTGAAGTTGGACTCGAATGACTCGGATGACTTGAATGATTATGGTGGTTGTGGTGATGGACGTGGTGAAGATTGTGGTGGTTGCTGTGATGGTGATTGTGAAGTCCACTCGACAATGATCGCGACAAACCAGAACCCTGCAATGTGTCCACTTCTTTGGCCGAAGTTCCCATACAACCGCTCGACAATTCGGACACGAAGTTGCTCACTGAATGGAGAAAAAGAGAACAACGCTCATGAGTTTCGGGGCATTTTTTGAGGTAAATGTGTGTTTAGGACCCAGAGTACATGTTTTGAGGTGATGAACGTACAGTTTGGTGGACTTTTCTTGGGGATTTTGATAACACGTTAGAATCAGTTGTATGTATTCCTCGTTACTTTTCTTGTGCCAAAAAGTGTAAACTTGCTAATAATTCCGTTTCAAGTGAGTTTATACTACGGATATTGGAATAAATTTGTTCCTCTTTTGACGACGTGTACTTATTTTCGTATTTCTTAACCGTTGCAGCTGCACCGCGAGTACGGAAAACGCGTCGTCGCGGCGCCTTGGCGTCCCGGCGACTGCCGCGTAATCGTCGCGGAGTTAATATCGCTGAATTCTGAGGTAAGTAAGCTAGTCGCTACTTGTCACTAACGCTATATGCCTTTCGGCAAAAGACCATTTTTCTCGTTATTACAGCATTGAACAGTTCCGAGAACACGACAATGGCACCAGGGCACCAGAACACGTGTATGTGTATAATATTACCGCTATCATATAGGTATACATCTCTGCCTGCTATAATTACTCGCCTTATGTAGGTAGGTATCCTTTTCTTTATGAACTAATTTTCACCGTTATGAATTTCTACTTATTTGTCTTCTCGTCTCCCTAAATAATTGACCAAAACTCATTAATTCACGATTACTGGATTAAATCGAAAATTGCATGATAATTAACGATAACGTAATAACGTAAGTAACGTGCGTGTATGAAACTGGCCGCGTGCCTGTCGAGTATACAATATGATGTAAGGCATCACATATAATATGCCTATATATTGTACAATGGCTATGCATTGCAGTGGGTTAAATGATCGATAGCTTGTGCGCGTGGGTACGGTTTGGGACCGCTTCTAAGAATCTTCTGTAGCATAAACAATTGGGGTGCTAACGTAAGACGAAGTTATATGTACCATATACGCGTCTTGGAAGTCGTTGGCATTTCGGGCCACCGACGATGTTTGGCGTAGGTATCCAAAGAGACTTTTGATACTCCTAACGATAAGGAACCCTACCGCCAGTCAGAGGACTCGGTACCCTAATACCTACATACATGCACACATCAGATCTATCACATCACATCTTAGCTCCATATAGCATTGCTATAGTCACAGAGCGCCCCTCGCGTAATATAAATTCATTATGCAACAGGCCTCGTGGACCAGTACGGGTGAACGTTGAACGCAGAAAAGGGAGAATGATATTCCATCCGAAATATCATAGTTATCGAGATATCGGTTTGTCGCGTTTTATATTTCTCATAATCATCATTTCGTGTACTTATTTTATGACTATGTATTCAATATCATCATCTGATATCATGATGTGGTCCTCTTTGGTTTACTTTGCCACTGCGACCTCCGGCATCGATATATGTATTTTAGGTATATAAGTACTATATAGCTAAACTACGAACGGCGACCAATCGATAAACCTGTGCTCGTGGTCGGGATTGGCATCAATTTTTCACCGATGACGTGCTGAAGATATAGATTTTCTGTTCTTTCCACTTTCATTCTTTCTTTAAACTCGTTTGTTTTTTTTTTTTCTGCACTGAGAGAAAAATATGGTACAGTCAACCATAATGTAACCATTTTTAATTGTTGAAAATGGCCTCAACCTTTCAAACATGGTTGGGCACACTAAGATTATAATACTTTCGGGAACCATATAAAATAGTTGTTCGAACTACTTACAACCGGATGGAAAATGATCGCAACCTTGCAATTCTAGGTCAACTAACCATGATGAAAATAAGTTGAGCCAACTATTTGAAACTTTCTATGAGTTTTTATATGGGTGCAAGATGTTTCAACTTTGAAATTATGGTTAGATTACCCTTGGAATAGAACGAGTTGTACCAAATATATACAACCAGATTTCATGGTTGAATGAAAAAATAAAGTATTGGGATGAAAAAATAAATTTAGTTCGTTACAATGAATTTATAACATTGTATGATGCGCCGAGAAACACCTACTTATTGCAATCAGCCGCATGTTAATACAAAGTAAGGATTTTTAGATAAGAAAAACATCGCATTGATTTGGCCGGGATTCGATCCGGGACGCACGCATTCGCTCGCATTACTAGTCGCACGCTCTACCGACTACGCTAAACTATCTATTGAAATCACTAATCATTTCTTCCTATTTATCTTGAACTCGGCATGTGTCTCAATGATATCAATGTTTTAATGCAGCTAAGATATTTGATTAACTCAACATCTGAGTTCCAAATATCTTTTTAATTGGATTTCTTTCCTGGAGTTCCAAAAGTTCTCACTCACTCTAACGTATTAAGTATTCCGGTAACGAAAAAGAGTATTGGCTCAACTATGGTGTACATGATACGGATTGACATTATATAAAGTTCGCAAAACTGGATGAGTGGCACCTCCAACTATTGACACGTTTTTGGCAACGGAAAAATATAGTGTTGAATGCACTATAAAGTTTATTCTATCAGTGATTATTGTGCATGGTAACAAATCTCTCAGTGCATGGTTGGATGAAAGTGTCTTCAACCTTGCAATTATGTTTGCAGCATCCATGAACCAAATCAGTTGCATCAACTATTTACAACCAGATAACATGGTTAGAGCTCAGTTGTGACTGGAGACCATATCTATGGTAGCATTAACAATAATTTGCTGAACATGCACAGGCTCAAATCAACAATATGCAATTGTTACGTGTAATCACTGATATGGTAGAATTACTGCCGAATTTATAGTCAAATCGACTTTAATTCGGGTCAACATAACTTCATGTAAGGTGACATCTCACTTTTGCTAAGTTCATAAGTCAACCTTTTGGCCTATGGTTTGTTTCACTATAATGATGGCTTACCCACCACTTTGACGTGGTAGTTATACCAATGAATTTACGGTTGCATTCACCGACTTGAACAAGTGGTATACGCAACCATTATCGTGTCCACCATGTTTCTATTCATATCAATAACCACATGTAAATGGTGAACTGTATCATAAATAAGGTGACTCTAACCAAAAATATTTCAACCTTTCACTTATGGTCAATTCAGGAGGAGCTTTTTCTTTCAGTGTAATTATAACCCGCCGTGTATGTACTTGGATACCCATTCTAACAATGTGAGATCGTAACGCTAATCAGTAAAATGGTAGAATCACTACCAAATTCATGATCAAATCAACTTTACTTCGGGTTGTTATGACGTCGGGCGAGCAGACGTCTCACTTCGGCTAAGTTAATAAGTCAACCTAACGGCTTATGGATTGTTTCACCATAATTATGGCTTACCCACCAATCCAACACGGTAGCATCAACAATAATTTGCTGAACATTCATAGGCTCAATTTAACAATATGCGATTGTTACGTTTGATCACTGATATGGTAGGGTTACTGCCTAATTTATAGTCAAATCGACTTTCATTCGGGTCAACATAACTTCATCTGAGCCGACATCCCGCTTTTGCTGAGTTCATGAGTCAACCTATCGGCTTATGGTTTGTTTTACTATAATTATGGCTTACCCACCACTTTAACATGGTAGTTATAACAATTGAATCACGGTTGCATTTACTGACTTGAACAAGTGATATACGCAACCATTATCTTGTCAACCATGTTTCTATTTATATCAATAACCACGTATAAATGGTGAAGTGTACCATAAATAAGGTGACTCTAACTAAAAATATTTTAACCTTCCACTTATGGTTAATTCAGGAGGAGCTTTTTCTCTCAGTGTGTTTCACGATTCGATGATAAACAGCAGAACTTAAAAAAATAATTGATTGAAACCCGTTTCAATTTCCCACGTGTAAACACATCGGCCACAGGCCACAGCGATATCGCTTTGTCTAGTAAATATATACGACGAAGATGGAATAGAGACATCACAGAAAGCAATTAAGAGTTAACGCTTCAACTGACTGCTGCAACATCGATTCTATCGTCGCTCTTCAGTCTTTTACTATACTTCAGCTCTAAATTATCACTGCACTTGTCAGACGGTGTATAAACACGTTCAATTTTATTCAATTCCTCGATCTTCACCCGATATTATACGAAAATAGGAAAAAACTAATTTGAAAAGTATTAGTTTAAAATATAAAAAAATTAATCTGGATGACAGATATTACAATAAACTTCAAAAAATTGGGAAATTATAATCCTTTTTTTTTTGCTGAGCTTTTGATCTTTACAGTAATATAGACAGACAAAGGACCTTTAATTAACTTTAATTCCTAATTTACTGAATCTACTTGAATCCGCGTAACTAAATTATTATTAATAAACATGCAAATCTCCGTATAATGTTATTAATTATTACACAGCTATACAGTGTATACTGTATAGTATAGCACGTATAGTATAAGAATTTTGTTATATTATTATATATACCTATATATATGTAGATTATAAAGTTTAATAATATATAAACGATTACTATATAATAACGCGCGTGTTGAAAAATAAATTTCAAAGTTTGGTAAACACTGTTAATTTTTATATTAGTATATATATATAATATACGCGAGTGCAGCGGGGTTCCGTGTATAGATAAAAACCATTTCTTCAATAATAAATTATCTGTCATAATAATTATAATGGTGTGAAATAAATAAATATAAAGATAAACGTAAATAATCTGACTATAAAAACTTTAATTACAAAAACATTAATGTCAAACAAGTTCTACAACCGAAGCTATAGCTTTCTAATAAAAGTCCGAAATTAATTCATATACGGACTTAACTCCCAGCGAATTACATGGCAGTTATAATCGTCAATTCGTTTAACT
Organism: Tenthredo livida; assembly: GCA_963992785.1. NCBI lineage: Eukaryota > Metazoa > Arthropoda > Insecta > Hymenoptera > Tenthredinidae > Tenthredo > Tenthredo livida. Next base: position 43,208,372 of record OZ023065.1, read on the forward strand.
AATTTCATTCCTCTCGGTCATATAGTTTGAAATCACTCCTATGTCTTTGTAATAAAATAAATTATCAATCTTCATCATCGCGCCTTGCACAATACGATTTCCGTTATTACGATTTAGCTAGTATAAGTAGCGTATGAGCCTTCGTTCCGTTCGTGCTGAGCTTTGCCTCGCAGTTTCTTCGTTCCTCGTAGCATGTCCTGCAGCTGTAGGTATAATACCTAGTCATAAATGAAACAACGTCGATCAGCGAAACCCGAGCTGTAAACGTGACGTCAGCTGCAGCTCTCACGTCGCGGAAATTCTAGGTGCATTAATACATAGGGACCGGGAATAACGAAGACTTATAGTTCGACAAATTTCAAATTACGTCATCCAGGTTATCAATCTAAATGCGAGAATTCTAGGAAACGATGAAACTTTATTTCGATCACCCGAAATCGCTGAAATCGTTGGAACAAGAGTCGTGCGAATGGTTGTGCAACGTGTATGAACTCCAGTTCGACGCGGTCCTGTTACATGATATATGATGTCACTATTAACTTGAGTTATACGTGTGCAGATAAATGAGTATAATACCTATACACGCAAACTTGAGTTTTCTGTCTGAATCTTTGATTATTTTTTGAATTCGAAACCTCGATTAAAAAATTGTCATGCTTACGTTTAGATTGATGCGTAAGTATGTAGGCATGCTTCAAAATAATGAACCAATGCAGTTTTTTTTTCATTGGTAAACATAATATGTTTGAAAAAGCAGATCCGTCCAGGGTCTGCATAGGTATTCAATTTGAGTGAAATATGTGTTTTTCTATGAAACTTATACATAGTATATCATGTCATAAGCCGATTATGCAATTTATATTGTATGTAGCTTTCAAATTCCCGCGGCTTTCGTGTTATCTCATCTCCGGTTATCGTACAAGTCGCAGGGCTCTAGCGAAAAAAATATGTGTAAATATCAAATGGAGTATAGATTCTGCTGGAATCTCCGACAAGAATTTCTTGTATAGTTTGTTTTTCAGTATAAGAATAACGTGTTTGCAGTTGACTCATACTAATATTGTTTAATCCATATAATTATGTAAATGTAATAACAACTCTGCAAGTTGGTCAAGTTTTTTTGTTCATTCCTTTTTTCACAACGTTACACACATCGTCGTTACCTCGCCTCTCTATACAGTCGATCAAAAGATCGATTCAAACTCCGGGTCTTCCACGATAAGCTCGACCTTGGGTTAAACGGTGGATAATGAGATAAAACAGAGCAACCATACAATACAATACAATACAATACAACACAATACAATACAATACAACACAATACAATAATATTTCCAGATGTGGCTCCTGGCGCACGTTGGTATCGCATGGCGTCGCATGGCGTCTCCGGTTGCGGTCAGGTGTGAGTTTGCAGACTGCTATACGTATATATATATATATGTGTGTATATATAAAAGGTATATGTGGGTATATATACAACATATTATTGCTGGCTCGTTACTCGCCTGCTCAGTCGGACTAATCGTGACTTGGGGGGGGGGGGGGGGGGGGGAGAAGAAGAAGAAGAAGAAGAAGAAGAAGAAGAAGAAAATAAAATAAAAAGTAAGGAGCAAGGAGGGAGGAGGGAGGAAGAAGATGACTCTGCCTCAGGGGTCTGATCCCGCCTAATCAACGAAGATCGGATAGCAGCAGGCGATCGCCTAGGGCGATTCCGCTCGTGCGGTCTTGCCTTGCCAGGCACAATTAGCCAACGATATGCGCGTATAACAGCGTCGCTTTTTCCCCCGTATCTCTCTCTTTCTTTCTCGCTCTCTCTCTCTCTAGTCGGTACTACCAATGCAACTGAATATCTCCATGATGTTGGCCTCTCCACATCATGGTCACTAAAGACAGTCAAGAGTCGAGATACAGGCTATTTTATAGGGTAAAATGTGTGAATACTATATGGACCACTATACCTAAGTAAGTTTCAAACATTTCTAAATTTACTATATATATGCGATGTATAAGACTGTAACGACCAGGAATGAGAATAATAATTCGCGAATAGCGAGGCTGCGACAGGAATGCAATTTCCTATACATATATGCATATATAGGTATAGTATATACCTATATACAGACGACGCAGCTTTAACCTCCTGCCTCCTGCACCTCCTGCACCTCCTGACCAAAGGGCCGGAGCCTCGTAACGCGACACCACATCGGTCACGAAGTGCCTTAGAGCTTACTCGAAACACATACTGTACGTTGGGTTGCGCAGCTGCAATTATGAGAAATGGTCAGCTTCACTGTTTTGCACGTAGGTGTATACCCAACTTTGTTCAATCATAAATTAAATTTTTTTATTTTTTTTTTTTACGATTTTTGCAATAAACTGACGTGAGCTTTTACGTGTATAGGTACGAACCGCGCAGAGATCTGCAACACTTTTTATCCACGAAAGTATTTCAATTTATTCAGATAATATCGCATCCATTGTTCAGTATTTCTTCACTATAATTTTGAGGTGAAATGCGACGATTTTTACAAAATCTCAAGATTGCATTTTGGCAAAGTCTATAGTGTTTTCTTTCACAACTAATTTTCTAGTCCGGGAAACTAAAATAAACACCGAAAACCACCTCGTCGAGGAAATTCAATCATCTAGGTATGTATCCAATATCGACGGTGCGATTCCCCCTTTTCGTTTGTCTCTCAGACTTCTAATTAAGAAAAGCATAGATTTTATATTTCATTCTTCTTAATTATTCAGCGTTGAAGTGTAGTTCAAGTTTACATCGAATTAAGTATATCTAATACATATTTGTTAGATTTTTATGTTATTAACCAAATTCTCGTATCTATTCCCATTTTGCCCTGGTCTCCCTCGATTGCAGTGCCTATACTATAATATCCACCTAGCGATGCGAAAGTGATATTATATTTCTTCCGCCTCGTAAAAGCACGTACGGGCCACGTGCCGTAGGCTTATATTATACGCATAAGTATGTAGATATATCACATGCGAGCCATACATATATAATACATACATATACATATGAATAATTAAAATTACACGTATATACGCATAGCTAAGCGAAGAGCGTTAAATAGGAGTAATGCTGCGGGATGATCTATTTGTCGGCAGGGTGGTGGCCCCTCTGATCGTGATTCGTGAGCTTTGGTATAAGTATAAGATATAAGTGTATAGCACAACCCGGGTCATCGGGTGGCGATATCATATCGTTCCCTATCTTTAGAGGGAGCCAATCAACGCCCGGTATCTCGACCTCAACGTGACGTCAGTGGCTTGCCAACGCGTCATCGGATCGGTTAACGCGATCCGCACATATTAAACTGGACCGTATGTATACGTTATACGATATACGATATACATAATACACATAGTATAGTTGATTCGGCCGAAAAACTCACTATATATGGGTTTATACGTAAAAAAAACTAAAGCTATCGCTTTTTCTCAGCCCGTGTAATGTTATCATGTTTATTATACGTGTGGCACATGATCCTATTTATAATATTGTCATTTACATACATATATAGTATAATACGAATAATATTCTATAGGTAAAGAGGAAAAGGCTATAGAGATGAACAAATGGGAGCGATTGATTCAACCCAGCGTATTGTAGTGTGTATAAGAAAAAAAAAATAAATAGATGCGTGAATAAACCGGCTTGGGGGCACGATCGTCCTCGTATTATACGTACGTATACTGCATAGTATTATCGCACGGTGTGTACTATATTAATACGAGGGGAGAAAAATTCTGTGTTGCAATCAAATATAACACAAGTCGATTATTTTATTGTCGCACAAGTTAATATCGCACACTCGACTTAGCGATGCCCTCCGCCGCTCTATGTGGAGTGAATAAATTTCCTAATTACATATTGTTATTATGTACGCGTCTCCCATGCTGCAGAAGCTTATTATTGGTAATAAATAAAGATATGAAATTTCACAAGGAAACAAAATACCGCCGGATTCATGACGTTTCGTCGAACCGTTCATAAATTTTCTTTATAGTACCTATGTACTGCCAATGACGATCCATGATATGTTATATATCATCGTTGATATTTATTTTTGTATATGAAAAAAATTCATTTATTAATTGATGCATCGATAAATAATAACATTTGCTGTATAAATCAGTATAATATATGATATATAAAAGAAGAAAAATTATAAAGTAATTTTTTATTAATTTCGTTTCAATAATTCATCATTTGTTGTCAATAATTATCGCATAATGTGATTAATTTGTAATATGTACCTATAAATGATTTCTTCATTCGCCTATACACTCTATATATCTTATCCGGTTCACATATCGTTCTTTGAATATAAAAAATTCGCGAATTAATAAACGACCTCATAATATATCGAAAAAATGTTCGAAACTCGGTGGTCCACATTCACTCACTTTAGCCTACATATAAAATTCAAGGTAAAGTTGATAAGCAGACGCGAGCGATTTGACCTCGGATTTTACCGAAAAAATAAAATAAAAAAAAAGGAACAAATTTTTATCGGCTAAAATGCATCCTTGAACAAAATATCTGGAGAAATAATATAAGCGCCAAAATGTATTTTAATCTTTCACAGCGTGTGATATATGCGATTTATCGCAAAAAAAATCCGTCATTCACGTTTAATATTAGTACTAAGCTTTTAGTTTTAATCTTAAAAAAAAACTGGCACAAGTTACGTAAAGACAAAAGAAACAAAATAAAAATGAAACTTCAATCAGTTTCGCGTATGTATAATGAGCTGGACCCGCGTTAATATAGTAAACAGGGGCACAGTTTAAGGGCAGTCAATGACGTCACGCGATTACGATAACCATGCAAGCCGCGATAGATGTCGAGATTCATGAGTCGTTTATCTTATCGGAACAATATCTTGAGTCGCACCTTTTCTTTCTACATTTTTACTTCTTCAGCGAATTATCACATATATCTAGTAGGTACGATGCGTTGAAGCATTGCGGTTGGAAATACTTTTTCTATACATTTGACGAATGATGATCCAAGCCATAAATATTTACTAAACGCGTATGTGCAACCGATGTGTCAACATGAGCATAGATGTGATTTAGCTGAAAAACTCATGAAAAAAGAAAAAAACAAAAAACTGAAAATGTGATTTAACGTGTTTCGTAAATAAACGATCATTTTACGAAACGTTCATATACCCACTCATGAAAAATCGAACCCCTAACTGTATATTATATCCGTTTATTTATATGAGAGAACTCTCAAGTCCGGATATCAACTTCAAACTCATAAATGAAGCCCCAGAGTTTATGAAGAAAAACCCAGAAACAAAAATTTGGTCCCAAAACGAAGTTTCTAAAATGAAGTTAACCCATACCGGTAGGTATAAGGCCTCAAAGTTTCCCCATTTGAAACACATGCATTTGTACGGATCTCAATTCAAAAATTTACTGTAAGGCTAATTTTGATTAAAAAAATCCTAAACTATGTGCAAGTATCAGGTCCTACTATGTGTACTACTACATGAGGGAAAATCGAGGATATATCATACCGTTGAATCTGATCATGATAAAAAAAAAATCTCTTTATCGATTTTACGGCCCAAAATTCTATTCTTCAGTAAGTAATTTTATGATCATTCGAATATCATTTCTGGAGTAAAATTTCTCGAGGAATTCAGGAAAAATGTTTTTTTTTTCTTTTGCTATAAACCGGCGTGGAGGGGGGGCTTCACTCCTCAAGATGGTATTTAACGTCCACTCTAATATGTACTATACTATGAAGGTATGTATTACGTGCCCATTTGCGTACGTCTACGTGCGATAAATTCGTATATTTTCCTGAAAGAAAGGAAAAGGGGTAAAAAAGAAGAAATAGAGCGCGAAAGAGAGAACGAGAGAGCGAGAAGGAGGGATGAAGGCGTGAAAAAGGGAACGTTACGAGTAGGAAGAGACGTTCAAGAGTAGCTAGGATCGCCCTCGTACGAGGCTCTGAAAGCCAGCGCGAGACGATCCGTCAACGTCGTCGGAAAGTCTAAATACTCGTGAAACTCACAGCTCGCGCAACTCGAGCTGTAGCAACCTCCTCCCAGATTAACCCGCGGCAGCCCGTAGACGTGCCCTCAACTCAGCGCAGTCGCACGTCACGTGTCTTTGCGGCTGTAATTCATCCCCTTATAACCCTAACGTAAAAAAAAAAGAAAAAAAATAATTAAAAAAAAAGGAAAAAAATGAGAGAATTTTTCGCGGGGACGAAAGATAGGTTTCTTTAATATACCTACAGAATTTGAAACGAAATAGTGAACTATATTTGTCTGTTATTATGATTATAGACGGAGACTTTGAATTCTTCAAAAGAATCGTCTCTTTTCTTTTTTTATTTCTCTTGTATTTGCTTTTTTTATAACTTGGCTGGCAATCCTCGTTAAAAAATCGATAACATGTTGTTGAACAGATCATAGATCACGATTATAGAAATGAAAAATACGAGGAAATAAGATACACAGATATAGTTGTATATACGTATTTTTCTCCCATTCCAACGCATTGAGATGGAATCCACCAAATGATTCGAGATTATGAAATATATGCCAGCCGGGAAATATCGACGTGTTCTAAGGAATGAGGAGAAAACTGCGTGCAGGAAACGAGACTATATATCGTATATAGTGGGTATACGAGCGCCTGGAACAACACGACAAGCCTTCCATATCCGAGGTGAACATATACGTACATACATATACGTAGTTCTGTTTTTACGTCAACTTTTGCCCCGATTTCGCAAGGGTTGTGTAAACAAACGATGCACGACTCTAAACGTCGATGTTTGAATCTTGAATTTCCTGCACACCCGCCAACGAACGTCAATACCCGAAATGCCCGATGTCTCAGATGTTCGAATGTGTAGTTTATAGATGTGTGTGCAGTTCCTCCGAAAGAAAGGATCGGAAATAACAAGTATAAGATAGAATAGACCATAAATTGAGTGAAAACAGTTCTTCTTTTTCGAAACTACGAACAGCGTGCACGCAATATGAAATTATTATAATTTCATTGCGGCTGCAGGGAGCAGCTTGGGGACCGAGAATATATTGTCGAAAGCTAATATGAGCACCGTACCAAGCGACAGGCGTATCTCACTCGGCATTCTCTGGAACGATTAGCGAACAATAACAGAGTGAAATCCAACACCGCCTTAGCCTCTCGCTACTTCGTTCTGACTCCCTTTTAATCTCCCGGTCGTATCTCGTTCGCTCGTTTTCAATTCGTGCGAGATAACCGCACTGCCTTTGCGCTTTCTGCAGCTCTGTGGTCAAATGACCTTTTACTGACCTCCGGACCAATCCTTACGCACCCGGCTAATGATGCGTTTTATTTTTCGAATCTTTTCGCACTTGATATTGGTATGAGAAGAAAAAATCTCATAATATTTTTAGAAGGCGTGCGCATATTTCAGGCAAATAATTGAAGAATTGGATGCAATATGAGGGAATGTATGGTGACCTCTGCGAATTCAACCCCCAACTTTATTATTCAACAATGATTTATAATGCAAACGATTTCTCTTTTATTACTCCTAATTGCTCGAATCTAGTTTCCAAGAATTGAATAATGAAGAGAACGCAAGACTGGGATTTTCCCAAGATGTGTGATTACCTCAAACCGCCGACGTCATCTTTGGTTAGATGTATCCCGCAATTGTGAAAAGCAAATGCACAAAATGTTCACATTTTTCCATTTGTTGATGTGCAAGTCTGTGAGGACATGAATACATCCAAAACTCCACACGATGTATCTTTTTTTTATTTTTATGAATACCCTACTACCCTAACCCGTGCAGAAATTGAAAGCTGGCGCTCGGCAGACCCTGCCCAGTTTTCCTTATTTCTGGCCAGTTATTAGGCAGGTACAATGCCAAGTTCCAGACTAGGGATGTAACGCAAAACTGTCTAATGCCTGGCCTGACAAACTGACGAGTTTCTGGCCAGTAAACTCGCTAGTTTCTAGTCGGGAAACCCTGTTCCTAGTGAGAAAAAAAACCAAAAAACTTACGTACGTGTGAATATTCGATTTCACATTATGTAACTCTCCACGTAGATCTATAAGCATTGCCAGTTCGCTGAGAAAAACGCCATCTGATTTTTCGACCTAACCGGGATTTGAACCCAAGTCCGCTCGCATTCGCTGTATTACTAGTCGCACGCTGTACCTACTACGCTAAACTCTCCTATAGTAATTGGCCTCATATTTTCCTATTTGTCGAAACTTATGATCGAGCTGCCAAACTAAGAGCTAATAGACATATGAATATCACCGATCAGTATCATGAATGACCAGTGTCAAGGCGAAATCAATTATTTTATGATATGGGCGAGATCAGCAAATACAGAAAGAATCTGGCCAAAACAAAGTCAGACTTTGGTAAGTTCGCTCTGGCCAGTAAATCCAAAAGAAATCTGGCCAGTACCAAATCAGGCTTTGGAGAGTTGTCTCTGACCAGTAAATCCAAGAGAATCCTGGCCAGCACCAAGTCCAGTTTGGCTGAGTTTGCTCTGGCCAGTAAATTCAAGATAATTCTGGCCAGTACTAGGTCCGGCTTTGCCGAGTTCGCTTTGGCCAGTGAATCCAAGAGAATACTGGCCAGCACCAAGTCCGGCTTTGCCGAGTTCGTCCTGGCCAGTAAATCCAAGAGAATGCTGGCCAGTACCAGGTCCGGCCTTGCCGAGTTGGCCCTGGCCAGTAGTATCTGGCCGGTACCAGGTCCGACTCTGCCGAATTCGCTCTGGCCAGCAAATCCACGGCTGGCTCTGGCCAGAAGTCGGGCAAACTGGTCAAATTTCTGCACGGGAACAGAAAAGGACATTTCCCTAAAATGAACAGATTTCCGGTCTTTCCGGTTATTCAGAGGCAAGAACACTTGTCGCTAACACATCTGCAGTCCGACACTTTAACATGCACTTCAAACCTTGATGCCAGCTCTTCAATGGTTCAAAGGAATGATAATACGTTATAATACATGTGTATACTTATGATACCGGCTCTAAAAACAATTTTGAAAATTGGTCAAAAACTACCCCTTTGCGGTTTTGTTTCAATTGATTTGACCAAATTTGAAAAAATTTAACGAATCCATCACTCGTACACCAAAAATGGAGTAAGACGTGCAGGATCTAGTATAAGACGCTTGATCGAGAACGAGCCGGTGCTCTGGCGGGGAGGCAAGAAGGATCCCATAAGCGCAGCCTCCGGCTGTTTATCACCCTCACCCCGCCACTACAGATTCCGTATTATTAGAACAGCTTTTACCCGGCTCTTTAGAGAATTGAGACTTAAGAGGCCGCGTCTCTGCAGTTCTTTCTCCCTTCCTTCCTTCAGTTCTTGAATGCAAGAAGTAAAACGCAGTGATATACCTAACTGCTAGAATATGACCTGGCTAGACTATTTTGTGAAACAGTGGCTGCTTTATTTGTTCCTTAAACCCGAAACAAAAAAATGGTATATCCAACTGTAAAGACGAATACGCGCGTTGTGATAATTTCCTGCAATACACATTGAATAAGATATTCACTTTGAAATGCGGTTTTTATAAATCTTGGAATCGAACTGAATCGTGCAGAAAGTTGAATAGATCAGTGCGTACTAGATTTCCATCATCAAATTTTATGGGTAAAAACTTCATTGCAAACACATACTCCTATCGGTGGCATCGCAACCCCAAACGTTATTCTCCAAGTTTAAAGCACAAGCACGTGCATATATTTAGGTCCTCAATGAATGAAGGACTGATCATCCGCCTCTTGAAAGGCGACAACGGTTTTCTAGTGGCTCTCGATTTATGGTCCGAGACGATAACCGTTAATGGATAGAATAACACGTGTAAACTAAAACGGAAGATGTGATATAGCAGCAATGTAACATACCTTGATGAAGCGACGGAAGCGAAGAAGCCTGGGATAGCTGAAAGGGCTCCTGTTTTATCTTAAGGGAGTGCGGCGATCCTTGTCCATGCAGAATACTGGCACTCAGACCAGCCCCTCCAAGGTTCCCACTGCCTTGTTGCAGCTCCTTGAATAGAATAAAGAAAATTGTCGCTTTATTTTGCCATATTTTCAGGTGGCACTGAACAGGTCAATAATTATGTTATACTTGATATCCCAGCTGCGATGCGGTTATCCACAAAAATTTGAAGAATAATTTTGAATGTCAGTTTCTATGGGTGACTTGTATCTTATGTATGCAACAAAAGTAGGTACCTATACTAGTTGCGGAAATATTTCCTTGGGTTTACGAACCGAGGATAATCAGGTTTCCGTATAGTGCATTGAAAACGGATACAAGAAAATAATCGTGATCGTGGGTAGGTAGGTATAGGGTGAAACGCCAAACGACGAGAAGTTTGTGGAAACAGTTTTGGCGGAGCTCGCTATGTTTGAAGTTTCGTCTCGGCGAGCTTACAAACAAGAGCTACGTGTTGTGACAGCGCATTATGCGAGCCAAAACTTACGGTCTTGCTAGATCGTTAATTTGCGATCCGCTTTACAACGCCAGCTTCTTTCCCTCCGGAGCAGAAATCGTCACTTGCCCCGGAATTTTTATTCATTCCACGATTGAATTCGCGCAGAAGCACGTATAAAACACTCGAGTATCAGATAACCCCAAAAAGCACCCCTGGTGCAAAAACCTTTCGCCAAGTACATTAATGTGGTGACTACCCCCAAAAAATCCATCAACAAAAATTCCTCCTTAACAAAATTGGTACTATAAAAATGTCTACTTACAAAAGGACTGAAATCAGATACAATTGCCAAGTACATGTCTTCTATATAACAAAAGTTTACAACAGAAGAACAGAAAACTGAATAGTCTTGTATCGTTCACTCGCTACGCTCGCTCACTCGATCAGCTCTTTATAATTACAGGGAAAAAAATCAGAAAAAAAAAATTTAGGAAGTGGTACTTGCGGGCCATTTATGATTAAGTAAAAGAGTATTCATTTAGGTTTATGTATCATTTGTTTGATACATATTGCTATAATGGCCCGCCAAGTACCACTTCCTAAATTTTTTTTTTCTGATTTTTTTCCCTGTAATTATAAAGAGCTGATCGAGTGAGCGAGCGTAGCGAGTGAACGATACAAGACTATTCAGTTTTCTGTTCTTCTGTTGTAAACTTTTGTTATATAGAAGACATGTACTTGGCAATTGTATCTGATTTCAGTCCTTTTGTAAGTAGACATTTTTATAGTACCAATTTTGTTAAGGAGGAATTTTTGTTGATGGATTTTTTGGGGGTAGTCACCACATTAATGTACTTGGCGAAAGGTTTTTGCACCAGGGGTGCTTTTTGGGGTTGATATCACCACTTTTTGTACAATTTTGCTTGACTACCTAATAATTGTGCTCGCTCGCTACGCTCGCTCGATTGGGTTTTCCTGTATTCTCGCTTGCGAGGCTTGCTCAGTTGGCAGCATTCTGCCAATTGTTTCTATGAACATCCCAATGCATGTACGGTTATGCATTTTGTATCATCCGAATCCCTCAAAAAGCAGCTATGTTAAATGTGGTAGTATAATTTCAAATCAAATGAATGAAAATAATGTAATAATATACACGTTTCTGTGAGCCTTGAATTTCTGTGGACAGACGTAACATATGTTCTTTCATTAAGTTCTACGAATTGTTTCGTTAGAATCTGGTATAATTCTATATGCCTGAAACGTGTAGCCCTGCGCGCAGCCCTCCTCCTGTCTCATCTGGACCTGGGACCGGCAATGGCGGAGTTACTTGCACACAGGGTTATAGTTGTTGCTCATGATTAAATATATATAAATATGAGATATGTGTATTGCAATTCGTAGGTAGTTTTTTTTTTTTAAATGTAGCTAGTCCTCTGTGAAAAGAATACGTACGCGTCCCATACTTATAACGTCAACTTCAAATTCAGGTCTGAACAGATGGTATCAAAATATCTAGAATTGAGCCTATTCATGCAAGACTAGCTTAGAACATAAGATGGAAGTTTATGAAGTCAAACACTCGCATTCTGCTCTCTTCGTCTGACTCTTGCCGTTTCTCGTATCAAATCGCACCATCCAGATACTTTGCGACCCTAGCGTCTTCTCTCATCATCCTTTGGTCTTATACGGCGACCCGCTACAAAATTGAACAATCCATAAAAAAGGTTTTTTTTCCAATAATGACATCCATAAATGATTATACGCTGAGTCTACAATGAATAAATAAATATAAATGAGAATCTCTATCATCTGACAAAGAGGGGTCGATCGATCATTTCTTTAATAGCGAATGAGTATTTTCATTCCCACCATTTGTCGTGATAGCACTAATCTGAATTTGATTGAGCTTCTGAGCGGAGAATCTCAACTGATTGTAAAACATGGGTTAAAAAATTATCTCCACCGAAGGTCAAGGAATTACGTTGACGTCGAGTGTAGAATAAAGCCTATCGGAGTCCAACACACAACGTCGACTTACAGTCTGATTTGAACTAGAGGATACCGGGATAGAATATAGAACTCGTCGAAATCCAACCCATAACATTGGCTCACAATTTGGGTCCGAGCAGACGAGCCTCTAGAGACGAGCCTAACATAAAGCTTGAAGTACAATTCGTTGCAATCCAACGTTTCAACTCTGCTTTGTTGGTCTGGCTCCTTGCCGTTCCTTATATCAAATCAAGCTATCCTGATATTTTTCAACTTTAACATTTTGTCTTGATTTTCTACTGTCAGACTTCCTCAGCCGGTGACTTGCTAGATAATTAAATCCCCAAAAAACCGTTTCCTCCGATAATTGCATTCATGAATGGAGATAAGCCAAATCTACAATGTATAAGTGAATAAAATTTAGAGGTAATAGTCAGTTAATAGTCATCTAACATTCTTGTGTCATACAAGGTAAACCTAATCGTAAAATTATCCGTTCACAATTGTTATTCTATTTATCACCACGAATCTTACACATCAGTCGATTCGCATAACCTCAAAAGCTCAAGATCGTAGGATTTAAGATAATTAACCTATCAAAACATTTCTGTTGGTGGCTATCACTTAAATGTACTTGGCGTAAGCTTTTCGCACCTGAGGGGCTTTTGGTGGGTATTCACTAGTTCATGTATGTTCAAATTTTGTATTAAGCATCGCTCGTACTCTCTCTTTTTTCGTTTATTTGTATTTAAAAACATGAATAATGACAACACGCGTCTGCTAGTGTTGCAGACGGTTTCTGTCTTAGAGCATATATTTCTAAGGTTTCTGTCTGCGATACCAGCGCCATCTACCTCGTGACTCTCGTACTCACGCCACTCTATACAACTTTGGTGGGTTTCCCGTCTAGTGATTTTATATGGGAATGGTTTGACTGTCGAACTTGGTCTGACGACGACGAAAGGGAAGGAAAAACATTGTACGAGGAAACGGGGTATCAGGATTTGTAGTTAATCATATCTCAGCGTCCCGGACACCGATTTCATCGATCTAGGACTGAAATGAAAGCTGTTCATGCCCACATCCTGGATTAAGTTAGTTTCAATTTGTGTATGTTGTGAGGTGACAGAAAACGAAGATACTAGTTCGCGGTATAGGTTAGGGTAGTTGCCTCTCGGGTATATAGACTCGTTGAGTCTCGCGCTTGAAAAAATTTTTTTTTTAATGTACTTGGCGCGAGACTCTACCGAGTCTCTTGATGAAGCATCGGTGAAACGGAACAAAAAAAAATGAAAAACTGTGGATTGAACTCTCTTAATTCTTGGGAGTGAAAAGAGCGCCACTCCGAGAAAATAGAGTGAAATTTCAGCCTAAATGGAGTGAATTTCACCCCAAGCAGAGTGAATTTTCACTTCCTCGGAGTGAAAACGGCGCTACTCCAAGACAAAGAGTGAATTTTTCACTCCAAAAAATTTAGAGAGAAAGGTAAAGATGAAAAGGCATCAATGACTTCGATTATTCGAATGCTTCGCGGATAAACGCGACAAAGTCTGCGTTTCTGCTTTCCTCGCGTGGCTCTCATTCCGCCGTTTCTCGGATCTTCCGGATGAAAATAAGCAAAACCGAAAAGTGTGACATTCGCTAAATGGCGGCAGTTTACCGCTAGCAAACATGACAAGAATGAAGAACAGCTGCACCCTAGGAAATTTGAGAATTCAAATTGACGCAAAGGCGTTGAAATATCGCGTTAGTAATCGGCTAATCTTTGCTCCTTAATTTAGTTAATTGAATTTGTTTGGTGCGTGATCACGCAGTCAGAATTAGCTGTGATATACACACGGTACAATTTAACGCGCCCGTCCCTTTTGATGGTGCTGCTGAAAAAGCTTGTAGCTGCAAATTAGCCCATTCGAGTTATCCGCTTCTCCCCATATAGGTTTGACTCTCAAATATTAATCTCCGGTTTTATTTACGTGATATACATGTGCTACTCGCTTGTTGAAAGTTTCGAGTAGCTCGGCTGCTCTCTGCAGCCAGATATAATTCTCACTTATGTCGGTGATATTTACTACTTTTAAGTTTCCTTGTTTACTACCACCTTAAGCCTATTTTACGACCGTTTACAGTTTACACGCTTCACGGAGATACAGAATACATTCCGCAGCAACAACTTCGAATCCCCCTCACCGATTTACAAAGAGTCATAATAAACAGGGGGAAAACACAAAACATCTAAAACAATGAACACGATTGCGCATCATCCCTCTATATCTCGAAACCGTCGGTTAATCCGACGAAAAATTTAGAAAAACTATTTTTTCAAAAACTCAACGGTCACGGAGCGAAAATCAAGCGAGAATAACCATTATTGTTCGTCATTGCAGTTTTGAAAAAGAAAAATGAAAAAAACCGTTTCTGAAGCCATTTCAGACCATTTCAGCTTCCCTAACACATTTTTTGCACCAATTTGCATTTTTAAAATTACTCCAAGCTTCTGACATGTTTTTATCATCTGCGCGCAAAGGTTCGTCGCTGAATAGGCATATTAGATTGTGCGACCCAACGTGGTTGCGGATCAGTGAAAAACGGTCAGTTATAGATATGCTTACATGAAAACGGGTGACACTTTTGCTACTTATCATCAGCTTATCAGCTCTACATGACTTCATTTATCTAGTTCGCTAGATATTTATCGTCATTTTGGAACGCCACATCTCATTCGTACACCGTGCAATGCGATATTACACACATCACTCAATGATATATAATAATTTCCTAATAATTAGCTGCTAGTCTGACTTTATTAAAAACAAAAACAACAAAGACGTTGTCGTTGATCTATAACGCGTCAAACAGGAAAGACAAACATTATCGAAAAATATGATTTCGCACATTTCCACACACTTGTGTGTATAATATACCTACATGTCTTAAATATTTGAAAAAGAAAATGATAATTTGAGAGAACGAAGGCATGAGTATAACAGGAAAAAGAAACACCTCATCTTCACACCCTGCGAGTGTGCGACTTATTTTGTTCATTCGAAACATACCTAAGATATAGCTGTACTATATGTTGATCACTTCTTTTGCGCTGCACCATTCGTTGCAGAATTTTTTTTGACGAATCAACGAAAGCCCGAATTCGAAAATGAGAATGAGAGATAGCAGGTTTTGTATGAAGACTATAATTGAAGAACGATGTTAGACCGAAATCTTAAAACGAGATTTGAGGTAGGTATATAACTATATTAATGATATATGGGACATTTATTAATGATATTCAATATTTAATACTGATCGATTCTATTGCACTAGAAAAGTCTTGTGTATATTCATTGTTCCTTGCTTTATATGATCAATTAATGTCGATCGAGAACCCTTCGGTTCTGCAGGATTACTGTTCTATGGTTTGAATATGTAATTCGTTACTATATTGCAGAAATCGACTAGCTATCGCTGCAATCGGGTATGTATATTATTTTGGACGGATAACTGTACATCACATATATATATATATATATGTACCATGTATACTTATTATAATGAAAAACTAGTTCAAGGTTCTGTTTTTTTTTTCCTCTCAATTCGCTCTTATCTTCGAAGAATACCAACGTCACTGCCATCAACTCCGCGACGCTGATGCATGATCTATGTCAAGGCTTTATCAATTCCAATAACCAAACTAAACTAAACTAATCTGAACCAAATTAAAATAAAATAAATTGAATTTTTCCAAAACGAATCATAAATCTGTAACGAACCCAAAAACCGTTGGATACCAATATTTTCATGCAATTTTCTGTATCATTTTAGGCCGCTATTTTGAGTTTTGAAATTCTTACATCAGTTACTTCGAATAGCTGTAGTCTTCGCACCTGCGTTCTAATCTCGAGAATATTTCTGCTTCAAAAATGAACAGCGTCAATTTCTAATTCTTTTACTTGAGTGAAGAGCGGGGGTTGAAACTATGAATCGGGGCGAAAAAATAGGTTGAAAATTGTGAACTCACCCCCGAGACTGGAATAAGGTGGGAAACCATCCTCGTCCTGTCGGCAGCCGAATGTAATCCGTAGTTCATAAAGATTGCATTGACGCGGTGCTGCTGAACAACGTCGCCCCAGTATGCAGCAGCCAGGCCCTCCACAGTTACGCTATTGGTACACCCTTTATTTTTTCTTTTTCTGTCTCCCTCTATTATTTCCTCCGCGTCCTCTTGCGTTTTATTTATCAAATATCTTTTCTATTTATTCGTTTTTTTTCGCAACTTTGGCCTTCCGAAATAAAAAATAAAAAAAACAATTAACAGCTATTTAACGCGCACTTAAATTTTCCGCACGTCTTATTTATATTGTTGTAGCTATATATTATATGTGTATCGGCTTCTTTAACGTTAATCGATTATTATGAAACACCACACCCTGGTCTAAAATATATATATATATATATATATATATATATATATATATATGTATATTCAAAAATTTCCGATTCGTTTATTATTGACGTTCAATTTTATTGTCAGGCGATAATTTAACCGATGATATTATTAGACTGGGGCTGTAATTAAGATACAAGTATAACTTTACCAATACCATTATTTATAAGATTCGATTATTCACGGCTCCTCTACCTACAGGTATAGATTACGGATATAAGTAGTGTTTTTATAGCTTCCTTTTGATTACTTTATACGCACGGATAGCGATACGTGTATATAGCTATGAAGATTTATTAGATCTCAAGATTACTCGATCCAAGACGTGAAACTATCCTTCAATACTGCAGTGATCAAACTCGAACTTGTTATCACCTCGGCTAATTTTTCGCGATTCAATTTTTATATGCAGTATTTTTGCTTCGAGTCTTTGATTCAGAATACAACCGCGATTTTAATTCGTTTAGATCTTGTCAAGCTTGAGTCCTCGATCTTAGACTGCGATTTGTTCCTCGATCTGGAAAAAAAATGATAAATAGTTAAGAGTTGATGCATGAAAATCAAGGATTATTGCGAATACGTATATAAAGAATCCCAGTTTCAACCATTCTTTCAAAATAATTTAGAAACGTGCACGGAGAGAAATTTCGAGCGAAAACAGCGTGGCCCTCCCCGCTAGAAACGCATGCTACTGTTCCGTGCGTTGTTAGAGCGCCATCTACAAGAGAATCTGCATGACTTACAAGCAACTTTAGCGTGGTATATCAACATCAGGAATCGCTTGATTCCCAAGCGAATTTAGTATGGAAGCCCAAGCGAAAACTCTTTAGCCATGCCTCTTTTGCTTGGGCCTACCCGCTGAATCAGTATGAACCTCCAAGCGAATTTTGTGTGGTGGGGGTCGAAGCGGTAAGCGCTTGAGAGACAAGCAGCTTCTGCCGTGGAATCACAGGCTATATACGCATGGAGAAGCGACACGCTGTTTTCGCTCGAAATTTCTCTCCGTGTGGACCAATAAAGTATAATGGGTATACTTTATCACGCGCGAAGAATTATGTGATGAAATATATGCTGCAATTATGTGATGAAGTGCAATTCCACGATGAATTTCTATGAAACCGGTTCAACATCAGATATCGCACTAGAACTACAAGGACTTCGGTGTGATAGTGAAGAAACTAGGTATATATTCTCTTGGACTCGATTAGCGGCAGTCCTATCTCATGAATTCCCTCTCATTCTAGCTAAAAAAAAACTGAAAAAATCACGTCTCGATGATTGACTGGAAATTTTGTCCGAAAGACACTTACTTTTGTGTCTAACAGATAGACGTGGGTATACTCGCAATAATTAGTATAAGCAACAGGAAGGGATTCCCCAGGGATTCCTGGGAGTCCCCTGCCTTCGGTGTAAAGCGGCGCATCTTCGCCGTCGAGGCAAAAGAAGACGAAGATGAAGACGTAGAAGAAGAATAAGAATGAGAAGAGAAAGAAGAAGATCGAGGCGCAGAAGCCCGAAGAAAAACGATGACATACGTTAGTCGCGAGTCAAGAGAAGCAGCGGAGTAGTCCCTGTCCCTGCAGTGTTGGGCGGCAATTTAGACAGCGCGTGTATCGAAACGTGGCTTTAATGTGTTTTAAATGACAGTGACACACGGCTCTGACGTTCCCCGTTCCTGTCTCCGTTAGTAGCGCGTCGCGTCGGTACGGGTGCGTAAAAGTTGCTGC
Source organism: Tenthredo livida (assembly GCA_963992785.1). NCBI lineage: Eukaryota > Metazoa > Arthropoda > Insecta > Hymenoptera > Tenthredinidae > Tenthredo > Tenthredo livida. Next base: position 43,226,985 of record OZ023065.1, read on the forward strand.
TGCTATAGGGCGCGTATGAGGCGCTGCACCAAGCGCATAGCAAACATGGTCCGTACCGTGCGCGTCTAAAGTATACCGCTGCTGTCGGCGTCGGCGTCGGCGTCGTCGCTACCACAGTTCGCCCGTCGGTGCAGCAATTCAAATGACAAGTCTCGAACAGCTGAGCACTTAGATTTTCTAAGGGACGGGGATACGGGACGCGTCGGGACGCGATGAGACGCGATACGTGGTGCGGTACGATGCGACCAGGGCCACTGCAGACTCTATGCTACTCAGCTCCCTCAGGTCCCTAGAGAGACATCGCGACTTCCGCCGGCCTGTTGCACCGATCTTGGGTCCCGCACGGCGACACCGGACTCGTAAATTTCTCAAGCAACTACCTACGCGTAATATACATACATAGAGGCCCAAAACTCGTAATTCAATCTAAATTGAGTCGCGCCTAATCTGGATTCCGAAGACTCGTTTTACTCCTGTTGGAAACGATTATAGAAATTAGGAGCAAGTACGGAGAAAGAAAATACTTTAAACTTTGATTTTTTCTCAGAGCTATACAGGGTGATTCAGAATTCGTGACGAATCTCTTGAGAGGTTAATCCTTGTCAAAATTAGGATCGGAATTGGTTTTTTGTTTTACTATTAGTCGTATTATCGAGTCGTACTACAGAGGTGAATTTATATGTTCCAATTTTCTCCGAAGTTCAAAATAATTAGTCTGCTTTCAATTCTATAATACGCCCTAAAACCTACATATATGTATATGCTGCGACGGCTCGAAGATGTCTGAAAGAATATTTAATGTCTCCTATATAAGTCTTCACGAAGTGTGAAATACATTTCACGAGCGTAATAAATAGTCGTATGTGAGATTATGTCCTTGCGGCTGCAGGGTCGTAAAATTCAAATTGTCATTAAGTAGAACGTGAATGTCTTAATCATGTCCGCCAGGTGTCTTGAGGACATCTAAACAACTCGATAGTTTTTATTACTCTTCAGACTCCAGTAGTCCAATATGTGCCTCAAAACAACATCAAGTGGTGCGACACAGTCTCGAGATTTATCTTTAGAACGGCTTTTCTTTCACCCTTATATAATATACAAGACAACTAACTGGCCAGTCATTAATGAGAGCTACAGCTTTGCCGCGCCGCGTGCGTCCGTGCGTGCCCGGAGCCACTGCAGTGTGCAACAAGGGTGTCACTTGATTTGCGAGAAACTCTGACCTCCGACGGTCGCGTCTCAATTTTTAAATAACGAAACGTCTTGCCATCGTGGAAATGTATGAGAGAGTCGTGTCAGTGCGTCTAGAATTGTAATAAATTATCATCTTTAGACGTAGCAAAGTGGAAAAAATTTTGAACATAATATTAATTACTGCACAATTGAGAAATTCGAGACAACAAAGGCACTTTAATTGCAGTATACCCTGAAGGATGATGATTGGCAAGGATGCAACAAACCTACTTATGACCGAAGAATATATTCAGAAATGAGCCTGAAATTCTATACAATGAAAATCAGTCGAAAATACGTGATTCGTCATAATTGTTGAAAATAATAATCAATTGTAGGTATAATTACGATATCTGATTAATAATCGTGAATCGGATATAACAGGTATAATATATTGATGTAAAGCTTTCTTTGTCCTCCGAAAATTATGTGAGCTGTGTGAATCGGCGTACCTTAGGACGAAGTGGAAAAAAAAGTTTTTTTTATATTTTTTACTTCGTCCTATTTAAGCCAATTAACCCAGCTCGCATAATATATTGATACCGAGGGTATAAATTACGATGAATAATCTTTTAGCGAAAATTCTCTGTGGAGTTCATTCATTGATTAGTCACAATCTGCACAGCTATACGCGATGTCGTCTATAGTTGTTTGTGAATCGGTTGTATATAATCATCGTATATTTTCATTTGCTGTATTACTATCAGTATACCATTTACAAATATGATATAGTTTAATAGCAGCGATTTGTTTCCAAACAAAAATCAGCCTAAAATGTTCAGCAAATTATGTGTATGTACAACACTCTTTCTTTTTAATGACATATATATATATATAGCTTGTGGTTTGAACTAACAACACATTAAACGCTTCGACCCTAAACTATAACTATAATAAAGTTGTAGCGATGATGAGATGAAGGAAATGTTAGGTTCTTGCTCTTACTCTATGACAAACATTAAATCAACATTGATAAACTCCTATATGCAATTGACCTTTCGCGTATTATACCTATGTATGTATACAGTTTCAGTACATAACGAAATAATGAATTTTTGTGACATATCATTTTATCAACTTGAATGAATTGTATGATAATTATTTGGACTTGGCTGTATATTGAAACAAGGATTTGCACACTTTTTTATACTGTATATGAATCTTTCTAATAGTAATGTGTATCGGTGTATAATTTCGACTACATGTCCGAAAGGACGATAAGTCATAAAAGGATGAATTGTTAGATCGGTGTATAATTAAGCCGCATCAAAAACAGCACTGGTAGCAGACCATAGGTATGCCTAGATATAAAATATCAGTGATACGCGCCATGACTGGTCGGACACGAATTTCTTTGAAGCTATATTAACGCCTGCAGCTAGCAATTCACGTAAAATTGTATAATCGTAAGACTTGAAGTGTGGAAAAAAGACCTGTCCCGATCTGTAACGTAGACTCAGTTTATCAGAAATGAATACACACTTTTCTGTCATTTTTGAATAGCAAGTTCAACCCACCTGTACATAACAATTTGTTCGTTTTCTACTTTACGCTTCGGGTTCAAATTAGTGACACTATAAACCCTTCTTTCGCGGTATCAAAGAATCAACAATATAATCATCATTCGGTTCTTTGAGCCTTCTGCACTCGTATTCAGGGTTGATACGCACCTGGAAAACCTGGAAAACCTGGAAAAGTCAGGGAATTTCATATGGCAGGGAAAAGTCAGGGAAAAGTCAGGGAATTCCGAAAAAATGACTGGAATTTTATCTTGTTAGCATAATTGGCGTATTGATCGAGAACTGCATTTTACCAAAAATTTGTTATTCCAAATATCTATAATTACAGTCATTACCGATATCATCCTTTTTTCCATCTCCTGCTGCCGACTGTTATAAGTATATACCTAGATGATGATACAGAATGTATTCAAAAATGTATATCAAACGAGCTGTTCTAAAAAATAAGCAATTTTTTGATCACTTATGAACATTAAACAACTGGAAGATTGATATTTCAGGACTAGAATACCTGGAAAAGTCAGGGAATTTCAGATTTCGGAAAGCGTACCAACCCTGGTATTATAGCCTCACAGCGTAAGTATACCTACTGTCGTCGTGGTTGTTGAAAAAATTCACGACTTGCAGTCTGACTCTTACCGGCGTGAATCACTGCTGTCTGACCACACTGTTAAAAATTTCTGTTGTAAATTTACAACAAACGTATTGGAAGTTTTATTCGGATTCGTGATTATGAATTCACCTTACATATTGTTCATGATTTTGGGAGTCCGATGTTGTAAATTTACTGTCCTATCATTGTGATATTACCAAACGATAGCGTAGTAATTTGAACAAATCTGAATATCATTATTCCAACAATGAATTGCGATTTTAACATATAGATGTCCAGTAATCGAGGAACTCGCGTTGCAAATCTACTACACTGTTATCGTAAAATTACCTGACTATGGCATAGTATTCCTCATAAATTGAATGGTGCTATTCAAATGTTGAATTGCGATTTTAGTGTTGTAAAAAATTGTAAGCCAAAATTAGTTTTCACCCGAGTTTGTGCGTTTGAACACGTAAATGACCATCAACATATGATTAACACCAGAGAAACGCATTTTAAATTCACTAAAAACGCTAATAATATTTTGGTCGTAACCGGGATTTGAACCCACGTCCGCTCACATTCGCTCGTATTACTAGTCGAACGCCCTATCCACTACGCCAAACTACCTATTGATTTTTCTTCGAATGTCTTTCCATTTGTTCGGACCCTACACATCATACAATAGCTTCATATGTCATCAAGTTCAGTGAAACTCAACGTTGGACTTCGAGTTCAGATAGAATGCATAGCAATATCTTCTTCTTCACGAAATATTGAACTTGACATGCGTTTTTGATCAATTTCTACTACAACCTGGGGTTTAATAAATTAACAAAATGTCTTAATGAATTTCACATTAAGTTCCGGAAATTCATCAATGTCATGAATTTACTCGAGCGATTTACCACGAATACGATAGATTTACTAAGCTGGTCTTGTGAATTTGAGAAACAGTCAAATTATTTTGCTGTCAAGTATAGTGATATAAGAAATTCAGTTGCAAATTCCGGAACCGCGTCATGTCCCTAACGCCACTGTACAGAACTGTCGAATGCCCAAATTCTAGCTTTTGTGTTTCTCTTATCAAGTTTGGTGAAATCAAAAATTTAAATGCAAATTTATGAAAACTGAATAGTAATTTACATTGCTAAGACGAATTGTTGATACTGAAAGTCTGTATGAAAATTTTGTCGTGCACTTGTTTAGCACATTTAGAAGTATATCCAGCAAATTGCAAACATTGTTTAGTAATTTCACGAACACAATGCAATTACTATACAAATTAGTGAATTTATGATACACTTTTGTGCTTTTCGTATCAAGTTTAATAAAATTGAGAATTTTTTCGTAAATTTAAAAGAAATCCATAGTAATTCACATTGCTTTGCCGAATTTGTGAAATCGGGAGTCTTTTGTATGGTAAATGTGTAATAAGTTCACAAACATTTCTAACAGTGCACATACGCTCGAATGCGCACTGTGATCACTTGAATTCGCGCTGTCAGAGATTCCCCTGCATATTTGTACTGTCTGTACGTGTAGTTTGGACGATGAGAAAGAATAAGCGCATAAGAAGCTGAGATTACCGAAAATTGGGACTATTGCAACGGTTATAATATTGAGAATGGAAAAAAAGGATTGAAAATATTTTTGTGCCCCTCAACACGCCGCGGACCATAATACATACACAGACCTTTGAAGCTTGAACAAAGCAATGAATACGTCTCGTGTCGGGTTGCATGGCGCAGGGTCGCCAGCGCAACTGGACTAATGGTAATAATATTTTAGTCTCTTCGGAGATTTGAGACTTCGGGGGTTCCCCCCGGTTCAGGAAGGTGCAGAAGAGAACGTATGCGGCTTTTGCGAAACGGTCTAGAACTGTTTATATTCTTTCTTCCTACTTATTCCATTAAGTGCACTTAAGTAACTCATGATCTGCTTATCATATTAGTAGAACGTATGATGCGGACGGGTGTATATAGACACGAGTTTTTTATGCAACGGAAGTCGGTGAATATAGTTATTACCGTCCTTCCAGTATAATACTCATTATTGTTCGTTAAAGAGTTGAACAGGTCATTATTGTTTTTCCTAAGTGATCGAGAGATATAGAAATAAGGAAAATGGCGGGTGCAGGGGAAGAACCGTTTCGTTTGCTCTTATCGCATTGCGCGGTCATGAAAATATTGTTCAATTCTTATACTCGCTCATACATGAAAATGAACAATATTGTAATGAAGCACATTGCAAAGTTGATTCAATTAGAAACAAGTAAATGATGATCAATCCGTGGCGCCGTCAATTTTAGAGATCCAGGATTTACCGTCGCGCAAAGAACTTGCGAAGAACTTCGAAACCCGTCGCATTGCTTAGGTATGCATCCGCGAACGAATCTACGAATATGGTTGATTTTACAACTGTTCACAGATGCTTTATATCACTTCTATTGGACAGCCCTAGCAATTCTAAATCATTGGATTATAGCTAGAATTTCCACGCAGTTGAACAAAGACGATAAGATGATAGAAACACTCGCGTTAGTTACCTGAAACAATGGGGGGCGAGTCATCACAGGAGATCTTCCTAAGTCCGGCAGACGAGGTACGCGTAACTTCCGACCAATATCACTTAATTTGAATCCTGCAGTTCGTTCATATATATGTCCTATAGACGAGGCCTGAAGCACTTTTATAGGCCTTTAGAACTTTTTTGGCGAAGAGTAATTTGGAAACAAATCCGAAACTTTATCACTGATGGTTGTCTAGGAGTATAACAGTCACAGTTCTGCGAGTCCCTTATATGTTACGCGGAAACAAATTCTCCCGCACAGTTATTTCCGTTTTATAGAACAAAAACTACGCGAAGTAACGGATCGAGATCCGTGGCACTAAATAATTATTATTTTGAATTATAAAACGAAAAGTAAGCAAGTGAAAAAAGACTTGGAGCGAGAGCACAAACAACCGACATCAATTGTAACTGAACGAAGATTGAGTCTGACGCTCTGGCATCCTCAACTATCGCGGACGGACCGGGTGGTTCGGGGACGCGTGGGGATTTTACCGACGTTACAGCCAGAGGAGGTGAAGAGGAATATGCCGGAGGAACGGAGGCGGAGTCTTGGACCTCTCGTCCCCACTCGAGAATACAAAAAAAACTGAGAACCACGCCGACGCAATGCTATATACGTTGATACGTACCTATATAACATGTATACATATCCATATGCATGCACATATATTTGTACGTATAAAATATAGATTGTAATTCGGTATGGAATTTATGGCGGTACAGCATGCGGATACGTTTTTTTTTTTTTTTTTTGAATTTCGAATGGTATACGTTGGATAGGGATAGAATAGAATAGAATAGAATAGAATGAGTGATGAAAAGGAATAAATTTGATGGAATTTGACTTTTACATCTTTCTTTTTACACTCGCGTGTGTCTCATATTACTTGATATATTAACAGAGTCGCCATTTTGAATCGGTGAGATTTAGAGGTTTTTAAACTTAACTTTACGAGTACAGACTGTCTATATAGGCATGTGTATAATAAATTGGGGAATCTTGAGAATTAATAATTCTATGTGTATTATAGGTGTGTGTTACAGATAATTACGATTACCTTTGCATATTAAAACGGAATTAGATCAGTGGAACAAACCAATTGCGCATTCGAATGATTCGGTATAGCTTTATAAACACAACCATATCGACACATAAAGCACAAAAAATTATTAAGAAAGAACAATTACGTCAGTATAATTACATGCTTGTATATATTTGACACTGAGGAGTGGACATGATGTAACAATAATTAAGTTGCGAGTATACGTATACCTACCTATAAATATTCAAGTAGGTATAGGTAATATATTGCATGTATAATACACGTATGATATCAGCGCTTACGCTGCAGTATACAGGTACATTAGGTGGTGTATACGCGAAATTCCGGAATACATATAAACTGCTTGGGTAAGAAATGTTTCCTTTTACTAATTGCACCAGCAACTACTAAGAACTGATGCGTGAAATTATTTAGGTCAAGTACGAATGACGCGATGACTCCTATATATTATATCAAATATTATATACTCTTGTAAATTATTACTGTATGATTGCTTCGAGGCCTTGATATACATACACCTATGTATGCACCTGCATACGTGACATGCAATATGTAATACTTATATATACCTATATTTAAAAATTATTATAAGTTTATTGCAATCAATGTAACTATTATAATGCTATAGGGATAAATATAGGAACTGCATGCCCGGTTTTATAAATATGGGTTACCCTATGAGACGATTGAAAGTTTATTAGAATTATTTTTGTTTAATTCTTGAGCGACCTTAGATATCAATATTTTTGATAGCAATATTTTTACTTGAAATTTCAGTATGTTTTTCTACAATCCACCTAGAACAGATTGGATTAGTGAGCAATTGCAGAATTTGAAAAAAAAATCGATTTCGTTGAATTTTCACATTTTCAAAATTCTTGAGCGACCTCTACGAAATTTTTGATTCAGCTAAAATTGGGAGAGGGCTCTTGAAATGAATCAACCTAACAAATTCTCATGTGAGCTCGAAAAAACAAAAAGGCGAAAAAATATTACCACCCTACTATACAGGGTGTCCCATTTGAAATTACGCATTAGAATATCTCTGAAATGAGGACTCCCGAGCAGAAATTTGCGAACGGCGCTCCGTTGGGCCAATATTGTCTGACACGCAACAAGATCGGCCCATACGTGGGAATTGGTATCGGGCCAGTCTTGGCGTGTAACGCGGTAAGATATTGGTCTCCGCGCGGCAAGTTGTATCGGGCCAGCACCTGATACAAGCTAGACCCATCGTTGGCCGACGAACTTGGGCCCAGCTTGAACTAATATGTCACCGTGTAGAAATCATATTGGGCCAATATTCTGTGCCGTTGGCCCCTGCTTGGCATTTTATACTGGACCAAAATAGTAATGTAACGCCGGGCACTAGTGAGCCAATATTGGCAAGGCAACATTGTGCCAATGCTGTGTTAACTGACTCTATTCGTCACGCATTAGATTATATGAACGCAACTTATGTACCCCTACGTGATTGTCAACTAACCGCATATATTTTTTTTCTAACTACGAGGGGATTTGAACCCGGAACGCTCGGTCTCCCATATTACGAATCGCTCGCTCTAGCCACTACGCCAATTCGTCGCATGACTATCGATACTACTTTTTGTTACTTGTAGAATTAGCGTGCATATAAATGGATGTTCTGGGCCCGATCTTGGGCCGGGATACTGAGCTCCGGTTTGACCGATGAATCGGCTGCTGGCTCAAGTTCGATCTTGGGCCGGGATTATGGACCTTAGTATGACCATCGCATCGGGAGTAGTGCTGGACACAAGACGAGACAAGACGAGACTTTGCAGAGTCTTGTCTTGGTCTCGGAAAAATCTCAATTTTCACGTCTTGTCTTGGTCTTGTCTTGGTCTGTAAAGTGTGGTCTTGGTCTCGGTCTTGGTCTATGAAGGTTGGTCTTGGTCTCGGTCCTGGTCTCGAAAAAAACTCGATTTTCAGGTCTCGTCTTGGTCTTGTCTTGGTCTTGTCTTGGTCTTGTCAGGTTATTGCTTGTCCCTTTATGGCCCTAATTATTATTACATCTAGTTCCCATTCAATAAAAATGTCACAAGAACGAAATGTTGGATTTTATTTATCACCATTTTTTTTTTTTTTTTTCGAATATTGGAATATTGACTAATCTTGTCGAGACTCTCGACAGTCTCGGCGAGACTTCAGGGTAGTCTTGGTATCGTCTCGAATTTTTCCATCGTGATCTTGTCTTGGTCTCGTCTTGAAAATCGAGACGAGACCAAGACAAGACCAAGTCCGGTCTTGATCTTGTGTCCAGCACTAATCGGGAGTCATTCTGAACCCGATATTGTAAAGATATCGGCCGCCGATATTCAACCGCTGTTTCGGCGCTTTATCAGGTGCCGATCCGAAACCTATATTGGATGGATATTGCGTACCGGGGCTCGACCGTTCCATCGGTCGCCGATCTAAAACCTATATTGGATGGATAGTGAGCACCGAGGTTTAACCGTTGCGTTGGCGCTCGGTCTAGAACCAGTATTGGACAGGTAACGCGCGCCGAGAATCGACCGGTGTATCGGTGACAGATCTGAAAGCGGTAGTGGATGAATATTGCGCACCGATGTCTGGCCATTGCAATGGCTGCCATCCTGAAGCCAATATCGGGCAGGCATAGCTTACCGATGCTGGACCATTGCAATGGTTGCCGTTTTCAAACCAATGGTGGACCGACATAGCTCACCGCTGCTTCACCATTCTATCAAGTTTCGATATTGTACCAGCGCAGGGCCGTCCCAATCCGCCAATGCAAGACCGTTGTATCAGCCTGCCAACATTGGCCTAACGCTGGCCCGATTTATTAAATCGGCTGCCGTTCTATGATTTCTACACGGGCTGCTATCGAAAAATAGTTCAGATGAGAATATCATAGTTTCGAGGGGGACACATGATGACGATATCAGCTTCGTTGTGAGTAGTACTGCTTGTGAGAAACTAGCACGAACGTAGTTTTCTTAAATCGCAACCGATGTTTTCTCCGGGACGAATGTTGTACCTCACGGTAAGACCAATTCAACCATACGTGATAAAAGTGCCTATCGTTCACGGATCCCGAGTTATGACGGTTTGAAACTTATATACTATGAAATATAGTATGTAACTGCAAGAATGACATAACGTCGTATTATTGGAATAAAAAGAACCGTACTTGGAACCGTAGAATAAAGAAATGAAAAACCGATAAGAACATAATGGAACATAGAGGTTTCACATAGGGAAAAATGGAGAGACTCTTGCAGTCTAAGGGTCGTGATGCTGGGTACAGCGCAGGTAGATCGATCTATAACTAAAAGTGCGGAACGGAAGCCGTCGCCATGATGGGGCGGCTTCGGAAATGCGTCGGTTACCAGGATTGGACGCACCTCCGGCGCCCTCGACGATCACGGAGTCGGAGTCGACGCCTGCAGCCGACGCCCCCGACGGTTGTCGACCAGTTTCCCTCTGTTTAGCTTTCTCTCACTCACTCTAGCTCTTGCTATCGGATATCCCCTGCAGCCTCCAGGGACCTGCGGTAGCTAGTAACTATAACATATCAACTTATGGTCCAACGAATGGGACGGAGATAAACAACTGGAGTATACTGACCCCGTATACAGATACCTTGCAGTTATGGACTCGCGATTTTGCATAGTACTATATACAAATGTCGTAACGTGAAAATATACGGGAAAGACTATACAATTTACTAGAACAAATTGCAACAAGACGCGCAATCAACATTTCGAGTGATTTACTCCCATAACCCATTTCCAGTTGTACCCATGTCGCGTTTTACTATAGGCCCAGTGTTGGGTCAGCACCATCGCCAACATTGGCAACCTCGGCCCAATTATGTTTCCCAGTATGCGCCCAGTACTGGTTATCATTCGGAATGATAAGCTCGGTCCTACGCTTGGCAATCAGAGCTGATCCTATGCTGCATGTAAGTGGCGACCCAGCATTGCTAACAAGCAGGGAGCCAATGTCATTCTATTTTTGTTTATTTTCGATATTATCCGGACAAAAAATATTTTTTCACCAGTAGTTGATTCTTTTTCGAGCGGTAGAGAACGCAGTTAATACTTCCTAGATGTTAGAAAATCATCTCTTCAAAGACTAATTTTTTTTCGCAATTCATGTGGGTGTCACCCATCCAGATACTGGCCGCAGTCGATGATGCTTAACTTCGTTGATCCGCTGGCGTCCGGTGTTCACCTAGAGCTAATCGGCGCCTGTCACATTACTTAACACTTTTTGACTCGATAGGTAAACTTCGATTCGTGAGAATTTACATCAATAAGTATGTACTTTAAAAAAATAAATGATAACAAAATTTCACGGTCACTTCAAAGATTTCTGATTATTAAATAGTATATTAGTATATTGGAAAGTTTAGATGTAGGGAACCTTTGATGAAACTTTTCCTGCGCAGCGCTGCGAAGTCAGAAGAATGAATTTTTGTTTTCAATTTTCAACCAAAATCTAGAATTCAACTGAAAGAATTCTCAAGGACAACGGACGTCAATGACATCGGTCCAGCGCTTTTGGTCGGCGTTGAACCCATGCTGAAAGTTAAGGCCGGGTAGACGTAGACATAGACATCGGTGAAGCATTATTGGAATTCTTGTACCCACGCTAAAAGCCGAAGCTTGGTGAACCTTGGTACAGACATTAGCCCAGCACTGGTTCCAGCGTTGAGACACCGCTCGAAGCAGGGCTGGGTGGACATTGGCAGAGACATCAACGCAACACTGGTTCGCATTGTTGACCCAATGCTCAAGGTGAAAATTGAGCTGACTTTAGCACAAACATCGGCTCAGCACAGGGTCTAGCGTTGAACCAACGCCCGAAGCCAAAGCTAGACGGACCTTAGCGTGGACATCGGTCCAGCACTGGTTTCAGTGTTGAATCAATGCTCGAAGACAAAGTTGGGCAAAACTTGGCATGGCAATCGGCCCAGTACTGGTTTCAGCATTAAACCAATACTCGGATCCAAGGCCGAACGGATCTTGGCGTAGACATCGCCCCAGCAGTGGTTGGAGCGTTGAACCAACGCTCCAAACTAAGGCAGGACGGACTTTGGCATAGACATTGGCTTGTAGTTGGTTCAGTGTCTAATGCCAATCATTGTTTACCAAGATTGGACCAACGCTTGGCCGTGTTGTAAGCGTTGGAAAACTTTACATGGGTAGTCACCTATTTAATATCGCTTTGAATTCCGTGCTCAAAATTTCACAGATTTTCAGAAATCCACAACTCTGTACATTTAGATCATAAGTCAGTTTCAACTGATTTGTAGATCCTCGCATAGCTACGATCCCAAGTCCATGATCTCATGTATATACCACATTTCATGTGTCACACAATTTTCAATTTATCTATTTTCCCCGCTGATATAAAAGAATAGAATTTATAGTCGTAGAAACTGACACCTCAAAAAACATTATTATCACGCATAGGAAAAAATAATCGAGATAATGAACAAGAGGAGGTAATCGATATCCTCATATTCCTGGTATTGTTTTCTAAATATCAACGGAGCACCGTGTCGAGACGCGATCATCGCCTTGAACAACGGCGGCGTCTATTTTACACCTATATACCTACTCACTGTGCAATATAGCGACGGTCAAACCAAGACATCTACCTACTGCAGATGGTCGACATTGGACACCGATATCTTATACCTTGTTTACCGGGAGTCAAATTCCACACGACGACAGGCGGGACCTCATTGATCATAAACTATGGATTAGATCCTTATCATCGCAAACGCGATACACGTATGACGAAAATAATTATTTCTTACTGTGACAAAAAAATGTTTCCGGTGAGCTCAATGACTCTGTACAGATATGATAGTTTCTATATGAAACTTTAATTAGTAGATGAAAGTATGATTACATCTGAAATTCTTCGGTTTTTATTTTTTATTTTTTTTTCTCTTCTGTGGGCATGAGCTTTCTGTAGCTGTTAGATTCACAAGTCCGTTTGATTTTCTCAATTAAAGAAATGATTCGTTTTATAAACCTATAAGGAAATTGGATTCGTCATTTGATATGAGAATTCGTAAGCGAGATATATGGTAGTATTAAGTCAACGGCTTGGCCGGATATTTTTCAACAATATAACTCGAGTGTTCTTGAACGAGGATTGTTGACCAAAAGCTGCGGTTACTCTCTCAGCGATGTTGCTAACATAACGAAGGCATTGTTAGTCCAGCACAATGAGCGTGTTTCCTAACATGGCTACTCGATTGTTCAATTGTTTCCCTTCGGTTTATTTAACTTTATTGTTCAAGTGTATAGGTAAGTAAATGCTCCCAGTGTGTACTACCTATCATATACGTATATCGCAGCGTATAACGATCGCACACTTATCGGGATCTGTATTCTTTTTTCTTAAATTTGTCTACGGATTATTGGAGATCATTTATCTACAATTTTGGGCGCATTCTGCAGAACAATCCATCGTAATACATGACAATTTCATTTATACGATCTTTGGCGAGTTGGAGCTATAACAATAAGATTTGAGGGTTGAGAACCAACATGAAATTCCTAATGAATGTTGCCATAAATTTTGTTTTACTGGAAGGGAGTAGCATCACCGACGTTGCCGCTCAATCTTAGATTTTTTGACAAATAATTGTACCCTCGAGAAAAAAATTGATTGGAACCGTCGAAAAGCCCATATGTTATATTCAAATGGGGCAAAGTAAGGGGTTATCGGCATGCAGCCTCAATATTAAAATTAAGGGCTAAAATTTGGCGAATCTTTTTTTTCTTTTATTCATTTCGAACCGATTCATGTATTCGAACGAAAAAAGTTACTCCATAACCAAAATAACTGTCAGTCTCATATACTTGCATATTATAATATTTATGTGGGATATCAATCTAACGTATACGGTATAGTGTTCATTATATGCTTTTCTGGCTAAAATAACAGTGAAGGCTCATTTCAGAGTGTTCTTCGGACTTGGGTGGGACAATCATCCTTCAGCTCAATGCAATAAGAGCATATGAGCTCAATGTGTCGATATTGTTTTCAACTCCTCAATTCCAGGTTTTGTGTGAATTATGCGTTCCTCAAAAAACCAATTGATCAAAACATGAATGTATTGTTAAATATAGCTAATAGCCATACTATAGCGATGTTTATTGTGATGCATTAGCTTGCTATATATGTATCCTACTATATAGTTTAAACATACGACTGCATATTGCATAACAGCCTCGTGACTTGGTAAATCATTTTGTACAAATATTTTCATACAGCTTAAACTCTTATAGTAATCAGAATCACAGTTGTTAAAAATATTATAGTATAGTTATCAGCATCGATCAGCAACGTCAATTGCTACAGTAGTTCATAATGTATATCTGTAAGTATCCTTCTGTAAACTATGACAATACAATAATAGTCAAGTGAATTTTTTTGAAGATTTAATACCAAAATATGATTAAAAACTAATCATTTCCGCATCAGAATCAATTAACTTCCGCTGGCCATTAGTTTTTATCCGAATTAGTAGTGAAACAATGAATTTACGAATTCCTTTGAGTTTATTTATTGTACGAGTAACTATACGTATATTCCTTGCCATTTGACACGTACCCACACTGAATTTGACATTGGAAGTTCTTGAAGTATTGAAATCATTCTGTAACGTAATATTATGTTTGATGGCTGGTCACTCGAGGCGAACCAAAACCTAAACCAGACTCTCGATGCAATGGTCAGGGTATATAACAAATGTGGTAACCTAAACGCTGGCGCGCGCCCTAATTTACGACCATTTTTAAGAGACGGTCGTGCCGTATTAAGTTTTCGGTTTTAACTGCACAAGGCCTGGATTAGTCTATAGCAGCGATAGGATTGTTATGAGTTATTTTAGAAATTTGTCATAAAAATAGTGAATTATTTCATCTCATTTTTATTTCTATTTGTCTTATATTTAATATACATTTTTCATTAACTATGACTATAGGCGCAATTATTCTATAAATTACAATTACTAACTAAACTTATTTCCAAATACCATTATACCTAAATGCGAGTGTTTTCGAATTTCATTCCTCCCTGTGGCTCAATTGGTTCTAAATAAATTTAGAAAAAAAGCTGCCAAAGAATTTTCCTTAATTCTTATTCTGCGTGGTACCTACCGGTAAACTCATTATTTTTCTCATTTAAATAACATGCAGGGTTTTTAGTGTCAGTTTAGTTATTATTTTTTTCTGAGTCTGCTGAGTGTTTGATAAACCTGACTGGCACGGTAAGAAAGCTTTTGGGGTCGCTGAATCCAAATTTTATAACAGAATTTCAAAATTTCCGCTGGCTGATCCCAAATGGCGGCTGAAAACGTGAAAGTTGGTGACTTCCATGAAAATGGGTATGCTTGAGTTTTGGGGGGTCGCTGGATCCAAATTCAATAACGGAATTGCAAAATTCCAAATTGCGGACTTTAAAACCTTAGAACACCTATTTTTACGAAGATCTGACCATTTCCAAATTTTTTATCCGGCATATTAAGCCCGCCATTTTAAATTGTGAAATTCTGTTGTTGAATTTGGATTCAGCGACCCCCAAAACCCCCGGGATACCCATTTTCAAGTTTACATCCGCCATA
Source organism: Tenthredo livida (assembly GCA_963992785.1). Taxonomy (NCBI): domain Eukaryota; kingdom Metazoa; phylum Arthropoda; class Insecta; order Hymenoptera; family Tenthredinidae; genus Tenthredo; species Tenthredo livida. The sequence continues at coordinate 43,242,606 of OZ023065.1, forward strand.
TTAAATCTGCTATTGGGAATTTTGAAATTCTGTTCTCAAATTTGGATTCAGCGACCTCGAAAGCCTTCCTATCGTGCTCATCAGAATTTGTGAACATAAATTTATACTAAAAACCCATTTCAAATAGGCAGAGGAATGAGCTTACCCACACCACATACAATCAAAATTAAGGAAAACCCTTTGGCAGATAACTTTTTTTCTATTTATTTGGAACCAATTGCGAGCCACAGGGAGGAAGGGAATTCGAAAACACCCCTTTCATAGGGACACCCTAAATATAGATGGTATAATGTAGGTATTAAGGTGGTTCCCTACCCAATTCGACCTGTTCTAAAAACATTCGGCTGAACGGTGCTATTAAACGGAATATCTCTAACCGAGCACCGAAAACGGGAAAAAGGGCTCCGTAGCGCAATTCTATTGGTGATTTCGAACACGTACATAGGTCCCAAAACATGTTCGTTATTCACGCGAAAATACAGAAATGCAGCCGTAAGGATTGAAATTTAAAAGTTTTTGGAACCGGTAGAAATGGGTGGGGGACCACCTTAATTACTATGAGAGTCTGTATGTATACAGTTTCGAAGATCTTCGTATGATATAGTTTCATGAAGTATTTGTACTAACTGCTAAATATAACAAGAAGCGAGGAATTTCGATTTTCTGTTTTTAGTATCGTTAGCGTGCGCACCATCAAGTCCGGCCAGAACCTCGCCCTGTAGGTTGGATGTGACCCTGTGGTATAATCACGCGGCTTCGCCTCGTCGCGAGAAACGAACAACGATAAAACAGCAGTAAAACATATGGGTTAGCGGCGGAGGACGAGGCGGAGAAGCAGAGAAGAGAATATAGGTATATGTAAAAAAAGGAAAGAAACCGCGAGAGAGCCAAAGAAAAGAGGGTAAACTGTATAGGTATACACATAGTGAGCAGAAACATCAAGAAGTCAGAATCGGGACTGAGGGAGAACTGCAAGAGAGCGAGAATGCTATGACATTCTAAAATCAAAACAACGACCCTTTAGCCGCGTGCGCGAACTCTTGCTTTGTTCTCGACTTCTTTTTCTTCTCATTTTACGCCATTGGTGTATACTCTGACACTTGACAGACCTTATGCAGCTAATTTACAATACCTATAATACGGAAGCATTTGTTTGCAGTATTTTAGAAATTATCCCAACATAATAGAAGACAAGTGTTATAAACTTGATTTTTCAAGTTTTAAACTAAAACAAATTTCGTTCTGACCCGTTTTGGTTACATAATTTCAGATCCTAGATTATTCAACGTATTTAATTACAGTATAATTCGTGAAAACGTAATATGAATCATTACAGTATCGTTTCGAGAGATACGGTTGAGAGTTTCATTGTTCTTTTACAACAAGATTTATTTACATACTCGTATCGCATTTGCACAATTAAGAACAAAATTTAAAACTCTATGTTATGAAGGATCAACTCTTTGCCGCCAGGTGTCAGCACTCAGCAGAAATCTCAATTTTCCCAACGTGCGTCGCTATAGTATGGTTTACAGACGTGATAGCGCGCGCTGTCGGTAACGTAGATTTCTGAATGATGATATTATCTAACTGCAGGATATTGTGGTGATTCAGGCGCCATCTGTTGAAGAGTGTTCGCATCCGGTAAACCGAGTAAGTCGAGCCGGTCTGATGAATATGTATTTCGTAAGTTCGTAACCTAGAAGCAGAAGCATTAAGCAGCAGCAGTATCAGCAGCAGAAGACTCGACCGAAACTATCTCGATTAAAAAACTGGATCAAAATACAACCCGATCAAAATTATAAAAATTAAAAAAGCGTAATAAAAATGGATGACGACGGCGATCAAGACAACGTTATAGAAGAAGATTTTTACACCTTTCTTAACGTACCAAAAAATGTAAGAATTGAACAAATTATTTAGTCCCACAATACATACTTCGAGGAAACGAATGAATCAATCTCGCAGCCCTAATAACCCCACGTGATTTTCCACTATTCGTTTAACCGGCAAAAATTGATCGAATCTTAAACCCGCGATTCGAAACGATTGACTAAAACATAATTTACACACAATTTAACACAACAAAATAGAGAAACTAACAATTTACTTTTTACCATCACATCCTCACAGATGATAAATCTTTTCATACTTTTACATCATACACTGGTTGCAGGTCTCGTTTTATTTATAACTTTAGAAATATACTACCCATTTATTTTAACACTCAATTTCAACTCCTTCGATGTTTACTTTTCAAGAAATTAACTCGCTTAACTCAATTGCTTAATTTCCTTGATCCATTTCAATTTTCGATTTACTATTATCCATAGGCAACTGCCGACGAAATCAACAATGCTTATCGCAGACAAAGCCGTCTCTATCATCCCGACAAACACGTCGATCCTATTCTCAAAAAGGAAGCCGAAACTCTGTTTAACCGTACGAAAAAAGCTTACGAAGGTGAATCAGACACAGAGAAAATGACGCCTTAATCTAAAACTAGACTTCACTAAGATTAGAGATAATGGGTATAGAGTTATAAGTATAGAAGATATTATTGCCAAATTTAGAAACCAATTCTATGAGTAATTGAATAAGAAACATTGGTAAGACTTAAAATCTTACAACAAACGACCGACTAAAAAGCAATGATACCTTTTTCTTTGGACAGTTCTTAGCGACGCTCATCAAAGAGCTATATACGATTCTCTTGGCACAAGGGGTCTGGAAACAGAGGGATGGGAAATTGTTCAGCGTACAAAAACCCCCCAGGAAATAAGAGAGGAGTATGAAAGATTAGCGCGAGAAAGAGAAGAGAGGAGGCTTCAACAGCGAACAAATCCAAAAGGCAATGTCACAGTGAACATCAATGCTACAGATATTTTTAACAGATATGACGACGAGTATGATGAGATGTTAGTAAGCGTATAAAATATCAAAGATTTGATGAAATTTCCCTTCTCGTTCTACCATCGGTTCAAACAAACTCTTTACAGTTACATTATTCATTATTTCCAACAGCGGAGAGCGAATCTTTCCGACCATAGAGGTCAGCGGGATGTCGTTTAGTCAGTCTATCGAGGCTCCCCTGACCCTGAGAGACACTGTGACCATGTCGGGTCAGCTGGGTACTCAGAATGGGACGGGAACGGGGTCCATTAACGTATCCGCGAGGAGATTAGTCTCCGCTAAAGGTTGGCTTGAATTAGATGTAGGCGCTGGTAACGGGCCCAGTTTATCGCTGAAGGGATTTAGAACGCTGACCAAAAGGATATTCTGCAACGGAGCTACTATTCTACAGTTTACAGCGCACGGGATCAGGCCTGGGCTTGTAGGAAGTTAGTGAGAGGCTTGTCAATCCTGATTTTCTATTTTTATAGATAATATTCTACATCATAAAGTTAATTATTTTCTGCTTACAGCCTTAGCGATGCAATTGGACAAGCATGCGGTTGGCTATCTTACTTATAGAGCGGGAATACAAAGTGCAATGAGTACAATGATCGTAAGAGATACAGCCCACTCGCACACAGCTTGTTCTATACAAATTGGAATCATGCATTCTTACGTTAGCCTCAGTTATACCTATAAAATGGAAGAAAGACAGCTAAAATTGCGTGGGTGTATAAAGTAAGCACCTGGTACAATGATTGAAGCTATGTAGGAAGATTAGTATCTGCGCTTTACTTGTTAAATAATCAAACTATAAATTCTACAGAGCAGGAACCTTTGGAGCATTTCTAGAGTACGGTGCGGAGAAGAAAGTCTCTCAGCACAGTTCTCTGTCCGCGTCAGTATCGGTTGGTGTACCGACTGGAGTAACGTTGAAAATAAAGCTCAGTCGAGCGTCCCAAACTTACGCATTCCCAATACATTTATGCGAGGAAGTTATACCGGCGCCTATTTTTTACGCTACAGTAGCCCCGCTCATTACGTGGGCTGTTATAAAGAAATTGGTGATTGATCCGGTTGTGAGAGAGCAAAAGGAACGGGACAAAGAGAAACAGAAGGAATTGAACAAGACTAGAATGCTAGAGAAACAACGAGAGGCTAAGGCAGCTATAGACCTGATGAAGGCTACTTTCAGCAGAATTAGATCAGAGGAGGAAGCTAAGAGGGGACTCGTTATCACCAAGGCACTTTACGGCAGATTTGTTTATCCTCAAGAAGAGATTAGCCGAGAAGAGGAGAGCAACGGACACAGGGATGAAGTCATAGACGTTACTATACCCTTGCAGTGTTTGGTCAAGGACTCTAAACTCGTACTGCATAATGCATCGAAGGTAAAAATAGCGGTGATAAAGTTTCTATGATATAGGTAATTTCAGATTAGCTTCATGCAAATTTTTGACCGACTATATTATTCGTACAGAGTCAACTACCAGGATTTTATGATCCTTGCGTTGGAGAGGACAAACAGCTATTGTTGCAGTACTTATTCCACACTCAGACACATGAGTGTATTATCAAAGATGCGGAGCCCCTAAGAATACCCAAACAATGTGAGTAGGATAAGATTTTCTCATATTTCTTTAATGAACATTAACGAATTCATTGTGTCTTTCAGCTCACAGAGTGAACATCACATGACGCATAAGACTGCATCAGAAAGTCAGAAGGAGAGATTGCAAACCTCTGGTTGGTAATTCGCGATAGTTTCCTAACGTTTTGTTTCTGCTTTGCAGTTCGTTTAATACGAACAGTAACGTCGTTGCAAAATATTTAGTAATTATTGATTAGTTACGCTTTGTATGATAATTCAACGTTCTTTTTTTTTAAGTAATTCGACGATCTAATGTTATATCAGCAATCTACGAGTCATCTTAAAGTCCTAGAAACTTGGTGGTTAACTGAAAGGTACTTTATGCTAGTTTGATTAGACACCACTAAAGGTAGTATTGTATACCGTCTTGGTTTGTAGGTATATTAAAGAAGCAAATAGGTCCATGATATAAACTGTAGTTTCATCTATTGATTGATTTTTGTTCAAATTTTATGTACATTTTACATAGTCGTTTTTGCTTAAGTATATTGAAACATTGTTACGAACAATTGGAGTTCAATTCTCTCCAATCTATCCTTGTAAAGTTAATAATCGGCGACCCGGTGTGAATATCGGACATGACTTTACCTCTGATAGGTATATCGCTCTCGGAAGTCGACGATTCGTTTCGAACAAGTTATACACATTCGTTGTTAGACTGTCGATAGAATAATATTAAAGGAAACACTTGTTACTGTACAAAAATGACTGTTTCTTTTAACGATAATAAAAACGTTGTTGAAATATTCAATAATGCTATCTTTGTGCCACCGCAACAAGCTAATAGTTCAATTGAAGCCGTCTAGTTGTTGTAAAAACTACATAGTCCAGTCGAAATTCAATAATTATGCTTTCTAAAACTAGTATTAAGTTTGATTTACAGTTGGAACAAATTATGTACAAACATATTTGAATCTAGTTATCATTTCAATTTCTGGTCGGTTACGCAATGATCTAATGAGGAAGTGCATACCTTTCGAACTCTGAAAATGCTGGATATTATTCGAAATATGTAACGACTCGAACAGAACGATTTTAGTGGTCATTCAGACTAGCTCAAAATTATATGGAATGGCAAAGACAGGCTTAAATATCCTCAAAGACTTTCGGGACTTTGATTAAATGGACTAAAAGTATTCTCCTTAACTTTGTGTATAAAATTGAACTATCTTTGCTATTTTTTAACTGTAAAAGAGTCTTCCCTCAAAGTCGAAGGTGTTTCACAACAATTAATAGTCTACATTCATTCTGCTAGAATCATCCATTATCGAAAATGTTTGATTAGCATCTAGAATCTTATGAATCAGGTGGATTTCATCGTCCTTTTCATCCATCCTAGAAACCGGTGTCCAAGAATGATCGTGTTCCAGCCTGTAAGATCCCTTGTAAATATGTGGGGGTCCCTGATCTCCCCATTCCTGTAAAAGACATCAAATATTAAGATAAAACTCAACTGACGCCAGGAAAATGAGCGAGAGACTATAATATCGTTCTTTGCGCACCTCGGGACTCAACATTGAGAAATAAGTCTGTCCAGACTCGCGCAAATAAACATGATAAACGTGTCCAGGTTGTTTTCTAAAGTTACAAGCTGCGTGATGGAGATAGGTGTTCTGTTTTGCTTCAAGTAAAACATTTTCAGCTTGTTTTTGCAGGAACTTCATTTGCTCAGCTATTATTTGAAGCTTGTTGCAGGCGTTTGCTTTCACAAAATTATCCGCCTTAAAAAATGAATAAGAATAGTGATGAAGTTTTAGTTATTAGTTTCAAATATAAAAACGAAAGCTGTGGATGTAAACGAGCATAAAAATTGAGGATCACTTGACATACAGATCAATGCAGGTACGCATACATACCTTCTGTATTTCCATAGCTAAAACGACCAAATCGTTTGGTGCCTTTTTTGCCATTGCTGTTGGATTGACCAAGGCAACACCTTGCGGAACGACATTTCGTTCCACGAGTCTGACTGGGAATGAAAATAAGCCGTGAGAAAGATAAATAAGAACGGCAATCAATTCTTGTTTATTTTTACGTAGTATAGTGTGGGGAAAAAAAATCACCTTTGGGTAATGGAACGTCGCTATACTTCTGCAGCTCGTCCATCGTGATGTAACCACGTTTCATAAATGCGTAACGCGTAGAATGATATATATATATATATATATATATGTTGAATGAATAAAAATAGAAGGAATAAAAAAATACGGTTATGTTATCATCAACGAATGAGATAAGAAGGTGGAAAGCGTGAAATGACAAAGATTAATGAAATTTGGCCGGATTTCCGGCGAAATAAATACATTATCGGTTTTTGATTTTGGTATATAAGTATTCAGTGAAATCAATACGCCATAAAATATGGTCGTCACTAATTTAAAATACTGAAAATTTTTGCCTGCAATTGTATTTCAGAAATTAATAATATTTATGATTAATGCGATTTCAAGATGCGCCAAACATTACGATCTACGAATTACGATAGCAGACGACAGTCGATTTTCAGGCAGTCTCTCATAACCTCAAATCGAATTCAATGAGGCGGGAAAAGCTGAAAAGAAAGTTTACATGGGCGATTGAAACGATTGTTCATTAACTAGAGAGAATATTTATTGAAAATATTACGATAAAATACATAAATGCGGGTTACAAAAAAAAAAAAAAACTAAAGAATGATGTGTTCTTGTCGTCTGCTCCGGGATAATTCGATACGAGTTTTGTCCCGTTGCTAACTTCGCAACCTTGCCTAGTCATCAAAACATCGCAAAAGTGTGATTGTGCGTTTGGAGAAGTAAATAAATACTATTTACATCTAAATGTAATGCGTATTGAGTGGCTGAAGACATTGCAATAGAATATTATCCGAGTTTTATAATCGTTTGAAACACTGTTAAACCTTGTTCATTGAATCTATAGCGTATATTGTGAAAATGGCAGAAGGTTATGGAAGAGAAACTCCGCCGATGTATGCGGGAAGTAACGAAGAATCTCGATCCGCGGGGCAACCTCTATCCGATTTTCTTCTACAACTCGAAGATTACACACCTACTGTATGCACTCTTGTCATCATCTTGACATACATCAACTTGGATAATAATTATTACCATCTTCCCTAAACTTTACCTATTATTTATTGATTTCCAGGTCCCTGACGCGATCAGTGGACACTACCTTCACACGGCTGGTTTTAACACAACTGATCCAAGGATGTAAGGATAATTGATAAAACTTCGCATATCTCGAATCCAGAATTTGATGTCAAGTTGCATATGAGCCCTTAATTTCATTACTTTAAATTCTGCTACAAGTAACCATGATATGTTTTCAGAGTAAGGCTTGTGTCTCTAGCGGCGCAGAAATTCATTTCAGAAATAGCTAACGACGCTTTACAGCATTGTAAAACTAGAGGAGCCAATCAGAACACAAAAACGAAAGGAAAAGATCGACGCTATACTTTGACTATGGAAGATTTGACACCGGCGGTTGCAGAATATGGAATAGTTGTTAAGAAGCCACATTACTTTGTCTGAATTTTAATCACTCGCCAATATTGCAGATTTCTTGTTGGCTTTTTCAAATTAATAAATCTAATAAAATGTCGTTTGCAATATATTCTATTCTTTCTTCATTTGTTCTTTGTTTAAGGCATTAATTTCTCCTAATCTTAAGATCTTTTGTTGAAAAACTTCGACAAAGTCGACATAACATTTTATCTCGATTTATTCATACGGATTTTTCGGCTTTCAATAAAGTAGTGTCAGGGTAAAAAAGAAAAAAAATTTTCAACAGAGCGAGTTACCAAATTTTATAAAATGATCGTAAAATTTATAATTTTTGTATTTTCAAATTCAAAATTAAGAAATCGCGGCTGTATCACGAGATCGCCAGATTCAGTTTTCTGAGACATAAAAAATCCGAAGAAGATAGTCTGATCAATCGTCATTCTTGCGTTTGAACAATGAATAGAACGCATCGCGCTCGAAAATCTGTAATAATTCGAATGATGGCGCGCTTGCGACTTTCTTTATATTTTTTTAAAGCGCGTGTTTCAGGAAACAGGAAGTAGTTGTTGCAGTTGGATGTGTATAATACTGTACACCATGAATACACAGCTGCTGTAGTCCCTCACCTCGGCCATTTCATTAGCCTTTAAATTCGCGTCACGTGACAGTGTAATATAGCGCATGCGTCAAGCGTTCTATCTCAAAAAACCCATCGGCCATATTGGTGTGTTGTTTCATTCGCCCAATAATTCCGAACTTAAATAAGGTATTTCTTCTATTTATATTACACACTCGATACTGTAAATGAAGAAATTCAATAGCGAAATACTACGCGAACCATTATTATCAAACTTGACATAAACATATTTACATAACCCGATATCTATCCTCGATGAAAAGTTTGGTTAATATTGCCACCTTGGCTGGTTGTACGCAGATTGCCCCGTTAAAAAATATCTCTTAAATAAAATCGTTTCAATCTTTATCACATATGACAGTATTTCGAACTATACCAAGTTTCGTTCACCTATAGAATACCAACTTTTATTCCATACGATTCAACACACACGAAATACCAGTTTCGAGACATCTCCGTTCTTCAGTCTGTTGCATCTTTTGTATATTCTCGAACCTCAACGCGTTCTAGTTTGTCTAGGTAATAAACTTAACTTTAGAACCTAATATCCACAAGCCACGTTATTTCAACAAGTTAATGTTTAAGCATCTTTATTCTATATGAAGTTAGATAAACTCGTAGACAATGAGGGAAATTTTTTTCTTTTTTTTTACCTTTTTTTTTACATGTACCTTTATACCTATATATGTATATTATATATATATATATACGCCATACTCTCAACAAAAGACTGATTTAGTCTTATCTATTGAATGATATCCTGTTAAATGATGTGATTGTTGATATAATCTGTCAATTTTTATCATTATTGTTATTATCATTATTGTTATTGTTGTTATTATTATCATTACAGCTTACTTTGCGAGATGACGGATTCAATGAAATTTGGTCCGGAATGGTAAGTCAATTCCTCAATTTGTACTGCGTCACTATTTCAAGAAACACGTTCAACTCCCAGTCTTCAAACCCAAACCCTGATCCAATGTCTTTCATAAACAGGTTGAATGAAGTTCAAAATCTATTTTAATTGAAAACACAAGGAACCCCGCTCTTTATTCAATATCACAAAGCATGGCGAGAATTTTATACAAAGAGTGAAAACATATCGTTATAGAATTTGTCTACAATAGTTGATCAGCGTTACTAATTGTCGCAAGAATTAGTCACTTTCAACTGTTAGTGTCTAATGTATGCGAACTACTATTTTACTACGTACAACAAAATAAACAATCTTTACCAAAGTCAAACAAGCAGAGAATGAAAAATTTTCGAATCAAAATCGCATTTCCGTCACTGATTTTTACCTAAACTTTTGTACACAACGTCAGGATTTCTTTCTCGGCACATTAATGATTAACTACAAATGTTCACTAAGTACTAATTCATTACATCAAAGCAGCAAGATCAACATTTAGTTCTGCGTATCGAGAATCAAGATAACACATCGCGTGTTTCAAATGTTTAACAATGAACATGGCTCATCTGAATATTCTTTGCATCCTTAAGTCGGGTTTTCTAAAAAAAATTAATCTTTCATAGAAGTTCCGTGATCAGGCCAAGCTTCACTAAAAAATAAACACTATACTATTATGTTCAAATTAAGCGTTGAAACATTTGTTTTATCATAAATACAGAAAAAAAAAGATGAGTTCTAAACATTACCGAGTATTAGATAGAACAATCGACTGACTCTGACAAAAGATTCGATTGAAATTCTTACCAAAATTCAGTAATTAATCTTTTCTCGTTTTGTTTTCCTATTTTTTTTGTTTCTTGGTAGTTTAAAACAAAATAAACAACAATCACTTTATCACGGGTAGGTTGCGCAATTTGTCAGGAGACGGTTGCAATACCGGAGGGGGAGGGGGAGGCCCTGGTATCCTAACTACTCCCCGTTACCAGCTTGCTGAGCATAGGTACGGTCGAGAAGAGATGCTGGCTCTGTTTGACCGGAATTATAAACCCCCAGAACCTCTCGTCTCTTTTCCTGCCCTCTACATCGTACAAGCTCAACAACCTCTGGCACTAACGCCAATGACAGAAGAGGAAGCGGTAATTATCACCATTTATTATTCTTATTAAATGAAATTCTATTTTTTTTTTATTCATCCCTGCAAGATTTAATACATATCAAACATTATATTAACATACACGTACACACAGCAACGACGTTGAATATTTTCAAGCCTCTCGGAACCTTGAACTTAACAATATATTTGTATCTGGGTTAACACGTTGATGAAGTGAAAAATTAGATCGCGATTAAGAAAATTGTATACACAGATACATAATTGACAATAAAGGTATTCGGTGTATTTTTTGTTTTCTTTTGTTTCAAAAGGTTATCATTCTTCGGTTGGTGAAAGTATGGAGAGAATGCGATTTAATATAGTATATTTTTGTATCATGTGTATTAGTGTGTTGTATCTTATATTGGGAACTGTGTCATTCTTGGTAGGTGTTCTAAAAATAAATCACTCTGGAGCCCTTGCGCCAAACTTCCTGGCTCGTCTTGGTCTCTGCAGTTCGATTGAATTGCTTGACTTTAGCTCATCTTTACTTGATAAATATATTTTAATTTATAAAATAAAAAAACAAAAAAACATGTCCGTGGCTGAAGTTAATCAATTTTTATTTGGCATAAACAGCGGAACATTTGTAAGTTTATAGATACAGTGATTATAGTGACTCTGTGATATACGCTATTCAACTGGGTAAAGTTTTACACACAACGGACTGTTGCTATTAAAGAAACAGTATTATTATTAGATGCTTTTGCAACCCGAGAAAATATCAATGCGACTATTTGACGAGATCTATTTAGAACTTTATGCAACATGATATAGTGTAAACCCTCCTGGTGCATAAAAATAGCAACACTCCAAGGGTCTTGGGATTTGATCAAGGCATAATCTACAATGCACTTTTTAATCCTTTTAAAATCAATACGAAAACTAAGCTCCGCTATTTTCCACAATTTTATAAAAATCAAACTCTTAAGGCTTCGGAATTCACTGAGTGACGTCATTCACGTTATTCCAGCGCTCCTGGAATAGTGGTTTGACAAACAACGTAAGCCGAGGAAGAGGGGGCAGTGTCGATCGAGGAGGACGAGGCCGGGGCGGGAGAGGTGGCATTTATCCAGCTCATTACTCACGAGGTGTCCTCTTCGATGAACCAGGCGACGGAGTGAGAGCCGAAACACAATCTTTTCAGGTCTGGTGTTGTTTCTTCCCTTTCTCCATTCTCAATTATCATTTAATACGACTAATGCTTGTGAAAGACCTTGGATGATGGAAACCAAAACACTAATCATCCTAAATCCCTCTTCTTTCTTCCCACAGGGGAGAAGCAGGCCTTTCGACAGATCACAGAGCGAACGTGGCTGGTCGGAACGAAATGGTGGACCTGAACCAGGAGATTGGAACGGTTCCACTAGTCCCAGAAAAGAGTTGGGCCGTGGTGGTAGCGGCGGTTCGTTTATGGAAGGTAATTGGCGCCGACATCGTGCTGGCGAAGACGACGACGGTTGGAGAGTCGCTTCTGGTAGTAGAGGCGAAAAGTGGGGTGAGTGAAAAGTCTTTTTTATCCAACAGGCTATATTTTCTGATTTAACAAACTAGTTGAAATTTTACACCTTGGAAATAATTATTTTCATTGTCAAGAAAAAAAACGTGTGATAGACGTCTGCCCTTATCTTTGAATATTATTAGCTTGATAACAAAATTGAAGAGTCTGTGAGTATTATTTACACTCGTAGCACTCTACAGACTAGAAAAAGGTTTCACATCGATGGAAAATTAAAAGCAGATGAAAATTTGGCTTGACAGAATGTCGCAACAATGTCTACAAGTGAATATCGGCTGATCGATAACTCGTTCGATCTTTCTTTCAGTTAGAAGCAGTTGGCGCGACGGCGGTGGTGGCGCTGAGAGAGGGGATCGATTAGATCGACCTGACGGTGTAGATGGAGAAGAAGTTAGAAGTGGTACGCGCTGGGAGCACAGAGCGAGTCACAGGTCTTCTCACGACTTGTCTCATCATCCTCCAACTCGTACGCTTCGTACTTGGGAACCTAATCATCACGACGCTCATGACAATCTTCCTGAATGGTAATTATCAAGATATTGATTATTGTTGTACGATTTTACCGACATTCTGTGATGACTTATTAGCCAAATCTTAGCATTCGGTATTTTGGGACGCAATTTTTAATCAATTTGTTAACCGAGTACCTAGAGTGTTGTGACTATACCAATAACGAGAGCGATTTATCTTGTCTGAGATTGTACAGATAGTTGCAGGGCTTATGCTAAGCTGGAGAAATGCAAAGGATGATATGGAAAGAAAGATGCTTCTTTCCTGTGAAAATAAATTTACTCTACTTAAATTTCATAAAAACTATGGAATCGATAGTTCAATGAAGAGCTAGTAAAAATCCTGCAACAAATAATAATTTTTCCCCCCAATAAAGTGTTTGAAATGCAGCCTCATTTGGAAATAATGAAGGTCTTATTCTTGTAGGGCAACTGAGAACCCTAGTGAGAGCGGCGGCAGCTTTGACGCATCCGGAGCATTTCACGGAGGGATGTATTCTGACGATGACGAAGATGGTATAATAAGCGCTGGCGGTAATCGAGAGAATCGTATCCGCCACATGTCGGAAGGAAATAATTTAAGCAACTCAAAACTTCCCTCTAAATCCCTGCCGCATATCCAAGGACAGAATTCGAACCGTCGCAGCAACCCAACGGCTAATAGTAATAATAACACCGCGATTAGAGAACGGCCAAAGTCGCTTCAGCCCTTCGAGGACAAGGAGAGCCAAGAGGAACGCGACAAACCCAGCGCTTCACCGCCAAAGCAAATATCCACTCCAAATAGTACCCCGATCAAGGGATCACCTCCTCTGGTAAATTCAATGCCTAGAAAGGTTCAAAGCGCAACTAACTTGGACAAAGTTGGCGATAAAAGTCCTGCCCAAAGTACGCAAGGTTCTAAATCTCCTGGGGAAACATCGGCTCAAGAAGTTAGATCGGTTGAAACAAGAAGCGATACTTCGGTCGCGGTTAATAATGATAAGCCACCGTTACATTCCGAGTTGAGAAAGAGTAAAAGTACTTTAGGAATGATGTCCGCCACTAATGTGAGACAGAAATCTGAAGACGATTTGGACAGGATGAAAGTAGAGGCCGACGCATTAGTGGCCAAACTAATGGCTGACGAAGAAATTCACAAAGATCAGAGATCCAGTCTGCAACAAACATCGGCCAAGAGTCAAGGGCCTGGTATACAACCTGGTCAGGAGAAATGGTTCTATCGAGACCCTCAGGGCGAGGTACAGGGGCCATTTTTGGCTAGCGAAATGTCTGAGTGGTTCAAGGCTGGCTATTTCAACGTTAATTTATTGGTCAGGCGAGGGTGCGACGAGAGATACTCCATGCTTGGGGATCTGATCAAAATGTGGGGCAGGGTTCCCTTCATGCCAGGACCACCCGTACCCCCCTTAAAGGTATTTCCAATTCTTATGCAGCCTCGTTTTGGGGGAATATTCTAACTCCAGAAAAATTCTAAAGGAATTAATCCCGCAGGTAACGGAACCAGTCGCAATCCCAGTACCAGTTGGTATTCCCGGTGCCCTGCCGAAGGCCGGTATAGACGACCCACTGGTCCTTTACCAGTATCAACAGATGTGTTTGCTCCAGAATCAGCTGGTATTTCGTCACGTCCGATCTACGGTCGTGGCAAAACTCTCGCAATCTGAACAATGGGCTTCTATGAGTCCGGCTGAACAAAATCAACTAATATTTCAACACATGCTACAGCAGCCAGAAATGGCTGAGATATCGCCCATTGCCGTAAACCCTTTTGTACCTACCTTAGCCGCGCAGCCGGCTAATCCAATAATGCAATTATTCACACAGATGCAACAGGTAATTATTGAGGGAAAGAAACTCGGCGTAGGGAGTGAGAAGGTCTTTCTATTTTCTAGCAGGAATTTAAATCGCCCAATTACATATTTCAGGCAAAAACACAAAACGAAAATCACCACCCGCCAACTATGCATCCTACAACCCCCACCCACGCTGGCACGATAGATCCGGTCCAACAACTAATCCAACAAATGGGAGGCATCCAAAATATGCACGGTATTCAACAGCCGAATATGACGCCTACTCCCAACAACACGCCTGAAGACAATCCTATTAAATCGTTACTGCGACAGCTCAATGTGAACGGACACCCAAATCCTGATCAGATGGGGTCGGTTTGGCCTCATCCTCCGCCTCAAATAGCACCGCCTCAATTCGCAACTGCGAATTGGCAATCCCAGGTACAAATATCGAAGACTATGTATTGAGAATTACAGACTTGAGGAGGTTTTCTCTTTTTCTTTTTTCATTTTTCATTTTTATCACATTCACTTGGTTTAGATGGGCCCTATTCCTGCCATGCCTCCTGGTCAATTGCCTAATTCGCTTTGGGATATACATACTAAAGAAATGAAGACTGAACAACAGATACTAGTGAGTATAAATGACGATGTTAGTTTGTGAAATTAAATTAAATTTGAAACTGATTAATCGATTGATTAATATGTGCGTGCGTGCCTGTTGATAGGAGGAGCAAAAACTTAGGATACAAGAAGAGAAGAAGAAAGAGCAAGTTAAAAAACAGGAAGAATTGGAAAGACAGGCGGAAGAGGAAAGCGTTAAAAGAAAACAACAGGAGGAGGTTGAGAGAGTGAGATTAGCTGAGGAAGCAGCGGCGGCAGCAACAGCAGCGGCGGCAGCAGCAGCAGCAGCAGTTAAGCTGCGAACCGAAGAGGAAAGAAAAAAGAAAGACGAAGAGAAGAAGAGAAAGGAAGAAGAGAAGCGCAAGCAAGAAGAAGAGCTGAAGAAAAAGGAGGAAAAGAAGCGCAAAGAAGAAGAGAGAAAACGCGAAGAGAAGAGAAAACAGGACGAGGAAAATAATCGAAAGAAACAAGAGGAGGAGAAGAGAAAGAAAGAGGAGGCTAAGAGACTAGAAGAAAAACAGAGAAAGGAGGAAGAGAAGAAAAAGAAGTTAGAAGAGGAGCAGAAACGCGAAGAGGAAGAGAGAATCAAGTACGATATTCTCTTTTCCTATTTATTTACTCATCTACTAAAAAACAAAACAATTTATAAAATTTCTTTGTAAATGTCTTAGGAAAGAGGAAGAAGCTCGTAGAAAGGCGGAAGCAGAAGAACAAGCGAAGCGAGCAGAGCAACGAAGACGAGAAGCAGAGGCACTGAAGAAGCTGCAAGAACGCAGCAAGGCCCCTTGGGCCCAGACACCCCACGTTCCACCTCCCTCGTCTCACGCCTCTCTAGCTGAAATCCAAAGGCTCGAAAGAGAAAAGAAGGCTGTAAGTAGTAAAGTCAAATTCTTCATCAAAATATCTACTGGTTTTCAACGTCTTTATTCCTTTCCTTATTTATTTACAGGAAGAATTACGAGTACAGCAGATTATGCAACAGCAATTGGCGCAACAAAGAGCTGCCGAAATAGCCCAGGAAGCGGCTGCGGCTGAAATATCAAAAGGCCTGCAATTAAAATGGGCCGAAAAGGCAGCACCAGCTTCTAAGCCGATGGTCAAAAGTCTGGCTCAGATACAGCAAGAAGAACAGGAGCGTCTCGCCAAGGTAAAGGTAGTTGTTGTAGCAGTTATTTTCACCGTGAAGATCACACCGTGAAGATCTATCCTATCCTAGTGATTCTGAAACTAAATTTCCTTCTCTTATTCAAAATATTTTTCACTTCTAAATCAGCTCTTTTGCGTTCCAACAGCAAGAACGAGATAGACAAGAAAAGGCTGCTCAAAAGGAGCCAGTTGTTGCACTTCAAAGCGTTGGGATATGGGGTACCGCAGCTCAATCTTTGAACTGGACGAGCGCTACCAGTGCAAATAACCAAGCATGGTCTAACAGCACCGGTACAGGTGGATTTTGGGACGACCCAACACCACCAAAGGCTACTTTGACTCCTAAACAGACAGTTAAACAGTCAACAACAGTCAAATCCTCCGTCAACCCCGTCCAGCAGCAGCAGCAGCAGCAGCAGCAACAACAACAACAACAACAACAACAACAACAACAACAACAACAACAGCAACAACAACAGCAGCAGCAGCAGCAACAACAGCAACAACAACAACAGCAACAGAACAACAAAGCAACTAAAAGCAAAAACAAGAAGGAAGAAGAACTTGTTAAGAAATTATTCGAACAGAACACTGCCAAGCCGGATGACTTCACTCAATGGTGCAATAAAGCACTCGGTGGACTTCAGGCATCCGTTGATAGTAAGTATTTGCTGTTGTATGACGTCGGTTTGTTATTTTGTCCATTTAACTGATATTGAGTTAGCGAAAGGTCGTCGATGGGTAAATTTTGGCGAAGCTTGATTAGCGATAGATCTTCCGTGTCCTTTAGTACTTTTTAACATAGATATTAGATTATTTGAGAAGAGATTATGAATATTATTAACTTCCCCCCAATTTTGAATCACTAATAGCAATCTACATGTCCTGGAAATAAGAATCGATAATCTGTGTAACGTTCACCCATGAGAAATGAGTGTTCGTTAGGTGTGTTCTGAAGCAGTATCGTATCGTATCGTCTCACAGAGTCACTTGGGATAATCTTAGAAGTCGTTAACACAGGTGAAACAACGAACTTTCTCAAAATGAATTTCACCATTTACGTTTCAAACTTCGTTCTCTTCACCTTTACTTCACATTACGCGACACCATTTATACCTACTATTTTATAACCAGAGTCTCTGCATTGTGCCGAGTGAGAGTTCTGGAAAGATTAACAGCGGTATTGGTAACGGAGGAAAAAGAGTGTTCAATTAGCCGGCTATTTGTTTATAGATAACGTTAAATCGTATTTAATTTATTTCATCTTTTATTTTACACAGTTCCAACGTTTGTTGGCTTCTTACGAGACATCGAATCAGCCTACGAGGTTAAGGAATATGTTAGAATGTATCTGGGCGACAATAAACAGTGCACCGAATTCGCAAAACAATTTCTTGAGAAACGTAGCAAGTGGCGATCCGCTCAACGTCCACATCCTCAGGCTGATGATCTGTGCAAACCTGCTCCTGCGGTTAATCCTAACGCCACAACCACAGAATTCCAGGAAGTCAAGGTATTCTATTCATTACTATTATTCAATCGTTGATCACATTACCATCGTAGTTCTCATTTACTTGTTCGACAAATACAAACGACAAAATGTCCATTGTTTTCTTACAGGGAAAAGCAAAGAAGCCAAAAAAGGGTAAAATGTTCAAAGTGGACAACAGGATTCTTGGTTTCAGCGTCACTGCTGCCCCGGATCGCATCAACGTTGGGGATCGTGACTATGGAGAGGGAGTTTGAATACGACGTGACATGAAATCTATAAGCTCACCAGCGTAATCCAAGTTGGAGGAGATCGTGCGAGACTTTAATCGTTTAACATACCGTTATTTATTTATTAAGGCTGCCAGTCAGCTTCTAGAGCGTTCGTTAAACCAATTAGAAATACCTATGTAGGTATTTAAAATTTTATATTGAGATAATTTTCTATGAAAATTATCCGTCTGTAACATTCGTCGGCTATAAATGATCCGATATCTTTTTGTTTTTCACCTTCATTTAACGAACGTTTTAGAACAATATATCAATCTCGTAGAATCATTTCCTCCTTAGTGGAACTATGTTATAAAAGAGATAAAGAAATTGTACAGAAAGACATATACTTCTTAGATAATAATTGGAATGACAAATTGCAGAGAAAAGAAATTTGAGAATAAACGCGAACGTGGAATTAAGTCTTCTTTGGTAAACCACCTGATACTCACAAAACAGTTTATTAAGACAGTAGTAGACGATAGTTCTACTCATTCTGTATTATTAGATGATTTGGATTCACTCTTGGATGCCATTACGTTAATTATAAAATTATTAGCTATATTTATACTACATCTACATTATTTTTCTTTTTTTTTTCAAATACATTGTTTCAAAGTTCAGAAAAACAATTTATATACCCTTTTGGTTATCGCAATCTTCTTCTGATCTTTGATACTCGAAATATTTTTTCATAAAGTAGTTTATTTTTCGAAAAAAAAGAAAAAAAAAGTTTCGTCTCATTCGTGCATTTCTTCGTCGCCTCCAATCTTATCAAAGAAAAAAAAAAAGAAAAAAAAATACTCAGCTTACAGAAATTTTTATCGCACACAGTACGTAGTAAAGCCTATTTGTTATCATTTTCTTTTTAAAGAAAAAAACAAAAAAAAAGTTCTTCTAGATCCGTCGAATCTATGATTAGTTATTCTTTGAAACAATTTCATTTCAATAGAATATCTTCAGCATATTCGTATGGATGATTTTTTTTTTTTTTTCTTTTCTCTCTCTCTCTCTTATGTACATTGAAAGAGGTGTAATAACCATGTCTTTACCTATATGATGAATATGAAAAATACAGTAAAATATATCATTGACTATGATGAATTATAATATTTTATTTGTATAATGTTTATACTTGACCTTCTTCAATTATCGCAGAATAATGATCTCTCGTAGATTTCAAACAACCCTTTCTCTCTTTCTCTCTACTCCTTCTCTCTATCCATCTATTATATTCTATTCTATTCTATTCTATTGCATATAGTCGAATCGTATCCATAACAAAGAAGCAGTATTGTATGTACTATCATTTAAATTAAAAAATAATACCTACTATAAAAGAATTGCAAATAGAAGATTTCTACCGGATTTGACCAATATCTTAACAGTACGAATAACATACTCTGACGAGGCTTTGTCAGATTTATGAGATCGTTCATAATAATGTAAAGGTTGTTAACCGAGGGTGACCGGGCTTTCGCTAACGTAAGGTACCCATTCCTATGTGAGGAATGTACCTGCGGTAGAAGAAAGCCCGGTGGCTCTTAACTGAAAGATTTATATATTAATAGGAATTGTACAATAATACAGTGATGATTAAAAAACCAGAATGATTGATTGATTGATATTGTATTATTACTATTACAATTGTATCTAACGTACAACATATAATGAAATAAACATTATTATATTTTCAATTCGGACTTTTTTATTTTCTTTTATATATATAATTAAAGAAATTTATCTTCGTTATTACGTGAATTTAGAATTCAAAGTCACTTTATTTTTCTTTCACTTTTATTTTTCCTTTATTTTTCATCGTTTATTCATTATTATAATTAAATAAATACATCATCGCGCGTACGCATTGTTTTGCATGTGGAGAAAAGAAAAGAAAAAAAAAAGAAAAAAAAAACAACAATATATTCACAAAGTGTATAACGTGATAATATTATACGTATGACTGTAATTATTATTAATTATAGAGGTAAAGAAAGGTGAAAAAAAAAAACATAGATAATGGTGTCATCATTTTTACTGACGTGTTTAGAAGTGTTCTAGGCAATTATTTTCAACAAATTTTTCTCTTGCTCTCAAAACTTATGACTATCCTTAGTTCAAACTTGTAAATAACACGTTCGAAATCTGGTTACAACCAAATTCTGTTTAAACTGATTTTAGAGAGAATATATGTTTTCTTTGCCAATATATTTTAAACACCTGCAAAACTCGTAGCACGATACTATTATTAGCATGACAATTCGCAAAAATATTTTTCATCGATCAAATGCTTTTTTACTATCATCGTTCAAATAATTCAAAAAAATATGATACGTGTTTAATTGTCGATATTCTCATTATTCTCATTTTTTCATCATTACCCGCAATTCAGAATGATAATACAGAAGAAATAATTTGCGAAATTTATTCATTGTACTTTATGCGATTAAAATTTATAATCCCTGCTGTACAAGTCAGAAAATATTATGTACATTTTTCAAACACTTTCTAAAAAATGTATAAATTTGTGCGTATTATGAAAATGATATAAAATCTATTATAATAAAAATATTACGTACGTATGAATAATAATGTCAACTGCAATAAATGTAACAGTATGTGAAACATGATATTTTAATACGTGATTATTGAGAAATTCTTTAAATTATAAAATTACAGCTGTATTGTAAGAAATATCCTCTCTCTCTCTCTCCCAAAATTATTTCTATTATTGTTCTTGTTGTTGAAAAAAAAAAAAAAACAAAAAAAAAATAGACTAACTTAACAATAATAGCAATAGACGAATCGATAATAGTAAAGTAAACTTATATCAAGACAGATTAGAAACTTGAATTTCAAATTTTGGTATCAATTTAAAAGACAAAAAAGATATGAGATGTAGGTATCACGTATATGTTTTTCAAGAATGTACGAAAATACTTTGAGAAAATAATTATAAGCGTCTATGAGTTTGGTACGATACCTACAATGAATAAACAATGACGACGTAATGTTGATATAATAAGGAGAAGCTATTTCATAATGAGCCGAAGAAAGTAAATCTGTATTTGTAATTTCGTAAGTGAATATATTGTAATGCACTATAATAATTATAACTATCCATCGTTATAGCGAATGTGTTATGTTAAGCAGCTGTGAGTGTTCATAAGATTCAGCAATGGCATACAGATCGTCGGTTTCATATATTAAATTAATGAAACGTGTGATTGCTAATCCAAAGATATATAATTATTATGCGATGCATAATCCATAATATATATCGGTTCTCATAAAGTGACCAATTAATCATATCGACGATGAGGGTTTAATATCCTGTTACATGAGTTTTTATAGAAAACATACGCTAATAACGTAGCTGTGAGTAAACTGTCTTTATGGTATTAATTGGCTAAAACCATAATAATAGTAATAATAAAAATAATAATAATAATAATAATAGTAATAATGATAGTAAAATAATGAAGAATAATTGATGCAGGGGATTTTTTTTCGATTAGATAAAGAAAGGAGCGAAAAAACCCTCCCTCTGTAAGTTGCCTGAAAGGTGAATTTAATTTAATTACGTATAAGTTGTAAGATATTAAGTAAGAACAATTTATATGCAATAAAATTGCAAGCGAGAAAGCCGCAAGTTTCAAATTGTACGTTCGTTTGTGTGAGTCTGCAGTGAAGTGGATATGTTATGCATATATGTTATACATATTTTACATAATACTGATAATTAATCATATGACTTGTATTATAATAAAAACCTCTTTACCGAAAGTGAAAGTGGATACTGTTTTTGAATAACTATACATCAATTTCTATTTATAGGGATAACGCGAGGAAGAACTGAAGGCATAAAAGTGATTGATTAAAATATTGCATTTAATTAAAATTACACTATAATAATATATTTATGACTTTGTACCTTAGAATCTGACAAATTTTTAACATTCACAGATGATAATATATTCCATTTTTTTTTTCAACCAGTAAAGAATTTATATTTCCTTCTCTTATTTGTTCATGGCGATATATTAATTTATTGATTTTATTTATCAACTATACATTATAAAATCATACTTTATCCTCAACAATAATATACATATTATATCTTTGGTTGCTTGTTCAAATTGGTCTCACGTAATAAATTTCTATCTTTTTTTATAATATACAACATAGATCTACTTGAAGACCACAAGATCAAAGGCATTCAACCGATTACCGCATATCATATTTTTTACTTCTTTCATTTTTCATCAATTCATTCATTCCAATCCATCGTTGAACACTTTTGACGTTGTGGACTATGACTACTCGGAAGCTACATGTTCAATAAAATTTACACACATTTCAACTTGCACATATTATACCTCTTGTTAACAGTTAAAGATTGTACATAATATGGGAATTTATTATCTTACGCACAAAACTTTAGCTAAATTTTTCAATTCCATAATATCGAAAGCTTTTACTTATCTTACATACTTCTTAGGTGTACGTGATCGAATAATTTTTACTTTTGTCATATATTTTTAGAATTGCCTAAGCGAATTTATGATAGAAAAATACTCGACAATCGTTTTATAAATCATGAATAGCGTTAAATTACTTACAAAATACGAAAACATCTGCTTATAGGTATAGTATAGCACAACAGTTACGGTCACAATAATTGTCGATTATTGAATAATTTTTTTTAAATATATACAGTCCGATCTCTCTATAAACCCTCCCAAGCCGCCACGGGGAAGAGTTTTTCCAAGAAATGAGGTACCCCCACTTTGTCTACTTCGCTATTCGCACCAATGGTTTTCCGTCTCTCTCTTTCCTCGTGCAACTATGTCTTAATAGGCAGAGTGGGGGAACGCTACGAGCGAGAAACTGGGGAAGCGGGTTTATTGGGAGCGGGTTTATTGAGAGATCGGACTGTATATACCAACATAAGTATGGCAAAATAAGAGCAATGATTTAATTAGCAAATGTCAGACTAGCAGCTATATTTGGAAACAAAAGGAACTTAACAACACGATATTCCATAAATTATCTTTCAGAATTTAACTAGAATGTGGGTTTAGATGGAAAAAATTTAAAAAAAAAAAACGTTAGTCTTCTAGTTTACCTAAAATAAAATGTCTGATAGATAATTTTGGATTATGATATTCCCATCGCGTACGAGTTAAGTTTAAAAAAAAAGACTTTTAGTTAATACTGAACGACCATTAGTTTCTTACAGTTTGTGATGATAATGTTATGTAAAAACTTGACTGTAATAAGTTGAATGAACTGCGCGTTATCAGGCAAACTGCGGTTCTTTCCTCATTTATTATTAACAAAGTATAGGACAAACTTTGTGGGCAGAGAAATTCGTCATTTTCTCTTCTTCCTTCTCCTTTCTTTTTGGTAATTGTTGAATACAGCTCTGGCATAAATAAGAATAGAATAAAAAATAAAAAATAAACAAACTAACGTCATGAATTGTTGGCTCTCTTCTTTCTGGGCACTTTAATTTGTACATTTGGCTCTGTCTGGGGTTGTCTGTAGTCTCCTGCCAAGTCGATGTACTGTAAAAATTGAATCCTTGATTTAAACCATACTATACTGTTTACTGACAACATTCGCAGCATGTCCCACATACCTTTCGAGGAATTAGGTACTCAAGTATTTGTAGAATAATATAGCACAATGAAACGACCAACAAATAAGGCAATACGCCGCTAGGTATATAGCTGGCCAATTGTTGTCCCAAATTTTTTCTCTCCTCTTTATCAACCAAGCCGTAAACAATCTCTGTACGTTTGGTAACGTTAAACCAATTGTAAAATGATGCTACTCTCTTGTGTGCCTCGGTAGGGCACATTTGTTTACCGTTTTTATAATCTTTTATAGCAGAATCTACGCCTTCTACTAACGCAGCTACCGTCGGTTCTACCAAGTAGATTAAATCCGGCGGTAAAACTTCAGGTATTCCTCCAACTCTCGTCGACACAACTTGTAATCTGAAAGAAATCCAGGCTTCTCAGTAATCAATCAATTTCTTCGAGTATGAACTTCCGTTATGCAAGTCGCTCTAAAGTTCAGACCCATGTCAGTCGTGTGAAGACACCCCAATTCAAGCTGTGAGTGTCCCCTCAATAGGTAGCAGAGTCAATGCCAAGCAAATTATAATGGTACAAGTGTTCGAAAATGTGAGATGGAATATTAAATTTAACGTCTGTAGTTTTTTTTATTTTGAATCGGCTTTTCTAAATGTGAAGAATTCCTTCTATCATAACGCGGCGGCACCGTTTTATCATTGGAATTGTCTATACCACCTGGTTAATGATCGACTTTACCCGCAAGAAGCTGCCTCTACAATCGCCATACAATAGGCTTCTGTTAGACTGGTGTTCAAGAATATGTGACCCTTATTTAGAACGTATCTAACTTGAGAATGTTCCAAACTGCCGAGCAGCTTGACTCGATCTTGCAGTAAATTTCGCTCTCTAATTTCCTCTATCAGCCATCGCTTTGGTCCATCACCTCCGATCAGAAACTGTACATTTTTATACTTTGCACATACTTTTGGAATTATGTGGGCCAGGAGGTCTACACCTTTCCTGTAGACTAGCCGAGACACTATAACTATTGTAACTGCAAGAAAAAGCCAGATGTGTATGAAATACAGAAGTCTATTGAATTCTTAACGGACTTAAATGCAGCAGTTCTTATTGTTTTCTAAATATATTTACTAAATTCATTGTTCCTCTTGGTAACGTCAGGTGTAAATAACGCGGTGTCTACTGCGTTCGGAATCACAGACACCCGTTCTTTTTCTACCTTAGCTCTTAGGACAGTGTTTTCTTTTCCGGTGTGCGAAACACATATGCAATGATTACAATCCGACAAAGACATCTGTATGAATTTGTTTGTAAAAATTGCAGACGCATCAGCAAAACCGAATAACGAATGGTCGGTGAATACCGTCTGGAATAAAAGACATGTAATGTGTATGTGAAATTTCAGAGGGAAACTATACTGTCGTCAATTTCATTTGAATCCGTGGCTCTTGGCTCACCTTCAATCCCATCAGTCTTGCTATCAGCATACCTTCATGGGCGAGAGCTGAGAAGGCAGAATGCCCGTGTATTATTTGAATCTGTTCTCTTATGAATATGTATCTAATCAACGGGAGAGAACAGATCATTGTGGGAAGCACACATTGATTGTAAAAGACTTTGATTGGTAAATAGTAAACCTGAAACGCATGAATTATCATTTATTCAGGTGTGGCGGTGGGTGAGGGATAGAAGAGTTGATTTTACGATGAAGTAGCGAAGCGCTAATGGAATTCAGTGTGTTTATTAACTGGTTATTCAGGGCCTTTCATATTGTTGATGAGAAAGAGGGCAAAGGCTAGCATGTAAGCTGATATTAAACAGGAAGATTCATCACATAGCAAATATAGGAGAATATACTTTTAAGCCATTCGTCATGTATCGTATTCCTATTCTGTCACCATACGAGTGAGTTAGGACTACGACTTTGTGTCCACGACCCAATAGGCATTGAGACAAGTTGAATATGTGTTCTTCTACCCCGCCCATGTTCGGGTAAAAGAAATCTGAAACCATGCTGAAAGAAAACAGCTAACATTATGCAATTGCAATGAACTGTTGAATAACAGGGTTGGAAAAATCATCATGGTTTCTCTTTATTCAAATCAAATTCTCTGTCTTTCCACATATAAAACTTGTCGTCAACATTATGGATGCTTTGAAACAATTTCTAGAAGGTTTCTGAAGCTAAGCATCA
Source organism: Tenthredo livida (assembly GCA_963992785.1). Taxonomy (NCBI): domain Eukaryota; kingdom Metazoa; phylum Arthropoda; class Insecta; order Hymenoptera; family Tenthredinidae; genus Tenthredo; species Tenthredo livida. Next base: position 43,268,513 of record OZ023065.1, read on the forward strand.
AGGAACTTTGAAAAATTGGCAAAACATTTGTGGAACCTTGCACAGTTCTCTTCAACGAGGCTGTGTCAGCGTTTCGAAATCTTTTCATATCCTCAATCACGTATTTCAATTTTCTAGTCATATTGCCGATCGCGAGTTACATGCAAGAGACCGAATCTTAAGCATTGAAAGACATGATTGAACAATAGAAGTCAAGCTGATTGAATCCACCCATGATTTGAAGAAAAAAAAAAAACCAATGATTTAAACCACGATTTGAACCAGTGATTAAATCACATAGCTTGAATTGTGCCAACCCTAGTAGAGTATAATACCCTTAGTGAGCTTTTAAGAGAGCGTAAAATTCTTGACAAAAATGAGTTTCAGCAGATTTTAATAGTTTCTTTTTTTTTTATATCTTATGTGGCCCATGATTTATCAATCAAAGAATTACCACGTTTATTACCATAGCTATAAATGAATAAACTCCTAGTTTATCCAGGGTTATTTATATTTTTGGTGTTACACTCCAATAAGATTCTATTAATACTCCATTTAATATTATGAGGTCAGAAGTCAACGACATGCAACGACCCAACTGACACAACAGTCAATTGCTTGAATGACTCTTCTTACTTGGGTGAACAATCATTTTTCATTGCATTAATCAATTGACGATCAAATTAATGAACAATTCAATAAATTCTCGCACAATCTATATTCACTTATAAGTTATGACGTTATATGTGATCTATCCTGTTCACCACAAGCTTCAGGATGAAAATAAGTGGAAAAAAAACTTTATATTTGGCGTTGAATAATTTTGAAATTAAATAATTCAAAACTACATGATAAATAAAAACGGAACACATTTGAAATAATTTCCATCTGATTTTTCACTCGAAAAATAGCGACTAAATTTTATCAGTTAAAAATAGTAAAGAATTTTTGGCGCATGGTTGACTTTGAATGAATACCGAACAGCGAATACTGGGTGAATTTTGAAAAAAAAATTAGACCAACAGCTTAGGCCATAATTTTTTGAATCGTGTAAGCATATCAGAAGTGAAACCTTTTTTTTTTTTTTTTTTACCCGAAAGTGAGAGGATTTGGCTCATACGATATGAAGTAGTGACTCATAATCAAAAGTCTGTTGTCCGTGGAACCAAGGTGCTTGAAACTAGTTGAGTTCTATTTATCTCGATAATTTATAGGTTAGAACTATCGCGTGACAATAATTAAGGATACCGGTATATATTTTTAAGGTGAAATGAATACTAACCATATTTTGTGTCGAGTCTGTCCCATTTTAGCATTTGATAATGTAACATTTATCAAGATATCTAAGTGTCATAGATCTCGCCACTCCTGAAACCCGTGTTTGTCAACCGTCGCCATTTTAGTTTGATAACAGCAGCAGACGACGCGCGGCGGCACACGCCGCGTTCTGATTGGTCAAAAAGATGAAAAGACAAACGACTATTTTCTTCATACTCATCATATGTATATGTATGTATATGTATATGCGTATATACGTATACATCGTTATCTCGCATATCGCGCGTTGCGAGTGCTATGAAGCGCTACGAGAGAAGTTGAGACGGTGTGCGTGCGTGAGAAAACAGTGTTCTATGAATGTATATGTTGTACACAAATAAATGGCCGAAATGTTTCACCAAAGATGTGGGGATCGCGTAAATTTAATAAATGATAATTCAACAGCGGTGAGAAATTTCTCAGTCTATAATTACGGGCTTGTTTTAAGCTCTGAACCCCTAAAAGATGACCAACTATTCGAAGTTCGTATCGACAAAAAGGTAAGATATAATAATACTACATATCTCAACACTAGGTGCTACATAGACGTTATACTTTTACTCATATCAGCTGCCTGCTCCACCTGCAGCCAAACTTCTGTCAAAATCAGCAGTTCTATCCTATCATAATATTTATATTCCCACATTCATTCATTCATAATATCAGATATGAATAGAAGGACTAACTGTATTCATTCTTTCGAAACAAGTCTCAATAATTCATGTACGCTTACACACAGTTACATAATTACATCCTAATTAATTGTCGAGGACTTAATCTTGTAATTCTCCTAGTCAATTAAAATTCTTCTTTTCTTTCTAATTGCCTAAACATATTTTCATTCATTTCATTTGTCCACTCGGTCTTTGCACATCTTCAGATGGTATCGTGGAGCGGGAGCGTAGAAATCGGAGTAACTTCATGCGATCCAGAAAGCATGGAGCTACCGGCATGTGCAAACAAGTTGAGACTTGGATCCTGGATCATGTCAGGATCGGGGATTATACGCGACGGACAACCGATCATTGAACTCTATGGCACAGACCTTGATACCTTACAGGAAGGAGATACTCTTGGTGTGATGAGAACGTGTAATGTGAGTTTGAGCAAAAATAAACTGATTACACACTTTTGGCTAGATTAATTATAAACAAGTAGAGGTAGTTATTCTCTTGGTTTGTAGGTATATTAAACAAGCAAACAGGTCCATGATATAAATTGTAGTTTCATCTATTGATTGATTTTTGTTCAAATTTTATGTGCATTTTACATAGTCGTTTTTGCTTAAGTATATTGAAACATTGTTACGAACAATTGGAGTTCAATTCTCTCCAATCTATACTTGTAAAGTTAATGATCGGCGACCCGGTGTGAATATCGGACATGACTTTACCTCTGATAGGTGTATCGCTCTCGGAAGTCGACGATTCGTTTCGAACAAGTTATACACATTCGTTGTTAGACTGTCGATAGAATAATATTAGAGGAAACACTTGTTACTGTACGAAAATGACTGTTTCTTTTAACGATAATAAAAACGTTGTTGAAATATTCAATAATGCTATCTTTGTGCCACCGCAACAAGCTAATAGTTCAATTGAAGCTGTCCAGTTGTTGTCAAAACTTCATAGTCCAGTCGAAATTCAATAATTACGCTTTCTAAAACTAGCATCAAGTTTGATTTACAGTTGGAAAAAATTACATACAAACATATTTGAATCCAGTTATCATTTCAATTTCTGGTCGGTTACGCAATGATTTAGTGAGGAAGTGCATACCTTTCGAACTCTAATAATGCTGGATATTATTGGAGATATGTAACGACTCAAACAGAACGATTTTAGTGGTCATCAATGGTTTAATTATTACCATTGCATTCATTAGAATGTAAGAATGACATATTCTCATCTACACTCGTGAAGCAACTCGTGAAATTTCCATCATCGTGTATTTCATCTTGCTTTTAGGCCGAGCTTGTATTCTACATAAATGGTACGTCGCAAGGTGTAGCAGCGACGAACATTCCCGCGCGAGTATTTGCAGTGATCGATATGTACGGCAATTGCGTTCAAGTGACGGTATTACGTCCTAGGCCAGCTCTCGCTATCACAGAGATAATGAATGAGTCAGAAATAAACAACGATCTTGCGCTTGGAGAAACATCAAATTCATCGACAACCAACTTGGTCGCCAATCTCAACGTCAACGTCAATGTAAACGTCAATCTACCTAAGAATCCAAGCGCCGCTGCTATCAGAGAAGACAGATTAAGGTTCCACGAGCGGGTCGGAACCCTCGTCAAACTTTCTAATAATGCAAGAACCGCAGAAAGACGGAGACCCTTTGATGAATTTAATAACGGAGTTGTTATGACCCATAGAGCACTCAGAGATAACGAACTATTTGAGGTAGAGTTTTCCTGGTATTTTCAACTTTCAAATTTCATTTGGAAACGATAGATTTAGTTATTTCGACTTTTGGGGGAGAGTGAAACTTGTTATTATCCTTGAATCAGATTCGGATAGACAGACTGGTCGACAAGTGGTCTGGAAGTATCGAAGTTGGTGTAACAACTCACAGCCCAACAGCGCTAGAGTTTCCTGCAACAATGACGAATATGCGATCGGGAACAACCATGATGTCTGGCTGCGGAATATTGACTAATGGTAAAGGCACACAGCGGGAGTACGGGGAATTTAATTTAGACGAGTTAAGAGTAAGTATCAATTAACAGAGATGCACAAGATGCGGAACGGAGGTAGACGTCTGAATCTTGAGTCTAAATTTTATAATTCTCATAATAGGAAGGGGATAGAGTAGGCATGATAAGACGTGGCAACGGGAATCTCCATTACCTGATAAACGGCCTGGACCAAGGAATCGCGGCCAAGGTTCCTACTGGGATTTGGGGAGTGATAGACCTCTATGGAATGACTGTAAAAGTAACTATCGTAGATCGCGACGAAAGAGAAGAACAGAATTTAGTCACGAGAAGAAACACTCTCCATTTACAGGGATTAATCGGTGAAGGTAGAGCGATCTTTTTGATCTATCATTCACTGAATCCTACTTGACTTCAGTCTAACTTATAAAATTCCGACCCTTTTGTTTTTCCTGTAGAAGTGATGGACGAGGAACCCAACAATAGACTGATGTTTCACGTGTGTTGTGGTACGCATGCGGATGTAATTAACAACGGGAGAACCGCTCATAGACCTAAGTAAGCGTATGGAATTAATGATTATCCATCGTTTTGCAACGTTTCAAAAGAGTTTCATGATTTCCCAAAGACGTACCACTGAGATAATGAGATTTGAAATAAATCAAATTATGTTTCAGCGCTCTAGATGATTTCAACAATGGTGTAGTGCTGACGTCACGACCGTTGCGTCCAAACGAATTATTCGAAGTTAAATTAGACAAGATAGTAACAAAATGGGCGGGATCAATTGAGATTGGTGTCACTACTCACGCTCCGACTGAATTAGAATTTCCCTTTACAATGACTAATGTAAGGTATGTTTTAAATAACGAGGATAACGTACTCTCCGAAAGCTTGTATTTTCAGAAAATTCATTTCATTTAGTTTCCGAACCAATTTCCATTTCTATTCCATACCAGAATAGTAAACATCCCTTACTTCCAGATCTGGAACATGGATGATGACGGGAAACGGCGTAATGCACAACGGCACAACAATTATAGACAAATACGGTCAAAATCTTGACCAATTACAAGTCGGAGATCGCGTTGGTGTTATGCGAAATGACGACGCCATGTTACACTTCTATGTTAACGGAGCTGATCTTGGTGCAGCGGCCACAGGAGTCCCTGAAAAAGTTTACGGAGTAATAGACTTGTACGGTCAAGCAGCCCAGGCAACCATTGTTGATGCGACAGACTTTTATAGTCCAACAACGAATAATTCTAGTTTTAGTAACACAACGCTATACAGGTTTGTCTTTGATTCGGGGAGTTTATTTCTATTTGAAAAAATATGCGTCGTCGGCCTTTGATAGATTGTGAACTCTATACGTGGCATTATTCAACAGTGATCTGCGGTTTCATCATATACATGGAAAAAATGCTCGCATTATGAACAATGGACTAACAGCTTCCAGGCCTCGTGCTTTGGGGGAATTCAACGAGGCAATTGTTATCGCTAATAGAGCCTTGAGAGATGGAGAAATGTTCGAAGTCTCTATCGATAAAATGGTCGATAGATGGTCTGGAGCAATCGAGGCAGGTGTGTAAGATTAGTCGGAGACTCTAATTTTGGGATAACGTTGGATATAAACCGAGGCATAGGCTTCTTGAAATTCTCCCTAAATTTTGTACACGCCTATCCATCATTTGCCTCAAAGACGGTCGGCTGATCTGATTATTCCGATTCTAATCATATCTGAATAAATTTTCAGGTGTAACAGCCATAAGACCGGATGAGTTAGAATTTCCTTCAACAATGACCGACATTGATCACGATACATGGATGTTGTCCGGTTCAACTGTAATGCGCGACGGTGTTACGTTGCGTAATAATTACGCCTGCGATTTGGACAAACTTGTGGAAAGCAATCGCATCGGTATAATGAAGCACGCAGATACCAGCTTACACTATTATCTAGATGGGATAGATCAGGGAGTAGCGTGCACCGGATTGCCGCTACACGTTTATCCTGTGATTGATTTGTATGGCCGATGTGCTCAAGTGAGTATGGCGGATTGATTCGTTGTTAGGAGTCTCGATCATTTTTATTAAATCATTGCTGAAATAATGATTTAGAAAAAATGATTTCCCCACTGTAGCTATTGGGGTCGTAATTCCATGAATATCTGATGTTTGAATTGGAAAATGGATGTTTACAGGTGACGATCGTTTTGCCTGAGCGTAGAGATACCGCTACGCAGCAGTATCTGCCTTCTGAGAATAGCACGAGCCAGCAGCCCACTTCTGTAATCCAGCCGCAAGCTCAGGTTGAGATAACTCACAAATTTCACGAGTCTGTTGGAGCTAATATTCAACTTAATTCGGATCGAACGATTGCCGCTCGGTGCAGAGAGTATAGTAACGCAATATTGCTCAGCGAATGTCCTTTGGAGAGTAACGAAGTGTTCGAAATTGCTATTCAAGAAGTCGCTCCTGAATGGTGTGGCTCGTTAAGGATCGGCGTTATGACTAATAACAATGGAAATTGGTTCACTTCGATGAATTTAGTTCCTAGTATGACTTCTATACCCGAAGATTCTTGGTATCTCATCGGTAAGCTGAAAATTCCTACCAGAATGAAATGGGAACAAAGGATATTCCAACTGTATCTTCAATATTTTAGTAAAATGTTATCTTATTTAAATGCTATAATTGAATTTTACCATTCAATTAATTTTCAAGGAAATGAGGTGAGACACAAGGGGTACGTCTTGTGCCTAAATTACTGTCCGAGTCTAGACTGGCTCAGGGCGAGTGATAAAATTGGAGTCAAACGCACGCATGATGGAAATTTGAAGTTTTATATTAACGGAGAAGACATGGGCGTTGCTGCTACAAATATTCCTGAGCTAGTCTATGTGGTCATAGAACTATTTGGTAGCACTTTGGCGGTTTGTGCAACGAGCAGTAAACAGCAGAATATTGTTATATCACCAAACGCTAGTCTCAGACTCCAAGACTCGTTGGAATTACTCTTAGATCCGATGCCCCCCATAATGAGAAAGTTAGTAGAGAAAGAATTTGAATGAAAACTCTAAATTTCATCGCGCAGTACTTTCATTGGATGGTTTGCATTTTCCTAGTGATGCTGGTATGGACACATCGATCGATGTTTCCGAGGCTAAACTGTTGAACGAAATGGTGCTAACACCTACGCAGCCAATAGTTACATCAACTCTCGATATAGATTGGAATTATGAGTTCCACGAAAATCGTGGAAGAAATATTGAACTCGAGAAGAAGATTACCGCCAGACGAGTCGCTAGCTATAATCAAGGTGAAAAATACCAGATTAATGATGGTCTCTATTCCCAAGATGTTTCATAAATCTGGTGGAAGGAAGTTTATATATTCTTTAAGCCTCAAATCAGATTTTCATCTGTCTTATCATTTTGACGCCGATTATACCCGCCCATATACCCTAGAATTGAACACTTTATAACGTAATCATTCCAGGAGTGGTAATGTCTCATCGTCCTCTAGTCAAAGGAAAACCATTCCAAGTAAAGTTGGAAAAATTGAACGATCGCTGGGTGTCTGGGATGTTATGTGGCGTCACATGCATCTCTCCTGACAAAGCGAGCTTTCCGTTAACTGCTCTTGGCTTTAAAAAACACTCATGGATTATCTGCGGAGATTGGATATCACACAATGGCGTTAAGGTAAAAAATTTGAGGACAAAGAGAGTAAAATAGTTCCCCTCTTCGCAATGGATTAATTCCCTTTAATCGTTTCAGGTGATAACGAGGTACGGAATGAATTTAGAAAGCCTGCAAATAGGAAGTATAGTGAGTTTATTAATAGACGAAGATTCAAGACTGCATTTATACATAAATGGATCTGACCAAGGTATCGCGGCAACAGATTTGCCTCCTTACACATACGCGGTGATAGATTTGTACGGTCAATGCGAACAGGTATCGATAATAGGCCCGATATCAGAAGCGGTTCCATTTGCAAATAACAACTCTAACAACATGGCAATTTTAACGTCTATTGAAAGACCAGAAGCAGAGATGGAAGATATAGAAAATTCTCGAGAAAAGGCGGACCTTGAATGCCACGAGAAAGAAAACGCAGTTCCCGCAACCCCCTCTAATTTATCATTGAACATTCCAACTCAGAGCAATTTTCACTCGGTGGAAATTTCCAACGCGGATAATATACTCAGCCCCGTTCCCTGTCAGAGTAACAACAGTTCGAATTTTCCGAACAACGTTATTCAAAGTAAAGCTCCGATGTCTAGCAGCGTCAATTCAGAAAGTAACAACTCAGAGTCTAGTTCGGAAATCAGCAACGACGCGAGGACCAACTTCATAGAAAATATCAAAGTTAGAAATCAGGCGATAAATCCGAATAACGCGAACGAAAATACCCCTGCGACAAATCAGTGTGTACAAAACGCTGAGAATCATACAACAAATGAGGAAAATAACGACGCAGTCGATAACATCCTAAGTATTAGTCGTAACGAATGTACAAACGTAGAAATAAACAATGCAACGAATATTAATATTAAAAATGGGTGCGCGGCTAACTGTAGTCACATTTCCAACTTGAGTACAGCCATCAGTTCGGCCAATGCTAATAATGCGATAAACGAAAGCATAGCTTCTAACAGTTCGAACCAAAACAATCTCTCGAACAACGCTTTGAGTACTTCTCAAAACAGCGTTACTTCACCTTCTCAAAACCACCTGTTGTCAAGCTCGCAGATAAATGTGTCGACAAGTTCGCAGGACAGCAACTCAAACCAGAATCGTAATAATCAAGTGCAGAATAACTGTGTGACAAATTCGTTACTGGGTAACCAGCAAAACGATAATCATCACGTGGTTAATAATTCCTCTTCATTTTCGTCCGTACCTGTTACCTCTTTGCCGTCCACTCCGCTAGCGCTACACACCGCTTCGACGCAGGCTAAGAAATGCGAATATTTGAAGGCCTGTCTCAGATTCAAAAAGTCACTTGTATTACCGGAGGAATTCTTCTCGGGAGACGACACCTCCTGCTATTGTAGCTCCTGCTTTAAAGCCGAGGGCGACGGTGCGGTATGTAGAAAGGGAGAACCACCTTCAGAATTTGCAATCCCAGTTGGATGGGTGAGATTCTCACTGAGACAAAACATCAATGCTATTCAAATACCACAAAACACTATGGATAAGTGGCACGTCGCGTTCTATGGCACGAGATTGGACGCTATCAGGTAAGAAACTAGTCACTGCGTGAAATAGGGAAGCTGCATAATTTTTCGTTTTTATAATCGGTCGTATATGACTCTGAAATCTAATCTCTTAGGTGGATATTGGACAGAGGAGAGTTATTGACCAAGGAACAATTGGATACGAGCAATTTAACGACGAGCATAAATAGCGACGACCAGAATCCTCAAGTAGTATTTTCACCCAATATAAAGTATGCCGCGTCTGAGGAATTCACAAGCAAATATCCGTGAGTATAGGCCAATACCGTATTGGACCGAATTTAAGTTGAAGTTTATTAAGACAAGACAAGAAAATCGTATTGTTTTGCCTTACAGATACATCGATACTCAATCTAGCAAAAAACTGAACGCAGCTACCGCCTTTCAACTCCTTGTGAGGCCTGGATCGTACACAATGGGTCCAGGTAAAGATAGTTCTGAACCGCAGTTGGAATCAACGGAATGGGCGACCAAGGAAGGAGGTGCTACGGTAATCGTTGCATTCCTTGTTCATCTCGATGGGTTTTAAAAAAAAAGTTTTCTAATCAAACGAAGCCTCGTAAATTTTATGACTGCACAGATTTTCTTTGCTATATAAAACCGTCGTATACTCTTCTGCATCTCACTGTTAAAAAAACAAATTGATATGTTGATAGGATTCAGAATTCGAATAACAAACCTTTGGGACAAAACTATTCTACTCCTGCATGCCTTATTTATTAGAATAGTACTAAAGCTCTTTTCTCAACACCTAGCAACTATGAGATACTCGAAATGCAGAAAGTTTACATCTGGTTCGATCAGAAGTATGAAATCTCCTTACGTAAACAATAAGAAATCAATACCGTTAGGATATTTTCAATTACAATTATACCGCGTAACAAAGGCACAATATTACAATCCTGGATCTGAATGCCTCTTGAAATCTTATTTTGATATCTTGATAGACTGCCAAAGCTGCAGTTGTCTATCGTTATTCAATAAAATTTTTTTTACTAATATATTATCTCGCGTTGTAAGAGATAAGTCATTTTTTTTTTTCTGCTATTGAGCTATTCATGCTTCAATTACATTGTACATACATAATGATATAATATTATACGTCCTTCGAAGTTTTGAGAAGCCTACTTATCTTTTAACATTTACGCATATTCTGTGATACGTTATTTACAGTATATACATACACATAGGTATATAGGTATAAATTTTACCATATTGCACATATAATCCATATACGTTCGGAAACTTTTATTATCATATACATACGCATACACATACACATACCATAGAACTATAAAGTATTATTGACGCACTCATTCAATATCATATTTCATTAACTGATTGCTAAAGTTTGCTAAAATAACAAAAAAACAAAAAAACAAAAAAAAAAAGCAAAAAGCAATTCCCGTCATCAATGGTACCTATAATATAAATTATTGCTTCTTAATTCGAGACGAACATAAGATTTTGTAGATATCAATTATTTAAAATTGTACAAACCAAGCATTTCCGAAACGTTGTAATTCATTATTATTATTATTATTATTACTATTATTATTATTATTATTATTATTTGCATAGAACGATATATAAGAGAACGACATAGCATAGATTAATGTATCTAGTCATTATATACAATTCGTATGAGAAATGATAAAATCCAGTGAAGTCTTGACAATCGCGTACATACTACATTTGATTCCTTGAAAAATACATACAATGATATTACAATTGAAAAAAAAAAAAAGCAAAGACTGCTGATTATTATAATCCATTTTCTTAAATACTTTATGACATAGCGCGCGATCGTCTGGTCTTTACTAATTTAGCACTTAGCTGATTTGCAATTCTTCTGAAATAGTTTAGAAATATACCGCTTGGCACTTAACTGAGATATAAAGAAGTACGGTGTTTATGAATGATTTAAATTCAGAGATATGTTGAACGAAGCATATTAACGATACTTGATAGATATCTTCAGATTTTTTTTCTTCTGAATTCAAGTTAAACGCGATTGCAGAGATTGCAGAGTACTACAGAACTGCGCGATTCACAGCATTAACATGCATGAACAAATTTTGATTACTAATAAATGATCACGCGCAATGATCACGAGCCATTATAAGGTCCAAAAATATACCAGAGTAATATTTTTCAAAATTCTAATATAAAGTATAATTGTTGTAGCTATATCAGCTGATAGAATAACTAGACGCAGGCTGTATCAATTATTAATGGACATTAAAATTTCACTATAATTGGCAGTATGAAGTACCCACGTTGAATATTAGTATTATTATTTCGAATAAGTCTTCTTCATTACCGAGTCAACCATGAGTTATTAAATCAGTATATAAAAAGATCGATATACTTACGTGTTTACTCAGAGTTCCCATTTTCGAAAATTTGATTATATCTTCGACGTTATTTATATATTATTATTATTATTATTATTATTATTATAGTATAATAAATAACCATATTATTATATTCTAGTAATATTTCACGCATATTATTATACAATACAGCATGTATATTGTCTATACTAATGTAAGCTGTCACTATATAATAAATTCTAGTAGTAAAAAAAGATAATGAAAATGAAAAAAGGCCGGGAATATTGAAAAAAAAAATTAATATAAACTCAGAGAGAGAAAGAGAGAGAGAGAGAGAGAGAGAGAGAGAGAGAGAGAGAGAGAGAGAGAGGTAAAGTTCTATAATATGTGTCATAAAAATAAATTGAATAACAACTATCCATGATATAATTATGATAATTATTATGATAGATGCTATAGAATACTCAAAATAGTAATAATATACAGTTTTATAAATGATCGTGATATGTAAAAAGATGTTTGTTCGGATTGACGTATCCTCGGAAAATTATCTACTCGAGTGTTTAAATTTAATAATGATGCGATAGAAAGGTATTCCGAATTGTAAGTATACGATCGCGGAATATTTGATCTTAAATCGTCGTTGTAATTATATTAAATTGATAATGAATTGTGATCATTAATATATATATTACAACTATTATGATTATATTTAAATGATATAAGTATCAAAGTAATAAACGTCGCGGCGTTATATGATATGATACCTATATCATAATTATATTATTATAAATAAAATATAAATTTATGGATCGTCGTCCATCCTATATATTATAATTTACATGCGTTTATATTATCGTTATTATATATTCGTTTCTGACGCACTTATACACACAATCTCAAACAACAATAGAATTATATTATTAATAATATTGTATAATAAAAGTTATTATTTAAAATGGTAAGAAATATTGTAATATGTATATCCCACGATTTAATCTCTCTTTGAAAAAAATTCAGGGATCAGATCAGACATGATAATCAATGGACATTCAACTATAGGGATTACGGATTATACGGGAGCTCTGCATGTCAATATTATATCGTAATGTGGAATACTGCAGGGAATAGAGATTATTACCTATATTAGATATATTTTACTTCTACGTTTTTGTATTTTCTTATTCGTCGCAAGAATAAGGTGAAATGACAAGGTATTTATATTGGATTGGAAAGGAAAAAACATTTTAATCTCATAGCATAGATATAAGGGTACCCTCACACGCTCGCACATAGTAAGCGAAACAATTTCGACGTTTTTTTTTTTAAATTTATTCAATATGTTATGAATCACATAATACGTTGCAAAATCGATGTTTCGATATTGAATTATAGCTCCTGAAATGACAGAATTTTTCCAGAGTCATTCTGCAATATCCTCGTCGAAGACGTTGAGACTATAGTTTAACGATCTATGATTAAAGCTTTTTTTCTTAACTCGAAAATTCTATAGTTACACATTATTTTCTTCCGAAGCGCAATCTTAGGATTTTTCGATTCGAATCTTCAAAACTCTTCAAAAACTGGTTCCACGATGAGAAAGCGTAAAAAATATATAGTTTCGATTTTCTAAAATACTACGCGTCGTTGTCTTCAGACTCCTAAAAGCAGTGAATTTTATCTGGCCCCTCTGGAAACCATGCGCCCGGGGCGTTCATTTGAATCCTTATTTTATCTATCTTTGCAGATATTGGTTTTCGAGATATTGAGTTGTAAATGTTTATGTGTTATATTCATTTTGTATAGAAATATATTTTGAAATCACGCTGAATTATAATGGCTTGATAATTTGTCTTCGCAAGATGAAGATTGATTGATGTATTCTTATATGGTCTTGCATTCATCGTTAAAAATCGGTGAAAATTTCATTAGACCCAAACCCTGACGTGCTGATCCCAAGAGCAGCTAGCCACGGCCATTCCACTTCCGGCAACGCTTAGTGAAGTCACTCTGTTATCGTGGCCGGCTAGTATACCTTGGAATTAAAAATTTGAAAAAATGTAATTATGATTAATGTATACGTGAGTGAGTTGGAAAATTATATTTGCATTCGATGCTGCAACATAACTGACAAAGAAGTGTTTTAGATGAGGATCTCATTCGGGTGGACGTATACGTATAACGTTTCGATACTATTTAAGTATTTACATTTTCAAACTTCAAATGAAAAGCACATTCATAATCATCATTTACTTAGACATCCGTATAGTTTATGTTCTCCGGACTTTCCGTTTACGTTCTATAATAATGTATCCCCACCCTCTCGAAATATTTTTACTTTTACCATTATGTTGAACCTTCAGCGTGTCCCATATGTGAATCGAGTTATCATCACTTCCGCAGAATATGAATCTACCGCTGAGCGATAATCCGCAAGATGTAAAACCGGGATTAGAGTTTGGAGGCTTAAAAGTAGCTAATTGTTGGTCGGAACGGAAGTCCCAAAGACGAGCCGTTTTGTCCTCTGATGCCGTCGCAAAACCCTGGCCAGATGGATGGTACTAGAAATGTGATGGTAGATTGTATTACATTTTGCTAATACTTTCCTATAATATCGACAGCTATTTATGAATTCGGTGTGACTACCTTACATAATATGATATTCAAATATCCCTACATCATTTTGATCCATCACGTAATACTCACACAGACTGAATTAACGTCAGCTTCATGACCGAAGAACGTTTGTTTTGATTTTTCTTCCCGCATATCCCACAGCTTACAAGTTTTGTCTACGGAACCGGTCACGTATGTTTGACTATCGGGTGCCAAGCTGATACTCACCACATCACCATTATGCGCATTAAAATCTGTCGTCTTTTTCCCTGCCTCTAAATCCCACATACAGCTAAACAAGCGTATGAATAATATAGTAAAAATTTCCACCATCTTTCGTTATTCGGTATATCAATGCGGTGATCGCGATATGTATTACATTTTCATATCTCCAGATCCAGTGATGATAGTTTTGTCGTCAAGGAATCTACATGATGATAAAAAACCTTCGTATCCAAGAAGTTCGCGAACAATTTTTGCGGCTCCGGTAGCGTCACGATTGTTCACATCGTAGACGGTGCACATATTGTCCATTCCTCCACAGGCCACGTAATTACCCGACGGTGCAAATGCCACGGACATTACCCACGCTGAACGCAACGGAATTACTTGGACCTTATTTCCGGTCCAGGTGTCCCATATTATTAATTTACCATCCAAAGATCCCGTTACGCAATGTCTTAATAAAGTAGACATTAAGATTACAAAGCATGTCGATCGATAACAGATTACCAAATTTTCACAATTCTCTTATCAAAGACTGACCTGCTGTCCCCGCTGAAATGGACCGAGTTTACCTTGTTGATATGACCTTTGAGTAGCTTCTTTGTCGACAATTTTACTTTCGGAGCATCGCTGACCCCGCTGCAACTCTCTTCGAGGGTTGTGTCTTGTTGTTTCTTTTGGTCTTCCTGGTAATTCATGGAAATATAATGCAAAAGGAAGAGTAATGAATACGGTTTTTGTCTGATCATATACGCTCTTACTACGACTTACTTTGCACTTGTTGATCAGATCTTCGAGCTCTTGTTTCAGTTTTGTCGTCTCAGCGTCATCTTTGCCCATTTTTGTACCTTATGTTCCACAAATTGTTGAATCGAGTTCTGTTTTTTGTTTTTTCTTCTCCTTTCTTCTCAAGGCACTTCAAAACCCGACTTGTATGGTATGTTCGATAGTTATATGCTGATAGTACGAAATTGAGGAAATGGCAACTATAATGACTACTAGAGACTGACCGACGGTTTTCGTCGGAATGCGAAAGAAACCTCTGCAGAACTGCTGCCACAGTAATCACATTAAACCTCAGGCTTAATCTTGTTTGCTTGGCATTAGCTGGGTACCTACCCCCTCTTAACTTAATTATTTTCTTATTATAAAAATTCTATAACGTGAAACCGCGATCCGGGCAAACGACCCGCGTCAAACTCCTCGCACGCCACAACCCCAATCCGAATAGAAAATCCCTGTTCCGATTTGACCTATTTTTTTACCTGACCTTCGAGATTAAATATGGGGCAAACGGAAGCCTCGTAACATCTTTTGTGCCTTTGAATGTCATTCCGGGGCCAGACCTCTTCCGGGTTTTTTCGCACCATACACGGAGAGAATTTTGTGGTAGAGATTACTATAAAATATAGTACAAGGGTTTTTTCAATCAAATGCTATACGATAAACAGTTGATTACAATGAAAAAAATATTGTTATACGATGAACAGTTGATTCAGAAATTCTTGTACTATATTTTATAGTAATCTCTACCATAAAATTCTCTCCGTGTACCTATATAGTATAGTAAAATGTTTGATCCTGCAGAGGGCAGAGTCTTTTCGAACGCAATTTTCACTCAAGAGAGTTAATTAGCTGAACAAATATAACTTTCATTACCCATAGCTATAGCAGCAGTAAGAAAATGACTTAGGTACTCCTTATAAAATCTGGAAAAAATTTAACATTGCACCTTTCTTACAAATGTTGAGATACATGAAGTTTATATATACCTATACTTTGGTAAAAACGTTTAGAAATTCGTTGTTCTTGATGTCAGGGAAAGTGCGAAGAAATTTTACCGCCGAATCGAATCTATCGCGCTCTGATTGATCGCGCTGAAAATTAACACGCATTGATCCGTGAAATCCTCTCTATTGAACGTTTGGTTTTGCTTCGGAATATTGAGAATTTTTTGGAGGTCGGTTACAACAATTTGTCGACCGCGGCGAAGGAAACGTTTGCTTTCGTCTGTATTGTTTTAACTTTCACGTTAACGTTATTATTCTCAATGTGTTTATACGGACAAATTTCTCCGGAGAACTTTTAGTGTTATTTCGTTTCTCCAACAGTCAACTACAGCTGCAAAAATAGTTAGATGTTTGATCAGTTGCATGATGTGTTTACGGAAAAACACTTCTGACTATTTAATACGTGAAAATATCAGTCCTTTCGTGCAGTCTGCATATGTCGCGGGTGGTGAATACTTATTTTCGAATGTTTTTTTAATTCCCGAATGAGCAAATGAACATATTTGCCAATAAATTTAGTTCTTCATTCTCTAGTTTACCATCAATTTGAATTTTGTTTTATTCGGTATCAAAAATGAATAAAATATCAAGTAAAATGTTAAAATTTCCGAAATTTGGATATAATCTTATCGCTAGATATTCAACCGTTACTTTTATTCTTTTGGGATTTTCGTTTCAATCGGTTCATTGCGACAATCTCATAGCCGATACAGATGACTCTTGGTCAGGAGAGCTGTCACATACACATAACATATACCTTGACGATTATTTGGCACAAACTACCTGCGATTCTACCTCTCGAAGCTGCCCCATAAGTCACTGTGGACAAGTATCAGAACTCAAACTCAAAGGTATATAAACCTATTATACTATGCATTTTGCGTATCTTAAAATATACAGGTATATATTAATATACTCTTAAATAGCTGTATAGAGTAATATATACCATTTGTGTTCATGATAAGATAAAGGGGTAAAGAAAAAAAATTCAATATCAAATTGACACAATTTTATTTCAGCATCAATTTTAATAATAGCATACATATATTATAAGAATTCCTGCACATGGCTGTTTAGTTCCTTTTGCTTTCCTTATCGCAGCTGCAGATGTAAGTTTAGCTACATATTACTGAAACTATATGAAACGATGTCCAGCTCTCGTAAACTTGAAATTCTTCAGCAATCAAACGCATGAACAGTTTGTATAATAGCTTGTGTGATCATTGTAAATAGCTCCTGTTGAGAACGACTGCATTTTTGAAAATTCAACGGACAAATATTTAACACTTTCATGTAACACGAGTTATAAATATGATTTTCCAGTTTATCTCGTTATGAATAAAAATTTCGCGTACAAATTCGCAGCAACGTTGAATGGCCCTTTTTCTTCAATTCAAATATATTCTGCAATGCGCCTGCAAAACGGCTACTATCGTTCCATGCGCAAATCAACGATCGCGCATCTCAGGCACAATACCGTCAAGCTATAGTAGGTATACTCTCGTGGTGTATCGTCCAGCGTGAAAAGTTTCCTCGCTACACAGACATAACCATACTAGTATAATGTAATCTCCGAAAAAAAACTATAGGTGGAGAGTGTGAAAAGCCGATTTGATTAGCTTCCCAAAGAGGCTCGATAAATCCACATTGATCGGGTGAAAACGTATTTATTATGTTTCATGAGGCGATTATGCTCTACATGGCGAGACGGATGTTTTCAGCTCCTATATGCTTATAAGCTGAAGTTAGCTGACTAATCTTTACTATGCAAACCTTCAAACGTATTACATACAGAGAGAGATTAAAGCAATCGTGTCCACGCATATTATAATGTCAAGGATGTATTGAATAAATGTAACGATGAAATAATGACAAATTAAACGACAATTCATACGTTTATACGAAGCCGATAGATAGTATAACATTTTTCGAGACTCGAATCTCGATCCTTTCACCCTGGAGGGGTTCGTAGTAAATGTTTGTCACCAGGGTTGTAGTTTTAGTGCGAGATGCGTGCTTCGCAACGTAAACACGATATTCCACACTCTTCCAGAAGCAAAGATGAATCTGACTGTAGGGAGTAGTAGTTGTTCTTGGTACGTGAATCTCAGTCGGAGTTGCATGTCGGTGGAGATCGTGACGGTCCCGTATCAATTTGTGAATGATTTAACGCTTCTCGATTGAGAGCTGAGAGTACAATGAAAAGGACTACGTTATTCCCGTTTACATTCCTCTTTTGTTTCGTCCTGGGCGCGGTCAAATCGACCGAAAATAACAACGATGGTAAATTTTTATTCAATTACTTATTTCGCCTCTTGTTTACCATTTAATTCAGTATAATCAGACGACAAACGATATACTCGGAAATCGCACTCTTTAACATATTACCGAACGAGTTCGTAGGTTTCGAATCTTGGACGCAGTGATAAACATCAGTTTATCACCCGTTCCGCGAAATTAGACTCAGGTACTGTAGTCGGGTTGCATGCTCGGTCTTACGTACCTGTTCCATTCATCTCCCGCATCCCTTGATTGACTCGAAAAGCTCTTGTATTTTTCGGATCACTTATCTACAAATTATTTGAGGATTTATTGTTCTTGAATTTGAAAACAAAGCTGGGCCCATTTCTCAATTATCCTCTAATGAAAATTGTTCGAAATCTTGAGGCAGTTGACTGTGAAACATTTCTAATGTATCATTTTCTATGTGCAGAGAAATTCGTAACATGGTAAAGATCAATTGTCAGTGTCACGATTTTAATCTCTCTTCCGCGCGCGAAGTAAGAAAGTGAAAACGAAAGCGATCGCGGAACAAAAACAAGCATGAAATCCGATTTGATGGAAAAGAGGAACAATAACAATATTTGCGTTATAGTCTTCACGGTTGACTTATGTTCCCTCTGCGATTCTGTAATTTCGAACTTCTTACAATCGTGAAACCCCCCTTTTTTATATTCCATTTCTATGGCCTACTGCTTGCCTCGAATGACTTCTTTTCTTTCCCTTGATCTTATAGTTCGTATATAATTTATTCGCACCATCATAGATACTCGGTTGGATGGGAAATATTAAATTATTAATCGGTAGAGCAGCTGGCTGCGGTGAAACTTTTGCATTGGCTCTGTTGTTTAGCTTGTTACGAGCTCTATTAAAATTGCATGTAATTGCCTTTCATGGTTTCATTGCAACGCATCTTCATGATGCAGATGGTTCATAGTAGACTAACCGATTTCGAGTTCAGTAAAAGTTCTGAAAGAGATTTATTCAAATCTAGCTGAGCATAAATAATGATTAGAATTGAATTCCTTCTCTATTATTTGCGCTTATAAATCTGCGGTTGAACTGCTACATCACAGTTTTGTTCCATTCCATCGAATTGGCAGAGCCGATTCCGTGTCTAGATATAATTATTTGAGAAATGGCAACGCTATTTGTTTTTTTCTTTGCGGTCTGTTCCCCAAATGAATTATACTATTTCACTTGGTAATTTTGCATCTCCAACTAAATAATGACACTCCAGCCGAGAAATAAATTACCGATGTATACATGATTGTACACCCGTCTTCTTAGAGATACCGCTGCAAATTGCTTTCCTGATTTTCGAATCACGGAAGGGGATAATATTATTCATTATCTCCGCAGTTTTGTCGAGAAAGAGTCTCCCTAACTGATCTAAACAATGATTCTTAATGTACGATACGGGGAAAAAAATCTCTGATGATGTGGCAAAGTCGTTACTTTGTCAGAAGGGTATAATCTTCGAGCTTCCGGTAAAGCGATGCCTGCCGCTGCATTCGTTAGATATTAGATATGAAACCACGTGTATCATAGAGAAATATTCATTCGATGGAGATCTACGTTTAAGTTTTTACAACTACATACTACATATGGGAATGTGTTTTGTTATAATAATCAAGCCTTTGACGCACTACTATGAAATGACATGATATCATTATTAGTATATTTTAGAAAAAATATACGTTGTAACAATTATTTTTATAATTTTTTTGCTATATCAAAAAAATGCTGATTTCAGCTCATAGAACATCTTCGTATAATTATTACAATTAATTTGGTTGAGTTATTTTTCCTATTTTTTTTTTTTTTTTAATTTTTTTATGAAGACTAACTCATTCATGATCTTTAATTCGATGTCAACGTACGCAGAGACGATGCGCGTTGGTATTAAGCAATAATAAGAAGGCGCCGGGCCGCAGAACGGTACAGCGACGCTCTGCGTCCATCCGCGTCTCTTTCGCGGATGACGTAACACTCGCCACGTTCACAAATCCCCCGCGCTACGCGGACGACGTCATCGTACGACATATCGGCGCGGTTGTACTAGTTTTTCAATTTCCATTTTTATTGTCACTTTTATTTCTTCTTCTTCTTCTTCTTATTCCTTTTTTTTGGCTATCTGCATCGTTATTTATTAAATTTATGGTCAATTATTATGAAAAAGGAAAGACTTCTGGGAATCCCCGGGAATCCCCAACGTCCTTATATTCATTTCACGAGTAGATCGACTGTCCGATCGGAATCATCGGAAAAACCTTTTTATCATCGGTTAACCGAAATCGATTTTTTGAGATTTCGGATCAAAGGAGAAGCCAATAAAACCTCATTTAAGAACGGAACAGAATATATATCAGCTCATTTTTATTAAAAGTTATTCTATGTATTTATGTAATTTAATTTGGTTTACTGGGTCAGCTTGGATAATTTTTATTGAGATACGTGCTTTGCGTCACAAAGATAAATCGACAGTCAGGATACATATATGCGCGGACTATATTGTCTGAAGAATAATAATATATCGCATTATTAG
This sequence comes from Tenthredo livida, assembly GCA_963992785.1. Classification (NCBI taxonomy): domain Eukaryota; kingdom Metazoa; phylum Arthropoda; class Insecta; order Hymenoptera; family Tenthredinidae; genus Tenthredo; species Tenthredo livida. The sequence goes on from OZ023065.1 coordinate 43,289,514, forward strand.
CTGGTATATATTATGTTATCCCAAATCCTAAGCCCAGCTTCTTCACATGAAGATTGAAAAATATATTTCCGTGGGCTGCAACGAGGTCCGATTTTGTGCAATCTCGCCTACGCGGCGAAATTATACTGCACTTAGGCTCTGTGCAGCATTACGCAATTATTATTTGACATGCTTAGATGCCTATAGTTAGATATGCCTACGTGATACGTACTATACTATGTATATGATATAGGGCATTTCCTCTATAAATTGACCCTCTAAAAATTGGTACAAACGTTGAGAAGTCTGTTTGTATCAGTTGATAAGAATATGCATGAAATTTTGTAGATTTTTATCAGAAAACGTTTAGACGTTAGCAGCTGATATACATACGATATATATATGCGAAGATCAATAATGTTAGAGTTTTAATTGAGTACAACTCAATTAACAAAATTATTTCGATTTGTCGGCGGAGTGACTGCACAGCCCTACTGAAAATCGAAATTCGTTACCGAGATCTGATGTGAGGCCTAGGTGGGATCTCACCTGATCTCAGGTGAAATGATATCAGATCTCATGAAAGAATTTGGTCTCACATCAGATCTCATGCCGCGATTTTCAGTAGGGAGGCTCTGCACATCTGACAAAGCAATCAAGTAAATAGTTGGGACACTATGACGATCTAGTCCATATATTCTATAAATATACAGTTGTTGAATGAACGTTTCTCCATGTATATATTATACCGGGAATATTCGGTGAATTAGAACGATCCCCTTCCTACAGCCAAACCAACACAGGCCCGCACCGCGTGCGTGAGGCTCGTTCGGGTGGGGATGCAATGTTACTGGCACCTTATTCCCTGCCGAACGAGCCTCACGCACGCGGTGCGCGCCTGTGTTGGTTTGGCCGTAGGAAGGGGATCGTTCTAACTCACCGAATATTCGCGGTATACCGTGAGGTTTCGTGGAAAGAGCCCGGTCTAAGCGCGCGGGCGCTGATTTATCCGAATATCCTTGCAAGGTCATTTTTATTTGAAAATAAAAATTATTTTCATTTTTATTTAAGTCTGAAATTGGCGACCCTCGTAATATCCGAATAAATCAGGGCTCTTTCCACGGAACCTCACGGTATGTAATAATGTAGGTGTGTTGAGAAAATAAATAAATATCAATTATTGACGACCGCACACTACTTTTTTTCTACTCTGCATTTCTCTAAGAACACATAATTCTCTTCGGTTGCTACATCTTCTCTTCGAGTATACCAAAGTTGAAATGATCGTCTATACAGGGTGATTCAGAATTCATGACGAATCACTTGAGGGGTTGATCCTTGTCAAAATTGGGATCGAAAGTTCATCAGCCATTTGTCCGAAAAATCATGTTTTTTCATTGGAAAAACATTTTTACGATGAGGGATTTTCTTTTCTCTTATGTCATTTGTCAATTTTAAAGAATCTCAAATGATGTCAATGAGTGCAGTTTTTTCCGACATTAGAGAGAATTCTCGGTGAAAGTGCCTTATTTGGTGGAAGATGTTAAAAAAAAATGTGTTATGGTTCCAAGAAAGAAAATAATTTTTCGGAAAAATGGCTAAGGAACTTTCGATCCCAATTTTGACAAGAATCAACTCCTCGAGAGATTCGTCACGAATTCGGAATCACCCTGTATAAGAGCGAACTGCTTATACTTTCATTTCAAATTTTTCCACAGTCCAAAATTTCAGAAAAAATTTCCGCCAACAAATTCGATTCAAATTTTCTGTTCTATATTCATGCATCTAAGTTCAGTGAAGTCAGTAAATTATTTTTTTCTTTCTTTAAACAACACAATAATTAATTGATGTTGAAGATATTTTTATTATTGAAATTCATCATTCAAAAAACTATTTCTTTTCCTGCCTCAGACTTCGAAAGAAAAAAATAAGAAAATTTTACATTCAGATTAAAAATTAAAAAATTAGTTAAGGATTTGAAAAACTGGTATATACTATACGCATACATTTGATTTTTTTTTTTTTTTATGGCTCATATCTTCCCTTTCCTCGAAACTCCCTCATTTCCCAATGTCTAGCAATAAATCATAAATCTAAGTAGATAATTATAGTCCTTGAAATGATTGTAGTCTCATTGCAATGAAGATATTGTACAATATCTGATACAAGAGTTAAAGAATCGTGATTTTTTTTTAACATTATTGACCGCAATTCTTCAAGCTGTTCCATTTTTTCATCCAAGTATTAGCATGTTACCGAAACTCCATACTAGAATAGTAGTGAGGTCGAATATCCTCTTCCTCCATATTAAAACTCTTTAATTTCCCATTTCAGATGTGCTTGTGTTCACGGTAGCTACAAACAAGACCGATGGCTACAAACGCTACATTCGTTCAGCGGTCGTTAATGGATTTGAAGATAAAATCCAGGTGCTTGGACTAGGTGAAACATGGAGAGGCGGCGACGTGCAGCACTTCGCAGGCGGAGGCCACAAGATTAATTTACTTAAGGAGAAGCTGTTGCCTTACAAAAATGACAAAAATAGAATTATATTATTTACAGACAGGTAAAAGTTGAAAGTTCTTTTGTCTTCATATTTTACTAAATTTTTTTTGACAAAGAGATAAAATGATTAATAAACTAGCAATCGCACCCGAAGTAATATGTATCGTATATTTGTTACAGCTACGACGTACTGTTCCTCAGTAGTCTCGATACGATAATAGAAAAATTCGAGACCTTTAATGCTAGAGTTTTATTCTCTGCAGAGGGTTTTTGCTGGCCTGATAAATCGGCCGAGTCTAGATACCCAGTCGTAGCTCGTGGCAAACGTTACTTAAATTCCGGTGGCTTTATTGGCTACGCATCTGATATTTACGCCATTGTAACAAGCTCCAAAGTCAAAGATGAGGACGACGATCAATGGTTTTATACCAACTTGTATTTAGACCCAGAATTTAGAGAGAAACATCAGATAAAATTAGACCACAGATCTGAAATCTTCCAGAATCTTAACGGAGCTGTTGGTAAGAATTGTGAAGAAAATTAAACTGCTCTAAAATATTTGAAGAGATGTGAGAAATTCTGGTTCTAACTAGTATATCCTTGAACAATAATTCAGACATCTTTCACTCAAAAGTGAGAATGAAGGCAGGAAAATTGGTGAAATCGGTCTTTACCAGACGCTGTAAACTCCAACTTTGGAATTCACACGTTCAAAGCTTTTGCACTTGATTCATGCCTATCATAGCGTATTTTCATTATCAAATGTAATAATTATAAATTCTAAAACTTGATAATTAAATTCTAATGACTTGGCTAAAAACTATTTCAGCGGACGTTGAGTTGAGATTCAAAGGAAACGACGCTTACCTCCAAAACATTGCTTACAACAGTGCCCCTCTTATTCTGCACGGTAACGGAGCGAGTAAATTGGCGTTAAATGCGCTTGGTAATTATCTAGCAAAAGCATGGAGTCCGGAAGAAGGCTGTTTGAATTGTTGGGACAACACGATCGAATTGGATAAAAAACGAGTTGAATCTTATCCGATTATTCTGGTCGCTGTATTCCTGGCTAAACCAACACCTTTCCTCGAAGAATTTTTCGAGAAAATTTATCGCCAGGTCTATCCCAAGTCTAGACTACATTTGTTCATTTATAACAACGTACCTTACCATTCTGATATTGTTCACGAATTTGTTGAACTATACGCAAGCGAATACAAAAGTATTAAACAAATTCTGCCTGAAGATGATGTATCTGAAATCGCAGCTAGGGATCTCGCCTTGTGAGTGTATTTCAACTATCTTCTTTACTTATGGGAATAATTTATGTAATATAAGGCAGAAATATTCTTTGAGGCTTCTCATACATTGTCATAAAGTTCCAAAGTTTTCATTATTTACTCAAGAACTTCAAAATTAGTCTGTTTTTAATGATCAAAATCTTCATTAAGTCGATTTATATGAAACCAGGAATCATTGCCAGTCCAAGAAATGTTCTGGATATTTTTCAATCGATTCGGAAGCCCACTTGGACAATGAAAACGCATTGAAACTGTTGGTGGAACAACAGCGAGATGTGGTAGCCCCTCTACTGGTGAGGCCTTACAAAGCATGGAGTAATTTTTGGGGCGCTCTTACCGACGATGGTTACTACGCCAGGAGTTCTGACTACATGCAAATCATCCACAACGAACGCAGGTGAGACATCTCTTGCTGTTTTCATATTTGCGAAAGATTCGTGCGCAAATGGGAAAAAATCGGGGGGTAAAATGAATTCGGCAACATAAGAATTTTATGGAATACAAGGAAGAAGATAATCTTTAGTCTTATATCGTACTCGTTGATAACTACCGATACATTAACATTTTCCAAGGATGTATCGAAAGAGAATCTTCATCGTATCGCGTCGTCTTCATCAGCCGAATGGATATTTTAATTGAAGTTTAGTCAAATGCAATTGAGAAGTCAGTTTTGAATGACCGTCTATCAATACTGTACATGTTATCTGCTGTACATTCGTAAACGCCAGCGTCCATTTGCGTCGCTGGATCAATTTCAAGCTTGGATTTAACTTTGTCAGTTCCCGTTCGCCATTCATGTATCTGGAACAAAATGATCAATTACAGTACATACATAGCGTGGAACAACAATCGTAGAAGAATATAAAATAGATCCCATATTGTATTGTCATTCTCAGCTCTGTATTCGCGATAGATATTATGATATCAATTGTTCAACTCAATGTTGTCAATCGTTTTCACTAACATTGAGGTAAAGATGGGTGTAGATCTCTGTACCGTCCTTATACCACGTGATGTGGGGACGCGGAGTGCCTCTCGCAGAGCATAAGAATGCTATTTTATGTCCCAAGACGTATTCATAGTCGAAATGTGACGATGATAAGATTTTTGCACCCTGAAACGGTAATAGTGTAAAACAATTTAAACTGCACAAGGCGCCAGATGATGTTTGATCTCAATATCAATGCACTTCCTGTTCATGTCCACATCTACAACACGTCTATCATTTTTTTTTTTTTTTGCACACGTCAATTCTTACGTTATTATTGTTGTAATATTGATCGCTTTCCGGGTCCCTGTACTTTCCAGTTATTGGTAGTCCGATTTGGACCTTGGATTTACTTCTTCCTCTTCCTCGGCCCCTCCTCGCAGTTGTATCATGATAATTTAGGAAAAGTACCGCGAGTAGGATAAAAGCTCTTGAGTAATTCATTATGTATTCTAGAAATATGTGAATATCAATTAATTACCAATTATTCTATATTTATTTTCTCACGAAGCTGAAATTCCGTTGAGTATGTTAAATGAAATTGGAAATTATCACACATAGTAAACTTGTAGTTAGTTAAAAATTATTTCACGTTTTTCTAATGTATCTTATAGATGAAAAATTCACAGCTTTGTTGAACTAATGTAAAAACCTTTTTAGATCCTGTTACGTAACAGTTAGTGGATTGAAATAGCTACTCACTGCGCAGAAGAAACGTTTAGCGCGATGGTACGGAACGATAATGTAACTGACAGCCACTCACCTACTCATTACTCCCCTAGTGTCCTCTCCTATCTATTACAGACTTATTGCAGATACTATCTGACTATATTATACCTAGAATCTGTACTCCGGGCTCGCACAATTTTTCTATCAATCAATATATCCACCTTTTAAGCAACGATCAATATTCAATAAATATTATTGCTTCAGAGCTCTTACTCCGTTTAATTTTTTACTTATTTCAATCATATTTCGAATAGCTCGTACATCTCGGACCTACAACGAAAGCTCGTTGTATCTTTGTTCTGAAAATCAATCATTGATTCTCCGTTATATTCCAAATACGGTCTGGATAATCTCCACATTCTACCAGAGAGTTACCTTTGCGAAAGATATAAATAAAGAAGGAGAAAGATTGACTTGGAACAGGAATTTTATTTCTAATCTACCAGGCGCGTGACTTCTAACAAAGTAACAAGAATAAACTATCAGCACTTGCGCACACTAGGCTGTTCAAATTATAGTGATATCACCCTCATCTAGGCCAATTGTTTGTTAATAACAGAGAGATAGGGGACCTATCGAATAACAGGAGTTGGTGCGTGTATGTATGGAATTAAAAAATCAGATGGGATAAATCGGTAGAATTCTTTAAATAACTATTCAATCTTATGGCGGGAAGGGTAACGGAAGTAATAAAGTTATACGAATATTATTAATTATTTCAGTTTTAATTATTTAACAGTAAGTAAATGCAGCTGGTTTGTAGCGTTCATATTTTTCATATTATACTTAAATGGTTTGAAATAATTATGTATTTCTATCATTATTATAATAATCATAATTATTGTATCTGAATCTGAACAGAGTTAAAGTTAATTAATTAACTATCCGTAGAAAACATTGTGGCCTGTAGATACAGTGAAAAGTCAGTCTTACGAAATTCAAATGAGTAAATATTGAGCGATTACCAATCCCTACCAATACATAATTATATTACGCGCGAAAAACTATTTTATTTTTCGTTATTCTCCCTTAGGCCAAATTTTTTTTCTCAAGTCAGCTGCGAATTTTGTAAACAAGTATAGTAGGTATTTTGCCATCGGGGTCACTGAAATACAGAAATAATTTATTTTTTGCTCTTGCACCGTTCTGTATAATATCATATTATATAAGTTTGTTATGTCTTTTATTCTTTGAATATAAGCCAAAATATAAATTGATTGGAGACAAAAGGAAATTCGTTATCATCAATTCTGCATAATAAAATAAGTGTGGAGCTCTAATTAGAAAAGCATTTTCAAATTAGCCCGTGATTACAGAGTCATATTAATATCCATGCATTTTTCATATAAACTGGCTTATACTCAATAAACATTATTTATAATATTTAGTATGTGATCATAACATAGTCTGTTCTGAATCCACGCCTATCGACAGCATACTGATTGTCCGCCTGGCACTCGTAGTAGCCAGCATCCTTCTGTGTAGTTGGATCAATTTCCATCTTTGATTTCATCGTGTCATTTCCCATCGGCCATTCGTGGACCTTAATTAGATAAAAAATAACATCAATTGGAAGCGTCGATAATAATCGAGACAGTAATTATTGAGTGGCTATAAAATAACAACGAGAATTCTTTATCAATGCATAGAGAATACCTGAAAGAATTTGTGGTGATATAGCTCGATCCCGTCCTTGAACCAAGTTATCTCTGGCCTTGGATATCCTCGCGCCATGCAAAAGAATGTTATCTTTCTTCCGAGCATATAGTCGAGTTCAAAATGTGAGGCCTTAACGATTTTTGCTCCCTAAAAAATGTATGAATTAAGTTTGTCTTGCGCCTAATTTTCAGCTGTAATTAAAACACCCACGTCCTTGTTCTCGTAATAATTAGTACTGGCTGGGTTCTGGTGCGGAATTAGAATTGGCATGCGAGAACCGTACAGTCTTCCTCGTCCTCGGGCTCCTCTTCCTCTGCCACCACCTTTGGCCGCATTTGAGCCTGAAGTACAGATGACCATTAATAGGCAAATATGGACAAACCAGCATTTCCTCATTTTATTGCTGCAATTTCAAATAACAACACTAACTAACTAAACAATGCACTACGCGAATACATCATGCACACAGTTCTTCCTTTCTCTCAGTTAGCTTCGAACACACTGATACATTACAGACTTTGGTTCGTCCTTATTGTTTGATAAAATCAACAAGTTTTTCTTACCGCAACGTTTTGCGTACGTTTATCTCTCGTGGTTAGTCCAGGCGAAGGAAGAAAGGTTCTCTCCGTCCCCCGTGCCAAAAATATGAATGGCTCACGCTGGGTACACTCTGAGTCTCGGGTGACAGAGTTATGAATCTCAATTGGATAATTATATATTAGTTATTCCCAGTACACCCATCGGCCAATCACAGTATCAGGGCTGGTGCCCGCCAAAACATTAAATTATCTCGTGTGAAAAATAGTGTGATCATCTGCCCTTCTATGCGTCCAAGTTAATACGGAGCGCTACGCCGTGAATTATTTATCACTTTTTCTATTTTAAAACCATTCGACACGTCAAACTTTCCGTTAATTTTGACCTTAAAAAATTCCCTCTACGACTTGGGCAAAGTATCCGTCAATTATAGGGAATGCGGATCCCTAATAAACTTCAACAAAATGTGACAAAAAATGTTGAAACATTTCAGAGGCTTATGGAACGTGCCGTTCATCAGCGACTGCTATCTTGTCAATGCTTCAATAATAAACAACAAAGTAACTCGGCCCTCTTATGCTATAGGAGAACTGGACCCAAGCATGTCCTTTGCTCATAGTAATAGAGAGAAAAATATCTTCATGTACGTCAGCAACAGACTTGAATTCGGGCATCTGGTCAGCGGCGATAACTATGATATTGCATTAACTAATCCGGACATATACCAGATATTTGAGAACAAATTAGACTGGCAGAAGAGATATATTCACGAGGATTATTCGGAAAATCTTAATCCTGATAAACCACCGTTGCAGGTATGCAGTATCTCATAAATACCACCAGATTCATTCGCTATCCCCAACGACTAAATAATAGTAATAATAATAAGAATAATAATAATAATAATAATAATAATTAATTCTATTTATCTGTCCACCTTACAGCCCTGCCCTGATGTATTCTGGTTTCCTATTGTTACCCCAAGATTTACAAAAGACTTGATCGAAGTAATGGAAGCATTTGGCCAGTGGTCGGATGGTACAAGTCACGTGAGTCTATGTCTTATTGATCTATGGCATACATGAAATGTGTATTTTAAATAATGTAATTGCTGATTGATCCTCAATTGCGTACTTTGCGTAAATTTATTATATTTAGGATCCGAGAATAGCGGGTGGTTACGAAAATGTACCAACGAGGGACATCCATATGAAGCAAGTCAACATGGAACCAAATTGGCTTGAATTTCTCAGAGAATATATCAAGCCGTTGCAAGAACGTGTGTTTGCAGGATACTTCCACGACGTAAGAATCTAATCTATTTATATGAAATATTTTTAGGATCTCAGACTCGACGGAGGCTACGAAGCCGTACCGACTCGTGACATCCACGCTAATCAAGTCGGTCTTCAAGATACGTGGCTAGAATTTCTTAAGGATTATGTCAGTCCACTACAGACGCGTATTTATACAGGATATGAGGATTACGTAAGCGATAGGATTTTAGGGAATTTTCATAGTGGTTTTATCGGTGGAGAGAATTCTGGGCTTTTGGTAAAATGGGATTTAGTTGATGGTCACCCGTAGAATAGGAAGTCTTCCCTACTCGCCTCGCACTTGCACACAAATGCGCTAAAGTTTCAGACTCTGATCAAATTCACACGATAAGTTAATTTTTGTTTTTCAATTCGCAGCCTCCACGGTCCCTACTGAATTTCATGGTTCGCTATCGTCCCGATGAGCAGCCAGCACTGCGTCCTCACCACGATTCATCAACTTATACAATCAACATTGCTCTCAATCGACCTGGTATTGATTACGAAGGGGGTGGCTGCAGATTTATTCGTTATAACTGTTCGGTAGTTGACACAAAGCTTGGATGGTTGCTAATGCATCCAGGAAGACTAACTCATTATCACGAGGGATTGAGAGTTACCAAGGGTACAAGGTACATAATGATCTCTTTCGTAGATCCTTGAACGGGATATAAATAATTAATACACTAATCCGATGGACAGGAAGAAAGAAGAAGGAAGAAAAACCGAATATATGATTTTATAAGTGAAAATTCGTCGATTCTTGGGAATAAAATAAACTCTTCAATTTTCCAAATATCTTAATATCATAGGAAATAACAATAACAATAACAATAATAATAATAATAATAATAATAATAATTAATGCGACTAACTTTTTGATAGCTAAAAAAAAGAAATTTTTAAATGAAGAATAAAGACGAAAAAAAAAACACATAACTAAGACAACTGAGAATTCATTGGCAATATGGTATTTTTATATTTATACAACTATATCTAGTACGCTGTTTTATATTGAAATGAAGAAATATTTTTATGTATATGTACGCAAGAACCTAAGATATGTGAGTATGGTCGGTAGTAGTTGGGAACTATATTGTAAATAGGTACATATAATAAAACTGCCGAAGGAAACAAGTTACCAATAATATACGTTGTATCGAAGAAGTGATATTTCTGCAACTCAAAGACGTGTTAGATTTTCTGTCCCGGTAACGGGAATAAAAAAAAGAAAAGAAAAAGAGAGTTCGATTTAGTATAAATAATTGTTTATATTTCCGGAAATCCTAATATGATACAGTTATCACTATAGATATTCAACATATAAATTAGACACAGCAAGGCAATACCAATGTCGACGTTAAGCACCTACCAGAATGCATATTCGATTTCTTAACATTACGGATGTATTAAACATTAACATTGTTATTTTGGTAAATAACATCAGTCAACTGACTTTCCGTATTTCCACGAGATTTTTGATCGCAACATTATTCCTTCATCAGGATTTTATTCACAGCTGCGATATGCGCCGTACTGCAGCGTACTGAATTCGATGAAATCGCTGTAACTCCATAGCTGGAAATCCATCCAAATTTTGAGACATATAGTCATTCAGATTTATGGAAATATTTTCATCGATGGAGTGGAAGTGGTGCTTTGCAAGGATAGGATAAATACTGCATCAAAGCCTCTCGTACTTTTTTGTTTTGCTTCTAGTTAATTATAATTCGATTCTTGACGCTTTGAAAAACACACGCTTGGATTATCTAACATTTCACAATACCAGGAACATTTATAAGTTAGACGAACAACCAGGCTTGTAATGCAATAATATTGACAAAACAAGTCATATCTCATGATATTTACATAGTAAAAAAGTACATTGCAAGCACCGTGTTCGCAGCACAATCAGACGCACTTAATTAGCGACGGTGGATTAAATATAAGTCACAGATATTTGCCTTTATTTTCTATTCAACGATAACGATAACGGCAACAAATTGTTTCAAATTAATTCGATCCTCGAGATTCATCGTTAGATAGAATTTGACTTGTATGAAAAAATACAGAGGTGGAAAACAACATGCGTAGTATTCAATTCAACTCTGTTTCCCTCTTCGCTCTTTCCGATGTGTAGTATTTATTCTGCAGATAATTAAAGTAAAGACAAGCATCGCAAAAGTATTCAGTGCACTAGGCGACTATGTTAGAAAATACTTGTAAATCACAGATCTACAAACTCAAAACCCTCAGAGATAATTTCTTTACGAAGTACTAGCTTCGGAAATATGATAGCTGCCGTAATTAATTAAGCAATCGTGTCCAATACAGTAACTGAAGATAACAATCCCTAAATGACTAATACAACTAAAAATACACGTTTCACGAAGAACCGAAAACGTGACTCACAACAAATTGATAAATGCTTTTCCGGACAAGGTGAATAGGTAATACTCTTTGAAATATGAATACTTGAACGGGGTATATATATATATATATATATACACTTTGAGAAGAATTTTATTTTCAGGTCCCTGATGAATATTCTTTCGACTTAGTTCTTTCACAACTGATTACCAGTATTTTTAGAGATGCCTAATTGAAAATTATTTGACATTTTTATGCACCGAAGAAACAGCTCAAACTACCAGTAATCAATATCTTCTCAGAGCGTACCAGTGATTTGAGAAAATTTATTTCCAAGGTGTATTCTCTGGGCGATTTATCAAATTATTTTGAAACTTACACGTAGGTATGTAGCGTGGTAACGTTCCTTCCATAGCCCATAGTGTGTTTGAAAATTCGAGAAGTATTTAGCAGCTCCTCTGTAGTAGCAGGACTGGCTTATATTATGCAATACGTAACTGCACAGTCAATTTGGAAATCGCAATATCATTTAATTTAACTAAAAATTATTTACAGTTTGTTCGGTTTCATAGAAAACTGATTTTACACCAATTCAGTAGCCAGCTCGTTTCAGTTCGTTTAATTGATGCGCTAACTTTTCTTCCTTCGTTCTTCGCGCCTGACCGAGCTTCCGGCACTCAACATAGGTGCTTAAGAAACGTTCTACGTCGATCTTTCGGTTCAAAAAATCTTCCGCGATCTTTTCACTCTTTTCATGGCTCACGTCCGCCGCATGTTTTAAGCAGTTCTTTATGTGGTTCGGCGTAAACATCTCGGATAGTTTATTATACTGCTGATTTAATTGGTCGTATCTAGTTTTTAAAATCGTTACTCTCTCCGCCTTTTCCGCAACTTGATTTCTGAGATCTTCAAGCTCTGATTCCTTCTGCAAATTTCCCTCTGAAAATGAATAAAAATACTCGTTTAATTCTTCGAGGTATACGGAGTCAATCAATAGTCTCGTCCCAACTTACTGGCTGTTTTTTCAACCCAATCTATGGCATCTTCTACCGCAGTATTGAGATCCTTGATCTGGGAATGTTTGTACAAAAACTGGTCCAGTCTGTCCTCGTCATCGCCAAGTTTTTTCAATTCCTCTTTACTCATATCGTTTAGTTCTGGGAATTCTAAACTTTGCTGTGTCTTAGCCCCAACATTAGTCTGCGTTGTTGTTGTTGTCTGCCCATAATTCGCACTCCCATAATGAGAGTTCAGATAGCCGGTGTTAGCGTATTGATTAGAGGAATAACACGGGGCTTTATTACTGTGCAAAGAATTCGAAGTCGAAATCGGCGAGTAAGTTGAATGATGAGACGTAGACGGAAAAGACTTTGGTTGACCCTCCATAACGTAGGTCGTTCCCGAACTTGTGTAGTTGTAGTTATAAACTGAGCTATTTGTGTTTGCATTAGAGGATGAATATTGCGGGTAATGGGGGTTGTAATAAGAATTATAAGAAGTCGATGGAATATCTGGATACTGTTGCATGGTGTAGGACGGCGACGCTCTACCCTGCAAATCTGGAAGAAGTTATTCGTCGTTTATTACCGTAGGCTCTACATTTACATGAATTTAAAGTGTTATCTCAATCTGAAGTGGCTCTAAAAAAACTAATCAGTGCTTTACTTCTTTTGCTTGCGTTTACCTCATAGCCTGATTGTTGAGTTATTTATTTTGAGTCAAAAGGATAAGAAAGAAATACAAACCTCTGTGGCTTATGGAGGAGGCTGGGGGACTATCTTCTAAAAATTGCGGCGGGTTCTTGCTGAACTCTCTAATGATCGCTTGGACTACTCGGCCAAGGTCGCTGTGTACAGTGAACTGTGTTGAAGAAGATATTCGTGTCTATTAATATTTTGATCAGATTCAAGGAGAGGGATGATCCGTTGTTAGTAGTAATACTTTTTTACACATCGAGCGTAGAAGTGATAATGAGACTTGAGCTGTTAAATTTGGATTGAATACGACGAGTAATGGGCAGAAAAAGAATTAGTAACTGCTGTGATACAATGAGGCAATGTTTGTTACAAATGGAGGATAAATATACGTATAAAAATCATTAGATTTCATTTACGTTTAGTAGGCCAGGAGCGCTGACTATTTCATTGTGTTCGTTGCACCAGGGATGATTTATGGGAGGTGATACTCTGAGCACTGGTTTTTCTAAGGGAAATTCAGGCGACAGCGAAACCATGATAGCCATTCGCTTATCACCGGCGTCAAACTGCACCTGATATTCCACATCTTCTCTGAGCTCGACTACGCTGAAAGTTCATAGTCGGAGCTTTAAGCGTTGAAAAAAGACTATATCTTCGTTGATAATCATTACTTAAGAACACAAGGTTCTAATTGTTGTACAAAGAGACTAAAAACAATGACAAAGGTAACTGGGCACAGACATAAAAATTGACCCAAATTCTGATTCATGCGACTAACGAATCTGAACATATTTTTCATTTTTTTTCTCCTATACAGGGATTCCATGATATCGGAAAGTTATTTTCAAATTCTATCAATAGATTTCTGGACAGTTTTGTTATTACTCGTAACATTATTTATTATTTTTTTTTTCTGGAATTGAAGACTCACGATTAGGTTTGATGATTATATAGACGTGGATTTGGAATAGGTGTAATTGCGAGAGTAATTGCTAAGAGGAAATGATTGGTAGATAAATTTCGAGAAATAATAATGGAAAATTCCCGTACCGCAATGGTGAAATTAATGAATATAACGCAATTAAATTAAGTCTAATTGACAGATCGCGATAATTCTCGGTACTAATACATGACATGCAATTAATCCTGGTTGTGTGATTTCAACGAGGATATAAAACAGAACGTTATGGAACCTCGGGATCTTTGGGTAATAATATATCGATATAAGGAAGTTGCTTTGTAAAGTTAGTTGTGGATAGACAGTTAAAAAAAAAATAAAAAAAAAAAATACGAGGTGAGGTTAACTCGCGAGATGAATGTATCGTATAGTGTCTTACTTATCGTTGAAGATTTTCAGGGTGTCAATTTGACGCCTTCTTTTAACTGCGGCATTCTCATTTTCTCCACGGAATATTCGCGATAACATTTAAATGCCTTAATTTCGGATAAATCATTCGCTTATCCGTCAAACCCACTGTCAAACCAACCATCCAGAACATCTGTTTTAACAATCGCAATTTACGGCTGAACAACTAACTTCAAGTATCTTCAAGTAACGAGTCTATCGAATATCGTTGTGTTCCCTCGTTTGTGTACCCCTGTTTCAGTGACGTCACTTTCTTCAACGCTTTCTATCAACGATCGAACGTCACAGCGTCTAGAGAAATCCTGATTCCCGACTGGCCGTAATATTCGCCATTCTGATCCGTCCGCCAATCACAGCTCGGTATTCCTACTATGTTACGTCACGCACCTGTCTCTTGTTTTCAATGGAACGACGTAGTAAAAACAAAGGCCTGTGATTGGCGCTCGACCTTGTATGACCTTGTCTTCGCCAATGATGAGGAGTATGAATCATTTTATACAGGGGCTGCGTCCCGTTCATTGGGTATTGAGCTTTAAACATTGAAGTGAAGTCATTCAAAAAGACAACAACAATTTAGCGTGGATTTCAACATAACCTATACCACGCTTGCGGTGGGTTGGAATAATGATTATGAACTTTGAAGCATAGGCCGAAAAAGTGGCAAATATAGATCGTGAACATAGAAAATACATATTGCGATAATATAAAGCTGTGGATATGCCGGTCTTTCAGGAGTCTTGTGCTGAGGTAATTCACTTTCATTCAACATACTAACAATATACTAACAAGAAAAAGTCCGTATGCTCACTGGGAAAGTTTTCGGAGCGCATTGAATATTCGAGAGGCTAAAATCTATTTCGTTTTAAGCCAATCTTCATCACGTTTTTACTTCACAGCAAATACAGGCACAAACAATAATAATAATTCATCCGGGATCTGTGAATCTGAGAATAGGACGAGCGTCTGATTTGAATCCCAACACTATGTTGAATGCTATAGCAAGAAAGCGACTACAAGGTGGATCGGAATACAAGGATCCCTTTCTGCCGCCTCTTGTACCTCGAGTAAGTTGTGCAAGCATGTCGGTCGTCAATCGTCGTTCTTGTCATGTTTTCTCTATCAAGTTCAATGTACAAGTCTGAATCAATAACGCAGAATTTTTCCCCGAGTTCTGACTTCTTTTTATCATTTCCCAAAGACAAAGGACTTGACTCAAGCGATGGAGGAGTCTCGTCTCCAAGTTTCTCACACTCTTCAATCTTGCTTACAATCCGATGGGAGAAGGCGGTACGCTACGCCTCCTCAGCAGATAGCTGCTTTCAATCGCCGATCAAATCCAGAGACGTTGTCTCCTTCGGGCGGTGAATGGATAAAAACAGACGAACAAGTCCTTATTGGCGATGATATCTTGTCCCTAAACCCAGAGGCCGGATTCAACATTCACTTCCCGTACAAAAGAGGAGAATTAAACGTCCACTCAGGTCCTGGAGGAAGCCTCAAAGCTGTCTTGGCAGACCTCAAAACTATCTGGGAGTTTGTTTTGACCAAGAAGATGGACATCCCGTTGAAAGACTTGCGCCATTATCGGGCGGTCCTTGTCGTACCCGATATATACAACAGACAATATTTGAAAGAGTTAACGAGCGTCCTCTTGTGCGAGATGGGCTTTGGGGGATGCTTTCTGCTACAGGTTTGAGCCTTTTGGAATCAATTGTCAAAGAGGAGTTTCTCAGTCTTATAAATGTTACCGAATCAATTTCAGGACCATGTCGCAGCAACTTTTGGGGCCGGACTGGGATTCGCTTGCGTCGTTGATGTAGGGGATCAGAAGACTTCAGTCTCCTGTGTGGAGGATGGTATTTCCCATAGGAATACACGTGTGCGGATGGATTTTGGCGGCGCTGATATTACCCAGACGTTTTACTGGCTACTTCAAAAATGTGCGTTTCCTTACAAGACTTGCAACTTATCAAACAGGCTAGATTCTTTGCTTTTGGATCAACTTAAGAGAGACTTCTGTCATGTTGATTTAAACGTCTGCGGCTCTCAGGAGAAAACTTTCATCGTACGTCAACCGAAAATTCCAACAGAAAAATATACTCTGCAGGTACAACGAAGAGATTACGGAAGAAAAAATAAAAAAATACTGCAGCCAATGCTCTCACAGATATGCAACTTTCATATTTCATTGCCTCACAGGTCGGCGATGAGTGCCTTGTGGCTCCTCTGAGCTTGTTTCAACCAGAACTATTCAAAGTTACTGGTATGCACAGCGTACATATACAAAAGCGGTCGATGGGAGATCCGGAGGATCCGCATGACGAAAATTACCTGAGAGAAACGAGCGTAAGGAAGATGAACCCTCTTCGATTTCATTGTTTGTTCATATTTTCATGCTGAAAGTCTAAACGCTTTTAGAGACGAGGAGCCAAGGAGAATTTAGAACAGACTTTGGAAATGCCTGAAGAAGTTGTAACCCCGGCTGTAGCTGGCGAGGAAGAGGTGGTCGTCGATGCTGTAGACTCAGCTCCTATAAGTATGGGAATTAGAGACTCAGACACACCCAGGGATTTCGTTGTTGGCCCTCAGCAACTCCTCGGTCTAGATCACGCTGTGCTACAAAGTATCGATCGATGCCGTGAGTATGCCGTTACATTTCTTCTACAAATGCAGAGACTATAATGACCTTGAATTATTCGAAATTTTCTTACCCGTAGCGACGGACGATCTGAAACGAAAAATGTACAGTTGTATCCTGGTCGTTGGTTCTGGGATGAAATTTCAAGGGATAGGAATGTGGCTGCATAACAGAATCTCACTGCAGATTCCCTACATGTATAGAGCTGGTGGGGTGTATAATTCTTTTAATTTACAGAACAGCTTGAGAGTTTAGGTATATTGTTATTAAATGGGATTTGATGTTCATATTTTCGCAGAGCAACTAGACATCATAACACATCCAAAAGAAATGGACCCAGGAATGACGGCGTGGAAAGGAGCAGCGATATTAAGTTGTTTAGAATCTGCCCAAGAGCTATGGATCGGTAGACAAGAGTGGGAGCAGATTGGAGTCAGAGTATTGCGGGAAAGAGCTCCTTTCATGTGGTGAAAGAATTGAGACGTACGGAATTGCGACTGAGAAAAATCAGGACCGAGTTCGGGATCCTCACTGGTCAAGGATTGAAGAGTGTAATATCAGTTCCAGATGAATCGGATTCTCAGGATTGAGAGGAATGTGGTGAAATACAATGCCAATGGAATTATTGTGCAGTATAAGCTCGGATCATTTTTTAGACTAGATAAGAGACGCGAATCTTCCTCAAACGATGGAAGTAAACTAACTTTTGTATAAAATGTTGTATTTATTGTAAGCCTGGTAAGCTTTTTTTTTAGTTTCTGTTGGGTTTGGAATAAGAAAATAAGGAAATTGAGTTGCCAAAGAATGTGAAAAATAAATAACGCAAGATGAAGTATAAGTCGATCAGTCTAACTTTATTTTGGTCATATTTATGATATGCAAGAAGGCCTGCTTCGAGGAGGAAATTTGCAGCATCTGTAAATTCGGGTTTTAAATCCACGTAGACATCGTCGCCACTGGTGAAATATGCCTGGCATAACACCTGTAGGATTAAAAAAGTAAGGTGGTTTATTAATATATTTTTTTCAACACAGAAGGCGATTATTATTGATTGATGAACAAAGGGCGGTAATTACTGCTAAGAAATCCCTCATGTGATCATTTTCCGGAAAAAGCTCAGCCACAACTTTTTGCTAGAATGAAACGATTCTCTGTATTACAAAATGATTCTCGTGATAGAAAAAAAAAAAAAGAGACAAGTTTTATCTTTCATATTAATCGTACAATATACGAGATTTCATATTACTCGTACAATAGATTAGTAAGGATTCACATAATATGTACTCTGACAAACGACGAAACATTTTAACTTTTGAGCGAAAATAATACCCACCGTTTCATGTCTAACTTCCTTAAAGATTTGATCAGTTATTTGAATTTCTCGCTCGTACGTTTTACTCGCAATATTTTTATTAGCTGCTGAACAGGCTTCCTTCATTTTTTTGAAACCCTTCTTTTTTTCCTCCAAACTAAAATTTGATGAGAAGTAACAGTTTTATCATTGTAAATTTTTAGAAATCGTAGACTTTTTTTTCCCAAATTACTGGTAGGCTTTGAAGAAATATTAATATTTACTAAGTTCTTTGTACAGATGATAACTAGCATTCACGGACTTTGCCTAAAATTAATCGTGAAAAAGCTTCGATAAACTAAACTAAATGTAGCCTGTGACAATCACTTTTTCTTGGACGCAATCAATTTGTAGAACAAAGCTCCGTACAGTCTCAAATAATTTCGAATTATGTCTTGAAATACAAGTCATCAGATGTCAGAAGACTTCATATGTAGAATATAATAATTCTTCACAGCGTCCTATCAATTTGAATGAAGAATTGCGCGAATTTGTTGGGAAATTTGAAAATCAACAGCGACATCCAGTTACCTGCTCTTCCCAGGTAGCAGTAATGTCTAATCGGCACCTATAAGTTATCGTTTTAAGGTTGTCTTCCGGATATTACCGAAAGTTAACAAATGTATGCCTTTAAATCGACATCCGTTTTACTGTTGCCTTGAAGGTATCTTTTTTACGATATCTTGAAGAGAGGTTAAAATGTCGTCCAAAAGTCATCATTTTATTCTGGTCCGAAAGACGGGTCTGTTAAGGCATCGAAAAGTTATCAAATTGATGTCAACTAATTGTACAATACAAAGAGTTGCCCAAAAGTCATCATTTTATTCGGGTCCGATGGATGGTTGTTGCAAGGCACCGAAAAGGGATCAATTTATTGTCAACCAATTGTACAATATAAAGCGTTGTCCAAAAGTCATCTTTAAGCATCACCGTTTCTGCCCTCTGCTGCTGTCCGAAATATGTCATCGCTTAGATATCAAATTATACGGCCTTATTGACGTCCATAGAACGATCTCGCGAACTTATTTTCTGTTTCCTGTTTGGCTGGTTATTATACGCACGCTGTAATTATTTCACGTAATTGTTTACCGAGCCATAATCTAAAATACTATTATAATTAAAGTGTATCATTACACGCATACCTCCAATTGTCGATATAAACGCGTAAGTATATACTTTGTTTCATTATACTATATTTAATTTTTTTTTTTTTATTTGTGAACAGCACGTGTTTGTTCTTTTAGGTATGTATATAATTATAATTTGTACGCTTACAATAAGAATGCTCTGTCCTGCGAGTGCTTGAGACTTGAAAACCCTTACAGTTTTTATTATATTTTCAGTATTTCTACGCTGGAACAGTGCAGCGTAGACGAAATGATTATTCTCTACTGACAGCAATGACATTCAATGATATAAACGCAATGTGAAGATTTGATCGTGATCGGAAAGATAACGAACAAATGCGACATTATTTTGTACGTATACGAGTTTTCTGAATTAAACTGCACTGATGTATCGTTTCTTCGATAATCTTATCGTATAGGTATTCCTTTTCAGAAACGAAGAATCAAAAATTCAGAATCGAAAACGAAATATGAAAGCTGTCATGACTGATGAGTTGACGCAACGGGTCGTTTGGAACCTTGGGGCCGAGAATGTGCCAAAAATGTAGAAATTTTTCATTTCCTTATCTAATCATTGGTACGTGTATCTATATACTATTAACTGTCAATAATTATATTGGTTCAACGGTTGGTCTCATAATATTCACCCATTGACCTATTGTTTCAGACATCGTGCGTAACACTTTTAAAGGTACCAAAATTGAATTCGTGCATAGCAGACTGGCTCCGCCGTGGGGACGACAGACTTATTGCAGCAGCAGCCGCAAGCTGACGTTGCGAACGCTCAAATAACGAGCAGCTATAATAACAATATACCTGGATCTGAATACGACATATTGTATTAGCTAGGATCTGAGAAAAAGTTCCTATTATATAGTTTATATCTTTTGTAAATATATACCATAGCATATCTATATTGGATAATCCTTTTCATTATTTCAAATAGACGATGTTTTCTGAAGTACGGATGAAATATGTAATGTATAATACAGTGAATTATTGACTACCACCAAATTTTGGTCAACAATTAACTTTATTATGTTGCGTATGCATCTGTATTTCAGAAAACATACACTTTAATTCATCATCTCAACTGTCCCATACATCCTATAAATAAGGTATCCTTCAGATATGACTATTTGTTGCCGTTTTGATAACCTTTCTTTGATACCTATAAGACATCTTTTGGATAACTAAAATCTATTTGCATATGTTATTCCTTCTGAAAAACAATTCGCAATTCGATAACTTTACGGTGACTGCAAGGCAGCTGGTTAAGGTTGACCATATGTTGGCAATTTGGTGACCGCTTCAAGTTAACTTATCGTTGACATTCGGATGGAAATAAGTTACCATCCAGACGGACATAAGTGATACAATTAGTGATACAAAAAGATATCTTTTTAGCCAACAAAAAAGTTATCCAGAACTTTTTTTGGTCGCCGTTTTGCTGCCTTTCGGATATCATTTTGCTACCTGGGATTCTTTCTAGAATCAAATGCAAGGGACATACCATCTATTGTCTTCCTCTGTGCGTTTTAAATTTTCAGTCGCATTATCAATGAGTTCTTGAACGTCTTCTATCTGATTAGCCAATCCTGTGACAATGCTTGTGAACATATCAATAGTGTTTGGTATTGGATAATCGTCGGGTTTCTCGTGAGATATTTGATTTATAACGCTCAATGTGAGTTGATGTTGTTCTGCCAATATATCTGTAGACTGGTTCAGCGGCGTAAAGCTTTGATTATTTATTTGCATATCGTATGCGCGCTCCAGTGTTTCGTCCCTTTCTAATTTCAGTTCTTTCAACATCCCCAATGTATCTTCTAAAGTGAATTCCAGCGTGTCTGCGACGCGCAGAGATAGCTCTGTTGAGGTATCTGAATCATCCTGTAAAATATGCATTCGTGATTTCATTTTCTCATTCATATCTCAGTATTCTCCTGATACTTTACTTAGAGTTCGGCAGATCGGAAAAAGAAACCGAAATCGAAAGGTTAGTACGTTACTTTTCCTGTCATTTTATACGGCTCGGAATATCGAGCGGGACTGAAAGATAGTGTGATTTTATAGTGTTTCACTTACCATCATTATTTGGTCATTTGAAGCCCATTAATCATCGATTATAGTACGTAGTGCGTTCAATAACCATGCTCGTTACAGAGGAGGATGTTGACAAGAATATTCCCGCCAAATTTACATGATATTGACATATCGATCAACGTTCGCATGCGAGGGGGGGCGCTGCTAGTTTGAAGAGGAAGAATGGAAAACTTAGACCATATAGAATGGACTGGGCATTGGAGTGGTGGGGGTGCTGCCGAGTAAGAAGACAAGGATAGCCATAGCGATATATATATGCGCACGAATAAGCCTTGTTCATGCTAACTCTCGAAATCGAATAGGCACTGAAATTAAGCTGAAAACTTATTACACATAGGGTTTAGCATACTAACGTGGCAACGCTGCTCTTCAATGTGGCAACGTTTACTCTGTGAACAGAGCACTTCGTCTCTCTCTTAACAACGACGTAGTGTCTTCCGTCTCTTTCGCTTTACTCGGCAGCAGACCGTACAATGCTTCAGCATAGGCAATGCCCAGTCCATTCTATATGGTCTAAGATGGAAAAGCGTGAGCCGGCAAAGTGGGCTTAGGGATTGGAGAGTGCCCGAAGTTGCCGACCGAAACAGCATTGCAGTTGGTTGAATCACATCGCAAAGAATGTTCTGCCGGTAACCACGACACCGTACGACATGCACACTTCCAATTAGAGCATACACTTACACGGTACACAGCACATACCTATAGGTATACAATTTGCAATAAAATACGGAATACACACGACTGTCAAATCAAATGTAAAAATGTCCGTCGACAATGCGATATTATTAACGTTCATAGTATTATCCTCATTGAATATCGGAAATACATTTGCAGAATGTGTTTCGCACACGCCGTGCACCTGCGTAATGCCAAACGGCGAAAGTTACGATTTATCAAAAATTACTGGCCCAAAGGACGAGTGAGTTTATAATTTTATCCTTTCCTTCTATTTTCCTGTATCTTGCGCAATTTCACCCATCATCCAAAATATCTAAACGCTAAACAAAATAGGTTATTCATTTTCATGAGCAGTAAATATCATTACTAATACGTCGAGTGTTCAATGTATAACCTTAAATATTGAATGGTCGGATGATTTGCTCCTGAAGTATTGTTCATTTCTTATATTGGGGTATCTTCACCGACACGTAGTTTTGAGAATTTACGTCTTACTCGTATGTATCATAGAACTGCGAGGTCAATATAATGAATTGAAATTCAAAAACAACCATGCCTTCTCTTGTTGTCGTAATGTAGCTTGCTTATTTTATATTACAGATTTATTCAGTCGACCACATTGTTTGATCGAACCTTCTACTTTCATCCATGTAACAACAAAAATTTTTCTATTGATAATACAAAGATAGATACGACTGGTTGCGCTTCAACTTCTGGAATTTCGGTAAGTGCTGATTCTCTTCTAAAATTGCGATGTCATTATTCTATAGGGAAACGTACATTAAAAATTTGTCATTACTTATTTACTATATGATTTCTCTTTTCTTTCCAGTTGTGTATGTATAATGCGACAAGTAACCAGTCCATCACTCTAGGTGTTACAAAGGAGAGCATTTTCACGTCGAAATTGAACGATCCGCCACAGATAATCATCAGTCATCAATCAACATCAAGTCCTGCTAAAACAATCGTCGTTACTATAGATTTATTTTGTAATCCTAAAGCAGATTTTCCAACTGCACTTGCCGAGTATAATCTTGGACCAATTAACCCACCAAACTATGTGAGTATACCAGCGACGAGCTCTAGGAAGTGAGAACCTTAGTTATCAAAGAATCAGAGTTCATTGAAAGATGTTTCGGTGTATTTTAGAGGCAAGGAGAACGCAAACATATTCACTATGTAGATAACAATGCACATTCTTTCAAAACTCACATGTCGCTATATGTTCAATGGTTGTCATGTTTCGTGGATTAAGGGTTGATGAACACTTTATACAGGATTACTTGAAAACTATCGCAACTACAGGGTTTAGGTTCGACATACAGTAATCCCTTGTCAACCGCGGGGGTTCCGTTCTATTAAAAGGCCGCGGCTTGTAAGAGTTCCTGTCGACTAGCCCGTGGAGGCTGGAAAATTGGAAAAAAATTCAGTATGGGATATGTGTAATGAAAAATAAGCAAGTGGAAAAATCGTAATCATTGATAAATTGCGAATGATTTCAGTCGAAATCAAAACAACAGCCTTAGATTTCTCGAATATGACGTGAAAGTCACTTTGAAAGAAAAAAAGAAACACCCACCCAACTTTTATTTATGATCTCACCTATTGAAATTATTTTTAAATGCGGAGCGGGTAACCAAAACCGCGCCTGTCACATCCGCGGTTGGGGAGGAATTACTGTACTTATTCAGTACACATTTCTGCACGGTGTGAACTACGGATATTGAAATTGGTCGAAAAAATGAAATTGGTAAGCGTGATAATTATGAAACATAAAGAAACTCTTTGAAAAAAGAAAAAATACTCTCTATGAATGTAATGTAATTTCTTTAGTTTACACAGTTGACATATATCTGGCTAGAATAGTATTCATGTAGTAAAACTTTGTTTGTTTCCGACGATCGGTGTCAGAGTGATCCTGTTTGAATCAATCAATTATGGGTTTGCCTATGAAAGCTATAAAAGCTCACCAGTTTAGTTATATAAATATTCAATATGGAATGGAAAACATAATTCAAACCACATTGATTCTAGCCTTCGTCATCTCATATCCATTCTGATTCCCAAAACTTCTTAGCGACAAGTTTCTCAGTTACTGGAGAAAATCTTCAAATAAATTTACTCAAATGTTTCTATACATATATTCTATATATATATTTTATTACGCTCGACGATGTATTTTCACTTTCAGAAACTTTATCTGCTGTCGCCTCAGGCTTGTAAAAAACATGCCGAGGGTTTGTCAACAGGGTCAGTTCTGGTGATTATATTATTTGTATTCAGTGGAATATATTTTGCTGGTGGAGCCCTGGCGTTGAAACTATTGAGAGGAGCAACCGGTTGGGAAATGTTACCGAATCATAAATTTTGGTTTGATTTACCTGCGCTAGTCAGAGTAAGTGATTCAACCAGTTGTTCAGATAGTATTTCAATATAGTTTGACCGGACCATGTGGTAATAATTAACTATTTTTCATTCCCCCATTTCAGGACGGCGTTGCATTCACATTCAACGGCTGCAAGGTTGTTAGCTACGATCAAATATAAAAGTCCACAATAATTTCTCGCTCTTACTCTTACTACCTAATTAAAAACGCGCGATATTTTTCTATCTTTAGTTTGTTTTTCATGTGAGTAATGTTTATGACGAATTTCAGATAACGAAGCGCCGAGTAGTTTATTTTTAAATACAGCACATGATGAAATAATTGATAGCCAATAAGCTTCAGATGATCGTTATAATTAACATAGCGTACATTGTGCTGGAAGAAAACTTGAATATCAACTGTTAGCTCGTACGTTATACTATTTTCAGCTTTTTATTATCTGATATTCGCGAAGAAAATATTGTAAGATGCTTATTAAATGCTACTTTTCCATTAATTTTGGCAAACTTTGCCATTTTCTTTTTTCTCATCACATTAAACACGCGATAATATTAGTTAATTATATTGTCATAATATAGTCTCAAACGCTATTAAAATTGATTAAAAAAAAAAACATCAATGGCTGTTACTAGGAAAGATTGAAATTTAATCTTTTTTTACTGTTGTAAATTGATGTACTATAGTTGGGAACGTTTCGTTATGTAGCCAACCTTAGAAAGGCTGATCTATGTATCTCTATCCGAGTTTAGTTATTTTCAGTCCTTATAGAACAGAACATCGAGTAATAAATGCTGATTTCGAACAAGCCTTTGTTGTCTCGATATAGTAGAGCTGCTGCCAAATTAATATTGGTGTCTAGATTTTTACAGATATTACCTTATCTTTTCCGATAGTGTGTAATTAAAGCAAGTGATATTTCAACACAAAGTAAACTACACGTATTCTACTTGTAACTATAATACGCAGTGAATAAGAAGACACAACTTTGCGTGTTGGAAACGCGTCGAGGCCTTGGTCTGACGATTTGGTGTTCTATTTTTTTACGAATAATCTAGACACCTTAGTTTTAAGGAATTTCGTACAACTGAAACATATTTGTATATTGCAATAAATATTCTATTGTCGGTATAAAGAGTTTCCTAAATTATTTTTACACGAACGTACTCTCTAAAATTTTTGGAGTGATTAATTCACTCCAAGCATGGAGTGACCAAGTGATTACCTCTACTTGGAGTGATTATCCACTCCTATAGAGTGAAAATACACACTTTTTCGCGAAGAGTGAATATTTCGACTCTAATGTATGGAGTGATTAATTTTTCGCTCCAACTGTCACTCTGGGCAAGAGCGAAATCGCGAATTACCGCCGCGCATCGGCGGCGAATTGTACGCGCAGCCCCTATCGAGGCTTCTCCCGCCGCGTCAAACACTCGACCAGCGTGGCGTCGACATATTCGTCAACACATTTTTATACCATTTCGGCCAAAGTAGGTAAGTAGTTATCATGACTAAAATGATTAATCATGCCTTCATTTGCTGTGTGTAATTATTTATCATGTGCCATGCCGTATTATAACAGTTATTCAAGCTCGCAATTGTGTTCTCAAAGTTAGGTTATGTAACTTGAGATTTGCGAAGGCTTGGATAAACTTGGTTCACCGGTTCGTCTGAAAAATATTACTTGCACTCTAGATATTTTCATAATTCTAATGGAAACCTTCAACCCACCAACGAAAGATACTAATTCTACAATTTCTGGGTAGACTGGTAATGACGATCCACTCTAATATAGACGTAGTATTTCACTCTACGTAGGGCGAAATTCCCACTCCTAACGAGTGAAGCATCACCTCACTACTCATGAAATTATGCTCCAAAATAGTGAAAATGTCACTCTAAAAGAATGAAAGTGTCACTCTAAAAGAGTAAAAATTTCACTCTAAAAGAGTGATTTTTTTCACTCTTTAAGACTGAGCGATCATTCACTCTTCAATAAGAGTGAAATTTCGCTCTACTTGGATTTGCGCTGTTTTCAGTAACGCTTGGAGTGAGTTTTCACTCTATTGGAGTGAATTTTCACTCCACAAATTTTAGAGAGATACGATCTCGCCAAAATCTTGGGAGGCTTACTCGAATAATAAAAAAAACTATACTATTTTTGGGTGAGACCGCAAATTCGATGTTTGAGGTCAAATAGTTGTCACCTTAGTTTATACCGCTATATAAGTTTGTGCAGCCGAGTCTATGCGACTTTTTCAAGAGAGCCATCCTCATACGGTCATTCAATACGGTGATACTTTTTTCGCAATATCATTTACACGCGACGGAATTACAATTTTACGAAACAATGCGCACATTTTTCAACAAGACCAGAAGAATAGCGGAAGACACGCAGGAGCTGCTAATTAAAGATTCTGGAAGCCGAGCTTCTTACATCTCTCTCAAAGTTTCTTCCCCAAAATCCGAACGTGATCAGGTCCCGGGTGGGCTTTGTTAAAGATATCGACGTGTGGATGCGCCCTTCATGCTCATACTGGTCCCAGGTCCAGTTCTCGTATGGCATCATGTTAGTTGCCAAAGTATTTGGCATCATTAATGTTCTCTCGTTATCAACGTAGATTGCCGTGATGTTGATGGAATTTAAGGTCACCGAGGTGTCCCAGACGTGACCGCAAGATTCGATCGTGTCGTTCGCGCACAGAACAATTGCGCAAATTTTGGTGCCAAGTACGAGCACACTACTAATATGATGAACACCATCGAAAGCGAGTAGACGATACGTTACTCCCAGCGGAGTCAAGTTAGTAATGTTTACTTGAAATTCACAGTCGACTTCCATGTGACTCAACCTTTCCGCTGTAAAACCGTTCCCAGCTATTAATATCGACTGGAAACCGTCGAATGCTTCGAATCTCCAATTGAAATCTCCGGAATCAGGTTTGCTGGGAAATATGCCGTCTACATGGTTGTTCTGATCTGGATTCGTAGGTCTAAGGTAATGCTCGTGATTATCTTCGGCCGTCGGGATGACCATAGTTTTTTTGTTCTTTTTCCACACGTCAGCTACCAGCAATTCTCCGTGATCAGTCAACGGTAGTATGGCGGTAACGACTCCTTGGCGTCCTGCAGCATCGTTTCAAAACCAATTAGTTTCTCTTGCAAATAGGTATACACGATTTAATTTCTTTCCGATGCGCCATTACCTGCGTAGATGCCACTTCCAGAATCCCCACGTTCGATACTGTTATATCCACTAGACAGCAAATTAACATCCTCCGTAAAAGCCCAGCCTGCTACCATTTGAGTAGCTGTAAAGCAAGCAGAAAAACGAACAATTTTTTGATGGCGCGTGAACAATATTGCTGCAAGTATACTCGAAAAATGTGATGGCACGGTAAACCGGGGAAAATATAGTACATCACGATACGAGTGCGGTGATACTTTTTCTGACAAGTGTGAGGTTGCAGCACGAGCCGAAGGCGAGTTTTGCAATCACACGAGATCAGAAAAAGTTTTTCCGTCGAATATATGTACAAAATTTTACTTTATAAGGTGTGAAAATGACGCGAAGCGTGGGTAAAACGTCCAATATCCCTAGTAACCAAATCTTGTAAGAACTTAGACAATCTTCTTTCGCACGCATCTTTCGGCAGATTTGCTGCAGATTTGTGAATGTATATTGCAAGAAACGTGGACAATCCTCTTTAACGAGCATCTTTCGGCAGATTTGTAGCAGACTTTTGTATGATCATTTCAAAACACTTGAAATAATCAACATCTTGCGCAAGTTGTTAGGAAATATTATTTTCGCTGAGAAAGTGAATTGTTGTAAGTTGTTCTTCAACGTAAAGGTGTGATTTTCATTTCCATCGTATTTATTAACGTTAATCGTTTACGGGGAAACTTTAGCACACGCAGAAATCAAGTTAGCTAATTTAAGTCCGTTACCGGGACTAAATGCCAAGAGAATTGTCTTGAAAGTTCGCAGTCAGACACAGCCAACACGGCACTACCCTAATTATGCTAATGTAAAAAAATGAAAATTGAAAAAATCTAAACATAATCGTCGTCGTCGATGCAATCATTTTACGGCGTTCCACACTCTGAGTGAACTTAAAAATGTGATGGCCGGCCTGCGAGAAACAGACGAAAAACTTGGTAGCTAGTGCCGAGTTGGCTTTGACTAACTGCGACCTTTCCAATGCATTGTGTGAACTGGCTTACTAGTTAGAAACGGCATCGTGGAGTACCACCCTGAGACATGGACAATGTCAGTTATGTTAAGCTGTCTTCTTAATTTCATCAAAGCATCTTCGAACAGAATATCAAAGCAGACAATACTGCCGAATTTAACTCCGAAGTCTGTATCGAAGATAGATGATTCCGGTGTTTCCATCGCGTTGATTAATTCAGAATTGTCGACTAGATGAGACTTGCGGGATCTGGATCACAGAACAGATATGCTTGTGAATGAACCTAATCAGTGAGTCACATATGATCGATTTGGATTAAAAAAAAAAATCAGTACAGACGAAAAAGACGGTGTTTTTCGCAGCACTTTTCATCATTTTGATTTTGAAATATCAAGAATGAAAAGTGAAGGAAAGAAAAAGTAAAATATACACATATAAAATTGAAAGCCAATTGATTTTCGATAGAAGCGAACATTCTAATTTAATGGAATATGGCAATTTTTCATTCCCGTCATTCGAATGTCAAGTCCTTCAAATTTCAGTATTTTCCATCTAGCCGTTTTCCAGATCATGGCGCGGATTCATGCGACAGACCGCCGGGCTGCCGGACCGACAGACCGACAGACAGACCGACATTTTTTCTAAAAACCTGTTTTTCGGATTCCGGAGGGTCGGAAACGTAAAGATTCGTTGGAATTACGAAATCCACTTTTCGAAATTTCATTTTATGCATACTATGTCGAAAAATATCGTATGAAACTCGTGCGTAAGATTTTACGCACTCGATGCATAATATACTATTATTTGATTGTATCCGAAAAAGTAAACAAAAAGCTTAAGTGTCTCTGAGTATCTGGATGTTAGGAATTAGAATGGGCTACATTCCGTCTTGGAGATAAGCCGTAGGAAGAAGAAGAAGACGTTAGGGACTCAGAATTCTCACCGATCAAACTTTGCCTAGATGGTGCTAGATTGTGAGGCTCTGTCATGGTGGCGATCACATACACCAACGTAATGTTAACCTCACGCATACAGATTATTCACACTAACATCGCGTTAGTGTATGTAATCGCTACCATAACAGTCTCGTAATCTAGTGCCATCGACGCAAAGTTTGATCGGTAAGGATCCTATAATTCAGGGCCCGGCACACTCATTAGTCCAAAGAGCCAAAGCTTTAAATCCACTTAACCCGTTCACCGGCACTAATCCTTTTAACGCCATTTCTTGGATTTTGGTAGGTATGGGTGGGAATATGCAGGTATGAAAAGACCCGGACGGTCGGACGTAGTTCTTGCCGTCGCAAATAGAGCAAACCACCCCTCAGTTCCTTTTATTTCTCCTGAACGCTGCCCCTACCATCGCACTTGCAGGTAAGGACGAGTGACCGTTTTCAGGTAGACCGAGGGGACTTACGGCCGTAGTAATTGACACTTAGAGCCAGGCTGGCTCCGAGAGCCCGGCCGTGCCGGGCCCTGCTATAATTCACCCTGTATGGTATAACGTGTAACATGTATACCTGGCAATTATTTTCCCTTCTCGATCGAATACCACGCTTGTGAGATATATGAAGATTCCGTCCCTAGGGCAATTCTTCCGCGAGCATAGTTCTTTCTCGATAAGGTTAACTACTACGTAGATACCGTTTTGTTCAGCGGCGCAGGCGATTGTCTTGAGGGCCTTAAATAATAGGCGATTAAACTTAAATGTCTGAACGTAGGTTGTCAGTTTCGACAGTATACGTACAGTCAGCCAAAGAGATCCTGACGCACCGTCGGTAAGGTGATCGAGCAACCGTACGTACACGTTGAATACACGTTTGTTTTTAATTGATTTCAAGACTCGAAAACAATTAAAAACAAACGTGTATTCAACGTGTACGTACGGTTGCTCGATCACCTTACCGACGGTGCGTCAGGATCTCTTTGGCTGACTGTACATCTTGAGTAATTATAAGCTCGAATCCTATTCAGCTCATTTGGATGCAGAATCTTGACTCACCTCAATAACAGGAATGCTCGAGTTGGTACATGGCGTATAATTTTGAGAAGGGTCAGGAATCACGGTAGATCTAGAAACCATATCGGCTCTTTTCCCAAGTGTTAACGAGGTCAGAGCCAATTCCGGAAAGACTACGATGTCCGCTTCCTATGAATAATGTTTTAAACAATTTGCGATTAACACAGTTGATGAAATATATCTACACGGAGAGAACATTATAGGAAGCGCTGTCATACTGGAACAGGTCGATTGACTTATCCCGGATTTCTGAGGGCTCGTACTATAAGTATGGTAACCATTGCCTCATTTGTGACCTCGGAAATCCGGGATAAGTCAATCGACCTATACCAGTATGACAGCGCTTCCTATAATATTCTCTCCGTGTACGCAGGGGCTCTGAATGTTCAAGAAAAGTTCTTACTCTGCTCTACATTGCTAACATTCTCTTGACTTCACAATTTTCCTGTATATGAACATTCAGTCTTCATTTACAAATATTCTTCCAAATTGTGATTTACTCTTGTAACTTATGTTTGTGTGACTTACTCTGTCTGTAGCTTGTTCTATGTAGCTCACTATTTTCGCAGCGTTATCACTCATCGTCTTCACAGAATCATTCGTGTACTCGAATGGTTTGAGTTCTACAACCGCGGCTCTGTACGTAAAACTTGCTGGATTAGATTTCTGGTGAGAAAATAACACACACTTGAATTCAAACCGAATCATAAACATGCAATATGTATTTCAACTTATTATGAATGGTATTCGTACCTGAATCGACCCGCGAATGGCTAATAGCAGTAGCAACAGGGTGCAACTCGAAATTGCCATCGTGTTCACTTTTGACCTATGCAAAATTTTCACGGCATTTGTACAAATTATTGATAGTACGGCTTTCCGCAAGACCTAATTTTTAGTGACCGGGATAGGGTCTTCAAAACGACTCTATAGGTACTAAATTCGGGGTATTTTTTTCAATTTAGGATTGGAGTGAGATTGGACACCGCGCAAATGCTCATTTCAATATATTATTTTATGGGTATCTATATAATTACTTTCGCATAATGAAAACAGCGCCGGCCCAAGGCGTGTGCGACATGTGCCCCGGCACACGGTGGCCAAGTCATTGGGGCGGCCAGCAGGCCATTTTTTGTCACAAAATGATTTTCGTTCTATGAATTTATAAATATATATACGGTCAACTTCGTATTTATTATGGAAAATCATTTTGGGGTCATATTTTTTAATTTGCCCTCGCACCCCTCAAAATGTGATGTATGCTGTCAGTATTTGTACCTATCAATATGACCACGGTGCGATTTTTTTTTGGCGTGGCCCATTGCAAAAGTATTTTTCCCATTTGATTAACATGGGAATATCGCTCTTCTTCAATTCGATCGCGTATGGCAGCTTGAAAAATTGCTGGATTCTTGCGAGCTCTTGTGGAACAGATCAAGTAGATGTCAATGGAAGAGTAGCAAAATTTTTTTTCTTTTCCGAATTCCGGTGAACGAGAATAGTAACGAAGGTTCTAAGTAGTTTTATGCAACGCAAGCATGTTTTACGCGTTTTTCATGCTCGATTTCGGTACACAAAGTTGGCATTTTAGAGACAGTTGAGCGAGTCTGCGAATGCGCATGCGGACAGTTCACTTTTGGCTACTTTTGATTCCTAGGAGTTAAAAGTGGTCTCTAACGTACGCGCCGTAGCCTTCAAATCGCGTTGTTATGCGTTGCTATGCGTGTATGTCCGTCGACTTCGTGTACCGGATCGAGCATGAACTTGTAAAACATACTTTTGTTGTATAAAATATCGTGTATACCAAGGAGGCGAAGGTCTTTTACGCCGAGCGTATTTGCAATACTCGTCTTCGACTCGTCTTCGACTCGTCTACGACTCGTATTGCAAATATACGCTCGGCGTTAAAAGACCTTCTTTGCCTCCTTAATATACAATATACTATTATTCCGAACAATGAATGCTTTAAATGATTAGGAAAAATCTGAGAAAATTCGTTAATGGTTAAGAAAGGAACAAATTTTTTTTCATAATTTTCAAATTTTCATAAATCTTACAAGCAGTTTGCAGTCTGCGGGACCATTTTTACTATTGCCTCATTTTGCTAATTTCGCTTGGAAGAAAGTCGCCCTCAATGAGGCAGAGGCGGTAGTAAAAATGGTCCCGTAGACTGCAAACTGCTTGTATTTCTTCCTTATGATGGTAAAAAAAAACTGTCTCATGAGCAACACCTGGCGATCGAATCTGTAAAAAAAACGCTAAATTTCGAAAAAACTCCAATGTCTTCGAGGCAGTACTAAATATTATCGTACAAGTCTCGCCTTGAACCGAAATGCTTATTGAATGAGACTCTAGAGGTAGCCGGATGTGCACTTTGATCTGAGAACTTGAAATTCCGAAAAATGACAAAATTTCGAAATTTCAACTTCAACGAGGCAGTAGTAAATATTGTCCTATACCGTGAGCAAATCTTGAAAGTATACAGTCAACTGTGCGTGCGCCAGTTTTGCAATCTGCCCATGCAGGCTAACTACTCTGAACTTCAGCTATCAAACGCTGAAATACGAGTTTTGAAGGATAAGTTGATTCCAAATCAGTTGGTAGTGTCTATCGGATAAATATGGCCAAAAATCAAGAGCCCGCGGACCATAGAAATTGAATTATTTGGGGCCGAGTACTTTCAAGATTTTCTCTCAGTAGAGCTCAAAAAAAAGGAATATTTAAAAAAAAATCACGAACAACATATTCAAGAATGAGCAGCAACATCTGAGAACTTAGGTCTTTTTTGAACCACCCTACTGCATATTATATACTATGACTATTGTTACTGATATATGTAGTTTCATTTTTTACAACGATATTTCGTACCTGACCATAATTATATAAGCTATCTATGTAGTTGTGATTACGGATAAGTGATAGGGGAGCGTGGGGTAATTGGAGCTACGTGAAGAAAAGCAATAAAAAAATCAATTTATTGATCTAATCATATTCATTTTTTGTACTTTATGACTTCTTTGGTTATTGATCTATAATAATTATATTGAATTTTTCTATCAAATCAACAAAGGGCTTTAAAAAATTAATATTAAAAAAATGTTGCGTTCGCTCCCATTACCCCACCTGTCAGGTAATGAGAGCCACAACTCTCCCATATGTGCAATGGGAGCCATCAATATAGGGAGCTTTCCATCTACAGACAAAAATCGACACAGTCAGACACACAGTATTATGATTGGCTGGATCTAACGGAAGGGACCAATCG
Source organism: Tenthredo livida (assembly GCA_963992785.1). Lineage (NCBI taxonomy): Eukaryota > Metazoa > Arthropoda > Insecta > Hymenoptera > Tenthredinidae > Tenthredo > Tenthredo livida. Next base: position 43,323,727 of record OZ023065.1, read on the forward strand.
TATTGCTGTGTGTCTGACTGTGCCGATTTTTGTCTCTAGATGAAAATCTCCCATAAACTTTCAATCACTTTTCAAACAAAAGATTTAGTTGTGTATTTGCTACTACTTTAGTTAACTAAGTAACCATTAATCAACAAAAATGTAGCTTTTATCACTTAGCTATTACAAAATTATACCCTGGCTCTCATTACGCGAAATGCTTCTTATTTGAATTGATAAAAATTTACAACCTAATTTTATAATTGCCCCTATTAACGTGTTTCTTTACAAAAATACATTAAAGTAAGTAAAAGATAACTGCAAAAAAATCTTTTCTTACATCAGGAACACACAAAACATTAATTCGTACGTAGCCGCTATCTTGCTACTACTATGACGCCCGGCTGCGATCGCGTAACGTACACGGAGAGACTTTTCCTAGTAATATTTCTTAAAATTCCTACCAGAATTTACTATTTTCGATGCAATTTGGGGATATATCAGCATTTTAGCACTTATTACTAGTTTGCCTAGTAATTCTGTAAGTTACTATCATCATTGGAATATAACCTAAGATATTTGTACAAACTCTTATACAAATGAGAAAGTTTACTAGTCAGGATGGTAATAAGTCTAGCAAATCTTATACTTATACCTAAAGCGAGTAGTACCTCTTCCAAGTCAGTATGGTAAAGTCGTGATCGCGGCGCAATGGGAATTTACCATACTGGGTTGGAAATTTTACCAGTCATCTTAGGAAAAATTCCACGTCAAAAATTAAAAAGCTGGAAGGAGGTGATAGGCTATTTGGCAGTTTCTGGATGTTACATTGTGTGGCTTCACTGGTGTGGTCTTTGTTGTACAGAGTTTATTACATGTGTGTGTTCGCCCGCACTCTAGGGGCTGGCGCAATTATTCCGTAAGTCTAGTCGTCGTCTTAAACCACTAGCCTAACTTCACCTACTCAACAAAACCTCAACTCAACGCTCGCAATTTCGGACACATCGCAGATATATGTTATAGTGTAGTTTTCAGCTTTCCTTACACTGAGAGAAAAAATTCGTTGAATCAAACATACTGATTCTGTTGGTTGAGGAATAGTTGCTTCAACCATCATTTTGTATGAATGAATAAGCCGTAATTACCATAACAAATCTTGGCCATTTGAATCAAACAAATGAGTTAGTCGGAACATATAGTTAATTTGACTATGTTTTTAATTCAAACAACTATATATTAGTTGTTTCGATTAAATCCATTCGGTTGAAGTAGAGAGGCAATGTGTTTAGATGCATGTATTCGGATTAACCACATACTTTGTTGTCTTGAATAAATATAGTGATTGGATCAACCGAATTCGGAATGCTTGAGACAATCGATATGCATCGTTCGATAAAACAAGTGGTTTGATAGAATCAAGTCATCCGTGTTTATTCAATTCAAACTTATAACTCTGTCAACTCTGTCAAATGCGCTAGGTTGATTTGACTGAATGTTACTTTAGTTTGAAACTTGTGATGATTGTGTCGAATAAATTGAATCGTTCGGCCAAACCGATTGTGCGTTTGGAACGGATTTTATAGATCGCTTTTTTTATTTCTAATACAAGTGAAATTTATGTCACAGAGTTTTATTATTGCATATGTTTCATATAAAGTCACTTAATTAGCAATATCGCATCAATCTATACGCGTTACGCTCATATTTTTTACAACATTTTCCAGGCGTGATCTCGCCTTGACACTGATCAATCATGATGCTGATCGTTGAGATTGAAATGTCTATTAGCTCTCGATTCAACACCTTGACCATAAGTTTCGATAAATAGGAAAATATGAGACCAGTTACCATAGGGTAGTTTGGCGTAGTAGGTAGAGCGTGCGGTTAGTAATATAGCGAATGCGAGCGGACGTGGGTTCAAATCCCGGTTAGGGCGAAAAATTTAGGTGGCGTTTTTCGTATCGAACCGGAGGTGTTTGTCCATCTACATGTCAATAGTTATGAAATGTGACAACAAATATTCACATGTACGTCAAATTCCTTTTTTTTCTCACTATTTATATGTAATGCTTATGAAGTTTACCGGACTGATCAGTGGCGGTTTCAAGAAAAATATTTAGTTAGATTGAAAGATGTTCAGTCAAACAGACAGAACAGCACTTTGCTCTGTTCAAAAGTTTATTCAGTTTAAAAAGGCCACATTTTGACTGAAAAGAATTTTTTCACATCAACGAAATGGTACACATCAGTAGACTAAATCTTATTTTGACACGAATTTATCATTTTTCGAATTAACTATGCATTCGTTCAATTGAACAAGTTTCTATTTAGTTCAAGCAACCAATATTTTGTTACATTTACATAATATTTATTTCGCCACCCGTAACCGCCGCGTTTTGTTGGGCTAAACAAGGTTTTTTTGTTTCGACGAATTTTTTCTCTCAGTGTATATACGAACGGATATAACTATTTGGCACTAGTGAGAGAAATATTCTGATGTTTCGCCATCTATCGACGAAGTGAGACCTGCCGAACTTGTTCGTCAATTCGCAGCGACGAAATTTACCATACTCGCTGGTAATCATTCTCACGTGTGTGGCAAAACGTCTTATTCGACTAGTCTATTATTCCAATCCCTCTAGGAATACCTACTAATATCTATGCCATCTTTTACTACTCTCCGTTTTCCTATACGCGAACAGTAATTTTTGCTATTCGCTTATTATTTGTTACTCTCACAGAATATCAAAATGCATTATCCGAATAATAGATTTTTCCAGTACCGTAAGAAATATTGCCAAATCAGCTGATATATCCCAGATTTACTCGCAGTTATTGGAATCTTTACCAGGAAAAGTTTCTCCGTGTAAATGAACATTGCCGAAGATAAGCGAACGATTTCCAAATCACTGACGCGTTCCTATTTACTTCTTTAGTACTAGCTCTCATTATCCCACGCTCCCCTACGTACAAAATAAATGACTGGTCACCATCAGATGTCCCCCTCCGACCCAAACAACTTCCATCTGAAAAGTTTTCACTTTCAATGCTTCCCAGAGGAGATAATCGAGTGGATGAGTTAAAATGGGACACCCTGTATATGGGGTACTCCACGTGAAATCGACCTGACCAAAACCCTGACCCCCTCAGAATCGGTTCAAACTTTGAGAAATGTTTGTGTCAGTTGATGAGGGTATGCGCGAATTTTTGTAGATTTTTGTTCGAAAACGTTTGGACGGTAGCAGCTGATACGATATATGCGAAAATCGGCGATGTCCGACGTTTAATTGAGTATAACTCGAAAACTACATATCACACGTAAAAAATGTTGAGTATGAAAAAGTTTCAGATTGAAGTGAACTTCAATGTAGTAATATGAAAAAAATACGGCAACTCCGGAAAGTTGAAAAAAATTGGTAGAAAATTAGTTTTTCAAATTTCTCAAGAACTATACGTTTTTTTCTGCTCAAATTTACAGAGGATATTCATCTACCGTGTGGAAACAACGTGTATACATTTTATCATGGGGCCTGATTTTGTTTGAAAGATATGAATTTTTTACTGAATTCATTTCCAAACCCAATGGAAACAAAGTATAAAAAAAAGTTTCATAACATGCTCGAATTTGATTGAAAAGTGTGATTTTTGTACTAAATTTATTTCTAAGAAAAAACGTTGTTCACAAGTTATGAATTTTCGTGAATTTTTTGAAAATAAATTCACCAAAAGATTCATATCTTCTCAACGAAATCTGGCCCCATGATAAAATATATAGGGGAGATGCGGGCAAAATGGGGTGCCCAAAAATTTGTCGAAATTTTTCAAAATCGAAAAAAGGTTTTAAATTCATTTTTGTATTCACTTGAGAATACTTGAACATGAAATTAGCTAAGTTCAAGAGGTTTGCCCATTTTGCCCGCCACTTCCTGAGTTATCGAGATATATTGTTAATTTGGTGTTTGAAGTTTGCTATAGTAAGTAAATAATGAAATTCAGAACATTTTACAATTTTGACTAAATTAAGAAAAATTTTCAGGGGTGCCCATTTTGCCCGATAGTGCCCATTTTGCCCGCCTCTCCCCTACATGTTGTTTCTACACTGTGAAGGAATATCCTCTGCAATTTTGAGCAAATAAAAGCGTATGGTTTTTGAGAAATTTGAAAAACGAATTTTATATCAATTTTTTTCAACTTTTTGGAGTTGCCATATTTTTTTCATATCATGACTTTGAAGTTCACTTCAAACTGAAACTTTTTCATATTCAATATTTTTTTCGTGTGATATGTAGTTTCCGAGTTATACTCAATTCAAAGTCGGACATTGCAGATTTTCGCATAAATCATATCAGCTGCTAACGTCTAAACGTTTTCGATCACACATCTACGAAAATTCCTGCATACTCTCATCAACTGTTACAAACATTTCTCAAAGTTTGGACCGGTTCTGAGGGGGTCAGGGTTTTGGTTAGGTCGATTTCACGTGGAATACCCCATATAGAGAATCCTTTTCAAATCTGACTGAGCTTGTAGAAAAAGCTTGTAAGATTTTCTGCCTATGTTGTCTGCCTATTTCTGCCTCTGCTCGAGATTACATAAAATTACAACCAATTCAGTATGCAGAGCGTGACTCGTGAGTGAATGGTTCGATGATAAATAATGTTAAATATCGGTCCAGTATAATCATTTACTATAGATTTGCCCTGATTCAAATCAGGCGAGTTTTATGTTCATTTCGAACAAAAAGTGAATGAACTGAATTTTGGTAATTTGATCTATTTCAATTGGATGGACTCTTTATTCTAAATACCTACCCGTATCAGTGCTTTGGTTACGTGGCGATCACAACTTCCAAAAGTAGAGCAACTGGTTCTGAATATAACACTGTATCGAAGCTGTAGACGATTGGTATTCGTTTGACCTTTTTAGTCCGACTGATGGGCAGAGACTGGAGTTCTTTTGCATGTTTGACTAACCAGCACTGTCATTATTATAGAATATCAAGTAATCGCATGCTATCAATGTTTGCGTATCATATCGAATAGTTTTTATTCACTATCATCTATACCAAAATATCATTTCAGCAGGGGCGGATTTAGCACAAGGCTGAGTAGGCTAGAGCGTATGGCGGTAGAGATTGAAGCTGGGGGGCGCTGAATTTGAGATTCAACATTTTTTTTGGGGCGGCGAATTTCATCCGCACGAAAATGAAACGGGGGGAAAAAAAATATTGAAAAAACAATTCGTCGATTTCGCTGAATTGTTTCTTTCGTTGTAAAAAAAAATATTGAAAAAACAATTGTTAATTTCGCAATATTCAGGAAAAAATTTGTACGCTGTCGATTTGAACGTGGAACGAGAATGTGGTCAGGATTATACTGCGATGGTGGTTCTTATACTTCAGGTTCTTGCAAGTACACAACGTGAATTAGAATATGTCGTGAATGATTTGCGTCCGCAATTCTCAGTAGTACAGTTGAGTCAAAATGTTGCAAGTACAGCATCAATCTATACAGAGAGTATTCGTGGATGCGGGTCACTTGTTGATGCCATTCTGATATTTAAACGGCGTACGTCGAAGTTAATGTAAATCCCGTCTTCGGAGTTATACATTCTCAAACCTGAATTGATGATAATCATGATCTTTATTTAAACTTTTTCGACTTATTTACATAGCGTGAAGTTGAAAGGAAGCGGAACGATGGGCGTGCTATAGTTCGACCAACACACGCTCGCGTTGCGTACGTGAGCTTCTACTCGCTGCCAGTGACTGCGTATGTACCTATATAATATAGTTAGTGTTGCCGCAAGACGAGACAAGGCAAGAATTTTTGAAATATCGTCTCGTATCGAAAGTCGAGAAAATTAACAGAGGCTTGTCTCGATAAATTCTCGTCTCGAGATAACAAATCTTGTCTCGTCTTGAATTTCTTGTCTTTTCCGGGAAATCCTCTGTTGCGCAAAGAAAATGCGCCGGTTCAACGTCTGGTCACGCGGGCTGCAGAATAATAAATAAAGGAAAAAACAAATAGATGAATAAAGGAAAACAAATGATAATAAACGAAAGTTTATTAACTATAATTAACTGATCAATTACTTTAATTCTCTCAAAACTGTCAACTTTTTACAATCCATCGAGCTCTCGATTACTCCGCGGGCGTTTCGATATTCTCGAGTATTGTCTCGGTTATCGGGCAAGTCTTCTTGTATTGTCTCGAATCAAACGATACGAGAAAAATCATCATCTCGTCTTGAGTCTCGACACCTCTCATCTCGTCTTGTCTCGTTTTTCTCGTATCTTGCAGGGCCTGGAATCTAGCATAGGATGACCGGTTCCCTGTTTTAGTACTGCCATCAACCCCGGCAAGCTTTTTGGCGCTCTAGTCGCAGGCCATTTTACAATGACGCGGAGGACGCCGCCGCCATGTTTGTTCAGATACAACCCAGGGCCTGGAATCTAGCATAGGATGACCGGTTCCCTGTTTTAGTACTGCCATCAACCCCGGCAAGCTTTTTGGCGCTCTAGTCGCAGGCCATTTTACAATGACACGGAGGACGCCGCCGCCATGTTTGTTCAGATACAACCTGTTGCTTGGCCGCACTATCTCGTACTGTTATTGTGATTGTGTGGTTCTTTCACCATTATTAAATAATAAATCTGAAAAAACATTATTCATAAAAATGCCTAGGATAGTAAAGTGCTGTGTCTTAAACTGTGCCGACACAACATCCGTCCGGCACAGATTTCCAATTAAAGAAAAAGACGTTTTCAAAGTATGGAAAGAACGCGCTCAACATCCCAGATTTGACAAAATCACCGACGAACACATTTATAAAGTTTATATGATGTGTGGTGCACATTTTAAAGCCGATGATGGAATACCACACAGCAAGAAATTAAAAAAACGCATTTTACCAACGATAAATATACCAGGTAAGATGATCCTACTTTTCCACAAGATTCATTTTAATAATACGTTGTGGCTATTCGCAAGGTAGAGTGACTCTGATAGAGTCACGCAGGAGTCACGCAAAAATTTTCGGAAAATTGGAGTGACCGAATTATTAATTTTTTTTTCATAATATAAAACGATACTGGGGCCCTTACAAAAAAAATGTATGAATTCCGTCCGAGAATCCGCCCACTAGGTGGTATGGGGGCGAGAGGGATGATTTTCCGTAATTGTGAGCCTGGGTACGACGCAAAGCGGCGTGACCCATGCGAGCCACTCACCCGGTGGTTCAGCAGTACAAAAGAAGCAGTACAAAATTTTTGCGTGACTCTTAGAGTCACTCTACCTGGCGAATAGCCACAGCGTTAATAATAATCTCTAGAATAATACATACGGATTATATTTAAAAACAGAAAAGTAATGCAGTAATAATTTTGTGTTATAGGTCTAGACACAACAGTGAAAATGATAGAAAATTTCGCTTCCAATAATGAATCCGCGATACATGACTACGACGAAGTTCCTGCACGCGTCGATGTGACAGATAAATCAGGTAATATTATACCACAAGTATTCCATTTTATGTTCTATACGTAAGAATTCTCAAATTGTATTAACTTGTGTTACAATTTCAGTAAAAAGGAAGGCTGAAGAGCTACATCCAGAGTCAACAAGTGAAAACACAGCGAAAAAACGGAGATTCTCCTGTGAAAAGGATCAACTAATGGAAGAAACTGTGATCAATAATGAGTCAGGTATTCTAATAAAGTACAGTGATGGTATCCTGTGGTGTGGCATCCATGTGTAATATGGAATAGTGAAATGTGCATAGTGAAATGTGCATCGTATGTGATATTGAGAATTTAACATTATTAACTCCTGTGTGCACAATGGGAAGAACATAAACTTTATAAAGATTTTCAAGTCTCATAGAGTGTAATAATTAATTTGCAATCTTTTTAATTAACTTTATTGGCCACAATTGTATATATGAAGTTTGCTTCGAGAACCTCCGAATTTATTGTACTTACATTAATTTGTAAATAAATAATTTATACTCAATATAATACACTTACACGGCATATCTTAATTGTGTTTTACATTATTTTGAAAATGTCGATTCGCTATTAAACAAAAATTACAACAACGATCACTTGTAGTTGCAGCTGACAAAAACACTGGCAACATGAGCTTGACGACAAAAACACACAACCTAGACCGACAACGACAGAATCAAACATCAAAGCACCGTCAAAGGCTCTCTTCTTTACATGATGTTGGTGTTACTAGACTCAATCACCTCACACCGAAAGCCCGAAAGCTACACCAAATAGCCAGTCGTTATAAGAAATTGTCCGCAAATTTGAAAAGAAAAAACGTCTCGTTTAGAGATAGGCTCAATATGGCAGAAAGTTCCTTTCAAAATGGTTCACTTAGATATTTTACTGAAAAATTGAACAATACTTCACTCTCTTTTTTTACAAGTCAGCTTCGCAATCAGAATAAACATTCCAAAGGGAGAAGATACACTTTAGATGATAAAATTTTAGCTCTAAGCCTTATGAAGCAAAGCGGTCGAACTTATAGATTGTTACGTAAAATATTTGCTTTGCCAAGTGAGAAATCTTTGAGAAGTTTACTTCAGAAAGTTGATTTACAACCCGGCATCAATGCGTCATTTTTCCAGAAACTCAAAAAGACTGGCCAGGCAATGAACAAAAAAGATAAAAAATGTGCCATCCTTTGGGATGAAATGTCTATTGAGCCAAATTTGTTTTTCAATCAGAAACTTGATGTAATTGTAGGTTCCCAAGATTATGGAAATAGATCACGGAATTCTAAATTTGCCACTCATGCGTTGGTTTTTATGGCTAAGGGTATTTTTAAAAAGTGGAAACAACCGATTGCGTACATGTTCACGGGAACTGGGAATCAGACACAGTTATTGAGGAAAGCTATTGTCGATGTTGTAACAGCAGTACAGGATGCTGGCTTTAAAGTAATAGCCACTGTTTGTGACCAAGGAGCGTGTAATCAAGCTGCCATAAATTATTTATTAAAAACAAGACCTGGGAAACGTAAGAGCTTTTGTATAGGAAATGATGAAATTTGTCCCTTGTACGATCCACCTCATTTATTAAAAGGAATCCGCAATAATTTACTAACAAAGGACTTACACTTTGAAGTGGATGGACAAAAAAAGATTGCAAAATGGCAAGATATTATTGATGTGTATATGATGGATTCCGGAGATGCGGATATGAGAATTTTAGTAAAATTAACCGATCGACATGTCCTGCCTGACAAAATCAAAAAAATGAAGGTATTTATTCGGATATTATATTTGAAGTTAAATGAAAGTAAATATTTACTGAAGAGTTTTGAGAACCATGTTCACTAGAAAATATTGAAATTGATTGGTTGTAGGTCAAAATCTGTGGTACGAAGTGTAATAAAGTCATTATGATTTTCTACAATTATTGACCGTCACAAGTTATTAATTGGAATAATATTTTTATACGATATTTCTCTTGTAACAGGTATCTTATGCGGCACAGGTGTTGAGCCAATCTTTTTCGGCAATAATGAGAAGATTTATATTGTGGGACCCGTCAAGTACCATGGGAATAGGCACTGCAGACCTTTGTCAACTTATGGACCAAACCTTCGACAGTGTCAACGGCTATCAGTTAAGTGGACCACCACGCAAAGAACTGAGATGTACCGTTAGGTCTTCGACAAAACATGTTGAGCACTGGTACAAAGCTATCAAAGTCTTCGAAAGCATGCGATATTATTGTGATAAGCAGAAAAGATTCGTTCGACCACCGTCTGTCAAAAACTGGACCGATACTTTACATAGACTCATTATCATTCATCAAGATCTGTTCAAACTAGGGTACAAGTTTGTAACACCACGCGTTTTTAACCAAGATGCTCTGGAAAATCTTTTTGGCTGTATTAGAAGCCATGCCGTCAGAGCCATAAAACCGACACCAAATGCCTTTATTTCTTCATTTAAAAGCACCAGTATAAATAAAATAACAAGTTACCATTCAGAAAATTTCAACTGCGAAAATGATAAAACTGATGGCCTTCTGTCAAATTTAAAGAATTTAATAAGTAAGGATCCTGAGCCAGTCCAGTCTGAAGAAAGTGAAGAGAACTTTGAAATTCCACTTCAGATACCAGTTAGATCAACAAAAGTTTCAAAATGCATACAAGTTTATGTAAGCGGGTGGATGGTGAAAAAACTTAAAACATTAATTGTACCATGTACCTCATGCATGCAAAATATCGAAACAACAAACCCCAGCCAAGACACTGATTTTATCGAAGTGAAAGAGTACAAGAAAGGAGTACTAACGAGACCGAACTCAAATTTCAATTATATTGTTGGTAAATGTATTGGGATTACCAATTACTTATTACCAAGAATTTGTCATCAAAACAATATAACAAAAATTTTGTCATCCTATCTGAAAAAAAATGTTCCAATTCAAATCATCAATTGCAAGCGTCACAAAATTGTAGACACATTTTTGAAAATTATTACAAAATTATTAATCTTTCATTGGGCCAAATCAGTCAATAGTATTTTATGTGGTAGAAATATAAAATTCCTCACAAGCATTAGCGTCAAAAACAAAAATCCTGGGTCACCAGTGGATCAGATAAAAAAAGCAGCGCACAATTTATATCTTAAGACGAAAAAAAAAAGGTAAAGAAAGTGTAATTTGTACTCCTATGTAGACACCATGCGTATTCGTGTATACGGGTCACTCCCGGTTCGCTCGGTTCAGTTCGACACAGACATTTGCATTGCCGCATATGCAAATATCTGTGTCGAGCTGAATCGAGTGAACCGGGAGTGACCCGCATACACGAATACGCATGGTATATCTGAAAATGTATAATAATATAATGTTTAGAGATCGTACTATAGCATTAGGTATAAGAGCATGTATATTTACTCAATTATAATAACCTTACTTAATTATATAATTATAACATTTACTTAATCATAATAACGCATACATAATGTAGAAGTATTGTATCGTATGAAACCACTTACCACAGCAGAGCTCATAAATGTACGTTATCTATATCCAGTATCGTTATAATAAAAACTTATTAAACAGATTTCGAGAGTTATTGTTATTTCGCGAATTTCCTTCTAAGAACTACTAAACATTATTTGAAATTCAACCGCCCTGCCGCCAATTTTCGCATAGGACTGTTTAGTACTGCCATCAACCACGGCAAGGTATTTGGCGCTGACTGCAATGAAACTCTGCCCCACATCAAAGCACTGGACTTGGCCTTCTATATGTTTCTATTCTAGGGTATCTTGCGGCAACACTAAATATCAAGAGACTCGGTAGAGTCTCGCGCCAAGTACATTAAAAAAAAATTTTTTTCAAGCGCGAGACTCAACGAGTCTATATACCCGAGAGGCAGCTACCCTAACCTATACCGCGAACTAGTATCGTCGTTTTCTTTCACCTCACAATATACACAGATTGAAACTAATTTAATCTAGGATGTGGGCATGAAAAGCTTTCATTTGAGCCTTAGATCGATTAAATCGGTGTCCGGAGTGCTGAGATATGATTAACTACCAATTCTGATACCCCGTTTCCTCGTAAAATTTTTCGTTTTCGTTTTCGTTTTCGTCGTCGTCAGACCAAGAACATTAAAACCATTCCCATATAAAATCACTAGACGGGAAACCCACCAAAGTTGTATAGAGTGACGTCAGTATACGAGATAGTTCCGATCGGATAGATCGCGCCAATAGATAGCGCCAGTATCGCAGACAGAAACCGTCCGCTACACTAGCAGACGCGTGTTGTCATTTCATGTTTTTAAATCCAAATAAAGGAAATAAAAGAAAGTACAAGCAATGCTTATATACGAAATTTGGAGGTACAAGAACTAGTGAATACCTCCCAAAAGCCACTTAGGTGCGAAAACCTTACACCAAGTATACATTAATGTGATAGTCACGAACAAAAATATTTCAATAGGTAAATCTTAAATCCTACGATCTCGAGCTTTTGAGGTTATGCGAATCGACTGACGTGTAAAATTCACGGTGATAAATAAAATAACAATTGTAAACGGACAAGACTGTCAGGTGACTATTAACTGACTATTACCTCTAAATTTTATTCACTTATACATTGTAGATTCGGCTTATTTCCATTCGAATGCAATTATCGGAGGAAACGGTGTTTCGGGGATTCAATTTTCTAGCAAGTCACCGCCTCAGGAAGTCTGACAATAGAAAACCAAGAAAAAATGTTGAAGTTGAAAAATATCAGGATAGCATGATTTGATATAAGTAACGGCAAGGAGCCAGACCAACAAAGCCGAGTTCAAACGTTGGATTGCAACAAATTCCACTTCAAGCTCGATGTTAGGCTCATTTCTAGAGGCTCGTCTGCTCGGACCTAAACTGTGAGCCAACGTTATGTGTAGGATTTCAACGAGTTCTATATTTTATCTCGGTATCCTCTAGTCCAAACGAGACTGTAAGTCGACGTTGTGTGTTGGACTACGATAGGCTTTATTCTACACTCCACGTCAACGTAATGCCTTGACCTTCGGTGAAGATAATTCTTTAATCCATGTTTTACAATTAGCTTAGATTCTCCGCTCAGAAGCTCAATCAAATTCAGATTAGTGCTATCACGACAAATGGTGAAAATGAAAATACTTATTCAATATTAAAGAAATGATCGATCGACTCCCTCTTTCTCAGATGATAGAGATTCTGATTTATATCTATTTATTATTTGTAGACTCAGCGTATAATCATTTAGGAATGGAAATATTGGAAAAAAATCTTTCTTATGGATTGTTTAATCTTGTAGCGGGTCGCCGTATAAGACGTGAGGATGATGAAAGATAACGCTTGGACTGCAAAGTATCGGTATAGTGTGATTTGATACGAGAAACGGCAAGAGTCAGACGAAGAGAGCAGAATGCGAGTGTTTGACTTCATAAACTTCCATTTCATGCTCTACGCTAGTCTTGCATGAATAGGCTCAATTCTAAATATTATTATACCTTCTGTTCAGACCCGAATTGGAAGTTGACGTTATGAGTACGGGACGCGTACATGTTCTTTTTGTAGAGGACCTACGAAAAAAACTACCTACGAATTGCAATACATACATCTGATATTTATATATTTAATCATGAGCAGCAACTATAACCCTGCGTGCAAGTAACTCCGCCATTGCTGGTCCCAGGCCCAGATGAGACAGGAGGAGGGCTGCACGCAGGGTTAGATGTTGTAGGTATAAAAAATTATCGTAGTGAAACAATTTGTAAACGCTATGATATGAAAGTACATTACGCGTCAGTCTACAAATTTGAGACTTGGGGAAAATTATGAGCACACGCGTGCTCGTTGCTGTTGACGTTCCTGCTTATCGAGGGACTTCGGGCGGTATGAAAATTACAAAACAACCGAGCGAGCGTAGCGAGCGAGCACAATTATTAGGTGGTCAAGCAAAATTTTACAAAAAGTAGTGAAATCAACCCCAAAAAGCACCTTCGGTGCAAAAACCTTTCGCCAAGTCCATTAATGTGTAGACTACCAAAACATAATCAAAAGTTGTGCTCGTTCGCTCGCTGCGCTCGCTCACTCGATTGGTTGATGATTAACAACATACAAAAGCATTGAAATCAGATACAACTGCCAAGTACCTGTAGAACAATAAAAGTTTGGAATTGAAAAATTTTTTCACACTAAATAACGTTGTACTCGTTCGCTCGCTGCGCTCGCTCACTCGATTGGCTTATGATTATTGGTTGAAAAAAAAATTCGGATGAAGAAATTGAAGAAGTCAACATTTATCCAAAAATATTCATAACGAAAAAATTATTTAAAGAAAATTTTTAAAGAAAATTTGGAGGTAGTGGCACTTGGCGGGCCTTTTATAGAAAAAGAACTATGTAATATCGATCGCGACCCTGTCAATGTCATCTGATGGTTATTCAAACATTGGCCCGCCAATGTACCACGGACTCCAAATTTTCTTTAAAAATTTTCTTTAAATAATTTTTTCGTTATGAATATTTTTGGATAAATGTTGACTTCTTCAATTTCTTCATCCGAATTTTTTTTTCAACCAATAATCATAAGCCAATCGAGTGAGCGAGCGCAGCGAGCGAACGAGTACAACGTTATTTAGTGTGAAAAAATTTTTCAATTCCAAACTTTTATTGTTCTACAGGTACTTGGCAGTTGTATCTGATTTCAATGCTTTTGTATGTTGTTAATCATCAACCAATCGAGTGAGCGAGCGCAGCGAGCGAACGAGCACAACTTTTGATTATGTTTTGGTAGTCTATAGTACATACATCTGTTTCCTTGTGTGTGTCGTGTGCGTCATAGTCAGTGGCGGATTTAGGGTTCTCGCCGCCCTAGGCTACGAGATTTCTGCCGCCCCCCACCCCGCCATCCGAAGTTCCACTGTTCTTTAATGTGTTAGTTTCAGCTAACAAATCCATATTGATACATTGTTATGATCTCGAAGTAACTTTCAAATCAGACCGGTTCTATTTGAAAAAAAAAAAATATCATTTTCGTATTTTTTGCTTACTTTTGGCAAAAATTTGACGCCCCCCAAAATATGCCGCCCTAGGCTGTAGCCTACTCAGCCTACTGGTAAATCTGCCACTGGTCATAGTATATTTTCCAACATTCTAATTTCATCATCGTTTCATTTATTTGTTTGTCCGGTTATATCTTTTCTAAATTATCTTATTCTTAGTCTTCTTTTCTTTGTTCGTCCTTGGTCTTCTTTCACCCTTTTTTTTAAGTTGGTTTGAATTCACTTATGTTACATCATCTAGCCCTAATCTAGCCTTTCTATTGCCCATCATTTTGTCAACTTTTTCTTTTTCGCTGTCCATCTCTTCCCAGCAGGAACTATTTATTGTATTGTAACTTTTGGCGAATTTCTCAGGCTCTGGGCTATAGAGAAACCCGCAAGTTAGTGTGAGTTCTTGACCTAAATTGAAGTTAAGTATAAATAAAAATAATCAGGGCTTTTCTTGAGGTAGAAAGGTAGGGAAAAGGATGGGTCTGACCACCAAAAGCCACCTATCTAACCTTTTGATACTATTCTAAACTGGGACTCAGGTAGGTTTCCCCGCCAAAGCCTTGAATCGTCGGACATGGAAGTTAATCGAAGCCGACGATAATTCTAAAGATCAGAACCAGAAAATTAATTCAAGCCTGATCTGCTAAGCTAAAAATCTAAATTACTACGGAACCGGGAATCTCTCGACTCCGAGACCGTGCGTCAGACTCAGAATCGTTTGCCTTGGCCCTCGGACAAACAAACTGAATTGAGTGCCGTGCGCTCTTTGCTACAATTCAAGACTGTTCCCTGCTGGCTTTCTTATGGGCGATGTTAACAGGGAATCAGGGCTGAAATGACTAATAAAGTCCAACTTGAAGAAATCAAAAGAAATATAATTATATTCTACTTAGCATTTGTACAATGATTTTCTTATCTCTAAATTCCTATGATTATTTAGCCTCTGGTAAAGCTCGTGCTTATGATTTTTGTATGTCTCAAAGACAATGATTTTATCTCCTATTGCTTCTTTATCGCGTCGTTGTGACGCTTTGTCTACGAACGCTGATGATGCCGGTTAAGCATGCTTCTTATATAGCAGAAATCCCCACTCCTTTGGCCTCACAGCGTCGTGGTCGAGTGCAGAGGATTAGCTTAATCCTCTGGCCTTTTGTTCGAACCATTTCAGCTGATATATTTGAATTCTATATCGCTGAATATGTTACAGCAGGGGTCGGCACACTCATTGGGCCAAGGAGCCAAAGCCGTAAATCCACTCAACCCACTCACCGGCACTAATCCTTTTAACGCCGTTTCTGGGAATTTGGTAGGTATGGGTGGGGATATGCAGGTATGAAAAGACTTGGACGGTCATACGCAGTTCTTGCCGTCCCAAATAGACCGCACACCCCTTAGTTCCTTTTATTTCTCCTGAACGCTGCCCCTACCATCGAACTTTCAGGTAAGGACAACTGACCGTTCTCAGGTAGACCGAGGGGTCTTACGGCCGTAGTAATTGACACTTAGAGCCAGGTTGGCTTCGCACGGAGAGAAATAAATTGCTGTCTCAGCTAGATTATTGCTACTTTAGCAATTTCCGATTGTAAACATACAGCTTGCAAAGCAGCATGCTGGAACTACCATTTTCGATTGCTGAAATTGCTTTGCTGGTTATACCACCCAGCCTAGCTCATTCAGCAGGTATGTGATGCTGTGGTGAGCAGTTTGCATGCTGGCATAGCAAATCGCTTGCTAATTCATCTAATATCTAGCTGCAGCGCAGGAAAAATGTTCAGCAAGTATCTGGCTGAAGCAGCAATCACTTTGCTGGTCTTGCAAGAATGTTGCATGCTAGATATACAGGTTCAGAATGAATAAATGATATTTAATTGAGAATAAATTCTTTCAGATTTATTGTCATCACACATCCAACAAGTAGTAGTTTACATATTATTATTGCACAGATATATCATTAGAAGTGTATTCCGCAATTAAAACACGGTTACAATTCCAGGATCATTATACTGCCGTGCTAAGCACGCAGAAGTGGTAACTTGTATTTTTGCCATCTTGGCATCTCGATAGTTTTCAATTTTCAATTTTCACAGTCACTAAGAATTATATTCATAGTCTAAAAATTTTCAAATTTGATTTGAATCAAAAAGATAAAAGGTTATATTATTTATTAATGTTATATTATTATTATATAATAATAAATATGACTAATTGTTGTATAGTAATTGACAACTTTAACGAAGATACGGCAACTTTAATAAAGTGATTTTATCATGAAAAAATAAACTAGATCATTTAATAATATGATGAAAATATTCATCGATTGTTGTTATATCATCTTAGAGTCATAACTCGTTTTTGACGAAAAAGTAAGTTACCATCTCTGTGCTTAGCACGGCAGTATAGGGGAACGTGGGGCAGAACGGGCACCAAAACAAAAAAAAATAATGAGGTCGGAAATGATTTTTTATAAAATATGGCGACGTATTTTGCATCAATAATGAAAAAAAAAAAAATTGAACATTTTTTTTCAAAAAGTAAAATAAAACGGAAAAAAAAATATTTTTTTTTTGATTTTTTTTTTTTTTCATTATCGATCCAAAATACGTCGCCATATTTCATAAAAAATCATTTCCGAGCACATTATTTTTTTTGTTTTGGTGCCCGTTCTGCCCCGCTGCCCGTTCTGCCCCACGTTCCCCTATATGTATATATTAACTCCACCAAAAAATAATCAAAGGTTGTGCTCGCTCACTCGATTGGTTGATGATTATCAACATACAAAAGCATTGAAATCAGATACAACTGCCAAGTACCTGTAGAATGATAAAAGTTTGGAATTGAAAAATTTGTTCAAACTAAATAACGTTGTACACGTTCGCTCGCTGCGCTCGCTCACTCTATTGGCTTATGATTATGGGTTGAAAAAACAATTCGGATAAAGAGATTGAAGATGTCAACATTTATCTAAAAATATTCATAACGAAAAAATAATTTAAAGAAAATTAAAAAAAAAAATTTGGAGTCCGTGGTACGTTGGCAGGCCAATGTTTGAATATCTATCAGATGACATTGACATGGTTCGTGATCGATATTTTACATTTCTTTTTCTACAAAAGGCCCCCCAAGTACCACTACCTCCAAATTTTTTTTTTTAATTTTCTTTAAATTATTTTTTCGTTATGAATATTTTTAGATAAATGTTGACATCTTCAATCTCTTCATCCGAATTGTTTTTTCAACCCATAATCATAAGCCAATAGAGTGAGCGAGCGCAGCGAGCGAACGAGTACAACGTTATTTAGTTTGAACAAATTTTTCAATTCCAAACTTTTATCATTCTACAGGTACTTGGCAGTTGTATCTGATTTCAATGCTTTTGTATGTTGATAATCATCAACCAATCGAGTGAGCGAGCACAACCTTTGATTATTTTTTGGTGGAGTGATCTACACATTAATGGACTTGGCGGAAGGTTTTTGCACCAAAGGTGCTTTTTGGGGTTGATTTCACTACTTTTTGTAAAATTTTGCTTGACCACCTAATAATTGTGCTCGCTCGCTACGCTCGCTCGGTTGTTTTGTGCTATTTCATACCGCCCGAAGTCCCTCGATAAGCAGGAACGTCAACAGCAACGAGCACGCGTGTGCTCATAATTTTCCCCAAGTCTCAAATTTGTAGAGTGACGCGTAATGTACTTTCATAGCGTTTACAAATTGTTCCACTACAACAATTTTTTATACCTACAACATCCAACCCTGCGTGCAGCCCTCCTCCTGTCTCATCTGGGCCTGGGACCGGCAATGACGGAGTTACTTGCACGCAGGGTTATAGTTGGTGCTCATGACTAAATATATATGGATATCAGATATATGTATTGCAATTCGTAGGTAGTTTTTTTTTTAATGCAACTAGGTCCTCTGCAAAAAGAACATGTATGCGTCCCGTACTCATAACATCAACTTCCAATTCGGGTCTGAACAGTAGGTATCAAAATATTTAGAATTGAGCCTATTCATGCAAGACTAGCGTAGAGCATAAAATGGAAATTTATGAAGTCAAACACCCGCATTCTGCTCTCTTCGTCTGACTTTTGCCGTTTCTCGTATCAAATAACACTATCCTGATACTTTGCAACCCAAGCGTTTTCTCTCATCATCCTCTCGTCTTATATGGCGACTCGCTACAAAATTAAATAATCCATAAATAAGTAATTTCATTCCATTTGTCGTGATAGCACTAATCTTAATTTGGAGAAAGCTTAATAGAGTCGAACATATAGACACAGGTTGCATACCAAAATGTAACAAATTTATTGAAATTTGACATTAAATTATGAATATACATTATGGATTAAAAAATTATCTTCACCGAAGGTCAAGGCACTACGTTGACGTGGAGTGTAGAGTAAAGCCTATCGGAGTCCAACAAACAACGTTGACTGAAAATCTCATTTTGACTAGATGATACGGAGTTAGATTATAGGACTCGTCGGAATCCTACGTATAACGTTGACTCACAATTTGAGTCTCAGCAGACGAGCCTTCGGAGATGAGCTTAACATGGAGCTTGAAGTAAAATTCGTTGCAATCCAACGCTTGAACTCGGCTTTATTGGTCTGGCTCCTTGCCGTTCCCTATATCGAATAATGCTATCCTCATATTTTTCTACTTCAACATTTTCTCTTGATTTTCTCTTGTCAGACTTCCTCAGGCGATAACTTGCTAAACAATTGAACCGAAAAAACCGTTTCTTCTGATAATTGCATTCATAAATCAGTTAATATTCATCTGACAGTCTTGTCCGTTTATAATTGTTATTTTATTTATCACCATGAATTTTACACGTCAGCCGATTCGCATAACCTCAAAAGCTCGAGATCGTAGGATTTAAGATTAACCCATCGAAACATTTTTATTGGTGACTATCACATTAATGTACTTGGCGTAAGGTTTTGGCACCCGAGGGGCTTGCGGTGGGTATTCACTAGTTTTTGTACGTTCAAATTTTGTATTAAGCATTGCTCGTATTTCTCTTATTTCCTTTATTATTGGGATTTAAAAACATGAAATGACAATACGCGTCTGCTAGTGTAGGAGACCATAGACATAGAGCATGGACTGCGCATTCGGGCCGAAAATCGCTCGGTCGGTAGAAAGAGACAGCATATACACGCGGCCAAATCTGTTTCTTTCTAACCAACAACGTCAAATGCATAGAAAGAGACAGATTTGGCCGCGTGTGTTACCCTTCTCTCTCACTTTCGGCGTTACCATAGGCTGTATAGGGAATGCGCAGTCCATGCTCTATGTCTATGTAGGAGACGGTTTCTGTCTGCGATACTGGCGCTATCTACGGCGGAACTATCTCGTACTGACGTCACTCTACAACTTTTGTGTGGATTTTCCCGTCTAGTGATTGCATGGGAATGGTTTGACGTGAATCTTGGTCTGACGTAGGGATGGGCGATATTTAAAAAAATATCGATATTGCATATCGATACGTATCGACGTACAAAATATCGATACGCCTAAATATCGGACATTGGTGTATCGATATTTCGATATATCGATATGAAGTCGTAGGCATTATGCTTGGGTTGCACACGCACTTCAAGATCGGATATATTTGAAAATATTCAAGAAATCTGTCAACTGATTAGTCACTTCTGTTGTGGAAATTCAGTGATTGGCTAAGACCCTGAATATACCCGATGTGAAAGTGCGTGTGCAGACTAGGCACAACTCCGACATTGCTGTCAATATCGACATTCGATATCGGCACCTACGATATCGATACGGCAATATATCGGACCACTGAATATCGACGATAAATATCGATATTTTTGCGTGAGAATATCGATATATCGATATATCGATATATATCGCCCATCCCTAGTCTGACGACGACGAAAACGAAAAATTTTACAATGAAACGGGGTATCAGAATTTGTAGTTAATCATATCTCAGCACTCCGGACACCGATTTAATCGATCTAAGGCTCAAATGAAAGCTTTTCATGCCCACATCCTAGATTAAATTAGTTTCAATCTGTGTATATTGTGAGGTGAAAGAAAACGACGATACTAGTTCGCGGTATAGGTTAGGGTAGCTGCCTCTCGGGTATATAGACTCGTTGAGTCTCGCGCTTGAAAAAAATTTTTTTTTAATGTACTTGGCGCGAGACTCTACCGAGTCTCTTGATAACAGGTTCTGTTGAGAATATCCATTAGACTCCTAAAAATAAGCCAGACGTGCGATCACACTTGATAATTTGATTTTTAGTCAAAAATGTTTGCTCTAATAACACATGAAGTTATTTCATCATTGTTTTAATGACACGTCTGCCTAGAAGACCAATGAACCTCATTTTGATCTGTTTTTTTGTTTTTTTAACTTCACAGGTGTTGTCTTCTAACGAGGCAATCAAGCTTCTGCCATCTTCAGAAGAAGAACTCTTCAAAATTCTACAGGACAACTATTCTCTGCACCTGGGACCAAAGCACCAAGGGAATGGCTACGTTAGTCGACTTTCTACAGAATGATACTCCCAGAGGCTGTCTATTTAAATAAACCATACATTCCATTCGAAAAAAAAGAAGAATTTCAGCTTCACTAGAATTTGTTAACTTGATTTACCAACTCTTTGTTCCTCTTCAAGTTTTAATCACCCAATATGTATCGATGCAATGATACTTTTACTTCCTGAAACTATTCATAAATTATACCTGAGAAACTGCCCCTAGCTGGCTACGTACTCTGCTCCATTAAAAGTTTATATCATAGTAATGAGTCGATGGGTGCAAATTGTAATATTAATATATATTCGTCACAGATATTTGTAGAGCGAAAAGTTATTTCACTATTCAAGGGGCAGAGTTACATTGTTTAATTGTTATTCTTGACCAGTTGAACCATGATATGTATAGGTGAATATTAATTAGTGTATAAGATACATCAGAATATTTATTTATTAAGCTATATCGTGGGAAAAACGGATCTATTCTCGATTTGTTTGAAAATTATCTATACTTGAAAATCGAATAGCCGAGTAATGAACGGATTTTTGTTTCCTGAGCATCGATGATAAAATCCACATAAATTTCAGTACTCTAGCAGTAATAGTAATTATCATTATTGTACGGTATATTTAAAGGTCGTGAGAGATGATTAACTTTAATTTGGAATAAAATAGATGTTCATTTTCAATTCCAGTACTGCATAACGCATCGTTTATTCGAATAAGTTGATTGCATACACTTCTTGACACGTGAATAATAATGAGTGAGAACATATTATAACGTGTTCCCAATTTAACATTGATAATGAATTGTGTGAGGTTTCTATTGTTTTGAAACTGCATACTAAAGAATTATGAATACATCTTAGTTATTCTTATATTGTGTATTAATTCTTAATGTATAACAGAAAATAATAAAATTATACCAGATGTGTACCGTCTACGTAAATGTCGATACATATAGGTATCTATAGGATTATGATGACAATGATAGAGAGCAATGACTATAGTTGAATCATTATGTGTCGCTGAAGAACTCGTAAAAAGTAGTCTAGATATAAATATAGATATCAAATCAATTTTTCAGTTCTGAGTTTATAAGGCGTGTGTCATTGTACAAAGCATATTATATAAGAGATATATCGTATGTTCAGTAATGAAGATTATAACTGAATGATAATTAAATATTAGGATTAGCACAGCTCTTAATACCCGTATCGACATTTCATAGGGCTACCTCTAATATTGTGAAGATATTTCTAGCAATTGCGTAGGGCGTTTCGAGCTAGGAATAAATGAATGGTCCTCGACGTGATGGATCGTGACGTCATCGAGTAAACACTCTTCCTAGTTCCATAATTTCTCACCCGATGGCGCCACTTCCTTGAACTCACTCGCGACATTGGCGTCGGGCGCGGCCATCAAGGGAAGGAAGCAGAAAGAGACTGACATATAATATAACCTAATATAACAGTGTCAAGGTGAATCTTAAATTAAACATAGGCTACGTCGAAGAATTAAATTTCGAGTTTTGACCTAAGAGAATCAATTTGCAAACTATTTCTTAGGGATATACCAATGATAATTATTCAACAGTATGCAATGTTTTGTTACTATATAGCATTTTCCCACGTTTGGAACACGAATTCTGAAAGTGGGAGATGAAAATGGTTTTCGTTTTATGACATTCATTTCTATTTTCTACAATGAGAAATCAATTTTTTCCAGACGAGCCGCAGAAAAAGGAGATTGGTGTCTCGACTCGAAGGAATTATACAACAAGGTTTTATACGCAGAAAGCATGCGAGCAAACTGTTGGGGCAGAGGATACTCGTGTTGTACGACAGAAAGAAGAGGATCCAAACATACTGGATTCAAACGTGAGAGACTCTTCCACTACAAATAGACTGAGCACAAGTTGGCGGGACTTTTACTTATATATGAAGTCTGCTTTTCATTCAGGGACTACAAAAATAACGCTGTTTATCCAAGACTATGTCTGTTACTCGACCAGAATCCATCCAATAAGCGAATAGTATTTTAATTCAGTCAGCAGTCGATCTTTGACGATATTAGTGAATTCTATCATTAATCCCTACGTCTTTCTTGCAATCTAGAAGTTCTTTTCAATGTTTTGCAGAGTTCAACAATTTTTAGCTCCTTACCAGTCATTCAGAGTTGATTTTCGAAGTACCAACGCTTTTTTCAAGGTATACAAAAATTCTCTTCGGTCTGCCTAGAGTTGTAACAGCTTCCATCACGAATTTTTGATATTCCTATGCCCAACTACTCAGAAGGGTCTAAGAATTTACGAATGTGAAAGAAATACCAACTCTGTGTAATGTGAGCTACGTCGTAGAATAGAATTCCAAGTTTCGACCTGAGAGAATCAATTTGCAAGCTATTCCAAAAGGATATACCGATGATGATTATTCAACGGTACGCAATGTTTTATTGCCGTAGTACTTTGTCACGCTTGGAAGAAAAATTTTGCAGAGAAAGAATGAGAGCAGCTTTTTTTACGTATGTCATTGTATATTCGTCTAGCTTTCTCTTTTACCAAGATTTCTCCAATATTTTCATCAATTTTATTTATTGAAAAGCATGGAAATATGAATGTCTACATCTTGTAGACAAGGTATGATTGTTCAATAATTTTTTTCATCTGTTTCAGGAGGAACAAGTCGTCGTATACCCAGTTACCGAAGGTCTTCTCGATTTTAACGTTTGGAAAGCCTCAATCTTCTTCTATACGTCTGGAGATTAAACGACAGACGTGTGACTGTTCTCCTTATTAATTTCAAGAAGACAGACTCGTGATTGGATCTTTCATCGATAGTTTCATCAACCTTAACGGTCAGCAGGCGCCCAAATTCTGTTATAAACATCTCGTGCATGTTCAACGGACGTCGAAGGGTTCGTCTCGTCAATTTCACCGACAATGAATCATAATTACCTAGTTTTTCGTTGGTTCATCTAATTTCGACGATTGGAAAGCGTTATAATCCAGCAAATATAAGTATCGTAGACCAATTATCGACGCCTAATAGTTTTTAAGATGAATTTCCCACGAAGCAACTAAGAATTCCTTGATTTTGCAACAGTTTTATCAATTCTTGTCTTTCAAAAGCATAGAAATATGAATGCCTACATCTTATAGCTGATTTATGAACGTTCAATGGTTTTTGTCGTTTGTTTCAGAAAGAATAAGTCGTCGTAAACTCATCTCTCGAAGGCTTGCTCGATTTTCACGTTTGGAAAGTCTGGAAATCTTCTTCCATACATCTTCAGGATCAACGATGGACGTGCGACTGTTCTCGTCATCACTTCCGAAAAGATTTACCGGTAATTCGATCTTTCATCGATAGTTTTACTAATTTTAATGGTAAACGGGCGTCTAAATCCAGTCATACTGGTCTCGTGGCTGTGGAATAGTTGTTTCGCGGTTTCCATCATCGAGTTCACAAGAACGAGTCATCATTTTTCAGTTTTTCGTTGGAATCGTCAATTTTCATGTTATAAACGTTATAATTTTGTAATATACATATCGCGCACGAATCAAAGATGCCCAATAGGTTTTTGTGACGAATTTCGAAAAAAGTAAGTCAGAATTCCCTGATTTTTCCATAGTTTAATTAATTTTGGTAATTCAAAAGCATTGAAATCTAACAAGTACGTTTTTTGGCGGGGTTCGGGGCTTGCATCAATTTCTAAAATACTAATCCAGATCTCCTGATATTTATATCAATAGTTTCATCAATTCTAATTGCCGAAAAATATAGAAATATGCACGTTCACATCTTGCAGCCCGACAGTAGACGTTTAATTTTC
The DNA here is from genome assembly GCA_963992785.1 of Tenthredo livida. Taxonomy (NCBI): domain Eukaryota; kingdom Metazoa; phylum Arthropoda; class Insecta; order Hymenoptera; family Tenthredinidae; genus Tenthredo; species Tenthredo livida. The sequence continues at coordinate 43,348,623 of OZ023065.1, forward strand.
TTTGTCTGATTATTATTGTTGACGAAATACATGTTGAAAATGATGACACTGTTCTCTATTCGTTCCGCGGTCTTAAAAATAAAATAAAAAAGCTCTCCGTTCACAAAGAGACCGATATGAAAATTATACGCGTCCAACATTGTACTTGGTAAGCTGTTGGTCATACTATCAGATGCAATTGTATGTATTGTCGTCGCAACGATTAGCTATTGAAGTATGATGATAGTTGAAGTACAGCCTAATTATAGTTTTAGTTAATTTCCGAACTCGAAAAGTGACTAATATCCAGTTTTAGGTGCTGCACGTAATATATTAAATAGTAAATTGGCATACAATCTTCAATTACCATCCTTCGAGACTGTAAAAATAATCAATCGGCGAATCATTTTCCTCTGCCGTTTCTTTGCCCAGAGGTTGAAAATCACGAAAATTGCATGCTTTCATAAATTCGGAATCATAAAATTGGCGTACCGGGTGACACGGTGTCGCCATCTCGCGGTCGGTATTGCCAAACTAATTTTGCCGCGAGCAAAGGTACGCCTTACGATATGTAATCTGCAATTATGGATCACAGGAATGACACGCGAGTTGCATATTAAAAGCGATACCGACGTTATCGACACATGATGTATCGGCACCCCACGTTATCGACACATGATGTATCGGCACCCCACGTTATCGACACATGATGCAATCGGCACCCCACGTTATCGACACATGATGTAATCGGCACACGACGTTATCGGTACAAAATAAGTATTCGAATTCTTTCATCCGTCAACAATCGTTTCCGTTGCGCCGTCAACTCCGTTGTTATTTATTGTTCATCCTTTCTGATGAAACAATAATCTGATTATACAGAAAAACTACGGCTGATCGGAATTGCGGCGGCCGTTTATAATATGGGACAAATCTCCGATAAATCGGATAAGAGGTAAGCCGTATTATTCTCAAAGTTATTTCTAATTACGTCACATTTTTATTTGTAGGTTCAGTTATCGTACACATTTATTATTTTCACCGAAAGAAATGAGATCCGACATACATCCTCAAGCTTTTCGTTCGCTACTCATCGATCATAGTCGACTCGCTTGATATTCAACTCGTATTTTATCACAACAGTTTTCTAAATCATTCATTTTTTCATCAGGGAGAAGAAAAATGAATAAGGACGGGAAGACGAAAGTGAGAATATAAACCTAGGGGCCTAGGGGGCTGATTATATGAATCCGATCTCGACGATAATTCATACGAAAGGTAAACAATATTTTCGATCGCACGTGGTCGTTCTATCAAAGTTTAATCACCTTCCTACGTTCGCAATTTCCAAGGATTCTTCTTCATGCTGGAATATCGCTATATAAGTCGTACGAATGCGTCAGGTTGTCAAATCTTTCGTACAGATTTAATTTCTTCATCAGATTGTAACGGACCGGAGGTAGTTAGGACTGATTATGCGAGAACTATGGAGAAAAGAAGGGACCAGTTAGGATAGCGATGTATTTTGATCATTAATATCTTTACCAAACGTGTATACACACATTTTGTCACGTAACACGGTCAGGCATCTTTATTATTTTCTGAATTTCAAGTTTCGACGCGAGAATAAATTTGCAAACTATCCCAAAAGAATATACTAATATTAATTATTCAACGGTACGCAATGTTTCATTACCGTAGTACTTTGTTACGCTGGAAAAACAAATTTTGGAAGATAGGGATGAAAACAGCTTCCGGTATATCGTTATTATCTTTATTCTTTACGAGAAATCAATTTTTTCCAGACAAGCAGAAGGAAAAGAAGACGGAGGGTCTGGACTCGAAAGAGTCACACGACAAGTTACTACACGAAAAAAGCATGCGAGGAAACTGTTGACGTAGAGGATACTCGGACATCCTGGATTGAAACGTGAGAGAGTCTTCCACTACAAATAGACGAAGCAGGAGTTGGCGCAACTTTTACTTACACGAAAGTCTATTTTTCATCCATGGGCCACGAGAATAACGCTGTTTATCCAAGACTATATCCGTTGCTCGACTAGAATCTATCCAATAAGCGATTGATCTTTTAATTTGGCCAGCAGTCGATCTCCGACGATATTAGTGAATTCTATCATGAATCGTCGCGTCTATATTGCAGTACAGAAGTTCTTTTCAATACTTTTCAGAGTTTAAACCATTTTGAGCTCCGAACCAGCCATTCAGAGTTGATTTTCGAAGTACGAACGCTCTTTTCAAGTTATATACATATTCTTTTCGGTGTGCATGGAGTTGTTACAGCTTCCAGCACGAATTTTTCATATAGTTCCTCAGCCTAACTACTCGAAAGAGTCTACCAATTCAGGAATAAGAAATAAATAACAACTCTGTGCAACGTAAGCTACGTCGTAGAATTGAACTTGAAGTCTCGACGCAATAGAATTGATTTGCAAACTGTTTTAAAATCATATACCGATGATAATTGTTCAACGGTACGCAATGTTTCAATCCTATAGTACTTTCCCACGCTTGTCAAACGAATTCAGGAAGAAAGGGATGAAAACAGTTTCCGTTATGGTGCTATTATCATTATTTTCTACAATGCGAAATCAATTTTTTTCAGACAAACCAGAGGAAAAGGAGATTGAGGTCTGGACTCGAAGGAATCGCACAACAAGATACGATGCGAGGAAACTGTTGGCGCAGAGGATACTCGAGTCGTATGACAGAAAGAAGAGGAGCCAGACATTCTGGATCCAAAAGTGAGAAGAGACTCTTCCACTACAAAGAGACGGTGCATAAGTTGGCGCGACTGTTACTTGTTTAAAAGTCTGATTTTCATCCATGGACTAGGAAAATAACGCTATTTATTCAAGACTATGTCTGTTGCTCGACTAGAATCTAACCGATAAGCGATTGGTCTTTCAATTCCGCGAGCAGCCGATTTCCGACGATATTAGTGAATTTTACGATAAAACCTCGCGTCTTTATTGCAGTATAAAAGTTCTTTCCAATGTCTTTCACAGTTGGAACAATTTTGAGCTCCTTACCAGTCATTCAGAGTAGATTTTCCAAGTACCAACACTCTTTTCAAGTTAAATAAAAATTCTTTGTGATCTGCCTGGAGTCGTAGCAGCTTCCAGCACGATTTTTGATATTATTCCTCTGTTTCACTACTCGAAAGGGTCCAGCAATTCAAGAATAAGAAATGAATAACAACACTGTGTAACGTGAGCCACGTTGTAAAATCGAATTTCCAATTTCTACCTAAGAGAATCAATTAGCAAACTATTTCGAGACGATATACCGATGATAATTATTCAACAGTAAGCACTGTTTCATTATCAGAGTACTTTCTTACGCGTCTTCGTTATGTCGCCTTTATCTTCATTTTCTACAATGAAGAAACAATTTTTTCCAGACGAGCCGAAGGAGCAGAAGATTGAGGTCTGGACTCGCAGGAATCGCACAACAACATACTATGCGAGGAATCTGTTGGCGCAGAGAATACTCGATCTGTATTACATTCTGGATTCAAATGTGAGAGACTTTTCCAGGAGCATAAGTTGGCTCGACTTTTACATTGAAAGACAGTCGAATTTTTATCCATGGACTACGAAAATAACGCTTTTTATTCAAGACCTTGTCTGTTGCTCGACTAGAATCTATCCAATAAGCGATTATTATTTCAAGTCGGCCAGCAGTGTATCTCTGACGGTATTAGTGAATTTTATCACGAATCCTCGCGTCTTTATTGCGATATAGAAGTTCTTTTCAATGCTGTTTGGAGTTGACACAATTTGAAGCTCCTTAGCAACCATTCAGAGTTGATTGTCGGAGCACCTGTTTGCTTTTTAAGTTATCTAAGAATTCTTTTTAGTCTGCATAGAGTTTTAACAGCTTCGAGCACGAATTCTTGATATTATTTCTCTGTTTATCTGCTCAAAAGGGTCTCACAATCCACGAATGAGCAAAAAGTACTAACTCTATAATGTAAGCTACATCGTAGACTTAAATTTCAAGTTTTGATGCCACAGAATCAATTTGCCAACTATCTCAAAACGATATACCGATATATTGTAAAGTAATTGGTATCCTAATCCAGCTAAAAGTCAATCACTGACGATATCAGTTGATTCTATTACAAGTTCTCTTAAATGTTTGTCATAGTTCAAACATTTTGAGCTTCTGACCAGCCATTCAGAGTTGATTGTCAAAGTACTAACCACCAACGCTCTTTTCAAGTTATATACATATTCTTTTTGGTCCGCATGGAGTTGTTACAGCTTCCAGCACGAATTTATCATATAATTCCTTAGCCTAACTACTCGAAAGAGTCTACCAATTCAGGAATAAGAAATAAATAACTCTGTGTAAAGTAAGCTACGTCGTAGAATTGAACTTGAAGTCTCGACGCAATAGAATTAATTTGCAAACTATTTTAAAAGCATATTCCGATGATAATTATTCAACAGTACGCAATGTTTCAATCCTATAGTACTTTCCCACGCTTGGAGAACGAATTCAGGAAGAAAGAGATGAGAACAGTTTTCGTTATATCGCTTTTATCTTCATTTTCTACATTGAGAAATCAATTTTTTTCAGACGAGCCGAAGGGAAGGGAGATTGAGTTCTGTACTCGAAGGAATCGCACAACAAGATACTATGCGAGGAAACTGTTGACGCAGAGGATACTCGAGTCGTATGACAGAAAGGAGAGGATCCAAACATCCTGGATTCAAACGTGAGGGACTCTTCTACTCCGGATAGACGAAGCATAAGTTGGCGCAACTTTTACTCGTATAAAAGTCTGATTTTCATCCATGTACTAGGTAAATAACGCTATCTATTCAAGACTAAATCCGTTGCTCGACTAAAATCTATCCAATAAGCGATTGGTCTTTCAATTCCGCCAGCAGCCGATTTCCGACGATATCAGTGAATTTTATGATAAAACCTCGCGTCCTTATTGCAGTTTAAAAGTTCTTTCCAATGTTTTTCAGAGTTCAAACAATTTGGGGCTTCTTACTAGCCATCACGAGTTGATTTTTGAAGTACCAACGCTCTTTTCAAGTCATATACATATTCTTTTCGGTGTGCATGGAGTTGTTACAGCTTCCAGCACGAATTTTTCAGATAATTCCTTAGCCCAACTACTCGAAAGAGTCTACCAATTCAGGAATAAGAAATAAATAACAACTCTGTGCAACGTAAGCTACGTCGTAGAATTGAACTTGAAGTCTCGACGCAATAGAATTAATTTGCAAACTATTTTAAAATCATATACCGATGATAATTGTTCAACGGTACGCAATGTTTCAATCCTATAGTACTTTCCCACGCTTGGAAAACGATTTCAGGAAGATAGAGATGAAAACAGTCTTCGTTATATCGCTTTTATCATCATTTTCTACAATCAGAAATCAATTTTTTTCAGACAAGCCGAAGGGAAGGGAGATTGAGTTCTGTACTCTAAGGAATCGCACAACAAGATACTATGCGAGGAAACTGTTGACGCAGAGGATACTCGAGTCGTATGACAGAAAGGAGAGGATCCAGACATCCTGGATTCAAACGTGAGAGACTCTTCCACTACAAATAGACGAAGCAGAAGTTGACGCGACTTTTACTTATATGCAAGTCTAATTTGCATCCATGAGCCACGAAACTAACACTGTTTATCCAATACTATATTCGTTGCTTGACTAGAATCTATCCAATAAGCGATTGATCTTTTAATTCGGCCAGCAGTCGATCTCCGACGATATTAGTGAATTCTATCATAAATCGTCGCGTCTATATTGCAATACAGAAGTTCTTTTCAATACTTTTCAGAGTTCAAACCATTTTCAGCTCCGCACCAGCCATTCAGAGTTGATTTTCGAAGTACCAACGCTCTTTTCAAGTTATATACATATTCTTTTCGGTGTGCATGGAGTTGTTACAGCTTCCAGCACGAATTTTTCGTATAGTTCCTTAGCCTAACTACTCGAAAGAGTCTACCAATTCAGGAATAAGAAATAAATAACAACTCTGTGCAACGTAAGCTACATCGTAGAATTGAACTTGAAGTCTCGACGCAATAGAATTGATTTGCAAACTATTTTAAAATCATATACCGATGATAATTGTTCAACGGTACGCAATGTTTCAATCCTATAGTACTTTCCCACGCTTGGAGAACGAATTCAGGAAGAAAGAGATGAAAACAGTTTTCGTTATATCGCTTCTATCTTCATTTTCTACAATGAGAAATCAATTTTTTTCAGACGAGCCGAAGGGAAGGGAGATTGAGTTCTGTACTCGAAGGAATCGCACAACAAGATACTATGCGAGGAAACTGTTGACGCAGCGGATACTTGTGTTGTACGACAGAAAGAAGAGGATCCAAACATACTGGATTCAAAACGTGAGAGACTCTTCCACTACCAGTATACGGAGCATCAGTTGGCGGGGGACTCTTACTTATATATGAAGTCTGCTTTTCATTAAGGGACTAAAAAAATAACGCTGTCTATCCAAGACTATGTCTGTTGCTTGACTATAATCTATACAATAAGCGATTGGTATCTCAATTCGGCTAGCAATCGATCTCTGATGATATTAGGGAATTCTATCACGAATCCTCGCGTCTGTATCGCAATATAGAAGTTCTTTTCAATACTTTTTACAGTTTAAACCATTTTGAGCTCCGAACCAGCCATTCAGAGTCGATTGTCGAAGGAACAACACTCATTTCAAGTTAATAAGAATTCTGTTTGTTCTGCACAGAGTTGTAGAGCTATGAGCGAGAATTTTTGATATTATTTCTTTGCCTAACTAATCGAAAGTCTCACAATTCAAGAATAAGAAACAAATACTCTGAGTAACGTGAACTACGTCGTAGAATTGAATTTCCAGTTCCGACCTAACAGAATTAATTTTAAAACTATTTCAAAACGATATACCGATGAGAATTATTGAACAGAATGCAATGTTCCTTCACTGTAGTACTTTCTTACGCTTGGGAAACGAATTTTTGCAAAGGAGGAATGAAGGCAGCTTTTTTCTACGTATGTCACTGTCTATTTATAGCTAGCTTTCTTGTTTACCAAGAGTTTTTCAATAGTTTCATCAATTCTCTTTATTGAAATGCTTGCAAATATGAATGTGTACATCTTGTAGACGAGGAATGAAAGTTCAATGGTTTCTATCGTCTGTCTCAGAAGGAATGAGTCGTCGTAGACCCGACTACCAAAGGTCTGCTCGATTTGCACGTTTGGAAAGCCTCAATCTTCTTTCATACATCTGGAGAACAAACGATAGACGTGCGACGGTACTCATCATCAATTTCAAGAAGACTGACTCGTCATTGGATCTTTCATCGATAGTTTCATCAACTTCAACGCTCAGCAGGCGTGCAAAGTCGGTCATAAACATCTTGTGCCTGTACAACGGACGTTGAATGGTTCGG